>OU744337.1:119994199-121471699 GCA_916610165.2 Gymnosoma rotundatum | reverse complement strand
TTAACACACACATTTATTAGGCGATAATTTATTAATTTATTTTTTATTATGAAATGATTATTTTTTTATTTGTTTATCTACAGGATTGATCAGTATAATAACTAGTGCCGTTAAGTCTATTTCATTTACAAATGTAAAACTTTTAACTCTTAAGTAAACATAAACTATTATATTTATTAGCTCTTAATAATTTTATTTAAAATAATTAAAGATTTCTTTAATCATAAAGTTAAAAAAAAAATGTATTTTCTTCCTGTTTAATCTACTAAAAGGCTGGAAATATTTTTATTAACTTTATTAACTACCGCAATAATATTATTATATTCAAAAGAAAACTGTTGAGATAAGAAGTTAAAAGCACAATAAATTTAAATAATAAGCAATAATTAATTTTTTTTTTCAAATCAATACATATTAATTTGTTAAAATCTAGTTAATATATTTAAATTACAAAAAGTATAGAAAACTGTTGTTACTAAATCAACTGAACAAACAAGCCAACGTTTGTAATACAAAGAAAAAACTTCAACAAGAAAAATAAAGTGGACTAAAGAGCACAAAACAAAAAAAAAATGAAAGTGGAACACATGTCGATTACTAGTGTTACGTGCTTGTAATTAGAAATTAAATTATAAGTGTTTTGCATATATGTATATTTTTTTACATATAATATTTAAAACTTTATACTACTGCAAGTATTAAGTACCAAAGTATTTAATTTGCATTTACAAAGAAAAAAAATAAAAAAAAAAATGCAAAAACCTGTCTGTCTGCACATGTGTGTAAATGTGGTTATGGAATGGTCGTAGGTCTGCATAATTGTTTATGTTTCTACACTGTATTTTATTATTATTAAAACAGCAACAATGTTATTTAAAAAACAACTAACGTATAAAATAACTATGTAATATATGCAACAGAATGTTTTGTAATATAAGAAAAATGAAACCAAAAAGTTATTTTTTTTTTGTTTTTGTTTTTAATTTGCTTTCTTGTTTATAGAAAGTAAAGTTTTCTTAAGCAAGTTTATAACAAGGAAATGTAAATAGTTTTTTATATATGACGAAATTGTTAATAGAATTAAAATAATACAAATGAAAAATAATAAATTCCATTGATTGTAGCAATGATATGTATTAAGCATTTTTAATTATAAGACAAATAGAAATTACTGTATTTAATATTCAATGCTTAAGAAATAATTCTGTTTTCATTCAATTTGAAATAAAATTATTATTGTAGTTTATTAAAGTTATTTGTGTTTAATTCATTAAAATAATGTAGATTATTATATTATAGATTAAGATTAATTAATATATATATATATATATATTTTTGTTTTTAAAATTTATATTTAAATTATTTTCTATTTTATTAAGCTTTGGGTCCTTATATTTTTTTATTAATATTTTATTTCAATATTTATTTATAAGCTTATATATTAATTTTGTTTCCTGAAGAAGGTACGCAGAAAGTACCGAAATATTGAAATAAAATATTAATAAAAAAATATAAGGACCCAAAGCTTAATAAAATAGAAAATAATTTAATAAAAAAGGGTCAAATAATCATTATTAAACTAATTTAATTTAATAATGATTAATTTTTAAACTAAATATTACTTCAGCGATTTTAATTCATACTTAAGTTCATTTTTTTAAATTATAGTTTTTAGGATAAAAACTTATTTTTTAATAATGTGTCAATCAAATGGATAATAATAAAATTAAAATTAAAAAAAAGCAAAATTACTTGAATTTAAGAGTAAAAAGTAGCTCATTTGATCTTATAAATTTCTTTCAAATATTGTTATATCGTTAAAATGGGCATAGAGTAAAGTTTTTTAATAAAGCAGTACTGTTTTCAAGATGTAAAAAAACAACTTGTAGACAAGGGCAAAACAAATCAAAAAAAAAACTTTTAAATTAAAAATATAATTTTGTGAATATGACCGCAAATTAAAAAAAAACCTAAATTAATAAATTTAATAAAAAAAAGACCAATTTTTTCTGTTACTTCAGAATATTATCATTTTTCATTAATAAATCATCATTCTCATGTTGTAAAGTCATATAGTTTCTGAAAATAGTAAATAACTTAGTAGGGTTCTATTTAGCAATTAAATTGTTTTGCGATATCTTGGGTTCTCTTTACTGTTTTATTAAGTTCGAAATCAATAAAAAATTTTCTCACACTTAAAATCCTGGCTTCATGAAAGTCACTTGTTTGTTCTTTGTTCGTATTTACAAAATAAAAGAAGCCATCAAAAATTAGCTTAATTCTTTGAGATGATTTTGTAATCATCATCAATATATTAGAAATTTATTCAGTTGTTTGAAAATTTATTTAATGCCTCTTCTTCCTGTGCATCACCATGACGTTTCCGTTTCTATGACACTTGAACATTTTGATTGTTATTGGTGAATATATGCATCTTTAAAATTATAATTTTTGCTTAGTAATAGCTAGAAGTTTATACAATTTTACGCAAAACTTTAATTTAAAAAATTAATTAATTTAAAAGTTATTGAAAAGCTGAAAAGTAAATAAAGAATCTAATAAATATTTTAATGTTATTTTCCAAACTTTCCTTTTTTCCATACTGCTAAACACCAGTGCTGTCATCGTTGCGGATTTTATTATTAAATTTTTTTTAATAAAAAATAAATTTTTATTTAAGATCTTTTGAAAAATGGAAAAGATTGTTTTATTTAAACTAATTTTTTGTTATTTTATAAGCCAGTTTTCTTTTTCTCAAAACAGTCACAAAAATAAATAAATCGAATTTTTTAGTTCCAATAAACTTAAAAACCGCGGCAACATTAGAAAAGATAGACAATTAAAAATTTGTCACTGCTTTTGCATCCATAAGATTATACTTCTACCCTAAGAATTTTTATATTCTAATCTTTTTGTTATTAGTTTATTGATATTTGCTACTGTACTTTTCGATGAATATTATCGTTCCTGGCTGTTTGCTGTTGGGTACTGGTGACGAGCATTTTCACTGAGATTACATCATTATCAAGTCACATTTCGATAGGTATTACATCAGTAATAATTAAAAGGAATTTCGATTAATATTAGAGTGTTTTTAAGAATATAATTTGTTAAAAATATTCCGGTTTTAAATTTTTAATTCAAAAATTGTGATCAAGTAAATACAGTTGAATAAAGTCTAATGTATTTATTAAAGATAAAAATGAGGCGTTAAAAACTGTACTATTATTTCAGATAGTATGACTTTTGCTTTGCTTCAAAGACTTAATTTAGGTTCGTTTATTACAAAAAAAAACTATACAGCCCTTTTTCCCTTACATCGTTAAAGAGGCTACAACAGTTCACGTAGATGATGTATATAGATTCGAAAATATTTATAGTCTTTTTAGAAATAAATAGAATCAAAGTAAAAGAACTTTCGAAAAAATAGTTAAATGACAAAGTTAGTTAAAAATATCAAATAAACTAAAACCAATTTTTAAAAACACTAAACTAAATAAATTTTGTAAATTATATTCTACTGAATCAAACTTAATGAAACCATAAGCTAAAATTGACAATATGTCGTAACAATATTATGATGTCTGCCCACATTTTCTTCTGTCTGTTCATAAATCACAGAAAAAAGATTGTGCATCAATTAAAAGTTTTATTTGCTTTCAGATTAAAATTTAAATTAAATTTAAATTAAATTCGGAAAATTAACATAAAATTTTCTTATTAAGTAATTAATTGAATCAATTATAGGTATTTTTAATGAAAAGAAAACAAAAAATTTTTTATTCAGTAAATAATTGATTCAAATTAACAAAATTTCAGTCTGGCAACAAATAAAATTGTAAGTGAAAAAATATTTTCTGTGCTGTAACAGTAACATTAAGACACATTAAACTTCCATAGATTCTGTATAACTATGACCGCTACAATAAAATACGCAATAATGACATCATCAAATAAAGTTAAAAATTAAAGAGTTTTTCCATAGAGACCTTATTTCCACTTAAGAAATTTATTCAGAGAAAGTTTTACTCTATTTGATATAAAGTCATTTTAAAGAAATAAAGCAATAATCTGAAGATGGAATAAAAAATAAAATTAGAACTTAATAGGAGTCCCCAGAGCAGACCGAATTTAACGTATTATTTTTTTCCTTTTGATTCGTATAAGGCAGTCACTTTATTTATTTAGAATAAAAAAAAGTTAAAAATTAAAGGGTTTTGCCATGGAGACGTTATTTATTTTTAACAAATTTACTCAGAGTAAGTTTAACTATATCTGATATAAAGTCAATTTGAAGAAATAAAGTGAAAATCTAAAGGGTGGCGTGAAAAATTAAATTAGATCTTAATAGGTGTCCCCATAGAACACCGAATTTAACGTATGATTTTTTCCTTTTCAATCGTAAAAGGCAGCCACTTTAGATTTTTAAGAAAAAAATAATAAACCATGAAATAATAACTACCCATGTATACTACGGAAA
Organism: Gymnosoma rotundatum; assembly: GCA_916610165.2. Lineage (NCBI taxonomy): Eukaryota > Metazoa > Arthropoda > Insecta > Diptera > Tachinidae > Gymnosoma > Gymnosoma rotundatum. The sequence goes on along the minus strand of OU744337.1, from coordinate 121,467,219 downwards.
CCTCTGCCTATAGATCCACCTGGCACTTTCCTAGTTACTTATTTTCAATTTAGTAGGAAAATTTCCTATTTCCAAGCAAAATAACATTTATAATTTAATTTTTACGAGTCCTTCTATTTTAATCAACATCAGTTGAATTATATTGTGGTTTTGTGACCGAACTAATTTTATTAAAAAATTTCATTTAATCAATTTGGCTTTAGGTATAAGACTCTGAGATTTTCCTTACGAAATTTGCGTAGAATCCACTGATGATCTATTTATGAGCAGTAGCGAAATGGCCATATAGGTATGCTTTCTATGCAGTAATATATATCATTTTCAGTTTAGTTTAACATAATAAATATTTCATGAGAATATCATTTGAAGGAATCAAGCACAATTTAAGTAAATTAATATAAAAAAGATTCCAAATAATAAAATTTCAAAAACCAAAATAATTTTTTAAAGAATATTTTTTTGAGCTCATGAATAAGCATTTCGAGTACTTAGAAAGTTAATATACTAATTATATTTCACCTCTTGAGGTACTGTTGATGTACAACATTTTCATGTAATTTTTGTAAATTGAATAAATAAATTTTCTTTTAATTTAAAAGTATCTCTTATTAAACAAAAACTTGAGTTCTTTATTTATTTATTTATTTTTTTCATTTTATTTGATTAATTTTTTTTAATTTTTTTTTTATTTCTTGAAGGGACTTTTGAATTTAAAACGATTAATAAAGTTTTCAAATTTTTCCCAAAACAATTTCTTACCTGTATTGCTGATGATCACACAAAATAATCCAAATAACCATAAAAAGCTGTTGAGACTTTGTAGTAAAGCCATAATGTCTAGTAATTTATTTATTTATTCGTTATGCTGAATAAGATAATTAGTGTCGAGATCCCCCGAAAAACAGAACAAAGTTAAAAATATTTTCGTGAAGTAAAGTTCACGCGTCTCAAAGAAGAAGAAAAAACACAAACAAACGAAAAACTATTCTCACATTAAATTGAACAAAATGCAACATAAAATAATGCAACAATTTTTCAATTCTTCTTTTTACGTTTTGAAATTTTTTCTCGATTTTTTTTTATAAAAATTTTTTTTCCTAAAACACAATAATGCACTTTATGATTTTATTAACACGCTAAATTAACAAAAAAGAAAAATCAAAAGTGCTACAGAAGAAAAAGATATTTTTTTATTTATTCATCACTATAAACAGTTGTTGCACTGATTTTCTTCTTGCTTTAATTTTTTTGTTTTGTTTCTTCTGTTTCTTGCTCCAAAATGTGGCAGGTATGTTGTAATAAGTCGTTGTTGCTAGTATTATTTTTATTATTATTATTGTTTTTGTTGTTGTTGTTATATATAGTAGAGTAGAAGAAGCAAGTTGTAGCAATCGATTTACAACAAGATTTTCTGATTTTTCACATACGAATACAGAGTTTTCCAAAACAAGTGAATTAAAAAGTTAAAAGTTGTTGATAGTGAATGAAAAATAATTTTGTGTGTGTTATTTTGCACTCAGACTCAGATTCCAAGATTGTTATAAAGCAACAATATAAAGTGTGTATTGCACAAATGAAAACTCAATGACGTTGATGTCTGGAGATATAGATTTTGTGGCAAGTGTAACTAACAGCACAGATACTTATTATTGACGAGATGAAAACACATTAAATGTTGAAAATTGAAATATAAAATCGTTTAATTTCAAAACAAAATAACAAAAAAAAAAAAGACAAACTAAATATTAAAAGAAAATTGTTGATAAAAAGGGGAAAATTTTTCACGCGATTTTTAGTTTTAGTTTTTATTTTTATTACTCCACTTCTTTTATAAATGAAAATGGTTGAAAGATATATATTAAAAGAGTTTAAAATACTTTCTTTTTTATTTACTTTACTTTTTTATATATTTTTTTTTAATATTTTTTTTAATGAATTATTTATAAAAATGTTCGTTTTATTTTATTTTAATTCTATTTAGGTCCACATTTTTTCTTTAATGAAAATATCTTTTTTACTCTCATGTAATTATTAAGTGAATCGTTTACTATTTATTAAAACCAAACCAAATTATTAAAAATTTATTTCTACCGCTTTTGCGTGCTTTGCGCACGAGCACTTTTCTTAAACTGTTTGTTTGCCACTTCGAATGTCTTAAGTGGAACTTAAAAAACACAATTTTTTAGCTTTGAAATGTGCAGAAATTATACAAAATCCACTAAATATTAATTTAAAAGCCAATCACCAACACCAACACCAGCAAATTAAAACAGTTTTCAAATTCGTATGTGCTTTGCTACTCAATACATAGACACCTTAAATCAGCTGCTTGAAACTGCTATTTCATATAACTACACATATTCATGTTAAGTATAAGACCTGGCGCATTGTATTTTAAACTTTGGTTTTTGTTTTGTATGAGTGACTGCTTTTAATTATATTTTTTAAAAGCCAAGTTTCAAAAACTGTAACCAAGTTTTGCAGAGTACCAAGTTTTAAATACTCTTAACATGCCTGCAAGTATGTTAAGAGCTTAAGAGTTTGGTAGAGAAAAAATAGTTTGGTTTAAATTCTCTAAAAGCAAATCGATTAATGAAAAATTTAAAGTTTGTCTTTTGTGTAAGATGATTTTTATAAAACGTATGTTCGTATTGTGAAAAAGTTCTTAAAGAAGTACAAGAATATTTAAAGACTTACAACTCTCTTTATTAGATAAAAAGATACAACAAAGCTATTTTTAATCCTTAAAATAAGTTTTATAAGTTAAGTAGACTGAATATTTTTATTAATTTTGAAATTTGCTATAATAAATAATAAATAAAAATTAACGGAAATTTATTAGATCTTTAAATTCGACAGTTATTTTCATTACAAAAATAATAAACATGTCGAATATTATTTTTTAAAGCCTTTTAAAAAATGTATCTGATATTTAAGTCCTATTGTTCTCTTTATTATTTGTGCCCATAATTATGAAAGTGGTCTAAGTCATATATTTCTTGTTTCAAGATATTAAATGAATTGCATTTGAATAAATTAAAAAATATTTTTACATTATGCCACAACCACTATCTAATGGTTCATTTTTGACAATTTCGTAAAATTTACATTGAATAAATTTAGTTTAAAATAATGTGGTATGAAAATAACTGGTAAATTCATTTTTTTTTTTAATTTGACTTAGACCACTTTCACAATTATTGACAAATTTATCAACATTAATAAAAATCAAAATTTAAAAAAAAATAATAATAATTATTTTATAAAAAATTGTTTAAATTAAAGACAAAGGCAAAAACCCGTCCTATTCCTAAATTAACTCAGATAATTGCCCACTTTTCTCTAAAAGACTGGCTGATCTATTTTAAGTTCATATGAAGTTCTTTCGTGGTATAGGGGAAAGTCCCCCAGTGTGGAGCCACCGAGTTGAGTACATGTGAAAGGACTGACCAGTGTCCTCAGTTATAGTGGAGCCACGGGATCCGGTAGCCAATATAAAGAGCCGCCCTTCTTTGTAGCCGGTTATTGGTGAGGTCCCTACAGGATACTCGTGTTAGCTATTGGTTAAGGTCGGTGTCTACAGGGAAGGTTCAGTGCTGGCCAAGTGAGCTATTGTACTTTCTACAGAAGGCGTTGCATAGTCTCCAACACTCTAGCAATGATTAGTTCATGGTCCTGACAGCCATGTTCTTAGATTTGCTATTTCGTTGGCTACGCCAGTAAAGGGCGCTATTCAACGCATTATATTTCACTTAGTGGTAGAATCACCGTCAGGTTAGGCCACATCGGCAGGTACTGACGTAAATCTTGATCACACCTGTCCCTAAAGGCGTCCCACAGCTGCCTTTATTTTTCTATTCACTGCAATATTAGAATTGATGCAAACGACGCATCGTCCAAATATTTATCAGCAAGAAAATTGAAAATTTGACATAAATGTTAAAAATTGATTGATGTCTTAAAAATAATGAAGTAAAATCTTAAAAAAATTTTAGATATACACATAAAAGCTTAAAAACCCCAAAAAAATGTAAATCTGATAATATCAGGCGACCATATAGCATGCGCTACTTAGAAATAATCTGTAAAGCCCAAACTCAAATACTTTAATTTTAATACCAGGATTTTGGATTTTTGTTTTTATTGGTCTTGCAGTCTGGTGAGCAATGTGTCAGGAGGAATCATTGGACCTTACTTCTTTGAAAATGAAAACTAAGAATGGGGAGCGATATCGTGATATTATGGAAAACTTTTCAACGCCACAACGGCATGCGTTGGGCTTCATTAACATTTGGTATTAAAAAGATAGTGCCTAATTGTATACAGCCAGGATTACAATGGAATTGCTGCGAGTTTTTTATCTTTCCGAGGGATGACCTGTATGATATTTACAAACAAAAAATATTTAATACTTTTAAATATTTTATGAGCAAAATGTGTGTAAAACTTATGTTGTTTATAATGACAACTACACATAAATAGTTGCAGACAAATTTCTTTTGAATAAATTTCATTCGTGGGCCTATAAATATACTTTGTTGTTTGATGATTGGCTATTGATTTCATACTTTAATAATTACTTTTAACAATTAAGTAATTCATTTTTTAGTTTATTGTTGAAAATGCATAATAAATTGATAAAGTAAATGAGCAAATAAAATGATTTCAATGATTAATCAATTATTAAATAATTTTAAAAGAGCTTTTGAAAACAAAAACGTGTTTCATTTTGTTTTGGTTTATTTTTTAACAATTATTTTTATTATATTATCATCTCCATGGTGGATGTAAGGAATTCAGTAATTGAATTTGTTTTTTAAATTTGTACAGACATCAATACCACCTATTTTTTGATATTCACCTGAAATTACTGAAATGACAAATATGGTATTTGGAATTATTTTAGAAATTGATTCAAAAGTCGATATAAAATATTAATGCGTATTAAATAAAGCATCCCTAATAAAATAACATACAACAAATATTATAATTTCAACTCAACCTTAGCCTGCCGCATCCTTTCGAATCCTCGATTTTCATCTAATTTTGTACATTTCAAACACCATTTTGAAATGCCTTGAAGCTTTAACACAGCGAAATAAATAAAAGCTTATAAATCTATATTTATTTACAAACTTAAGATAGCCCAGAACTTATCTTTTGACAATATTGGTAAACTTTTAATAAATCTTTTTATTCAAAGATATTGTTCAATTCCTTTTTTTTTTAATTTGGGTTTCAAAAAAATTAATGTAATCGATTTTACGATTATAACTAATAAATTTTAGTTTTCAGTTATAATATGCTGAATTTGTTTGGTTAAATCCTTTAACTAGCTGAACGAATTCTCGTAAAGACGCAAATCGGTGAGGTTAACTTTTTAACCAGTTGCTGCAAACAACCTAAAGTAAAAAATATCATTTGTTAGTTTTTAATATAAAAAAAATCAAGATTGTATTTTATAATATTAGTAGCATACTTACGGATTTTTCATTGCCATTAAAATTTCATTAGCATTGTTTAAACTCATGACAATGAAAGAAATTTAGGTACCATTTAAGGCTAATGCTTTTATTTAATTTATAATTGTTTTTACTAATTGTAATGATATTTTAATGAAATCGTTTAATTACTAATAACAATTGAATCAGAAATAATTGTTTTTATGATACAAAAAATTTTGGATGCAGAAACTCAAAAAAATTGTGCATAAAATAAATAAAACTTTACACACTAGTAGATACGAGTAGGAACCATATTTGAAAATTGTTAAAATTTATCGAATGAGATAGGGGTAGGACTTTATATCTGAGATCTAAAGTCACATATCGCTTCAGTTAGCAAAACTTATTACTTATACGAAAACACAAATATGCTCTCATGCTTTCTGAGAAAGTTGAAAAATATTTATATTTCACAAATTTTTTTTGATCAAAATGCCATTTTAAAACAATGCTCTACTATACTTTAAGATGTGTATTTTGTGTACAAAGACAAAAAATACATTAATTAATGATAATGCTATGAAATCATTTAATCATTAGTCAATAGTAATGATTTCATTTTTTAAGTAATTACCCAGCAAAAAATTTTCGAAAAGGTAATCGAGTGTGGAAGTAAGCATTTTTGGCAGAAATACTTCCCAACTAGATTGCCAACCTAATTATTTTAACAAGGCATATGACTATTATAATCAATTACTGAGAATCGATTACATTAATTACTTTAGGAAATAATGAGTACATTTAGTACGGTAGTCTTTTTTAACATAAAGAACTAGTTCCATTACTACTTCCTTTTTTGGAAACTAATGTAATGTGTTTTGGAAGCGAGTAAGAAAATATGGTAACCACAAAAGTAAGTCGTTATATGGCAAGTAGTTTTTAAGGTAATATATAATTTTTTGCTGGCTATCAATAAAATATTTTCATTAAAAAGCATCACCAGTAGTAAAAATAGTGATAATGCCAAAAAAATTATTAGCATTATTTATTATTCAATGCTATTGAAACCGTCAGTTTATGAGTCCATGTAATTAAATACTCGCATGTATGATTATTAGTTAAATTTTGTACATTTCAACCATTTTTCTTCTCACACCTGTTTACTTAGCATCCAATCAATTTATTACAATTAATTTATTAAATTTAACTTGGATAAATTAGTAAAAATTCTTTAACAAAAGGGTTTAATATTTCTGTAATGTATTCCATTAGGTGATTAGAGCAGTGTAAGAGGTGCAAAACATTTAAAGCTAAAGTGGAGTGGAATGATAGTTATTTGGTTGTTGATTCAAAATTAACATTTTGTTTTCGAATATCTATACTTTTATGTTTCACGGCATAACCTTTCACTTAGTTTTTTCTTTGTCTACACGTCTTTAGTCACGGATAACCCTTAAAAACTCGAAAAAAATTTTGATCAAACAATTAGTCGGTATTTTTAAGCAATAACGAAATGACCTTAAATTTTTGCAAAACAGTGCAGCGTGTGGAAGACTTTTATCTATTTATTTTTTCCTTTTTTTTAAAAATCAAAATTAAGTCACTCGTTTTAAATAAGCGTTCGCAGCCCCACACTTTAAACACAACAAACATTTTTTTATTAACAAAGAAATCTCTTAAATTTGTTTATCAATCTCTTTTTGTTTACTTTGCAATTTTTGGAACTCTCTTATTATATGTGAGATCATTAAACGACCTTAGCAGACTTCGAAAGCTTTTCTTGTTAACAAATCTCTGCACACAAAAATATCAACAGAAAATTGTCTTAATAAATACAACGGTAACATGTGTACAACCCAAAAAAAAAAAAAAAAACGAAAACAAAAAATATAACAACAACTACAAGTACTGGTAGCGGCCAAAAAAAAAAACAAAAACAAGGCGCGTGCAACTGAAAACAAAAGCTTGCAATATGAGTATAAACATGAATTAAGTACAAAACAGAACTTTAACACAAATGAAAGGAAAAGCAGTGTATAGAATAAAACAACAACAACGACAATATTAAAGCTATTGTTGCAAAACAACAAGAACAAAATAAAAGTACATCAACAATGAACAGACAACACTTTGATTTAATATTTTGCAGGCACCATACAGTTTAGATGGTGGTGTTTAAAAGCTGTTGTTGATGCTGAAGCTTTAGCCAATTTTAGTGCTCAAGATGGAGTATAACTTACTACCTGATGTACAAAATATATATGAATACCCTCTTATGAACTTAGTTTTGAGTAAATCCACAGTATACAAATATTAAGGTGGGTTTTACATTTTTCGTATTCGTATATTTCTTTAAATGGGTGGTGGAAGAAAAATGATTTGATTTCAATACAATGACAACTTTAAAAACTACTTGTAGCAAGTTTTATTTAAACTTTTTTTAATCTTGTAATATTTTTTAAGTAAATAAGACTAGTTGCTGCTGCTTTTTTTTTAATAATTTTTATGTTTTGTCATATCATGCGACAGGCAGACATTCAGACAGCTATTAAATAGATAGACAACTAAACGGACGTACAATTATTTGAAATTCACTTTGGTATTTAATGATTGAGAAATACTGTTACAATTTCGGCATTTATTCATGCTTTGAATTTATTTTTTGTAGTTAATCTAAAAAAACGAAAATATTTAAAATTAGTTGCGTTTTATTCTAATCGTTTTGTTTTATATACTTCACTATACACTAGACTAAAATGTAAAAGTAAGATTGAATTAAAGCACAAGCTTTAGAATTTAAAGAATTGTTTAATGGTTTTCCGAGGCTGAGTTGTAATTTATGTATGTTAGAGCTTTCTGCAGAGAAGGGTAGAAGGGTCCATTAGGGATTTCTATTATTTATTTGTGTGCATGCTGGATATAGAAATAAAAAGTAGAGCAACCATATTAGTATTAAAAGTATGTTAAAGCAAATATTATAGTTGCAGTTATCTCATTTTCTACTTTCTAAATTGTAAAAACGACGAAACAAATATTAAATACAACGTTAAAAAAAATAAAAACATCAATTCTAAAACATAAATCTTTACCAATATAAAAATTTATTTAATTTTTTATAAAACTGTATAAGAGCCGAAAAAAATTCAGCCGTATACAGAATTACTGTTGGTTATTGTTGTTTTTTGTTTAAACGTTGATCTTTGTCTTTGGTTTATTGTTTAGACAAAAATCTTTAGTTTATTTAAAATGTTTGTCAGAAGTTTCCTGAAGAGTTAAATAAGCGGTAACGAAATGGCTATCGAGACGTGCTTTGACCCTCAATAATTAATATCGGTAATTAATTTAATCGGGATAATTAAATAAAAAAAATAGCACGAAGGTTTTATAAAAATTAAATATTAAAAAAAAATATTCCCGTGTCTTTAATTATGAAAATTTATTATTTGGAATCTTTTCATGTTAAAATACTTTAATGGTGCTTGATTCCTTTAAATGTAAATATTTCATGATATTCCCATTAAATATTTATTATTTCAAACTAAACTAAAAATGAAATGTATTACTGCGGGGAAAGCTATTTTGCTACTGCTCATATATAGCTCATCAGCGGATTCTACCCAAATTTTGTATAGAAAACTCAAAAGTTTTATATCAAAAGCAAAATTGAACAAATGATAGCTTCATTGCACCAGTAAAGCACAAAGACAATAAACATTAAAAAATTTTGCATGCCACAAAACTTCATTAACCATTCAGTAACAATTATTATTTTTTTCTTTAACTTTTTATTAAAAATGTCCTTTTGTATAAATATTTAAAATTTGTTTTTTAAAGTTTTAGATTTTAAAACATCAAATTCTGGCATAAAAATTCGACTACAAATATACTTCATTTGCCTGTCTATAACGGTTCAAAAGTGTGGCCAAATACATCAAATTACATTATTGGGACACCATATATTCCATTTCCAAATTTTTTTACTTGCTATAGCAGACTAAGCACTACAGCTCCTTGTATAATATAAACCGTATGTCTACAACTGTTTAACACTTTGGCAATATACATCAAATTACAGCAAATATTGTGCCATCCTTTAATTTTGAAATCAAATTTTATACTTGCTGTTGTTGTAGACTTAGCCGTCGGGTTCTTTGTAAATTTCAACAACGTATAGACAAGTGTGAAATACCTTGGGGTGATACTTGACCCCAAACTTTAATGGAAGGCAAATATTGCCGAAACAGCTCGGAAGGCGACCTGTGCGCTCTATCTCTGCCAGAGAGCTCTGGTACCACGATGGGGTCTTCAGCCTCGGATCATCTCCTGGCTCCATAAGGCACTGGCTACCCACCAAACTCCTAGTATTGCAACAGGCCAAATGCTGTGCAGCCAGACTTAATGCCCTCTCACGCTGGCTTAGGCCGGATATAGGGAACTCTAAAATTACCGTTCGGGATGTGCCCCTGCCATCAATGGTGGACTACATCTCTTCTACTCCTGCTCTGGGCCACGGGTTTCAGATCCATATTCCGAGTAGGGATTACTACTTCGTTATAGTTGTGAGTAATACTGTTGACATCTACACCGATGGCTCGAAACTGGACGACAGAGTCGGTTGCAGAATCTTTTCCAATAACCTTGGACTAAGACTCTCCTTTAGACTTCCTGACTACTGCAGCGTCTTTCAAGCCGAGGTAATGGCCATTCTGAAAACATCCGAAATAGCGCTTAGGGACGAACTTTCTGGCCTTGCTATTCGGATATTTTCGGATAGTCAGGCGGCAATCAGGGCGCTTGCTGGTGCATACAGTACATCTAAGCTAGTCCTGGGTTGTCGCTCATAGTCCTGGGTTGTCGCTAAACACACTATCGGAGCGATCACAGATTGACCTGTTTTGGGTCGCTGGTCACAGGGATATCCAGAGTAACTGTTAGGCCGATGATCTTGCCAAACGGGGCACATTGCTTCCTAACGTCTCCTGGCTACCAGACGTTGGAATTCCTTTGGCAACGGTGAAAATGGCCATAAAGAACCACTACCTCAATTTGGCTCACAAATTATGGGTAGAGGAAAGTTCCTGTTGTGTCTCCAGACAACTGTGGACTACACTGGACCTCAAGCGGACCAGGCAGCTGCTCAGACGGGACAGAAAATCCATAAGTATTACGGTCTCGGTACTTACTGATCACTGTCTAATCGGCAGGCATGCTGAAAGACTCAGTCTGCTCTTTAATGATTTCTATCACAGCTGTGGCTCGGAGGATGAGGAAGAGACCGTGCTGCACCTCCTGTGCCATTGCCCATCCCTGGCTCGACGAAGACTAAGAATTTTGGGCTCTCCTTTCTTACGGAGCTATCATCTCACTTTATAGGGAACATAGCGAAGTTCATTCGGGAATCTTTATGGTTCTCGGCAGGCCAAGGGGAGTCGCGCCGCCTTCCTTACGGTATCATAACATGCCATTCGATTGTGCTCAAGTGAGCTTCGTCGCAAGAGGCTGCCACTCCTAACAAACTAAGTATAACGGTTTAACAATTTGGCCATATACATAAAAATACACGAATTATTTTAAAAGCCATTAGTTGCGGACTTAGCAATACAGATTCCTTGTAAATTTCAAGCTTTTGTCTACAACTGTTCAAAATTATGGCCATATACATCAAAATAAGTAAACTATTGGGGCACGCTTTTATTTATAATTTTGAAAGTTAATACTTTTAACGGCCATTTCAATTGACATTCTTTTAAATTTCCAAGAATTGGTCTATAACGGTTCGAAAGATAGGCCTATATAGGTCAATTAACATCACCTATGGGAACACCCTTTAATTTTTAGATTAATTTTTGTATTACTTTTTGCCATTGGGAGCTAAAGTGACATGCATTTTTTTTTAATTCTAAAGTGGTTCCCCACTGTATGTTGTGTGGTGACACCCTTTAATTTTTAAGATTATGACCTGTTTTTTTTCTGCAAGTATCACTTTTCAAATAAAAAAAACGTTCAAAATCGGTCCAGAAATGATTGAGTTATTGAGGCAGAAATATAAAAAACAACAACATTCACTCCTTTTTCAAGTTAACAATGAAAAAGTTTTTAGGAATTTAGAAGCAGATAAGATTATGTTTAAACTTAGATCTTAATGGGTAATATAATAGAATCTTGAAGTGATTAAAAAATTATTATATTACTAAAACCTATTTTAGGATGTTTTTTCTTACTATTCTTTTTTTGATATTTTTTATTTACATCTTGCATTTATTTACTTTTTTATTATTTGGTTTTATTTCTTTGTTTGCATACATAAATATATTTTTTTTCGAAATTATTGTTTAATATTTTAACTCTTAGTATTTTAAATGTATCGCTAAGAAACAAATCGCTGACTTAACATAAAAGTATTGGGACAAGGGTGGACCAAAAGAAACCATAAACTAAAATCATGTGCTTTTAAGTCTTACTGTGACTAAATATCTAACATTAAGATTATTAATAATTTACTATCATTAAAAATAATACATTTAGTAGTTATATAATATCGGTTGTAAGTACAAATTTAGCCACATTTCTTTGTTTAAATCAAACGTATGTTTTTATAGTTGTTTAATGATCAAATGTTAATAAAAACTTTATTATCGTGACTAACGTGTTGATGTAAAATAAATTATACAAATCTGTTTATATATAGATCATATATAGTGAAAATATGTAGGTTGTGAAACTCGAGAATTCCGTTTAATGAGAGAGTGGTTTCTGTAAATTTGAGAAAATATTGTATTTTAAAATTGTTAAAATTAAACGTGTGTATAAACGTCAAATTTGTTGAGAAAAGATTTGTTACTTGCCTACATGCTTAAGGTAAAGGTTTGAAGTTGTAAATTTCAGATGTTAGCTTAAGTTAATTTATATTAAGTCTGAAATTTATACAGTTACATTTAAGTAAATAATTTTTATGCGTACTCGTAATGTTTTGACCCACATTCGCTTTCTGATTATAGATAAATGAAATGAAAAAAAATTAAACGATATATAAGCACCATAGAAAATAGTTTTGTCCATTCTATTACCAGCAGTGTAATTCACTAACTTTCAACAATACGAATACTTCATATTTCGCTACATTTTCTGTTGTTTCGAGTAACGATTAAGTGATTCACTAACTTTAGCTTAAAGGTCTCATTAGTCTTTAATTTCTGCTGCTGTTCTGTTCCGTGCCGTTTTGCTTTTTAAATTATTTTGATTAGTTTTTCTGTAATAAACAAAGCAAACACAATAGACAACACAACCAAAAAAAACTACAACAATAATAACCAAAAATATGCTTGATTACATTTTTGCCCTCACACTACCAAAATTTTTTCAAGTAACTTAACGTTGAAATCTATTTTCTACTGATTCGAACGGAACAGAACAGAACTTTCGAAGTATAAAAAACCACAAATAGATATTTTCTATTTAACAGAAACTGATCAGCTGATTCGTTACGAAACGGAAAGTAAAGATTAATTCTGCCTTAACGATAATAGATATCTTTGAAATTGAGTGGCATCTCCGACAAAAAATGAACGCACATAAATAGCCGTGGCATGGAGAAAATCAAAACAATTGTTTTGGTTGTGGAGCTGCAATTACCTCTTTTTTAATAAGTTTAACATATATCATATTTATGTGCAATTTTTGTTTTAACAAGAAATTTTTATGCCCTTCACCACAAAAAGTGGAAAGTCGGTATATTTAAGTTTGCCATTCTGTGTGTAATTTCCACAATACCAATTTCCGACCCCACTAAATACATATACTCTTACTTCTTATTCATAGCGAAGTCGATTGAGTGACATCCATCTTTCCGTCCATGTTACTGTTGAAATCACAAAATAAATAAATATGTCAATCGATCATATATAATATAAAAAAATGCTTAACCCATTAAGGGCCGATATCATTTTTATGTAAAGTTATATATATATATCTATATAGTACTTGATTTTTTATTACTTTTTTTTTATTTCTCTCTCACGCCAATATTTGTTTTTTTTATTGAAGTTACTTCACTAAACTAGATTTATACGGCATTTATACTATGCAATTTTTCATGAAACTAGCGTGAAATTTTGGTTTGTTTGTGAAGCAGGAGGAGTAAGCATTATGGTATTGCTTGAGTTTTGAGGGGATGTTACTATTGCTAATGTTTACTTTTAGATAACTCATAACGCTGTAACTTAAATAGAAAATTGAATAAAAAGGCCTCAAAAAGTTGCATAGTGTAAATCTGGACTTACATACATATATGCTGAAGGGTATATAAAATTCGGCATATTAAAAAAATTAAGTGGTTCTAGTAAAAAACCTTAGAATTCTCTATAGAAAAAAAAACACTTTAAGGTATTTCATAAATAGTTAGTTAGTGTTAGTGTTACTAGCACAAGCGAATGTCTTGCTGCAGTAGTGTAGTGTTGATATCATTAACTTCGATTATCAATAATAACAATATTTGTTTGTTTTTTGTTTTTTGCAACAGTTTTTATGCTTTAATTTGTAACAGTAAAAAAATTATATTATTGCTCACATATATTTTTTATTGTGTTTCTGTGTTAATAATTTCCAAAAAAAAAATTTTGAAAGTTGTCGTTGTCATTGTTAGTTTAGCCTATGGAATATTTACTCCTGCAAGAAAAGCGTTTTGATTAAAGAGATTTTTTACGTATGGTTTGAGCGTTTTTTTCTTATTGTTTACACTGTTGATCTCATTAAAATATTCTTCGTCTGTTAGTGTTAGTGTTTTGGAATTTCTCGTTAAATTTTTTACTTATTAAAAACTGTAATTCAATTATATTATTATACATGTATTTCTTTTAGTTTCTTTTAACAATTTTTAACTTTGATTGTTTTTTCGAATTTGTGGTTAAAATATATCACATTAATCTTGTTTGCTGTGTTTTAATTCAGTTTACAATTTTTTAATCAATTAACTGTATTACAATGTGCTTGGAATGTTTTTAAGTTAAAATTAAAATTGAATTACAAAATTTTATTTAAACAATATTGTTAAAACTGTCAATTGTTTTTAATTATAAAACAAATATTTTGACTGTTCAATAGCGAACGCACTTGCAAGAGAAACTCTCTTATAATTTGTCTTGAAAAAAAATTTATTAAATTTACCATAATTTATTATTTCTTACGACAAGTGTTAAAACATTGTTATTTAATTTATTTGGAATAATGACTTAATTTGAAAACGAAAAACATTAAATTCTTGAGAAATTAATAAATTAATTTAAAAAACAGATATGACAAAATCTTACTCGTATTTATTAAAAAAAATATATATTAATTTTTTTGACTTTTTATTGTTTAGCATTATGTAAACAGTGTTTCTAGCCAAACATTCTTTTATTAAGTTCAGTATTCTAGCTAAACAGGCCTTTTCATGGGATCTCTATTTGAAAACTTAATTGAAAGTTTTATGAAGAAATATATTACCACTGAAAATTGGAATTTTTGCTATTTAAGCTAAACTTCTGAAAAATATATTTATGATTTGTTTCGCATTCTTCAATAAGATGGTGAGACTGTAATCTGGTTTCCCACCGGTTTCTTAATTGGAGTAAGTTAATAAACTAAAAAAAAAACAAAAAATAAAATAAGTAGTAATAATTAATTGAACGATTAATCAAATAGTTATTATAGGCGAAATTATTCCCCCTTATTCTAGTTGTCGACATGGTCGTCGTTTTAGTATTAATATCACTTGGTATCAACGTCGGCTTCAATTCCATAAAAACTTTGCATTCTATAACAATCCTGTGACGAAGTCGACGGTTTATCGATTTTTATGAATGCAAATGCACATTTCCAAGTTTTTTGTTAAATTTTATTTATGTTTGATACTTTAATATTAAAGTGTTTTCTATAAGTGAAGAAAATTTTGATTTAATTGATGATGAAAGCTTGAAAAAAGAAAAACTTGTGTTGGAAAGAAAACTTCTTAGGCAGAATTGCAATATTTTTAATTTGCCTTATCGTAAGTATATACATTTGTTCTACCTGCTGTGCTTTCACCGACAAAATCGACTTTAGCAAGTTCCATGTCATTAGAATCGTTTTCCATGTGAACCATTTGAACTCCTTGAACTGCTCCTTCAGGATTCAAATGCTTCTGGAAGTTAAAAGGTTTACCAGAGCTTCTTCCATCTGACTGAGTGATAATTGTTTAAACGTTCCGCAGCCAGTGGCTTTACATTCAATGTTCAATCCTTTATTTTGTTACCTTTTGTCATTCATCTTCTAGTCTTCTAGGCGGATCAAGAGAATTTAGATTTTTTCTAATTTCTTCCCATTTTTTCTTTAAAATTGCAAGAAGCAGTGCCTTAGCTCAAATTTTTCAATTCTTCAAATTGATTTGCATTTGTAACCTTCAATTTTTTTATACTTTCAATGTTATATTTGATTTAAATCACTTCCACTCGTTATTGCATAAGGCGTCCACAAAAAATAGAGTCACGTCAATACAATATCGTCGTCACATTTGTTATAGAATACAAAAAATCGTAGAAATAATCGATAAGTGTAAATAACGACAAGTAGAATAACAAATAACAGACAACTAGAATAAGGGTGATGAGTCAAACTTTTTGTATATTATATCAAATGAATAATTTTAATTCGGCCTAAGTTCACGTATATTATAAGTTAAAAAAACAGACGAGTTGCAGAGAGAACATTGACGAAATACTTTAGTTTGTGTGCGGACTTCGTCTAATCAAATTAATCTTGATATGAATACTCTTTGCATTCTTTTTTACAAAGCTTGTTTGTTAAATATATGATGTTTAAAATGTACACAATCTTAGATAGATAGATGGCAAGAATGCTGATAAAGGATGTAGCGATCTAGAAAATGCAGCATTAAATTCTGCTGATATCTAATTTTTCCTGTTTTCTTTGAAGTATTTCTATTAAAAGTATTTTTTTTTTTAATTTTTTAGAAATTAAAGAAAATTAACTTAAGCCAAAATCAATTCAAATTCATTTGAAAAATCCACAGCTGATCTGCTAATTTAATAAAAAAATTAAGTTAAAAAAAAGTTATTTGCTAGACTATCAGTCTTTGACAAATTCATGGTTTTGTAGAAGCTTTTTATATCAGAGCCATTTTTAAAACTTTATTTTGCATCAAATAATTTTTTATGGAAAAAAGAATCCTGTACCTCGTTTCTATAAATTAAGTGAGAAATTTCTTACATGTAATTATTTGAGTCATCTTGTTTAATACAATGTGTGAGTTAGTCATGCATTATTTGATCTAAAGTAATGAAACTTCTCGCTTCAACCATAGAAGCGAATCACTGATCCATTTATATTCAAAAAGCTAAAAAAAAACTTTTCTCCAACTCCAAGCATCACACGCAATAATGGTATGACAATTTTTTTGTTAGTTTCTGCGATGGTTGAATGAATTTTTTGCTCACCTAATTTCACCTCTGACACTCATTGTTTTCGTCAATTCAACCTAATATCTGAAAACATTTACTTTAATTACAGGAGATATTTGAAAACATAGTACTGAAATTTTTAAGGAGCAGCGCTCGGGTGCACAAGTGTTTTTACGAATTTTCACCGTAAGGATCAGCAAAATCTGCAAAGTGTATTTAATTTCCGCTTTAAACTCCTTATAAATTAAGCATAGTTAATATATATTTTTTATTTATAACAAAGCAATAAACAATAGCTTTAAGCTTTGTTTTAAATGCATAACAGACCAGTAAAAAATTAGCTGATTCTATCTTTTAATTTTTTTTTTTTAATTGATTACTATTAATTTTATCAGAGATTTTATCAATCTATCAATAACAACTCGTAAATCATACAATAAATATTAATAATATCTTATTTTCAAAAAATTAATATACACTCTAACTGGCAAGTGGGTGTGTGTATGGCTGTAAGAAGTCTATAAAGTAAAATATAAAAAATTCCATGAAAATAAATTACATGAATTTGAAATTGCACAACAATTGCATTTGTTATAGATTCGCTGGGATTTTCTCTTTCAACTAAAAGATAATTTCAAACAAACAAAAACACTAACCGACAATTGCTTTCAAATATATTGAAATAATAATAAATTTTAGAAATCACAAATAATTATTTTTGACTTTAAATAATGTAAAATACCAAAAAAAACATACTTAAATGAAACTATAATTTAAGTACAAAACAAAACCTTGAATCAATGAAAAAAAAAAAACATACAATACTAAACCCAAGATTGCAATTTAATACAACAATAAATATTTATAAGAATCAGAGCAATAAAACTGCAATACAGACAAACATACATTTAAATAATAATTTGGCAAATTCAAATGATTTAAAAAAAGAACAAAAAAACTTAATTGAAATAGAGTCAATCAACAAAAAAAAATTCTATCAAACACACGAATATAAACGACATAAAATAAAAACAAAAACTAAACGAAAAACCATAAAACGGAAAATCATTTCCAAAAATTTTTAGCAAAAAATCAAGAGCTGAAGCTGAATGAAGTTTCAACCGCAATTGATTATCGATACAAATATTAATGTGTTATTGTTATGTGCTTGAATAAATATATCTTTCTTGTAAATTTTAAAAATTATTGTTAAAAAAAAAAGAAATCTTGCCAATTTTTATTATCTATAGTATATAAAACATAAAAGAATTGCTATTGAATTGTTACGTTCATAGCGAGTTTATTATGCCCTGCTTAACCTTGTTGCGTGTTTTGTGCACAGTAACCATATAATAATTAAATGTTAACAAAAAATGTTTATCATGACTAAAGTATTATTAAAAACAACTATAATTTATTCATCGCAACTATACAGTGTTAGAATAAACATAATATGGTTATTGCAACTATATCACAACCATATTTTTTCTCTGCGTGTGTAAGCACAAAATCTAATAAAACCTAATGTGTTATCAAAGAATGATTAAAAATTAAAAAAAAAAATTGATAACACTTGTAGCTATTCGATCGCTTCTCGATGATGAGCCCAAGATATTTTTTGAAATGTATTTTTCCTCCAGTGTCCATCAAGTTCTTATTTCTCATTCTGGAAAGAAAGAAGTAATAAATTTCATTAGAAAAACAATTTTTAATTTTCGTATAACTCACAGCACAGCAGAGATACTTTAGGGCAATTTAAGAATAGTGTAATGAAATTAAATTTTCGCTAAGCATTAGCAATTGTATACTCATTACACAATTAAAAAAATGAATTTAAAAAAAAATATTTTTATATTTCACAGAGCATGGGAAATTGTTCTTAACTTTTCAAGTCAAACATCCTACACGTACAGCAAATACCTATCAGTAACGTTTATGATTTGTCACAACATGCCTCCAACACCATTTAACAAATTTAAAATTCAAATAAGATAAATATTAAAAACTCTACATAAATCTGTCTCTCTGCCCTTTTTTCTACGTTGGCGTTTACAATTTTTAGTTATTGATATCAATGGTAATTGCTGTTCCAATTCAACTATGAACACATGTGTTACTAGCATTACTAAATTATATTATTATCCTATATAAAGTAGTTATTTCAATGTTCTATTTCTCTTTATGTAACAAACCCTTTAAATTTCTAAACGCAAGCGAAATATTTTAACGATTTTGAAAAAAATTAAATTTGTTAAGCTCACATTGAAAGTGAAACTGAACTGCTGAAAACTGAAACATTAACCATACCTTTTATTTATTATTTTTTTTTTTTTTCTTAAAATATTTCAAACTCCACTGCTTATATTATCTGGCCACGAGAAATCTTAAGTAGTGTTTTAGTTTAAATGTGTGTTTTTTTTTATTAAACAATAAAAGCAAGGAACTTTAATACTTTTGTTTGAGTTTCTTTAACAACGAACAGCATTAAAATGCAACAACACCCGCTAATATGTCCAAGAATTAGGTCACTATAATCAACCATATAAATTGTGTTAACTTTTGCTTTAAGTTTTGGCTTTGTTTTAATTTTATTCATTCACCATTCATTGTTATTAGAGCTGTGGTTTTTGTTGTTTGTTGTGTTTAGAGCTGCACATTATTAGTTGAAAAGGAAATATTGGCGTCGCACAGTGGCGGCATTTAAGTTTTTTCGTTGCAAAAATCGTATCTTTCGAACCGAATAAGATAATTAAACAGTTTAAATAGCATATGATAGATAACTGTTCAGCCTATGAAATGAGCGTTTGGAAAGGGTGCTACGCTTTTTAGGGGCCTACTTATGGGTTATCAAAGTTAAAATTAGTAGAAAAATCAATTTTATGGTAACTAAAAAAAATTATTTTTACATTTTTTAATAGTCTTTTTTTTCTTTAGGGTTTTATGTTCTAAATTATTACCCAACAAATTAAAAAAAAATATTTTTTTTTAAATTAATTTTTTCAATTTTCTGTAAAATATTCATTACAAATCGTAAGAGAAGGTATATCTAAAAGACTAAGCATTTCTAAACTATAATTATTTTCTAACTCTATTCGTGACTTCACATGCCGCAGGGAAGAAATAAGTGGATCGGAAGATGCTGCCAACATGTTAAAGAGGTCCTCATTTTGCTTTACCCTTGATGTTTTGAATGTGTTCTGCAATCTATATTTTTTATAAAATTTGTTAAGAGACTCCTGTGCTTCTTCAGAAAGCTCTCCAATTGGCAAGGACTGGAACTCAATTATCTTTGCCATGCGCCAATATTTTATGGACGGTCGGGGTCAACTTCTTCTGTGGATACATTTCTGCTAAAAGAGATGCAGTTTTCGACGCATATTCTCCATATTTTGTAGTTTAAAACATCCAAGATCGTTTCCAATTTTTTCACGATTTGATTGTCAATTCCAGAAACATTATTGGTCGGCAATAATGCACTGATGACGGACGTGGATTTCTCCAATGTAGGGAAACATCAGATTTTAGCCGCATATATTGTAGCGTCATCGGAAGATATCCTTTGCCTTTAAACGCTTTGTCCGGATGATCTATCGCAGCCCCATTTGCTGATCAGTGTCAACATCTCAGGAAGAATTTTCACCTCATTTTCAGGAAGACTCTCCAACCACCGTTTTACTGTATGGCCCATGAGATCCTGCAGATTGGCTTTCGCAGAGACTTCCGTAAGCTCCGTATGCAGTGGTCGAGAATTTATTTTGGTTTGCGTAATATGCTTGTATCCGGGTAAAACGTCAGCGCCGTGTCGCGTTAAAGATGCCCGTAGTTTCTCATATTTCTCTTTGGAAAGTTTTGAGTCGATAAACAAGGCCAAGGCTTCTTCGGAACCATACTTTTTAATGTGTGCGTTTGTGGGCGTGGGAATGCTTTCCTTAATCCTTTTTAGTCGCAGTAGGCTTGCATCAGCAACAGCTTTGGTAATCTGAGACCTAACTCTTTCAGTATCCTTTGTATATTTAATAGCTAGCGCGTCCGATAAATGCTTCGTGGTAAAGTCATTGGTGGCATCGGCAAGTTTCCTCTTTCTTGTGAAAATTGAACACTCCTCAATACTTTTTTTTTGCCTTCCTTTTACTCCTCTGGTTGATGTGATGGGTTTATCTACTGTCAATATAGCCAAGATGGTGTCTTCATTAAGCCAGTCCTCGTATTTGGAGTTGAAGTTCTGAATGGTGCGATTAGATTTCACCCATTTTGCCTTAATATTTGCATATGTCAGATAAAAATTATTTTTTATAATTTCGCTTCTCTCAATATTTCCGTATAAGCTATCAAGTTCTTCTAAAGCAGCTTCTAAACAGTTCAAATAATTTTAAATTGTTCAACGCCATGTTTTCAGTACTTAACGTCTTTTTTGGTTTCAGTAATTGTTGCGCCAACTTTCAGTCGTAGAATAATCCAGGCATTGTGCTTATTTTGCAATATATAGACTTATGCTACCTTGCCTAAAAATTTACTACTAAAAAAAAATTTACTATTAAAAAAAAACTACTGTCAGTCAAAACATATAAGGGACCACGTCTTTTTAACCTTTTTTACCTCTAGAAGCCAAACGGGCACGTAAAGGCAGATAAAACCTTTTGAATTATGTAAAGAAATAATCAAAGAACAGGTTTTGCAAATGTGGCAAATATAGAAAAATATAGATTATTTTTATTTTCCGCCAAAGTTGATAAATAGTGAAAAAACGGATAGTTTTTAAATAGTGATTTGCCAGGAGAAACCCAAAGCAAACAGTTAATTTTTTTTATCATTATAAATTTAATAAATACATCAATCAATAAAAATAAAAAATACGGCGATTCGTTACCTATTTTTCGTGATATTATACCTGAAATCGCAACAAATTGACTAAAAATTGTGTGTTTTTTTGAAAAACGAAAGTCGTTCACCTTTGAACGGTTATATCTTCTAAACTAAAAATATGATATTATTAAGAGTGGCATATTTGAAATCGTTGAAAAGTTTCCTATAACATGGGTTTATTCAAAACTTCGTGGGCGCTCATAAATATTTTGCTTTTTGCAACCTCGTTTGCTCTACGGGCGCCACTGTGCGTCGTTATCAATCACCCAAAAAACAAAGAAAAAAAGCTATTGTTGTGGTTGTTTATAGTTAATGGTTGCAAACTTCTTACATTCTGCCGCCCCTGCTTTGAATAGTTGTCCTATTGTGGACTGTTTAAGTATCAGCGAGTATTTAACAAATAATTTGTTGTTGGCTATTTTTTGAATTTACAAAGTGTTAATGTAATTTAACGCAATTTTATTTTAAGTATTTTTCACACGATTTTATTTCTAATTTTTTTTTCAAAAGCTGTCCATATGCATTACTTTTCGGTTTATTAAGTTCGAAGTATATCTGTTTAAATTGGGTTTAATCAAATTTCCTGTCGTTAAAACAAATTGCTGTAGAAAAAATTAAATGCCAAACAGTGGTTGTAGAGAAGGTGTTTCTACAGAGGTTACAGTTTCATTATATGTCAGTATCAATTTTTTTGTTAAATTTGTTTTAGCTGGTGGTTCAATTGGATATTGAAAATATTTTTATTGTTAAATTAATAGGAAGTATTTTATATTGCGGTAATTTACAAACCATAATATTATTGACTGGGTAATTTAAAAATATTAAAAAAAATTAAAGTTTTAAGACACAAAGAATAGAGACATTTTTGTTTCATGAAAAATGACATGAATATCGTGTTAAATTTTAAATTACTAAAAATAAATGTCATAATTTGCGAACTTTAATTTTAAGTTCTTTGAAAGTTATTTTATTTTTTATTGTTTAGTGTTAAGAATTGACAGTTAAAAAATTCAAGTATAAATTATATAATATTAATTTTGCAATGCTTTTATTCAATTCGTGAGTTTTATTTGCACAAAATCAAATTTGACATACAATTCCTTTTAAACAAATACATATTAACATTATTAATAGCTGTGATAGTTCTGTGTTGTTGTAACTATTAAATATTTAGTCTAAATTTTTAACTGTACTCACGAAATTTTTTAATGGAAGTCCAATTTCATTTAACTAAAATTAAAATAATATTAATACAAAGTAAAATTTGTTGCTACGTAATATTGCCAAAAACAGATTGTTGTTTCTTAAAACAATAATCTCTGACAGTTGTTGGTGTAGAAGAAAACTAATTAAATTTAAATGGCAATGCCTCATAACCCTGGTAATATAATATAATAATATTTTAAATGTGAAAGTCTAAAAGATTGCTGGATAATTGTTGCTCAATCATGCCTCAACGGCTTTAATGACTGTAATGTAATTTGGGACACTGATAGATCTTTATACTGAATTTTCTATGATTTAGATTTTATTCAGCAGTGTAAATTGAAAGGGGACTCCACATGTAGTATAGTTGAAGTTCGCATTTGTTTATTTAACTGAAAGTATTAAAACAACTACATAAAAATGATGCATGATGGTACATAGAGCCAGTACAAGTAGCAACTTTAAGCCCATTTTCTTACTTCTTACTTGAAAGCTGGAGACTGTATAAACCGCCATCGCACCAACAGCGATTTGGGTTGTAAACACCAAATTACTCCCTGAAGGGCCTTACCAATAAGAAGGTACACTTAGCTTAACCATCTATTAGACTTCGAAAGACCCATTTTTGTGATATCCTAATTACATCAAACAATCACGAAGTTTTTTTAAAACAAGTAAGAGTGCTATATTCTGATATAAAGAATTTTATAAACCTTTTATCATACAAACCTTGAAGGATTCTTAAAAAATTTTATAATTTTCTTAAAGATCTCTACAAAGGCTTTGACATAATATCCATATCGATATTTAAAAAAATATTGTGCTCCAATACTTTTCTATAAAAAGTTCAGAGGCCCATAACCCGGAAAATATGGGTGAGCGCCAATTTTTTATTTGATGTTTTTTATTATTTTTTAGTTCTCTATCGTCCCAAATATTTTTTTTTTATTGGAGTTACTTTATTGTAACAAATGATATGAATATGGATATATATATACTTTGTGGGATCGGAAATGGATTTTGTAGAAATTGGAACGCAATGAAAGTTAGTTATTCCCTTGTTCCACTTTTTTGAGGAAATAGTATAATAAAAAGAAATCCACAAAGAAACAAATTGCTAGCATAAAAATCTACCCAGCAAAAAGTTTTTGAAAAGGTAATCGAGTGTAGAATTAAGCATTTTTGGCAGAAGTACTTCCCAACTAGATGGCAAATTTAATGATTTTAACAAGGCATGAGACTTTTATAATTAATTACTGAGAATCGATTACATTATTGTATGAAATATTGAGTACCATTAGTACGGTAGTCCCTTTTTTCCTTTACTACTTCGTTTTTGGAAACTAATGTAATGTGTTTTGTAAGCGAGTAACAAAATATGGCAATCACAAAGTAAGTCATTACATGGCAAGAAATTTTTAAGATAATGTCTAATTTCTTGCTGGGTGTGTGGTTTCTACTTAATTTGAGTCTATAAATTTAAGCAAAACACAAACTGTACATTTTAAAATATAAGTTACGTCTTATATTAAATCAAAATAATAATAGAATTAGGGTTTGAAAAGACTGCGTCGCACGTAATATAAATATATCTAGACTATTTAAATCATCAATTATTGCTATTTTCGCCCGAGTCCTTTAAACTATCAAAATACTACAGACTACTGATTAAAAAGATTATGCACATTGGTTTTGCAATGTTTTTAAAAACTTCTAGTTTCTCTACTTCAAAACCGAATATCAAAAAATCATTACTACCATGTCGATCACGTTATGTTAAATGCATGTCCGCCTTATTAACTTACTTTTATGTGGAAACACACTGTTACGAATATAAGATCTGGCAACCCCTGTTGTTGTTATCCGTATGAGCGTTGTGAATAAGTTAATTCAACTAATGGTGTGTGAATAGAATAAAAACCACAATTAGCTAACAAAAGCTAGGCAGCGTCAATGGTCCTGAGTTCGATACCGCATTCGCACATGCGTACAGCGAAAAAATAATAATTGTTATAATGCAATTAAAATTAATAAACAGCAGTACAAACCTCCTGAGAGGCAAAAAAAGACAATTATTGTGTGAAGCCATGGCAGACAATTTAGTGGAAACGTCCAATCTATATATATAAAAATGAATGTCTGTCTGTTTGTTTGTGCTTTATAGGAGGCCAAACCCTTGGACCGATCTTCCTGAAATTTTCACAGCATGTTACTGTGACTCTGGAAGGAATAATAGGCTATATGAAGTTTTAATTGGACAACGGGGCGTGCCACCGCCCATATAACCCAAAAATTTAAATCGCCATATTTTGGCCATTTTTTGAGCTACGTCGACGATATTTGGTACATATGGTATTGGCATAATTAGGAATACGTACCAGGAGAAAAGTGGGTGGGACCCCGCCCCTTTTTAGAAAAATTAAAAATCGTAATATATTCTTAACTACTGGACCAATCGTCATTAAATTTTCGCAATAGGATATTCTGGCCTATATAAAGTTGGGAGTGGACAAGGGGTCGTGACACCGCCCATATAACCCAAAAATTTAAATCGCCATATTTTGGCCATTTTTTGACCTACGTCGATGATGTTTGGTACATATGGTATTGGCGTAATTAGGAATACGTACCAGGAGAAAAGTGGGTGGGACCCCGCCCCTTTTTAGAAAAATTAAAAATCGTAATATAGTCTTAACTACTGGACCAATCGTCATTAAGTTTTCGCAATAGGATATTCTTGACTATATAAAGTTGGGAGTGGACAAAGGGGCGTAGCCTCGCCCCTTTAATTTTATTTAATAACGAGGGGGTAGCGAAGCACACCGGGTTCATCTAGTTTAATATAAGAGTAACAGATAATTGTCAAGAAGTTCATTATAATAAAAAGTAAGAGCAATAGCGGTTAGCGCAGGGAAGTGTAACAGCATAACAACAGTTTATGGCAGACGTGTGTTGTGGCTACTGGATTAAAGGAGATGACTGTCTTGGATAAAAGGAGAAGTGGAGATGTCTGTGGATGGTTAAGGTTACTAAACAAGGCATCGAGTAGTTCATGTCTCGCCGGAGTAACACAGTAGTGTAGCGTGGATGGCTGCGTTTGTAGTATTAACGCAAGTTTAGTAAATACGAGACCAAGGGTTCACAAGACCGGTAGGATCAAGAAGTATAGCCAGAGAAAGCCATAAAGTTTGAATACAGAATGATAAGCCACAGTGGTATTTGCAATTAAAAGAATCCGTAAGTTTGTTCTAAAAGGGAAAAACGTAACAATATTATTTATTTTAATCTTGGGTTGTCGCTTAGGCCATTTCTTTAATAACACAGACAGACAGACAACAATTCCAAAAATAGGTGTTATGTTATCTATATCGATTACTACCTACACCAACAACAAAATTTTCATTTCATGCTTTATATTGTGTGTAAGTTGCATCTTTATATCTTTTGTACTTTCCACTTTTTAAGAGAATAAGTCGTCATTTCATTTCATGTTTGGAAACTTTGTTTATCAATAAGAACGACACATTTGAGTTGTGGAGAAAAATTCCTAACGTAAAGATTATATCGCTTTTTAAAACATCGTCACATTTCGTTTTGTGACTGCATATAAATGAAGACGTGATAGTTCTTGAGGGGAGGTGAGCTTTTTAAAATGTATCGGCTTTTTAAATATAATGTATTTATTTTTTTTAGTTCCGACTGTATTGATGAAAAATATTATTAAGTAAACTCCGTTTTTCTTTTCAGAAATAACGACACATTTTAGTTTATTACACAGCAGCGGATATATTTTAACATCAATAACGGCATAGTTCAAACAATCCGCCTTGCTTGTCCAAGACTTCCCCTTTAATAAACATATAATTTATGAAAGTTTGCTTAAATTAATAGTCTGATATATTTCTTGATGGTGACAGCGAGGAGTTATGACGTTTTAGAAATAAATGAGCGATATGTATAGACTAAATGTTAAAGTATTTTTTATATGTTCTTATAACAAAATGGATTTTACAGGAATATGGACATATTATTTGATTATTTCTTATTTTGACATACATATTAATAAAATACTGATGCGAAGAATCTTGAAAGTACCTTTGACTGATATGTATTGGAACTAGGAGTATACAAAATAAAGCCTGAGTTTAGAAAGTTTTTTAAGATATCCGACAAATGTTTTCAATATATGAACCAATAGGTAAGGCGATTCTTCTTTGAATAGCATATATAGAGTGCAGTCAGCCTTCGTTTACTTTCCATACACTGTAAGCGATTAAGGTCCATATACCCGAATTCACACCGCTATTATTTGCTTGGTTCGGAAAAAATAGGAGGCAAAAATATTAAACCCACTATAGCTAAGGGCAGGGCAGTTATATAAAAAATGGTAACTGCTTCCACATACTATCTACACTACTTGCATTTATTATTCTCATAAGTCTATTTCTTGCCGTATTCTTACCAAGAGTTTCACGACCTGTAATGATACCTACAATCTATTTCTATTAACCTCTACTCATATTTAAAAGTTTACGGCTAATCTAAATCTAAATCGATAAAAGCTGTTGAAAACTACAAAAGATATATTAGTTAAAGAAATAAAAAATACCACTTCTGCACTATATTACTAAAATGTAAACGCTTCATTTAAAATGTTTATACATGTTTATATTATTTTTATAAAAAAAAATTTATTAATTTCTTCTTAATATGTAACAAGTCTTGACACAAACGAACCAATCATATCATTTACTATATTTCAAACACAAACCCTTGTAACGTAAATTTCTAAGATGTTTTGGAGTACAAAAACTAAAAACAAGGTCTGCTTGGTGGTCTCTCTTATGAGGTTTGTATCTTAAGTCTTTTGTTTTCATTAACATAGCAATCAATCAATTTAATGGAAAAAAAAATATATTTTTCAACAGTTTGTTTTTTCTGAATATTAAACAAAACTTGTAGCAGGTACAAAATTGGTTTCATTTAAGATTTACTTACATATGAAGTAAAAACTAATAAATAAAATAAACAAAAACTATGTAAGCAAAAAAATCATTTACCCCTATCGTGAAAAAAACGTGAAATTTTTGTTCACGTGAAATTTTTATTCCACCCGAACTGAAAATTGTAACGAATCATTTTTGTTTCTTTCTTTTTTTATTAAGTTTTTATATAATTTAACTTTTAAAATTTTGTTAGGTTTCCATATGTTTCAACATATTTTTGGTCAAATATTTGACTAATCTGACCGTACCTTTAGACTCAAATTAAACAGAGAAAAAAATCTTCTAGTTGATCAAGAACACCAGAGTATATCATTGTGTTAATCTTTCCGTATTAAAACATACGAAGCTTATAATTGAAACACATGACCAAAAGCATTTTAAAACTCTTAGGTTAAGGACATAAGCATTACTAGCAAGTACGCTAATTTTCTCTTGATAGCCATTATATCTATGAATTAATAAATCTTCGATATCGAGCACACAATCGCAGTTTGTATCATAATTGGGCATATTACAGTATATTTAATGCATTATGTACTGAAAAAATTTTCATTAACCAGCAAAATTTGACTGGTTACTGTAATTTTTTCAGTAACCAGTAAAACTGTACTGCTTTTTTTCAGTAAGCAGTAAACTTGTAAATTGTAAATGAAAATGGTATTTGATTTCTGAAAAAATTAATTCTAGCTATGTTACGAATATTAATAAAAATTTTTATATAAAAAATTTATTTAATTTACTTTATTCGTGCTTGATTCCTTCAAATATAAATATTTTATGATATTCTCATGAAATATTTATTATTTTAAACTAAACTAAAAACTGAAATGTATTACTGCGGGGAAAGCATATCCATATGTCCATTTCACTACTGCTCAAATAGCTCATCAGTGGATTTTACCCAAATTTTGTATAGAAAACTAGAAAGTCTTGTATCAAAAGCCCAATTGATTAAATGAGAACTCCATTGAATCAATAAGACAAAATACGACAATAACTCAAAATTGTTTTATATAAAAACACAGCAAACATTTAGTAACTATTTTTATTTTTTCTTTCATTTTTCTACATAAGGGATCCCATTGGGAACCATTCATATGTATTTGAAAGATTTAATGAAAAAATAAAAATAAAAATTGGAAAAATAAATAATAACCGGTTACAACACTGCAATCTATCAAAATTTGCATAGCACTGGATTTTGGTATAATTTTACTGCTTACTGAAAAAAATTGCAGTTGCCACCAAATTTCAGTAAGCAATAAAATCCAAAATCTTACTGCATTATATAAATATTGCAGTATGCCCATGTATGGTCTCTATGTTCAATAAAACACTGTAGTGGTATGTTAGCTACAATCTGAACTACTTTATTTTGAACTCTCTGTAGCGCTTTGAGCTCGTTTTGTCTTTTGTATCCAAACAATATGGCCAAGTAATTAAAACGGCTTTAAGTCAATGCATTTTAAAGTAACAATTCAGTTTTTTCATCAAATTTATTTTTGATTTAATAAAGTAATTCTACAGCTGAAGTTGTTTTTGTCTTAAAAGTTTGAATATGTTAACTCTATGATAGATTGCTTTATAGTTCTACTTTATAGTATTTAATTGAAGTGACTTCCTGAATCCGGTTACCGTCTACAAATACACTAAAGTGAGTATGATTATCGTGCGGCCTAAATCTCATTATTTGTGTCTTATTTAGATTTAATTTATTAATTCTTGCAAATTCAGGTACGTTCCATTCCATATAAACCTTAACAAATGTTTCATGTTCATAAGGGTAGAATAAAAAAACATCATCCGCATACATAAAAATTTTTCCAAAAAGTTTAACATGATTTATATCATTAGGGAACATAGTAAACAGTAATGCACCAAGTACACTACCTTTCTACACTATATACGAGGGCTGCTCTATATATTTCTGGACTAATAGTGAAAATGCGAATATTTATAATCAAAAATGGTTTTATTGTTTTTCTAAGTATTCTCCAGCATGATTTATACACTTTTGCATGCGCTCAAACCAGTTGTCAAAGCACTTTTTCCACTCCGATTGAGACACCTCTAAAACATGGTTTTTGAACACTTCAACAGCTTCTTCTGGCGACGAAAATCGTTGACCACGCATTTTTTTCTTGATGTGCGGAAACAAGAAGAAGTCATTAGGTGCCAAGTCAGGGCTGTACGGCGGATGACCCATTAATTCGACGTTTTGGCCGGTCAAAAACGCTCTGGTTTGAGCCGATGTGTGAGAGCTCGCATTGCCATGGTGAACAATGATTCGTCTTCTCTTGTTGGTTTTTCGAATTTCTCCAATGACTTCAGGCAAACAAATTGAAGTGACCGTCCTACGTTGCTCAAGCGGAACAGTCGCCACATGACCAGTTTTGCCGAAGAAACAGGCGACCATTTGCTTCGAAGTGCTTCTTCCACGAACAACTTTCGTTGGATTTTGCTCGTCTTTGAAGACCCACACGATCGATTGTTGTTTCGTTTCGGGCTCATACGCATAGATCCATGATGCGTCACCTGTGATGATCTTATAAACGCCTTTTGAAGCACCGCAATCGTATTTTTGCAATATTTCTTTGCACCAATCGACACGAGCCTTTTTTTGAGCGACTTTCAAATTGTACGGGATCCAACGAGAACAAACGTTTTTTACGGCCAGGTGTTCATGCAGTATCGAATGTATGCTGGTGGAAGAAATGTCCAAGGATGTTTCTATCTCTCGGTATGTCGCATGTCGATCTTGCATTATGAGTTCACGCACGGCATCAATGTTCTCTGGTACAACAGCCGTTTTTGGACGACCTTCATGGAATTCGTTTTTGAGCGAGCTTCGGCCACGATTAAATTCATTATACCAATTTTTCACAGTGCTATAGGATGGTGATTTATCGCCATACAAAGATTTAAGTTCATCAATGCACTCTTGTCGTGATAATCCACGTCGAAAGTTGTGAAAAAAGATGGCACAAAATGTTCACGAGTTAATTCCATTTTTTTCTATAATAATTTTTTCAAGTCACTGTTAACATCACAAATAATGGTCGTACGCCAAAACGTTTTGAGTACGATTATGCTTAAAAATGACAAACTTTCTAATGGAAATGCCAGATTGCACTTGGCAGCATCCAGTGTTGCCAGGCCAGAAATATATATAGCAGCCCTCGTATATAATTGAAACTGTTCTGAACAAATCGAAGTCCCTTAACTTTCTTACTTTCAATATTAGCATGTCTTCCAAGAATTTTTCATTTCAATTATCTAATTTCGATTTAGTACATTGTAAACATCTTTTTTATAACAAACTAGTTTTATAAGTAAGAATGCGAGGAATTTTCATATTCAATAAGTAATAGTTTGGATAGACGAAGTATACCTTCGGTTTAGCTACGAATGCATTTAATTTTTATTCTTTGCTTCGCAACACAGTGGATAGGTTTACAATGTATATTAACTAAGGAAGATAGATAGAAACCCCTTAAAAATATTTCTTTGAGTTAATTGTCCAGCATATTCTTGTTTCTAAATTTAAAATAATACTTTTTTTTTCAAAATTAGAAAAATACAAGTTAAACAAAATATTTTGTTTTTAATTTTTAATATTTTAACAAGACCTCAAGCCAAACAAAATCTTACGATCTATAAAAACACAGGTCAACTATCAAATAAAAATCCCATTTTTCAAAATTTTTATTGAAGGCATATATGTACGAGTAATATCAAGAGACATCTAACCTATAAACAACAGTGTTAACATATAAGTTGAAATTTAAAAGGTACAAAATTCTTTAATTCAATATAATGCCATTAAGACCGATTACATAGATTGATTGGCAGAAAGACAAGGCTAGAGACAGCAATGTCAAATTATAAAAAAAAAATTTCTTGACTTTCCATATGTATGCAGCAAGACTTAAACAACAAAAATCTGTTTTAAGGCACTAGACACACACTGAACCAACAAATAAAGCGTTTGGCTTAATTGTTTTATGCGACGCTTAAAACCGCGTAAACAAATCGTTGTTCAGTTGTCGCTTAATGACTGATAGCCTATCAGCATGAAAACTCAATTTAAGCCATAAAAATTGACAAGGTGTCGATGACAACATTGTTGAGATATAAAAACAAAAGATTATATTACGAAAAAATTTCAAAAATTTTAAGCCTAAAGATAAAGTTAAAAAAATTGTGACTGAACTCTATGTTTTAAGTTTTGAACCGTAACTGTAAATAACAGCCATTAGCAAGAAATAAAATAATAAATAAAGTTATATAACAAATAACATGAACAATATGTCATACACGGTAATTTTGTGAGGTTAATTAGAGTAAGAGTTGTAATAAGCAAAATACATATCTTCAAAAAAAAAAAACATCTTAATTAATTATAAAAGCCAACAAATACATTTTTATTTTGCAATTATAAATTTTAGAAAATAATTTAATCAATATTAAATTTTTACAAAATAATTTGTTACTTTTAATGAAAGAAATCAATGAAATAAAAAAAAATGATTTACGGGTGTTGGTGTTTACATACATACATACACACACACATATATATAAACAAATAACCATATAGACAAGCGTGGCTGTAAAAAAGTCATTGATTTTTTTGTATGTGTTTTTAGTATTATTAAATTTAAAATTATTGAGTGGTTTTAAGTTGGTATTGCTTAGTTTTGTGATACTTAAATTCTGGTTGACGTACTTTTAAAAATTTTTGGTTCAGTTTCTTGCAGTTATTTTTGGCGTGGTTAAATTGCACAATTTGCCAGACAACAGCTTAACTTTGTTGCAAAAAAAATAATAATAAAATAAAGCAAAGAGCCTTTTGAAGTCCGCTAAAGACATTCACTTTATTTAGTTGAATTTAAAGGCCTTTTGCTAAACTAGTATACAGCCAGCGTACGTATATAATTATTTATAAAGTAAATTTGGTTTAGTTTGATACTTTTTATTTTAATTTTTTTTTTTTATCAAATTATACAATCTTAAAATTTTTTATTTTTTTTTTTTTTTTTGTATACCAAGTAGCTTTTTATAAGTTCTGTGAAAAATTTGCTAAAAAAATAAACTATTTTGATACTTAACATAAAGCAACAAATTAAGAAACATTTTCTTAAGCAACTTAAAGAAAAATAGAAAAG
Source organism: Gymnosoma rotundatum (assembly GCA_916610165.2). NCBI lineage: Eukaryota > Metazoa > Arthropoda > Insecta > Diptera > Tachinidae > Gymnosoma > Gymnosoma rotundatum. The sequence continues at coordinate 121,434,100 of OU744337.1, read as the reverse complement.
CTTGAGGCAAACTTTTATTTAGTGCACTATTATGCAAGTTTTTAAGTCAGATTTAAATATTATTGATAAATGTTTATATTTTTGAACATATTGTAGACTAAAGCGCATGCAGATTTAAACCTTTTTCGATATACTAAAAAGATTGAAAACTTAAATTCTCTTCTAAGCATGAGTTTCACGCAAACCCAATCAATAGTTTGGAAACTTATTTTGAGTATAATTTAATAAAATTAAAACAAAAGCAGTCAACAAGCTATTTGGCTGTTACTCTTACTTTATTTAATATTATAAGATTCAACCAAGTCCGCTTTACATGTCCCTTATAAATATTGAGCATGTCACTTCTACCGATTATTTACAGTTCAAATCAAGATATTGAAACAATACAAATTTGTTTTTAGGAAAGGACTGGTGGTGAAAGGAGAAGGGTGTAGCAATTTTTTTAGTTATTTTACTTCGCCGGCGAATATGCTATGAAGCAATATCGATGAACGAGGCTGTATCTTGTAGTGTTAATTCTGGACTTGTATTTATACCATTAAACAGAAAAAAAAAACATTTTTATATTTTGATTGCCATGGGGGTTGAACCTTGGCCAACCAGATTTATAGTCAACTTGCTTACCGCTATGACTAGAGCAGCCTCAATTGTTTTTTGTCCTATACATACGATTTCATTGAGTTGCTTACACAAAATTTTATGATTTTATTAATTATATTTTGCCAGGAACATATTCTTTAGTATTTACTTTAGTACTTTGAATCAAAAAATTTGACAAAAAATTACTGTCAACATTTCAAGTAAATTGATTCAGCCATTTAGCCTTCTATACATACATACATACATACATATGTACATTAGGTATGAGCAATCCCGTGATTTTGAGGTGATTTTCAAATCACCGCTCTTTTAAATAGTTACCGTGACCACCGTTTGCAGTTCTTTTTTTTTTAACATTCATGTTTATATAGGAAATATATAACACTAAATAATATTTTATGCAAACAGTAGTTATAAGGAAAAAGGTATTTTAATCTCTACATTAAAAGCAGATGTAATTAAATTTACCCAGAAATATCGGTTCAAATAAAAAAGCACACAATATTTAATTTTTTGCTACGTATGTATGTATGTGTGAAGTTTGGAAAAAATAATAGTTGTTGTTAATAAGTAGAAGCAAGGAAAAGCTAACAGCAAAGAATCTGCTTTGATATAAGAGTCAGAAGCTTTATATTTCTCTTTCAAAAAGTAAAATTAAATTTAAGTTTGTATGTGTGCAAATATAAAAGGACGTTCTTACGGGGAACTGTTATTTGATCAATTCAGTCATTGTAGTGACCAGTGATTTTTTAATCTCAGTGATTTAATCATATCGCTCTAATGTACATATATGATGAGAGATAATCATTTATCATTCAAGAGTTTGATGCGAAGGCTAGAGCAACTCGTGCAGCTTTATGCCGTATTATACCAAATACCAGGTGTCCTAAATATTGGAGTATTCAGATTTTAGCGGGAGTTGTTCGGAATGTAATGTTTAAAACCTAAATTTGCAAAATTTCTTCCATCAACAGACCAGCAGCGCTCCGGGTGAGTTGTGCATTCAAGGCGGTGTCGGATTTAGTAGCATACATCATTGCAGGTTTGATGCCTATTGGGCTGATAGCTATAAAGTCTTTCCACATAATATCGTCGACGAGTGTTCCAGAGGATACGCGTGAATGTAATACTGCGAGGCCAGTGAGTATTGAAGAATGGCACATGAGATGGATGGTATCTACAGAGGGTAATCTACCCATCTGGACGCATACATTGATACCAGATGTGGTCGTTTGGCTACAAAGAGAACACGGTTATTTAAATTACTATCTGACACAGTTTTTGAGTGGACATAATTGTTTTCGGAAGTATCAGTACAAGTTTGGACTGTCCATATTTTACTGGTAAAATAAATGAGGATGCTGATCATGTTTTCTTTATTTGTCCAGGTGTTGGTTATGAGAGGAAGAATTTAGAGCAGTTTTTAGAGTGCAGCATTCGTTCTGCGAAAGCATATAGTATAATATTGATATCTCTGAATGACTAGAAGTATTTGTTTAATTTTATTAAATCAGTTCTTGTGAAACTTCGTAAGCTTACGGAGATTCCAGGTAGCATATAGCAGGTTTATACCTTCCCCACCCTGTGAAGAAATACTTTTAAGGTGGTTTCGCATTGATTGTGGGCTTATGTTTCGCGGTCATTTTAGCGGGTAAAAGTCCTGCACGAAGTCTTTTGAAGATTTTTCTTCGTTAAAAACGAAAAAAAGGGCGAAAAAAGTTGGGAAAAATTTCTGGAAAAAATAGTTACCAAGGGGTCTTTACTTATTTATTTTTCTCGAACATCCAAAACAGTTATTGCTTTAATTTTAAATAAATAATCCAACACATATGAATAGTTCTGATGGCAATTCTCATGTAGTTCTGATGGCAATTCTCTGTGGTTTTGTGGTATAAAAGATTTTTGATTTTACATTATATTTAGTTAATGGAGTTGTTATTTAATCAATTTGGATTAAGATACAGGATTCTTGAAATTTCTATTTTTTATAAGAATATTAGAAATATCTATATTTAAAGATCTGAAGAACAATTAATGTAGATTAAATAATAATCCTTAAAAAAACAAAAGAAACACTGAAAGTCTAAAATAAAGACATAAATTAGACTTAACTATATTGTAGTAATACACAATTTATTTGAGTTTTGAAACTCTGTTTACTAGGGATGAAAAAAGTACAACATTTTTTTTGAAGTTATCTTTGTAGCTGCTATTGCAATATATCCTTTTGCAAGTTTCTAGTGTCTGCCTATTACGATTGATCACATCTTAATTAATCTATTTAGAATTGTTAAAAGTTCTTTAATAACAAAAATTAAAAACAAAAAAAGACATTGAACAACTTATTTTTTTGTAATCGGTTAGAAAGCTCAATATAAAAATAATAAAAATTCTAAAATTAATTCATTTCATTACGAAGATAATTAATTATCACAATATTCACTGAATAAAATATAGTTTTCTAAAATTTATTGTCCACCTGGTATTTTATAAAACCCAAAATAAGGATATCAAAATATACAGGTAATTACATATAGTCATAAAACAATTAAACTCATGGCGTCAATCTACCTCCCATTACATTTAAATAGTATTTTTATTAAAAAAAATAATTTTTTTTATGTGACTTAATAACAGCTATAAAAGGCTTGTCTAGCAATACAAACACGTACATTAAAACAGTGCCACATATTTTTTGCCACAGAAGAAAAACTGTTAACAAAATACGCGGGCGGATATAATTATTGTTTGAAATCGTGATTTGCAATTCACAAGGACGCAGCAGTATAATTTTGACAGTATAGTGTGATATAGATTTTTATAGTTAAATAAGAAGTTTTTATTGTTAAAATGTTTTTTTTTTTAATAATTTTTATTTTTTTGTATGGAAACAGATCAATCGATATTGATTTTGATTATTTTAAATTAAAAATAAAATAATTTGGTTAGAAAAATAGAACATTTTTTATCTAAACAAAAATAAAGCGTTGGCGCCAAAAGTAAATTCAATTACCCAGAGTTAATACAAAAATCTATAAATGGAAGTCTTTCAATATTATAAATTAAGACTTTTGAAGAGCTGCTTGATATGTAAATAAGATGGTTAATAATATTAAACAAAAGACTTAAGTCACAAGCGTTACAAAAGCAAAACTGATGTGGAATTTTAATTGTAGATGTAGGAAAAAAATATAAAATCATTCTTATTATTTGCTTCTTTTTTTCTTGTTGTTTTATTTAAATATAAAACTAATTGCTAGGCAATCATAATTTCGGCCAAGATTTTAATCTAGTAACAACTACTAATCTGAAACGGTTCTTATGACTCATTTGTTAGTTTATTTAAAAAACACTTCCTATTAATTATTGTCGTAATGCTGATTCTGCAAAGAGCAGCGAATTAGGGTTTCACTTCGAATGAGTAAGCTTTAGTAGCACCGACCATATTTTGTTCATATTTAAAAAATAAAAAAAAAACGTTAATTTATCGCTTAATGGACAACTGCTGTATGACAAATGTGACGATTTTTATTAATTTATTTATTTATTTTTTTGACTTCAATAACAGAAGGAGGTTATCAATTCGACTGAATGTTGCTTTTTTATATTTGTGCCTCCATAACTCAGTCATTTCTTTATTGATTTTGAAAAATTTTTCTTTATTTAAAAGTTGATGCTCACAGATTGGTCACGTTTTAAAAACAAATCATAGTCTTAAAATTTAAAGAGTATTCCCATTCAACATATAAGTTTTTTCGTATATTATAAACCTTAAGCCACCACTTGAAACTTTAAAAAACTGCATATTACTATTTCTCCTAATAGCAAAAGGTATACAAACATGAAACGAAAAATTTAAGGGTGTCCCCATAGGTGAATTAAACTGATCTATATGGACCTACCTTTTGAACCTTTATGGACAAACGCTTGAAAATTAGACATCATTCGATTTCTATAAACGTTAAGTAGCAAGTATTTACATTTAAAATTATAAATTAAATGGTGTCCCAATAGTTCATTTAATTTGTTGTATGTGGCCATAATTTAGAATAAATATAGACAAGCGCTTGAAATTTACAAAGAACTTGTATTGTATTGGAAATAAAAGGGTGTCTCAATAGTCGATGCAATACAATGTATGTGGCCAAAATTTTGAACCGTTATAGACTTACAACACAAACTTAGAAGTGACCTGTATTGCTAAGTCAGCTAAAACAACAAGTTTATAATTTGAAGTCAGAAATGAAGGAAAACTAGACAGAATGTCTACTATTACAATTATAAATTAAAGGGTGTTACAATAGTTAATATAATTTGATGTACATGGCTAAACTGTTGAAGCGTTATAGACAGATGGTTGAAATGTACAAAGTTCGTGATTGCTAAATGTAATACAACAACAAGTATAAAATTTAAATTTGGAAATTAAAGGGTGCCCCCAAGGTTGCTGTAATTAATATTGTAATATTTCCAAACTGTTGAATAGTTGTAGACAGACGGCCGAAATTAACAAGGAGCTGTAGTGTTAAGTCTGCTATAACAAGTATAAAGTTTGGAAATTAAATATAAGTGGGTCCCAATAGTTAATGTAATTTAAACCGTTATAGACATCCAGACGTTTTAAAGTCGTTTTTTTTTCTTTTGTAAGAACTATTCTAAATGTAGCAGCATTGAACCTCCTCGAGTTGATCCCTGAATGCATTTAGTCAGTCTTTGTAGTATCTTCTGTTCTTGGTTTGGGAATTTGGTTTATCTGAATCTGTGATTTTTCTTTACTTTTTTACTCTAGTTGATCGAAATTATGCACAAAACTTTATTTAAACAATAGAAATGTATATAAAATCATTAGGTTCTATTTTTAATCATACCTGATTCCTTCAAAATATTTATTTTGTAATAAAAAAAAATAACTGCGTGATATTCTTTCAAATTATGTTCCAATCTTGTTGAAACACACAACAAAACGAAATCTAAATCATGTACATATATCTCTTTTCTACAAATACACATTTCATTTAAATGAGCAAGTAGCGCTGTCTCTGTGCTCTTAGTGAACACCTCAGCAAAGTATATCCTAAAATTCTAAGACCTCCCTTGGTCTTGTCTAAATTTTAATGTACATATAATCTGTACAACACAACTAGGATACATATTACAAATTATATTGTGATTAATCGCGTGTTTCATTATAAGTAAAGAGCTTGTAGTTTAAACAGCTTTACTGTTCTTACTCTTCTTATCAAATTATTTAAATATTCTCCTTATTTACCAAACATTTTCTTGGAAAATGCGCGCCATTATTGTAAATAAACTTTTTTTTTTAAAAAAAAATTAAAAATTAAACTAAAAATAAACTTCAGCGGAAATAAATTTAATTCATTTTTTTATTTGTTTGTATAATAATAAAATAGTTCGATTAATAATTTAAAAAAAATAAAATCCGTAAAACTAAATTTCTTTTAAAATATAAATTATTGATAAAAGGACATGCCTCTCAAGTATAGATCTCAGTAAAAGTATGCGAAAAGGTACATTGAGATATCTAACTGAGCTCCCAAGGCTATTCCTAACCTTTTTCCTGCTTTCCAGGTACCTGGCAGTTACGACAATACCTGATGGAAGCTTTAAATAAATAAAAATGGTGTAAAAAATGTATAGTAATTCATAAAATGAGAACGGCTAGGCCGATTTCTGTAAAATTTTTGTCAGTTATTCGTATTTTCGAGGAGAAGGTCTTTGCGAAAGAAAATTATGGAAAATCCCTCCAGAAGAGTCGAAAAATTGGAAAAATCGAAAATCGAGTTTTTGTATGAAATTTTGCGTGAAATTATTCCTTAATGCCTTCCAAAATTAGAAAATAGAAAGTTCTTAGTGTAAATTATGAAAAAAAATAATTGAAATTATTGTTTTTATTTACTCAATATTTCGGTGCCCTTCTTCAGAAATTTGAGTAAGACCGTCAATCACTTGGAGAGTGTGATATGTTTACTAAAAGCTTTTATTGTTTATATTTCGTTAATATATGTCTATTAGAATGCGCGTAATTTTCAGTATCTCTTTTAAAATTCATTCTTTTGTTCTCAGGAGTATTTATAATATGTAGCATTTCCATTATATATCTTCTTATAATTATTTTCTTGTTGTATTATTTCTGCTTTCTCTAAGTCGGGGGAGTGTTTGTCAGTGCACAGTGGGCTGCTAACGCTGTTTTTTGTTTGCTTAATCCTTACCTTGTTTTATAATCGGATTTGTGTGCTGCCAACCTTGTTTTTAGTTTAGATTTTGTCGTTCCAACATATTTTTTTCACATATGTTAGACCCGTCATCGTTGCAAGGAATTTTGTATATTACATTCGCTTTATCTTATTTGCCAATTTTTGTTTTAGTGTTAGAAAACAACATGTTCAAAGTATAATCAGTCCTAAGTGCAATATTAACATTTTGTTTGTCATAAATGTTCGACTGTATGATCCTGTCTGAAAAGCCTGGAACATGTATCAGAGATTTAAATATTTCTTCTTGTTTTGGTACTACTGATTTTTCTAAATCTTTTTTGGCATTTTTAATAATATTTGTTGCCATCTTATAGGAGAAACTGTTTTTTTGCAGCATTTTCCTTAATTTTATAAAGTTATCTTTGTGAAAATTTGTGTCACTTAACTGAAAAACTCTCTTTGCAATATATAAAATCGAAAATTTACTTTTTGCATGAAATCGCTTTCTACTGATTCCATCAAATAAATCACGTTGAAAATTTAAATATTTGTGTTGTATTATTACTCAAAGTTTGTCTGAAGGTTTAAAATTGGAGCGAGGTCAAGTTCGCCGGGTCCACTAGTAATATTGTAAATTTTCTGATGAAAACTCGTTCGAAAATATGAAACAAATTTCGCAGTTTCTAAATCTATTTAAAAATTGCGTTTCAAACATACTTTTACAATATTAATAAATTATTATTGCCTAAGTCTGTTATAATACAATAATAATAAAGTTAATCTCTTTAGATTATAATAATAAATAATTTATTTTGATCAATTATGGGAACATCATAATCGATTATTTTTGCAGCATAAATATTCAAAGATTAATGTGCAATATCAATAATAAATAAACTAAATTTTATGCCTGCAGCACAGTCTATACAAAAAAAAAGATCATAATCAAAACAATAACGATCGTCATGTGTAAGTAGTCAATATAAAAATGGAGACATAAAGCCTTTTGGCGAGGTTAAAATAATGTTAATTAATTATCGAGGCGAATGTACGTTCAATATTTATTTTACTTTCTATTCATAACATATGTTTGGCTTTATGCATAATTATGTGTCTGTTCCACAACATTTCAACAGCCTAATGACATGAGCAAATCTCTGGAGCTAAATAGTTTACATTAACATTTTTAAATTAATTAAAATTATAAATAAAACATTTTAGCTGCACAAACAATAACAATTATTTTTTGGTTTAATTTTACATTTCAAGTAGTGAATAGTTAATCAATAAATTAGATAAACGGCTTTTGTACAAAACTTTTGTAAAAAGTGAAACATAAATGCAATAATACACCCAAGGGTTATTTAGAAACCAGCACGGGCAATTCGATTAACAATAACAGCTCTTTTTTTAAGTGAATTGTAATTGTTAGAAAACAAACAAATAATCAATCGCTAATAAAGTTAAGCATTAAAATTTAAATAGAGCATTTTTTAACTAATATTGATAGATAGTAAAAACAGTTGTTTTTATTTTACATATTAAAAGGCATAATATTTAACTTTACAACAATAAAACTACAACTTTTAAAAACGTCAAATGTTTAGTGCGAACAAGGTTAAATACTTGAAAAAACGCAATTTGCTGTTTGGTTTAAGTGAGTGTTCGCATTATTGGCACCAACATTTAAAAATTATTAAAAATCAATCGTTTTAACAGGCTGATTATTGGCCAAGGTGGTGCTGTTATACATAACGTAAAACAGCAGGGCAGTCATTTAACAAACAAGAGCAACAGTTTCAATTAGGGCGAGCCAGATTTATTTGATGAATAACAAATTATAGCTTTGCAATGGATTGACATAGAAAGATCTCTAATATATTTTAAAAATATTATTCTACTTTAATTTATTTAATTTTTTCGACATCATTTTCACAATAGAGTAGGTAAGGTATCCTTGAGTCTGAGTTACATACGTTGAGCGTAATTGTATTTTTATAAAAATCTGATTTGCACAAAATCACTGCCGGTGAACAAAAATGTACCAAAAATGAAACATAATCTTATATCACGACACTTCAAAGGTATCCTCGATAACAAGTAGACTCATTACACATGCCCACTGCCCCATTAGTTTAGGAAAGAACCCGAGAAATTGTTCTCCTTAGATGCGACTGCCAACAGGTGGTTATGCCACAGAATTTTGTAATGTCCGCCGAGATAAGGTAACGTTTTTAGATGCTTCTTCTTATCATAAAAAGACAAGGAACCGTGCATACCACACTCAGCCGAGGCAACAGTTTTTTGCCGACTCTGTCTCAACCATAGAAGCCTGTCTTTTTAGCCTCCGAATATTGCACCTCTAGGGAGTAAAATTGGCATACTAGTGCTTTCTAATATCAGTTGAACTAATGAGGTAGTATCAAGACTAGCCTGTTTGCTAGGAGTCCTCATAAACCATAAATTTACCTACTTAGTCATCTGATCAAGAGATGAAAGACATTCGTGAGCTTTTGTTGGCTTAAGAATGGGGGGTATTTTGTGCTTATTCCCAGCGTCATTTGGAATAATATTCTCCCACAAATAATGCACCACATGTTTAACCGCTGGAATCCCAGACTAAAAAACATAAAAGTCTTCTCGACATAAGCATTTATTTTTTTCCTAATAAACTGGTAAATCCCCAAGATATTGTGAGGAGCCAGTCCTACAATTTTGTTGTGGTGTTTGTATACTGTGGGAGCGTTCGCGTATTATCGCATATTATCGAGGGAAATAGCTCAACTCTATCTTAAAGAAATCTTTAATTATTAATTATTCCTGACTTCTTTCTACCTTTTAGTGGAGAGGCTTTTGCAGAGACTTCTCCAATACGCTCTATCTTGTGCTATTCGTTGTTTTAGTTGCTCTATGATCGATTCTTCATTCTCTGACGATTTTGTTGGTTGTATCTTCCCAGCTCACACTTCTTCCTTCTCGATTTTGCTTCCAACATCGAAACGGTATTTGTAGGCGCTCGGCATTTACATTTATACGAGAGGTGTCATATATACCTGGATTAAAATACCCTTTGACACTTCTCTTTCTATAGTCACAGTACTAAGCACGTTGACAAGAAATCTAATTGGCCAGGGTTCAACCCCTGCGGCAATCAATAAATAAAATTGTTTTTATTAATGGTATAAATACATATTCAGAATTAACATTACAACATGCAGCCTCCTTCGTCGTTACTTCTACATAGCATATTCGCTGGCGAAGTAAAATAACTTATAAAATGGCTATACCTTACTGCTTTAACCTCCTGTTCCTAAAGAATGTAGCACGGTTAAAAAAATAAGTAAATAGGTATTAAAAAGCTTCTTTTCTTTATAAAAAAAATAATATTATTTTTTAATGCCAAGTAAAATTTTAAAGTTGATTCAGAAGATTTAAGTCCCCATGCTATTTGTGATTCCAAAAGGTTTTATTACCTATCTGTATTCAATGTTGAATTATCGCATTACAATTTGCACTGGATGAATGTTCCAACTTTCACTCGTCATAGAAATGCAAGATTCATGTTTTTTGGTGTTTCTCCGATAAAACTTTCAATTATAAAAAATAACAGTATAAATTAAATTTTGATGAAAAAAATTTTCTTATTATTTTCAGTAAACTCCGGCAAATAATTACAATGGTTTACAGCCAAAAAATACAAAGAACACCACATGGCTACATAAGTAAACTAAGACCTCCTGAACACGAAAAACGCTGTAATTATTTTTTTCTAAGTGCCGTTTTTTAGATAACGGTACTTTTGTGTTTTTCGATGTATGGTCCCACTCAAACCCTTGTGGAGGCCAAGTCCGATTGAGATAAATGGCACACTGTTGGAAAGATAATTGAATGCCTTTTCCTTTCCAACCTTTTAATTACCTTTCCAACGGTGTGCCACTTATCTCGATCGGACTATTTGGTTGGGCTCCACAAGGTTTGAGTGGGACTATACACCGAAAAACACAAAAGTACCGTTATCTAAAAAACCGTACTTAAAAAAAATATTTACAGCGTTTTTCGTGTTTAGGAGGTCCCATTTAGCTTATCTAGCCATGTGGTGTTCTTGGTATTTCTTTATTTCGATTTAATTTATTGTGTTATCTTTTATAATTTAAAGTTCTATCGGGCTTAAAAAACACCCTATATATCGTCTATTAGTATTGTATACAAATATGTACTCCACAAATCTCCCTTGAGTATACTTTCTTTGGTCAAATTTTTCTTTTATAGTTTCGGCATGATTCGTAGAAACTTTTAAATCTTTCAATCAATTTGCCGACGTACCCTGTTTGAAAGAACTCCTATATCTTTGCCATTTTATCGTATTATTTTTTTCTTTGTTCTACGATTTGGTCTTGAACCACATGGTTCCTCCACATGGTATTCATATATATTCATTTGACTTTAATTATACAAACATTTAATACTAAATTCTTAGGCAGTAATTATTCATTATGGAACTTATTGTCTTGTTGAGACCGAAAGCCTTCCAAAATCCACTCATTCCTGCTTGGTTGCAATAACAATTACAGGCCACTTTTGAAATATCACGTATTCACTGATTAGTACCAGCTTACTCAACAATACACTATTCGCCACTTGCTTATTTTTTTAACAGCTGTCAATATAATTTCTTAACTTTTTCCCACTTAAGCAATTTAACCTTTACTTTGCGTTGAAAGTAAAAAAATACCTTAAAACTGGATCATTTATTTTCCAATATAAATTTAATAGACCTGAAATGTTTAAATAATTTAATTACAATTTAAGTTAAAGTTTCAGTTATACAAAAGACTTTAAAGCTTCCTGCATAAACATGCCATCACACAGCATAATTTATAAAAATTCAATTGTGACATTCATTTTAACTTTATTGTTAAATGCATGTTTTTAATTTTACAAAATCATGTGTGTGTTTAATTTTTATAATTAAGATAATTTTTATTACTCATTTTGTTTCTTTACTTTACTTACTTTACCGTCATTATCATTTATTAGTTTTGTTAATGAAACACTTAAACAAACGCAGACATTTCGTAGATACTAAAATGTGTTGTATCTAAAATTTGTTGTCTTGATTGTTTTAAAATTTAACTGTCGTTTTTAAGAAAGTGTCTACGCAACACATAAACATTATTTTACATAAATAATGCAAGGTTTTTGTGTTTAGCTACACATTTTTTTTAAAAGTTGGTGCGATCAATTTGTTAAGCCGTTTTGGCAAGTAATTGAAATTTTTTAATTTACTTTATGGTGCGTATATTTTTCTTTGTATCTTAATGATGCCAAGTGGTCAGTGGCCAAACATTAAAACGCCCAATGCTAATCTTTTCCGTCATGTAACATGTTGATTTCAAAGATTATAATCACAAAAGTCAAAGTCAATGCCGTTAAAAATGTCAGAGCTGTTGTTAGACGCTAAATAGTTTATAGTTTGACCTTAATTAGTTCGAAGTAGACTTTTGCTTAATACTTCAGTAAATATTGGATCTTGAATGAAATGAATCAATAACGCATAATGTAACCTTGAAGTCAAAAAAGTAAGTGTAAACGCAGTAAAAATGCAGTATCCAGTGCAAAAAAAATACAAGACCTTTTTGCTTAAAGTTAAATTAATAAACGATAGTCAGGAATGAGAGGAAAATTGACAGATTGGCCAAACAAACTAAAATTAAATAAATGAAATAATTTTTTAAACGAAAAAAAAAAAAATTAAGAACAAATGTCTTAATACAAAATATTTTAAAATGGGACACAATTTTTGAAGTTAAAATATGAGAATGTTTTTGAATATAGTCTTGAGTGGACACCTACTTATTGGCAACAAATTGCTGGATGTAATTGATTATGGCATTCCCAACAAAGCAATCAACACTGAACCCAGTCATAACGCCCAGAGACTTACAACTCAAACAGAAGTCATTTCCATAAATTAATTTAAATATAAGCACTTAGGTATTGCTTAATTCTAAAGAAACACACTAATGAGAATGCTAGAAGGCTTAAATCTTTCGATTTCTTTTTAACCAAAACTAAATTTTGTGTCGTGTGTAACAAACAACAATAGAAGTCTGGTATCACTAATTTAAAAAAAAAAACAAAGAGTGTGGAAAGAGTGACAAATATACAGATCACTTTAACTTACAAATCACCTAAAAAGTGCAAGAGACATTTTAGAGAGCTTAAAGATGTTTAAAAATTGGCGCAATATTTGAATTTTTACCAGTTTACACAGAATTTTGGTTTAGTAAAATTGAAAAAATTAATTTTTCAAATCATTATAAGTGGTGAAGCAAATTTTTATCGTGAAGGTTTCAATTATCGTCAAATTGCAATGTTTTAGATTCGGAGGACCTGCATGTGATAGCCGAACAACAAATTTATCCACAACATGTAACTGTTTGATGGAGATTATCTACTGCCATACAATTTTGAAAATGAGACTGTTCAATTAATAATTTTTGTTTGTATTCGTTATTGCGACATTATAATACTGTCCTTTCTGCAGAAATTAAAAAGTACAGATGTGGCCATTATGTGATTTTAACAAGACAAACGAACTGTCATACTACACTCCCATTTTTTATATTTATTATCAGTCAGTTATTCAGTTATCAAATAATTGTTCAGCGAAGAAAAAAACTAATGCACAATGGAACTGGTGTTATCCACTATCCACGCCGTTAATCCAACTTTTTGAAGCCAATATCATTTAATGAAGCCTGTGCTTACGATACGTTCGATAGGCAGCAAGTAATCAATTTCGAGAAACAGTGCTATTGAGTTGTCTCTAAGATCGTCTGGTTTGGCATCTCACGAGTACTAACTGTAAGGCCACGTGATTTCACTGGTTTATGCTGCTAAACCTGCAAGGAGTAGCGCCTTGAAAGCCATTACTAATCATGTTAATAGTGACATACCGCCAGCAATGCTAGAAAAAGGGGCCTATAAGCTGTTATATGAACGAAGGCATTTTTAAATTTTAATGTCATGTGTTGGTTTTACGAATGAAAAACTTTTTGTTTGCAAAAAACTTTTTGTGTGATTTTTTAACAATTTAAAATTCTATCGGAATTAAAAAAAAATAGCAAATACTTCATGAAACTTACAGGGAATTTCAAATATTTTATCTGATAGCAAACCAGCATTAAAAAAATTATTTTTTTTTATATTTTATTTAATTTTATTTTTATTTAAATCTTTCTGTATATTAAAAAATACAAATTTAAAAAGGTTAAGTACCTCAGTATTGTTCTATATTCTATCCTTTCAATTTTGTTGGCTGATATCAATCAAATTGGCCAAACAAGTGAGAGGTCATAAAAGCTAAACGTTTTGCTCAATAAAAACAAGAATATTAATTACAATTCCCTTCTCTTAATTAAATTATTGCCGTAGAAATAAATTGTTGTTGGAGAAAAAAGTTGCTGCTAAATGAAACATGCAATTCACATCACACCTTCAACCTCCACATAAACAAATAAAACAAAAAGCCCCCAACTTCAGAATTTACTAGAGTAAAAAAAAAACAAAAACAGTAATAAGAGGATAGTTTGAAGTTATAAAGGTTTATTCTATGGAATGTAAAAAAATTTACTGGCTTAAAATAATTATTTTTAGGTTTATAATACTTAAAATAATGCAAATAATTGTAAATACTAAGAAAATCAAAAACCATGAATAATTAAAATAATGTAAAGTTAAAGACAAGTATAAATTAAAAGAAACTTATGGTGAGAAGGTAAAGTAATAATTTTTATTATACTAGTTTTAACTTAGTTTAACTAACCACCACAATTATTAAATCAGTCACTAACACCTTCGCATTATTAGAATACAAACAAAGCAGTGAAATCTAGGAGAAACTGGCTGACCTTCACAGCAAAAAAAAAATTAAAACAAATAGAAATAAACACAACTTAAACTAAATTTAATAATTGCGCTGGTAACGTTACAAACAACAATATTATTAATAAAAACTCGTAACAACAATATTATTAATAAAATTAAATAAAAAAAAAAAACACAATCATCAATTAGACAAAAGTAAATTATATTTATAAATGAGAAGTGAAGCACTTTATTATTAAAAGTAACAATGTCGCTCAAACATCACCTTAACGTTTCATAGAAGATTGTTGTACTTATTTTAATGACAGTGGGTTTGAGGAATAATTTACAGTTAAACTGCACATTTTTCCTTTCATTTGTTTCCATTGTTCATTTTAAGAAAATTCAAAATTTTAAAAGTAATAAAAATTAGTAATCATTTAGTGTATTTTTAACCTTTTTTTTTCAAATAACTTTTGAGTCTCAGAATTTAATAGGACCATTTAAATTTTTGTTTCTAGTCGCAGGTTGTAAAGTTATAATAGAAATAAAAGCAACTGAAAAATGAACTTTGGGTAAACAGCAGTTTTATGTACCTTTTGTAGAAAAAGACAAAAAATTATTTTTTTTTTCGTCCATATGATCAGGAGGATTTTACATTTTCATTTTATTTTTTTACAAAAACAAAATTAAAAATTCTTGAAATCTTCTCTTTCAGCATCAAAAAATAAGTTTACTAATTGTAGTAATGAAAGTATTTCAGCGAAAAGAAGGAGTAACTACAAACTGTAAATACCTGAATTAAAACAAGTAAGAGTTCTATATTTGGCCATGTTGAATCCTAATCTTCAACATTTTTGTAAATCTAGTTTAGTGAAGTAACTCCAATCAAATTATTAATTAAAAAGTCTTCGGCTCTTAATGGGTTAAGCATTTTTATTAAAGTTTAGTTTTTTCCTATCAATCATATCAAAAGCTTTAAAATAATATCGGATAGACGGACATCGCTCAATCGACTTCGACTATAAAATTTATGGGGTAGGAAATGGATATTATAGAAATTACACATGGAATGACAAACTAATATATTCTCTTTTTCCAATTTTTATGGGCATAAAAACTGAAGTAAGAACGGAAGCCATGAAAATCTATTACGACATGCTAGAAAGCTTATGACAAGCGACATTTAAATAAGAGGTCACGTTAATGATTGGCATACTCAGGTTTTAAACAACAAAAACCGATTAAATTTAAATAGCAGACTTGGCTACAATTATTATTTTAATGATAATAATAATTCTTTAAAAAAGAAACCCACTTTAAAACATACATCAAATTACATTATTTGGCACACCCTTATCTTGCATCTCCAAACTTTAATCTTGTTAAAGCGGACAAAGCTGTACAGCTCCTTATTTATTTTAACCTTTTATCGACAACTGTTCAACAGTTTGGCAATATATATCAAATTACAACAACTATTGGGTCACCCTTTAATCTTCAAATTTAACTTATATACTTGCTGTTGTAGTGGACCTAGCAATAAGGATCTTTGTAAATTTTAACCATCTGTCTATAAGAGTTGGGCCATTTACATCAAATAACAATAACTCTTGTAACACCCTTTAATTTATAATTTAAAATATTTGTATTTATACCAAACAAAGTAGTGGACATTCTATCTATATAACGATTCAAAAGATACAGCCATATAGGTCAAATTACATTAGTTTTTGAACACCCTTTAATTTAAAAATTCAAATTACACACGTGCTGTTATAGCAAACTTAGCAATACAGGTCCCTTATAAGTTTCAGCTGCCTGTCTACAACAGTTCAAGCGTTTGGCCACATACATCAAATTACATCAACTGTTATAACACCCCTTAATTTTTAAATTTAAATTTTATACTTGTTGTTGTAAATTTCAAGCGTCTGTCTACAACTGTTCAAAGGTATGGCCATATACATCAAATTAAATGAACTTTTGGGGCACTCTTCAATTTATAATTTTGATTATTAATGCCCGAAAAAAACTATAAATTGTAAAAAATTGCACAAAAAATTAAATTGTAATGGAAAATTAAGTTGTTATGAAAAATAAAATTGCAATGAAACAACGGTTCAGTTACTAACTGCTCTAGAGCCTAATCGGCGAAAGAACGACGTATATAATTGTCTCGTGACTTTAATTCCTGCACTGGCTGGATCTTATTCGGGTGTAGACCAAGATCTTTACGCAAAATTTTCCACTCAGTGGACCGACAGTGCCCCGATTCCTACGACCGACGACGAGTCGGTAAATTTTGACCTTTGCCACACTTTTCTTTACAGCAGTGATGTTCTCTTTAGTACGACGTGTTGGTATTAATGCATCCTCTAGAGAGTATGTGGTATGAAATCTATCCACAGTTCGACGGATGCCTTGCTCAGACGGACTATTATGTGCACCATAAAATCACAAAGTCGTCTATAAGTTGCTCGAATTGATTTTCAAAATAAACTTGGACTATTTGATAGCGTTGTTTAAGCATGGCTCTATTCATAATGATTTGTCAGAGCTTACTGAATTTAATTTTAGTGTTATTTTTTATAATTTTAAGGTCCATTTTGTTTAAAAAACACCCTATATTACAGCCATAGCCTTCGACATTCAGTCAAATTGATAACCTCCTTCTGTTTTTTTACTCGTTTTAAAAAGAGGAACTATTATTAAATCGCTATAACCTAAGATAACATATTAAATAACAATTGATTTAGAATTTAATTACGTAACTCGTGGCCTTCCTGATTATATTTCGTATTAAAAGTTAAAATCATAATATTTTAGTGTCGTAGTTTCAGTTACAGCGTATTACCAAATGCTTCTATGAACAATAACTGCGACTTTCTTTATTACAAAAAATGCAACAAAATTCTACGCAAACCTTTTTTTATAATTCTTAAAATTCTGTGCAACAAAATCTAAATTTTGAAATAAAAAAACTTTCCTGCATCGTTAGCGATAAAACTTGTGCAAACTCTCATAAGAGTATTTTAAAAAACCCAATTTTTTACAGATTTTACAAACTTAGTCCACTGTAGTACATATAAATAAAAAACAACACACCCCACTAAAACTAAATCAGCGTCAAACTTTTACTTTAGTTTAGTTTGCAAAAATCTACACAAACGTCTTATAAAAACCATTAAAAATCTGTGTTTCAAAGTCTGCATAAAAAATAATAAAAAAAAAAACTATTAAAGCTAATGTAAAATATCTTAGTATTTGTAATACAACAATTTACTTAATATTAGTGCACTTAGATAGCAGTTGCACTAGCATCTAATTTAATTCTGCTTGTGGTCAGATCAGCTAGTCAGTCAGTCAGTCACTCAGCCTTTAAATGCTCCACCTTAAAATGTCTGCTCAAGTATTGGTTTCTTTCAAGTTTCTTAAATTGTTGTTTGATTTTACCTTTTTTCATATTTTTATTTTATTTTATATATTTTTGCTTATTCAGCTTAGTAACTAAATTGACTTAACCTAAAGTTGCATTTGATTTTGCTTATTTTAAATAATGTTGATTATATTTTTCCTTTTCATTTTTTTTTTTTTTTTTTTTCAAAAAATGCTGAATTTTGTAAAGGCCACAAATGGCATGAATTTGCAATTTTCTTATAACGTTTTACTTTTTTGTACCTTAAAAACTGTTTGTGCCGTAAATTCAATAAGCAGCTTAGAAATAGTTTTTTATTTACACATTTTGTTAGAAGTCATATTGATACTTTCAAATTGACTTTTAATTGTCAGAATATCCGCTTCATTGTTCTAGTTCTACAAAAACCAATTTAAGACAAATATTTTATTTCCGTTATTATTTCCTTCTTAAAGAATTATTTTATGCAAATTAAAATTTTTTATATGTATAAAAAGGTGTAACGTAAAAACAAAAGATTTAAGAAACAAACTTTCAAAAATATAGGCTTAGTCCATTGTTGGCAGCAGTCAAATAAAAAAACATTTTAAATACATAAAAGATAATTTGTTTTACTCTTGACAAATCAAGGAAATAAAATAAGAAATCACATTTTATGAAAATATGTCATTTGACAGTAATTTACAATCATTTTCATGAAAAAAATTATAAAATTATAGATTATTTAAAATTTAATAAAATGCGGATTTTTTCAAAAACTTAAAATAGAAATGCCTTACTTTCTCACTATATAATTCTAATAAATTATTTTATTAAAGCTTATTTGAACCGATATAATTCAAGTCCAATGGCCCATATTCATAGTTATAGACTAAAGTCAACTCTTGCTAAAATAAATTGTAAAATAAAAAGCTCTTATTATTATCTTTTTTTCAACTGGGTGTCAACTGTAATTGAATAAATGTTTTCATACAATTTATAAACAAATAATAGAAATAAGTAACATTGGCCCATATTCATAGTTAAAATAAAGTATACTTTAAGGGAACTAAAGTCGGTTTTACTTTAGAGTCGACTCTAATTCATTCACAGACAATATAAAATATACTTTTGGCGTTTTGTAAAATATTATGTAAATAAATAAATAAATAAATAAATACTTTTGGCGAGAAAGTCAACTCTAAATTTTAAAACTACCAAAAGCTGTTTTTAACTCATTTTTCCAAAATTATTTTATTTGGTTTAAGAACACAATACTCTATATCTGATTTCTATACCAAAGTGAACAAAATAAAAACAAGGTTACTTTTTTCTAATGTTTATTTAGAAATTGTATGAAAACATTTATTAATTTACAGTCGACACCCAGTGGAAGGTGGCTAAACTTAAAGTATACTTTATTCTTGACTATGAAAGCAAAAAAGATAATAAGAGCTTTTTATTTTAGAGTATATCTATATATTTAGAGTATATATATATAATCGGTCACAGTATAATTCCTATTTCTGAACCAAGCGCGCAGAAGACAGTCTTGTTAAAGCTATGCTTGTTCACGAGCTAGAGAATGGCGTAATTTTAAGCGTCAGAAACTGACTGCACCAAAAGTTTAGTAATAAAATTGCTATAAAATCTTACTAAATTTTAAAGTTTCCTCCGAAATGTGCAGTTAAAGATCTAAGCAAAATAAAATAATCTTCCCCCGCTCTTAAAAGAGAAACTTTCACAAGCTTTTAAATTTGTCTAGAAACAGAAGGTGTTGTTATATAAGTAAAAAACGTCTTTATATAATTTTAAATTTAGAGTCGACTTTAACGCCAAAAGTAAAAATTAAATTATCCATGAATGAGTTAGTTATTTTTAACTATGAATACGGGCCAATAGCTTTTAAAGCAGATATGCTTCATAAATATTTTATTTGGAGTGTATCCAAAAATTTTAAAAACCGTAAATAACGAAATACATGTGACATGCCTGATTATGTGGGTTTTAAAATTTTAAAGAACGCAATATATATTTATTTTATATAAAACCCCCGCCTTTCTTTTTAACTCCATGTCCTATTTCACAATATTTTAGTCAAAAGAAGACTGATTTTATTATATATTTTGTATTTGTTTATTTTTTCACACGTAAATCAGTCTTCTGGCACTTAGAATGCGAACAATGCATAAACGTTTTAAAAATAGTCTGTGTTTGATATTGTATTAATAATCAATTAGTCATGACCATATAAAACCCATACGATCCAAAATTAAGAAAATTTGTTGTCCAGCATCTTGGTGGCATTTTAAATTCTTAGCCGTAATTTTAATTGTAACAAGTCATAAACACCTAGCCTTCTTCTTTTTTTTATTTTACACTCCCAGAGCTCGCTTTAGATTCGAAAATTATTGTTTTGTCGATAGAAAATGGGACCCTAGCAACGACTCTTCTGAACGAGTCCGTTATGACTCGCGTTTTCAACTCATTTTCGTACCGTACTTATAATCAAATACGAAATTTTTTCGAGCCATTTTTTAATTATAATACTAGCCGTATCTAAGTCTTCTTCGAATCATAATATACTCTAATTTTTAGTTGTATTTTCTTAATATCTAACATTGCAAATGACATTTTGCTTACTTTTATTGCATTAAGCAAAATTTTTAATTTCAAAGTAGCAGTACCCATGTCTTCGTTAGCATGTCATTTCTAATTAAAAAAAAATGTGCTAACAACTGTTTTAGTATTATTATGCCGGTAAAATTAGGTGCTTTTGCATTTCTATTTCTATTTTCTCTAATAAATGACATATTTTTTTACACAAAAAAAGGCTGCGCTAAATATTCGAGCATTTATTTTCTGTACTTTTCTTTGCGTTTGTTTAAATTTTATTCGAGTCTTTTTTTAAACGCACAACGGATTAATCAGTTTTAAGTCATCTTGTGTAGCCTTAAAAGACTCTCTTTGGTGAATTTTTGCTAAAACAATCTTGCAAATGCTAACTCGGAGAGAACGGTATTTTGAAAGTTAAAAAAAATATTCGCTTTTGTGTCGAAAATAACTTAATTTTAATAATTCGATGTTTTATCTTGCGAAGTATCTCGAAAATACTAGAAAATTGGGAATATTTAAAAAAATGAAAAAAAAAAAACTTCAATTTAATATGTTTAAATATTACTTTAACTGAACTGGATAATTTACCCCAAATTAAAGTGTCGATATCCGCAACAAGCAATTTTGGAATACGGGATTTTTGCATTAATTTTAATCCCACCTACTTTTTGTACCGAAAGGGTAAAAATGTAACTCTAGTAATATCGCTACAATGTTTTTGAGTCTGATACAGGCCTCTTCCTTTAGAATCGTAAGAGCTAGACAATTAATATTTTAAAAGAAGTTGTTTTATTATGGCCACGAAAAGAATAAAAATCAAATTAAGTTAAAAATTAAAAGGTCTTCACAGAGATGCAATTTATCTACTTTTTATGTCATTATAACCAGAGACTTGAAATTTTCACAGAGAGCTATGTCAGCTTTAAAGACAGGTATAAAAGCAAAAAAAAAATAGGCTTTTGAAAGTTACTCTGTGTAACCACTTTAATAATAAATATCAAACATCATATTAGACTCTTAAGTTAATCTACGTTAATTGTGCTCGATTCCTTTGAATACAGGGTGGCAGATGAATATTGCTACATTAAGAAACTCAAATAACTTTTTTTCAGTGTATGGAATACATTCTTCTTTTATTCATGTTCAAGCTCATTCAATTTTATTAAATATAGTTTAATTTGTTTTAAAAATAATGGAATTTAAATGCCCCTCCTGGTCGTTAATGCATTTGCGGCATCTTAGAAAAAAGTTGTTCATTACTGCTTGGAGAGTTGAGGCAGGAATAGCCGCAATTGTTACTCGAATGGATTGCTTTAGTTCATTCAAATTTGTTGGTTTTGCTTTGTAAACTTCCTGTTTGCAATAACCCCACAAGAAAAAGTTAGGTGCAATAAGGTCAGGCGATCTGGGTGGCCAACGGAATGTGGAGTTTCTGGATATCAGCTTATTGGGAAATTTTCGTCGAAATCTATCATAACAGGTTGGGCTATGTGAAGAGGTGCACCACCTTGCTGAAACCACACAGAGTTAAAAAGAATTCTCTTTCGGCGTGATTCCGGATAGAAAAACTCTCTCAACATGCTCAAGTAACGGTCTCCAGTAACCGTAATGGGGTGACCGTTTTCTTCAAAGAAGTAGGGCCCTACAATGCAGCGTGATGAAGCTGCACACCACACTGTGACACGAAGTGGATGCAATTCCGTCTCATGGAGTGTCTGTGGGTTGGAAGAACTCCATATTCGACAATTTTGTTTGTTTACGTTGCCGTTTAAATCGAAATGGGCCTCGTCAGTCATGAAAAGACAGTTCAACATGTTGCCATCCTCTTCCACCGTTTAAAGCATCTTCTGGCAAAGTTCCAAGTGAATCGGCAAGTCTGCAGCGTTCAGTTTGTTGGCCATTTGAATTTTATATGGGAATAAGTCCAAATCTTTGTGCATAATTGACTGTAATGACTGTCTGCTTATACCCATTTGAGCAGATAAGCTTCTTGTCGAAACTCTTGGATTGTGTTATATCGCAGCAGCTACAGCAGCGATTATTTCCTCCTTTCGAACTGAAGGGTTTTGAAAGTAAGGTCTTCTGGTGACTGTCCCATGCACGGCAAAACTGTTTACAAATCTCATTATGGTCCATCTGCTCGGAGGATTGCCGCCAAATGTGCGCCTATACTCTCTTTGAACCGAAACTACGGACTCCAGTGTGTGATAACGGCGGACAATCCAAATTCTTGTTTCGGTGTCCCAGTTATCCCTTTTTGTCAAATCTAAGAATCAATCTGCAAAATAAAAAAAGGGCCACATTCATTAAATAGAAAAAAAGTTATTACATTTTTTTTTGGTAGCGGCTTTCATAATATTCTCATTAAATATTTATTATTTAAAACTAAAAAATGAAATATATTACTGCGAAAAACTATATCCATATCAGTGGTTCCACCTAAATTTTCTATAGCAAATTTAAGTTTTTTTACCTCAAGCCAAATTAATTAAATGAGAACTCGAACACTTTAAAACAAAAAGACAGTAACGATTGAGTAACCATTTATATATTTTTGAAAGATTTATTGAAAAAATAAAAATTGTAGAAAATTTGTTAAACAAGCCACATGCACATGCAGACACATAATACAAAAATATTTACTATCTTTCTTATGTTGATCAATAAGATATAATAAAAACCTAAAATTTAAAAGTGGCCTAAAAATGGAACCCTTCGCGAGTCGCCCTAACTTACACTTAGCGGAGTTATTCAATAAAAACTAAGAAAAATTTTCTTAAATTAAAAACTAGATTTTTCTTGTTGTGAAGTTTTTTATTACAGCCTTTAAGTATTTATTGTGAGCTTATGTTATTTTAATTTTAACATTTATTTTAAATAAAAAATTTTAATTCCCAATATTTTTAAAATATTTCATTTAAAATAAAAATTCTTTATAAAATAAAAGTCAAGTAATTTTCTCTACTTGATGACGTAAAATTGAATTTTTATGTGTCATTATGGAATATCAAAACTTAAGTACTTGTTAAGATGCTTATCTACATCTTTACAGATTTAAACACGTACATAAATGTTGTGTTAGCATATTTAACAAAACAAAAGACCACCAACACGCGATAGATAAAAACTTTGTTACACGCATTACGTTATGTTACCAAATGGTTTAAAAGCACACCGCAACATCTGTGTGTATATAAATCATAAATTGAAACAAAATGCTACTACTACTACCACACATGTATGTGTAATACATGTGTACAACAACAGAAGATTATTATTACAATATAAACTAATTATAGGAAAGGGAGCACGTACATTACAAATGTGGAGTTAATTTTACTTAAAACTATAATATGAGACCTTTTTATGTTTTATGTAGGTTTCATATTTAATTGGCTGTATGGAGCACAGTAAGCATAAGTGCGTTTCAAGCAAGTGTGAACAATTAAAGAGTTCACGTTATTTAGAAAAAATACTTTAAAAAAACGAAATAATGTTTGTAATGTTTGTATGACAACAACTGTTAAAATGACATAATTAACGAAATTACATTGAAACCAAAATTTTGATACAAATAAAAAAAGTTTTAAAAAATTTACTTTTAACAAAAGCATTCACATATTCCAGTCCAATCACTTGACCTTAAAAATTATTTCACTATAAAAATAACAAATCAGCAACTGCAGAGAAGCAAATGACAAATTAAAAACCATTTACAATCGACAGTTAATGATATGAATTGAATTGGAGTAAGTTGAAGTCAGAAATGGTTTTGTTTGTTGGTTAAAATTTTTTTTACTGAAAACTAAACTGATTTCGAATGTTAATTAAAGCTGATTTTATCAGGAGTGCTGCATTATTTAAGTGTCCTTCAACTTATAAATGAACTTTTTTGTTTTATTTAATTTTTTTGCGAAAAAGTCTAATGAACTAAATTAAAATTGGATACAATTATAGCAATAAAGGGTATATTTTTAAAGGCCTATAAATTTAAATTTGAAATATTCGTAACTTAGATTAATTTATGTGTAAATATTATTTCTGCCACAGCAGTTGGCTTGTTGATACCTCGATCACATACTGTTCGTACCATATGATGCCGAATTTTGTGTTGCAAGCTTTAAATCTTCTCTGGTTCATCGGCTTTTACAAATAACTCCAAATATTTATAAAGAAATTAAATGCTCATCAAATGTTTATCTAGTATATTGTTACGAATAATTAAATCTGGCAACCCCTGTTGTTGTTTCCGTATAAGCGTGGTGAATAAGTAAATTCAACTAATGGTGTGTGTATAGGATAATACCACAATTAGCCAACAAAAGCTGAGCAGCCTCAATGGCTGCGTTGGTAGAGGTGCGTGCTGCAAAACAGGAGGTCCCGGGTTCGATCCCGAGTTCAGACATGCGTACAACAGAAAATAATAATTGTTGTAAAGCAATTTAAAATTAATAAAACAGCAGTACAAACCTCCCGAGAGGCAAGAGACAATTATTGTATAAAGCCATGGCAGATATTTAGTGAAGACCTCAAATTTAACATAAGAGCAACAGGTAATTGTCAAGAAATAAGAGCGGTTGCTCAGGGAAGTGTAACAGTATAACAACAAAGTGTATGGAAGACGTATATTGTGGCTATTGGATTAAAGGAGTAGTGGAGATGTCTGTCGATGGTTAAGGTTACTAAACAAGGCATCGAGTAGTTCATGTCTTGCCGGAGTAACAGAGTAGCGTGGATGGCTGCATTTGTAGTAATAACGCTTGTTTAGTAAATACGAAACCAAGTGTTCACAAGACCGGTAGGATCTAGAAGTATAGCCAGAGAAAGCCAAAAAATGAGATAACGAAATTTATAATGAGCCGCAGTGGTATTTGTAATCAAACGAATCCGTACGTTTGTTCTAAAAAGGGAAAAACGTAAAAATAAATTATAATCGTCAATCACGGCTAAATGACTGAACCGACTTGGATGAAATTTGAATTTGTCCTAATAGCGATTCGAAAAGCGGTCTAGCAGGTGAAAAAAGGGCAGGCAATCTTATGCGTCTAATTCAATGTAAACAAAGTCTCGGCTTATCGATTTAAATATTTTTCGAAACATAGATAGATATTGATCAAGGTCTTAACCCTCTATCACTCATGAACTGCGATTCGTTTGATTTTTTGTATTCAAAATCTGAACAAAAAAAACACGTGTTTTTGGATTTAAGAAAAAATGTTTATAATTTGAATAATAATTCACAAAAATAAGGTATGTTGCTTCTAGGCAACACTGAGTTAAGTGATCAAAATCTATAAAACTGTACATGTTACGAAAGGTAAAAATTGTTAAAGCTATTATTGGTTTTTGTATAACATAAGGCTACATTGAATTTTTCCCATAAATAATGGGTAAATCTAACACAATTTGGAAATTTGCACTTGATTTTCTTATAAAACCATTGTGCCCAGTGCCTGGTCTGTTCTTATCAAACTGCTTATGGACGTAGATACTGAGCAGGTCCTTTGTGCTTTTTGGGCTCAATCTCACTGTGGGTGTTATGTTTGAGGTTATATTTACCTGATCGCTGGTAATGTCTCAAATAAAATTTTGTGTTAAAATGGAGGTGATTTGCCTATTACTAAGTAGACACCACACTAATGATCACCTGAAACTACCAGTATTTAGCTTGTCAACAGATATGACAACATTATATTAATTATTGATGTAGCCTACGGGCAACATAACTTATTTACCAAATAAACCATATCAAAACGTAAAAAGTGTTAAAAAATAAGGTTCAATAATAAAGACTAAACACTAATCTTTTAAATTTTCCAAGTTATGACATGAAATAAAAAAAGAAAAACTTTTTATCAACTTTTTTTGAAATCGCGACTAAATGGTTTTTTTAGATCAGGGGCTTTAGCTCAGTGTGTAAACCACGAGATGCAGTGCACGATTATGTTAAAACATTCATTTCCATTATTTTTAAATCACTCAAACGGTATGTTGCCTACAGTCTACACTATAATACAGAGGGTTAAAATTAGAACCAGGGACAATGCGCTAGTTTTATATAATTTAAATGTGCTGTTTGCAGTGATGCATTAACTAACGTTGGAACTACATGTCACCAAAATTTATTCCAGTTAATAACGTTAATAAAAAGTTACATACTAAAATCAAACAGAGAACAATATCCTGTTCGAATGACAGTCAGACAGTAGGAAACTTTTTCGAAATACATTATTCTGACTGTGAGTAATACGGCATTTACACTATGCAATTTTTCATGAAACTAGCATGAAATTTTTGTTTGTTTGTGTAGCAGGAGGAGTAAGCAATATGGTATTGCTTGAGTTTTGAGGGGATGTTACTGTTGCTAATATTTACTTTCAGATAAAGCATAAAGCTTTAACTTAAAAAAAAATTGAAAAATAGGGTAAATCTGGACTTAGTTAGCTTTGCTTCTACAAAGGCAATAAACTCCTACTTTTTTTGTCAGTTGATTTGCTGTTAAAAAGCCGCCGCTCTATATGGTTAGAATATAACAATTTTCTTTTAATTGCCCAGTTCATAAACTCATTTAAAGGCAATGGTTTGTAGATTACACTGTTCTGCAAAAAAAAAAACTTTTCTCCCCTCCCTTGAACAATTTTGACTGTTTCTCATGTTTTCAGGTGTTCTGAGTCCGAATCTGAACTCAGAAAAATTCTATCACCCTCTGATTTTGAGAAAACAGAGGAGAAACTTTGAGCGAAAGCCTCGAGAGTACTGATCAAATCCTAGAAGAAAATAGTTTCAAGAGAGCGGCTGAGTGGAACGGGGGAGTTGGGGTATAGAGGCTGAAAGAGGGGCAGGCAGGGATTTGAATGAAAAGGATACCACCATAAAAATAACAAAATAAAAAAATTTTAAGATAATACATCCAGGAAAAAAACTTTTAGCCATATTTCTTCAACCACTTGTAATATTCCCATCAAATTTTTTTTGTTCAAGTATACTTTATTGCGCTCAAAATCATCGTGCTTTTGAATTTTTTTCATTATGTTTTGATGCCAAAAAAAATTCGTCAAATTTACAAAAAACTCACATTTTTTGATAAAAAAAAAAAAACTAGAATTTCTCAAGAAACTGTGCGTGATAGACAGAATCTGACTTCAAATTCGTGTTCAGCACATTTGAAAACAGTAAGAAAGCATGTTTTGGTTTAAAGGAGGATTTTCGTGCAGAACAGTGTTATTCATCAAATTCCATTTCGTTGCTGGCTCGCTTAATTATAGAGTGATTTAGTAAAATCCAAAAATTAAAAAACTAAAAGACAAAAAATTCAAATAATTAAATATATACATTTGTATGTACATTCCCATAAATTTTAAAAGTCGGAAAAAATTTAAATTTTTTAAAAAAATTTAAACAGCATAATAAACAAAAAAATATTACAATATTTTTATTTTATTATTTGGCCTAGTGCTTGAATAAAATAGAAAAGTAAGAAATTAACATTTTGAATAATATCGCAGCGGCTTGAAAAAATACATTTTATTTATGGCTTATTCCTTTACCCATTCACATAATAACTGAGAAGCTTTAAGTATTTTTTTTTATTTTTACCGGATATGTAACTACAAACTGTTACAGCACCTTTAACAAGTGTTACGTTTCGCTTACTACTATGCTATGATCAGATAAGTAATAAGTAATTAATTTTTAGTGGATTAAAATTAAATTTTAATAAAATTTTTCAAAATTTTCGCCAATTGTTGTCACTTCACAATCTATTTTTGTAGCAAATAAAAATTCTCATAAATAGCCCATTTGGTTTTAAAAATTTTATGACATTGGGCAACAATACGAATAACGCATAAAAATACTATAATAAAATATCGAATGCAGAAGCACTACTAAAATTTAGTATAAAAACCTTTATTTAATAGTTATTTCTTTACTTTTTCTATTTTTTAGTATATTTTGATAAAGAATTTTAGCTGTAAACTAGTGTAATTAATTCGACTGAATGTTGCTTTTTTATATTTGTGCCCTCATAACTCAGTCATTTTTAGTCGATTTTTATTTTTTCCCGTTTTGAAAACAGTCCATAATCTGATGATGAAATCTGATGTATATGGCCAAACTTTTGATCCCTATAGACAGAAGGTTGACACTACAAAGAACCTGTAATTTGAAGTATGTATATTGTCAAACTGTTAAACAGTTGTAGATAGACGGTTGAAAGTAACAAGTATAAAGTTTGGAGATGAAATATTTGGGTGTCTCAATAGTTAATGTAATTGAATGTATGTGGCGATAGTCTTGAACCGATATAGACAGACGGATGAAAATTTTTTAAAATCGGTTTTTTTATTGCAAGAATTATTACGTTTTTTCGTTTTATTCAACGATTTGTAAATCACACCAGCCAGTATACACTGCCGAGGGAAAATTATATTTTTGAATATTAAAAAAATTACAATTTAAATTCTATTCAATAGAATTTCCATTCAAATTCCATTTAATTTATTATTTCCATTAAAGATAACTTAAGTTAAAATTTTGATCAATATTGAATGCCATGATTTGGCTCCTGTTCACACACGCTATACATTTTAATAATGGAAGTAAAAATGTATTCAGTTGTGTTAAATTCCAGAGTTTTTGTTGCTACAGATAATTAATGAAACTGCCAAATCTCATTTCTGTAACAATATGAAAAACTAAAACAACACCCTTTAAAATTAGTAGTCACAGCAGTTGATCAAAGTTGTTTACTTCGGGCATGAATAATTTTTTCAACCTTGAAACTTTAATAAGTAATTACAACTGCTAAAGACATTTGAAAAAATTTTAATAAGTTTCATGCTAATTCAGTCACTAAATTATTAATTTAGAAATTATTTCATGGTCACAATGAAGAAATATTTATTAGAGCAATAAAAAATTATTATTAATGATTTTCAAAAATTATTTAAAATTTTCACTTACTTTAAACTTAATGAAAAATTTCGCTCAACAAAATGTCTACGATTTCCTGAAGTCTTGCATGTAGAAAACAAAGTTTTTATCTTTTTTCAAGGGAAGTTCAAAAGAGTAATTATAATTTATTTGAATTAAGTTGAATTTAAAGATAAAATTAATTGAACTTGTTTGCAATAATGGCAATAGACTATTTAAAATTTATAAAAATTTATCATGTAGTTGTTTAACTTAGTATGAGAACAGTATGTGGTTGACAGCTGTGCGAACTGTTCAACTTTTAGCTGTTACCAAAAGCTAATACCATTAACAGAAGTAAAACCATAAGACTGTAGGTGTTAGATAAATTTCTTTAGTTATTTCTTGCGTATAACAAGAGAATTTAGTAGAGTTCTTTGTATTAAATTGTCATAATTATGGCATTTGATTTTAATTTATAAATAATACACACCTTGTACATGTTATTTAGTTATTAAATAAAAATAAAATTGTATTTTTATTTTTCTCATTACTTGATATCCAACTGAGTTGGAAATTTTTTGTCATAACGGAAGTGATGTTCTCAGTTTCCCATCACTCAATAAAAAGTGTAAAAAATATTATTGTCTACATTTTTATTTAATTTTTGTTTTTAAGATAATTTGTTTTCCTAGAGATGGGAACTTTTTTCAAGGCCTGTTTTAACCGTAATATTAATATTTACATATTCTCATTGTCTCATTATATTTTTTAATTTTTAAGAATCATTTAGTATTAAAAAATAATACTTCCTAGAAGAATTAAATATACATTACATAATTTTAGTTAAAGACTTTATAAAACTATTATACCTTTTGTTTCTTTTAATACCAAAATTCTTACAAATTAAAAAAGATGTTGAAATTTGTTTAACAAGTAGTCTTAGACTCCGGATCAAAAAAAATAATAATTCTAAAATAAATATGTCACTAACAGATCCCGGCGTGCTTCGCTACGAATGAATATTAACATTGAATACCGTGTGTAAGAAGCCAGCACACAGTAAACATACCGCATTCGATCATAGGCGCCTACGTATTTGTTGTTGTTTTTTTTATGGACAAAAAGTCATTGCTAACGAAACCGTCGATTTCGTGCAAACTTTATATAAACCATCTCTACAACCAAACGAACAAACCGTAAAAATTTATTTAAATTTGGTTTAACCGATCGTGAGTTATAAAGGTACAACGTGTTTTCTGTGCCTAAATGCTCTAGTTATTCTCTTCTTCTTTTCATCTACTTCGCTTCATCACTAGAATCAGTGGACCCCATATTTATTAATTACATTTTCACAATTCAGTCACCGTTTTCTTTTTTTCAGTTTTCTACGATATTAGACCGCTTCAGAAAGTTCTGGAAAGTGAATTGGACATAAATATATCCGGACATACAACGAAATTATATACGAGTATTGATAGATTGTGATTTGTATTTTCCAACCAATATTTTAAGAGACAAAAACTTGTAAAATTGTTATGTTTTTAGATTTTTTAGTTATAAAACAATTTGCGTAAGCTTCGGAAATATAGTTCATTTAAAGTAATCCTAATAAGTCAATTCGTCTCCTTTCGCAGCAATTGATGTGTGGAAGATTTTACGAAAGGATCTTGGCTTGAAGGCTTTTAAGCTGAAAAACAAATTGATATTGAATTTTATTTTCCATTCAAAATTTTATTTTCAAATAGTGCCAATTTCTTGTTGAATGGGAACATAAATAAGCAAAAGTGACGCATTTGGAGTGATGACAATCCACAAGCTTATCGAAACACCATTACATCTACAGAAATTTACTTTTTGGTGCGCTTTAAGGACTGCCGGAGTCATTGGCCCATATGTTCTTAAAAACTATAAGAATGTTACTGTCAATGGTACAAAAACATGATTTGATATTTTTTCGTACCTCAATAACGTGGCATTAATATTGATGATATGTGGTTCCAACAGGATGGAGCCACATGCCAAACACCGGGCACCACAGTTAATTTACTCAAAGAAATTTTTAATGAAGAAACAATTTCACGCAATGGTCCAATTAATTATGTGATTTGACCCCAATGTATTATTTTCCTTGGAGTTATGTTAAGCCAGTTTTCTACGTTGTCAAAACACAAACAATTGAACACCTGGAAATCAACATTTAAAGGGTTATAGGAGAAATACTACTCGAAAAGTTTTTGAAAATTAGTATCCCAGATTGCACCGCTTCCGCGCCAGCTATGGCGGCAACTTTTCAAAAATCATATATATAAAATTAATTTTATATAATTGTCTTTCTAAATAAGCCCTTTTCATTAATATTAAAAATAAAATAAAATTTCCTTGTTTTATTATGATTCAATCATGTGTTACTCTATAAAAAAAACACCCTTTACAACCACTATAAAATAAGAAAGTGTTTTTTACTTGCATTAAAAGTTTAAGCTCTTTAGATATAACTTTTAAAAAGATTTATCTTTAAAAGAAAAACTGAGAGTATGGAATAGATAATTATCTGAATACTCGGATAGTTTTCCCGCAATCCACCCAAGAGAAACCCTAAACAAAATGTGTTTCAATATTTCTTATTAATAATTAAATCAACAAGGTGTTACTTCTATAAAAAAAAACAACAAAATAAATAATTTCATTGAAAACGCTTTAAAACTAGAATATAGAAATAGAATTATATACGAGTAATTACTTCTCGAATTTTTATAACGAATCTTATAAATTTATTAAAATAAAATTAATTTATACAAAATATTAATAAATTCATATTGATTATTAATATATTAAAAATAATCATAAAGAGCTGTACAAGTTATTATTAATTTTAAAATTTCTTATCTTAGTCTTTGCTATTTTATATTTATTTTAGTAACTTCACACCTGTTTGGTTGCAAAAAATAAATTCTTTTGCTGAAATGTTTGTCAAACTTATTTTCATTTATAAACTTATAATTTTTGTTAGTGAGTAATAGTTTGACAAATCCAGTTTCGATAATACATTTGGATTATTGGATTATTGTTAATTTAATTAATTAAAACAACCACTACAAAAAATTTAATCCCAAAAATATTTTACATTTTACAAGTACTCAATTGAGAATCATAAAGATTCCCGGATGAACTTCACTATGTCCCCTACAGAGTGAGATGATAGCTCCGTAAGAGTCCCCAAGAAAGAAGAGCCCAGAATTCTAAATCTTCTTCGAGCCTAGGATGGACAATGGCACAGGAGGTGCAGTACGGTCTCTTCCTCATCCTCCAAGCTACAGCTACGACAGAAATCATTATAGGGCAAACCAAGTTTTTCAGCATGCCTGCCGATTTTACAGTGTCCCGTAAGTACCAAGATACTTATCGATTTCCTGTCCAGTCCGAGCAGCTATCTGGTTCGCCCGAGGTCCAGTGTAGTCCACAGTTGTCTGTAGACACAGCAGGAACTTTCCTCCACCCATAATTTGCAAGCCAAATTGAGGTAATGGTTCTTTATGGCCACCATTTGCCAGTGGAATTCCAACGTCGGGTAATGAGGAGATGCTAGGAAGCAATGTGCCCCGTTTGGCGAGATCATCGGCCTTCCAGTTACCCAGGAGATCTCAGTGACCAGGGACCCAAAACAGGTCAATCTGTGATCGCTCCGATAGTGTGTTTAGTAAGGAACAAGATTTTAGGACCAGCTTAGATGTACAATATGCACCAGCAAGCGCCCTGATTACCGTTTTATTGTCCGAAAAGACACGAATGCCAAGGCAAAAAAGTTCGCCCCTAAGCACTACTTCGAATGTTTTTACAATAGCCATTACCTCGGCTTGAAAGACGCTGCAGTAGTCAGGGAGTCTAAAGGAGAGTCTCAGGTCAAGGTTATTGGAGAAGATTCCGCAACCGCCCCTGCCCTCCAGTTTGTAGCCATCCGTGTAGATATCAACAGTATTGCTCACAACCACTTTGTTACAGACCCATTCCGCCCTTTTGAGAGTTTAAAAAAATAAATTCAAAGCCAAATTCAAAATTAATAAATATATGGCTAGAGAAACACAACCAAATTGACATAAGAGCCGCTATTTACGCCAATTTTTTGTCATACATTTCTAATAGTGATTGTTAATCAGTATTTAAAAAAGCATAACCGATTATTTTGTTCAAATATAAATATAAAATAGCGTAATACTTCTAGAAATTGGAAGTATTTCGTTCAGAAAACAGAAAATGCAGTGTGCCTCGATTATATCGAAACCTGGATGACTGCAAATACTTTTTTGCCAAAAATCTGAGAGAACAAAACGACTTGTTGCAACAGAAATCTCTAAAGTTCATAGTATTAAAGTGCAATCCATAATTCTTGCTGCTTCTGAGCCTGCTCGTAAATGTAAGCAATTAGATTTATTAATTTTAAAGAGGCTCCAACTAGAGCGGCGAAAATCACATCAGAATCACTTATTTCAAGCATTTCGTTGAGCAAACGCATCAACCTCCAGAAGAAACTAAAACTAGAAGAGAGCGACTAACTGAGATCAAATGAGCAAAATTTTGTAGAAAATTCTCAAACAGACAAAGACAGCGAAGATAAAGAAATGGAGAGTGATGATATTTTGAACTCATGTACATTCATTTAGTTGACGGTTTGGAACTCGAAAATAAAATTATTGAATAAAATCATTTTTAAACATGACTTTGTTTGTTACTTCCTTAAATTGGTAAACTTCATTTCTACTGTTATATTCGAAAGGTAAGTGTACACTCGAGAAATTTTTAGAAAAAAAGCAGTTTAAAAAACCGAATTATCTATTAAAGATTTAAAAATATTTTGCATGTGGGAACCTCTAATCCTTAACCCCGTGTTAGAACTAAGTATTTGTAATTTTTTAATTAAATTTACTTATGTTTTTTCTGAGTATATGAAAAACTTTTTCGGTTACTTTCTCTCTCTTAAGTGTTCACCAAAAACCAAATTAAAAAAATCATTCAAATCACTCCACCCGTTTGGCTGTGATTAATTTTGATAAAAAAAAGGAGATTATTTCCTATAGTATACTGTAAGAAATTGTCTTCATTACAGTTATTATTCAAAGTATAATTTTTGGGTTTATCATGATATGTTTTTTTTAAGTATTTGAATAAAGCTTTTAACTTTTTTGAAAAAATGTTCGTCTTTGAAAACGAGTACATTTTAGTTCAAATTTAATTTTTTCCCAATCAGGATTTGAACCATGGATCTTATAAATAAATAAAAATTTACTTATCTTCGGCTTTTTGTTTCATTTTTAATTTAATTTCTAAACTCTTTTAAAAAGAAAAATTATTTACAAATGTATGCGGACGTTTTCTTTGGAAAATAAGTCAATTTTTTAATTCATTATTATTAATTTAATCACATCGTAAAACTTCAAATATATTGACCATAGGGAATGTACAAATTTTCTACCAAAGACTTAAAACACATACTTGAGTAAAAACTTACAACAGTATGAAAAGACTTTAGACATAAACTCTGCAAATGATAAGACGGATGCACATTAAAAAAAACTAAGTTCTATAGTTATGAATAATATTTCGTGTAATTTAGCTTTTAAAGCAATTAAATGTCAAGTACTTTTAATAATTTGTAACAAAAACTAAAAACTATAACTAAAGACATCAAATTACCAAGTCATAAATAACTTTAATGGTTGTTTCCGACAACAAAATGCAAGCCATATTAACAATTGCTAATAATAGTAAAAAATAAAAACAAATTTATATGGTCATTAGAAATATTGTTTAAGTAAACTATTTAGCAAACATAAAGTTAAGCAGCAATTAAAATTAACTTCATTTATCATTGAATAAACTCATGGTTGTTGCATTAGTAATGGAACAACTTCTAAGTATCACAACAATTGGCTACAGAAACTGTTTTTATTGTAGAATCTTTTTTTCACAATATGAAGAAGGTCGTTAGCTATTTTTTTATGACTACAAATTTATGACTCGTTTTAAGATATGATTGAACATTTAACAATTTAAAATGTATTAATATTTTATAGTACCTTTAAACGTTTTCATGTTTTTCTCTTGTTGCATCAACTGAATGCCATTTAGTACAAACGTTAAGTTGTTCTAAAAATGTATATATTTTTTATCCTGAAATACCTTTCGAATAGCTTATGATGTAAAGGTTTCTACAAGTAAAATTTTTTAACCCTTGATAAGGATGTATCTGAAAGAAAATAAGAGAAACCCTTTCTTTATTATCGTAATATTCCAATTTCAATTTTATTTCCAGTTCGAAGCTGGGTACCTATCTATATTTTTGTACCCCGCTACAGCTTTTGTAATTATTCTCAACTTTTATTACTTCTGGCTTCTAGCTGCGGTCATCAGTTCAATACCAATTACATGCTATGTAACCATACATACAGTCTTTTAAATTTTCATCTTCTTCAGCATAATTACAAGCTTGTTACTATTTTTATATCCAATAACATTGAAAGCTTTCCATTCTTGAATGATGGACATTCGACCTTACCTAAACTTAACTATCACTTATACCACATTTAAGGTCAATGAAGTAAAAAAATTGTAGGAACGCAGTTTGTGTTACTTGTTCCATGATTGGATTGCTTTTAATCCATTTGCTCCGAATTCTACTTTCACAGCTGACTCCTTGTTGATCAGGTTATTAAACCAGTTTAATTACATATAACCTTTTCTCTGCTGATGTGCTGCAATTACGCCTCCTGAAATTGTAACTAACTGAGGGCTGTGCATTGTGTTTTTTATTTTTTATTTTTTTTTTTTTTTTTTTAATTTTGAAACTTTCATCTCGGTACCAATTTGGGCAGATGTGAAAGAAACCATATTATTCTGCGGGTGTTAAGTAAAAGATTTCGCCCCTTAAATAGCCCTACTAGGAGCCTGCTACCGGTTACCACTATGAGGTGGAATAATTTATACTTTTTACACATATTTCTGCATTTCTTTCAGCTAAAACTATTTGGAGTTAAGTAAAATATGGCTTATAGGGCCAACGAATCGTTCACTCATTTTTATTAGTTGGTTTAATTTGATACTGCAAGCAGATGGTTGGTCTTTATTTAAATTGCATACTTTAAATAAGGGCCTAACAATATAATAAATCACTGAGAAAATAAATGTTTGCAACAAAAACTTTCTTAGTTCTCTCAGAATTCTATTGTATCTAAGCCCTTGTTTAACCATACTTAGGATTTTTTCATTACCAATAAAATATCATTCGCATTGTTTGAAATAATGATAATGAAAAACATTTAACTATTATTTATAGCTAATGTTTTTATAAAAAAAAAATATGATAGCAGAACCTTGAAAAAAGTCTACGCATAGAAGATAATTTCCTTCACCATTTTGTAGACAGATACATATTAGGTATAAAACTTAATATCTAAGATCTAAAGTAAGCTAACACAACAGATAACACGAATACAAAACAAAATTTACTCCTATATTGTCTCACTTTTCCCAAAAATGGTAAAACATGTATAACTCACCAACGTTTGGTAAAAAATAACCAATAATGCTTTTTATACTTTATAATACTTATTTAATGTGGAAAGACAAAGGGTGACGTTTATTAATGGCAATTATTTGAAACCGTTTAATTATTATATAATGATAATGACTTTGTTTTTAATTAATCTTCAGTGAAAGGTTTTTATTAAAAATCATTATCATTAGTAAAAGTAATGGTAATGATAAAAAACCATTGGCATTTCTTATCATTCACTGATAATTCAATTAACAATTAATTAGTCCATCTAATTAATTACTACCATGCACGGTGGGTAAATGAAAGGAAAAAATAATTGTTTGCACTAACTACAATAATTTTTTTCTGTTAATAATGTTCGATTACGATATAAAAGCTAATATTTGGTTTTTATGAAAACAAATATTAGCTGATTTACACAGTGTAACATAAAAAGTCTAGACCAATTTCTTTCAGACAGCCTCAGCTTGATATATAGTGAATTGTTTAATGTTTGCATATTTGAAAAAAATAAAAGCAAAAAACTGATGTAGTTAACTACTTTGTTATCAGTAATTGGTTTAAATAATGCTACTAAAAAAGATTTTTTTTTTTTAAAAATTAATCGTTAAGGTGACGCAAAGGCCGCAGAAAAATTAACGAGTACGATGAAAGAAACAGGATAACTAGTATGTGCAGCGGCAAAAGCAACCTGATATGGTTATGATACTCAAAGCAACTTAACTAGTCTAGATAGACCTTGAAAAAAAAGGCAACTTACTTTTGCTTCACATAAAGTATCAATACCTTCACCGCAGACGAAGCGCTGACTAATTTTTTAGATTTCACAGAACAACAATAATAATAACTTTATTTATTAAAGATTTTGTCCACATTCCTTATACGCCATTTTGTTAGATCCTTGTCTATTTTCAACAAGGCAAATATAACAAAATTATACGTTTATTTTAACAATTTTTCATATCATGGCAACCCTTAAATTACACAATTATTCTAACGAAACTCGACAAAAAAATTGTTTTTAATTTAAAACATCAGCCAGTTTTTTACTCAGTTTGATTTGCTTTTTTCATAATCTTTTTCATAATATTTTTTTTTTCAAAGTGCGACATGTGTTAATATGCGCACAGTAAAGATAATTGATACGTAAAGTTTATTTATTATCTATGTGTGCCTGTATATTCAGGTTTTTAATTTGAAACTATAGACAGTCTTTTTATTTAAGTGAATGGTTTAATTTTTTTAAATTTTAAGTCTTAAATCTTTATCCTGTAATGCAATAGATTGTAAAATAGTTTAATATTTTTAGAAACAGTAATTTAGATGCTAGATTTTTAAAACTTTAATTTTTTATAAAACATAAATCATTTTTTTTTTAATTATTTGACAAATTTATAAAAAATGAAACCGGCATATATTTGTTCAAAAACTTGCAAATGAGTGACAACTTGTATAAAGTGCTAAAATAAAACATTAGTCCAATTCACAATCTTGTGCAAATAGTCTTGCATCGTAGCATTTGCAAAATTGTGTAGCATATTTTACTCATTGCTGTATGTTTTGTTGGTGTAGACTTAAAATATGCTACACAATTTTGCAAATGCTATGATGCAAGACCATTCGCACAAGATTGTGAATTGGGCTATTATGTTTATCTCTTTTTATGGAAAAGTAATACTCACACAAAAATGCCTAATAATTTTATATTAAATCCCATGGAAGGTTATAAATGAAGAATCACGGTACGAGGGAGAGAAAATATAAATAGGAAACTGCCTGATTAAAGGCGTTTCACTTAAATTTTATTCAGAAATAAGTATAGAGAATTATTGAATATTATACAAAATTAAAAAAAAAATGCGTTTTAATAATTTACAAAAATTAACCGTTTTTGGCATTATTTGTAAAGGTTGATATTGTGAATTAAATAGCCATATGATTTTAAGAAATTACGAAGAAATTTCAATAATTCCCCGGTATACAAAACATACTACCAAAAAGCCCTTAAAATTACGAATAACAATAATAACAATTAATATTACTACAAACTTTAAATCATTAATAAATTATAACAATTTAACAAATTAATAATTGTCTTTTTGGCAATAATTCACTTCAAGTTTTTTTTTTTTTTCTTAAATAAAAATAGAATAAAAACAAAACAAAATAATTATTGTTTGTTGAAAGACAAATGAAAACTCATAAAGAACTTAGCAACCAACACCTACTTTATGTAAATAATTGAAACCGGATTTAAAATCTACATATCGTATGTTATATTTCATAATAACTTTTTTCACTGGCGATCTTATTTTAAAAATGTATTTGCCACCACTTAATAATAAAACATTTTGAAACAGGCTTTCAAAATTGAAAGCATTCGTAAATCGATTATGGGTGCACCTTTCAAGGTCGCTTGGCTGAACTCTTTGCCATTTGTCTGGTTGAAATAAAATTGTTGAAAGTATCCAAGGATTGTTGTTAACTTTGAACACACTTATAAGAGTTGCTTTATTGTTTGTTTTTTATTTATTTTTTTTTCTCCCGTTCAAAATTTAACAAGGAAGCTTTTGTTATACATTACTTTTATATAATTGTTTTTTTTTTGAAAGGTGAAAGATATAGCAAGGAAAAGAATTATAAAAACTAAAAGGAAAAACGTTTTATAAAAAAATTTGTGGTGGCGTTGGAATTATAGTTGTTGATTTGATAATTAATTAATTAAAAAATTAAAATTGAAAATTGAGTATTTACTTAGCAGAACGGACAGAACTATTTGTTTTAAGCCAACGTTCTTTAAACACTTAGTTCTTTGATTAATATCAAAAAAGCAAAATTTCTTTAACCAGAGAAAAAGAAAAAATAAGTCATTGGATGTAGTACTTTTATGATTCGAAAATATACTAGAGTAAACAAAAAGCAAAACTAGAAATTTATGGCCGTACAGTGTCACTCTGTTTACTTGAATCATAAAGCTCTCAAAATAAGTGTATGTAAAGAATAGCACTTTAGGCAAATGACTCCTGCAGCTTTAATGGTACAAAAGTAGTTTTTGTCATCTTCTAAAACTGTAGATAATACATTTATTTTACTTCTTTTATTCTTTCTTCAAAGAAGACAGCCCGAAGTGTGCTAAAAATAGCAAATTACCCGAAAATCTATATTAAACTGTCTGAAAAATTAAAAAAAAATAACTTCGAAAATAAGTTTATATCTACCAATGAAGAAGTTTCAGTTCCCAAAGCTTTAACATAATCTAGTTGTAATCTTCTTTGCACAAGTATGTTTTCTGTTTAATTCCACGATAACTAAGTAAACCGTTGCACTTGTCTTGTGTTTCTTACTGCGGCCCATTACCTTGAATTGAACTTACAAAATATATGCTTTAAACAACCAGAAACTCCGGCAAGACTTGGAAAGGTCAATTTCTAGGCCGCAATAAACTTTTGCACCAGCGATACTCGAACTTATGATATTCAGGCTCTTATTACATGTTCCTTGTTTTACTATACTTGAAATTCTCAGTTGCTGTTTTATATACAACCGCCTTTACACATGTATCACGGCTACACAACAGTTTTAAACTGCTGTGGCAACTTAATGCCAATTATAATCGTTCACGCTGCATCCACGGTTGGGATTTGAACTTATGACTAATTTTCTCCAGTTCTCTATATGTAATAGCACACTTTCCTTATTATTCTAGTTACAAACACCACACTTTGCAAGTAATTGATGTAAGAATTTATTCAGTTTTGGCTTAATACACACACAAACACAATACATTAGCTATTTTTTCTACAGATATGTAAAATTTTGCTAAATTTAATTTTTGTAGTAATAATAAAATCTACCGAATACTCGTATTTATGCAAAAATGGTATCGAGAAAAACGAAATTGTGTTAAAAAACAAAACTATAAGATCTGGCAACCCCTGTTGGCGTATGAGCGTAATGAATAAGTTAATTCAACTAATGGTGTGTGTATAGGATAAAAACCACAATTAGTTAACAAAAGCTGAGCAACCTCAATGGTTGCGTTGGTAGAGGTGCGTGATGTAAAACAGAAGATTTGTGGGTTCGATCCCCGTTATAATGCAATTTAAAATTAATGATAATAAATCTCCCGAGAGGCAAAAGTCAATTATTGAGTAAAGCCATGGTAGATAATTTATTGGAGACATCCAATTTAATATAAGAGTAACAGATAATTGTCCAGAAGCCCTTTATAATAAAAAGTAAGAACGGTAGCGGTTGCGCAGGGAAGTGTAACAGTATAACAACAACAAAGTATGGCAGACGTGTGTTGTGGCTTTTGGATTAAAGGGGATGACTGGCTTGGATAAAAGGAGTAGTGGAGATGTCTCGCCGGAGTAACACCGTAGTGCAGCGTGGATGGCTAGATTTGTGATAATAACGCATGTTTAGTAGGGTTCATAAGACCGGTAGGATCAAGAAGTAAACCCAGAGAAAGCCATAAAGTTCGAAGACAGAATTTAGCCACAGTGGTATTTGCAATCAAAAAATCGGTACGTTTGTTCAAAAAG
Source organism: Gymnosoma rotundatum (assembly GCA_916610165.2). NCBI lineage: Eukaryota > Metazoa > Arthropoda > Insecta > Diptera > Tachinidae > Gymnosoma > Gymnosoma rotundatum. The sequence continues at coordinate 121,392,391 of OU744337.1, read as the reverse complement.
GGAAAAACGTAATAATATGTATATTTTTCATATATTTGTTTCAAATTAATTGATTTTATTAAAGTTTCTTTAAGATTCACACAAAGCGAAGCCAATTTTATACTCATTACCGTGTTGTACAACATTTATATATTTATTTGTTGACATACGGTATCCAGCTTCTAAGATAATTAATTTTTTTTTAACATTTAAAGTATTGCTTATTAATGTAGCACACTCAAACTTTTTTCTTTGTTTTAGTTTTTCAATTTTTTTAGTTTTAATTTTTAATTAATTTTCAAAAACAAATCATTTTTCGTGCTATTTTCTACTATCCCGATTAATTATTTAAATCATCGATATTGATTATTGTGGGTAAAAGCACGTCTGGATGGCCATTTCGCTACCGCGAAATGTAAGCACAACCCATCTAATGGCTGCATACAATTTCTATTTACATTTACACAGCGATGGCCTAGGTTGTAAGATTTGTCCAACAAAATATACATTGTAAGCGAATACTGGATGGGTCCAACTATTATGTTAAGTTCGGAATGCAATAAAATGCATCTGAATGCCATTGATCTTAGAATTTATTTATACCATCGTCTTATTAAATTAAGAACTTTATTTTTTTCAATTTTTTTATTTTTTACTTTTATATATTAAATAATTGATATAGTTTGAGAAATAAAGAATAAGTAATTTATAATAATAGTTAAAAAATTTTTTTTTTTAATTTTTTAATTATGATATGTAGATTATTTAGTTTTTCTCAATTTTTCTATTGTATAAAAGTTTGCGGAAGTGCCTAGCTTTATGCAATTTGAAACAGTGTCATATGTTTCTTTGGTTATCTTTTTCATTTGATCATTCACCCTTGACAGTTTAGTATGACAATTTATTTTATACATAATATTCACAAACATTTTAAATAAACTAGAGATTTTTGTCCAAGTAATAAAGTAAAGGCAAAAATCAAAGCTTAAGCAAAAACAACAAATAAATTGCATTTTTATTTAAAAATGTTATGGGATATTAGCATAATATAATAAATAATATTATAAAATTCCCAAAATAATTTTTAAAATAAAATTGCAATTGCTTGTGCAAACTGTTGGCATCACTGTTGTTTTTTTTTTTTTTTTTAGAAAAATTTAGAGAAATTAAAAAATAACTGTGTTGTTTTTATTTTTAATACGCCTTACATCTGCATTAAAAGTTGGCATATAACCAACCTAACGCAGAAGGGAATGTAAGCAAAAATAAAAAAGTGGTTTGTTTGTTAGAAATTTTTGTTAAAGCCTTAACATTTCTGTTATGGCTTCTTAAATAACTCTCATGTTGTTTTTAAAGTTTTTATATTTAAAGGAAATTTGATAAAGGTTTCCTGATGAGCTGGCTTAAGCAACAGGCGAAATACGTATAGATACCTGATTTTCCAAATAACAAATAAATTGCATTTTTATTTAAAAATGTTATGGGATATTAGCATAATATAATAAATAATAAAATAACAATAATCAGCTATAATTATATTTTTCTTTATTCACTGTATACGGCTGACTTTTTTCGGCTCTTTTTTACAGTTAAAAGATGATGAAAAATAAAATATCACAAAACACTGCGCTAATTTATTTTTTTGCACGGGCACTTTACAAATATTAAATAAAAAATAAAAATGGGAATTTTTTATTATATTACTTAGTTTTCAAAAAGAAATGATTTTATTATTTAAATCACCGATATTCATTATTGAGGGTGTGTTTGTTAGTTCGTCAATTTTATTCACTCATTTTCATTTATCAGCAAAAATCATCAAAAAGTAGGAAAATACGTATTAATTTTTAAAATTCTTTTTTCGTGCTATTTTCCCGATTTATTATTTAAATCACCGATATTGATTAATGAGGGTCAAAGCACGTCTCGATGGCCATTTCGTTATCGCTTACTTAACTCTTCAGGAAACTTCTGACAAACATTTTAAATAAACAAAAGATTTTTGTCCAAACAATAAAGCAAAGACAAAAATCAAAGTTTAAGCAAAAACAACAATAACCAATAGTAATTCTATTTTTCTTTCTTTGCTGTATAAGGCAGAATTTTTAATAGGAAAATACGAATAACAGAAATTTTTAAATAAAACATGTCTTAAATTTACGAGTCATATATACAGCGCACTCTCTTTAAACACCTTGCTTTCTTGTATAACGGGATTTAACACATTTTTAAAAATATTCATTGTTTGCTAGGTACGAGTTATAGCTTCTTCGTTACATTTCGGACGAAATTGTTATACTTTTTTACTTAAGCATAGGGCGTAAGAGAATCACTTTAGAACGAAAATTGCCATAAGAACAGAAATATCAAGGAGTCTTGGCATTTTTTGAAAATGTGTGTATATAGTCGTCAATTTACTTTGAAATGGTCATCTCCATTGGGAAGTCAATAAGTGCCAGTACAACCCGCCGTAGACTTGTTGTCTGCGGCCTCTAATGCTATACTCATAAAAGGCGTTAATATTGAAACAAGCTTTAGATAGAAAAAAGAGTTTAAATTTGTGTAAAAGTTATATACATTGGACGGAAATTGATTGGTAATTTTTAGCGACGAATCGCACTTTGAGTTGATTAATCGCAAAATTCGAACATTATTACAACGTACAACGCTTCAAAATAATCATCAATTTTTTTCACGCCTCGAGAACAAGGTAGCGTTTGGGGATGTTTTACAGCTCATGGTAGCATTGTCTTATTCTTTTATGAAGGACGTTTAAATGCTAAAAGCTGCATTGAATTACTTTCTAAAAAACTTTCATCGTATTTCTACCAAATATTCGGATGTGAATCTGCACAGACAATTTCTTTTTTAACAGGATAATGTCCCATATCATTAGGCAAAATTCTCGATGGATTGATTTAGAAATAAGAATATACCCATACTAGATTGGCCACCAACATCACCAAATATTAAACCAATGGAGAACATTTGGTCTATTATCGAGGCCTTGCAAACTACAAAATTACAACCAACAAAAGACGAATTAAAAAGTTCCATAGAAGACATTTAGTCTACAATAACCATAGATGATTACTTGAACCTAGTGAAATCAATTGCTAAAAGAATCAGATGTGTCTTAAAAGTCAAAGATGGAAGCATTTCCTTCTACTGAGTTAATTTTTTCATATTTTTTTTATAAATATTTTACACTTAATGCGCTACAATTTTGATGTAATTATTCACGACATATTTTATAAAAAATTCTGTTATTTTTATTATCCTTCTTTAGGCGTTTTTTTTTCTGATAAATTAATATGATGTTACGAAACTGATAAATTAAGAATTAAACTTTGCCTTGTTTAGATTTTTTTAACCACAATGGAAAAAAATTTCCTAAGTGCGCTATATTATTGAGCAGCGCTTCATATTTAAATTCGACGTAGTAAAATTTATCACAATTACATACTTTCTTAAATATTATTTTTTGTTTAATTTATTTTTATAAGATTTAATATTATTTAAGATATTTTTTATGAATATACCATCGTAAAAATTTAACTATACGAGTATATGTACATAATTAATGAAATAAAAAGTTATTATACAAAATTACTCGTATAAAGAAAAAAAATTGAAAGCAAATTGTTTATTTAATACAATTATGTATTTTGAAACCCACTTTAACAACAACAACAACAAAAAGTATACTTTTGCAAGTACTTTAATTTATTATATTTATTATTAATAATAAATAACCTGTTGCCAATGTATCGTATTTTTTATTAAAGTTCACTTACATACATCTGTCATAAATAAATAGTTAAAAAAACTCCAAGCCATAATCTATTTATGTTATAACAACCCTATTATTACTTTTACTTTTCTTTTCTTTTATTCCATAATAGTTTCCTTGTAAAAAATTAAAATCAACTGAATGCATTTGTATATTTTCCTACTGACCATTTAAACAATAAAACAAGACAAAACTGTTACAGTTTTGTTCAACTTAATGTTTTTAATAATACAGACTTAAAAACAATTGAAGTCTACACTTTTCAATACTTCCAAAAAAATTGAGGGGTTATTGCGATTTTGTCTGACTCTGCCTCTCTTTGTTGCTATTTTTTATTTTTTAGTATTTGAAGCTTGAAGGTGAGTGGTTTATAAACGCCTTCTTTTCGTTAACGCCTTAAAAAGCTATTGTTTATTATTGATACTTTTTTCTGCTGATAATTTTTAGTCTACTTTTGCTAAATGTAGTTTGTTTTAATAAGGATTTTTTTTTTGTTGTTGTTGTGATGTACAAAATGCTTTAATATGGGAAATCTATCTTCAATCATGTAATAAACTTATTATTCATTTATGTGTTATCTGCTGCTTTGGTTATGCCTGTTCTGTGAATACCCAAAATATCTAATTTTTAAGGTGCGAGTAAGTAGATTTGATATTTTTATTTCTGTCCTGTTTATGCAAAAATAATTAGATATTTAAAAAAATCAGTAAAAGCAGCTAGAAACTATGGCTTACCACTCCAAGTTTTTTCAAAGCAGACCCTAATAGCAGGACTTAAATTCTACGTCCACTTTTTGCTCACAAGTGGGCGAAAACACTTTCAAACGAGAGACTAGAAGAAAGCTATAATCTTAAAGGTAAGCAATTGTTGCAAAAAAAAATTGTCTGCCTGTCTATAACGGTTCAAAGGTACGGCCATATATGTACATCAAATTACATTAGATACTGGAATACATTTTCATTTCCTTGTAAATTTCAACCGTCTGTCTAAAACTGTTCTACAGTTTGACAATGTACACCAAATTACTTCAACTATTGCTGCACCCTTTAATTTACAAATTAACCCTCTAGTGCGCAAGAAAACCAAATTAAGTAAAATACTACTTAAACGAAAGGAAATGGTTTAAAAACAAACTTTTGTTCTAGCAGTTTGTATAATTTTCATTTATATGGGCGCAGGAGGCGAAAAATCCTTTGATGCAAATTTGCATCATTGCGCATTTAGCTCAAAGTACTTACCATAAAAAAACAATACACACTATAACATTGTAATAAAAAAGAGTGTAACTTATTTAAAACTCAAAACTATTTATAAACTTGTTGAACTTAATAAATTTTAAGGTCAGAAAAACACACTGTTTCCTCTATGAACAACAAACGAATGAGCAGGCACTTCAAAATTGCACAACAATTCAATGCTGCTATAACGGTACTTCAAAAGCAGAGAAAACGACGTCTATTAAATGGAGACAACATATAACGAACATTTACATAAAACTGTTTTCAAATTTTGAAGCTACAGAGAGATATTCGGTATGATTCAAATTTGCATCACGGCGCACTAGAGGGTTAAAATTTTATACTTGCTGTTGTAGAAGACTTAGCAATCTGGTTTTTGCTAAATTTCAACTGTCTCTCTATGACGGTACAACAGTTTGGCCATACACAGCAAACTACAACAATTATTGTAATACCCTTTAATTTATAATTTGAAATATTTATGCTTGATATTACACAAAACAAAGTAGTAGATATTCTGTTCAACTTGCAAGCGTTTGTCTATAACAGTTCAAAAGATAGGCCCATATAGGTCAAATAACATTAATTTTGGAAACACCCTTTAATTTCTAAATTCAAATTATAAACTTGTTGACTTTTATAAATTTCAAGCGTCAGTCTATAGCGGTTCAAAAGTGTGGCCACATACATTCACCAAATTAAACCATCTATTGGGACACCCTTTAATATGTTATTATAGCAGAGTTAGCAATGCAGGTTCTTGGTAAATTTTAAGCGTATTTCTAAAACCATTCAAAAGTATGGCCATGCATATCAAATTAAATGAACTATTGGGACACCCTTTAGTTAAGAATTTTGATCATTAAAACTTCAAGCATTTGTCTATAACGGTTCAAAAGATAGGCCCATATAGTTCAACGTGTGGGGACACCCTTTAATTTTTAGATTTATTTTGAAATTATTTTTTGGCATTTTTTTTTTTAATTTTCAAGTGGTGCCCATAACGGTTCATAATACACTTAAAAAACATAAATATTGTATGAAGATACCCTGTAATTTTTATCGCCTTTCAAATAAAGAAAAAATATTCAAAATCGGTTCAGAAATTACTGAGTTATGCGTGCACAAACATACAAGAAAAACAATATTCAGTCAAATTGATAACGTTCTTCTTTTTTTGAAGTCGGTTAAAAAACAAGGTGAAAGAGGGCAAAGTCACAGTTGAAGACATTTTTTTTTACAAGCAACAGTTTTTAAGATGTTCAACAAATAAATTTCACAAGATCTAATAGGCTAACAATCGTGTATTTCGGATGAATCAATGTGGATTGAAACAAAGGAGATACCGCTTTGAGCATATAAATACTACAAAAATAATCATATAGCAGGCTTCAGAACTTTATGAAACTCTGGATATGTGTTTCATTGAATATGAAAAAGCATTGGACTCTCTAAGCTGAACCTAAGTATGGCCTGTAGCTCAAGCACGAAATATTACACAAAAAAATAATTAATATATTGAAAAAATAGCCACGAAATATGTCATTTTTCTTACCGTAAGTACTCGTAACTGTTCACTATGCTGTGATCGAAAACCTTCAAAATGAGGACTACAGTATACAGCTGACAAGTTCACTTTTTATTAAATGAATGTGCTGACATGAAAAGTATGTTTAACAGACATAAAATATGAAAGGTAAACAAACTTGATTGAAGATCAATATAGCTAAAACTTAAACAATCGGTGATCAAGATATTAAAGAAACTGATAAATTCGCGTACTTCTGAAGCATCGTTCCAAATAACGCTGGCACTATACACCAAGTGAAAAATATACTAAGAAAAGCAAAGTTTAGCTTTGCTATCATAACAATAACTTGGAGTTTGACGATTTAGAAAGGTATTGAAACAGATATCGTGAGAAGAAAATACCCCTTGACCACGCATTTAGGAAGGACTCCAAGGAAATTCTGCATGCAGTGCTATGGTGGAACCTATACTTTAAACCTTACTTTAGAAAAGTAATAAAGAAAAACAGTCACGGTACTTCTAAAGGGTAGTTTACATAGTCATAGAAATCTTTTGTGCAGAATAGTACCTGTGGCATCGTCTAAACAAAATATGTAATGAATCTGTATAAATTGAGAGCAAATACGGATTAAAATTTGGCAGTCTTTGTTTTTTTTTTTTGGAAACTTTTAAAAGACAGTAGAATCATTAGATCAGGAATGCTTTTTTCTGCAATCCGCCCAAAAACGTATGTATACCAATTCTGTAAACGAAAAAAGATATATCGTAAGCTTTTTACTCTCATTTTTAAAACACGGATGAATTTGTATATTATTTTCTCTTGAATTTTACGTGCATAAAGTCGTACCATCTAAATCGGCCTTAATTAAAACCAAGTGTTACCTTCTATTACCGGGAAGTGTGGTGTACATTAGGTGGAGCTGCAGCAACTACGTTTGCAGAGATACAAATTACATCAGACTTTTCAATATAAAGAAAACATGTTGCTGCTAAGTGTCAAACCTCGTGGAATCTTTACTAAACAAGAAAACAATCATTGTATAGCCGTTGACTAATTTGATTTAAAGGTAATTTTTTGATCAATAAATGGGTACGTGTTCGACTCTCACTGCCAAAGATAATTGTGGTCTAGCTGGCTGTGCCTACTAAAGACCGCATTCACCCACCTCACAAAGTTTAAATCAGCTCTGATTTACATACATTACTAAAACAAAGTTACGAAATCCTCACTACGAAATGACTAACCCTACATTAACACAGTGACCCTAATAGAACTTAACTATTCATTTTTTATTCAATATCTGATTTACACTTCACTTTTAAATCGTTAAACTGAATATACATATTTATTACATTTGACATTCGCATTAAAAATGTTGACATTTAATTTGTCAACGAAAATATTTTAATACACACCCTTAATTGTAATAAAAAAAATAATAATAATAGAATACACTTGATGTGTTTTGATTGTTGGAAAAGCTGAATAAAACCATCACCAATCACCGACGAATTATACCTGTAATGATCTTCCATTATGATGACATGATTGTACATTATAAATCATCTAATAATACTTAAAAATAAAAACTAAAATCCATAAAAAATATCTAATATAATAGTGGTTATCTCGGGGAGACGAAGAATATCAAAAATTTTATTTATAACTTTTCATTGATTGACTCGTGCCACAAACAAAAAACAAAATGAAAACATCAATCTGACCTTACACCTTGAAGCTTCAACCGCAACAGCATAACAATAACAATTGCAACATGTTTTTAGCAACAAAGAAACAATATTTGTCGTGCTCAAACCACATAAAATGTTATTTTTTTTATAATAGTGTCTTTTTAATGTTTTTTTTTATTTTCTTGTTTTTTTCTAAAAATATTTCTTTTATCAATTTTGATGATTTTTTCAACATAAAATACTAAAATACGATGCTTGAGTTTATTTTGTTTTGAATTATGGCAGCAGGTACGTTTTACAATTTGTATGTATGAAGATTTTTATTTCATTCAAACTACAATAAGTAACAAAAATGTTTATTAAATTTACAATTTTTGCTAAGCAGTCACATCGTTTTTAATACCTTGGAGAGGTGGTAATAATTGTAAATCATTTGAAATATGTACAGCAATAGTTTTTTTGTAATTTGATCACAAGAACAATATTGAGTTGAGAATGAAATTATAGATTTTTATTATTTACAATATTATTAAAAAGGTGGATTTTTTACTTTCTTACAACTGGAAGAAAAACTATATTTAGAAAGTTTTATTAACTTACGATCTTAAGCATTTTTGTTTGTTGTTGCAGAGTTCTTCAGATTGGTTTTCGTATCTAAACGTTTACAAAAATCAACTGTAAAAGAATCAGCTAGTAACAAGCTGCCAGATGTTTTCATATTACAAGAATCTCGACGTTTTAACTCGCTTATAAATAAAAATTTTAATTTTTAGTTACATGGCACTATTAAGCAAAACGTTGAACCATTAAGTTGCATATGCCTTGTAGTAAAGTATTCGTTGTCCAACAGTGTTGTCAACCAAATTATGCACTGAATAAATAAAGTCTTACAATAAGAAATATAATTCGTGCTAGGATTTATTTTGTAACTAAAACAACGCAACATATAATTTGGGGGGGGGGGGGGGTAGTGCCTTTCTTTCAACCTCACCACCATTTTATTTTCTATGCCATTCATATTCATTTCGCAATAGGCCAAGCCTTCCGAAAATTGAAGCTATGCGAAAGCACATGAATGATACCCTAAATCGCGATCTTTTTAGTAAAACCAAGTGCTGTATGCTTTCGTACGGGCGTACAGCTGAATGTGATAATTTATCTGTAATTATGGGCGATATAGATATTAAGGATTCAGAAGTTCTCGATGTTCTTGGCATGAAAATTCAAAGTGATATTCAGTGGAATAAGCATAGTTTTTAATCGTAAAGAAAGCATTCAAGTGCCTAGGTTTTCCGCAACGGTATAAGGAATATTTCACTCCATCTCATCTTCTGGATACCTATGTCACCTTTATCAGACCAATAATGGCATATAAAGCTTATGTATGGGCCGATGCAGGAGAGCACTACTCCCTCCATCCCCTTTCCCATAAGATAATTTCCTGGTTCTGGCAAAATGCGTTGTATAAGTAGGGGTCATCCCCTGAATGCTAGTCGTAATAAAAATATAAATAAAATTTTAAATTAGTAAAATTCCCAAATATCAGCTCTATAAATATGATAAAGCTTTTAAATGTGTTAAGATATCATGTGGTGCCAAATCATTGGAAATAAATCAAATGCCAATACGGAAATTAAGAAAACATGTGCAGAAGAAGAAAAACATTTGAATGTTTAAGTCATCATCTAAAAAGGTAAAAATTACATTTTTTTTACTGAAAAAATTTTTTGCAAAAACACTTCTTTTTTCTTTTTTAACATTCAGAAAATTTTCAGTAAGTAACCAAAACGTTTTTCTTATTATTTCCCTTCAATTCCGTTGATGCAGGATAAATTAAATCTTCAAGGACTTTATTTAAATATAACTCTAAAAAGCAGCCTTATTTATTTAAAAAGAAAGTATCCATATTTTAACTAGAATCTTATTTGTTTATTAGCAAACATTTAAATCAAATCGCTGCAGTGCTATCATAAACGTCCTTCAGTGTTATTAGTTTCCTATATTTTTCCTTTAAATTGAATTTCAAATATTTTGTAATTTTATTTGGTCTATGAACGGGGTGCGGTTATTTTATTAAAAGAATAAATCATAAAAAAACAAAAGAAAAATTGTTTATGGAAAAAATTTAATTGTTTATTTAAAATATTTTCATTTTCATTGATTTATTAAAGGTTAATGCATTTATTGTTTGCAAATTTTTAATTTAGAATGTTTTTGGTCATTAAAGGTAAAACACTCCCTTTTAATTAAAAACAATTTTGTTATGGAGTTTTATGTTATTAATATTTTTTTATTTAAATAAATAACAATTTTAACTCAGCAAACAAATTAAAAATTCTTAAATAAAAAACATTTATGTGAATAGTAAAAATAACAATATAATTTGAAATCTGATTTTTTTATGTTTTGTTGATTTTAAGTTTGTTACAATTAAAATAATCTTATAAAATACAGTCATAAAAAGTTTTGTTTATACATTTTTAAATAATTTTGTAAAGTGAAATAAACTTAATTAAACTGCCTCAGGTTAGGCAGGCAGCCATGTTGCTTCAGCCCACTTGGGTCCATTGATTGTTGCCTTTGTGCTAAAAAAAAACTGCCTTAATACAAGGGCATTAATCTTCGGTCTGGAACAGTTATTATAATTGAGTTCTTATTACCTTTCAGCAATAACTTGATATACTGATTTACAAATTGCAAAGCTCTGAAGTCAGCATTATTCCTTTGCATATCTCGAACATGAGCTACAAGTTTGACTGCTGTTTTAATATTTACAGTTACAGGTGGTAAATCATCAAATAAGTCGATACATTCGGGCTGAAAACCATTTTTTTTTTTTTTAACCAAAAACATAACCTGCTTTAGTGTCATTTTTTGCCTAACCCCACCCTCGAACTTCGCAAGGCCGACAGGTGTTTTGAGATTAATATTGAGATTAAAACTGAGTTTACTTTCGGAGATGAAATAAAACCGGTTCTGCTTTCTAATAAATAAAACAGCACAAAATTTAAAAAAAAAAATTTATTCTGTTTTCTGATGAATATTATATTAAAAGAAAAAAATCTATGAATTGTGAATTAATTATAACGACCAATTGCTTGAAAACGAATAATTATTAAATTAATACAAGTAGTTGATTAGCTCCATCTATAGCTTTAATATTACAAAATAAATTGAATTTTTGTTAAGTAAAACTTAGTTAAGATGTACGAGGGCTGCTCTATATATTTCTGGCCTAACAGTGATAATGCGAATATTTATAATCAAAAATGGTTTTATTGTTTTTCAAAGTATTCTCCAGCATAATTTATACACTTTTGCATGCGCTCAAACCAGTTGTCGAAGCACTTTTTCCACTCCGATTGAGACACCTCTAGAACATGGTTTTTGAACACTTCAACAGTTCTTCTGGCGACGAAAATCGTTGACCACGCATTTTTTTCTTGATGTGCGGAAACAAGAAGAAGTCATTAGGTGCCAAGTCAGGGCTGTACGGCGGATGACCCATTAGTTCGACGTTTTGGCCGGTGAAAAACGCTCTGGTTTGAGCCGATGTGTGAAAGGTCGCATTGTCATGGTAAATAATGATTCGTCTTCTCATGTTGGTTTTTCGAATTTCTCCGATGACTTCATGCAAACAAATTGTAGTGTACCACTCAGAAGTGACCGTCCTACGTTGCTCAAGCGGAACAGTCGCCACGTGACCAGTTTTGCAGAAGAAACCGGCGACCATTTGCTGAAGTGCTTCTTCCACGAACAACTTTCGTTGGATTTTGCTCGTCTTTGAAGACCCACACGGTCGATTGTTGTTTCGTTTCGGGCTCATACGCATCTATCCATGATTCGTCACCTGTGACGATCTTATAAACGTCTTTTGAAGCACCGCAATCGTGTTTTTGCAACATTTCTTTGCACCAATCGACACGAGTCTTTTTTGAGCGACTTTCAAATTGTGCGGAATCCAACGAGAACAAACCTTTTTTACGGCCAGGTGTTCATGCAGTATCGAATGTATGCTGGTGGAAGAATTATCCAAGGATGTCTCTATCTCTCGGTATGCCGCTTGTCGATCTTGCATTATGAGTTCACGTACGGCATCAATGTTCTCTGGCACAACAGCCGTTTTTGGACGACCTTCACGGAATTCGTCTTTGAGCGAGCTTCGGCCACGATTAAATTCATTACACAAATTTTTCACAGTGCTATAGGATGGTGCTTCATCAATGCACTCTTGTCGTGATAATCCACGTCGAAAGTTGTGAAAAATGATGGCACGAAAATGTTCACGAGTAAATTCCATTTTTTTTATATTAATTTTTTCAAGTCACTGTAAACAACATAAATAATGGTTGTACGTCAAAACGTTTTGAGTACGATTATGCTTAAAAATGACAAGCTTTCCAATAGAAATGTCAGATTGTACTCAGTGTTGCCAGGCCAGAAATATATATAGCAGCCCTCGTAAGTGTCAAAACTAGTATTATTAAAATTTAAGTCTAAATATTTTGTTAATAAATAAATCAATAACCACTTATCAAAATTAAAAAAAAACATAAGTAAAACTTCTTAAAATTGGTCTTAAAAAGCATGCATGTTAGATACATGTAAACAAAAACAAAATCAAACTTCAAAGGCTGCCTAGAAAGGAACGTGTTACATTTTGTTTTTTTTTTTTTTTTTTTTTGGCTGTACTGCTTTTTTCGTGAATGACCAAAAAATACTTAATCACGAAATCTATATGTTTTTTTTTTCTAAAAGGATGTCGTAAATAGAGATTAATTACACACCGCAGGGCATGGCTCAGATAAAACAGACAACATATAACGACAATAGTTAATAGCACGATTTTAAAGTCCTCTCACCCGAATCAAATAAATTTTTGAGCTAAAACAGCAACTAAATTCAAATATAAAACTTGAATTTGTTTTTTTAATGTTTTTTTTTTTCTTTTTTTAAGTGGACACTAGTTTTCTGATATAAAAAACAAAATTGAGAAACACATTAAAATGGTAAGACTAAAAAAAAATAATTTGTTACATACAACATATTTTTAAAGTGAACGAACAACCGAAACGATTCGACTTAGTAAAGCAACGACTTAAAATATTTTTGCACTCCAAAAACCAAAAAAAAAGCTCATAAATGCATGATAAAAAATATATTTACTGTAGGAATCTATTCCAATTGTGTAAAGAATTAGCTATTACCCTAGAACAAAAGGAACGAACTTTTCAAGTTCATGCGATATGCGACTAATTTTATAAAAATAAACTTATGTATTGCAGCTGTTAAATCTTTTCCTGCTAAATTATAGAAATCTGACACTAACATAAGATTGTCGATGGAGTGAATCAAAATAAGTCTTAACTCTAAACTAAACGTTTTTGATCACTTCCCGTTGCCATAAAAACCCTAGTCCCAGTTTAATTTTGCTCGAGCACAGAAGAAAAACGTTAGGCCTATTTTAGGTTTTAATTCATTCAGATTAAAATTTAATTAAATTTTTAATTGTTTCAATTATATATTTAATTTAAAATACAGTATTATTTAATTAAATAAATAATTGAATCAATAAATTAATTAAAAAAGGAGACAACAAATTTCTAATTAAATATATAATTAAATGAATTACAAATTTTTCTTAAGATTATTATCTTCTGAAAATATTTTTTTTAATATTTTTGTTTTTGTGTAGCATACTAATAGAACTTATTTTTAAATCCGCCAAGTACACGTTAAAGTTACACACGAAGACTTTCGTATCACATACGAGGCTGCCTTTTATATTTAATCGTATGTTTTTATTATGTGTTGCTGAAAATATTAATTTATTTTTTATACTTATTATTATAGCGGCCAGTTGTATAGGTATAAGTAAAGTTTTGCATGGGGAACCCTGTAATTAGTAATGCTGTTTTTTTATATCCGCCATTATAGTGCAATTAGTATCATACATTCTCTGTAAATTTTAGATCATTACCTAAAACTGTTTTAAGAGTACGGCCATAGACGTGAAAATGCTGTCTCTACCGGCACGCCCTCTTAATATTTATTTTATTTTTTTTTTATTACAGAGAACGTGATTTTCCATACCTAGTGTAAAATCTTTGCCTAAAACGGTTTAAACTTTTTTAGATTTTATACGGAAACACCCTCTGAATGCCTATTTTTAATACTCAATGTTATAAACGATATAATGTTACATACTCTATTTAAATTTCCAGTATCTGCCTGTAATGTTCTAAAATATTAGATCTTATCCTATCAAATCTTGTCTACAATGGAGACACCCTTTATTATTAGTTTAATTATTTATACTTGGAATAATCACTGGCACATCATTTGTACTAATTTTAAAAAATATACCTCGCATAGCGCACCATTTATTTTTAAGCCCATTCGATTTTTAACCGGCTTAAAAAAAAGAAAGAGATCATCAAATTGACTAAATGTTGATTTGCATGTTTGTGCCTGCATAACTCTGTCATCTCTGATCGGATTTTGAAAAATGATTCTTTATTGGTCCAGTTTGAAAAATCAGTTCATAATTTTTAAAACTAAAGGGTGTCCGCAACATAAATGTTTTTAAGGGTATCATGAACCATAAAGGGCACGACTCTAAAAATTAAAAAAAACTAAGTATCACTATAGTTCATAATAGCAAAAAGTAATAAAAAAAGTAAATCCAAAAATTAAAGGGTATCCCCATAAGCGACGTAAATTGACCTATATGGGCCTATTTTGAACCGTTATAGACAAACATTTGAAAATTTAACAAAATACTGATGACTATACATCTATAATAAAAAATATAAGTTTTCAAAATAATAGTTAAAGGGTGGCCCAATAATTAATTTAATTTGATGATGAAATTTACAAAGAAACTGTATTGCTAAATCCCATATAAGAAGTTTAAAATTTGGGTTTAGAAATTAAAGTGTGTCCCAATAGTTAAGGTTATTTGATGCATGTGGCCAAATTTTTAAACTGTTTTAGATAGACAAAAATTCAAAATTCGTTTTGAAGTCGGTTTTTCTTTGCAAAAGTTATTTATTGCATTTTGACCACTTGGGAACGGAGCTCTAAAAATTATTCTTCCGACCCATGAATGCTTCTATATTAAGATATTCCGACAAAAAGAAGATCAAGCCATTACTAAAAAATATTTAAAGAAAATACTTCTACTGCGCGAAACAACAAAGTAGTGACAAGCTTTGGTATTTAAATTTTTGAAGGGGTGAAAAGGGGAGTAAAGTCATTCAGGTCACGAAACTAAAAAATCTTTATAAATGATAAGACACGTTGATCGGTTGCTAAAACGTTATTTAGTTGTATCACCTGTCAGCTTGTCTTCTCAGAATAATGACGAAACTTTTTTTGCAGTAGGAAGACACAATTCCAAAAAAGATGATTTTTAAATTTGCAGAATATGTCAATGTGCGAGGGGGTTGGTAGCATCGACGAATGTACCAAATAATTGCCATCTAAGAGATAGAGCCGAGGATGTAGAAGCGACACCAGGGCTATCAGCCAGTAGTTCCAAACAATGGTAATGTTTTTATTAACATTTTTCATTACAATTAAAATATAGCCTTGTATTTCTAATATATAAATAAATTAATATTTTTGCAAAACAAAAATGAACATGATATCCATAATACTCGAGAGCTCGTTTCTGGGACTTTGTATTCATGTAAATATGTATTAAAGTATACTAGGGTTTATTATAGTAGAAATTGTTAAATTTTGTAAATAAATAAATAAACATAAAAAAACAGTAGTTCCAAACAAGTGAAGTGCTTCTTGTTGTTAAAAGAACTGTAGTGTAGTGAACTATACGTCACGTTTGTACTTAATGTTTAGCAGGGTCTTGTTTAAAATTCATTAAAAAAAATTACTATTTATTCCTTCACTCAAATTTATTTATTAAATAACATTTATTATTATTGAATACTCTAAGTGCATCAATATCTGTTTATTGAATTTGTATTTCATTTGTGACCAAAGTAATATGGAAAATATTGCAAACATTTAATTGAACAAAATAGTTTTTGAATAACAAATTTCTGCAGCCAAAAGCAACCATCCTTCATGTATGTCTAAATAAAACCTTTAAATTTGTTAATTTAAAATGATTCCCAGACAATTTTTAATATGTTTTTAAATAGCTGTAAATGATTTGGCTTCGCATTAAACAAATGATGAATTATGAGAAAATTTAAAAACCTTTTTTTTTGTAATCATTTCAACCGAAAAGTAACACAATAACAATTTTTATGGAACTTTTATTACGAGTACTGAAAATTTTTACCTAATGTGGCAATAAAAGTTATAATTAATTAACTTAAATTTGCATGACTAAAAGAAACAATGCATTGCATTGTTATTACAATAACTTCAAGTGTTGATACATTAAATATTTTAACCAAATGTTGAAAATTATTAAATTAAATTTTAAACACTTCAAAAAATTAATAAAAAAAATAAACCCTTTCTAAAATATTTAAGGCTCCAAGAATATACCAAACAATAAACATTTAGATCATTAACGAAGTATTATTGAATGCATTAGCATTCCTAACAATACAAATGTTTTAACTCTTAGTCATAGACTTTTATTTGGCATTGTACCCAGTTTAAAACATAATAAATATTCCTTAAGCCAAAAATGGTGTCGATGGTCGTTATGTCCGAATTCCATCAATTTGGAAATACCAAAAAAAAAAGAAAAACACACACAAGCACACACAATAAAAATAAGAAGAAATATGTGGTGTAACTTGACTAAATGATATCCTACACATTATACAGTAACTGCTTCTACATATTGTTACGTTTTTCCCTTTTAAAACAAACGTACGGATTCTTTTGATTGCAAATACTACAGTGGCTCATTATAAATTCTGTATTCTTACTTTATGGCTTTCTCTGGCTATACTTCTTAATCCTACCGGTCGTGTGAAGCCTTGGTCTCGTATTTACTAAACATGTCTTATTATTACAAACGCAGCCATCCACGCTACTCTACTACTGTGTTACTCCAGCGAGACATGAACTACTCGATGCCTTGTTTAGTAACCTTTACCATCCACAGAAATCACCACTACTCCTTTTATCCAAGCCAGTCATCTCCTTGAAACCAATAGCCCCAACACACGTCTGCCATACACTGCTGTTATGCTGTTACTCTTCCCTGCGCTAACAACTAGAGCTCTTTCTCTTTTTATAAAGGGCGTCTTGACAATTATCTGTTACTCTTATATTAAATTAGAAATCTTTACTAAATTATCTGTCATGACTTTACACAATAATTGCCTTTTGACTCTCGGGAGGTTTGTATTGCTGCTTCTTAATTTTTAATTGCATGTCCGAAGTTGGGTTCGAACTCACGAAGTAACTTTATTCACTACTCTCATACTGTTAAAAACAACAGTGGTTGTCAGATCTTACTTTTGTAACAATATTTTTCGTTGGAAAATATGGATGAAATTCTTCCGACAAGTTGCTGTTTCAACAGGTTGCTGTCGCTACATGCAATACGGCGATCAATACCATCGACTAATAGAAATCAAAATTTTGGATTAAGTTGATTTCGACAACAGGACCTCTCAATTGACATCCAAGTAGACCTCTCAATTGACATCCAAACAATCATCAGTACTATCGATAATGTCGATAGTTTTATTTTCGGCTAACTATCGATAGTTTTTTTTCGATAGCGATAGTATCGGCAAGTTAATCCTGGTACTGTTGACAGAATTAGCACTTAAAAAAGAGCAGCCGTAGCGGCCATAAACCCGAAACCGTTTCCACTTCTGATTTCCATTTCCAACTCCATAAAGTATATACAGTTAGGGACAAAATTGTTCACAAAACAACCAATATCAAATAACTTACTTTATCTAATTTACTGTTTTTATTGAAATTTTTTAAATTGATTTTAATCTTTACATTATGCTTTAATAAAAAAAAGATAAAACTTACAAAAAATATTAAATTCACTTCTTAAATTTAAAAACGTTTCACATGTTAGCTGTGAACAATTATGACCCTTTACGAAAATCCTTAAGTTTTTGGGTATTAATATTTCGTGTGCCCCCCTCTGGTAGTTTTAACAGTTTTTATTCGTTTTCCCATACTATTAAGAAGATTTATTAGCACTTGTGGGTTAATATTTACCCAAGCTTCGATTGAACGCTCCCAAAGCTCATTGATGGTTTTCGCTGGATCTTTTTTAGCCAATATTTTTCTTTTCAATATTGACCAAAGGTGTTCAATCGGATTTAAATCCGGAGACTTGGGTGTCCAATCTAAAAGTTTAATCCGATTTTCTTCAAACCACTTTTTAGTAATACCGGCAATATGCTACGGATCGTTGTCTTGAATGAAGATGTCATCCTGACCCGGCTTTAAACCAAATAAATCCAAACTTGTCATGTATGAGTCTTCAAGGATTGTAATAAAAAAATGTTGCCATACAATAAACAACATTGTACCAGACTATATAACACAAAATTGGTTGCCAAACCTAAGTTTGTACAAATTTTTTTCTAGACATATCTTTAATCTTATTTTTGTGAACAATTTTGTCCCAAACTCTACATCCTAAGTTCTTTTGCCTAGCGAAGTCGATTGAGCGATATCCGTCTATCCGTCCGTGTAATCAAGTTTACTAAAAGTAATAGTGCGATATACGGCTATGTCGAATCTTATATACACATCAAAATATATCTTAATCTAGTTCAGTAAAGTAACTCCAATAAAAAAGAACAAACATTAGGGTGACAAACAATTAAAAGATAAGAAAAAAATTGAGTTCTTCATATACATAATTTTACATAAAAATGTCATCGGCTCTTAATGCGCTAAGCATATTTAAAAAAATTTAGTATTTCTTAAATGATCTCTTCAAAAGCTTTTGAATAATACCCATATTGATGTTTTAAAAATTTTTTTAATTTAGAGCTCCGTAGCTCGGAAAATATGGGCGAACGCCAATTTTTTTAACTTGATGTTTTTTTCTTATTTTTTAATTCTCTATCGCTTCACATATTTATTTTTTTAATTGGCGTTACTTTATTGTTTCAAATCATATAAAAAATTTAGAGGTAGGCATGGTGTTTTGCCTGCTGATTCGAAGGATAGATCTAGAAAAATTTTCACAACTATGTCTAATCGATTGGTGTATTTAAATTTTCTCTAGCTTATGCTTGCCTTGACAAGTTTGACTTCAACACTAACACGGACAGACAGACTTGCTATGCATAAGAACTGAGAATATATACTTTATTGGGTGGGAAATGGATATTCTAGAAACAACCCTCTTTCCACTTTTTGTGGTGAAGGGTATATAAAATAAGTAAAGGTTTCTGCATATAAGGCTTGGACACTACATGTCAACACAGATTATTATCAACAAATATATAACATTTTTATTTCAAGTTGTTAGAAACATTAACCCAAATACATTAGCCCTCTTTACTATTCTGCGATTATGTAGGGTGTAAAAATAATTCATATTTTAACGAAGATAAAAAATATCTAGGCCAACCTGTGTTGTAATACTTAAACTGTTTGTTTTTTTTTTTTTTTTTTTTGTTATTGTTTTTTAATTTTACAACCGAAAAAACCCCGTTATAAATGCCAACATGAATAAATAATAAATTTTTAAGGCTCCAAAATAACAACATGTAAATAGAACCAAACAACAGATATCAGTTCACAAAAAATTTATTATTTATATTAGGGAGTCTTAATCTTTTTAGTATTGATACATAAACGGAATGAAATAAGGGAAAGTTTTCTTTTTGTTGTTGTTTTAAAAAGGGTTTGTGAAAAAGTCATGAAAAAAAGGAGGAAAAATCTCAGTCTGCACTTTTCTAAAAATTAATAAAGAAGGAGGAAAAAAATGGTGTGTGAGAAAAAAAGGTTACAGGCAAATGTGGCAATGTCAACTAAAATTTCTAAGTTATCAAGAATAACACACTGGCAGCCTTTATAGCTTTAAAGGTGCCTTTTACAATGTTGAACCAGCAGCCATAATTTCGCTAAACTGTTTAAAATTAAAAAATTAAGGCCGAACGAGATAAGTGCCTTATAAGAAGCAGCAGATGAATGACATGCTCCAGCTCCACTTCCGTCGGAAGCAACCAGATCAAGAACTAGATTATTTCTCGGGCGGAAGGGTAACATATATATTTTACTATGCTTTGTGCAAACAACAGCATGTTGTCTTCTCCACTTTGCTCCATCTCAAGTGTTGCTAGTTTTATTGTTAAATCATAATATTTCTCCAGGTTAGAAGCAATTTTGTACCCAGCATTACCATAGTTTACATATTTTTTTAAATGTCATTAGTATTTTTTTTAACCCCACAAAGTTTGCGGAACACTTACCCTGCCATATCATTTACATCATCTACATAGGAGACACATAAAACAATATTCCAAATTCTTAAATCAAAATAATAAACTTTAAACATCAATACATTTCGGTGGTATTTATAACAACGGCAACAACAAGAGCAACATCCGTAAGCTGCAACAACCACTTTGACAGCAACAGCGCCAACTGAAATAACAAATACGAAAGAAAGAAAAAAATACGCCCAATGCTGTGTGTCATGGTTGTTGTCAGCCTGCTAAATGGGGCCAATATTCCAATGAATTGTACTCGCGTTTGATTGATTTTTTTTTTTTTTTGTATTATAAACTAAACTAAGCTGTTGCATTTACTCATACCCATACTTCTAAACATATATGCCATGCTCTACTCTACACTAATGATTGCATGAGGTCAAATTTATGTCTCATGTTGAATGTTGGGTGAATGCATTCAAATTGTGCGGCGCATTGTTATTGTTCACATCAGTTTTTGGCCGGGTTTTTATTTTTATTTATTTTTTCTGTTACTTATTGAGTACCCTACAGTGTATTTTACACAGTTGAAATACATAAAATGTACAAATTTTGCTAGAGCTTTTTATAGTAAAATCTATTACTGTTAAGGACTATGGAAGAATTGTTAGCAGTTGAAACTATAACTATACGAAGCCAAATTAATTAATCGCTATGATTCCACATGCATAAAATGAAGTAAAAGTAAGACTTTCGCTTAGTTTTTATTCCAACTTTCGTTTAAGTGATTTTAAATGTCAAACTTAATCTTCGGTTTATTTTGACATGAATTGAAGTGTTCAACAAATTAATTTCACTACAAAACAAGTAAGAGTGCCATGTTGAATCTTATATACCCTTCGCCATTTAGTGAAGTAACTCCAATCAAAAAAGGAAATATTAAGGTGACAGAGTATTAAAAAATAAGAAAAAAAAACTAAGTCTACATATACAGTGCCGGTCAATATAATAGCACCAGTTGCCATATTCTGATTCGAAAAATGCAAAAATTTCACCTATTTTTTCTATTATTTTTTTGAGTGCAAAAAGCATTTCCACGTTTTATACTATACTTAGGGTATGTGCAGTTGTTGTAAAATTTCGTAACTTTTAATCAGTTCTAAAAGATTTTTAGTCTTCTTTAAATTTGTTTTGCAAAATTTTGTGAAAAATAAGTGAAAACGGAAGTTAGGAAATTTTTTTTTAATAAACTTTATATACAATCGTATAATAATTTTATAAAAATTGTGTAGTTATGGGTCGCGGAAAATATTGTCCGCCGGTAAAACGTCAACTACTAAGACAATTGGCATCCGAGGGTAAATTGTATTCTTAAATAAGGGCATTGCTGGGCTATAAAATAAAAAAATTATAATAAATGCCCCAAAATATGAGCAAAAAGTTGAATCCCGTTGTAGGAAGCGAGTTTTGTCACCCTAGTAGTAAAACGGTTAGTACTGACGACTACAGCAAATCCCTTTATGAAAGCTCCGGAGCTCAAAAAACAAAACATTGGATGCGCCGGCAACCATGGAAACTATTCGAAGCAGACTTCTAAACAATAGCCTGAATACCTAAAATGATATCTTTGGCTAAAATGATATCTTTTGCTAAAGCTAAATGTGACCAAAGGACAAGCGAAATGTGCTATAAACGAATTCAAAATTGTTCTCTTTGGTGCAAAGGTTTCCAGATGTTTTGTCCGTAAGCCACCTAACAGCGAATACAAGTGACAATTCACATCAAAAGCTATCAAACATGGAGTATTATGGTATGGGGTTGCTTGGCGTATTAAGGTGTGAATCCTTTATATTGGATTAAAACCGTTATGGATTCATCGGTTTATGTAAAAATCCTTGATGAAATTACGCTGTCGTATGCTTCCTAAGAAAGGCCGCTGGTGTGGGTCTTCCAAAATGGCAAACAAAAAATGGTTCAACGATAACTCTATCAATGTAATAGAGTGGCTCGCACAATCCCCAAATTTGAACCCTATCAAAAATCTGTGGACGGACATAAAGAAGGGCTCTGGGAGGCTGTGCAGAAAATTTGGAGTTCCATCAAAGTTGAATGATGGGAAGGCGTTGTGCCGCGGTAATAGCAAACAAAGGGCATGCGACAAAGTACTGAAACCCTACAACTAATTTATCTACAAGATATCTTAGTGAATTTTTTTATTTATTTTAAGAAAGGCCATTAACATATCGCTCCTTTATTGTAACATAGTCATATCTCAAAAAAACTTGAACTTGGCAAAATGCGATTTAAGTTTTCAAGACATAAGTCCTATGATCTAATTGCCGCAATTGCAATTGCTATAACTTCGGTTCAGCTTGGGATATAAAACTGATTTTTTTGTAACATGTAGAGAAGGTCTAAAAGAGCCGTTTTGCTTAAGTAACTACAAGTTTTTGATTTTTTGAGATATGACTATGTTGCAATAAAGGAGCGGTATGTTAAAAATAAACTGAAGTGCTATTATTTTCACTGCGTATTTTTAGAATTTTTTGTTTATCTTGATTAGCATATTATAAAATGTTGAAAAAAAAACTAAATAATTTTCTTATGATAATAAACCATTAAAATTAAAAAAAATTATTATTTTGTTTTAGGTTGAATCTGCCCAACAGTTAAAAGATGTAAAGGGAGTCATTATGAATTTGTGCGTGATGCTATTATATTGACCGCAGCGGTATATAATTTTACATAAAAATGTCATCGGCTCTTAATAGGTTAAGCGTTCTTTAAAATTATTAGTATTTTCTTAAAAATCTCATCAAAAGCTGTTAAATGATATCAATATTGATATTCTTACGTTTTTTCCCTTTTTAGACAAACGTACGGATTCTTTTGATTGCAAATACCATTGTGGCTCACTATAAATTCTGTTTTCTTTACTTTTTGGCTTTCTCTGGCTATACTTCTTCATTCCACCGATCTTGTGAAGCCTTGGTCTCGTATTTACCAAACATGCGTTAATACTACAAACGCAGGCATCCATGCTACACCACTGTGTTACTCCGACGGGACATGAACTACTCGATGCCTTGTTTAGTAACCTTAACCATCCACAGACATCTCCATTACTCCTTTTTATACAAGGCAGTCATCCCCTTTAATCCAATAGCCACAACACATGTCTGCTATACACTGTTGTTATGCGCTAACCGCTATTGTTCTTTCTAGTTATTATAAAGGGCTTCTCGAAAATTATCTGTAGCTGTATTAAATTTGACATCTCCACTAAATTATCTGCCATGGCTTCACACAATAATTGTCTTTTGCTTCTCGGGAGGTTTGTACTGCTGCTTCTTAATTTTTAATTGCTTGTAACAATTATTATTTTTTGTTGCACGCATTTCCGAATGCGGTTTTGAACTCAGGACTTCCTGTTTTGCAGCACGCACCTCTACCAACGTAGCTATTGAGGCTGCTCAGCTTTTGTTAGCTAATTGTGATTTTTATTCTATACACACACCATTAGTTGAATTATTTTTTTCACCACGCTCATATAGATAACAACAACAGGGGTTGTCAGATATTACATTGGTAAAATATTTTAAAAAATTAGAAAACTTCAGAGCCCTGTAACTCGGAAAATATGGGCGGCTGCCAATTTTTGTTTTTACTGTATGTTTTTTTCTTCTTTTTTAACTCTTTAGCGCTCCTTATATTTATTTCTTTGATTCGAGTTACTTTATTGTTCCAAATGAAACTAGAGGTAGGCCTGCAGTTTTGCATGCTGCCTCGAAGAACATGTGCCGATCATGCTGATTTCCAATAGCACCTCTTTCTACACTATGTCTAATCGAATCACATATTTATTTTTTTTTTCTAGCTGATCTAGTGCCTCGGCAAACTTGATTGCAACACTAACACGGCCGGACAGGCGGACAACGCTCAATCGACTTCGGTATGCATAAGAAGTTAGAATATATATACTTTATGGGGTCGAAAATGGATATTGTAGAAATTACACACGGAATGACAGACTTATATGTACCCTTTTTCCACTGTTTGTCGTGAAGGGTATAAAATATATTGAAAAATCCTCCGTGGCCGCATAGACTTTCTGGCACTTTTTCAAACACAACTGACCGTATATCAAGAATAATGCGAACAATGTTGACCTCCAAGACGTCAAATGCCTTACCAGCATCAAATCGAACGACCTTGGAAGGCAACAATTCTCGAAATTGACTTATTGCCAAATTTTAATTTTATTAGGTCTATGACACGTAGTACATTCGTCTCGAAACCACATCTAGCTGCAATCTATCTCATCAATATTTTACAACAAAAACTCGTTGGTGCGGTAACGATCTTCATCGACAGTAATGCGTGCCGCGGCTTTAGTTTTAAAAACAAGGTCAAATGATGATATTAGCGCGTAAACCGTATCAAGCGGCAATGGAGTCTGTAGAATCTGTTTTGGATTGTTTTTATCCTATATAAGGCAATTTCAATTAATAACAAGCCTATTTATGGCTCTTTAAGAAAGTTGACACTTTCATTAGTTTGATCTGGTTTAAAAACTATACCCTCTAAAAAGGACACAAAAATATGAAAGAGTTATCAGTTAAGCAATTAATTCATACAAAATATTCTAGTTCAAGCAGAGTGTAACTTAATCGTTTATACTCAAACTTTTCTAACCTGTCTATGCTAGCATTGAAACGATCACAACTTTTCTTCTAGCATCCAACACAGGGCATTGTAAAATCAAAAAGTCATGAGTTGTTATAGAAACATATAGAAAAAATTGTTTTTTTCAATCCTTTAAGGTTCTTGTAATAAGACAAATAAAACCAAAAAATATTTCAAAATACAAAAGGCGCGGCTAATGAGATATTTGCATACTCATGTTGGGAATGTAAAAACTTTTAAACGAGAAGGAAAAATGATTAAAATTAAAAAAACAAAATTTGGTTTACAACAGAAATAATTATTTGCAGTACCAATTCAAAACAAAAAAAAAAAAAAGAAACCTGTTGACAATATATAATTTCATAATTTCTGTTTGTGAATAAATGTCTGCAAAAATTTTAACTAAAGGAAAATTTAAAAACACCAATTTTATAATTTTCAAGTAGTTTTATTCGTTAACACATGTTGCAATTATTTACTTGCAGTATGTTAAAAAAAATAAAAGTGTCATGACATTGTTTTGTGTTTAATGTTCTTTTTTTATATTTACATATTTAAAAGTAAAAGTTACAATATGTTGTTTTGTGTGCGTGTGTGTTTTTTTTTTTAATTGCCTGAAATATTAAAAAAAAACAATTATTTTCGACGTCTATTCAAAAATCTTGTTTCTATCGCATAAAAGGTAGTAATAGATTTAAGTTACATTTGTTATAACAAACATTTTTTATAACCCGGTTTTATTTCTTAAATCCAGTGAGAAAATATCTTGTCAGGTAAAATAAATGGAACTAGTTTTTGGGGTGAAAATCATTACTTTCTCATGATACTTAAAAAAAACTGACCTTACTAATAGTTAAACCTAAATTAGCAAGTAACGGAAAACGTAATCTGGCCCATAGTTTTTGCGCTGAAATGTCATACCTATATAAGAAAGTCAACTTTGTGTTTTGAACAGTAATGGTATTAATTAAAACCTGATGTATATTAATTCTTGCGAAAAAAAACCGACTTCAAAACAGATTTCATCTGTCTGCCTATAAGAGCTCAAGTGTACGGCCACATAAATAAGGTTACATTAACTTTGGGACACACTTATATCTCCAAACTTTTTATACTTTTTCAACTGTTCAATAGT
Source organism: Gymnosoma rotundatum (assembly GCA_916610165.2). Taxonomy (NCBI): domain Eukaryota; kingdom Metazoa; phylum Arthropoda; class Insecta; order Diptera; family Tachinidae; genus Gymnosoma; species Gymnosoma rotundatum. Next base: position 121,365,982 of record OU744337.1, on the reverse strand, counting down.
TTGGCAATGTACATCAAATTGCAGCAACTATAGGGTCACTCTTTAATTCCCAAATTCAAAAGTCCGGCCACATACACCATATTATATCAACTATTGGGACATCCGTGTATTTCCAGTTCCAAATTTTATACTTGTTGTTATAGATAGTTAGTAAGACAGGTTCTTTGTAAATTTTAATCGTATGTCTACAACTATTTAAAAGTATGGCCAGATACCAAATTTAATGAACTATTGGTGCACCCTTTAATTTATAATTTTAAATATTATCAGCTGTTACTACTTAAACGGCCATGGCAATCGACATTGCGTCAAATTTACAAGCGTTTGTCTATAACGGTTCAAAAGATAGGCTTTTATAAGTAAATCTACAGTAATTATGGGACACCCTTAATTTCTACATTTAAATTATAAACTCGTTGATATAGCGGATTTAGAAATAGAGGTCCCTTTTAAGTTTTTTAGCGTTCTGTCTATAACGGTTCAAAAGTACGGCCACACACTTGAAATTTCATCAACTATTGGAACACCCTTTAACTTCCAAATCCATATTTTATACTTGTTGGTATAGCGGACTTACATAAAAAGTATGGCACTATACATCCAATTAAATGAACTATTGGCCCACCCTTTAATTTATAATTCTTAATATTAATACTTGTTACTATAACGTCCATAGCAATCGACATTCTGTCTAATTTGCAAGCGTTTGTCTATAACGGTTCGAAAGATAGGCTCATATAAGTACATCTTCATCAATTATGAAACACCCTTTAATTTTTAAATTCAAATTATAAACTCGTTGATATAGCAGACTTAGAAATACAGTTCCCTTTTAAGATTCAGTGTTCTGTCTATAACGGTTCAAAAGTTTGGTCACAAACACAAAATTATATTAACTATTGGAACACCCTTTAACTTCCAAGTCCATATTTTATACTTGTTGGTATAGCGGACTTACCAATACAATTTCGTTGTAAATTTCAAGAGTATGTCTACAACTGTTCAAAAGTATGGCCATATACATCAAACTTAATGAACTATTTGCGCACCCTTTGATTTAAAATTTGAAGTATTAATACTTGTTACTATAACGGCCATAGCAATCGACATTCTGTCCAATTTGCAAGCGTTTGTCTATAACGGTTCAAAAGATAGGCCCATATAACTAAATTTACATAATTATGGGGGCACCCTTTACTTTTTAGATTCATTTTTGTATAATTTTTGGTTTTTGGGAGCTACTGAAGTGCCCTTTACAATTCATAATACACATAAAAAATATGTATGTTGTATAAGGACACCCTTTAATTTTTCAGATTATGAACTGCTTTTAAAATGGGACCAATCTGTAAGCATAATCTATCATATGACCAAAAATTTTTAAAATCGGATTAGAAATGACTGAGTTCTGGAGGTACAAATATAAAAAAAGCAACATTCAGCCGAATTGTATAACCTCCTCGTTTTTTTAAAGTCGGTTAAAAATAAAAAAAAATAAAACTGCTAGATTACCCTGAAAATACCTTAAGTGTCATCACTTTTCAATTCTAAAAAACAAAACAAACTTAGAAGCAGCCAACTTCACTTCCTAATGCACTGCCAAAATCGGATTTTCCAATTGCTCAGCGTTGACACCACGCTATTATGGTTTGCTTCATACATTTTGTATGAAACACTAATTTAGGTTTGGCTGTAAAAAAATAGTTGTGTCCGATTTCTAAGGAACATTTCTAGAGAATCTAAAATGTGACTGTAATTGTGATTTTATTATTTTTTTTTTTTAATTAAATAAATAACAAACCTGAGATTTATATTAAACTTCTTTCTTTTTTTTTTTTGTTTGTTTTTTGGAACGAATAAAAATTTTTGACTTTAACACTACGTTACAAGTTATAAATTTAAAAAAAAAATAATTACACATTTTTGGAATAATAAGTCGCACTGTTTTTTGGTTTATTCCCCAGAAATTTAAAAAAGCCCCATTTTAGGCCCCGGGATTAACATGAAACCAAGTATTTTTCTATTTCAAAACAAATTTAAGTTCTCATTTCACAATGAAAGACCAAACGATTGCAAGCGAATAACACGCATTACAACTAACGACGAAGCTTGGGTCTATAAATAAAAAAAGCACCAAGCATACGAACAGTTTGTGTAACGTAAACTTAATAAAAAACGGTATCAAACCTAAATTTTCAATATTTGGCTTGACAAGTTTGGTGTGATAGGAATACGGGTTTTTAACCATAAACATAACCATCAAGTCAATATCAAGATGCATTTGTAACAATCTATAACATGAGTAGGTAGAAATCTGATAAACTTTACCCTACAAAAACTCACTAACTCACAAGGTGCTTTGGGAACACAGTTCACTTACTAATCTGTATCTTGAGGGGATCTGTTATATATAATTTAAAAAATATTACTACTAAGAAATTGATTCCAAAAATAGGTGAAAATGATTGTTGTCTTTGTTATGTTAGAGATAAGTTTAAAAAATATTAGCCCAAAATTTAAAGAGTAAACGAAAAGTATAAAGCTTTCTAAAAATAATCCCAAAAAAAAAACAAATTTGACAAGAAATGGAAATTTTAATAAGAAAAGATTAAAAAATCTCTTAAAAGATATACAATTTACCAAAACGATAAAACTGCAGAAAATAATAAACAAAACTTTACCGAAAACTCGAGTATTTATTATAAAAAAATATAATTCAAAATAAAACGACAATTTAAAAAACAAAATCGAAAGTACACCATAGAAGGGAAATGCTGAAAAAAATAAATCAAAGTGAATTCATATATAGGTGGTTGTAATAGCCCACCTGATTTATGTTTACGTTAAACGTTGTTGTCAAAATTTTAAAATAATTTCAGAAATATTTTAAATTATTAAAAAAATTTTTTTTAAGAGAAGTAACACTTTAAGCAATATTTAATTACAAAATAAATAAATGGAAAAGTTAGAGAATTTATATATTTATGAAATAAAATTGGAAAAGCAAAATATAAGGTATTGCTGCATATGCTGGAAAAAGGAACTTACTGGTACTATCTTTATTTTAAGTACCAAATGATTATTGAATTCGGTTTGCCTTCTTCATTAAGGTGGTGCTCTGCAACAATAAAATTACATAAAATTTTTGTTTTCGTGCATAAAATTTTTGTACTTTGCCTTGAAATAACTTAAAATTTAATTTTTGTCATAAAGTTTTTTAATTAAATGAAATGGGTGTCCCCATGTAAATTACATTCGTTAGCTTAAGCAAAGTGCTACCAGTAATAAAACCTTAAAAAAAATGTTTTCCTGTTTTGAAGTCTTTTTTTTGTATAAGAATTATTTATGGCATTTTTTGTAAATTTTAAACGAAAATCAAGGGTTAAAAATTGAGGTAATTTCCATTATGAATAAATTAACACCGCACAGTTGCGTGAAACACAAACAAAAATAAAATTAAAGTCTGGAACAAGGCGAATTAATTATAAGTTGTTAGCGGTGGCGAATTCATTTATTTTCGCCGGTATTCTAGCTGTCAAACTCCATATATAAAAAATTTGTATAACAGTTAGATAAATTTTTTATATATGGAGTTTGACAGTTAGAATACCGGCGAAAATTATGAATTCGCCACCGCTATCACCTTATAATTAATTCGTCTTGGTCTGGAACTTTTGAACTATTTACCCGATTTTCATTAAACAAACTGCGTTGTACGGAGGAGGACATAAGCTTTTTGTCTATTGAGTTTGGATACACTCTGATTCAGTACAGGGTAATACCACAGCGCGTCGTAGTAGGCAACTTCAAATTTAAAAATTTTTTAGAGCTTTAACCTTTTAAAAGCGTGCTGGGAATTTGTGTGGTATCTATTATAAAGGGTTTTAAAGTTTTTTTTCTTAATTTAAAATTTCATAAAAAAAAATTTAAATTTTGGCCGAAAATAACTTTCAGTTTTTTAAGCAGACTTTTAACGTTTTTCAGTAAATTTACAAAAGTTTGAACGTTTACATCAAGATAAAGCCTTAGGTAATCCATTTCATGTCTTTTATGGAATTCTGGTGAAGCACCCTACAATTAGCATTGCTCGAATTCTTAACAAAATTCTAAATGTTCGAGTATGTAAAAAAAAATTGCACGCGGATTTTGTATTCGTACAACTATTCTTGACATCCTAGGCTTAAAGGGAAAGGGGTCTGGAAAAGCAATTTTTATGTGCACAAAAAATAGTATTTTAATTATTTGTTTGCAACAACTTTTTTTACTGATTTTAGTTTTGATATTTAATAACATGAAAACCTAATTTAAATTCTTTTAAATGAAGATAAGGTTTAAATCGCAAATTTTCACTTTTGATTTTTTTGATTTTTAGCATTATGATTAATGACAGCACATATCTTTCATATTTTATTGCTTTTTTTAATTTATTATATTTAAATATTAGAATAATTATATTTTTATATGTACATATTAATTATTAATAAGCAATTCTAACAATTAACTTATTATTAGTTTGCTACATGCATTAATATATGAATGTATGTATGTATTAATGTATGTAAAGTACAAGCTATGTAAACAATATAAACCAGAAACCTTACTACTGCTACAAGTGTAATATTTTATTTTTAAAGAATACTTTTAGGCTTTCATTAAAATAGACAACAAAATATAAAAATGAAGACACTGGTAAATAAAATAGACTATAAAATAATAAGTCGGCGACAACAACATTTAAGCAATAAAAACATATTTGAGTTTTATGATTTTCAAAACAATTTTATTATTTTAACAAGAATAATAAGCACCGCATTGTTAACACAATAAGTTTTTATTAAGACATTTCCGTTTTCTTTTAAATAAAATGTAGAACAACAGACTTCATAACTCATCATCACCAAACAGAAAAAACAATTACTGTAGGGAATGGGAAAAAAGCAGAGAAAGACACAAATAATAACAAACACGGAAGCGGAAGCAATAGTGGAATAGAAAGGGGTGTCTGATTTTTTTTTTTTTTTTTTTTGTGGCTTCAAAATGTATTGAAATTAATTGGTATAACGACATTTTTCAAATATTGTTTTTGAAATTTTCTCAACTGTTTCAAAGGGGGACTTACACGTTGATTTTAAATTCATTTATGTTTATGTTGGACTTATTTAATGATTTTTAACGTGTAATACGCAAATACTCGTAATTTTACTACTTATTAAAAAAGATAAATGAGATTATAATAATAATAATAATAATAAGAATCATAACAATACAGGAATACCTGCCATAATTCTACCAATTTACTGTACTACTATACAGCTACTTACAGACCCTTTACCAGTGAAGGAGGTTAAAGGACATCTTAATGACAATCGGGTCAATATTATTAATTTGTTACATATAATTTATAATTTCGTTACATAAAGGTGCGGTCAAATTATTTGACTAATCTGACCGTACTCTAAGTATGTCTGCGCATCGAGTATACTATCGTATCGAAAAATATTTCGATATGTGTCTAGTAAGCTAATTATCGCATACGTTATGCATTGTATTTATTAACAAAAATAACATATGTTTAATGTCAAAAATTTATATAATAGTAAAAGCAGAAAATTGTACTAATTTGTGCCAAAAAAAAAATTCATTAAAGAAAAACAAGTAGGAGTGCTATATTCGGATATGCCGAATCCCCTGAACTAACTCCAACAGAAAAGCAAAAATTGGGGTGACTAATAATTAAAAAATAAGAAAAAAATTATGTACTACACATACATAATTTCACATAATAATGTCTTCGGCTCTTAATTGGTTAAGCATTTTTAAAAATTTTTAGTATTTTTTTAAAAATCTCATTAAATGATTTAAAATGATACTCATATCAATATTTTAAAAAATGTTTAAATTTCAGGGCGATAGAGAATTAAAACAAAGAAAAACATCAAGTGAAAAAATTGGCGCACGCCCACATTTTCCGAGTTACGAAGCTCTGAAATTTTCAAATTTCTAAAATATCAATATGGGTATCATATTAAAGCTTTTGTAGAGATCTTTAAGGAAGGACTAAAATTTTTTAAATGCTTAACCCATTAAGAGCCGATGACATATTTTTTTTAATTTATATATATATGTATGCAGTACCAAAATTTTTTATTTTTCAATTCTCTGTCACCACAATATTTAATTTTTTGATTGGAGTTACTTCACTTAACTAGATTTACATAAATGGTGAGGGCTATATAAGATTCGGCATAGCCGAATATAGCACTCTTACCTTTGAATAAGGTTTTCATAGGAACATAATTTTATTTCTAAATTAATTTGTTTAAATTTTTAATATACAGGACACATACTCGGTGTAAATTTCAAACGTCTTCTTCTCTGTGCTGTTTGCTTTGGTTGAAAAACTAAAACCATGTATGAAAATTAAAATCATATCACTATAAATCTTTTTTTGTTCTTAAATTTCTGTACTTTTTCTTATAGCGGACATAAAAATATTTACGCTTTAAGTGTCTCTGTCCAATGTGGTTCAACAACACGTTAACGTACGTTAAAATCACGACACTATTGAACACCCTTTAGTATAAAGTTTTATTTTTTTTCCTTGTTCCTCTAGCTGACATAGCTTTACATATGTTTTAAAAATAAAAATATTTTTATCAATCTTTCAATATTTATCACGTCACTTTCGGAGCACCCTTTAATTTGTAGTATTTGCTATTGTAGCGCCTATAGTAATACACCATTAAAAAGTATGCCTATAACGGTTCCAAAGACAATACTATGTGACAGACGGACTGACATTGCACACTGTGGGTAAGAGGCACCCTAAAAAAGTCAATGAAATATATGATAACAAAAATATAAAGCAACAAACAGAAATAAGGAAAAAACAAAAATAAAACTAACTCCTCCAACCCTCAATATTTGTCTGCGCCACTCGTCAACAAACCAAAGAGTTATGTATTTGAGTCATGAAAATAAAACATCGTGTAAATGCAGTTTATGTAGAAAACCTCAGAGTTGCCAGATTATGATTTTTCTTTACTGTACTTTTAACAGTGTCGCTAGGTATTTTTTGAAATTTTTAGACTTTAAAACCGTCACTGAATAAACTATTGGTATTACAATTAAGAAGTAATAAAGAAAGTATATTAAAAATAAAAAATTTTTCTAAAGAAGGCGTTAGACCTTTAACGAAGAGAAAAAATGTGCCATATCTTCGAAATTCTAGAACAAGCAAAAATTTCTGATGGAGCTCAAATTGTCTAAAGGGCTTAACGTGATGTCTAATATCTATATATAAAATGAAAACGGCTAGGCCGATTTCTGTAAAATTTTTTGTCAGTTATTTGTATTTTCGAAAAGAAGGTCTTTACGGAAGAAAATTTTGGAAAATCCCTCCGGAAAAGTCGGAAAATTGGAAAAATCGATAATCCAGTTTTTGTATGAAATTTTGCGTGAAATTATACTTTAATGGCTTTCGAAATCAGAAAATAGAAAGTTCTTGGTATAAATCATGTGAAATTGCAAAAAAATGGAAAAATCGAAAATTGATTTTTTGTATGAAATTTTGTGTGAAGTTATTCTTAATTAAAAGAAAAGTCTTACAAAACAACCGGTGTAATACGCCTCATTGGCGTCAATGCCAAAATCCGATAGATAGCGTTATCCATTGACTTACATTTGTTTTGTAAAAAAAATCCAAACAAATCAAACCAAGAGAGTGAGTAAGAAATCACTCACATTCTTATTAGAGAAGGCACCGTGTAAATGGGCAGTGAAGCCTTAAAATTGGGGCGAGGCGAATTTCGCCGGGTCCGCTAGTAAATTATAAATCTTTTAGAAAGTTTGTTTTTTTATTTGTTTGTTTGTTTATTTTTTTGTTACTTTATTTTTTTGTTTGTTTGTTTATTTTTTTGTTTGTTTATTTTTTTGTTTGTTTGTTGGTGCGTCAATCATGGCTAAATAGCTAAGCCGGTTTTAATGAAATTTAAAACACCGTCCTAAACGATTTAAAAATTAAACCGATTTTAATGAAATTCGAAAGATAGATAAGTCCAAAATATAAGGTCTAATACGTAACGTCTATTTCCAAAGGTAGGACCTAGTTGAGAGAAAAAGGGGCAAACGGCCACTTAAGGCTGCACTTCCTTATTTAAAAATAGGAAAGAGGAAGAGTAAGTCGGGCTGAGAAAAAAGGCACTGAATCGATTAAAACAAAAAGCGGTTTTAAAAATTTTTGATAAATAGATAAGTTCTAATTCATAAGATCCAATGGGCAGAAGAAAATCTGTTGTAACTTCAATATACATAAATGTTCATCATCAAAAAAAACTGGCTTGGAAGAATGGTCGTGATTCGATTATTCCCTTTGAGGTAGTGAAGCGCACTGGGAATAGCTATTATATGTATGTATATGATCGAGTCGAAATGTAGTGTTATTAAAACTGTTAATGCTAACATACTGTTGCCAGATTTTTCCACTTGTATTTTTACTTATACATATGTATGTATGTATTAGTAGTAGCAAAACAAGTTAGGCAACAATATAAACATTATAAATGACTACAATAACGTTAACAAACCCAGCTAAAAAACAAAAATTGCAAACAAACAAAAACAACAGAATTTCGTTTTGTTTTTGTAAAAGATGATAAGCAACTTGTGCACAAGTATTGGGGCCGGTCACAAGTACAAAAATTACGGAGAGACACAAAACACCAAAGAAAAATAAACTCGCAACACTTTTAAACATTAAAAAAAAACAAAACAAACACATTCACATTCACATATTCGCATGCATGCATAGAGAATAAAATTTGTGCCGAACAAAGCGAGAAAAAAATGTATTAGAATATGTACAGATGGATGGATGGATGTGAGAGAATTATTCTTAAATAAACGATATATAGGTATGTATGGATTGATGAATGTATAAACGTACACTTATATGTGCATGTGTATATATATGCCTGTGTGTATGTTTGTTTATGAATAATATTGATAATGATGTTTTTATATATAATAATAATGGTGTTGTTGAATATTGTGATTAACACGCCGTTTACAGTAGTTTTTCGTCATTTCAATAATGACGATAATGATTATTAAGAAATGAATGCGCAAATAACTTATTCTATGTTTTATACAGTGTACACTTTTTCATTTTTTTATTATTTTATTTTTACATAGAACATTTATGAGTAAAAAAATTAAAATACTTACCTATGTACCTTCTTGAAAGATTTTCTTTATTTTATTTTACGTCATGGATTAAACATTAATGCAAATATTCACTAATACTTACTCATACAAAGTAAAAGTTGAAAGGAAAATTATTTATGTACCTACTTAAAGCTCATAAAACATAAAAGTGGAAAATGTAATAATACGCTCGCACGCACATGCACACATTTGTACAAAACAACGCTAACCTTAAAGAATAAAAAAAAACAAATCTTATCTCTTTTTAAACATAATTCCATTTATGCCCATTTCCACTTCATTTTTTTTTTTTTTTAAATTTTTTATTTTAAAACCCAACATTTTATTTATAAACATGTAGAGTAGATTGCTGCGTGTTTAAGAGTGTGTGATTTTTTGTTTCGGTGCATATGTAGTTTTAACAATATTCTATGACTGTATTGCACGGGTCTTAGGTTGATTTTAATATGACGACTGTCATTAAAGTCATTTAAAAGAATATTGATAAAAAAAAAGCCGGAGGTCTAATAATAATAATATTAGTAAAAGCAGAAAAATAGTAATTTGTGTCAAACAAATTATTTTTAGAATAAATAACTAAAAACTTGATTCCTAGTTATCGAATGTTATCATTCCAAAATTACGATACTTTGTATTCAATATCGTCGAGTGCCATAATATCAGAATGAAAAATTACGAGAGAATTAACTCGATATTGAATGCGGTGCTTAGACCCCAGAACGAAAAATGTTCCTCATCTCTTTTGTGGCTCTATAGTTATTCTCTATTTTTTACTCTATGGGTCTCCCCAAATTTCTTTTTATGATAGTTTTTACAAAAAATACATAGTAATAAAACTCACGGAGCCATACACTCCACAGCATGCTGCGATTTCGGCGAGACCCGAAATACTCTATGCTTTGTTTGTCAAGTATGTGCGCGACCATTCAAACTACAATATACTGTGGGTCTTGCGTGAATAGAGATAATACTATAATATCGATAGTTTTATTTTTGGCTGACTATCGATATCTTTTCCCAAAAGCGATAGTAGCGGATAGCGCTAATTTCCAGAATTAGCATAGTTTTCACGCAAACTATTGAATGTGCCGACTATCGATAGTTTAGCAGCTCTAGGCCAGAATCGGACTAACGATCTTCAGCCAGGCCCTTTCATTAAGCAACTCGTTCAAGACTGCAACACACTAATTTATTCGCCTTTACACTATAACAGAAATATTTTTATGCTCAAGGTTACTTTTGCTTTTATTTCGTTCACACGCACACACATAAAATTTTTTTATTGGTGAAAGTTAGGGCTGCCAAATTTAATTTACTTTACTTAACAATTAATTCAAAATATAATTTTGTTATTTATTTAATTCAAATAAGAAGAAGAATTTTGCTTAGTTGTTGGTACAATTTAACAACAAGGGCACCCTCAAAAAAAAGTTGTTCTCTAATCTTTCGAAATCAATCGCACAGTGAAGATGAAAGATGAAAGAAAACACTCATCGCTATTTTACACAATTTTCATTTGTCAAAAAATTATATAAATTTAAATATGGAACAATGATTTATTTTATTGAATCACTAATTCACCTTTACCAAAAATTAAGTTCCCATTAAATGTTTAGGAAGATAGAAAGCGAAAAAAAAACAAATAAAATCTCTCAGTAAAAAAAATTTATAATTCATGTCATTACCCTTAATATTTATATTTAAAGTACAATAAGCGGAAAAAAATTCTGGGGGAGTATATTTTTTCTGGAGGTGGTTAGGCCTTTGCACATAGGCTTACCTAAGCTAATGATTAAATAAAAGTTAATTCCTAAAGGTGGTGCAAGACTGATGTGCCATAATCTTTAGTTGCTGCCTACTTGATTTAATGCAGCATTAATTTCGTCAACGTTTCCCTCGCCGTGCGTTTCGGAAAACAAACGGCAAGCCTTACAGGTTCTTAAAGCTAGCATTGAAGAAAAAATCTGCGACTTTAGAACTAATCTAGCACAAATTTGTATCAACTTGAAAAGTGGTACTTTTACATCTTCAGATAAACCTTGTTTTAAAAGAAGTGCTTGTTATAAAACTCTTACAGAACCATAGCCAATTCACATACCACGACATGTTTTCCGTTTGCGAAAAACATTCACACAAAACTAATTTAGAACCCACCAAAATTAATTTTCATAAAAACTTCGTGCTATTTTTTTTTTATTTAATCATCCCATTAAATTAAATTAATTTTCGATTCATATTATTTTGAAGCAACGTTACTCAAATATATTAAATAGAATTTCAGATGATTTCTGGTACAGCCTTCGTTCCAATGCCTGCACTTTAAATTTACACTTTCATAAAAAAAACATGTATACGCACACATACACTTGCAGAATGTTAAGATGCACACACAGTATTTTTAAAATTTATACAACCCACACATTCGTATGGATAAACAAATGAGTAATCTAAAAAGAGTAAACTTGTTGTAATTTTGTTTTCTATATATTTAAACGTGTGTTTTGTTCCTGAGTCTCATTTCAAACTGGGTATGTGTAAGTGTGTAATTTTTTTCTTTCTGTTTTTATTTTTTTACGCATTAAAAATGAAACAAACAACTACGCCAGCAATAGAAGGAACACACAAGTACGTTAACAGCAATGAACAAGTCTAAATGTAGGAATGTTTATTCACTAAACTTGTATGTACATTCGTACATACTGATGTTGTCTTTACTACACACATCCATGTTCACGTGATAGAAAATCAGCAAAAAGAAAAAACGGCACAAAAACAAGGCAAACAAAAAAAAATAAATAAAAGTATTAAAAACAAAATTAGGAGTGTGTGCATGAATACACTTATTCATAAACATGCAACTTAAACGGGGGGTGGTGATCATAATATACAAGTATTATACTGTCAGCCAGACAAACAAGCATGCAATGCTCAATAGCCAAACAATATAACACAAAAAATTCAATAAAAAACAGAGTATAACATGGTATGACGCACACCCAACTATACAGCAAACGCATGATGTGAGTGTGAATATTTTGTCGTTTGAATGTGTTGGTGTAATTTATTATAAGATAAAGAAAAAAACTAAAGCATTTACCTAAAAATATTTATACTTAGTTTGTAGAGTATAAATAATAACGAACTATTAATACATGTAAATTTTGTGGATTTACGAGGGGTGTTTTAAAATTCAAGAATATTTTTTTTTCATATGTGAGAAATATATTTATGCAACTTAAACTTAACGCAATATCAGGTATAACACTGTGCGTTCTGTGCAGTGGAAGCTGTCTAAATTGGAAAAAAGCGAATTTTAAAAGACTCTGGCAACTACACAGACGTGCTTGATATAGCTTATAGTAAGTGTTGCCAGATGAATTTGAGGATTAATTTGTTGTCAAAGTTGGGAACTAAAATACTGTTTGAGGATTTCCCTCAGTAACACTTAAATGTTTTGGGTATTTTTTGGGATTTTTTTTACATTATTCTTAACATTATTGCAAATTGGTGCAATTCCAATATTTTAATTATTTTATCTACATATCTTTTAGTAACGCAATAAACAAATCATTTTAGATAAAATTCTATAAATAAAAAAGAAGTTTTGTAGACATAATAAAAGCAATAAAGTTTTTCTTTAGATTCAATAGCTTGTTGTTTTTAAGAAGAGATTATTTTGTTGTTTCGGCTTTGTCGTTGAAAGTGAAAAAGATATGATAATTATTAAGCTTACAAAGCGGGTTACAACATGTCTTATTTTTAATAATATTTTTTAAAAGCATATAAACAGTCTGTTCCAAATAAATGATTCGATTTAAACAACAAACATTTTGAGCAATTATTCTTTTAATAACTGTTTGCACATATCAAGATACCAGCAGACTAAGATCACTTGTCGACCAGGCGTAATTGTTGTTAACGTTACTCGTATTATCTGCAAGAAATTAAACAAAATGAGAATTATAACAGATTTAGAAAATTTCAAAATAATTCAGTAGGATATTTGGGGGATTTCTCTGCTTTCTGGGAATTTTTGGGTATAAAAACTTTCAATTAGAGGATTCAATTTAAAAAAAATTGGGAACACTGCTTTAAATCAACAAGATTCCAAAAGAATTATATCGTTCAAAAAAATTCTAGAAGATCTCGACAGAACTCCGTAATCGAATTATTCCGTGTTGCCGGGCAACTACATTAATTGTCTAACAAAGGAATTGTCAATTTTTTTGTTAAACATTAATAAAGACTTCTACAGCTGGGTTGCTTATAGCACGTTTCCACTGACATTAAATCAACTAGTTTTTGACTAGTTTTAAAATATGTACATCCAAGGCGAATCAATTAACAGGTGGCAGCGTAGGCGAATTCATTAATTTTCGCCGTGAACACTGCTGTCAAACTCCATATATAAAAAATCTGTGTACTATTTTTTATATATGAAGTTTGACATTCGTTTCTACCAGCAAAAAATAATAAATTCTCTAACGCTTCCGCCTGGTTATTGATTCGCCTTGTGTACATCATTAAGTGATTGTAATGATTTTTGTATCATGAAAATTAACAAACCAGATTATGAGCGAAAAGCGACGCCTTTTAAATCATGAAGTCATATACAGAAAACTAACTACTAAATGTGGTGAAATAAACCTCTGAGGAGATAAAATATTGTTCTGGATTTTTATCGAAGGTTGCCAGGTATATGATTTTGCTTTTCATGGACAACTTTCCACCCAGACTTTCAAATCACGTGTTGAGGATAGTCGCCGGCCTAGAATTGTTTCCTTGTTATAGAATTTCCAATACATGATACTATTTTTATCTTCGTAAAAGTGAGCAATAATTACAAACGGACTCTCAAAGTTTTATATGTATGTATGTACTGTATATAGAGTATATCTCTGATCTCATGTAGAAAAGCCGTAACTCGAATTTTTACGAAATTAAGTTTTTTCGTGATTTCAATACACTTCACACAGATACCCCTCGTCACAAAATTTGAATGCAATAGTATCAAAAATAACGGTTTTACAAGCATTTAAATTTCAAATATTACATTTTATTAAATAACGGTTCTATTAAGGCACATAGAATCCGTTATACTTTATATTTTTACATATTTAACTGAAAACAAAGTAACGAAAAATGAGGTTGACACAATGAGTACCTTTTTGAGGGATAATGAATCATTAAAACACAACAAAAGCAAAAACAAAACACGAAGAAGAAGAAGAAGCAAAATATAGCAATCAAAGTATTTAACGTATCAGAAGTTAAAAATTGTCCAACTTTAGTGCTTTACGTTAACGGAGACATACTAATTGTGACAACTGTGACACTTATAAGAAAACATGTATTTTAACTTTCTTGTTGTGGCCTTTATATTTTTACCTTCTCCTTCCTGTAAGATCACAATTGTGCGAGTCAGATTCTTTCTACATGCGACCGGATTATTCCGGATTATTATATCGTAAATGATCTTAGTTAAAAGTTTACCAATGTGCTGACCAATATAATAATAGAATGGCGTGTCTTGCACATACACAGCATTTTTCAAAAACTACGTACCTAGATATACACATACATATGTATGTTTGTATGTATTTATGTATGTATGGATGTATATGCAGAAAAAGCACGTATACAAAAATTTTAGTAGACAAAATTCCTATGCAAATTTGTAAAAAGTTGAAATAATTCTCGCCCATTATTTTTTGAAATATTAAAACAGCCCAATTGTTTAATTTCTCTATTCCTTAAAAGACGTACAAAAGTACCCTGCAGGAGGATAAACGTTAATTGTCCTTAAACTACTGGTACCATTACTAGTACTGCAAGCACTAGTTCAAAAGGTAATAGAATATATATAGAAAAATACTAGTACTTCAAGTAGTTCTTTTGTAGATTGATTTGACTTGCAGAATTTCATATTAATTTTTGATGATGTTTTAACGCGAATTGCTAATTCGCATTTCCATTTAATTTATTTTTTGTTGTTATAACAAATTTAAAACAATTATATAAGTAAAGCTCGATTTTCTTGTGTGTAAAAACTGACATTTTAAAAAAATAAATTAAATTAAAAAATAATTTTAAAATTTTTTGAACATGTTTTTGTTTAAGATTGACGTTCGAATGTAAAACTAGCGATATTTTTTTAACATACTGAAGGAATTTTTCAACGTTGAGTAAAGTAACACAATCTTTAATACCTGCATGTAGTTAATTTCAACTGAAATCAATAATATTGTGGAATTTTCTTCTTAAAATACAGAAAGATAATTGTTTAGTTTATGGTGAAGTATCAAATAATACACATTTCTTAAATTAAAGGATTTTGGTATATGGTGGAGTAACAAACGTAACTCAAGTTGCAGAAAATTGCTAGTGGAATGAGAGTGCCCTGAACAACATGTTGAAAATCCTGAAAACTGCTTCAAGAGCCGCAAATTAGTGAGCTAAAGACAAACAATAATGTTAGAATGTGTAACACAAATAGATATTTTTAAAACAAATTGAAAAAATAAATTTCTGTGTAAAAAATAGAGTACTGTGCAATGAAAATTCTCGAAACAATTGAATTTGTGAAGAAATTGTAAATCGACTTGAACTATACTTTAAAGAAAAAATAAGTGATAAAATTAACATACCGACAAAAGATTACGAATTATCAATCAGTCTTTGAAAAAAATTAAAGAAATTGTTTATACAGAACCAACCTACAATAAGATGTGCTAAAAATTTTTGTCAATTTTGTCTGAGGAAGGCTTGGCTTTTTGCAATCTCTAAAAGGTCTGCTTAGAAAAACGAACAAAATTGAAATCCGAAGTGTTTCATCAGGCAGTTTTTAGTATTTAGGAATAGAAAATCAGCTTAAAAAAGTAAAAAAATTTGCTATAAACCAGTTCCTAATGCAGAACTAATTGTATCCGACTAGAAGAAATGGCACTGACATCCACCTTGAATCTATTGTACTAGTTCTTATTTAAAACCAATAATACTAGTTTTTCATGAAGAACTAATTGTACTAGTATCTACCTAGAATCAGTTATACTAGTACTCATCTAGTACTTATAGTACTAGTATCCGCCTAGTATTCATCTAGTACCAATGGTACTAGTAATTTTCCTAACACACTCAATGTTAATTTGAGCATTAAGATGGTATAGGAAAGTTTACAGTTGGGAACTAGTACTGGTGATTTTTGTACTAGTACAATACTCGTTTGATACTAGTTCGATCTCTTGCAGGGTATAAATAGAATTTAAAACGTTTGATCAGATTTATTCATATGTATGTATATTCACCAAATCTACGCATTCTAAACGGGCCATATAATTTTAATAAATTGAAGGGCACTGATGATTACGTATGTATGTATATATGCATGTATTTATATAAATGTATAAGTAAATTTTATTTAAGCCCCTCTCTAAGCATAAGCTCAACCATTGTATATGAAATCCACCCGGAAATTAAAAAAAGGCATTTACATATTTAACCTTTCTTCTCTTTTTTAAACAATAAACTCTAAATAAAATGATGAGGTAAACAACTAAAACGAAAAAAAAACATAAGACTGTGTCATTGCAATTACAGTTTTTATTTTTTACCAACACATAAAATATTTGTGAATATGTAACAGAATATACCCATACATTAACAATTTAAAAATAAATATAAAATATTTTTTTCTTATCGTCTTGGCAACAAAAAAATTCTACACACATTTCACAGTGCTAGCGCACATGGCTTAATAACTACCACATGTACAGGTTTAATATTCAGCAAATTCAAATTTACTCACACACATTGAAGATAAATTAGAACACAATTGTGGGTAATTCCATAATTACTGATACAAAATTTGTTGTCTAGCAGTTGAGACTTGCAAGAATTTCGTGTGGGTAAGTGTGTGTGTGTGTGAGTCTGAAAACTAAATAGCTGTGTGTTTGTGCCAGAGAGGGAGAGAATATGAATATGTGTTAGTGTGGAAAGCTGAATTTGAATAAACAGTGTTGGAGGGCAAAAACGAAAACACACAAAGAAACAAATATACATCAATAAAAGTAAAACAAAGAGGAAATAAAAATTTTATGACTAAAAATTGTTTGATAGAATACAAAATATTGATGCAAGTAAATTTTGAATTGTTCCTTGTTAAAATAAACGAATTTGTTCTTCTTAATTTGCAGATTAAAAAGATCGTTTCAGAAGGTTAAAATTAGGTATTAAAAAAAAATATCTTTATTCCATGTTGGAAGTTTTTATGCATAAGTATAAAACATTTTTAAAATTATTTGGTTTTCTTAATTAAGTCAAAACTCTAGAATCCGCTTTCCTATTTTAGAACAAAAAAAAACAATCTGTGGGAAAACTCATTTAGGATCCGGCTGCTCCTGGACAAATTCTACCAGATTCCTAAATTTACGTTATATTTTAAAATATCATAACCATTGAAATTTCATTGCCATTATTTTAAATAATTTCAATGAAAACAATTTAACTACCATTTAATTATAATTATAATTAATTATAATTGTTTTTACTAATAATAATGAAATTGCAATAAAACTGTTTATTTAGTAATTACAATTGAAAAAATAATTGTTTATGAGAAAAACGTTTATAATAGCAGATCCTTCAAAAGAACGCATAAAAAAATAGAACTTCACGTTTTTGTAGATGGGCCTATATTTGAAATTTTAAAATTTTATCAACTTTAAGTGAGATTGGTGTGAAACTTGATATCTCGGATCTAAAATCACCTAACACCTCAGCTATCAGTTGTTTTTTACCTGCAGGAAAACATAAATATTTGCCGTATTCACAAGCTCTGCTAAGGTGTAGGTAGTATTGCATACTACCTTTTGTTTACTTCTTTGTGAACAACCATTGTATCAGTGTGCCATTGTACATTGTACTTCATACGTCAAAAAGTAAATAAGAAGAAGAAAAGTGCTATACATCATTTGTTATTTATAAGCCAAATGGGGGAGAAAACAGAAAAAAGTAAATTAATAAATTTTTTGTGTGAGGATGAAATTCAAGACATTTTTAGGATGAACCTAATGTACTTGCTCTCCAGTCGCAGAATTACACATTTAGGGCTACCAAAATCATCATTATGGCATAATCGGGTTTTAAGATATTTTGATGAAAACAGATTTCTTCATATGATACGACTACGGCCAGAGGAATTTGCCTATATATTCAACCTTATAAAAAATGACGATGTTTTTCACACAATTGGCGAAAGGATTCAACTACGCATTGACTTGCAGCTTAAAATTGTACTTTACTGCTTGGGATCTTCAGGAAATGGTGCTTGTGTGCGTAACGTAGCATCTATTTTTGGTATAGGTGATGGCGGTACCATACAAAATATTAGAAATCGAGTCATTTAAGCAATATTAAATCTTAAAGAACAGTTTTTATAATGGCAACTTTCAACTTCAACTTTCTAATAAATCAGTCAAATCAATAAATTAAATAAATAAAACTAATAAAAATATCTTTTAATTCAATTTAATTTAATATAATTCACACATGAACACAAAAATAATAATTAATTTAAACATAAAACATTTAAACAAATACAACGTTTAAAAAACATATGAAAAAAAGTACTAAGTCTTGTATCGCATGTTTGCATGAAAATTACCAACAACGCAGCTAGCACCGTTGTATTTGCTAGCACTTAGCACGTACTAGGCGGCTTGTGAATAGGGCAATTGTTTCATTTTTTCTGATAATGCTAAAACATACATATATCCATCACCAAAATTTTTGTGATATAAAAGCCATTTTAAAATAATGTTCTACCACACTTTAAGGTGTTGATTTAGTATACAAAGACAAGCAGTGACATTTATTAATGGTAATGCTTTAAAATCAATAATTCATTAGTCAATGGTAATGACTGTGCTTTTTAACTAATTATTAATTTAAGCTTTTCATTAAAAAGCATTTGCATTAAAAAAGTCATTAGCATTAGTTATCATTTAATGCTAATTACTCCCATCTATAAATAATATAATGAGATACGTCTTTGGCCTCAAATCCTACGGGCATCGTCAGCTTCTATTTTATGCAAATTAGCGGGGTTTCACTCGATGCTCTAATGAAAATAGAAACGTTACTACTACACCACAAAATAATCAGCACTCACTAACGCAAAGAAATGTATAATCGTTTTAACTTCGCTCGATCTGAAAGAAATAAAGCAGTAATACCCATAACATATCGAACGCTTATAACGGAATAGCAGTTCTTTTTGGGACATCCTTTAATTTACAAATCCACATTTTATACATCAAATTACATCAACTATGGTAACACCCTTTAAATTATAATTTTAAATAATTACTTCTTAATATACCAGACAAAGTAGTGGACATTCTCTCTAATTTACAAGTGTTTATTTAAAACGGTTAAAAAAAATGGGACCATAAATGTCCTATTACATCAATTATGGGAATCCCCTTTAAATACTTTTTGTTATAGCGGACAAGCAAAACAGATTACTTTTTAATTTAAGCTGTCTGTCTATATTGCATAAAAATGTTGCCCATATTCATTAAATTACATCAAATATTGGGACTCTCTTTAATTTCTTAGTAAAACAGGTTTTTTGTAAATTTCAGTCGTCTGTCTGTAACGGTCAAAAAGTATGGCCACATGCAACAGATTAAAAGAACTATTGTGGCACCCTTTCATTTTTAATTTTATATTTTTATATGTTTTTAACTTAAAATTCAATTTTTTAAAAATCAAATTAAATTTCTATTCTATTGCATTTTATTTTAACAAAATTTAATTTTATGTTCGTTTTATATTTATGTGGGCTATAGTGATACGCGCTATTTTTAAGTTTTAAAGTGGTGCATTTTAAGGTTCATAATAGGTTCAGAAATGACTGAGTTCTGCAGGCACAAACATTTTTTTGATGTTGGTTAATAACATTCAACCCGTAATAAACGCTGTTATTAAAGCCACAAAAAAGCAACAACGGGTAGAGAATGAAAAACGGCTTACATTGTTCCAAAAAATTTAGGCCAAAAGGGGAAGGTTATATAAAATTGGAGTATGCTTTTAGGCACCGGAAAAAGCTCATCTATTGTCGTTTATCTAAAAATAGCAGAAATTACTGGAAGACGACTGCATAAGTTTTCTTGGAATCGCGAATTTAATTGATCCATTTTTAACGGTACTCTTATTTCTTACAATAAATTTTTAGAAGAATCGTTCAGAAAATATATGAATCCAAGAAATAATCGGCCAACGACAGAAAGATAAAGCCATTAAATGGATTAACTAAAATAAGAACAGGAAATTTTAGAACAACCCTCCTCGGGTATCATACTAAACTAAAACTATATAAATATATATTATTGAAATTAAATATAAAGTCATGGATTTGTTGGTGTGGAAACAGGATCATTTGACAATGTGTAAATTGCTTATGTTGCAAACGTAGAGCTGGTGAACGATAAGTTGGGCGATAGTAAGACGCTTTCTCATGCAAAAGTGAATGAGAGACCTAAGTATTTATTTAAAATATTTTTCCAAACGCAAGTTGCTTTCAATAATTACATTGCAACTTTTTCCTAAACGAAACCATTAAAGTTTTGGTAATGTATTCTGTTCCCATATGCATCAATATTGTTTTGGATGTGCAATCCAAATAGTTGGTGATGCAAAACATACAGAAGGTATTACGTTTGTATATTAATGTGCCCAAAAGTTCAATAAAAACACAAAAAAACTAATTTTACAGCTGAAATAAGGAATTGGTTCCTCTTATATTATTCTGACTAGTTGGACTTATTCCATTGTTTTTGGACACTAGATGTAATATGCAGACCTTGTTTTTGTTACATATTCAAGTAGATAAACAGAAAACACAGCCCACCACTGTCTTATGGAGCACCAGCAATAAAGACGCACCCAAAGGGAAATGATGAAAACACATGCTTCAAATGCAAAATTTGAAAAAAAAAATCTCAAATGTTGTCAACATTCCTGTCCTCATGCTTCTATCGTGCACAAACATTATGAAGCCAACCCACCACTAAGGCAATCGAGTCCAGATAAAGCAACTGTATGGACTGCAAAAATATTTGACAATGTACTGGCTGAATAACCGTTCGAGTTCAAAGAAACAATCAGCAGGCTTTGCAGTATCAACAAAAAAAAATCGATGTCAAAATTTTACGTTTTTTTACAGTTTGTAATTTTGAGTAAGATGTTTTTCTTTTTTTTATTTAATTTCAAGGTAAAGTGTTTAGATCTGATTAAGAGCAAAAAATTTTCAGAAGAGAGACAAGTAATATTTCGAACAGTTTATGAGGTATAGACTTAAGAATCAGTACATAATTTTTGAAAATTATAGTAAAACCCAACCCTAGTCGGAAACTCAAATGAGTTTGAGAAAAACCTAATCAAATAATTCTTTTTCTTCTACCATCACAAGCTTTCAGATTTTGGAGGTCTTGGTTCAAGATTTTAGTGCTGCACTGTGTGACTGCACATTTTAAAAACAACATAAAAGACACTTCAGATTTTAAAAATAAAATTAGAAATCAAACAAAAAAAAAAGAAGATGAAAAGATAATGCAATTAGCAATATTAAAGACAAGTGGAATCTCATAGAGGGATACGCAAATAGAGAAAAGTGTTTGTTCTTAGTTATTGTACATTTATTAAAAGTTGACATCATTTCTGACAAGTTTTCAAATAGTCCTATTCCAGCTTCATCTTAGTCTATATAAACTTTTCCAAAAGAAATAGATTTGTGTTCTAGATTCGCTGAAAGAGAAACAAATATTGCACAACAACCGGCGGCTCATTTCATAATGTGTAAACTAGATTGGACAAGACGAGACGGATCTTTGCTATGATAAATTCTTTATGGTGATCTACTTACGCACCTATCAATACTAAGCTCACAATCTTAATTTCCAACATGAAATCTATATTGCTGTATGACAGTGAAGGTTGAAATGCTGCACTCAAACACATCCAATTTTTCGTAAATAGATGTCTCTTGAGAATCCTACGTTTATATATTCTGGCCTGAAAAAATAAGTAACACTAACCTTTAGAATACTAGCCAACAAATACCCACGCAGTCGTAGACACGTAAAGGTAAATAGCACTGAATTGCCTAAACGCTTAGAGATCCACCCGATGACATTAGCAGAATGGGCATCAACTTGAATTCTAAATTTAAAGTTCTGCTCATACTGAAAGGAGACAGCTGAATACCGAATGAAGAATTTCAGGACGGAGCTGGAATAAAATAAAACATATTACAAATGAAAGGGATGACTGGGAGGACCTTGTTGTGGCCATATGTTTCTTATAAGAAGTACAGGATGTAATATAAAATATTTTATGGTGGTATACATAGTGTCCAAGGACGTAATGTCCATGGTCTTTATGTCGCACTCAAAATTGACATGATGTCCGTGGACTGTATGCCGTTTTTTAAACTGACAATTGTGTCGTTTTTAGTATAGACTATGAAAGTGTCAGAATGTCTGCACTTAAAACAACAACGGCTTTGCTTATCATGGTCATTATGACGTTTTTCAAAGCGACATTATAATGTCCATGGACTTTATGCCGTTTTTTAAAGTGACGATTGTGTCGCTTTTAATATAGACATAATGTCACCTATGAAAGTGAAATAATGTCTGCACTTAAAACATCAACGGCTTTGCCTATCGTGGACATTGTGTCACTTTTGAGTGTGATATAAAGTCCATGGACACTATGACTAGCTACCGTTTTAAATCGTAAAATGTTAATATTTCTAAAAACAAGAACATGATACTAAACTTTGAATGTAAACGCACGACTGAGGCCCGTTAGAAAACCAGTCTGAATATTGGTTATTGCTGCTAATTTTCTATTAATAGCACTATTACCAACCAATTCTTGTTTAACTGTTAGGATTCCATTCCAAACTTAAAAGAACAAGCACTTTGATTTTATCTATAAATTGAGAAAAATTTTATGTTAAAATATTTCATAATAATTCGTTTTTAATTTTATAACCCTGTGTTTTTCCAATTTAAATAATAGAACAAATTTAAATAGGGAAGATACCTTCTACGCTACAATTAATTAAGTGGGGTTTTCTGCTCTACACGAATTTTAGTTGTTGGCCTAAGTTTAAAACTACTGCATCAAACTGGATATTTTTATGTTGCATCTACAAAGTCACGATCAAGAGGAGTTTTTTTTTGGCTTTTTGTCAGACTGTTTTTGCACACATTATCTAGCAAAAGATCATTATGTGAATCATAAATACATACATACATACAAGTACACGTAAGTTTGTAGATACATGGTATTTTATTCAAATCAAAAAATATTTTAATAGGAAGCACAATGTTGCATTGGTATTTCTCTGCAACATGATACACATGAAGAAGAAGAAGAAGAAAAAGCTTAACGCATACAAATACCAATGCAGAGAAAAGCCAAATAAATTAACATACATACAATACATAAGCATTACATGTTATAAAATTAAAAAGTGGCTGCTAATTGCATTAATGGGCCAGTAATGCTCATCCATAATATTTTAATTATAACATGTGTATTTGTTTAAAAAGAAATTATTGTCCAATACACACAAAATGTAAGAAAATAGCAAGTCAACTCCTGCTAGGAATAGGTACTTACTTATACTTCAGCAAATCAAGTGAAAAAGTATAAAGCGCAGACATGCTCATACATACATACAAACATGTATAAATGTACAAAAACTAAGCTGGTTATGCGGGCTTTTACAAGACCTATACAACAGCTCAAAAAAATAAAATCTAAAGAAACAACCAACAACAACAAAAACAAGAGAGAGAATCAGATATACAAAAAATGTAAAAAAAAAACTTGATACTGGTTTTGATACAAAATTACATACAAACACTGTCTTTTTTTTTTTTGTTGTTTGGTATTAATGTATGGGTATGGGGTATTAACTGCTGGATGTTGTACGAACATGAAGTACTGGGCATAGAAAAGAAAGACGAAAAATTACTAAAAAAAAAAAAAGTCCACAACCCATACTTAAACATTTAAAAGTAAAACGTTTATACAAACGAATGTACAATATACATACGTATGTAAGTATGCATGTAGAATGGATGGATGTAAGTATGCTTGTACATTTGACTGAATTTACGTACGACGCTACGCTTAAAATTGTTTTTTGTTATGTCTTTTTATAAACAAGTATTAAGTGAAAAAAAACCGAACAAAATAAAATCCAAGCAAAAGAAGACAAGTAAAGCAACAGCATGCTTAATGACAAGCTAAATGCAAGCAAACGCACTTACACATGCACATACTATGTTTTGAATTATAGTGCACAGTGGGATGATACATATAATGTTAAAGGACTATAGGTATACAAATATTCCATTTTTATACCCTTCACCATAAAAAGTTGAAAAAGAAAATTTCTACAATATCCAATTCCGTCTGTCCTTCTGTGTTACAAAAAAAATATGTAAATGGATCAGATATAGTGTCGAAAGAGGTGCTATAGGAAATCAGCATGATTGGTCCATTTCCTTTGAAACACCACGCCTACCTCTATTTTTTAAAATTTTAAAAATTAATAAATGCGACGATAGAGAATTAAAAATTAAGCAAAAAAACATTGAGTGAAAAAGTCGGAACTCGCCCATATTTTTCGAGTTATTTGACTCTGAAATTTAAAAATTTTTTTAAATATCAATATGGATATCATTTAAAAGCTTTTGAAGAGATGTTTAAGGAAATACAATTTTTTTAATGCTTAACCCATTAAGAGACGATGTTATTATATATATATATATGCAGTATCAATTTTGTTTATTTTTTTTAATTCCGTCACTCCAATATTTGCTCTTTGATTGGAGTTACTTCACCAAACTAGTTTTACGTATATGGTGAAGGGCATAAAAGATTCGGCATAGCCGAAAATATAATACTCTTACTTGTTCTGTATTAAATTTAAACTACTCAAAAAATAAACGGTTGAGGTTGGTTGACACACGTTGAGTCCAGTATTTTTATTCCATCTAAAACTTTTTTTTATTTATATACGATCGGCATTTTCTGTTTTTTTTCATATTTATTTACTAAATCTTCAATTAGAATTGAAGTAACAATTAGTATTCGGATCGTATGTACATACATCTAAGAATTTTAATCATTAAGTCCAGTACTGGACTTGTTGGTATTATTTACAACATTTTTCTAATTTGCGATTAAGGAAACGATATTTCTTCTTCTTAGTCGGATTTAACTACGATCGTTTAAAGAGTTGCGCGCTGGTAAATTTGCGTGTGTTACTAGCTTTTCCAAATGGGGTTTTTGCATATCTCGCGACTTTTACTGTAACCAAGAGTTTTCAAAAAAAATGTTTATACACCAGGGGCCTGAAGTTCTTGTTTATAGTATTTTTTTTTACCTTAAAATTTTTTCAAAAATTTAATAAGAAGGCAATGCTTCATAAATATATTCTATTGCATCATATTGGCTTAGAGGTAGCTTTATCAAGAAGAAGTTTACAGTTCTTCCATGCAATTTTTTGATGCAATTTTTTCAATTCTCTGTTAAAGTTGTAACGATATGCGTTATTTTAAACAAAACATGAGCAACGATAACATCCGCTCAAATTTCAAGCCATGCATATCACCATCAAACAAAAAGTTCATGCCAGTTTCATTAAAAATTTCATAGTGTAAATTGGCTCTTAGTGTAGAGCATTTAAATATTATATTTATTTTAGGAAAAAAGATTGTAAAAATAATTAAACTTTATATAATTAATTTCATATTGTTACGTTTTTCATTTCTCAAATGTTGCGGTGTTTTTGATTGAAAGCACTATCACGTTATTAATTTTTTTCTTGTTTGTCTTTGGATTTCAGTAGATGTATACTCACGACCTCTAAATTACTAAGCACGTTTTCAAGGCCCTGTCGTGCTTTGTTCTTGAAAATCCAAAAGGTTTAAATAATTCCAGACTAACGTTAGGACCACGTATTCCTTGTTTTACTACTGAAGCTTCTTATCTGTTGAAATATAGAGGTACGACGTCTTTAACTGTCTGTTTCCTATTTTTATTCTCGTTTTTATGAACTTCCTAATTCTAGCGGCTTACATAGCAGATGGATTATTCTGTCAAAAAAATTAATGCTTTGCAGAAAAAAGTAGAAAAATAATACTATTTACTCTTCCTGGTAGATAGCGTAGGGGTTCTAAAAAGTGCTGCTGTGTTTAAAAAAATATTGAGAAATATTTGCATGTTTTTATAAAATAAAAAGTTTTTTTTTTTGTTTTTTTTTTTTTTTGTTGAAAATTTGAGGCGAAAAAATTAAATCGAATTTCCATTATAAAATAAATATAAAAATTACAATTACAAATCTAAGGTAAATAGATGAGAAGAATGCTGATGAAGGATGTAGCGGTCCAGAAAAGGCAGCATTACATTCTGCTGATGTCCAATTTATTTTGTTTTCTTTAGAAAACGTCTGCGTACATTTATAAAATAAATTTTCTTTTCTAAAGAAAAGGTTTTTCAAAATTAAAAAATGGACTTAATTCAAAATTAACTTCTTTTTATTAAAAGTTTTTTTTATAAAAAGTTTGTGATGACACAATAAAGGTATTCAGTGTTTAGTGTCCTTTAAGATGCAACTATTTTGTCATAAGCTGTGAAACTGTTTAAGAATTGAATAACAGCTGGTGTTATTGTATCAGTTATAAGTTTTTCGCTCTTCTTTGTGAAATATTGTTTTTATTTTCTTTAAACATATAAATCATTGTTTTATTATATGTTTTTCAAAATAAAATTGAATTAGAAATACAAATTTTCCATCATTCTTTTTTCTTAATTTTTTTTTTTTTTCCTTAAGAAATGTTTTTTCAGGAAAAAAAGGTTTTGACAATACTGGTCGAACAGTAGTCAACGAATTCTCCACTTATTTCTCCCTTACTTTTTCTGTAAATTAACAAAAATTGAATAATAGATAATAAGGAATAATAAATAATAACGGTTTAGTTTTTTTTTACTTTGTTTTGTATAAGCAGAATGTTGTTATAGTTGTCAGGCAATA
This sequence comes from Gymnosoma rotundatum, assembly GCA_916610165.2. NCBI lineage: Eukaryota > Metazoa > Arthropoda > Insecta > Diptera > Tachinidae > Gymnosoma > Gymnosoma rotundatum. The sequence continues at coordinate 121,338,636 of OU744337.1, read as the reverse complement.
TCAAAACGAACACAATGTTTTTTCTCTTAATTAATAGCAATAACCTTAAAAGAGATACATGTAGTTTTAACATACTCTTATATAATTATTAAAAATAAGTTCCTATATGAAAAAGTGTTGATTCTAATTTTTGATTAGAAAACTTTTTAAATGTAAAAATTAAGCTTTTTGCAGCTATTTGTTGTAATTTTAATATTGCTATCATGGCTTTGTTAACGACAGGCCAGACGAAAGAATTTCATGTCTTGATAAGATTTTATTAGTTATCAAGATAAAGAAAAAAATTGGTGGTCAACACGTGATGTCTTTATTGACTATTTACTTATGCCTGATACCTATCTAAAGTTCATAAAGTTTATCTATGTATTTATTAAAGTAACACATACATATACATATATGTATTCATGTATAATAAATAAATGGCGGCACTTTATTTTCTGAAACCACGGAGATTTTAGTCTTAAGCCTTCGCAGACTTATGCTGGGAACACAATTGGGACGAACGACGAATTTCGTCTAGCACGACGAATCCGTCTGTAAAAGTTCGCTGCATAAATTCGCAGTGTGGCGCACAACTAAGACGAAAATTTTACAACTGTTATGATCAACAAAATTGTTTGCTGCCTATGACAAAAAAAAAATGAGGGAAAAAATTTTAAATTTTGTGAAAATTATAAATATAATAAAACATGTTCACTTTAGTCCACTTTAGTTTGTTTTGTTTTGCATATGACAGCTGATAGTGTTACCAAAGAATAAAATAAAAAAACAAAACAGTTATACAAAAAATTAAACATTAAGAAAAAGAATCATTAAGAAATAAACAATCATTAAGGCAAAAATAACTTTATATACTATTATATACAAAAATTAAAAAGAGAAACGACAACCCTGCACTAGTTTGTTCGTCGGCGTAAGAAATATAAATAAATCTATTGTAGAGTTCGTCAGTGACGAATTTCGTCGACGGCAGTATTGTTTTGACATGAGTTCGGGTCCTTGCATATAACAAAGCTTATATAACATTATTTAAGGCAAAATAAAAAAATGTAGTGTTATCACTGACGTTTTTTGAAAAATTGCTATTAATTACCAATAAACACAAGCTAAAATTTATTTATAATTTAATACTAACAGCGCTACAATAGCAACGCCGTAAAATATTAAATCGTTGCAAATGAATTAGTGCAAAATTGCTTATGTTTAGTTTCGATCATTAATTTCCTACTAGTAAGCAGTGTTGCCAAAACTATCGAACCATTTCCCGTTAGATATTAGTTTAAAAACCGCTAAATAATCGAAAAAAACGCTGATATAAACCGCTAAAAAATTTCTTGAACAATTTATTTCTATACTCTTCACCGAGGCTAACTTGGTTTCACAAAATAAAAAATAAATATGTCAATGGATGAGATATAGTGTAGAAAGAGGTGATATTGGAAATCAGCATTATCGGTCCATGTCCTTCGAGGCAGGAGGCAAAACACCTCACCTACCTCGAATTTTTTCATGTCATTTGGAACAATGAATTAACTCCAATCAAAAAAATTAATATATATAAAATTGGCGATCACCCATATTTTCCGAGTTACGGGGCTCTGAAATTTCAAATTTTTTGAAATATCAATATGGGTGTCATTATAAAGCTTTGTAAAAATGAAAAAGTTCATAATTATTATTATTTTTTTAATTCATACTCTTAACTAAATTTAAAATGTGTATGCATGTATGTATGTAAGCACATAAGTAATGTAAGGTAGGTTCGCCCTCTTTTTTTGCAAAATTTTTAAAACCGGTGCGGTCAACTTAGTTCTCTTACCACTGTTGTCTTTTCCCGCTTCAATGGCAAAAGAATTTATTTCAAAAAAATCTCTCATGCAAAAAGTATATCTATTTCGCGATTTTATGATAACAAGTGTTTCCTTAAAGATTAAAAACACTGATTTTCTAAAAGAAATGACACTTCCAAAGGAAATGCTGTGATTATATTGCATTTGGAAATAAAACCAGCGAGAAGTAAACGGAAAATAAATCTGCCTTTACTCAACCAAAGTTTCGACATAAGTAGAACAAGTTTGTTACGATTGGCTAATAAATTGTAAACAATTGGCAAAACTTGTTTGCAATTTTTAGGTTTTGTTACTTTAAGTTAATAATCACAATTTATAATTATATATATTATATAAATTTTGTATAGGATTAAAGTGGCGTTGTTTCATTTGTTTTTTATTAGCCTGTATTAAGGATTGTGTTTTTAAATTAAATCTCAACTAACGACTCATTGAAAATATTGGAAAGTCCATCTTTATATTAGTATGCCAATAATATATATATTTTTTAAATTCCCTAAAACTATATTTAGTTTTATTGTTCTCTCAAGAACCTATTTTTCGATTATCTCTCTTCCATAACCTAATCAGTATTGCCGTTTGGTTTTTTTTTTTTTTTTTTTTTTAATTAGGACCAGCACTCAGGGGATGACCCCTACTTATGCAATGCATTGTGCCAGAACTAGGAAATTAGGTTGTGGGAAGGGGGATAAAGGGAGTAGTGCTTGTGGACATTTGATTTGAATCCTTGCACATTGAAAATGGCAGGAAAGACCTCTGCGGGGAGTTTATTCCACATACGAACTGTTCGGCTAAAAAACGAATTCTCTCTGTAATGCGTAGTGCGATTCACTGGCCAATCGACCACAAAGGAATGCGCTCTTGATGCAGAACGCGTTGCGCGTACGAAATTACGATTTTCAGGAACTAGTTCCCTGATTTCATAAGAGCACATTCCGTTGTAGTAACGATAAAACAGTGAAACACACCACGATGCTCCAGTGAGTCAATAGAGCTGGATACCTTACTGTCACCGATGAGCTTCTTCGCTCTCTCCTGCACGCGGTCGAGTAACTCCAAAATAGACTTTGAAGCACCGGCCCACACATGAGAGTTGTATTCCATTTTCGGTCTGATAAAGGTGACATAGATAGTAAGGAGGTCAGATGGAGTGAAGTATTTCTTACACCGTTTCAAAAAACCTAGGCACTTGAATGCTTCTTTTGCGACATGAAAAATATGCTGGTTCCAACGAACATCACATTGAATTTTCATGCCAAGAACATCGAGAGCTTCTGATTCCTTAATATATATATCACCCATAATTACAGATGAGGTAGCATATTCAGCCGTACGCCTGTGCGAAAGCACACAGCACTGGGTTTTATGAGCGTTAAATTGAACCCTATTCGCAAGGCCCCATTCGGAGATTACCAAAAGGTCGCGATTAAGGGTATCATCCATGTGCTTTCGCACAGCCCCAATTTCCCGAAGGCTTGGTCTATTACGAAAAGAAAATGAATGGCATATGCTACTGTCATCTGCGAAAGAATAGATAGGGTTGGAAGTCTGACGTAGAAGGTCATTGAGAAAAATAAGAAATAGGGTAGGGGAAAGAACGGAACCTTGCGGTACCCCTGAATTTACCTTGAACTCGTTTGATGCGATCCCATCTATAACAACTCGTATAGTGCGATCCCTGAGAAAGCTCGATATAAGTCGAGAGAAACTATTACCGACACCAAAAGCAATAAGTTTTGATATGAGCGCACCATGCCACACTCTATCAAACGCCTTAGAAATATCTAGAGCCACCACCTTACTTTCGCCGAAGTGGTGAATGGATTGACACCACTTTTCCGAAAGGAAGGCCAGTAAGTCACCCGTAGAGCGTCCCCTACGGAAGCCGTACTGCCGGTCACTAAGTAAGCTGTTGGACTCCAGATACCTCACAAGATGAAAATTGAGCATACTCTCCATAACTTTGGAGAGTGCAGAGCAAATTGCGATTGGGCGGTAATTTTCAGGGTTGCTAGCCTCTCCCTTTTTGGGGATCGGTGTTACATTAGCAATCTTCCAACATGATGGAAACTCACCAACATGGTATAAAATGTTGAAAAGTTTTGCTAATGGACGCGATAACGTCGAAGAGCACTGCTTCAAGACCAGTGCTGGAATTCCATCCGGACCAGGGGACTTGTTTATGTTGAGATCCGCTAAAACCCTTTTAACTGCACGTGCTCGAAAGAATATATCCGGCATAGTTACTGATACTCTTTCCAGTGCGGGCAGTGGTTGATTGCTTACCGGCAAGTAAGAATTACTTGCAAAGATTTCAGCCAAGAGGTTTGCTTTATCAACCGGGTCGTTAAATATTTGATCATCCTTTAAAAGAGGCGGAATTGAGGAACTAGCATTATCCTTCACTCTTTTAACGAATGACCAAAAGCTCTTGCTACCCTGAGGAGTAGCAAGAACTTTAGCACGAAGGCGCTGCTCGTATAGAGCTTTTTCGCGCCTAAGTACCTTGGCACATGAAGATCTCGACTTTTTGCGTAGCGAATCAGTACTTGCGTGGTTACAGTTTTTATGCTTTTTTGTAACTGTTAAAATCTCCACAAAACATACATATATAATTTTGTTATATTTGGTAAAATTTTCACAACTTTTTTTGTACAGACTCGAAATAAAGTAAAATTGCTGAAAAAGTACTTGCTTCATTATTTGAGGTAAAAACCTCTCTAACAGCTGTTTCTCTTAATATATCAATTTGATTTTTATGACAAAAGTTACACAAATAAAATGTAAATTCGAAATAAACAAAAAAAAAACATTCCTAAAGTTATACTCTGCACAACTAGTGAGAAATCATAAAGTGTTTCTTGCTTCATGCTTAGAAATAGCAACTGTGAAATAACATAAGCTGCACTTGTTTGGTTCGGAAAACTAAGTACTCTGAAAATTGTTAACAAATTTTGTTGTTCTACTTAAAAAGTTTGACAACTAGCTACTGGTACCGTACCGTACAATAGAAGAAAGTTGTCTGTTAATTGCCGCGAAGAAGAGCCGGATATAATACGGAAAACTTGTCAGTAATTTTATGTTAAAGTTTGAAGCAAATAAAACTCAAATTTGTCTTTAAGAATGGTATTTATAAAATTATTAAAATAGTTAATTGAAGCTCAATATTTCAAAGAAAAAAAGGTTAATCCGATTTTTTAATTAAAATCATCGGTCTGAATTTTTGTTATTACATTTTTCTATTTTTTTTTTTATTTTATTTTAGTTTTGTTTTTTTTCGGTAAATAAATTTGCTGCATTATTTTTTTCTCTGAAGTATGAAATAAAACATTTTACTATTTTTTATATAAATTACATTAGATTACTATTTGTTTAGGGAAAATTTTAAAATGTAACTTTTGATAAAAAAAAATGTGACATTTTTGTAGAAAAAGCACAACATTTTCTTGTCTTTCCCTGGCAACACTGAAACTGATACACTTTTCTTGTTTTTTAATATTAAAATTATTTGTACATTTATAATAATTTGCTACTCCTTTCTCCTATATAGTACTGTTTAATACAAAAACAACAATTTTTGTCTGCTTTACTTTAACCAGGGATGTCAGATTCTTTTTGACAAAATTCGCCAAAACCAATGTGAAAAATCGTCAAAACCATATTTCGATAGTTTAAAATATTTTTTGTTAATAAAATATAATTTCACCAAAATGCCTAATACTCGTAAAAAATAGAAAAAATATAAATATACATGGTATGTAATTTATGTTTTATTTAAAAAAAAGACAAAAAATAATAATAAACACATATAAGATACAAGGTTTATTACACACTAGTTATAGTTTTCTTAAATCTTTTTAATTTAATTAAAGTATAACATATAAGTTGAGATATGTTTAATAAAATAATGTAGAGAAATAATTTTACAGTTTTATTTTATTTCTAATATGCTGTACACTTCATTCTCAAGACATTCCCTAGCGTCCTCTTCCTTGGAATATATTGTGTGTAGGAATTTATAAAAAAAAATAATAAGCATCAAGAAAATCATACTGCATTCTATTCGCAGGGGAGTCTTAGTAGAATTCACTATCGAAAACACTTTTTCAAAGCAGGCATTGCTAGTTGGATTTACCAGCACATAGAAAACGGCCAGAGCACTTTCCTTAAAATTTAACATACTTCCAGTTTCTTATTACTGTAAATTTTTGGAAAAATGATTTATTTAAGTTTTTATATTTCCTACCTAGCGATATCGTATGAAAGCGAATATAGTTGTACTACCTAGTATTAGCGGCGCTACAACAAATATTGCAAAAATAACATGGTTTTTTATTCTTACATTGTCCGTTGGAAATTTCAAAAACAGAAAGAGAAATAAAAAAATGCAAATTCTTGTTGTTAGTATTTTTTTAAAGTAAAATAAAAACAACTTTTGACAATTTTAACTACAAACCAGCTGGGCGGATGACACTACCTACCTACCCTGCCTTATTTAAGTCTTACATACCTTCTAAACATTAATTGTAAACGGTTCCAATTTACGAGATATTTTATCCTTCACCGTCTTAACCTATAACTTCTACTCTTATAAATATTTTTTATGTAAATGAATATAAATTATTTTGGCTTAAGTTCATTTATTTTGAATTTCTAAAAATCTTTTTTAGAAAGAAAATTTATTTTTGCAAATATATGTGGACGTTTTCCAAAGAAAACAAGAAAAATTAGACGCTAGTAAAATGAAATGCTGCACTTTCTGGACCGCTAAGACCTTCATCAGCATTCTTCGCCTCTATCTACCTTAGTTGTGTATTTTATAAACATCATCTATTTAACTAACTAACTTTGTAAATAAGAATACGAGAATATTGATATCAACATTAATTTGGTTAGACGAAATTTACACACAACCAACGTATTTTTTATGTACATATATTAAATAAAACAATTATTAAATTATTGTTTGCCAAATAATAAAAATTGTATAACTGATCGCTCTTTGCTAAAAAAAAAATCACCACGTCGCCATATCAAAATTTAGATCGCCAAATAAGTTTTAGAATCGTCACGATTGGCGAGAAACCGTCGTATTTGACATCCCTGATTTTAAATATGAAATACAATTTAGCAGCATGCAAAATCAAAATAAGAACAGTAATAAAAGAGAAAAAACTTTAAGCAAATTTTTTTTTTATATTTTTTTCTGCTTACCTTTAATTTAAATCTCTCTCACAAAATTTTAAATGATTGGCAGAGCAGCAATTTTAAAACGAAAAAATAATTGAAATCTTTTAAATCGTCGTTTAAAGACCATTTTATACTCTAGTGAAAAAATTGGCGATCACCTATATTTTCCTAGCTATAGGTTTCTGAACTTTTCATAAAAAATACGATTGTGCGCTTTATTGTTTAGGATATCAATATGGGTATCATTTAAAAGACTTTAAAGAGATTTTTAGAAAACACTAAAATTAAAAAAAATGCTTAATCCACTAAGAGCCGATGAAATTTTGATGTAAAATTATAGCACTTGACTTTATTTTCTTATTTTTTAATTCTCTGTCACCCCAATATATGTTTTTTTTAATTGGAGTTACTTTACTAAACTAGATATACATATATGGTGTAGGGTTTATAAAATTCGGCATAGCCGAATATAGCACTCTCACTTGTTTGGTTTAAAATTGCACAGCAAAAACAAAAAACCCTTAACAATGCACGGAAAAATATTCTTTAAACTTTATAATTCTTGCTTAAGTGTTAGAAAAAATATTATTCCCTTGGAAGAATATTAGAAATAATGAGCATGAGCCTAAATAAGCATTGCAAAAATTATTCAGTAAAATTTTTTTAATAAATAATGCTTATCATTATTAATACTAGTTTTTTTTTTTTTTTTTTTTTTTTGTTACAAAGAGCCCCACTGTACATTTATGCACATTTTCACACATACTAATGAAAATCCATGCAAATTAATTCGTTAATGTTTACTAAAATCAAGCAAATTTCAGAATACAAACGGACAAGCTGATAATATGCATGGATGTATTTGAAAGCAATAGTGGGCTCAAAATATAAATTAAAAAACCGGAACTCAAATTCAAAAACATAATAATAATAAAAATAATAATAATTTTTAAGGTTAATATTTTTAAGCAACTTAAAAAACCAAAAAAAGAAATAATTAAAAATCTATGTCGTATCAAATAAAAAAAATCTTAAAAAGTTTCACTGGCAAGAAATATATGCACTCACTCATACACACTTTCTCATAATGGAACAGAATGCCCAACAAACTGGCTGAATGCGAAACACACTCACACATTCTCTATTCACATACACCTAACTTGTACTCACTAACACATCCTTAAAACGCCAACGATAAAAACGAACAACAACAACGGTTTTATTTATGCATTGACAAGAAAAAATCACACACACTTACTCACTCATACAATGTAAAACTAATAATGTTTTGTAGTGTAAGTAAGTTGAACGATGACGGTGAGCTACGCCAGCCTGCTTGGTTAACACACGAAAACAGTTTTCATTTGATCTCTCTACAGTGCAAGTGTGTGTTTTAGTACGAACTGAAGAAAGAAAACAACGGAAAATAAAATTTTAGAAATTTAATATAATAAAATATTTATTAAAAACATAATAAACAATTTAAAAGTATGAAACTTATTTTAAGGGTAAAACAAATAGTTAATCAGTGTTTCGGATTTGCTTTCAAGTACAGTTCAAAGTTTCAAATATCCCTCCACATTTAGTAAACACTAGGTGGCGTTGTTTATTATAATTGTTAACCTCATAATAAACCCTTTTTTAGTGTATAACGGCAAAAAACACTATAATGTTTAAAATAATACCAACAAATTACAAATACATGCATAAGTAGATATTTATAATGCTAAAGCTACGAAAATCCACTTAAAAATATCTAAATACATATGTAGTCTTTTTCTAAAAAATATTACATTTTATTGTCTAAAGGCAAGAAAAAGTATGTAAGCAAATGCAAAAATAACACTAACACATCAAAATAAAAATATACAAATGCTACTACCACACTACTAATAAAACAAAAAACATCAAGCAACTTATAAAATGCTAAACAACAGGCAGCAACATTAAAAAAAAATATAACAGAAACGTAACAACAGCGTAACTAAACAGCAGATTAAGTTTAACATACTAAAGTGAAATACAAGAAAAAAGAAACAGAAGCACGCACACATAAAGCAAAAGCCAACACAATAAGAATAATAAATAAAAATAGAAAAAGTAAATGGGAAAACGTAAAACATGTTGAGTAAACCACACACATGTTGAAGGAAACACAAAAAGTTGTAGTCAAAAGAGAATATAACGGCTGTGCTCTCTTTGATATTGTATTAATATCTCTTACAATGATTTTTAATCTTAAATTTAGAATCTAAATATCATTGTATTGTGAGTGATGCCACTTGGAATTTTTCTTATCTATAGGAATTCCTTGATTTTTTTTTATTCCTTAACTGTTATGATACACATACATATTGTTAATTCTATATATCGCTGGTCTCATGTAGAAAGGCCCTAACTCGTATATATGTAACTTTACAGGAGAAGGTAAAAACATAATGGAAACTGTATTTATCACAATGTAATATTAAAAATGCAAATGCTTAGAAAACCGTTATTTTTGATACTATTGCTTTAAAATTTTGTGACAAGGTGTATCTGTATGAAATGTTTTGGAATCACATCAGGTTCATAATTACGCATACATACAAACTAAATTCCTAAGGATCCAAGAACTGGCAACACAGGGTTTCTGTGATTACTAATTCGTTCAAGATCGTTTTAACTAAAGCGTATTTAGATCACTCCGAATGCTAAAACTAATTCAGTGTTTTTTAATTTATGTGAGTTTTTGAACAAAAACTAATATTCAGATAAGTGAAACGCGTTCTTGTTACCATTAAAGAAAGTGGGAATTAGGAATGTGATTATAAATTAAGTAATTTTATTTACTGAAGTACATATGTGCGTATGTATGTTTTTTAAATAAAGTTAATAATGATATACAGGACTGTTCTAAAAGTCACGTGATTTATTTTAAAGTGTCATGGTAATGCGTTTCTGTTTTAATAATTAAAAGATTCAGCCTTATAGTATTCAAAACAAATTTAGCAATAATTTTATTTATTGTGTTTATTAAAAAAACAAAAATAAAAAACAGCTTTTCAAAACATAAAGCGTACTTTGATAGCCACTTTTTGAATAGATAACAATTTTAACATTATTTCTTTGATTCCTTTTTTTTAGTAAAAACAAAAATATGGCAACACCTTGAAAATAAATGCAAAATTGTCACTGCATTGAAATCAAAACAAAAACTAAATACACAGAGTGTATATTGAAAAAGGCAAAATATTTCAATTAAAGAATTTGGAAATGAAAACATAAAATAAATAACATATGCAAACATGCATAAAAAGAATATAATATAAAAATAACAACACTAACACATTGCAAAACAGCTTATAAAAAAAAATACACGATAAACAATAGGAAAGAAAAACTCAAAAATCGTCAATGACAGTGTGTTGGATATTGCATATAAAAACAAAACAAAAAAAGTTCAAGTTAATTTATTGACTAACAATTTTTTTTTTAATTTTAAATTATTCAAATTAAAATGTTTCTAAAAATTAATGAAAAAAATTAGCGACAAAATTGTCTATGAAATAATAAAAACAACAAAATTGAAAGTAAACTTCTAAATAATTATTTATTGGTAAATTATCAGTTTGAAAAAAAATATAACGGGAGCATCATGGTGGATATTCATTCAAATTTAGAATATTTATGCCGCGTTTGTGCTGCCAACACTAAAGGCAAGAACTCGGTAGCTGAATGTGTTTACATTTTAAAGACTGCCGGTTTAAAGGATAAATTGGATAAATTTCTTTATTTAAAGGTAAGTTATGCAAACAAAACTAAATGCAGAGCAAAAAAGTATAAAATTAAAACATCAGAATTTTAATTATTTTTCTCTTTAAACCAAAACAAAATGAAAGAACTGCACTTTTGTTTTGGTCTTTTTTTTCATAGGTAATTTATTTTTGTTATTTTTAACGCGCAACAAAATACACGCACATTTTTTAACGCCATCAACCAAAGTTTTGTGATTTATATTTCTATAAGGTATTATCTACCTTCTGCAACTGAATGCTTCACTTGCCAAATCAATTAAGTAGTTTTTCTTTTTATTACTGATTATTTATTAATGACTAGCTGTTCCCGGGACGCTTTGCTACCCCAATGAGAATAATGGTTCCACTACCACTCTTTTAAGCAAGTTTTTAATTTGAGTAATATTAATTAGACCTTATGAATCAGGATTTATTATTTATCTTTTAAACATTCTCAAAATTGTTTTTGTTTAAAATCAATTCCTCTTCCCCACTTACCCGTACTATTTCTTAAATAAGCATTCTCTCTTTGAACTTCAGGCCGTGTCAGATAAAACTTTGTCGCTTTGCGTGACGTTTCAAACTTTGAAAAAAAGCGTATAACGCAAGAAGTATGTCACAATAAAAACTTTTACAGCGCCTAATTATTGTTTGTTTTTATAAGTTTTTCTTCCATAATTTTCTAAAAAAATAATAAAGGAAGAATATTTAATAAAAAAAATTATATTTTAAAATACTTAACTCTTTTACGTTCGATTTTGCAAAAAATTATATACAAATGTATAGCAGCTAATTGTCAAAGCGCGCAAAAAGATGAGTGTTGACCAACTTTGTGCTTTGCTTTGCGTTAAAAGTGCTTTATGTGACATATTTCATATAAGTTCGTGCATTTTATCTTAGATGTCAAAGCGAATTTGCAACGCAACGCAAAGCAAAAGTTTTATCTGACACGGGCTTTCTAAGTAAACGTCTATCGTATTCTAATTTTTTTTTTAATCCGTGCAGCCGTAAATGCCCGTTTTAGTCATATCTCACGACCGCGTCGACCGAATTTGTGCAAACTTTAGATAAACCATCTACACGACCATACGGTTTGACCGTTCGTGAGTTATAAAGTCACAACACACCTGAAAAAAAAGCAATTGAATGCGAATCAATTACCAGGTGACTGCAGTAGCAAATTCATTCATTTTCGCCGATACTTAAAATGTCAAACTTTATATTTAAATAATTGTAGAACAATTTTTTTATATGCAGTTTGATATTCTGAGCAACGGCAAAAAATATTGAATTTCCCATTGCAAACATGATTTCGCCATGAAATAGTTCTTAAATATGGGATTACACGATTGCCGCTAATACACCAATATGACCCAATTTTTACTGTACTAAATTGCCACACATTAATGAAGTTGTCCCAATGATATTTTCTTCGGTCACATGATTGATCCATTGTGTACAAATTTGATTGCCGCAAAATGACAAAAAACAATTCGGGAACAATAACCTAGCCACACGAGCAGACTTGAAAAATAAGTGCATTAATATGATTTGTTCTTTATAATGAAAATAATGTTTCAGCGTTGTATAATACACGTAAATTAAATATTAAAAGAAATAGAAAATGGTGTTCTTCTACTCCCAGGATAAGTTCACGGATTTCAGTGTATGACCTCCTCAAAGTATCACTCGGATTTTCCTTTTTTTTTTAACGTAGGTGTTGTTATTATAACCTCAGAATTATACTGGCTGGTCATAGAGTCATCTATGACACAGCGATGGCGAAAATGAATGAATTCGCCATTGCTATCACCTGGTACATGAATTCGCCATTGTTTAAATGGAATAAAACTTAAAAGCGCAGATATCTAGAAGTAATTTTTGAAAAAATTGCAACTCAAGGATTACATATTTTAATAAGCGAAAGTTAAAAAATTAACTTTGCGAAGCCGATCTATACAACAGAATACAATACCAAAGTTTAACTCGGGCTTTTCATCTTCCAATTTTAAAATCTGCGACATTTACAACTTGAAAATATATTTTTATAAATTTAACAATTTTACAATAAATTATACAAGTAGAACATACACAATTTTATTAGCTACAATTTTTTTTTGTTGTAGAAGAAAATATTAATGAATAATTGTTTTAAATAAGTTTTAAATAAATCATATATTTTTTGAGACTGCAGACTTTGGCAGCATTCTAAATATTTTTTAAAGCATATATATTTAAACTGAGAAAAACTAAAAAAATCGTTATAGTGATGATTTACTTTAAAATCGGCAAAATATTTAAAGAGATCTGACAACCCTGCTCATTATATTGCTGTTTTTGCTTTACATGTTTTACATTTTGTTGCTTCTGTTTACTTTCATGGTGTCGTGTTTTATATTTTAGCAATATTTTATTTTGCTATATAAATAAAGATGAACCAAGGATTATTTTATGTGATTGTTGCGGCATATGTTTGTATTGGTGACTCTAAATGTTCTTGCAAGCCATGGCTAGTGTCACATACTTAGAAAAACGAGTTATATTGTTCAGCGTGTACTATGTTTAGGCATTTCTAATTGTTGTCCGCTTTATTAAGTGCATTTACAATCCAATTCCCAATTGGAAATTTGGTTGAGTGGGAAATAAATAGGTAGTTGAAGGTTGTTTTTGGATCTTAAAAAGGTAGGTACAAATAATGTGAAATGGGACCATTTAAAAAAATTCTTAAATAACACTGCCGCACACATGTCATAAGTAGGTACCTATTATTAAATATTTAGTGATCCTTAAAAATATTTTTTCAGAATAATTAAATGTATGAAATTTATATTTTTGAAATTTAAAGCAAAATCGCATGGAAAGGAATTTTATGACTGTTCGATTCTTACTTACTGTCAAAAATAAATCAGATAATCTGTTGTTGTTAATAATAACTTCAGAGTATCCCAAGAACCAGTCTAAACGAATTTCGTACTAAAATTGTTGTGTAAATTGTTTTACACCTTATTTTACATAAATATGACATAAGTTCTTATTGGGTTAAGCATTTAAAAAAAAAATTTAATATTTCCTTAAAGATCTCATCAAAATCTTTTAAATGATATCCATATTGATATTTTAAAATATTTAAAATATCACAGGCACGTAACTCAGAAAATATTGGCGAACGCCAATTTTTCCACTTGATATTTTTTGTGTTATTTTTTTTTATTGGATTTACTTCATTGTTCCAAATAATATAGAAAAATTAGAGTTAGGCGTGGTGTTTTGACCACCACGTCGAATGACATGGATCGATCTTCCTGATTTCCAATAGAACCTCTTTGGACACTGTCTGATCGATTGGCGTATTTAAATTTTAGCAGACAGACTAAAATTTAAATACGCCAATCGAGTTCGCTATGCATAAGAACTCAGAATATATGTATGTATATACTTTATGGGGTCGGAAATGGATATTGAAGAAATTACAAACAAAATAACAATCTTAGTTATACCCTTTTTCTTCTAATTGTGGTGAAGGGTATAAAAAGATCTGATAAATCAAAACAAAAAGGAAAAAAAAATACCAATTTAAAGGAAAATACAGCAACTAGAAGCAGCAACTAAATAAATAACTAAACATCAAAAAATACTTATTTAGTTACACAAACACTATGGCACATATTAACAAGTCGGCGTTGCCAGAGGCTTTAAACAGTTTTTAATTTTTAATTAAACTTTTTAACCCTAGAATATCATACTTCGTCGAAACGACGACGCATGTTTTTGTTTTATGTTTTCTCTTCTAAAAGAGTGCTGTGAAACTTTTTTTGATTAAATTGTATTTAAAAACAACATTTATTTGTTTTATTTCAATAAAATACATAAGAAACTATTGAAAAAACTAACCCTTGGAAATTTTCTATATACAGATCATCCTCTTGAATACAATACATCAAAATTAAGTATGATATTCTAGGGTTAATTTTGTTTTACAAATTATTATGAATTGCACCAATTTTCGTGAAAAACTACTACTCGTCACTAGCAAAATGTCAAAGCCATTAGAAACAAGAATTAACTCGTATCAGGAAAATACACAGTTGCAACAGAAATACAACAACAGAAATACAATAAAACAACAACAACAAACAACATTTTGACAATCTGTTAGCACAAACAATATGCATACAAATAATGTACTTTTGAAAAGGTGGTGGCGAAATAACTATCAAAAAAAATCAGCTATTATTAACCTCACCTGGTAGAGTTAATTCGCCTTGGCCAATAGTGAATGCATTCTTTCTTTATAAGTTTATAACATGCCTTTTTTATGTAACTACACTTTTCCCATATTGTTGTTTAAGCCTTTTTAATTTTGTTTGGTTGATTAAAAAGTATGATATCGTGCATAATAAAATTTCAAATATTGTTTTGAATATTTTATTTCATAACGAGCAGATAGTCGTCAGTAAGCAAAAAATTCTTTCATTAAACTAATAATTTAATAATATTTAAACCTATTAGCATAAGGCTCTAATCGAAACTCCTGATAAAAATTTACAACAAATTGTACAAGCTTTTATTTCTATATTTTAAGGTAGAAACGTATTGTCCCAAAATTGCTTATAAATCGACAAAAAATCTGACAAGTCTACATTGGATGATTTTATTGTATGGATTTCAGAGTCATGTGATAAGAATAACTTATTTGTTTTTAATTTTTAAATAAAAATTACAAATGCCTCTTTATTTAACCGAAAATAAATAATCCAAGAACTTACGCCATAAATTGAAGGAAACTGCAGTTAAAGCAATTTTGTTACTTTAAGTAAGAAAATGACTAACACAAAAGCGATGATAGTCTACAATTGTATTTTAAGATTTTGAGTAACGAAACAAGAACGGAACAATGAAATCCGTTACACATTAGTCGTTTAAAAAGGATTTGCGATCGATATCAACACAGAGATAGGTTTATGTTAATTAGATTAAATAATTCCTTTCATTAACAAAAATAATGTTTTAAATTAAACATATAAAATCTGAGCAGATAGTCATTTTCTGTCAAAACTTTTTGATAATATTCAATTTTTAAAGATTTTATAATTAAAAGTTGCTAAAAATAATTTAATGATACTTCAAAAAATACTAAATCTTCTTAAAATTATTAATATGGTAAAAGGAAAATTGTATAATGTAAATAACAAAAATTTGTTAAAAGAGTTTAGTATATAAATTTAAATAACACATCTGGCAACAACGATTCTATTTTTATATATAAAGAGATGACCGGACAAACAAATTGAAAAGAATTGCACACATTCATACAAGTATAATGTTTTGAGTTGTGTAAATTAATAAAACGCAAAAACAAGAGAGAATGTATTATTCAAAGCAAGCAAATATTTGAAAGTGTTAGTAAATGTTAAAATTATTTTACAGTGGCCTGTTAGATAAAATATTAACTTTAAATTTATGCTGCTACTTTAAGTTTAAGTTTGTAAGTTTAATCTGATAACTTTTCTAAAAAATGTAAAACAATATTTTTTTCGTATTGAAATTATTTTTTTAGGGTTCCATAGACAAAGCGTAAAAATCAAAGCGTGTTATAAAAGTGACGTGATATTCATAAAAAATATTGTTACTTTTGTATCCTTCGCTACAAAAAGTGGAAAAAGGGTATACCTAGCTAAGTTTGTCATTCCGTTTGTAATTTCGACAATATCCATTTCCGACCCCATAAAGTATATGTATATACCTATTCTTAATTCCTATGCAGAGCGAAGTCGATTGAGCGATGTCCGTCTGCCCATCTGTCCGTCCGTGTTAGTGTTGAAATCAACTTTGCCAAGACTAGAGCTAGAGAAAATTTAAATATGCCGATCGATCAGACATAGTTTCAAGAATTTCGCTATTGAAAATCAGCAAGATCGGTATATGTCCTTCGAGGCAGCAGGACAATGTAAAGTAACTCCAATCTAAAAACAAATATATGGGGCGATAGAGAGTTAAAAAATAAGAAAAAAAACATCAAGTGAAAAAATTTGCGCTCGCCCATATTTTCCAAGTTATAGGCCTCTAAACTTTTCATAGAAAATTACGATTGTGCACCATATTTTTAAGATATCAATATGGGTGTCATTTAAAAGCATTTGGAAAGATCTTTCAGGAAATACCACCATTTTTAAAAAATGTTAACCCATTAAGAGCCGATGATATTCTTATATAAAATATATATAGGACTTAATTTTTTTTCCTTATTTTTTAATTCTCTGTCACCCCAACATTTGTTTCTTTATTGAAGTTACTTTAGTAAACTAGATTTTCTTATGTATATGGTGTATAAGATTCGGCATAGCCGAATAAAGCTCTCTTACTTATATTAACTGTGATAGGCAGACATGTCATATATGCACAGTGTCAGTAAAAATATGAGTGTTTAATTACAAGAAGAAAAAAAATAATAAATATAATAAAATGAAATGAAGAAATCGTAATAGTAATGTGATTTTCACTTGTATAGACTTATTTTGTGGAACCGTCGTGGGCTGAGACTAAATTTTGAAAAAGATTTTAAATGTACCCAAAGTGTATGTGTACGTTGTAACAAATTAATAAAACTTACCTCAAAATCTTGAAATATTTTTTTCTAAACTTGAATTTAAAGAAAATAAAAAATGAAACGCTGAGGAAGTCGCACAAAAAACAGAAAATAGTCAGACTTTATATTGCTCACAATTTTTTGATTGAAGCTTCTTTACCTTTAAAAATAAGAGCGTCATGAGTTAACATTAAGTTTAAATTATCCATAACTATAATCAATTTTAACTTATTTTATTTTATAAAACCCACTATATAGAAATAAAGAAGGAGATGAAATCGCTAGATTTCCCTGGAAATAATAAAATTGACATTACTTTTCAACAATAAAAAACAAGAGAAACAAAAGCAGCCAACTTCACTTCGTAAAACACTGTCAAAATCGGATTTTTCAATTCCTCAGCGTTGACACCGCGCTATTATGGTTTGCTTCATACATTTTAGATTTTGAATTTTATGTGAAGAGAGGAAGAAAGAAAGATAGACAGTACAGACTTTGATGTACTCGCAAAGTTGCTATGTTTTTCTTTCGTTGCTTATACACAGTTGTATATATGTACATACACATATTTTTGTGTTATAAGCACCGCATACAAAACGTCCAAAAAATAGAAACGATCAAACAGAAGAAAACAAAAATTTGTTAAAAGAAAACTTTTCGTGTCTGAATACCAAACAAAGTTTAAAAGAAAATTAAAAAAAACTTTTTCAAAGTAAAATTTGCGTGTGTGAATGCAGACTGTGCGTTACCCGCTAATTTAGGTTTGGTTGTAATTTTGCTAAGATTGGCGATTTATGTTTGTTTGTAATTATACCAATCTGGCAACTACAATCTTCGTCATGAAAGTAATTTCTCTTTAATGTGTAGTTCTCTTAAATAAGTTTTGTCTAGTGATAAAGTGAATATCCTTCTTCTGAG
Source organism: Gymnosoma rotundatum (assembly GCA_916610165.2). Classification (NCBI taxonomy): domain Eukaryota; kingdom Metazoa; phylum Arthropoda; class Insecta; order Diptera; family Tachinidae; genus Gymnosoma; species Gymnosoma rotundatum. Next base: position 121,320,316 of record OU744337.1, on the reverse strand, counting down.
TTTCCATGTAGGATTACGAAATAACTTTTTTTTTATCACATATGTAAATTAGAAAAAAATTAAATGTCAGTCTAAATTTTAAATTTTTAAAGTCCAATATTTAAAAATAATTTTTTGCATTATTTCAGATTTCAGAGAATGATTCTCTTCCAAAGGTGCTCTGCAAATCCTGTTTCCGACAGGTGGAGGCAACAGCTTCGTTGTCTAAAATTGCCAAACATACCCAGCAAGTATTTCGTGATTTTCTTCTTAGCAATTTGGTAAGTAGATAATTTAAACCTGTTTTATATTATTTTTTAAATACGTTATATACATACATACATGTGTACATACATACATATATGTAAAATAAACAAATTAAAACAAAATTGTATAAAATGTTTAGACAACCTCAAAATTTTTTCGAATTTATACTATAAAAATAAAAATTTAAATTTCTTGTCGTATTTCTATCTAAAAAAAAAAATCAAAATTATTGAAACTTTGCTTGCTTGAACCTTATTTACCATCTTTGTTTGTATTTTAGCCTAAAGGACCTTCCGACAGTAAAAGTACTACAGAATTTACATCTTCTGATTTGATGGGAAATAAAGATTTAAATAAAAAATCGAAAAAAGACGAGCCTGTGGTACCCACACTGCCAACGAATACTTTTGTCCAACTGCTAGCACCGTCTCTAGCACCACCGCCATCAACACAACCCTTAACAATGCCATCACGCAATGATGAAGTTATTGTTAATGTTTCCGTAGCTGATCCATTGACGCGTGATAATCAGCAAAAAATGATTTCCAATTCGCAACGCCGGCAAAGTTTATTATTAGAAAACCGCTTCACACCCAAATCGATAGCGCAAAAATCTGTAGCAACAACAACAACAACAGCGGCTTTAAGACGTATTGCTCCTAAAGTAAACCAGCCACCAGAGACTGTAAATACAACGAATAATCCAAAAGCTTCTGCACCGACATTGAACTTTTATCCAGTTAAAACACAACAGCCACCGCAGCCAACACAGATAACTACATTCAGTAGTGGTGGTTATGTTATAGGACGTATTAATAATGCCACGATTGAAAATGAGGAGATCAATAATGCTACGTTACCTTTGACGTCCGCTGCTGATAATATTTTGCAGCAAAAGCGGAAAAACTTGGTCAAAGCTTTGAATAACATTAAAGCCAATAATTCAGGACAAGTATCACTGTTAAAATCCTCACAGCAAAAACAAGCTGAAGCTATACTTAATGCTACAAAAGCTCCCTTAAGCGAAGTCGCCAATCAGATGGCAGAAGATGAATTGCCAGAAAAAATTATTATAGCTGCTCCAAAAAATAAGTTTATAGTGGAAAAGTCCAAAAAGGAGCCCTTGAATTTAAGTAGCAAAACACCAGTATCCTTGACGCAACATTCAGTCTCATCAGTCCCTACGGGCACAATTACCACAATGATGCAACAACAGCAAGAGCCCACACCACTTAAACCCGCATTTCCCGAAGATATACTGTTAGGTCGTGTCATTCGCGATGTGGATTTATTGAAATTGATTTTGAAAGCTCTTAAATGGTCGGTTGATGAACAAAATATAGAACTGCAACTACAACGCCTAAAAAATTCAAAGTTTACCGATATTATGTCGGATCCAAATTTGTTGCAAGATACAGATTTGACACAGCTGCTAGGTCCATACTTGGCTCCGGTTTTGTTGGCGGCTCAGGCTCTGCAACAGCAACAACAGCAAATTTTGAGGAATGCTACTTTGAATCAAAATGTGCCGGAACCAAAAATGACGGCTTTAGAAGCAGCACAGGCCGAAATTAATAAATCAATACCTTATAAATTACCACCAGAAACATCTGTACAGTTAGTACCCGCCACGCCTGAGGAAACGGAGGCTGCTCAATCTCCTCCGCTACATAACACTACAACCACCACACGCATTGCTGCGAAGGGAGATGATCAAAAGGAAACAAAAACTGTAGCAGTGGCTCAAAAGCGAAAACGTAGAGCAGCCGCTCAAAAAGCTAGAGATTCTATTGTTATATCCGACGAGGAAGACGGTCCAACTGAGGAGGAAGTAACTAAAAAACCAAGACAAAGTGCTTCTAAATCTGCATCCAACATACACATCGAGTTGAATCCCAATTTTATGTCTCAATACAATTTTTTGCATGGGTCCGGTAGCAACGAAACTGAAGAACTAATGGCCTTGTTGATTAAGCAAAAAGCTGCTGTTTTAAAGGACAAGAAGTTGCAACGACGTCGACGTAATAGTATTTCAAATTTAATAACACTACCGCCAAGCGAGTTTGATGCTTTAATCGATTTAGATGATGACATTGTGTTAATGGAACCAGTTACTACCACCAGCTCTACGGAAACCAACTTTTCCAATCAAGTGCTGCAACAGCAAAAAACTGATGCTACAAATACATTCGTTATACCCCCTGCACCATTAATTACACGGCCCATCATTAAACGAAGAAAAACTGTTATACACTCGCCTAAGAACGTGTACGATATGTCAGCTGAGCTAAAAAACAAACAACAAAAACAACATATCTCCTTTGCTTCTGCTTTGAAAAGCAAAGAAAAGCACGTGGAAGAAACTATAAACCAAGTGGCTACAGGAAATATTACAAATGCCGAAAATACAAATCCCTCTAAAACTATTACCAATGAAGATTCTGTTTCAGTTACCGCTGCAGAATTGCCATCCATAAAAGCTAACCAACAAAAGAAATTGCAAAATAAATCCAACTTGGGCCAACAACTCTTAGAGGCTATTGGTTTGCAAAAAATATCACAAAAAACTATGAGCGATCCCCAAACAGAAGCAGCCACTTCTTCTACACTGCCCAGTCCTATAACTGTGTTGCCTAATAGCAAGCAGTCCATACAACAAATAAGATCGGCCTTGAAAAAATCCCTTAAATTGGCCCAAGAACAACAGCAGCAAAAGAAAAAGGATTTATCCTCTTCAAATACGAATACAATTATACAAGATGCCGATTCTACAACCAAGACGGTAGTTAAAGAAGTTGTTGTGGTCGAGGGAAAAGGCAATAAAAGTGATAATAGTTCATCCATAGTAGATGTAGAAGAACAAATTGATAAGGTCACTCTAATGGTGCGCAAGAATGATGAGGATACCGCTGAGCAGTCAAAAGTTAAAACAACCACAACTGAAAAGGATCACAAAAATGAAACGAAAAAATGCGCCAACAATAAGATTCAAGAACGTCGTCGCACTTTACTGGCGAATGCCATGCGGAGCATTGTAGCTAACAGTTGTTCTGATGCTGATAAAGAGAAATATTTTAAAGAGGCAGAGCAAGATAAAATAATTGAAAATAATGAAGTTACAACTGAGAATGAGTATGAGATTTTTTTTCTTTTATTATTTTTGGCAAACAGATTTATTGAAAGTTTTTTCTTTTACTTTTTTTTAGAAAATCGGAAAAGGATGACCCTGATCATATAATATTATCTTCTGAAGCTACTGTTACTACAAATGAGGAAGTAATAACGCCTAAAAGAAGAGGACGTAAACGTCTTGTGGATAAGCAAACTGAAATAGAAGCTGCTGAACTTAATGAAAAATCTCAAAAATTTGATAAACCAAGAGAAGACGAATCAGAGGCTACAAACAGTATCAAAATGGAGGAAGAAATTGAAAGTTATAAGTACGTTTTTGTTTTTACTGTCTAATCTAATGATAACCATTAAAATTATTTTTTTTTATTTTAATTTAGAACTTCTGGTCGTCCCACAAGGCAAAGTAAAACACAGTCGAAATATTACAAGGGACCCGAACAGCTCACGCAAGGCAGACGTTCTTTACCTTCTAGAACAACTAGAAATAGGTAAATTTTTGGCAACAAAAAAATCGCAAAATTTCTCGTAATAAAAGAAACATCAAAAAGCTGGTGCGTTGAAATAGTTTTGCAGCTTTTTGATATTTCATTTAATTGTTGTAAGTTTCCCAATTGGACTAAGTATTCTTTTTTTATTCTCTTTTACTTGTATATTTTCTTCAATATTCCTTTATGTCTCTCTTTCTCTTTTTTTCTCTTTTTCCATTTTACAGAAGATATTGTTAGTCTTCGAATATCTAAGACTTTAAACTTTATTTGGTAAATTATAAGAGTTTTCTTTATAAATCTGTTTAATAACATGAATATTTGAATTAGATTTAAGTCATTAATTTCATAAAACAAATATAATTTGTTGTATATATTTATCTATTTTTAAAATTCTTAATATTAAAAAACTTTTTCAAAGCGTTTTTGTTTTCGGTTATAATTTAATTTCGTTATGTAAATACTTTCATTAAAATTTTAAAATACTGAACTTAACTTTATCTTATATTCGTAAGAACTCACGATCTGCCATATTTCGTATATAATTTAATGAATAAATTTATTTTTAAAAACATTTTATTTTCGATTCCTTTTTTTCTGAAAATACAATATCATTTATGGAAGATCCAAATTGTTTAAGACAGGCTTTAATTACATAACTATGAAGAAATACATAAGTATATATTTTTATTGTGCTAAAAGTTAAGAAAGCTTCTGAAGTTTAATTAAAAATATATGAAATTTATATATTCTATATAATTCGTGTTTTTTCTTTCCAAAAGTATACTCATTGGTTTAAGATGTCGGTGTTATTGATATATAAAGGTTGACTACGCTAATTATACATTTACAAGGTTTATTAAATTTTTCCTGACACGAAACATTACGAATAATGATATACATAATATATAATAAATCTGATACCTTTTATATTGATTATAATCTTATGTTTCTTAATAACTATTTCAGAGGGTCGATAATTTCCATAATTTTGTGGTTACGTGTTTTTGGTCAAATATTTGACTAATCTGACCGTACGTTTATGGAGATTAGTTCCTTCTCGCCATTAATGTTATAAGAAAATAGAAAGTAGATCAAGTTCCGCTACATTTTAGCCACAACTGTCAAATGATTTTTAGTGATAATTCTTACGAAAAGAAAGTTGAGGCGCTGTGTAATCCCATTCACCTGTGTCAATGTCGTAATAATGAACGCATTTTCTTGTGAGCCATACCTAAACTAGGGCGGAAAGCCCTGCGTCCGAGGTGTAAAATTTTAAGCAAAAATTTTGAGTTTCGAAGTGACGGACCTTTAACGTTTGTATGTATAATACGGCATATATCGAGGATTTTATGGCGGAATGACGCAATATGGGAATCATCGGAAAGGTAATTTTTTGCTTAGATTTCCATTTTACACCCCGTTTCATTTTTGAGCTGCGTCCGTTAACTGGACTTAAGCCTTAATTTTTTAATAACCCTGATTTTTATGATTTTGGCATAGCGTTGGCGCTTTTGTTAAGGTATGGCACTTCAGCATTAAAGCTATGCGGAATAAAACGTTCCGCATTTATTTAGGTATGGCTGTTAGAAGTATTATAAAGATATGAATCTACTGGACTGGGAACATTTACATGAAGTTGTCTTAAACAAGTTTATTATTGTAATCATTAATTTATTGAGTGTATATTTTTACTGCTTTAAATTGAACAAATATTGCATTTTCTTTTTAATTGAATTTAGTTTTTATTTCTTTTTTCGGAAAATGAAAACCCAGAAAATCAGTACAAGATATAAAAAATTTGTTATATAATTTCATTTAGTTCTTATTATGTATGTACACTTGTATTCGTTGTCATTAAGTACAACTACGTAAGAAAAAATTTATATTATATATATTTCACTTGTTAAAAAAAAATCATCTTCAGTTCAAACAATTTGTTTTGCATTGATTAAAAGGGAAAAATTGAGCGAAACATAAAAGTTCTAACATTAACGCCAAGGCGTATTCATAGCGATTCTCCTTTATTAGTGTAGTTTATAAGCAAACTATGCAGAGCAGTGGCCTTTAACGATATTTTTCGGCTACAATTTATTCTCTTTGTGCACCAGGGGCAAATTACGGCATTCGATATTGATCGAAATTTTCATTTAAATTCTATGAAATTTCGATCGATATCGAATGCCGTAATTTGGTTCCAGAATTGCCGACAGAAAGAAAACAAATTTACCAAAAAGATTCTTAAAATGAACCAAAACCAACTACAGCGCTGCTAATCGTTATTACACTATCTTATAATTTGAATATCGTATATGGCTTTTGAAGAGATCTTTAACCCCGAATACAAAAAAAAAAAATCAATTTTTTTTTAAATATGCTTAACCCATTAAGAGCCGATGTCATTTTTATGTAAAATTATATGTATGCGGTAAATGTTTTTATTTGATTTTTTTAATTCTCTGTCACCCCAATATTTGCTTTTTTGATTGGAGTTACTTCACTAAACTAGATTTAAATAGATGGTGAAGGGTATATAAGATTCGACATAGCCGAATATAGCACTCTTACTTGTTTTTCTTTTTTTATTGGAGTTACTTCATTGTTCCAAATAATATGGAAAAATTGGGGGTCGGCGCGCCCTCGTAGGACATGGACCGATCTTGCTGATTTCCAATAGCACCTCTTTCGAGACTATGTCTAGTCGATTTAAATTTTCTGGCGTATTTAAATTTTCTCTAGCTGCCAAGGCATAGTGCCTTGATTTCAGCACTAACCCGGACGGACATCACTCAATCGACTTCGCTATGCATAAGAACTCAAAATATATGTACTTTATGCGGTCGGAAATGGATATTGTAGAAATTACAAACGGAATGACAAACTTAGATATACCCTTTTCCACTTTTTGTGGTGAAGGGTATAAAAACCCATAGGTTTTGATTGGATCGTGCAAAACGGCAGCCATAATTACAACATAACACATGTGCGAAAAAAACTATTTCATTCAGTAGTTTGTTATCTTTCGACAGGGTGGGACTTTATCGGATGTTTTTAGTTTTTTAAAGATTTTATAGAGAGCTAAGATTTGTTTGTTTGTTGTTTGTTTTTTTTTTGTTGCTTCTCTCTGTGAGTAAAAAGATTGTTGTTGGAAAAATGTAAAATAACAAAAGCATTTAATTTTTTTTAGTCAAAACTAGATAAATCTGACCTTGCTAAAATACATAATATATGTATATACAAATGTATTTATTATTTAGTAAATTATTTTTAGAATTTTAGGCAAATTAAAATGTGATTAGGAATACAATTAAACTTTTTGACAATTTTTACGTAAATTAAATAATGAGTCAATATATTAAATATGAAACATTAAAAATATATTTAAATACATTTGAAGTTAATGATTAAAATAATTTAAAAAAAAATACTACCATAAAATTTGTGATCTTATAAATGTGAATAATCTGTGATATACAAATATTCGAGATTTTGCAAGTAAAAACAAACTTAAATAAAATCAATTAAGAGTGCTATATTCGGCTATGCCGAATCTTATATACCCTTCACTATCTATGGTAATCTAGTTAAGTGACAAAAAATTATAAAATAAAAAAAATGTTGGTACTGCATACATATATGTATAAAATTTTACATAAAAATGCCATCGGTTCTTAATGGGTTAAGCATATTTTAAAATTTTAGTATTTCCTTAAAGATCTCTTCAAAAGCTTTAATATGATACCCACATTGATATTTTTTTTTTGTGAAATCAAGTTTGCCGAGGCTAACACGGACGGACTGACATCGCTCAACGACTTCGCTATGCATTAGAAGTCAGAATACTTTATGGGTTCGGAAATGGATATTGTAGAAAAATACCCTTTATTCACTTTTTTGGTGAAGGGTATAAAAAGAAGGCTAAAGTAGGCAACAAATGTTGAGTTTCAGGAAAATATTAATGTGCTGTTTCTGTATTACGGGCGATTAACTTGTCTGAAAAATTTATATGAAAATATCTCAAAAAACTGAGTGCTTTTCATATAAATTTTTCAGACGAGTTGATCGCCCGTAATACAGAAACAGCACTTAAAAATAATTTAAGTCGATTATTGTCCCCCCAATAGGATGAAAGTGTAAGTCAGTGTTCGTTAAAATGTAAAACCTTGTTGAAAATGTTTACAGAAAAAAGACTTTGCTCCTATTAAACGTATTGTTTGTGTTTGTGTTTTAATTGATTCAATGATTTGTTTGAATATAAAAAATTGTTCTGCTTAAAAATTTATAACAGATATTTATTTAATTTGAAAACCGTAAGCGGTAGTAAAATCGCCATCGAAACTTGCTCGCACCTGTAATAGTAAACAAAATCGGTGAATTACTCATTCTGTGATTTTTATTTTTATAAAAAACATAGGAATCAATCGAACAATTAAATCAATTTAAAATTTTATTAACTCAAACGAATTAAAATTTTGGCTTAAGTTCATTTTTTGTATTTTACTTTCTAAAAATTTTCAAGAAAGAAAATTTATTTACAAATGTTTGCGGACATTATTCAAAGAAAAAAAATTTAGACACCAGCTATCCCTTAATTAGTATTCTTCGCATTATATTTATCTTAGATTGTGTGCATTGTAAACATCATCTATTTATGACGCCACTTTTTAATTGTTTTGTTGCAACGGAATTCATAATTGGAGGAATCTTTTCTCTAGAAATATTTTTTCCGTGGGAAAGAAACTCCGTGAGAATATTCATGATTGGGCTGATTGTATTTTAAGTTCTCTATTGATGTATCAATCGATTTGCTTTTTGATCATATCCAGCGGCCACTTTTTAGAACAGCAATAGAACTGCAATTGCTTTAGCATTGAAGACATTTTAGTTTACGTAAAAAGGTAATAAAAAATTAACACTGTACATGTGTAAAAAACATGTGAATGAACATTAGGGCCACTCACAGCAAATAATAAAAACTCTATTTCTCTTATTAAATGTTGAGAACAATTCATATTTGTTAAAAAAAACTAACTGCTTAATTTTATTAAATTAAGTCACTGAAATATTTAATTTTTATTTTTATATGGATTAAATTATTAAATCACTGAAATTGGTTATTGAAGGTGCAAACACGACGCGATGGCCATTTCGCTACCGCTTACTTAGCTCTTTAGGAAAATTCTATTTTTAATAAACTAAAGATGTTTTTCAAATCAACAAAGTAAAGAAAAAAAATCATAGTTTAAGCAAAATTAATTTTATATTTTAAAATTTAAATTCGAAGCCTCTAAATGCAAAGCTATTGAACTTAAAAATAAATTTCTTAAAGTTTTAGGTTTAAATAAATTAAACCAAGAATAGAAATTAAATTATAGACCATTTGTAATTAAAAAGCTAGAAGAACAAAATATGCCGTGTTGGGCGAAAAGTGATGAATTCCAACGTATTTCTGGCGAAGTGTCTAGTGATAATGATGGTTATAGCTCTGATAATAAGGTAAGATTATTTTGAATGTTAAAGGAAAAAAATATAATTTAATTATTATCTCTGTTTTTAATTATAAAATGGACATATGTATAATTGTATCATAAGTGGGATTTTTTTTTTCATTTTATTGAAATTTAATTTGCATTCTGTGAAATAATGGCAATTAAAAAATTTAACTACGTTTTAATGTAAATGATTTTGATTTACTTTTTTCGTGCTTGACTCCTTTAAATATAAATATTTAATGATATTCTCATGAAATATTTATTACTTTAAACTAAACTAAAAATGAAATGTATTACTGCGGGGAAAACATATCCATATGGCCATTACACTACTGCTCAAATAGCTCATCAGCGGATTTTACCCAAATTTTGTATAGAAAACGAGAAAGTCTTATATCAAAAGCCAAATTGATTAAATCAGAACTCCATTGAATCAATAAGGCAAAATACTTTAAATTTTAAAAGATTCCGAATAATAAATTTTCATATTGGTAAATGATTTTGTTTATTCATAATTGTTTTAATAATGGTAAGGAAATTTTAATATAACTGTTCACTTACTTATAAAAATTGCAAAAATTTGATTATTTTTATCGAAAATAAAAAAACAATTACAATTGTTCGCGGACATTCGTCTGAATGTTGTTTTTTTATGTTTGTGTCTCTATAACTCAGTCATTTCTGGATCAATTTTGAAAAATTTTTTTATTCGAAAGGTTATGCTTACTGATTGGTCCCGTTTTAAAAACAGTTAATAATTTTAAAAATTAAAGGGTGTCCCTAAGCAGCATACATGTTTTTTATGTGTATTTTTAGCACCACATAAAAGTAATATAAATGATCCTAATAGCACAAAGTATTACAAAAATAAATAAAAGGGTGTCCCAATAGGTAAGATAAATTGACTTAAATGGGCTCATCTTTTGAACCGTTATAGACAAACACTTGAAAATTGAAGAGAGTATCGATTATTATAATCGTTATAATAACAAATATAAATTTTTTAAATTATAGATTAAGGGGTGTCACAATAGTTCATTTAATTTGATTTTTATGACCATACTTTTAAATAATTGTAGATAAGCGATATAAATATACAAAGAATCTGTATTGCTTAGTTTGCAATAATAACAAGTATAAAGTTTAGATTTCGAAACAAAAGGGTGTCCCAATAGGTAATGTAATTTGATGAATGGGGCCAAAATTTAGAATCGTTATAAAGAGACGGCTAAAGTTTCTGTATTGCTATGCTCGCTATAACAACAAGTATACAATTTGAATTTAGAAATTAAAGGGTGTTCACATAATTGGTGTCATTTGACCTATATGGCACTATCTTTTAAACCGTTATATACAAAAACAGTTTAAAACTTTGTCTGGTATATAAAGATGTATAAATGTTTAAATTTATAAATAAAAGGGTGTTACAATTGTTGATGTAATTTGATGTATATGGCCAAACCGTAGATAGTTGTTAACAGAGGATTGAACTTTAACAAGCATAAAATTTGAATTTGGAAATTTAATTCATTTAAGTGGCCAGACTTTTAACCGTTATAGACAGATAGCTAAAAACTGTTTTTAAGGCGGTGTTTTTTTTTTTTTGCAAGAATAATTTATATTATGTTTGGCCTAGCTCAATTGCCGTTAAATTCTCTGTTCGAAAGTTATTTGCAGACAAACTGGCTTCGTATTACTACTTAAAGGGGTATAAAAAACGCCAACCGTCTATAGATGGTTGTATAATTGAGTAAAACTGATTAGATAATCGAGTCATAAGAGACTCCTTAAGAAGAGTCGCACCTAAAATACCATTTTCTACTTATAAAAGTATCATTTTTAATAAAAAATGAATTCATATCTACAGAATTATTTAATCGTGTACTTGAGACAAAAAATACTCGAATAGAATAAAATTTTCATAAAATACCAAGTGATTGGTTCTACCTCCTTTTCTTCGAAACGATTTTTTATTATTATTTACATTTTCCCGTTAAAATTTGCTTTGGAATTATTTCCTATGCTTCAGTTAATTAAGCAAATTTATATTTCTCGTCGCAGGTTAGCTGCGACCAATGGTTTACCAACCCTTTAATATGATAGCTGAGATAGTTACAGATCAAATTGTACAAAAAGTCGCCCAGATGGCAGTTTCCTGCCAAAAATATACTAACAAGCGTTTTCGAAATCACCTTTTACATCGCACAGTGGGCGAAATGGAAAAAAATTCTGTAATTTTTAAACAGCTGGTCCGATTGAATTAAAACTTCATTCGACTATAGTAAAGATGTAATGGAGTTAATAATGCCTGCAGAGCCGGCGCCGCCGTCCTAACTTTGCATAGCTTTTTGCCTCTAGCAGAGCCAAAACTCTTTCGATTCTTCAATTTTTTTATTGAAAATTTTGCCTGTATTCAGAAAAATTGTTAAAGAACTCTGTTCTAGTTCAAAAGGAAAAGAAATTTTAAAGTTTTAAAAGTCGATTTTTTTGTAATATTTAAAAAAGGCTTTTAATGCTAATTATTTAAAATAGCTTTTAAAGCCATTTTTTGAAAAAATATATTAAAATTTCTAATAATTCTCGACCCATTTTCTTTCAAACTATAACAGTTTTGTTTGTATAAAAAATCAACTTTTTGGAAATTTTTCAAACTTTTCTAGGAATTGTGGTATTTATATTATAGTCAATATATATATTTTTTCAATTTATCCATTTACTGTATAAATTTCTATAAAACTGCAGAACTTCATTGCATAATATTGATAAAAAAAAATTTGTTAGCATTAAAAATAAATTTAACTCCCCCAAAATCTCTAATATATCATATATCTACCTCGTCTACATATTTTAGAAGACAAATTAATGTTTTAAAATGTAACATCCTGCACCAGAATTGTAATACATTGTTCAAGAAACATACATACACATAAGTATAAAATTTACTTTAAAATTACCTAACAATTAATCTTGGACACTTTTTACTTTAAATTAAATATTTTTTATTAATTAATTTTCAAAAAAAAAAAAAAACAACTTTTTTTGTGTTATTTTCTATTATCCCGATTAAGTATTTAAATCACCGATATTGATTATTGATGGTGAAGCACATCTTAAACTTGCTTAAACTTTGATTTTTGTCTCTACTTTACTGTTAAGACAACATCTTTAGTTTATTCAAAATGTTTGTGACAAGTAAGCGGTAGCGAATTGGCCGTCGAGACGTGTTTTCACCATAAATAATCAATATAGGAGATTTAAATAATTAATCGGGATAAAAAAATATTTTTTTAAATAAATTAAATTAATAGTATATCAAGAATGTTATCCTTTTCTTACAGAACTATTTCCATTTTTTGCGAAATCCCCCACTGTGCATTATATCTTTACTAGTACTAGGGTTAAATTAAAAATTATAAACTCCTAATGACTTCTTTGGTATTCATTGAAGAAAAATATTGTTACGAGCAGTGTTGCCAGGTAAAGGTAAAGACAGGAAGAAGTTACACTTTTCCTTCAAAGAATTACATTTTGTAATTTTCCTTAAATAAATTTTAATTTATATAAAATCTACGGAAAATAACAAGGCAAATAATTAATTCAAAACAAAAAAAAAATCATATCGATGTTACTCATAAGGTTTTAAATTAGGACTCAATACTAATATTTGGGTATAGAAAAGTGCATGCTCTCGCATTCAATAAAATTAGTTAAGGATTTTTTTAATAAATCCCTTTTACCTTTTTTTTAAAGAATGAGCTTCGATAGAATTTACTATACTTATTGTTTTAAAAATACCGTTATTAAAGACAAGTTTAAGTCTTATTTGCTTAAAACTTCAACATAAAATTAGTGAAAATTTTTCACCAATATAACCCGCACTTCCTGAAGGAAATTAAAAGAAAAATTTCTTCTAAGTCGAGGTGTTGGTTGGTACCACCAGTAATTTGTCAAATTTTTCAAGCGGAATAACTGAGGCTTGCTTAGATTTCTGCACGAAATGCATCTCTTATTATTTCACAGTTGGAATGAATTGTTGCCAGAGACATTTTGTTGTTTCTAAACATGAACCAAGAAACATTTCATGATTTCTCACGAATTAAACAGAGTAAAACTTCAGCAATGTAATTTTTTGTCTATTTAAAACAAAGTTTTTATGAGGGATGTTGGCAGCATTTGCAGGTAACCTTTGTTATTAAAATCAAGTTGATCTATTAAGTAAGTTTAATTTCTTAAGAGAGAGATTCTTACCTCAAATAATGAAACAAGTACTTTTTCAGTGATACTACTTTATTTCGTGTCTGCACCAAAAGTTAGGAAAATTTGGTCAAATGTTACGTGGAGTCTTCAAAAGTTACAAAAAATGTAAAAAACGTAACCAAACGGCAACACTGGCTACGAGTTACAAATTTAAATATGTAATAAACCGTAAAATTCAACAATCACCCACGAATACAAGTATTTGTTTGTGGAAGTAAGGGAGAAAACATTTTCAGAAAGCAAAAATATGAAATAAAATGAGCAACTTCATTCAGCAGGTATAAACACGTGTAAATTTCAAAAACAAATTTGCAATAGCCGGCTAAAATGTCAGAATAATGCAAAGTCTTCTAAATATTTATTATAAAAGAGCAAGTTATTGTTAATGTTTTTAGTAAAACGAAAACTTTAACATGGGAAAAGCACATGCGCTAGAATTTGTGTAAAATGTCAAAAATGAAAATCTTAAATAATGTGACTAAACTATAAAAAAACATGTGCACAAATTATAATAAAATTTAAACAAAACGTAAAAAAGTGTTAGAAATAGGTAGTGAAATTCGAACAAAAAAAAAAGTGCTGAAGTTTTACCTTGAAAATATTTAAAACTTATTTTAAATAATTGCAGTCTACAAACATTATTAAACGTTTTTTAAAAGGAGGGAATGCAAAGTTTTATTTTCCGAAAGTATGATGTAAAACACAGTGGGACAGATGATAAAATATTGACTTAATTTGTGTTTTATTAAATTGTTTTATTTAAATTTAAAAAACGCTAAAATCAAGTTTTTTTTTAATAAAAAAAGAGAAATACTAAATACTAAAAAGAGCTCGAATTAATTATGAATACAAATCTTTAATTTTAAGTTTGAAGTCCTTTTTATATATCTTTATTGAATATCAACTTAAAATATAAAGATGCAATAGTATGAAAATTTACTTGAAAGTAGAAAGTAAAATAAACTTTTAAAAAGACAGTGTTAAGGAAAAGTTTATTTCCTAGTGATTGCTTGTTAAATTTTAGACGATCTCCATTTTTCACTAAATGGCAGCGTAAAGTCCCTTACAAATCAACTAAAGATTGGAATCGTTTTAAGAACTTATACATTGTTAAAAACATTGTTTAAAATTTTTTTTAAAGTTATTTAGTGAAATATCAATTTTTATACCCTTCACCACAAAAAGTAAAAAAGGGTATGACTAAGTTTTTCATTCCGTTTGTAATTTCTACAATATCCATTTCCGACTCCATAATGCATATACATACATATATTCCGAGTTCTTATGCATAGCGAAGTCGATTGAGCGATGTCCGTCTGTCCGTCCGTGTTAGTGTTGAAATCAAGATTGCAAGGCACTGTATTAGCTAGAGAAAATTTAAAAGAAAGAGGTGCAAAACATTTTTCCATATTATTGAGAAAAATGAAGTAACTCCAATCAATAAAACAAATATATGGGGCGATATAGAATTAAATAATTATTAAAAAAATTAAGTAAAAAAACTGGCGCTAGCCCATATTCCGATATTTAAAATATCAATATGGGTATCATGTAAAAGCTTTTGCAAAGATCTTTAAGGAAATACAAAATATTTTAAAAAATGCTGAACGCATTTAGAGCATAAAACATTTTTATGTAAAATTATATATGTATATACTACTTATTATTATATATAACTTTATTATATATAACTTTATTATTATTAGTACTTATTTTTTCCTATTTATTACTACTGTCACCCCAATTTTTTTACAGAGAATAAAAAAATTTGGTACTGCATATATATAATTTTAAATAAAAATGACATCGGCTCTTAATAGGTTAAGCATTTTTGAAAAATTTTAGTATTTACTTAAAGATCTCTTTAAAAGCTTTAAAATGATACCCATATTGATATTTAAAAAAAATTTGAAAATTACAGAGCCTCGTAAGTCGGAACATGTAGGTGAGCGCCAATTTTTTCACTTGATTTTTTTCTTTCTTATTTTTGAATTTTCTATCGCCCCATATATTTATTTTTTTTATTGAAGTTACTTTATTGTCCCAAACAACGTGAAATTATTAGAGGTAGTCCTGGTGTCTTGCTTACTGCCTCAGGGGCATGGACGTATTTATTTTTTTTTTTTTTGTGAAATCAAGTGTTCCGAGGACGGATAGACGGACATCGCTCAATCGATTTCGCTATGCATAAGAAGTCAGACTAGAAATTACACACGGAATGACAAACTAAAGGATATAAAAAGTGTTTTAGCTTGTGACCTATAAATGATTATTTTTGGCAACCTGAATTTTATCGTTAACCTACTTTCAGTTTAACGTACCTAGCAGCTAATGAATCAACTTAATAAAATTGTACAATCAGACGCAACGTGTTGTGCTGCTTTGTTACGATATAAATTTAAGTCAGACACACTGTGCAATATGCCCTTTATATTCATGAAAACAATTATTTACACTCTTTAAAAAAAAAAAAAAAATAAAACAGAATTACATTAAAACACTGAGCAAGTGAGTAAATTTTTTGTGAGTGTTTAATTTAAAGAGATGAAAACATTTTAAGGAGAAAAAGAAAGAATAAAAACAAAATACGCAAACAAAAAGAAATCGAATTAGTGAATGGCTCTCGGCTGTGGTTGGGCTTATTATGGCTGCTTTAGTTTATTGTATCTACAGTGCATTGAATGATCTGTACGTCTTTTCAAATGCATTCAAACGGTGTAATTACAATTTTACAAAAACCATAAAGTATGTGAAGTATAAAGAACGTTTAGATTTATTTTATAAATATTGTTGTGAGTTTCGTGAAAATTATAATCGCAATATAAATTGTGCCAAATTACGTTCATCGGACAATCTTTCAGAGAATTTAACGAGAAAAATGAATAAATCAAATAAAAGTGGCATTGATTTTGCAGCCATAGAAGCATCTGCGGAAGCATTCGAAGTCATTGACTCTTTTGCGGCACAAAGCCCGCACGGTTCAGTGGAAAGTTTTTTAGAAGCTGAAAGAATCAGTTCGAATTTCCGGGAAAACTATTTCGAGGATGATATTGAAGTTATCAACGGAGTAGAAGTTGAGTACGAAGTAAGCTAAATCAAAATATTTTTAATTACAATAGATTAAAATTTCTTATGATTCAGTCATATTCATATGTAATGACTATCCGTTTTCCAACAAATAATTACGTTTTTTTATCTGTATCTACACACATACATATACTTTACATATGTATGTATATTACGTTCGTAATAACTTATTTTTTTGAAAGAAACCTTTTAGGCTGTTTTCTTTTCTATTCTATTTGTTTATTTTTTTTTGGTTTTATTTAGTTTTTATTTTGACATTTTGTTTTGTTCCAAGCGTTTTACTAAAAACTTAAAGCTTATCTAGCGGCAACATTAAATATCTAACAGCGATTTTGCGGTAGTTTCATTTATTTATAACAGCTGTTATACTACTTTCTGTTATAACAGTGTTTTCTCTTGTTATGTTAAACTGCTTACTCAAAAAAGCTTTTTAAATTAACTTAGTGGTGTGAACCAGCGCTACACTGTTTTCAAAAGGAGTAAATGTAAGCTAATAGTTCCCCAAAATTCATGCGGTATTTCAAATTTGTGTTTGCAAATTTATACAATAGAAATGAAAAAAAAAAATTGAGACTAATACAAATAGAAATTTATTTAAGATAATAATGCGTAATGAACAGCCTCAAAAACTGAATTCTAATTTTCTAATTAAATCGCTTAAGGGGGCTTAGACGGTACGACTTTACGTACGTAAAATCCAAGAGAAAGTAATATAAAATTCCAACCGTGTTTTAAAACTGAGAGTAAAAATATTACGACAGAGTTACTCTCACTAAAACTAAAATAGCCGTTTGCAGAAAAATGCATGCCTGATCTAATGATTCGTAGTTGTCTTTTGAAAATGTCCAAAAACCAAAGAGAGCCATACGACTGTCAAATTTTCATCCGTATTTACTCTCAATTTGTGAATATGCATTTCGTATTTTGTTTAGACGATCCCACTGGTAATATTCTGCACAAAAATTTTACATGTCGTAAGACTCCTGTAACCATGTAAAGTGATGAATAACATTTCTACCTTGTTGGCTTTATTATCCGGCAAAGTTTTACCAGTTTAAGGCTGTAAGATTTCAAAACTTCTTTTTAATACATTTATATTGAAGATTCATTAAATAAGGGAATAAATAAATCGATACCTTGTGAGTGTATCGATCGCGGCTTGGTACCTCTGTACATAAAAAATGTTTTTGAAAATTTTGTTGGTGGTGGTGGCATTAGCTTTAAAAATTTTTGCATGTCTCTGTATTTATTATTCAAAAACTATTTGGTAAAGTCTGATAAAATTTTGTGTGGGTGGAGGGCGGTTTATCTTCGTATTCCGGTTAATATTTCGAAAACTGTTTACTTGAAATATCTTATTTGGTGGAAGAAAAATTTTAAGCACGCATTTATAACAATAAACGAAACAATGAAAACTTGGCAGCACATTTTTATGTAAAAACTATTAAGAAAATAAAACTTTATTTATTTTAACATTTTTGCAAACGAAATCTTCGACAAATGTATGTTTGTATGTAAAGTATATTTGGACAGAACAGCCACCCAAACAACAATAATCTTTTGTGTGGTTTCAACGAGATCCGAGCTCAAGCCCTGCTGTTTACTAATAAGTCCTTTTAAGCAACTATTGTTCCTCTCTAACTAAGGCTCCATCAAAATTTTAACCACGATTTATTGTTTAACTAGTCATATTACCGCCATCACCATCTAATCTACTGTTATTTAATACATTTACTAAATCAGCAACCTCAGCTACACACTATTTTTTTCTACTTGCGACCACGGTGAGATTTGAGATGCCGTTTATTTGATTTTTCTTTAAACAAGTAATCTAGCGTGGCAACTCGATTAACTTTTTTTCGCCATATTCAATCAAGGTTTTGTTGGAATACGCACTCATATTATTTTTTACAAAATGGAGTTAACTTTTTTCTTACTGGAGAGTAATATCTATATAAGATCTGAAGTAATATCTTAATAAGAGTAATATCTTAATACGATAGAAGAAGGGCCATTATAACAACTTGCCGTTAGTTAAAGGCAGAATTTTTTCAGACCAAAAAATGACTGCATTATCAAACCTTCACTTATTACTTTTTATACTTTAAATAATATATTTATTAAAAATAATTACAATAAAAAATGGAAGTTTAAGTAAAGGTAGACAAAATCCTATCTTAGTAATTACAGATATGTTAAGTATTTAAATTTTTTATTTTTTCTTTATTCTCAAAGAACAAACGACACATTTTATTATGTTGTATATCTTAAGCTAAAAAAGTAATGATAAACATTTGGAAATATTATTATTTGTTCATTTTTATCAAACAATTCATTTTTGTTTATCAGCCTGGTATTTTTTATATTATAAAAATCGATAGTGACAATAACAGGTTTTTGCTATTTTAAGATTTCTTTAGATCAGAATCAATTAAAATTGATTTCTCGAAAAATCAAAAGATTTCATTTAAGTTTAATTACGCTATTGCTCTAATAGCAAAATCAATTTTGTGACTTACTTTGAAAACAATTTAAAGAAAAGGTTCTTTGATAACAATTTTAACGCAAATTTTATACTCAGATAGCATAACGCATTTAGCTTTTGTCCAGTCGTCAAAACGTGCAACCAGAAACTTATGACTTTCTTATATGTATCCTTTTTCGTGTACTGTATTTAAAGTGCGACTACTCACCAATTAGTTTTGTCAAAAAATAACACTATCTGAGTATTTTAAGCTTTGGGTTACCACTGCTTCTTTGCATTGAAGCTTTTTGAGTTTAGTACAAATTCATTTGTAGTACTGTTTATTACGTGCAAGACGCGAAGTAAATACTGTTTAACTAAAATTAAAAGCTTTTTTTCGCTATTTGGTTTAAAAAAAATCACTGCTTTTCTCTCTTTAGTCTTTTCTTGTTTTATTACGACGCAACGCATTCGATTCGAACTGAATAAAATAATAATAATAGTGCATAAAAACGCTTATTCACAAAATATTTTTGTTAAATGCATTTTTTGTTTTTGTTAACAATCATTTAAGGAAATGACAAAATTTGTTTATCAAAACGACGGTCACAAACGAACTTGTAAATATAAAAATGAGCAAATAAATAAACAAATGCGATTTAAACAGTTTCAACACAAGAATGTAATACGAGAGAACATAAAAAGATAATAAAAATAAGAAATTCTTTGTGGTTGTAATAACAAATTTATAAAATCGATATTTATTGTAGTATAAAAACAAATAAATTGCAAACGAAATTGTTTAACTTTCAGTTAAAACATTAAAAATTTTGTTCACATTTTTTGATTCATCTTAAAAAAATTTTATTAAACAAATAATAATAATAATTGAATATCTTAAATACAATAATACAAAAGTAATTTATTTTCGTGCACGTAGTATAGATAACCAAATTTTATACAAATAAAATCAAAATATGGATTGTTCCAAAACCTGATTTTAGCTTCTTTATATAGAAAAAATAAATTTCAATTGGAATTATCGCAAAACAATATAAAAAAACTACAACTGTGTTCATATTGCATTGCTCATACATATGTTTTGTGTTAAGGACATCAAAACTCAATAGTGACAATAAAAATTTTTAAGTGGGTCAAAAAAATCGAAAACGCTACATTTTTCAATACCAAACTTTACATTTAATCATTAAAAGTGTTTCAATGTTTTAGACCAAAAACTTCTAATCAGCTAAACAATAAGAAAAACAATAATTTAGCTGCTGCAACTTAGCAACTTTTTGCCTTATATATATTTTTTGTTGTTGTAAATACATGAGTGTATTGAGTTTTCGTGATATAGTAAGAAAGGCCTTTTGCTGTTGTAAATCAAAGGCTGGTAAAAATGAGGTAAGTCTTTAATGGCCATTAAAACTATAATCTAAACAAGTCAATTAAAAATTGATTAAAAGAAATTCTTGCTTCTAATAATTACCACGCTCTTCCCGGTGCGCTTAGCTACCCCAATGGGAATACAACGACTACCCCTTGAATCCAGTCAGTTTTAAATTTGATTATGTACACGAATGAAGAAGTTACTTGTACGAAAATTTAAGATCCTTCCCCTTACAGTCAACACAAATTTTCACTTTGTATAGGAAGTACCACGCCCACTGTCCCAATACATCCGGTATAGACTGCATATTAATAAGGAAATTTCTTGTACAATCATTCAGGGTACTATGTGATATAATTCTTTAGATATACGATGATAATTATTCACTTTGAATGGGAAATGCCACGCCCACGTGAAGTATTAAAAAGTATCCAATTTTGCAACCCGCATAACTGATGAAAATTGTGAAAATTCAAACAAGATCGGTCTACTAGTGTAGGCCTTGTATGGCTTTCCGACAAACAAACGCATTTTGTGCTTTATATGCAGAGATTAATAAAGATGATAGAACATGTTTTTTTGGCAATAGAAACAATGCCTGAAGGTCTTCTGGTAAAATATTTTTTTTTTAATAAAACAATATAAGAGTACAACTTGCTCTTTATTCCTTATATTCTCGTACTTTTCCTTCTTTTTCTTACTTACACCATGCTAATTTGAAACAGTCATCCCTTTTTATAGCAGTGAGATCTTATGTTATAAGTTTTCCGGCAGGGTCTTATTATACTTAAATATAATTATTTTATTGACATGCTTTGTTGATATCATATCTTTAAACAAACACAAAGCAATAAAAGAATTAGTTAATGTGTTTTTTGTTTAACCAATTAATTTAACTAATATATAACTAAAAATTTGAACACCTGTTTACAGTTAAAAAATAAAAAAAAATCATTCGATTATAGTGAACACCCAGGAAAAAAACAGACATGGATGAAAAAACGATGGGTAGAGATAGGAATGCAAATAAAAAAATTACGAAATATGCCACAGTATTCTTCAATGTCTTTCGTTGAGGTCCCTAAAAACTTGAGATTCTGCCGGTACCTTCATTCAGGATGAGTATGTGATACCGCAAAATTTATTGGTCATGTAAAACTAAAAACTGGTCTTGCTTCATTAGCTTAGAATTGATAGATATTTGTCCCTTATCCCAAATAAGTATGGTTATAGCTTTTCCGAATTGAAGAATAAATCCTGCGATTAAGACTGACACATAAAGATTTCTGTATCACCGGAAATGTTTTTCGATTTCCAATTTACTGTGGTGCAGTTGTATTAGGGAAGTGTTGCCAGATCTGGTGATTTGTCACAGATTTAAGGACATCAAAATATTCATAATTTTTCACCACAAAAAGTAGAAAAAGGGTATATCTAAGTTTATCATTCCGTTTGTAATTTCTACAATATCCATTTCCGACCCCATAAAGTATTGTTGGTGTTGAAATCAGCATTACCAAGGCACCAAATGATCTATGGAAAATTTAAATACGCCAATCGATCAGACATAGTTTCGAAAATTTAGCTATTCAAAATCAGCAACATCGGTCTATGTCCTTCGACGCAGAGAGCATAACACCATGCCTGCCTCTAATTTTTCGATATAATTTGGAACAATGAAGTTACTCCAATAAAGAGAAACAAATGTATAGGGCGATAGAGAAATAAAAAATAAGAAAAAAAACATCAAGTGGAAAAATTGGCTCTCGCCCATATGTTCCGACTTATGGGCCTCCGAACTTTTCATAGAAAAGCACGTTTGTGCACCATATTTTTTAAGATATCAACATAGATATAATTTAAGGTTAAATTAGACGTGCCATACCATAACGCCATAGCCGTAACCATGGCCATAACCATAATCATATTTACAGCCAGAGAATAGTGGTGCCATAACCATAAACAACTCTTATTTGTTTAGCCGGTTATTAAGAAAACAGCGAAATGAAAAATATAAACTAAAACTCGCCAATACAATATAGAGAAAGTAAAAAATAAGAACAAAATAAAAAAACAAACCGTTAATACCTAAATTCAATAGTCAGTTGTATATGGTTATGGTAAAAATCAAAATTTAATTAATATCTATGGTTACGGCTATGGCTATGGCATTATGGCATGTCACCAATAATCAAATACATTGTTTTCTATAAGGTTGGTTTGAACAGCTGTTTTATATGGTTATGGGTATGGCACGTTTAATTGAACCTTTAAACGCTTTTGAAAAGATCTTTCAGGAAATATTAAAAAAATTAAAAAAAAAAAATTGTCTTATTTTTTAAGTCTTTGTCACCCAATATTTGTCCTTATGATTGGAGTTACTTCAGTAAACTAGATTTACGTACATAAATAGTGAAGGCTATGTTGTATTTGTTGTTATGGTGGACATATTGTTTGTTTACACTGCAGACATAGAAGTACAAATACGCGATGTTTTAGGAAGTTTTAGTTTTCAGTCTGTAAAGGTTTAAAATGAAATATTTGTCAAAAGCACATCTTCTATGGCGGACGTAAAAAATTCTTCTTAAATGGTTCACGCTTTAAATTAAAGTTTTAATATTTGTTTTCGATATGTTTCTATCTATGGCGGTTTAAACGATAAAATCATATTCATCAAAACCACTTCTTCAATGAAGATACTCTTTAACTTAAAATTTATTTTCATACTTAGAGATATGGCAGTCATATTACTACATAGTTTTTGCAAATTTTACGTGCCTGTCTATAAAGGTCTCTACGAGGTCACCCTTTAATTTTTTTTTTTTTTACTTTCTGCCAAAGTAGTATACGTTCGGTTTAAAGTTCAAAGGTTAAGAAACAAATCAAATGATGAGCCTATATATGTTAATAGTCACGTCTTGCATGGTGAACCCGTTAGTTATCAACTGCACTACCAGCAAAGCTATCGCTTTCAAAGATTAAGAATAAAAAAAAATATCAAGTATACTTTAGGTTATCAAAATTTCTTTAAAAAAATCATTAACCTCAAGATAACAATGTGTTATAAGATTATAAAAAATCAATAACATCAAACGATTTATGAATATGTACAATGGCAACTCTAACGTTATGTCTGAATTTAAGAATTAAAAAAAAAGCACCAAATTCAATTTTAACATTTCGCCAAATAAAGATGTGAACATTGAAAAATACAATAAATAATAAGTATGTATTGTAGAATAATTAAACGAGTGTCAAACACATAACTAAATAAAATAAAAAAATTCATTATCGATAACGTCATTTTCATCCACTTGTTAAAATTATTTATTTTTATTTTTGTTTTGTTCAATTTCTTTGAAAATACCTTACGTCTCGTTAGTTCAATGTGATTTGATTTAAAGAATTAATTTAAGTTGTAAGAAAAAGGAGCTCTTTGCTTAAACATCAAAATTTAGATTAAAAATTAAATTAAATTAATTACATTTTCAACATTTTACATCGACCTTGACATTTGTATTTTACGATGATTCAATTATACGATGTCTCATATAAAAAAATCTCTAAAATTTTAAAATAAATAAATCTTTTTAAGCAGTATTGGTGTGCTAAAGGGTAGTTGTGTCGTTAACCCACTTCGAAAAAAAAAAATTAAAAAAAGAAGGAGATACTCAATTTGACTGAATGTTGCTTTTTCATATTTGTGCTCGCAGAACTCAGTTATTTCTGAAACAACTTTGAAAAGTTTTTCTTTATTTTCAAGGTATTGCTTACAGATTGGTCTAAAACTAGTGCATAATTTTAACAATTAAAGGGTGTCCCTATACAACATATTTACATACATGTTTATACGTGTGTTATGAGTTATAAAGGGAACCGCTTTAAAATTTAAGAAAATTTTGTATCCTATAGCTTGCAATACTAAAAAGCAAGACAAAAGTAAATCTAAAATTGAAAGGGTGTCCCCATAGGGGAAGAAAATTGACCTATATAGGCCGATCTTTTGAACCGCTATAGACAAACTCTTAAAAATTGAACAGAATGTTCACTGCTATGACTGCTATAATAACAAGTATAAATATTCAACATTATTAATGAAAGGGTGCTCCAACAGTTCATTTAATTTGATGTTTATGACCTTACTTTTGAACAGTTGTACACAGTCGGTTGAAAGTTAGAAAACATTTCGTATTGCTTAGTCCGCTATAACAGCAAGTATAAAATTCGGAATTGGAAGTAAAAGGGTGTCTCAATAGTTAAAGTAATTTGATGTATGTTATCAAACTTTAAAATCGCTGTAGATAGACTGCTTAAATTTACTAAAATCTAATATTGCTAAGACCGTTATAAGAACAAGTAAACAATTTTAAATTAGAAATTAAAGGGTGTTCCCACAATTTATCTAATTTGAGTTAAATGGGCCTATCGTTGTATAGAACAGGTTAAGATAGACGGTGAAAATTTACAAGGAACCTGTATTGCTGAATCCGGTGTACAAATACGTATAAAATTTGTAATTGAAAATTAAAGGGTGTCCCAATAGCTAAAGTAATTTGTTGTTTGTGGACAAAACTTTAAAATCGTTATAGACAGACAGCTAAAATCTTTTTGAAATGGGTTTTTTGGCTGACTAATAGTGCAGTAATAAAGCTTAACGAACAGTTTTAATGCAGTTCTTGATTTTTTTTGCTTTATAAAAAATACATTAAATTATTATATTTTTAAAGAATAATCGTATTAAACACCCACCAAATTAAAACGATATAGAAAATGTTTCTGTTAGATATAATGGAATTTATACAAGAAAAGCTACGAGCTTGAGATTTGTATGGCATCCCTGAAAATAACGTGACTGGTCTATACATGCATGTAATTTATATTCCATAAGGGACTAGGACTAGTCCAAAGGTAACCCAAGTGTACAGAGAAAACTTTATCCATTGAACATTACGATGACCTTGGGCTGGACCATATAACCAAGCTTTGCGTTACATGGAAGTAGTTTCAAAACTACTTCTTGTCACTACACGATGGAACACCCCAGAGGGTTTGTACAGCACTTGGCAACACTTTATGCAGACAGAGAATTAAAAATTAAAAAAAAAAAAATTGGTACTGCATATATGTACATATATAATTTTACATAAAAATGACATCAGCTCTTAATGGGTTAAGCATTTTTAAAAAATTTTGGTATTTACTTAAAGATCTCTTCAAAAGCTATAAAATGATACCCATATTAATATTTTAAAAAATTTGAAAATTTCAGAGCCCCGTAACTCGGAAATTATGGGCGATTCACTTGATGTTTTTTTTTCTTATTTTTTAATTCTCTATTGCTCCATGTATTTATTTTTTTGATTGGATTTACTCTATTGTTTTAAAGGACATGAAAAAATTAGAGGTAGGCGTGGTGTTTTGCCTGCTGTCACGAAGTACATGGACCGATCATGCTGATTTTCAATATCACCTTTTTCGACACTATATATGATCGATTGACATATTGATTTTTTTGTGAAGTTTGCCGAGGTACGGATGGACAGACGGACATCCCTTAATCGACTTCGCTATGCATAAGTAGCCAGAATATATATACATTTTGTGGTGAAGGGTATAAAAATATAATCGACTAATAACTTCTATATTTGGTGAATTTCGAATATTCAGTGTCAAACTCTTAAGGTTTTTTTTTTATTTTAGAATTTGTTAAGGAAGCCCAAATTTATATCTGGAAATTTTTAATTTATCGACATTCACATTATTTAGTAACAGGATCATCTAAACATGTCGTTTTAGGGGATAAGGGCAAAACCTTCACGGAGTATGTACTTTAAGGTTCATTGTGGAAGTTTTTAAAGTCTGATTTTAGCAAATTGCGGACACTCTTATGGAGTGTCAGTAGCTCCTCTGTTATGCCAGCGTCAGTAAATTAATTAATTCTGATCATAATACGAAGATATACAAGACTTTGGTCTTATAAATTTACCTCGGTCCCATAGGTTGGATAGACATTAATCTCATGACTGAAAACCCAACACAATGTTAGTCTATTATGAGTTTCAAGTATATTAACATCTGTCGCATAGTCCATAACTACTTTAGACCTTAGCTCAAATGACCTGAGACTATAGACCTGCCTCTCAAATATTTCCCAGCACAAAAAAGAATGGCACATAACTCAGTCTGGATGGGAATGGCCCTTGGCTTAACCATATCAGTCGCTTTGTCATCAATTTCCTATTTTTAATAGTAAATTAACAAACTTTGTCAGATTCTTCATAAAATATCTATAAAGAATAAGAACATTAAAATAAAATAACTGTACAACACGTGTTTGAAAATAATTATGTCAATCACTAATAGAAAATACATAAACTTGACTTGCATTTTTAAATTTCATTTAAAAAAGTAATGAATGAGCAAAATCATGGCAAGCGATAAAGACAAATTACACCTTCATGCCTTAAAAAAACCTTCAAAAGTTCAGTGAACCCATATATATGTAATTACTGACAACTAAATGGATTCCAATTATTTCACTGCTTAATGCAGACTTGGGGATAATTTATGGAAACCCTTTACTTAGTGAGTCATTCAAGGATTTAAGTACTTTTATACTGACATTTTTTCATGACGAAGTGAAATAAGTCAAAGGCATGAAAATTATAATTCTTACGTATTAAATTTCTATTGCTTTTTTTACATTGTTGAAGGTTTTAAAGTTTTTTTGTTGTCAACTTTAATTTTGTTTATTTGCTTTTACTAAATGAGTAGCAGTGACTAATAAAAAAATATAATGTGGGGCAATAATTGAACAATTTTGCAAACGTTATGAGCATTGTAATTAATATGCATAAAACTGTTTAGCAAATTTGTTTTAATGTCATGACCTTAAATTAGAAAATTAACATATCAACAGGTCTAATAATATCAATTTATTATGCGGTAGCACCGCATGTTTGTTTATTAATTGCAAAGCATTTTGCTTTAGTATTTCGAAAAATTTTAAGCTTTTAAAAAAAGAATTTGAGGCTTTTATAACGAAATAAATTGATCTTAATATTTATAATTTTTCAAAGTTTATGTCTACTTAAAGCTTTTTCTCTGTTTTCTTTATTCATCAATACAAGTATTTGGATTTTACTTTTTTTAAATAAAAAATTTAAAGTTCTTTTTTAATCTACGAAGGAATTTTTTTTTTAAATTTTCTTTTTAAGTATATTATGATTGCAAAGAATGCTTAAAACATATGTGTAAGAACATTAAGAGTTCATCGTACATCTGGAGCCAAGTACGCTGGAATATATTAACGCAGACAATTATACATTTTTTATTTTCAATGAATTAAATTAATTTCGACTTAAGTTCAATTTTATTTTTGTTTCTAACAGTTTTTAAGAAAGAAAAGTTTTTTAAAAATGTATGCGGACGTTTTCTAAAGAAAAAAAAAGAAAAATGTGACACCGGTGTTTTAATGCCGATATAACTTCCAAAAATGTTATGTTTCAAATGAACTGTTATACTGCACTCACTTATTATCATTTATAAACAGTATACTCTGACAAATCAATATGAATAGATTGACACTTAGACAACGCTAGCAAATTTATTTTATCAGATTTACTTTGACACTCTGTCATCAATTTGAGCAACTGATCCGATGTTTTATCATAAAATTGTGTTCAGCGATGAGCATCGTTTTTGGCTTAACGGGTTTGTTACTAAACAAAGCTGCCGTATGTGAATTAAAACTAATCTTCCACAGATCTTACTGATTACATTACATACATTACTGCATTACATAATTACCGTATGGTACGACTTACCCGCTTGTTGCAGCATTCGATCTTATTTCTTCAAAATTAAAACCGGAGCTTGCGTTACGGTTGTTGGTAATGTTAACGTACCATGATCAATAATTTTTTGTTTGAAAATATGGATGACATTGATCCATGAGAGATATGCTTTCAACAGGATGGTTCTACGTGACATGTGGACAATTTAAACCAAAATTTTCCAATAAGTAGATTTTAAAAAAATGACCTGCCAGTAACCTTCCAAAGTCATTCAATTTGCCACCTCTCGATCTGTTGGTTCGCGTGAAGATGCTACTTCTTAAAGTTAACCTAAACAACAATATAAATAATTTGCCCACTTTTCGTCTTGTTGGAGATAAATGTTAATAAGTCCTCTATTCTTACTCGCTTGTTTGCATCGCAACAAAAAAATAAGCTAAACCACAGAAATATTTAATTAAATTAATTAATTTTTTAGAAATATCGTGTTATTTTTTATCCCGGTTAAAATTATTTAATCACCGATATTGATTTTTGAAATAAACTATTAAATGTACTTGTCTACATATGTGTCTATTAATGGTCACATTTGGCTCCATTAGGGGAAAGTTTTTATCTTGATGGGAGATTAAGATATTTGAAATTGCTAATGAAAAGGATTTTTTCTTTCTTGTATACAAGATGTTACTTATTAATTTACATTGGGGCGTGCACTGTAGTTGTAAGCCAGTGCCAAAAATTGTTATCGGATTTAATTTAATGTCAGGTCACTACTACATTTCGTGAGTCTTGATAAAAATGCATACGCAGTAAATAAAAAATCTTTAAACGGCTTCGATTTCTATTCCGATTTTATATCGAAAATCCTTGATTGTTTTGCAAATCGCGATATTGTTGATGTTAACTCAGTTGTTAATGCTTTAACATATTTTGATCCATCAAACTGCAGAGGACAGTTCCCACCACTTTCACTCTACGCCACTTTTACTTTTTTTTTTTAAATTCGACGTCTCTTGGAAATCGCCACGAAAAGTATCAAATATACATACATACGAAAGGTCTTTCTGGGATGAGCTTAATGTCGTTAACAATATACAACAAGACTAAGACATGTGGCTGCGTTTGTTAAAAAGAAAATCATGAGTTCAAAGTCCAACGCAGCCTTGATTGAGCAGAAAGAAAAATAATTAATTGTTGTTGAAATATAAGTGTTGTAGCCGTGGTGGTGGATAAGTTGTTTGAAGCCAGAAAAAAAAAACAAGCAACATATCAGATTTAATTATTGCGTAGCAACTCATCGGTCAAGTTGACTGTGTATTAGAACATCAGCATTACTTATAAACAGCAGTGGTGGCTGAGAAATCATGAAATTATTTTTATTGTCCAAGAATTTATTATATTAAAAAGAAATGGAAGACAATAAAACCTTATTCTGAATATTACAACTTTTCTATTGTAATTACGAATTTATGAATTGATATAAATTATATTTCAAAGATTTTTAAATACATTTCAGATTCGTTCATTTGTTTACATTTATTCCAATCTAATGGAAAAGAAAAAGGTTAAGCCTCACACGTCTAACGTTCCCAAACTTTAAAACTTTTTAATCACCTCTGGAAAGCTCAAGCTTTAAACTCAAGATCGATAACTCCTTATCGAGCAGCCACACGTTGCTCTGTTAAATAATTTTTGCAACAAAAAATTCCAAATTCAAATACTTGCTGTTGTAGCGGACTTAACAATGCAGGTTCTATGTAAATTAACAATTTGGCCACACAAATTACAAGAACTATTGAAACACCCCTTAATTAAAAATTTTAAAAATTTATACTTCCTTTCAGACTAGACAAAGTAGTGGACATTCAGTCTAATTTTAGGTGATTTATACAAGGGTTCAAAATTTTGGCCACATACATTAAATTACATCAACTATTGGCACATGCTTCACTTTTAAAATTCAAATTTTATACTTGGCGTTATAGCGGCCTTGCAATTTCGGTTCTGTGTAAATTGCAACTGTCTGTCTACAACTCTTCAAATTAATTAATTTTTAGAGCACCCTGTAATTTATGATTTTAAATATTTATACTTGTTTTTGTAACGGTCATAGTAATAGACCAAGACAGATTTATTTTACTAGGTAGTAGCGGTAATACAACAAATACAACATTTACAAAAACAACATACCTTTTATTGTTGTTTTGTGCGTTGGAAACGTCAAAAACACAAAGAGAAATAAAAGATAATTGCTCTCCATACACATGCTTGCTTTGTCTCGCAAACGCTTGTTGTTAGTGTTTTTTGAAATTCGTAAACAATCAAAGGAAAATACGAACAACTTTTGACTTTTCCAACAACAAACCAGCTGGCCGGACGACACTACCTAGTAAAATAAATCTGCCTTCGTAATAGACATTCTCTGCAAAGGTTCAAAAGATAAGCTTATTTACGTCAGTTATGGGGACACCCTTTAATTTTTAGATTTTATAATCACGTTTATGCAAGCTCACGCGAGTGTAAATTTTACAAAATTAAAGTTCGTATTCTATTACTGAATTTATTATCCCAAATCGTTTTTATTGAAATTGGATAAATCACAGTATTAATAAAATTTAATACGTAAAATTAAATAGAATATTTTACAAACATATTTATTAAAGCAGTCAAAAAAATAATGAAACTTAAACATAGATTCAAGTAAATGTTTGTTAAAATATAAACTTTTTATAATTTCTTTTGTGGTAAACTCATTTTTCTTCCCAAGAGTATTTTTGAGATATGACTCTTTTGCAGCAAAGGCTCAATGCGTATGTGTATACATTTGTAAATATTAAAGCTGTTGAATTTTGAAAACTAACAGGTAGTGACATACAGCAATCAAAAATAACAAACAAAATTATAGTATAATAAAATTTGAACAAAAGTATTTTTTGGCACATGCTGTCTAAAACTGTAGGATTTATGTGTAGAATGTGTAGGCCTAAAAGAAGAAAATCTATTCATGTACAAAACACCTTATTTTAATTTAATTGCGACTAAACTAATACTTTTTTAATGATTTTCGTATTCTTCCAGGAACATTTGCAAGATTTTGAAGCCGAAGATGAACCAATCTATCACAATACAAATTTGGGAAATTTATACGAGGGTGTTAGTTTTACGGTAACGGGTAGAACTAAACGTCACTGTGAAAGGTACTTGAATAAACCATTTAGTGAAACTAATACTAAATACAATATTTTATTTTTAGATTCTCTATAAATTTTGTTGTGGGAAATGCTACCAGGGATTTAGCTTTACATATTAATCCACGTTTGCCTCAAAACTATATTGTGCGAAATACTAAAGTGCGCAATGTTTGGGGACGTGAGGAGGTTGCTTCGGCATTACCATTTACCCTTCGACGTGGAATGCCATTTTCGATTCAAGTTTTATTTACAGAAGAATGCTATATGATCTCTCTGAATGGTTATCATTTTTGTAAATTCTATCATCGTTTGCCTTACAAAAGTATTAAGGCTTTAGAAGTTAAGGGTGATGTATATGGAGTTATGGTTGAACGTATGGTTACTGTTCGTTATCCGGAACGTCTGCCGGAATCTGTACCAAAATCTGTGCGCCGAAAGTCTTCAAAAGACTCTCAAATTTCGTTTGAGGAAGAATCTGATCTTACAGATCATGGTGAAACACAGTGGCATGATGCTATCGTTAACAATAGGATCGTACAAGAACCGAGCATGTTGGGAAAAGATGAAATGAAATTACCTTATTATGGCGTAATACCGAAAAACTCGTTCCAATATGGTCACGTCATTAAAGTAGAGGGACGCGTTCGTCTGTTGCCTCAATCGTTTTACATTAATTTACAATCTGGTCATGACTGTTGGCCACATCCAACTATTGCTTTGCATTTAAATCCCCGTTTCAGCAAACAAGGTGTACGTTCTATTGGTCATACAACGATTATATGTAATTCATATGTCCGTAATAAATGGGGCAACGAGGAACGTACCGATATGGAAACATCTTTTCGTCCAGGCAAAGCATTTAGTTTATCTATTGTTTATGGTGCAAACAAGTCTTTTGAAATTTTTGTCAATCATCAATTTTTAACGGAATACAAATTTCGCTGTTCACCCTCACTTATTGATACAATTTACATACAGGGTGATATAAAGTTGTTTGATGTTGAATTACAGGAGGATGTATCATTCGAAAAGCCTGTGATGCATACAAAATAATATAAATTTTCTCACTGTGGGTTGAATGATTTACAAAATCAAAAAGATGGTAAATATTTAATTTTTTTAAAACTCAATTAAAAGTGTTGACAATTTATTAATATATAATTAATTAGATGGACTATTTAATTGACGATTTCATTAATATAATGTTAATGTTTTTTTTAAATTATCTTTATTTTTACTAATGGTAATGCTTTTTAATGAAAAGGTTTCATTGATAATTAGTTAAAAAATAAAATCATTAGCATTGACTAATGATTAAATAGTTTAAAATCGTTATCATTAACGAATGTGTTTCTTGTCTAAATACACACCTTAAAGAATAGTAGAGCAATTATTTTAAAAATGAAGTATTTTTGTTTTAACTTTCTCAGGACAAATGAGACACTATGGGAACCAATTTTTGTTTTCGTGTGAGTTATAAGATCACAATGTATTTTGATTCGAAAAGAACATCATTCAAATTTTTGTGTCTTATACATGTGTTTTGAACCTATTTTATTTCGAATCGAAATACAGAGTATGCCTCGTGCCAGTTATGGTGTTATTTGTCTTACACCCATCTCACTTAAAAATTATAAATTATTAAAATTTTAAAATATAGATCTATTTTCAAAATGTTAAGATTTATTTATTTTCTGCACAGTTTTTTAAAAGTTCTGCAATCAAAAAATTTGTGCTTCATAGAAACAATTATTTGTGACTTAATTGTAATTACTAATGAAACGATTTCATTAACATTTTTATTACCATTACTAAAAATTATCATAATTAAAATAAAAACATTAGCATTTAAACAATGCCAATGAAATTTCAATGGTAATAAAAAGGTCCGAAGTATGATCAGCACATATTTAAACGAAAGGAAAAAAAAAATAATTTAAATACGTAATTAAAAGCTTTTTTTTTATCGATTACTTCGGATTTTTAAATTACAAGGACCGGTTTTGAGTTAAAAAAATTGATTATGAATTGCAAATTTATGGTTTAGCAAATTTTGTAATTTTCGAATTAAAATTTCGTTTAAAATTTCTTGATTTTATTGAATATTTATATCATAAATTCTTTTTTATTGAAAATGCTGGGAATAAAAGACAACAACAAACAAACTGCTATTCTGAGTTTTAAATAAAAGCTCCTTTTTGTTAAGGTTTACAATTCTTATGTTAAAAATATCACTGTAATAACACGTTTCCTCTGACTACAAAACAACTACCTTTGAGGAAACAATTCGAACAGTTTCCCACAGAGCCAGAAGGTTTTTTAATGTTTGAATTTGTAATGCAAAACTCGCATATTATCTGTTAAAGAAAAACAAGCTCTATCATATTTTTGTAAAAAATCGTTTTTATTTTAGATTTTATGAAAGAAAACACGTCTTGCAGGTAAGCTTCAATATTGTTTTGGATATGCAGAAAAATACTAATGCAAAACATATAGAAAGTACTATGAAAGTAACTACACAACGTTCAAGAAGTTCTTAAATTTATTTCTACAGTTAATTAGTTGCAAACCAATACTGAGTTGTGAGAAGTACATTACAAACACAGTGATAATTGCTTTCGTAAGAGGATATAGCATAACTAATGCTGCCAAAAGTTTGCATATGT
The DNA here is from genome assembly GCA_916610165.2 of Gymnosoma rotundatum. Classification (NCBI taxonomy): domain Eukaryota; kingdom Metazoa; phylum Arthropoda; class Insecta; order Diptera; family Tachinidae; genus Gymnosoma; species Gymnosoma rotundatum. The sequence continues at coordinate 121,286,107 of OU744337.1, read as the reverse complement.
AATTAGAAATTGAAATATTAAAGTAAATTAAACGTAATTTCTTTTAGTATATTATGACTTTATTAGAAACTACAAATATTTCCATAATTTATGCAATACGATTTCATTCATGTGATCTTGGCTTTACAGTAGTGCAACTTTGCAGTCCGATATTTACGACTTTGTTAACGGTTTCTGGCTGTAGCTTACAAGCTCAGTCATGACCAGTTGGCATCGCCAAGACGGGCCGATAACGCGATGAACTATGTGTGCAAAAAATCCGCTGTTGATGAAAATAGCATTTCGAGCAGGCTACTCGACAACGCTGAGATGAAAATGCTCCTCCCCAAAAGCAATAGTTTTTGGCCAATTTCGATGTCACTTTGAAGCAGCTGTAAGGTCTAAATTTAGAAATTATAAGGAAATGGACTGCCGTTTACTTTTACCGTATAGGTAAATAATCCTGGTTCTTTTTGCCAAAATCTTATCATGCTACTGCGTAAGAAATGTCGAATTGTTAAGTTTGATGCCGAGTCGACGTCCTTGGAGTGACTTGTATACTTTCGGCCTTTGCCCATTTGGCCCATTTTCGTCGGAAGGCAGCGAACAAGTATTACTTGGTAGCATTTGGGGCCCAATTCAATTGGCTTATTGGAAAACTTAAATAAAAACGAACATTTAAAACAGAGTTGACCAAGTTCTAACAGGCTGGGCGTTTAAATGTTTGGCGTCAAACAGGTCGTCCCAACGAATTTGATATTCTTGAACCATAAGCTTTTGAATCTTTTTTTGTAAACAACCGCAAAATACACATGCCAAACTCCACATAAAAAAGACCCTTTAAATGCAGGTACTGCTTACACTTCATTAACTAAATATGCATTGCGAACAAATAGATTAGATTAGGTAGCCGGCTGGTGAATAGCATAAAGTATTTGAAAAAAGTATAGAGGGGTGGTGGAACAGAGATCAGAGATTCCGGATAATTCAGGGTGAAATACTAGTAAAATAGAGAAGAGGCGATTAGAACTAGAGTTAGAAGCGCAAAAGCAAGGTGCATGGAGCAAACTGCAAGTGATCACACTGGATTGCGAATCATCATAATGTGGAAGTCTAGAGTTGTCAACATGTACAGCCTATGCGCTGCAGCTCCTGTTAAAAAAAACGAATTCGACGTAATCTTATATCACAAATGTCAGATAGATTGTCGAAGTTAAGCCGTCCCTAAATGCCGGGTACTTACGCGGCTTCTTGTAGAAAATTCCCATTCTGCTTGCATGGATCCCCAGTCTACAATGCCCATTGATTGTAGCCGCAAACACTCATACGTCATGGTAGTTTTTTCGTATTCCCACGGCCCAGCCTAGACAAGAACAGCCGTGCTATCGGGAATGTAGGCTATTTACACTATGTGGTCTTAGCGATTCAAGAAGTGTTTAGTCCGCCGTCCGCAGATTAATGAAGAAATGTCATAGAAGATATCGACCTTGTTACCTTGGTACCATATATTTGCCCACGTCCCTTCACCCATTTAAGTATGACTACTGAAAACTCCGTTGTCCGGCCTTCTCAGGCTTGGAAGAGTATTAAAAGAATTTGGAAAACAACAATAATATTTTTTTCCAGTTAAAAATGCTCCACTTATTACTTTGTCCTTACCACATAACTAGTATTTTTTTAAGTTGCACAGCATACGTAAAGTATACTTGAGTGCATTTATTGTGCTGGTAGAAAATATTTACTGTGAAATAAATATACATTAACTTGAGTCTAAATAAATAAAGTTTTTACTTAGTTTCAGCCTTTTCACACTGAAAACAGGTTTAAAAATTTGCATTGGATTTTATAAGAAAGAAATAAAATGAGAATTTTTGAGATTCTTAAAATATTCAGCGTAAATAAAATTTTGTTTCTACACTGTCACATTTCAAGTTTAATTAAAACTGTGAGCAGCAAAACGATCCTGATAAAATGAAAAATCATAAAAAAAATCTAGTTCCTTTTTATATCATTTGATATATTCCTGCTAGCATTTTTCGATAAAAATAAAACAAAATACATTATTGTTGAATTAAGATCTTCTAACAAACACTAGTTGTATCTACGAGAAGTTAGTTAAATAAAAAGATCCGTTATATCAATTAAAAAAGTTCTTCCCTTAAATTTGTTCTTTTAACAGTAACTTTTTCTAAACTACCAGATGATGATAATAAGTGGATTTCTCAAAAATTACAAATCCAAATTGCAAAGGTTTCGAGTATTGAACTCTTATAGGTCCTTACTTCGACTTTACTTTAATTGAATTAATTAATGTTACGGATAAACAAAAACATTCATGTCTTTAGTTCGACTTGTGCAGTGTTCGGTTATGTTAAATGCGTTTGATAAAAAAAAAAATGTTAAGAAAAATTATAAAAAAGTAAATTGATAAAAATAAAACAAAAAGTTATTTTTAGATGTAAGTAGATTTATGTTGGGAGATTAGTTATTTATAAATTAAAAAAAATATATAGTTTTTATTTTTTTAATCTCTAAATCGTATTTCGCAATTTAATTTCACAATTAAACTTTTCTTTCCTTCTTAAAATTTACCGTTTTGATAAAGTAGAATTTCGTTACTTGTAGACTTTATATATTCGATACTTTAAGAAGACACCTTTTTTACACTTCTAACAGACACATATTCGAAACTACCAGAATACTTAATTTTTATCCCTCTTATCGTGAATGGCCAATGCAAGCGGTATGCGGCAACAGTATTACCTATTTGAAAAAAATTAGTTTGTGAATAAAAATACTCATACAAATTTTTTAACACGTTGAATTTAATTTTAACTTGGCAATGCCGTCAAAAGCGACCAGGCGGCAATGTTGAATTTAGTTCACCTTTAGTTTTGCCGCTTAATTTAATTTAGTCTTCTTTTTGTGTTTCTTTTTTTTACTAAATCGTTTTTCATTTTATTTTTCCATTTAGAATTTTTAGCAATTAAATTTATTTATTTCTGCGTCAAAAAACTACAAATGTTTTATATATTTTACACAAGCAGCCGCGTTCTTTTGCCTATGTAAAATAAATTCAAGCGGCAAAAAGAACAGCTGATTGCCGCCCGCGTCCGCATGCCGCTTACATTGGCCTTTCACCATTAGAGTTTCCCAATAATTGTATCACTGTAGTAGTACGTTTCTTCACGACTGGTTATACTATTTAGATCAGAATTCGATGTTATTTGCGACATATTTCAACGCCATGAAGTAACGACTTTTTGATAGAAAATACTTGGAAGGATATATTACATTTGCTTTCAGTATTATAGTGTGAATCGGGCTTTATAGATATATTAATATTGCTAAATAAAATTTATACTATTTAAATGAAAAATACCTTTTTTTCTTTTCTTATTTTGCAGCTGTAAAGTAGCCTTTGTGGCTTAAAACAAAACTGATCCTGTTTTATATGAACTCGAAGAATAATGAATTTTATTATAAGTCGAACAAATAACTGCTATACTATACATATATTATAATTAATTTTATTTAAAAAATAGAACGACTAAAAATAAGGAACGTTCAAACAACTTTAATTGCAGAAGTTTTAAAATTATTACAACTAAAAATGTGTTATTTAGTTTTAAGGATTTAAGCAATACCAATACATAATATGGCAATAATCAAAACTAAAACAAGGATATAATTTCGATACACTTATTATTACATATGTGTAAGATCCCTTTATTGGAAATCCTCAAAGATTATTTATATTTTTTTAATTGTTTTTATTTAAATTCTTAATTTTACTTTTTAAGGCCTTTTTAAATACCAAAAATTTAAAAAAAAGACAATAAATTTTTCCTAACCTAATTTTATTAAAATTGTATCCAATGACATATTTACGTGAATTAATATTTAATTTTAATACATACAAATTTTATTTCTTAAAGAGCTGTTAATGTTGTGGTATTTGCAAAATGTCAAGTTAATATTTCCTTTGTATTAGCTTTTAAATGAACAAAACATAGATATAAAAAAATTAATAATTAATGCAAAATTCTTCTTTATTAATATACCATACATACATATACTATATATACTTATATTTGTTTTATATTTGTCATTATGTTATATATAACCCATAAACTTTAAGTAAAACATCGTACGAAAATGCCGACAAACTAAGTGCAATTTTTTTTCCGAATAATTAATAAATAAAAATTTGCATTCGATATAATTAAAGGAGAAAAAAAACAACAACTTTAAACTTTGTTTTAAATTCTTCGTATCAAGTTATGATTTGTCAGAAAAATTATATTATTTTTAATAAAAAATTCATACTTTCAGTTTGTAAAGCAATGGTAACTTTGGCCATAGTTATGCTATTGATTTTAAGATAGTCAACGGTATATATAACGGCCCCAATTACTGGCATATCGCTACCCTAGCGAGCTTTACACATCTGTCACAATACATTGCTACTATAGGATGTATCTATGCTTCACCAAATCGATTAAAAATATTTTTTTAAATTAGGACCAGCCATCAGGGGATGACCCCTACTTATGCAACACATTGTGCCAGAACAAGGAAATTAGGTTATGGGAGGGGGGGATAAAGGGAGTAGTGCTTGTGGTCATTTGGTTTAAATATTTGCTTTGCACTGAAAGTAACAAGAAAAACCTCCATAGGGAGTTTATTCCACATATGAACCGTTCGGCTAAAAAACGAAGTTGTTGAAAATGAGTGATAATAAATTTCGAAAAATTATCGTAAAAATTGTCAAATTTGAGAAAAGTAAAAATATAAAATATGCAATAAAATTTTTATAAATTAAGCAAATCATATGCACGTGTAGTTGATCAGCCTAAATCAATTGAAAAAAATCTCCAACATTAAAATTAAGGAAATCCCACAATTCCCAAAATAAAGACCAAAAATCCCAAAATTGGATTTTTTTAACTCTGCCTATAAAGTCAATATACGGACTAGGGCTCACGAAATACTTTCAGTAACAGTTCGGAGTATATATAGCTTTTTTACAGCAGTCTTCTTTTTCTGATCCCAGCTTTGGGATTTTAAAACATAAAGGCTAAAGACAAAATTTCATTCTTCTATAAGAATGATCAGTTTTATACGAAATTTGATTTCAACGTACACACATATAGTTAGTTATAAAAAAAAACAACAAAAACAAATTTTTATGTTTCTTAAGAAAATGAAATTACACAAAATTGCAATAATAATAAAATTTGTAATTTGAAAATTGTATAATTTCTAAGTCAGCAATTTTTTCCATAATATTTAAATTTAGCTGGCTAAGATAAAAGCTTTAAAAAAATTTACTGGAAAAAACAGGACAGTGGTATCGAAAAACTCCATCATTTTAAACATTTCTAGGCACCCAACTTTGAGACCACATAGCGCCATCCCTGGAAAATCGATGGCAACCAGCTTTTAAATTTAAGTTGAAATACTCCTCTGCTATACTCATGTAAAATTTTGGGTTAATCCATCATTTTAAACATTTCTAGGCACCCAACTTTGAGACCACATAGCGCCATCCCTGGAAAATCGATGGCAACCAGCTTTTAAATTTAAGTTGAAAAATACTCCTCTGCTATACTCATGTAAAATTTTGGGTTAATCGGCCTTGTCGTTAAAAAATGGCTGAGTTATTACCAACATATTTTGACTCTGCCCCACTGTGCGATTGGTTGATTAAGTGGAAAGTTAATATTGACCGAGAAATTATTGCTATTCGCTAATAATAAATGAATCCCCTATTTGCAAAACATAAAAAAGTAAATGCCATTTGTATCAACCCTTCAGAAAATAATAAAATGTGAATATTCAAATCGGGCGCAATAACTTATGTGGTTAATGAGATTTCACAGTTGATTATTTTTCATGTATAAAATTTAATGATTTAAAGCTTGACAAGCTTTAAATGAAAATTTGTATTTTAAATGTGAAAGACAGCTACATTCTGTATTTACCCGAGCCGAATTAATGTATAGGTGGTCTTAATAGCCCAACTGATTTTTGTTTATGTTCGACGTTGATGTCAAAATTTTAAAACAATTTTCAAATAATTTGCAAAAGTATAACAATTGTAAATTTCATAAAATTAAATTTCAAAACAAAAAAAAAAAATGAAATATGAGGTATTGCTGCATATACAGGAATAAGAAACAAACTGATACAACTCCATTTAAAGTGTAAAATGATGATAGAAGAATAAGTTGAATTCGGTTTCCTTTTGTTTAGTCAGCTATTTTTAACATCAACGTGGTGTTCTGCAACAAAAAAACAACAACATTTGGACTTTGTTTTTGTAGCCGTGCATCCACCTAATATTTAATTCGCCTTATAGTTACCTGTATTCAAGGTGAATAAATTATAAGGTGGTAGCGATGACGAAATCGTAAATTTTTGCCGGTCAAACTCCATACATAAAAAATCTGTATACTTTTTTTTTGTATGTAGTTTGACGTTCGCGAACGGCGAACGTTATTTATTTTTATTATATTTCCTCTTTCAATAAATAAAATTATTTATTTATTTCCTTAATATCTTACATAATATCTTAGCATAGAGCTTTAGCAACATCGGCCTTTAGCTCGGATAAAGTTAATTTAATTTTTAATTTAAATATTTAAATAATTAATGAAATGTTGTTTAGTTAGAAACAAGTTAATTATTAAATATATGTCATAACCTTTGAATATTTTTAAAACCTGTGTTTTTTCCATTTTGTTTAAGTGTTCCATGTGCCGATATTACAAAAACACAAATACATCACCCTGGTATCTCTATTAATTTTTTAAAGTAATTAAAGCAAACATTTTAAATTATTTCAGTTATTAAATTAAATAATCAAAACAAAGTTAAAAATAAAAATAAGTTAGAAAAATCTAAATTCAAAGTTAAACACACTTTAATCTTTTCAAAATTTTAAGTTCTCAATATGCTCGCCTATTGTTTTGGCAAATCATCTGATTCCACTGTAATTGAAATTTAAATATATATATTTCTTCATTATTGAAATAAAAAAACTCTTTTTTTAGGAATCAATTAATGCAGATATTGAAGGAGACCCCTTATATCAAAATAATAAACTTGGCCGCTTGCAAGAAGGTTTGGCATTTTTTATTTTCGGTAACATTTTGCGCAATGGAGATCGGTGGGTTCTTTATAAAATGAAAGTAATTTGACAATATAAAATTTTGCTTTCAGTTTCATAATTGACTTTTATGTGGATAACAATAATAAGGATATTGCTTTGCGTATAGCTGGTCGCTTATCAACTAATACACTGGGTCGTAATAGTCGATATAAAAAAGTTTGGGGAATAGAAGAAACTCATGCAGCCATCCCATTTCGTTTAAACAGCTGTAGTAATGTCGAAATTCAAGTGCTATTTACACTTGAGTGTATATTTATTGCTTTAAACGGTTTGCATATAGCAAAATATGTCCATCGTCTGCCCTATCATGAGATTGCTGCAATAGAAGTGCGTGGAGATTTAGCCAATGTCCATGTCGAACGAAATATTGTTACCGATTATCCCACACGGCCTGAACAGACGCCACATATAGTCCGCTTGACAAGCTGTTATGCTGGACCAAGTAGTATACAGGCGGAACCATCCTCACAGTCGTTGGCGTGTAAAAGGCAAGACGAAGAGGCAGAAATTTTTTTGCCTTTACCTTATTATGCCACCTTTGATAGAGGTTTCTTTGATCTGGGCTATGCTATCGGTGTTAGAGGACGGGTACGCGTTAATCCGCATATATTTAAGGTGGCTTTACAAGTGGGCAATAACGTATGGCCGCAACCAACGGTGGCTTTAATGCTAGAATTTGAGTTTATTAAACAGCGTGATGGCGAAACTGGTGAACCTGTTATAGCTCGTAACTCGTTTGCCAATGGTAAATGGACTGGTGAGGTTAAATCTGAATTGGCAACTGGTCTACGGGCCGGAGCGGAATTTCATTTGAAGATAGTGCGTGGCAAAAAAACGTTTGAAATTTATATGAATGAGAAACCGGTAACTGATTATCCATTCAAGGTCAATCCAAAATATGTAGACACATGCTTTATCAGCGGCGATATCAAATTAATAGACGTCGATATTGAAAGTGAATAAGAATTTGAATTTTAGTAGTTCATAAAATTATGACAAAAATCGCACAAATAAAATGAATCGCAAAAATCTATGAAAAGAAATAATAACTGCCAGTTAAAGTAATTTTTTGAGAACTATATGTTTAGAGAAACGTTAAAAAGTTGTATTTGATGCCGCAATTTATTTTATATTTACATTTTTTAATTCAAGGAATGCTCCCTACAATAAATAAAATAAAAAATATAAGAGTTTAAACATTTATCTTTGCGAATATTATCCAAAAGTAAAAGGCACATTTTCTTTTTAATTTAAACTTGATCAAACTGCTAGTTTTGTAATAATAGTGTAAATAACTACTACTACTTTTATCTTAAAAAATAAATTTATTGGTGGAATACTTTTTTGACAAAATGAAGATGTTTTCGCTGTACTTGTTAATTAGTTACTTTGCGTTTATGCTTTCCGCTTACTGGAAGCCGCCTGCGTTCTCGTGCCTCTTCTACCGGTTCTTGATACATACAAAAGCACGAAACAACTGCTACCTCCTTAGCTTTTTTACTCATTTGAGATCTTTTAATTCCATTAATTGCTGCCGACGCACATAGCCTTAGTATCTGTTAACTGTGGTCAAATAGAAACCCACCAGACCCATTACATCAATTACAATTCTTGCACAAAAAACTACTTCAAAACATTTTGCTGCCTGCCTATAACTTTTCAAAAGTATACATAAATTATATTAATTATTGGGGCACCCTTTAATTAATAGTTGTAAATATTAATAATTTTTACTATAACGATCATAGAAATCGGCAATCTGTCAAAATCGATTCAAAAATTACTGATATATGGGGCCACAAACATAAAAAGCAACATTCAGTGGAATTGATTAGCTCCTTATTTTTTTTGAAGTCGGTTAAAATAATGTCAAAATACAAAGTATAATTGACCACCACTGTTGTCTAACGTTGACCTTCACTGCCTTCATTCATACATTTTGGAATAAGAAATTACGGACAGACGGTTACTTAACTTTAAATAAAGATCCAGAATACATACATATACATTATGGGATTCGAAATTAGTATTGTAAAAATTACAAATCGAATGACAAACTTTTATGTAAACCCTTTCCACCTCCGGTGGTGGGTGTAAAGAAATATAAAGATTTAAAGGAATTCTAAATTTTTTTGTTAAAAAGAAAAAGCAAATAAATAAAAGTAATGTTTTGTTTAAAATTCAAGTTTTTGGTAATTTTTGTGTGAGTGTTTTTATTAAAAAAAAACTATTTGTTCTGATTTGCTAATAGTTTGACGACTTTTTTTAATCCATTTTCGATTATAAATAAAATTAAGATATTTTGATTGCAAGTACCAAGGCGAATAAATTATAAGGTGATAGCGATGGCGAATTCGTTAGTTTTCGCCGTACGCCCGAATGTTAAACTACATCATGGCGAAATAATCACCCTTATTCTAGTTGTCGGCATCGTAATCGACGTCGTTTTAGTATCAATATCACTTCGTATCATTCCTGTGACGACGTCGACGGTTTATCGATTTTTATGAAATGAAAATGCACATCCCCAAATTTTTTATTAAATTTTATTTGTGTTTGACACTTTTATGGTAAAATGTTTTCTATAAGTGAAGAAAATTTTGATTTAATTGATGATGAAGGCTTGAAAAAACAAAAACTTGTGTTGAAAAGAAAACTTCTTAGGCAGAATTCAATTATTTTTAATATGCCGTATCACAAGTATGTACATATGTTTTGCCTGCTCCTGGCTGTGCTTTCAACAACAAATTCGACTTCAGCTAGATCCATGTCATTAGAATCGTTTCCCATGTCAACCATTTGAACTCCTTGAACTGCTCCCTCAGCTTCAAATGCTTCTAGAAGTTAAGAAGGTTTATTGTTTAAACATTCCGCTGCCAGTGGATTTACATTCTGCTTTATTAGCAATCATCTTTTTTCACTTTTAATTTTATATTTCGCCATACCTTAGAAGTAATTTTTACAAACTTTTTTATAAATCCCTATTCAATCCTTTATTTGTTACCTTTTGCCATTCATCTGCTAATCTTCTAGGCGGACCAAGAGAATTTAGAATTTTTCTAATTTTTTCCCATTTTTCTTTAAAATTGCATGAAGCAGTGCCTCTGCGAAAGTTTTTTAATTTTTCAAATTGATTTCCACTTATAACTTTTACTTTTTCACATTCTCAATATTTTGCTTGGTTTAAATCACTTTCAGTCGTTATGCAAAAAGGCGCCGACAAAAAACAGAGTCACGTCAATACAATATCGTCGTCACATTTGTTATAGGATACAAAAAATCTTTGAGCAGTAATCGATAAGTGTTAATAACTACAAGTAGAATAACAAAACGAATGCGTCGACACATATCAACATTGATAAGTGACGACGCCGACAACTAAAATAAGGGTGAATACAGGTGTTCACGATGGCGAATTTATTACTTTTTCCGTAAACGCTAAATGTCAAACTTCATACATAAAAAAATGTGTATATAATTTTTTTATATGGTGTTTGACATTTCACGTTTGCGGCGAAAATTATAAATTCGCCATTGCGACCTCCTAGTATATTTTCGCCATGAACCACATACACAAACAAAATTTTTATATATGGAGTTTGACAGTTAGATTAACGGCAAAAATCAATGAATTCGCCATTGCAACTACCTTATATTTGATTCGCCTTGGCAAGTACAATTTTTAAAATTTTTATCTTTCGTAATTTAGAGTTCTTATCCTGAATTTTCGGTTCGAAATGAATAAACAAATTTTTGGTAAAATTTTATTTAGAATTGTTTTTTTTTTGGTGAAAATTTAATATTTTCGAATGTATGATACGGACATGCTGGAATTGATTATGTGCTGTATCATTGCGCTTTCTAAAAGAAAGATAGTACTAACAGAAGTTTATTTACAGAAAAAAAAGGAAATGAAAAATATTTACAGGAAAAAATGAAAGAATAGTAAAAAATAGTATTGAATATTGAACGGCACATTTATATCTTTTTTTAAATCTTTAAGTTTTCTTTTGGATTTTGTTTTTTTGGAGTATTTAATAAAATTGTATGCACTTCTCTCAAAGTGGAAAGAATGGTAAACTCAAAGATTTCGTTTTTTTGCAGACATTTTTGACAACCCTACAACTTGAAAAACAAACACATACACACATTACACCATTCGTGTTGAATTTCTTAAAAATATTTACTTGTTATTCTAAAAAAAAAAATTAATTTACTTTATTCGTGCTTGATTCCTTCAAATATAAATATATCATAATATTCTCGTGAAATATTTATTATTTTAAACTAAACTAAAAAATGAAATGTATTACTGCGGGGAAAGCATATCCATATGGCCATTTCACTACTGCTCAAATAGCATAAAATAAAATTCATATTATATCCAAAATCAGCAAACGAATAGTGCTTACAAAGCCATCAGTGTTTTATTTTCAAATTTTGTGTAGAAACTTAGATACTTGTGCCAAAAACGTAATTGACTTAATGAGAATTTAATTTAATCAATAAAAATTAACGTAAATAAAGATTTAAAATTTTGCAACTATGTGATTGAAATTTATTTATTTGAATACTATTATTATTTTAGAAACATTCGTTTTAAATTTTTTTTTATACTCAAGGCGAATTCATTTACAGGTGGTTCTAACAGCCCAGCGGATTTATGGTTATGATCAACATTTTTGTCAAAATTTTAAAATAACTTTAGAAAGATAAAGTTTTCAAATATGAGGTATTGCTGTATATGCAGGAGTAAGAAACTAAATCGTACAGTTTCATTTAAAGTACTTAATAATAATTTGGTCAGTTGTTTTTGTTTTTTGTTTAACACGGCCACCTATTACTAATTCGCCTTGTTTACAGTTATAAATAAATTTTGTTTGTAGTTTGTGTCTTGAAAAAAGAAGTTTAAGTTTATTTTTGAAATTATTCCAACAACCAAATGATAGATCCTTCTTTGCATACAGTATTTCTTTCACAGCACCATTGAAGAGTTTGCCCACATTTTCATTACTAAAATCTAAACATTCAAAATACTCATATCGGTCTATAAAATGCTGATGACACATGTTCAATACCTCAAGTTGTTTGTCATTATGTCGTAGAAATAAAAATTTTCTTAAAATTTTTTTTTGTGACTCAAACTTAAAAGCCACCAGAAATATTTTTTCCATACTTTTTGCCGAGAGTAAATTAAAGATTTCCTGAAACCATTTATTTTCTTCAACACTAAAACCTTTGCCTTGTGTCACATTGAAGCAGACAAAAGGGATGTGAACATTTCTAGAATCATTTAGTGCTAATATCGGTTTTAGTTCTTCAGAACAAGAGATTTGTTCGATTATAATATGATAACGTCTATGTTCTATTACGTGATCATGGTAGGCATAACCGAAATGTAACTTCCATAGGTATGTATCCGTGAGAGTAGCGGTATCCACGCTTTTATCTCCAATTAATAGAAATATTATTTTTTTCATGTTAACGTTAAGAATTTGTTAAAGAAACTGAGATATTAAAAAAGAGAAGCAGAATAAAAATTGAAAGTATTGTAAATTACAACAGAAAATAGATTGTAAAAAAAGCGAGGGATATATTTAGAAAAGATTATTTATGCCTTAACCACTAAAAGTAACATCTATGTGATCAAGGTAGTAAGCACGTTGACTACGAATTGGCTGCCCTGAGTTCAACCCTTGCGTCAGTCCAAACATAAAAATGTTTTTTTCTGTTTAATGGTAAATATACATACATATTCAGATTAAAATTAAATTATGCAGCCTCCTTCGTCGGTACTTCTTCATAGCATATTTGCCGGCGAAGTAAAATAATTAATAAAATTGCTATATCTATCTCCTTTCATCCCTTTCCTAAAGGATGTAGCACGGTTACAAACTAAGTAGGTGCTACTTCTCTAAAAAAAATGTATGTCCTAATTGTGGTTGACAAAAACAATACTTAACAGCTACTACTTACCAGCTTTATGGAATGCAGAGCTCGGAGCCTCTTCTAACCAGGAGGTAATAAAAAGCACAAATTATTTTTTCTGTTTTTTTTTTACAAAATTGAAAATCACATTATTAATATTTTAAGATCATACGATGATCACATTATTGTATACAAATGTTGCCAAATCAAAAGTTGATTTATGAGTTTATTTGTACATCTGTGGTAAGCGACATTTACTAGAGTTGCAAAACTATCGATAGCTGGCACATTCGATGGCTTCGATAGTTCGCTTAAAGACTATCGATAAAATAATGTTGACAGGTTGTTTTAAAACTATCGATACTATCGATCTTTTTAGTGCTAATTCTAGTAACTATCGATATCCGGAACTATCGTTATCGAAAAAAAACATTCGATAGTCAGCCAAAAATAAAACTATTAATGTGTTAATGTTTTTTATAAGCTAATTAGGCCTGTTGAGATAAATGTAATAAACAAAAATTTGTTACATTTTGTAACCCCGACGTTTCAGTAACACAATCAATACTATATTTGCCAATAAACACATAAACAAGAGTAAAACTATTAATATTATCGATAGTTCTATCGAGTGTTTTACAGCTCTAGCATTCACAGAAAACTCATACATATGCATAAGTTTGATGTGTTTATTTGATCGTCTCCAGGGAATATAACTTTTGTTTATATCATTAACTTTACAAATAAGGAATTGCAGGAAAATTTCTATTTTTTTATAGAAAATTGGGTGTTTGCACAAATTTTCCTGATCAATAAATTTTTTGCTCTAAAAATATGTACTGTACATAATGTACTGTCGTAACAGGTATTAACTAATATTTATTTATTAAAAACAAAAATCGCCAGTAATTTCATGTGTTATGAAAACACGAGGGCTGCTCTATATATTTCTGGCCTAATAATGAAAATGCGAATACTTATAATCAAAAATGGTTTTATTGTTTTTCAAAGTATTCTCCAGCATGATTTATACACTTTTGCATGCACTCAAACTAGTTGTCGAAGCAATTTTTCACTCCGATTGAGACACCTCTAAAACATGGTTTTGAACACTTCAACAGCTTCTTCTGACGACGAAAATCGTTGACCACGCATTTTTTTCTTGATGTGCGGAAACAAGAAGAAGTCATTAGATGCCAAGTCAGGGTTGTACGGCAGATAACCCATTAGTTCGACGTTTTGGCCGGTCAAAAACGCTCTGGTTTGACCCGATGTGTGAACAATGATGTCATGGTGAACAATGATTCGTCTTCTCTTGTTGGTTTTTCGAATTTCTCCGATGACTTCAGGCAAACAAATTGTAGTGTACCACTCAGAAGTGACCGTCCTACGTTGCTCAAGCGGAACAGTCGCCACATGACCAGTTTTACCGAAGAAACAGGCGACCATTTGCTTCGAAGTGCTTATCCACGAACAACTTTAGTTGGATTTTGCTCGTCTTTGAAGACCCACACGGTCGATTGTTGTTTCGTTTCGGCCTCATACGCATAGATCCATGATTCGTCACCTGTGGCGATCTTATAAACGTCTTTTGAAGCACCGCAATCGTATTTTTGCAACATTTCTTTGCACCAATCGACACGAGCCTTTTTTTGAGGGACTTTCAAATTGTGCGGGATCCAACGAGAACAAACGTTTTTTACGGCCAGGGGGCTTATTCTGAATTGCGATGCGAAAACCAATGCGATGCGCAAATGAAATGCGATGCGAAAGAAAATTGGTATTCTGTTAGACTTTCGCAATTGCATTCGCAATTTATTTCAAATCGTTGGCAACGCTGCTCAAATAAACATCAGTATCAACAAACGTCAAATTAAATATAAATAAATTTTTTGTGCTTCGCTGTGAAAATTGTTTCTAAAATTTATTTAATAGGTCCAAACCTATTAAAATTTAAGTCAAATATTTTTGAACTTCTCTAATAGGTGGTCCATTAATATTTGGTTCTTCAGTTAACGTTTGCCACAAAGTATTTGCAGACTAACGTGCATTTGGTGTTTTTAAATGGCCTCTTCCCAAATGGCTGTGCTTATTCATAAATTCTATTTTTATTTAAAGTTGATGCGGTTTGTTGGTATTATTGCTTACTTCCCTGAATTAAATAATAAATATATGATGAATACATAAATAAAATATTGTTTTTTACTTACATGTTTGTACTTTGCGAGTGCTACTTTGTTGTCGAATAAAGTTTGCGAATTTGACATGTGTTTTCGCAATTTAGAATACCGATTTACCACCTTTTCGCATTTGAAATGCGATTAAAATAGAACTTTGCGAATATCGCAATACAGAATAGCAATTGTTCGCATTTATGTATTTTCGCATCGCATTGACTTTCGCATCGCAATTCAGAATAAGCCTCCAGGTGTTCATGCAGTATCGAATGTATGCTGGTGGAAGAAATGTCCAAGGATGTCTCTATCTCTCGGTATGTCGCATGTCGATCTTGCATTGTGAGTCCACGCACGGCATCAATGTTCTCTGGCACAACAGCCGTTTTTGGACGACCTTCACGGAATTCGCCTTTGAGCTAGCTTCGGCCACGATTAAATTCATTATACCAATTTTTCACAGTGCTATAGGATGGTGCTTCATCGCCATACAAACATTTAAGTTCATCAATGCACTCTTGTCGTGATAATCCACGTCGAAAGTTGTGAAAAATGATGGCATGAAAATGTTCACGAGTTAATTCCATTTTTTTTTCTATATTAATTTTTTCAAGTCACTGTAAACAACACAAATAATGGTCGTACGTCGAAACGTTTTGAGTACGATTATGCTTAAAAATGACAAACTTTCCAATGGAAATGTCGGATTGCACTTGGCAGCACTCAGTGTTGCCAGGCCAGAAATATATATAGCAGCCCTCGTATATACACGCATAACAAAAATAAAATATGATTTTCTGGATTGCTACATCTTTTAACAGCATTCTTCTTAGGCATCTATAAGTAAGTAAATTATAGGTCAACGAGTAAATGATCAATCACTTTTTTTTACAAGCTATCAGCCCAATTATGAATTTTCTCACGGAATTTTTTTTTCGAGAAAAGATTCCTCGAATTATGTATTCTGTGGGAACAAAATAAAATAGTGGCATCATCGTAATTATGCCTACATAAAAGTGGAAAGCGGAACGTTTTCTTCCGCATAGCTTTTACGTTGAAATGTCATACCTAAACAAAAGCGGCAACGGTTTGTCATACAGGTATGTGATGGAAATCGATTTCGAAATCGAGACGACTTAAAACCGTAAATGGTTGTGATATCCTTACTATTTTCGTTTTTTTAATACCTTCAATATATATTTCAATAACTCTCCATTCAGTTTCTACAATTACTTTGGAGTAACTTCTTTACTTTTGTTTAAAATTTATCTCAAAACGAATCGTTTTCAAATCGATCGATTTCCATCAAATACCTGATAATGATAAAAAACAGGGTTATTGAAAACATTAAGGCTTAAAAGTCTAGTTAACTGACGCATCTTAAAAATTAAATTAAATTGTCTACGGGGTGTAAATGAAAATCTAAGCAAAAAAATTACCTTTCCTATGATTCCCATATTGTCGCATTCCGCCATAAAATACTGGATACGTGCCATATTATAAATACAAACGTTGGAGGTCCGTAACTCCGAAACTAAAGGTAAGCCCCAAAATTTTCACTTAAAATTTTACACCCTGGACACAATTTTTTCATTTCTGAACTAGATTTTTTCTAAATATTTTTCCCTATTAATTGGACAAAAAAGCAGAAGATGTTGTTAAATGAGCTAAAAACAGCTAAAGCTAGTTTTAAATTTTAAGTCGACTTTAACGCCAAAGAGTCGACTCTAAAATAAAAACTGGCTTTAGTTTCCTTTAAGTATACTATATTTTTAACTATGAGTATGGGACAGTATTTTTTATTTTATATAATTATACAGTTACGTAAGCGTCTTATGACAAGTTTAGAGTTATATCAGTTTATCGATTAATATATATCTGATAACACTCTTCTTGAGCCGGGTGCTTTTTTTTTTGATATGAGCTGTAAATAAAAAAATTTAATAATAAAGAATTCCTAAATATTAAACAACTGCTTGTTATTTTTACTATTACAGACATATTTTGCCATATTTTCACATAAGTCAATACGTATTTGTTTAATTTCGTAACTTTTTTTCTTCAGATTACTACAATCAAAATAATAGAAAATTATATTAACGATATACTAATTCGATGATATCAACATTCAAAAATTTTTTTTGCATAATTGCCATATTTACTTTACAATTTTATATAATTTAAAAATTTCCGGATTCTTAGAATTTCCAACAAAATTGCCCATGCATAAGGCATGTATGAAAATAAATGCAACTATTAATTCTTTGTTCCGTTTTTGGAACTTTGCCATTAAATTTTAATGAAGTATAAAAAACAATTTAATTACTAATTTTTTTCGTCAAAAAAAATCATTTAAAATAATCATCTTAATTAAAACTTGCATAATGAATTTAATTAAAATACACGTAGAGAAAAAAAGACAGACTTAAAAATACTGACTTAATTTGAGCAAAATTGTTGATTCTTTTTATCATAATTCTTTTTTTTTTTGCCATATTTTTTTTTGTATAATATATTTCATTGTAAGTTGAACAATAAAAAAAAAGCCAGAAAAAAGGTAAGAAATAAATAAAGGAATGTGTATGACTACTTTAACTTAAATACTGTCACTTATGCGCCACGCATTTTTAAACATTTTTTAATATGAAACATTTTAAATCATAACAAAGTAACCAATGTTGCCTCCACTTACCAGCCACTTGTGTACACTTTACTCCAATCTACTCTAAAAATCAACCAAGGAAATATGAGTAAATATTAACGATGAGCGAGTTGGCCAACAAGCAATGAACGTTATGTCAGGCATGTGGAACGAAAGATGCCCCTCAACCATACTTTTGCCATAAGCGATTTTGATGTTTGCTGCTGCAATGCACTGCACGTTCAACAATAAATAATAAAATTAATGCATACATTTCATCATCGTCATCATTGTCCTCATCATCATAAAGGAGTTCTGTTTATGTTTTAGTTTCTTTAAAATTGTTTTTTCCTGGTAATTTTTTATTCTGTGACAATCGAAAAAAATCATAAAAAGTCAATATATTGAACATTGTATATGAATTCATACACATTCATATAGCCATACATATATTCATACATACATACATATTTCAGACTTATGAAAATATTGCATGATGCCTGTTGATAAGATTTGAAAATATTTTCAAGTTCAGTTTGCAATAATTTTTATTGACTTTGTTTGTGGGATTTTTATTAAGAAGTTTAAAATTTCGTTATATTTAGTTCATTGTTTTATAGGTTGTTTAAGGTAGAATTTTATATTATATTGCCTTGAAAAGGATTAAAACAGCTCTCTCTGAAGTTGAAGATGCTTTGACTACTTGGCAAAGGAAAATGCAATAAATCAAGAACGTTTATAGAAACTGGTTTTATTTAGCGTAGAAACTAAGGAAAATGTTCAAGTGCAGTTTTAATAAAAAATTCCCAAATTTGTTTTTAAAAAATTTATGGCCAGTGTTGCCAGGGACCAATTGAAAAGAGTTACGCTTTTTCTGCAAAAAAGTTAAACTTTTTTTTATTAAAAGTAATATTTTGAAATTTTCCTTAAATAAATAGTAATTTAATATAATTTATGTATATAAAATATAATTAAAATTAAATTCGATATTTCAAAGAAAATAACAAGGCAACAAAGTCATTTACTAAACAAAAACAGAACTGAAATAAGATAAAAAAGGAATAATATATGAAAAACTTTTTTAGCCCGATTATTCTTTTGAGTTGAGAGTGCTGACAATTTTCGAAAGTTTGAACAGAGCACTTAGTTTTTCGCTTTTATTATTTCACATTTGAAAGAAGTTGTTGCGAGGAACAACATGATGTTTCTAAATATGAACCCAGAAACATTTTGAGATTTTTGACTAACTGAACGGAGTAAAACTTCAGCTATGCTATTTTTAGTTTATTATAAACTAATTTTTAATGTGAGATTTTGATAGCATTTGCAAGCTTGTAACTTCTGTTATTAAAATAGAATTGATATGTTAAGAGAAACTGCTGTCAGGTTTGCTGCTCTTACCTCAAATAAGGAAACAAGTAAATTTATGGTAATATTACTTTATTTCGTGTTTGCAAAAAAAAAAAAAAGCTACGAAATTTTGACCAACTATAACAAAATTACATATGTTACATTGAGCCTTTAAAAGTAACAAAAAATGTAACCAAACGGCAACACAGATTGCGGCTGTTTCTGTAACACATGCGATCAACACGTCGGAAATTTGTTTAAAAGCACTCTGCCTTTTTAATAATTTTCTATATATCGATCGCATGTAATACAGAAACAGTACATAAAAAAATGCATATTTTACTACAGCTTAGCTGGTAAGCATCTGGATGCTAATGACGTGACTAATTTGGTGGTCTAGGTCCATATCACAAGTGCTGTTTATTTAATAAAATTAATTTTTCTAATACTTTTACTCACAAAAGGATAATAGAATTGGGGTAATCCATACTTAAATTAATATGAACAGAACTTTAGCTTTAACTTGGGCCTGGCTTGAGTACAAAAAATAAGAAGAATTTATTTAAACAAAGAACACGAGATTTCTCTCTATGTATTGATCTTTTTCTCTAGTATTTTGAATGGCGAATAAAAAAAGATAAAATAATTGCAAAACTTTATCTACACCGTCCTCAGTACACAATAAATTCGTAGGCATTATTAGCGGAGTCGTATGCTAGTTTCAGTCGTCGAAAAATTTTTGTATGACGAATTCCTAGTGGCATGCGAAATTCGTCACTTGTCTCAGTTATGTTTAAAGCATTACTTTAATTTTAAAAAAATATACAGGCATGTTCTGACAATCGCAAATCGCTTAAAACTGGCGATGCGAGTTGAAATCGCATGAAAGGTGTTCTGTAGTTCACAATCGCAAGAAATTTGGCGACTTCAAATCGCAAGCAAAATTTATTTTAATTTTTAGACAATTTGAGTCGCAAATAATTTAAAATATGTTATTTGTTCTATCAATTGTTTGTTCTGATTGTTTTCTTGTGTACTGGCGATTTCATAGAAACAGCTGTTTTAATTGATGTTCGAAAATATACTAGTATTAGTGCGGTTGAATGTATAGTCGGTAGTCAAAAAATATGTGGTTATTCTAATTTTCAATTCTTCAAAATATTGGGTGCTTTTATTAAATGCGCGATTCAAGTGTTAAGGAACCTCAAAAAATTATTTAAATCGCCTTTTGAACGATACGAGTTCCGAACGAGCATGTTATAATTAACAAAATAAATAAATTAAATTTATTAACAAATAATTAAATCAAAGATGCTAAATGCAATGTCACTAATAGAAAATACGTTTGTCACCAAAATATTTCTTGGCTTAAGTTATTTTATTAAATTAATAAATATGCATTGGATTGAAGTATCTATTGAATTGTCATAATCTCTAAGTGATTGTTTTTTAATTCGCTCTTTTTTTAATTGCATGTTTTTTTTAAGAAATGAAACTAAGCAAGGCAGCTGCAGCCATTTTGTTGTAGTTTTCTTTTGATTATTTATGTTTTGCACCGTAAAATCATATGTTTTTCTTTTCGAACATAAGTTTGAAAAAGAGCAAATCGCAAGCAAAACGCGTGAGTTTCAGAACATGTAAAACAAAAGTTGGCGTTTTTGAAATCACATTCGATTTGAAAAACATGCGAGTGTCAGAACATGCCTGATATAATGAGCTCTATCCAGTTTTTTTTAGAAGATAATGGCTTTTCTATATATTTTTAAAATTTACTAGACTTATCTTCGTATCTATTGGATTGCCTTTCTTTCAAAAAACTTTTAAGAAGAAAAGTCATTAAAAAATAGATCACATTTTTGTCTAATATTTAACATATAAACTTAAGAATGCTCTTTATTAAAGAAAATAAAGTTACTTAATTTACAACTTATTGTAAATTGTAGGTTATATGAAATTAAGACAGGGGTGTTGTATACACGCTATTGTTGAACTTCTAAAAATATTATTATGTTTTCTTTAACTTAATTGAAAATAAAATTCAAATAAAGATTAAGGGCGACGTATAATAAATAAACACATTTTGCACGAGTATTGAGAAATGGAACTTCACACAATATTCATACAACTATTGTCGAATTCTATAACTGAGCACTAGTACAACCCGTCGCTAATAAAACATTTGTATTTATTACATTTTAAAAGTTATTTAATGGGCTTTTTTAAAATTTGATTTTATGTATGTAATTCTAAGTATTTAATTCAATAGAATTATATCGATTAGGATTTTAACGAGAAGTGTATTTTGTATTCGTTGTAGTTGAAATAAATATCACTTTTGCTTATACTTTTATTGATCATAATAAGTCTAAACAAATGCAGACCATATTCGAAGTTGACTTCATTTTTAAGAAAAATCATATTTAAACAAGAAAAAAGTTAAAAAGCCGCCTCTTTAAATATGTGAAGTTTCATTGGAGTTTCTTTTTTGTTTGTTTTGTGTTGGAAATTTTTTATGATATCGTTTATTTATTTGTGATTAATGCATAAATTTCAACATCCTTGAGAACTGTATGATTTTTATTGGTTGAAAGATGGTCTCATCTAAGATACAATAAAAAATCTTTTACAAGTATTATTTAGAATGCAGAGGTAATAATATTCTAAGGCCCTAATTTGTAGACCAAAGGCCTTCTATTTTAATTATCCCCTTGTTATACTGCAGAAAAACCAAAAGTAAGGAATGAAACACCAATTTTAATTAAGTTAAATCGCAGGAATTTTCTATATAAATAAAAAATTGTTGCAAGTGTGTTGTGACCTTATAACTCACGATCGGTCAAACGGAATTCGATTAAATTTTAGGGTTTATTCGTATGGTCGTGTAGATGGTATCTAAAGTTTGCAAGAAATTGGTCGACGCGTTCGTGAGTTAAGACTTTTCATTACAACATGTGATTTTGTCCATATAAACAAAAAACAACAACTAAGGTGCCTATGAGCGTATGCACTATGTATACTATGTGCTGACTTCATACACACAGTATTCAATGTAAACATTCATGTGTAGCGAAGCTCGCCGGGATCCGCTAGTATTAAATAAAATGAAAATATTTTTAAAAAAGTATCCTGCTATTTTTTACACCGATTAAATTATTAAATCACCGACATTGATTATTGAGGGTGAGCCATTTCGCTACCGCTCACTCAGCTCTTCAGGAATATTTTCACAAATATTTTAAATGAACTAAATATTTTTGTCCAATCAACAAAAAAATATCGTACTAAATAGCACGATATTTTTTAGAAACCAATTTTGTTTATATGATATTTATAACCTGTCGCAATGTACTAAAGTTGCTGGTAAATTCTACGACAAATTTGCGAATTTCCGAGAATGACATCAGTTTGGAAAGTTCAATTCTTTACACGAAAAAGGCTTCTGCACTTTTTTTGGATTGAAAATTATAATTAAATCATAAATAATTGTTTAGTTAGTATATAATATGTTAAAAAGCAATTGATTTTTTAAGGGAATCAGAGTTAATGACAATTTTTGATAAGTAAAAAAATTAATATAATAGGTATGTATTAACAAATAGTATTGCTGCTTACTAAAAAATACTTACACAGAATTAACAACATTTGTTATTAAAATCCCATCAGTAAGTACACATACAATAGGTTGTACACTGACCTAATAAAGCAATAATAGTTCTTAAGCTTTAAGCATTTAAAAAAAAAGTCCAATATCCGAAAACATCACTCTTTATAATTATAAGATTTTTTGTAATAGTAAAAAAATTGTAAAAATATATGTATGCTATTTATAAATTGAATTCTCAATTTTGTTTATTTTGTATATTTTGTATATTTTTATTCAAGTCTATAAATTTATAATTCTTACAGACTATTAATACATATTTAATGAAAACAAAATTTTACGTTTTATCAGATTTTCATTTGAGGCATAATCAATATAAAGGTATAGTTTATTAAAGACCTTACAACATCTAATGAAAGGATCGAAATTTGCATAGTTCATTCTAAAATATTTAATATCCAATGGAGAATAGTATCTGGTTGGACGCTGAGGAACACAAAAAGATATATTTTCAATCAAAAAGTTAGAGCAGGTTTTACCGTTTATTGTTTTTAAAATGAACATGGCATTTAGCATAGTTCTGCGACTAGACAGAGATGGTAACTTAATAAGAGCAAGCATAGACTTATACGATGGCAAGCATAACGGATTCCATTGCAGTCTACGTAAACAAAATATTAAAAACTGTTTTTGCACTGATTCAATTGCGTTGCTGTATATTTTATATTGTGGATCCCAAATAATTGAACCATATTCCAGAACTGGACGAACTAGTGACGTAAATAAATGTTTCGTGATGTAAGGATCATCAAATTTCTTACCCCAACGTTTGATGAAACCAAGCTGGCATCTTGCCCGGCTTACAATTAGGGAAATATGTTGAATGAAGTTTAGTTTATTGTCCAGTAAAATTCCGAGATCTGTGAAACTGCAAACACTTTGCAGCTCATTGCCACCCAGAGAGTATTTAACGTTTAAATGGTTCCTTCGAAAGAAACACATATATTTACATTTATCGAAGTTCAATTTCATTATGTTCGATTCACACCAGGAGTATAAAGAATCTAAATCAGCTTGTAGCAGCTTATGATCATTATATTTATTATATGTAAAAAATATTTTAACATCATCCGCATACATAAGTATAACGGAATTCTTGATGACGCTAGGTAATTCATTGATGAATAATGAGAAAAGAAGAGGTCCAAGATGACTCCCTTGTGGAACACCAGATGTCACGGGGATTGGCTTAGATATAGCATTTTTGTATAAAACATTTTGTTTCCTGTTGTTAAGGTATGTATTTATCCAATTTAAGCAATTTACTGTGAATCCCATGTAATTTAGTTTCTTGATAAGTAGTTCATGGTTTACCTTATCAAATGCCTTACTAAAATCAGTATAAATCACGTCAGTTTGCATTTTGTTGACAAAACCACGGTTTACCAAAGTTGAGAGTTGTAAAAGGTTTGTGACAGTAGAACAGCCTTTACGAAAGCCATATTGATTAGACGATAATATTGAAGACACTTGAAAACATAAATGATCCGTAATTAGTTTTTCAAATAGTTTGGGTATTACACTCAGTTTTACAATTCCTCTGTAATTTCTGATGTCATTTTTTCTACCAGACTTAAATAAAGGAATAATGAGAGAATTCTTCCACACTTCAGGAAATTTACCTAATTTAATTGAAAAGTTGAACAACATTGTAAGAGGAGCTAGTAAGGCCTCTGCGCAATTAATAAGAACGCAACTTGGAACATTATCAGGTCCACTCTTAAGCGAAAATTTCAGTTTTTTTAAAGCGTAGAGTACAGTAGTTTGATCAAAAAGTGGGATTGAAATAGATTGACTTCCAGCATTATGTGTAAACTGCCCGTCAAATATAACACAATGACCATCTGCATAGGTAGCAGAAAAGAAGTCCGCAAATAGGTTGCTTATTTCCCCGTTATCATCTGATTCACAATCATCTAATTTCATAGAAGGTGGAAAGGTAGTAGATTTCCTTTTTGTATTTACGAAATTATAAAAAGACTTAGGGTTTTTCTTAAAGCTGTTCTTCATTTTTGTAAGATAGTACTTATAACATACTTGATTTAATTTGTTATATTCGGCACGAGCCACAGAGTATTTCGTATAATCTGCTGCTAATCCAGATTTTTTATATTTCTTATAATATTTGTTTTTGAAGTTCTTAATTTTGGAAAGCAACTTGCAATTCCATGGAGGACCAGATAAATGACGAACAATTTGTTTTGGAATACACTGGTTAAAGATCCAATAAATCCTATCATAGAATTTCATAACGACATGATTAATGACATCGGAGTTATGTTCTGAGTTAACGATAGATAAAAAATTTATTAAGTGATTTCCTCTCCAAGAAAATAAGTTATTTAAAAGCTTATTGGTACTAGAAAACCAATAATTTCAATCCCTATTGGTTTTTTTTTATTCCATCCCACACCCGAAAAATAAAGAAAAGATAAGTAAGAGAGCTATATTCGGCTTTTCCCAATCTTAGGCGAAAAAGTTATATGGTGATAGCTATGGCGAATTCGTAAATTTTCTCCGTTAGACCGAATGTCAAATTACATATAAGAAAATAGAGTATAGATATTTTTTATATAAGGAGTTTGACAGTTATGCTACCGGCGAAAATAAATAAATACGCCATCGCAACCACCTTATAATTAATTCGGCTTGTTATATACCCTTTACACGTGGCGAAATAATACCAGTCGATTGCGATTGCGAATTTATTAATTTTCGCCGTAACGCTAAATGTGTATGTATATAATATATAATTTTTTATATGGTGTTTGACATTATACGTTTACGGCGAATATTAATCAATTCGCATTGCGACCACTTTTTAATATTTAACCCTGGAGTTAGTGTCGACGTCGTTGACGGCGTTTCAACGCCGAAAAAGTTGAAACAGATTGAACTTTTACGGCGTTGCAACGCGTTGAGATTAACTGCTCTCATACAATTTCATACGATTCAACTTTTTTTTTTGACATTTGACGCCGTCAAAGACGTCGACATTAACTCCAGGGTAATAGTACCTAACAATATTAAATCTAAATAAATAAATATGTATGTTTATTATTAAAATTTGTCTACGTACGTTAAACCACATTTATGTAAACTTATAGGTAACTAGAGATTTTCTATAACTTGTTATATTAAAAGAAAGAATTTAGGATTTAGTAGTCGTAACCGAAAAAAAGTGTACTGCTAAAATATTTTAAGCGCTAAATTACTACAAAGTGCTACATCCCGTTTTTGTATATTTATTTTGCACCTTATAATCTGTTTCTGCTTTCTCTGGTTGGTTTTTAAACCAACACTATTACTATTATTTTTCTAATTTTTATTTAACTTTTAATGATTAAGTTCGGCCTCTTTTGCCTTTTCTGCCAATAATATTTGTTGCAAGAAATTGTGCATTATTTATAAGCTCGCTGAAAGCTTTAAGTTAATTAAAAATATTTCATGATTAATTAAACAAATTGTGGACTTTGGTAAAATCGTATTAAATATAAAGGATCTAGTAAAACGTCTCTTCTGCCATGGCCTTGTTTCTGTTTCGCTGAAAAATATTTTTATATTTTGTTTTGTATAACACATACATATACACATACTGACATTTAAACAAACATATGTCAACTGTCTTGCTAAACACATGTAGACATAAATGTCAGATGTCGCTTACGACTCTTTTTCTTGCTTCTGCTTAAATTGTTAAATTTTTTGTTTTTTATTTTGTATTTTTAAATAGACCATAATCATTTTGTACGATTGAAAGTATGTGTTTTGTTTAGACCTGGTTTAATATTACCAGCAGCCATAACAGAGACAGACAAAAGTAACATGAGCAGTCCATCATTTAGTCATAATTGTAAAGAATCATCATACTAATCATCCTCCACGTCATCAGCATCACTGTCACAAAATATCAACAGCATTAAATCAGTCTAATCATTTATTTAGTAATATTGGCACCCTACAGAAGTATGATAAAGGTAGATGAAATAATGTATGCAATTAAAAAAATATAATAAATATTATAATAAAAAACATAAATTAGATATTAATTGAAAGTAAATAACAATCCTTAGTTATTACTAATTGAGTCATTTTTGATTCATCTTTAGTTTTTGTTCTTTTCGTATTTTAACGATGGGCCAGTTAAAAAGAAAACAGAAAAGAAATATATTTGACTTTGTTTAACTGTTCATAATTCTTAAAATTGTGGTCCAAAATATTGACATAACGTTTTTTGAAGATGGCTTCTGCGTATGAAGTAGTTTTAATGCTAACGCCTGAAAGTATGCCTTAAATTAGCCTGTGCTCATTTAAGTTCCCTTTAAAATGCCGAAGAATACCTTATGTGATTAAAATTAAACAAATAAACAAACATTTCAATCATTGTATAAGTAGGATTAACACGATTATCAATATTAATCAAAATTGTTAGAGCATCGTAGATTTTGCATTTAGTAAACAAATAATAAAAAAAAGCCAAAATAAGTTTGGATTTCTTCTGAAAAAACTTACCCTCCCTCACGGATTACTTACGAAAAATGAACATATTTTACTTTTTTAAAGCTTTTGCTGCTTTTTCTCTATTCAAGTATAATTAAATACGTGGAAAAATAATGCCACTGTTTTAA
Organism: Gymnosoma rotundatum; assembly: GCA_916610165.2. Classification (NCBI taxonomy): domain Eukaryota; kingdom Metazoa; phylum Arthropoda; class Insecta; order Diptera; family Tachinidae; genus Gymnosoma; species Gymnosoma rotundatum. Next base: position 121,258,569 of record OU744337.1, on the reverse strand, counting down.
TTTTTTCTTAAGCCGGGAAATAAAAATAATAAAGACGTAAAAGGGAACAAAATAATCACGAACCAACGGCGCAAAAATTTTACTCAATTACGATTACTCACGACCGAAAATGGTATGAACACATAAGTGAAATAAAAAATTAATCACTATCACGCATGATTTACATTTAACTAAATTTTAAATATTTAAGTTACCTAATATTTTTTTCTCGCATTTTATATCAGGGGGTTTCCAAAAGAATAAAATTTGGAGACACTTTAAGCCTTTATAATTACAAAAATATCTAGCGGTAGTTGTTTCCAACAATAAAGCAATAAAGCCAGTGATAAAGTGATTATTCGAAATATTTTTGGATTTACTGCAAACAAAGTTTTTGTAGTTGCTAGCAGAAGTGTAAACAATCCTCCTAGCGACAGCAAGTTATAGGGAGATTATACAAGTAATTATGTACATATGATAATATCATTAGGAGGGTAGAAGTATTGTATTAAAATGCCTTTTTTTAATTTAAAAGCTTCTATTTACTTGCTCTTAGAAAATAAAATACCAAGTATTAAAATAAATTATAATAGCTACTAAGCTTAGACTTCGCTTATTGTAGGGGAGTTACATACTCACAGTTAACCAACAAACACATTTACTTTTTATTGTTTTGTTTTTGAATTTGTTGTTGTTATTTTTTTATATTTCTGTTTGATCATGACCATTTATTTAATCGATTATCATTTTTAATAAATCGCAAAAATATTGTTTATTACTCCTAGTAGCAGCATCTTCAATAAACGAATACGAATGCTATTGGTTCTGCTATTTATTTCTGTTGCAATGCCTACGACTACTTCTTTAGAATTTTTTTTTTGCCAATGGCTGCTGATTTCAATTTTTTTTTTTTGATTTGAAAGATTTTTGATTTAGTACACGATGAGTTTAAATGATTTTTGTTTAGAGTTTTAAGACACAAACAGAGGCCATTCGTTCTTCTTACGCGTACAATTTTCAATATGGACATATACGCATGTTTTAATGACATTTCATTTGACATTTATGACTTGTGACTGTGGCTAGTTTGTGTCAGTATTTGTAAAATTGTCTGTGAGTATCTATGTTTCAGGAAAGATGTTGTTACAAGTTTAGATAGACTTTTTTCGTGTTTTTTTCAATCTATTTTTGGTTTTTAATTTTGTAAATGTTTTCTCTTCTTTTTTAATTGTCTATTGTAATGTTATATGAGTAAAGAAAAATTTCTATTAATTTCAAATGGAATTGTTTCGAGTAACTGTTTTTTAACGTAGAAATTTTTTTTGTCATGTACGCATTTGATATTGTTAATTGGATTTGATTTAAAATAAATCAAAATTTGAGCAATTAAAAATTTTAATGAGTTCAAAAAAAAAGTTAGGGACCAATCAAATCTTGTTCTATTTAATGTGTTAATATTGCTCTATAATATTAATTATTCTTTTAATTTAGATTAAAAAAAATTAAAATTAATTAATGATTTATTCTTAAGTTTAAGAAGGGTAAATATTTAGAATGTTTTTCTTAGGATTGTTCGCTTGTATTCTACCATAAGGAATACGCGAAGAAAGATTTTAAAAATAAATCATCAATATGATGAATAATACATGCATGTACATATGTCATAACATCTTATTTTATTCTTTTGTTTTTAAGGTAAAACTGAAAGCAATAATTATAATATTTCAATTTGTAATATTAAAGAATTTAATTTAATTTATTTTGTTTTTTTTAATGAAATTAGGAGTTGAACTGTGGATATTATATATAAATAATTGAAATTTGATTTTGGGCTAGTTTTTTTATTTCTAAAAACTTTTTTTATTTTGCAAATGAAACCAGAAAATGTAATGGTACATCCTACCTGAGCGTACTTCTTATTTATCTACTTTAGGTTTTCAACTTAAGACAAAATCAATTTCAATTCATTTGTATAAAAGAATTTTTAAAACGGCCTTTTTTAAATCTTCAAAATAGTTTGCAAGCTGTGAGATATGTTGAACCCTTGATGTTTTATTATATTTTTTAATTCGCTATCGCCCCATGTTTTTTTGATTGGAGTTACTTCAGTAAAATAGATTTATTCCAAATGATATGGAAAAACTAAAAGGCAGGAGTTGGTTTTTGCGCGCTGCCTTAAAGGACATGGAATGATTTTCAATAGCAAAATTATCGTAACTATGTCTGATCGATTGGCTTATTTAAATTTTCTCTAGATCATCTAGTGCCTTGGCAAAGTTAATTTCAACCCGAACACGGACGGACAGACGGAATTCACTCAATCGACTTCGCTCTGCATAAGAAGGCTTGCATATTATAATTGATGGGGTCAGAAATGGATATTGTAGAAACTACACACGGAATGACAAATTTAGATATACCATTTTTCCACCTGTGGTGATGGTATAAACAAATTTAAGAGGGCAGTTATAGCCCCTTAGGTCGGCTATATTTGTTCTCAGGGTAGCCTAGTCCTTCCCAGATAGACCTCTTTAAGCCAATCACTGAGGTCAGTGGAATTTTTCCATTTGTTTTATAAATTATTTTCATTGTTGCAAGTTTCATCACCAGTAAGTGACATTTTTGTTTGACCTAAAAACAATGACAAAATTTAAGCAAATTTTTGTGAATAAAAGATTAATATGAAGAATTTTTAACGATGCTGTCAACAACACAAATACTTAGGTAATTAAATATTATCTATAATTGTATCGTAAAAGTGTTAACCTGTTAACAACAGCAACAAAAACAAAAGGTTTTTTGCAATAGAAGACAATTTTCATATTGAATGATTTATTAGAGAGTTTCTTCAAGACGATTTCAATTTGAATGAAAAGAATAGTAAACAAAAGGCAATAATTTATTTTTAGTAATAATCATAATTGAATTTTTTAAGTGCTAGTTATTTTAAGTTAGCTTTTAAAGAGAGATTATATTTATTAAAATATGCTGAACTTTTAACCATCTTGCACTTACATAATCTTAAAATAAAATTTATCTTTAAATAAAAATTAAGCTAAATAAATAGCACATTAGAGAATTAATTTTAAAGAAACTGAAATCTTAATTATTTGTGTTATTGTTGTAGAATATGTAGTTTTTTAATTATAACGAACAGAACCTAAAGAAACGACTTTTGAACTTGAAATAACTCAAAGTATATATTTAAAACTTTGGATTATACAGAGGCAAATTTTCACTTTTTAATACTGTAAGGAAGATGTACAAATTTAATATACATTTTGCATTCCAAGACGAAATATTATATAAAATATTTTAACATGTACACATTTAAATGCTAATTGCTTTTTTTTTAATATTAAATTGCAATTGTTTTCAGAATTTTAAACAACGCTTTTTGCATACTTAATAAAAACATATGAAAAAATAATAGTTTTTTAATATCTAATTATTCATATAATTATTTGGTAACAATATAAGCGCAAGTCAAAATGTATTAAAAAAAAAAGAAAAGAAGAATAAACTATCCCAGCTAGCATTTTTAATTGTAAAGGACTCTTTCACGATTGAAGCAGGCGATGAAATTAATCGTCTGCTATGTCGTATTCTGATCGCGCGAGTTCAGTTAAACGGGAGAAACTGTGTCCTGTTAACGACTCTTTCGTAACAGTGTAATGAGTCTCCGTTTAATAAAAGAAACAATTCAATATGGATGATTCCGCTAAGGTATTTCTTCTTTCACGTGTTCTTTTTTATTAATTGATTTTCTAGGCTTTTCTTAAAACAAATGATGGCAAGGTTGCCACACCATCAGAATTCTAACAATCTTGTCTACTTAGCACTAATACACCCGAATGCATATAAATAATCACCCCTATCGTGAACAAAATGTGAAATTTTTGTTCCCATGAAATTTTCATTCCCCATGAAGGGAAAATTGCTACCGTGAATTTCATGCGAACGTTTGTTCCCGCTATCAATTCGTACTGAATGCAAATTAGAAAGAAGAAAACATAAATAGGGAAAAAAATATTCCAAATTTTTTTAAGTTAAGTGATTTGTGCTATTGTATTGTTGCAAGAGGAGAAGATATTACAACAGAGAACAATTTTATTTCAAGAACGTGACGTGCAACACGCGTAAAAGTCCTTATAGTTACCCTAGACGCAAAAGGACCAAACAATGGATCAAAGTGGGCTGTGTCAATACGGCTGCCTGCCTAACCTACCCTAGACCTTGCTACTGACCCATTTCAATAAAATAAATTTTCATTTAAAAATGGTTTTAATAAAAAATCTTTATAAATTTATAACCAATAGATCTCTTTGTTTTGCATCTTGATGAGCATAAAGTCAGAACAAATCTAAGGGAAAAGTGAAAAAATTTCGAGGGAAAAAATCAATCATGATAAGGGGAATTTTTGTTTACGTGAAAAATTGTTCACGTGAACTATTCACAATTGCAATTTGGGGAAAAGGGAAAAAATTTCGAGGGAAAATATATTCATGATAGGGGTGAATATCTTGACATAAATAAACATTTATGTCAACACTTATTACAAAGAGTCTCCTACACTGCACCGAAAACAACCGTGTAAGATTTTTTAATTTCCACTTGAAACGAGTCGTGAAACAATCGTCAGTATGAGAACTCATTCATTATGATTCCTAAAAGTATGCAACAAAATAAAAGTGATTTCTTACAGTTGTATACTGTTATTATTTTTTTTTTTTTATAATATGGTAGTTTTAATTATAAATTATAAATAAAGTTAACAATTATTACGAATCAACAATATTTATCAATTAGAAAATTTAAAGATATTAAAGAGAAATTTAAAAGAAAATTAGGTTTCAAGCAAATCCTTCATCCTGGCTCTGTCAACTTTTTCGGTTTGGTTTTTTAAGTTTTTCACCAGCAGCGTCGTCAATTTTGAAGAATTTTAAACGGTACGATTCTATAAAAAAATAAGATTATTTAAAATAAGGAATTTTATATTGAAACAATTTTTTTCTTACCAAGTTGCTTAAATTAATAAACGTCGCGACAAGTTTTTTAAATTGAGAAAAACCCACAGAACGTTCTGATGAAAATCAATATATTGGAATAAAATAATATTGCAGAAAAATATTAAACTAGCAGAAATATCTAATTAATATAGTCTTAAATGAAATAAGTTTGCCTAACTATCGCCAAAAAGTTGGAGTTAGGATTGTGGAATTCTATAAATAATATTGCTCGTAACAGCATCATGTACAAGAGTCAAGGCTCGCAAAAGCATTATTTGGAAGGTTAAAATACAAATTGTCTTGTATAATCGCCTGGACGATTGAATGACAGAATCGTACAATGATGGCGTTTGTCTTTAAAATGCGAGCTGGGATGTTTCTCTCATCGCGTAAGTAAGGTTAAAAGGGTCCTTCGAAACTGCTGAAGAGCTAACCTTTTTAATTAGACTGAAGCCTTCTATAAAAAACCAAATCATGCATTTTTTTATTTCATTACATGTCACTTTTTATCTCAAAAGATTTTTTTTTTTCATTTGGTTCTTCGTTTAATTGGTCTTGTTTTTAAGAATAACATAATTAGTTTATTAATTTTTTTTCTATTTTTAAATAAATATTAATTCTACGCATATACAAAAAAAAAGGATCATTACCAACCATCGGTTTTCAAGTTAAAATTCATTCTTCAAGATTATAAAATAATCTAGTTAACGCTTGTAAACATTCAGATAAGTTATGAAAATTGGTCAATTTGTTCCTTTTTATACCATTTACCACTGGTGGAAACTGCTGAAGAGCTAACCTTTTTAATTAGACTGAAGCCTTCTATAAAAAACCAAATCATGCATTTTTTTATTTCATTACATGTCACTTTTTATCTCAAAAGATTTTTTTCATTTGGTTCTTCGTTTAATTGGTCTTGTTTTTAAGAATAACATATCTAGTTTATTAATTTTTTTCTATTTTTAAATAAATATTAATTCTACGCATATACAAAAAAAAAAAAAGATCATTACCAACCATCGGTTTTCAAGTTAAAATTCATTCTTCAAGATTATAAAATAATTTAGTTAATGCTTGTAAACATTCAGATAAGTTATGAAAATTGGTCAATTTGTTCCTTTTTATACCATTTACCACTGGTGGAAAAAGGGTATATCTAAGTTTATCATTTCTTGTGTAAATTCTACAACGTCCATTTCCGACCCCATAAAAAATATGTATTCAGGGTTCTTATTCAAAGCGAAATTTATTGAGCGATCTCCGTCTGTCCGTCCTAGTTCGTATTCAAAACAACTTTGCTAAGGCACTAGATGAGCTGGGGAAAATTATAATACGCCAATCGATCACACATAAATCCGAAAAATTGGCTATTGAAAATCAGCAAGATAGGTTCATGTCCTTCGAGGCAGCGGGCAAAACACCAAACAAATTTAGTTTAGTAAAGTTAACTCCAATCCATACATGGGAGTAATTAATTAGATGGACTAAGTAATTACTCTCATAATTATTAGCATTAATTATCAATCAATGCTAAAGATTTTTTAGCATTATAATTATTTTTACTAATGTTAATGCTTTTTATTGAAAAGGTTTCATTGATAATAAGCTAAAAAACGAAATCATTACCATTGACTAATAATTTAATGGTTTCAAATCATTGTCATTAATGTGTCTTTGTGCACTAAATACATATCTTAACACTAAACCTACCAGTACCGGTCAAATTGACCGTTTTGAAACTTTTGGTAAAACTTACACATTTTTAAACGTTATAATATCGTTATCAAACTATATGACAATTCTTAGAATATGCATATAATATTTTTTTCACTCTTTACTTTTAGTTTTTTTTTCTATTTTCCCAAAAAAATTTGTCATGTGACCTAACTACCGCGGTCGGTCAATATGACCGGTGGGAAAAAATGCTATACAGTTATCTCACAGACAAATTTTTTACAGTTATCTCAGAGTCGCTTTCAATTAAAAAGAGTACATAAGAATAGTCTTGATTACAGTCTCAAGTAGTGCACTTCTAAAGAGTTTCTTATGCAATTTTTTTTACAATTGTTTATTTGAAGAAGATAAGGTAAAGTATCAAAACATGGATGTAAATTTGTTATTCCTTACATAGTGTAATAATCTGTTGTAGATATTTACCCTAAAAATGTCAAAGCATTTGAAAATTACAAATTACCTAAAAAATATAACGGACATGGAAGAAGAATTTTCAGAATATGACATGGAACATGGAAATAGACCAAGAGATATTTACAAGTGAATTGGAATCAGAAAGCGATAGTGAAGAGGAGAATATTATAAATAAGCGTTCAGGGCAGAAAAGAAAGAGGGTTTTATTGACGTCCGAAAGTGACACAGATTTAGAGGATCAACGCATCGAAACTGCTGCTGATGGAACAGTCTGGGAAGAAATAAACGGAAGACCTAAACCTGGCAGGTTACCAGTGCATAATATTTTTAGGGATATGTCAGGACCAACAGGATACGCTAAACGACATATAATGAAAGGACAAATGAAGACGGCATTTACTCTTATCATTGATCAGCGCATAATGCATCATATAATAAAATATACAGAAGAAGAAGCATTTAGGGTGTTGGGGACTAAGTGGGAGCTAAATGCAACAAAACTAGAAGCATTTATTTCTTTGCTATATGCTCGCGGCGCATATGAGGCAAAAAATTTGGATATCTCATATTTGTGGAATAAAAATTGCGAACCCGCTTTTTTTTCGAAAACAATGAGCCGAAACGACTTTACTGAAATTATGAAGTACATACGATTTGATAAGAAGAGCGAAAGAAGCCAGCGTTTACAAACCAATAAATTTGCTTTGATATCTACAGTATGGGATCGATTTATTGAAAATTCTCAAAATTGTTATAAACCTGGTGCATATATTGCTGTTGATGAGCAGTTATTCCCGTCGAAATCTAGGTATAGATTTACCCAATATATGCCAAACAAACCAGACAAATTTGGAATAAAGTTCTGGTTGGCATGTGACGTCAACAGTAAATATATAATAAATGGGTTTCCCTATTTGGGAAAGGATGAATTGAGAGATTGTTCAATTCCACTTGGGGAGTTCGTTGTTACCAAGTTAATGGATCCTTTCACAGGATGTGGAAGGAATGTAACAACAGATAATTTTTTCACGAGTGTATCATTAGCCAAGAAATTACTTACTACTTACAGTGTATAAACCTAAACCGAAAAAAAGTGCTTGTCCTAAGTTCCAAACATAACTCAATAGAAATAGAAAATAGCAGCAAACGTATACCGGAAACTATTAGATTTTATAATAGTACAAAATTTGGTGTAGATGTGGCAGACCAGATGGCAAAGAAATACAGCGTGAAGTCGAAAAGTTGTAGGTGGCCACTTCAGGTATTTTTTAACATTTTGGACCTAGCTGGAATAAATGCCTGGATTTTGTATAAAGAAACGACGGGAAGGCAGGAATTTTTGTTCCAGTTAGCTTCAGAACTCAGCGATGCATATACATAATCTATAGAAAAAAAGCCTTTACCAACACCGTCCACAAGTTCCGATTTTTGGGTACGAAAAACTTGCCAAATAAAATTTTGTAAAGATAATAAAACAAAAAAAATCTGTTCGAAGTGCGAAAAATATGTTTGCGGCAAATGCACATTTGAGACTAAAATTATTTGTAAACAATGTGGGGAAGCCAAAGAAGTCGAATAAGTATATTATGCATGCATAACATTCTGCAGTAAAATTGAATTTTATTTGTTTTTTTATAAAAAATTTTAGAAATTATATATAAATTTGGACGAAATTTCATGAAAATTCTTTATTTTATATACATTTAGCCACAAATCAACCATTATCTGCACTGAATAATAAAATCGATAACTTTTTTAATTACCGGTCAATTTGACCGCGCGCGGTAGGAATAGGTATATATGAATTGTCGGTAGGTTTAGTGTTAAAGTATAATACAGCATTCTTTTAAAATAGCACTTAGATCAGAAAAATTTTGTGATATATATATATGTATGTTATAACTTTCTCAGGAAAATTTAGACACTATGGGAACACATTTTTGTTTTCGTGTAAGTTTTAAGATCTGCTATCTTATCTGTTTTGAGCTATCTAACTAAAAATGCTAAATTATAACAAATTTTAAATATAGATCTGTCTACAATAGTGTTAAGATTTATTTATTATATATATAGCTTTTTAAGTTTCTGCGGTAAGAAATTTTTGTTTCATAAAAATAATTAGTTTTTATTAAATTGTAATTAGTAATCAACAATTTCATTACCATTAGTAAAAATAATTATAACTAGAATATAATCATTAGCATTAAATAGAAGTTCAATTTTTTTAATTTTTTCGTTTTTTTCATTTCATTCATTTCAAACAACTCAAAAGAAATTTCAATGGTAATGAAAAAATCCCAAGTATGCTCCAATAAAAAAAAAAAAAAAAAAATAAACAATAGAAAATTAAAAATAAGAAAAAAACACCAAGAGGAAAATTTGCGCTCGCCCATATTTTCGAAGTTATTGGCCTCTGTAATTTTCATAGTACAAGTGCAATTCGTATTTTAATACATGTAAAAAAGTTTTTTGTTTTTAGTTTGTATGTTGAAACTGATCGAAATTAATTTTATGTAATATAACAGACTTTTTTAAATCTATCGATTTTCATCACAGGCATTTATAGTTTTGCAAATTTTGATGGCTTCTGGAAACATCCCTCCTTAACAATACAGTGTCCAAATCGAAACTTATTCTGCAATACACTTTTGTCATGTAAAATGTCATTCAAATCGTCTACTTAAGAGTTTGCAGATTTATTTTTTTTTACTTTTTTTCAATTTTTTTTTTTTATTTTAAAGTCATTGAAAATTTCACAATAGATTGCTGAAACACATAATGACAGATTTTCCTATTAAATCATGGCGCCATATTTTAGAAATTAACATTTTTTATCTTTATTTATTCAAAATACTTAATCAGCATTTTATGATTTTGTTTGCATGTTTTTAATAATTAATATTTAATTAAATAAATTAAAAGTTCTTGCTTAAATGTGTATTATATTTCCAATATAAAATCATACACATGCTTATTATAACTTCATCAAAGCTGTCATGATAAGAATGACAAATATCAATTTTTGTGACAGTTTACAAAATTTTATTAACGTTGCAAGAATTTTATTAATTCAATATCTTTAAAAACTTATTTTGCTATTAATCGCAAAAATTGCTTTTTGACAGCAAAAACACAAAAAAAATATTTAATTATAAATGCATAAATATGCAATGTTATGCATTTAAGCGTGGAGTAATGCGACGCAACTCCAAAAAAAAAAAACGCATAAATGCTTAAAATACAAAATTCATTTAAAGATCAAAACCAGTAAAGATCATATTTGGGCCTGCTATTAATCAAACGGGCAATTAATTATGCGTATATTTTTGGCCTTCTACGATAATATGGAGACGGACATATACTGTCATAGAAACAGATATTTAAAAGACTGAAATCAATTATTTAGGATCAAATAACTATTTTAATAAAAACTTTAAGTAAATTAAATGCAAATACTTAGAATTGGAATTGACAATTACTGTCTTTTCCACTCATCGGTTCACGGCATTAGTCATTGCTGAAAATTTACTCTGCTAAGTTTCTTTTATATATTTTTCAACTAAAGATGACTTAAAAAGCATTTTTTAACCATTATAACAAACTCATTTACGGAACATAAACAAAATGAAAATAAAAAAAATAAAAAAATAGAAAAACTTATGAAAATATTTTTTGCCGGATGAAACTCATGAGTATTTGAATCAGGACTCAATACAAATATTGCGGATTGAAAAAGTGCATGCTCTCGCTATTCAATAAAATAATTTAAAGTAGGATTTTTCTAATATCGGTTTGACCTTTTTCCTTAAAAGATTGAGCTTCAAAGAATTTACTACTTTAATTATTATAAAAATACCGTTATTTAAGGCAAATTTCAATCTTATTTGCTTTAAACTTCAATATTATATTACTGACAATTTTGCCGTAATATAATGCGGCACTTCTTCAATGAAACTTAACGACAACTCTGTTCTAAATTGAGGTATTGTTGTGTTACCTCCAGCAAATTGTCAAAATTTTCAACCGGAATAACTAAAGTTGGTAATAATGTTCGCAAGTTTGAGGAGTCTACTTAAGGCCCAACTATAATATGCATAAGCTAGCTTTAGCTTATGCCTTAACAGTTCAAGTGATGGCCACATAAATTAGATTACTTCAACTATTGGGACACCCTTATATCTGCAAACTTTATACTTTTTCAACTGTTCAATAGTTTGGCAATATACATCAAATTATAGCAACTATAAGGTCACCCTTTTACTTACAAATTCAAATTATATACTTGCTGTTGTAGTAGACTTAGCAATCAGGTTTTGTGTAAATTTCAACCGTCTGTCTTTAACGGTTCAACAATTTGCCCATATACATCAGATTATATCATCTATTTAATTTATAATATAACATTTTTATACTTCTTATTATAATAAATAATACCATTTTGTCTAAAATTAAGGTGTTTGTATACAACGGTTCAAAAAATACGGCCATATAGACCAATTTCATTAATTTTTTGAACACCCTTTAATTTCTAAATTTAAATTATAAGCTTCTTGTTATAGCCGACTAAGCAAAACATGTTCCTTCTAAATTTCAGCTGTCTGTCTATAACGGTTCAAAAGTCCGGCCACATACGCCATATTATATCAACTACTAGGACACCCGCTAATTTGCAAATCCTTGTTGTTATAGAGGAGTTAGTAATACAGGGTCTTTGTAAATTTCAATCGTCTGTCTACAACTGTTCAAAAATATAGCCATATACCAAATTAAATGAACTATTGGTGCACCCTTTAATTTATAATTTTGAATATTATGAGCTGTTACTATAACGGCCATAGCAATCGACATTGCGTCAAATTTACAAACGTTAGTCTATAACGGTCCAAAAGATAGGCCCATACAAGTAAATTTACACCAATTACGGGGGCACCCTTTAATTTTTAGATTTATTTTTGTACAAATTTTTGTTATTGGGGGCTATAGTAAGACGCAGTCATTTTACATTTTACAGAATCGCACTTTACAGTTCATAATACACGTAAAAAATATGTATGTTGTATGGGGACACCCTTTAATTTTTAAGATTATGAATTGGTTTTAAAACGGGACCAATCTGTAAGCATAATCATATTACCAAAAATTTTCAAAATCGGATCAGAAATGACTTATAAAAAGAGCTACATTTAGCCGAATTGTATAATCTCCTTCTTTTTTGAAGTCGATTAAAAATTTCAAAATAAAAAAGGTTTGAAGAAGATATTTTATATATTTAATAACATTCACATTTACATTTTTTGGTTCATGCTCTAAGAAAAAGTAAAAAAAAAAAAATTATTACAAGTTATTTTCTGTTTTGTGTTTGTGGCCAACCGTACTAAAAAATGCAACGATGTTCATCGCTTATATCGTATACATATGTGTGTGTTTATACAAATTTCATTTAAATATATTACATTTGTTAAAAATTAGCCATAAAGAAAAATATTGTTTTTTTTTTCTACATTTTCTATTGAATTAAAAACTAACAATTTAACACTTTAGGTCTTAATTACAATTTTTCTTCATCAATGTATAACACAAAGCACAATCAGCTGTTTCCGTACGGATAGTGCGTTCAGTTTTGTACCTTGCTTAAAGAAATGACATTTAACGAAACTTGATGAAAAGTTACCTTATGTACATTATAGTTTACCGCATATAATTTAATGTATTTGCACAGTTGTATAAGTTGGCATAAGCTAGTATATGCACATTATAGTTGGGCCTTTATAGTTTACCACATATAATTTAATGTATTTGCACAGTTGTTTAAGTTTGCTTAAGTTACTTTATGCACATTGTAGTTGGGTCGTTAGTTTTCCGCACGAAATGCTGCTTACAGTATTTCACAGTTGGGAAAAATTGTTGACAGAAACATTTTGCTGTTTCTAAACATGAAGCAAGATACATTTCGTGACTTTAAACTTATAGAAATGAGTGATTTTATTTTATTTCGTAACTAAACCAAAAGTTACGAAAATTTGATAACTCTTTGTGCTGAAAGTAACTAACTGTGAATACATTAAATAAATATAAATATGCGCTTATAGTGCGAACTATTAAAGTAAAATAATTAAACAAGATTTGTTGCAAAATTTTTCATCGTAAAAATCAAAAGTGTGGTTTGGTATCTACTTAAATCAAGAGCTACTTAATAATAAAACACATACATGAATAGATTATTTTTATACCTTAATCTTAGAGCTATTTAAAATGCTACATTTTAAGATTTACTGTGATGGCTCTAAAAGGAAAAACGTTTACGTTTATGTTATGTAGCTTAGACGCCAATTAAAATAAGGCATTATTGTTTCTTATACTCGCATTGAAACATCCAGTACTGACTTTATATTCTGCTTTCAACAAATACACTAGGTCAACAAATACGACGGTCATCCTAAATTTTATTAAGCATTTTGATCTGCGTTTGTACATTAAAATTATTTAGGCAGATGACAGTTAATTGTGTGAATTACTAAATAATTTATAATAAGGTCATGCTGGTATGTAAATCTGCAGAATAAAATTCCTTTTAAACTGAGTTATAATAAAAGAGCCGAGCAATACGAATATCAAGGTGAAAAACTTTGGATAAAGAAAAACTACTGCTTTAATGACAGAAAAGAAATATAATTAAAAAAATAACCTAACAATTTCCTTGAAGAAAAAATAAATTGAAAACGGCGTATACTATTTCTGAACGTGGGTTTGCATACCTTTGGTCACAGAATTGTTAGAATGGATCACCCAGGTAACGCCTCTTTTAAGATTTTTATTACGTTATTTCCGATATTCCTTTTTCGATTACAAAATATAGTAAACAAGGCTATAATATGTTTTATAATACCTAAAAAGGCCATCATATCCGTCCGAGGCAAGCCGGGTACAAAAAGCTAATAACATAAAATTCAAAGGCTCTTCTCTATAAATAAAAGGTGTCCCATCCATGGTTGCAATAATATTGTGGACTTTAATGACCCTGCCTACTTTACTTCTTAAAATTACAAATGGACAATTGTGCTACTTTTGGTTAGGCCCATGTTCAGTTTCCCAATTCCGTCTATTTTCAATTCACTTTGTAATTAAGTTATCAACACTAAGTCTAACGGAACTTTCATTTTTCTATCCAAAATTAAATATTTGCAGCAAGTACTAAAATATTACACGTGTTTACAATTTTATTTTTTGCCCGCATGTAAATCACACACATACTGTTTACTTTAGGCAAAAAAAAAAAAAAAAAAAATATTAGTTCGAATTACTTGCTCAACAAAACGTACTTATGATATCACCGGTTAAGCATTTTTTAAAAATTTTAGTATTTCCTTAAGGATCCCGTAAAAAGCTTTAAAATAGTACTCATATTGATATTTCAAAAAATTTTAAAATTTCAGAGCCCCGTAACTCAGGAAATATGCATGAGCGCCAATTTTTTCATTTAATGTTTTTTCTTATTTTTTAATTCTCTATCGCCCCATATATATATATATATATATTTTTTTTTTTTATTGAAGTTACTTTATTGTTCCAAATGAAATGAAAAAATTGGAGATAAGCGTTGTGTTCTGGTGCCTACTGCCTATATTCTTTATGGGGTCGAGAATAGAAATTATAGAAATTACACACGGAATGGCAAACTTAGTTATAACCACTTTTTGTGGTGAAGGGTATAAAAAGGGGAAAAAATAATTTATTTGCTAGTTTCTCCTGGCAAAAATAAATGACGTAATAATTGACAAGGACATTTTAAAGGACTTCCAATTTGAATTTAGAAGCGGACTTTCGACAACGCACGCTCTGACGGTACTGACGAACTTCATTGCCAGGGAACTGAATAAGAGATGCCCTACAATAGCTGTCAGCCTTGACTTGCCAAGGCTTTTGATACAGTTTAGCATGATGGCCTTGTGTTCAAAATGATAAGCATGGGATTTGGTGTGGGTATTTGCCGTATATTGTACAACTTCTTAAGGGACCGATCTTTTAGGGTACGTGTGGGTGATGTAAGGTCTGACGAGGGCTTGATTTCTGCTGGAGTCCCACAGAGAATGCTTCTCTGCGTCGAGAAATCTGGAGGTTGTTCGGATGTCAAGGTATCTGTCTCCGGTAGATCTTTTGACCATTAAGGGTGCTGGGATTCTTTACGAGGATGCAGACCTCTTATTTTATCATAGAAGGCTACAAACTCTCAGTATTCAGAGTACTGTATACAACACAGCCCAATAGTTTTATTTTTATTGTCAATTTATGTTTGTATATTTTTATTTTTTGTAATATGAATTTGTTGTTTTTCTTTATTTCTTTGTTTTTTTGTTATTATAGTTCTAAGTTTTTAGTTTGTAAGTTACTTTAAGGGCCAATTTTTGAGTTCGTATTTAAATACGCATTTAGTTAATTTTCATTTAAATTTAAGTTGTATTTAAATGTAGTTTCATTTTTCAGTTCTTATTTAAGTTCTCATTTAAATATCACAAAAATATGGTAGCATTACGAAATATCAAAATAAATCTTCATTGTTTATGAAAAACAGCTGCTAACAAACACAATGAATTGCAAATTTTGTGAAAAATATTTTAAAATTATTAAAAAATGTCAGCGATACTCATGTATTCACCACCTAAACTTATTTTATTTATTGATTTAACTTTTAATTTATATTTTCATTAAGAAATGTATGCAAAACATAAAATATTGTTCTATCAATGTTTGTTTACTTTTGTTTAGTTTTGCGAAACAACAACAAAATCTCCCATAACCATATGGTAAAACTGTATTATTTAAATGGACTTTAAATGCGCAAGATTGGTCATTTAAGTTTCATTTAAGTGTGCATTGAAAAACTGAATTTTGTACTTAAATAGAACTTAAATTTAAATGACATTTAAATACGAAGTCAAAAACTGGCCCTAAGTGTTTTATTTTGTGTAGTAAATTTTGAGAGCTTCCCTTTTTCATCCCTTTTTTGGGAATTATTTGTTAAATTTATTTTAATTTTATAAAAGAGTTAATTAGTACAAATGTACAATTTTATTTTGTTTGATCTGACAGTATTTGAAAATTACTAATGTATGCAAGGAATATTTTTTTTATAATGTTGTATTAGTTTTTAAGACTTTACTTATTTGTAAAAATTTGTTGGGAAAATAAATATGAATCTAAATCTGTATGAATATGATAACTGCATCTCTTGAAGTTAAACTTCTTTTAAACCTTAAATAGACTTATTCTTTAGTTTCACTTTTAAAAAAATTATTGATTTAAATGTCTGTTATTGCTCACAGCCTTTTTTTTGCAACATTTGAACGCATGCATTTTATTTAATTTTTTATTTTTTTTTGCTGTTCTTGCCGTGGTGAGCAATTAAAATGTTGTTTTATAACAAATTTTTTCCCTCAATATTTTTGGGTTTTACACACACACACGCATAAAATACATGGGCTTTGAAGCTCACGAAGTCGCTATTTATTCGTGCTGTTATGTTTTGGGTGTCTGATTTTGAGCAGCAGTATACAGTTGGGTGCCAAACTTCTAAAAGTGTACACAACGGAAAGAGAACAAAAAAAAAAAAAAAATAAAAAAACTAAGCTGTATGTCAAGTGACAACGCAACATGGTTGAATGAATGGCGTCTGCTTGAAAATTAAACTAACTTCAAAAATATATTTCTCGTTAATATTTGCTTGTTGTCTTATGTCTTGTATAATTACAGGTATTTTTGATGTTTCTTTTTTTTTGTAATTTTTTTTACCATTTTTAAGCAGACACGTTTAAACTTTTTTTTTAATAATTCATGTGGTTTTTTAAATGTTAATTATGAATTTCATATTTTTAATGCGTGTCTTTCCGCTGCATGTAGTTTGTCATTTGCCGTTTTTTCTGTTTTTGTAGTTTTTTCTTTATTATCATTATAGTTCATAACGATTTTGGTATCATTGTGACATTGACATTTGATTGTTATATGTTTTATTTGTGCGTTTGCAGCTTAAGTGTTTATTGCATGCATTTTTAGAATTTTAAATGAATCGTATGCGTTTGGGTTTTTAAATATTATGGCAAAAATTAATATTCGTTATGAAATTTCACACCGAATGAAAAAATGTGTTTTTGTTAACATTAAAATATTTGAAAGTGATTTAATGTCTTCATAATGTATATGATAAAATTGGAGGAGTGATACATCTGCTACAAACGGGCAGGTGCATGAACGTTTATTTTAAATATATTTTTTTTAAGAAAATATTTTTTTAGTTGCTATCTAGGATTTGTTGTTTGTGATGTGGTAATTTTTTTTATAAGAAACAGAATTTTTAAGTGAATTGAAATTGATTTTTGAATAAGATCATTTTTTAATTTTTAAAAACCTATTTTTAAAAAAAAATTATTTTACAAATGTGTGGGGACGTTTTCCAAAAAAATCAAGAAAAATTAGACACCAGAAGAATTTAATGCTGCATTTCGATCGCTGCATTCTTCATCAGCATTCTTATCATCATTTTTTAACTAACTAATTTTGTAAATAAGAATACGAGCAGTATTCAAATCAATATTAATTAGACGAAAGCCACATACCAACCAAAGTGATTCTTCATTGTTCTCTCTGTAACTCGTCTTGTAGATTTGATTTTTATTTTGTAACCGTCGGTTGGTCACGAATGCAATTTTTATTTTTAATTATTTTTGCTTGTTTCCTCACAACATTAGAGATGCTATTTCAATAGCGTATTGATTGTTATGAGCTAATGAGTTAAGCATAAATGTACATGCGCTGTGCCATGCGTTTTTTAAAGATTGATATGAGCACCATTAGAGTGATCCGGTGGCAAAAAGTGTAACGAGTAACGAGCCGCAAGCTTACACTGAAGCCTTAAATACTCTCCTTGAATCCTCTGTTTGTGAATCGAATAATGCGTATAAAAGTTATAACTTCGATCTTGTCTAAGCACTATAGGGCTAAGGTTTCTATCTTAAAATGGTTTGTTTGTCATGTAATGGGTAAATAATAAAATTATTACAGAAAACAAATACGTAAAAAAGTTATTGAATACAATGCGGTAAAGATACTCACTTCTTCTTCTTCTTAAATTTTGTACAAAACTATAAACTCAACACGACCCCATCAAGTCCTAAATTTTAAGTTGCAGCTTTAGTTGAGCCTGTTTACTAAATTCAAAAATTTTGATCTTGTTGAAATTCCTTAAGTGAGCGTAATTTTGGTTGGTTATAAAAGACTATAGCACTTGCTGTCATTTACTTGAAGGTAGCAAATACATACCGAATTTGGATAAAGTGTTGGGCTCTTGACTAAAGTTAAATAAATTTTAATTGAGCACCAGTAATCGCTGAATCCAGTCGTCAGTTATGAGTGAGAAACGAAGTTGATTAAAGTCATGGTGGTAGAAATCCTTATCAGCACACAAAAGTTATAAACGTATGTATGTATGTATGTATGAACTTACGTAAGCATGTAAATGAATCGGTCAGAACTTATAACATTAACTCCTATTGAAAATAAATTGCTTGAGTTCTTTGACTATACTTTCTTTGCAGTACTTAGACTAAATGATTAGCAATAAAAAACATTTTTTTCCACTTTTATTTACGTCTCTCGGTCTAAAATTCTTTCTTGAGTAAGTGGAACTACTTTTGCTAGTCTTATAAATATTTAATATTTCAAAAGAAACTTAGATATGTGTTTAGAAAACAAAAAATAAATAGGACTCAAAAATAATTTTTGCACTCATTCGTGCGTAACACTAAAATTAAGTAAAACCGCTTTATACTTTTTTTTTTTACTTGTAGCGATTTCAAAATATTTAACAAATTAATAAAAATCCAATAAAACATGTAAAAAAAAAATAAATAAATAAAAACAGCAGAAAAACCGACTGTGAAAAAACTATTGATTTTAACCAAAAATGTTAAGTTGTCTTGACAAGAAACTTTTGTTTGTAGACGATTTTGGCAAACAACAAATCATTTACTGACAAAACTGCATGATAATCACCCAACTATTAAAATGACCATAAATGAGACTCTAATTAAATACTTGTTAAAACAACACCAAAAACCAACCAAAAATTACAAACGAAAAACAAACAAGAAAGAACTGAAAACAAATCGTACTAAAATACATTAGTCCAACTAACAAAACGGTCTTAAGTAAGCAAGTAATTTACACTGAATTTAAGTAGTTTTATACAAAAACTATAGAAGAATAAAATTTACACAAAAAAATCAAATCGTTGAAATTAACACGAATGCAGCAGCAATCAAAATCAGTTGGATCAAAAAAAAAAAAAAATTAAAAAAAAAGAAATATATATTATAAAACAATTGTTGCTGATGACAGCCTATTGGCAGACACTTATAGTGTATTTGTAATTGTATGTGTGTATTAAGAATGTCAATTGAACGATGTCATTAAGAATCACCTTCAATATACGAATATCCAACAGAAAGTTAAAGTAGCAGCAGAAATAAGAGCAATTTAATCAAGAATTTACAATGACAATATAAACTACAACAACATAAACAACATATTGACGACAACCACTCCACCAACACAATCGCCATTACTAGCAAAATGGAAAGGACGAAAATTATAAACGTTAAAACATACTCGTACACAAAATGGTAACAAATGCATTCGCACCAAATTACAACTTGTTGTTGCAACTGATGATAATGATGTTGTTGTTGTTATTATTATTGTTTGCTGATGAATGTTTTGCACACGATTTACTTTTGCAATGTTTAAAATGCAATCAGAAAACTTTTGTCCGTTCAAAGTAGTTAAATTCATAATGAATTAATGTGGATTCAAATGATTGTTGATCGAATTAAATGACTCTTTTTTCATTGAAATGTAAAACACGAGTTTCTTGTGTGAAAGAATATTAATTTGCACATTTTTATTTTTCTGTAAATATTCCAAAAAAAAGAAAATCTGGAATATTATTTAGCTAGTAGCAACGTTTTTGAAAAACTGTCACTTTTTTAAAGAAACTGAGAAATATTACGTCACGAAGTTGTAAAATCCTTAATATTCTGTTAACGTCCCAAACTTCAATGAATGAAAATAATGTTAAATTCTAAAATCAAGAACGTGAGTAAATATACTTCCTTCTTTGCCAGACAATAAAAGCCCCATTTTTTCATTATATTAAATTGTATCTCTTAAAACATTGATATCTCTTAAACTATTCTACAACTCAAAATATTTGAATAGCGTTTTGTCCTCGATGAGAATTTGTGTTCTTTTTTTTAAAGATCTTTTTATTCCTATGAACATCACGCTAAATTTTCATGGCAAGAACACGGAAATACTTTAAATTTCCAAAACGTTAGCGGCCGTATTCATAAAAAGTGAAAACAGGTAATAAATCTAAAATAGAGAAATATTGATAAAATTAAAATCCTAAACGATTAATAGACCAAAAACCTTTAATAAACAATTTTTAAAACTAAAAATTTTATTGTTAAATTCACCCATCTTTAAACCAAAAATAAAATAAATTTTATATTGAAGACATGAAAATATTATTAAATTATTTAATTTACAAAAAAAACTTAGTGCTTTTTTTTCAATTATTCCGATTAAAGTAGTTACCGATATTGATTATTGAGGGACAAAGCACGTCTCGATGGGATAATTTGAAAAAAAAGGACAATTTTTTTTTTGGAAAATTAAATAATTTAATAATATTTCCATGTCTTTAATTTAATAATTAGCAAAGTGCCTGTGCATAGAATTAAATTATCTTATTGTTTTTGATATTTTATTTTTATCCTCTTTTAACTGTATAAAAGTGCCGAAAAAAAGTCAGCCGTACACAGTGGAGAAAGAAAAATAGAATAGAATTGATTTTTGTTTTTACTTTATTGTTTGGACAATCATTTTTAGTTGACGGTAGCGAAATGGCCATTGAGACTTGCTTTGACCCTCAATAATCAATATCGGTAATTAATTTTATTATATTTTAAAAACAAAAATAACACATTTTTTTTTTTAAATAAAATAAAATTAATTTTATTATTTAAACATTTTGACTAAAAATAAAAGTTTTTCCTGGGTAGAAAAAGTAGTTTTAAGAAGAAAATGTAAAATTACAAAACCGTCGGTAACCAATATTTTCAAAGTTACGTATTGCTAAGCCGTTCAATAATATTTTGTTTTGGGACAATATGGATATCGTTAAAGATCTCTTCAAAATTCCTATAAAGATTCATACATAACGCAAACAAATTGTTAATTCATTATAAACCAATAGAATTCTCAAGCATTAAAAATTAAAAACCAGCCCTCAAGTCTAGCTTTAGCAAGTACCCCATACATACATGCCAACATAATATCTTTACTACAAAAATTTGCAAATTTAGTTTAACAATGTATAAAATATTCGCAAAATTAATGATAAAAGTTTAACAACATTTAACAAGTTTCTGATGGGCTAACATTTATTTACACATATTTTTGTGAGGATTTTGATAATTTATTTTTAATGCTTTCCTATGATACTCATATTGGCCTCATTACGTCAAAGAACATTTAAAATATTGCATATTTTTTATAAAAACTTTAGGGTTGCGTAACACTGGAAATATGATGCTTTGCAGGAGTTATCACATAACATTTTCTACGTAAAATTACTTCTTCTGAACGCTAGACAACTTTTTATTTTATTTGGAGCCACCGGGCTAAAATAGATTTCATACATGGGCATACCGCATTGTCTAAATATGCAGTCAAATTTTGGATTTTACTGTTTTTTGAAAAAATTTAATTAACCAGTAAAATTCTACTGGTTACTGAAAAAATTAAAGTTTTGCTGGTTAATGAAATTTTTTCAGTAACCAGTAAACTTCTACCATTTTTAATGCATTATGTATAGCAGTAAAAGTTTACTGGTTACTAAAAAAAAGCAGTAACCAGTAAACTTTTTCTGGTTGTTGCTATACATTAAAAATATACTACAGTATGCCCAAGTTTGCTTGATTTATATGATGTTTCTGTATTACAAGCGACCAACTCGTCTGAAAACTGTGTATGAAAAGCATTCAGTGTTTCAGTCATTCCCATACAAATTTTTCAGACGAGTTGAACGCTGGACCGCACATAAAACAAATTTATTTGAATAGCGATGTATATAAAACGTAAACAGCTCGTTACAGAACTCGTTTTTCGAATACTTCTTGTTTTATTTATAATAAAACAAAACATGTTTATTTATATATTTTTTTATTATATATCTTTTTCGTAATTTTTGTAGTAACTAAGAATCTTTATTTGCACTGACAAATTCCTTTTTTGCGTAAAATAAATAATAAGAAAACCCATTTACAGTTTTCGCGTTATTTAAAAATTATTTTCTAAAATATGAATTTTTTAAGAATTAAACCGTAGATCTTGTACTGAATGAATATGAGTGGCAAAAGCCACTATTATGCACAAAACAATAGACAGGGTTGATAGTTTGGCAGAGAAATTAACTAAGAAGAACAAAAAATAGGGCAGGAGACTGAAAAAACCCTAAACTAGTATTGAGCTCGCTTGAGCTCTCAAGCTAAGCAAAACCATGTCTACGATGTTTTCAATTGATATACCAAACAGTTTGTTGACCACAGTCGAACGATTCCATCTTAAACTAAAAGGCCAAATTATTTTACGAATCATTTTTCAATTGAGCCGTGTATGATTATTGTGTTTGATTTAAGTATGAGTAAATAATATGAATGTACATGTATTCAGCTGTTGTGATTTGTATAGAGAAGTTTTTTATTTCAATAGATTGACATGTATGTTCGCTGGTTAAATGTTTGAATGTTTGAAGAACTAGTTGGCCAGTTAACTAGCCAGTCTGCATGTCTGTCTGCCACTCTGTATAAACAGATCGTTATTTCGTTATAATGCGTTTTCATCTTTTATTCTTGATTTTTATTTGTTGTTGCTCTTGATTATTTATTTTGTATTTTGTTTTTTTTTTCTCTTACGGTTTTGGCCACCTTATCAATATTCCAGCTGTGTACGATGACAACAGTAGTAACAGCAGCCAAATCGGCTGCATTCTAAATTAAACCTCAATTGAGATTCTACAACAACAAAAATGAAATGAAAAAATAACAATAACAACCACAACAACAACAACAACAAAAACAATAATAGCGGCTACACAGTATCAGATACGAAACATCATTCAACCATTTAAACATGCATCATCACCATCACCGACCGGCATTTTACTACTTGTAGAAGATACATACATACATGCAACATGCGGCTTACTCTCTGTCTTAGTCAAATGGTCAATGGAATGTTACTTGTTTTCATGCATTCGTACGTATATATTTGAAAAAAAAAGAGCAAAATTACGAAAAATGGTGTATGGTTGCCAAATAAATGGTAAACATAAGATTCTAAAGGTAACAAGAGAAAAATTTTGAAAAATCTCTTTTTGTTTTTTTTCTAACTAGAAAACAAAAACTACAAACCGAAAATATATTTTATGGGGACTAGAGAATATTAAAATTAATATTAAAATTAATATTACAGTTCTGGCATAATATATTGCAAAAGCCATATTACATCAACTGGTCCAGTTTGAGGAAAAACATAGAAACAAAATTATTACTTTGTGTTTGGCAACTCTATAACGCTCAAATCTATATGTCTCTAAGGTATGAGAAAAACGCTTTAAATTGAAGTTTTGTCACAACGCACAAAAAATTACTAAAATCACTTGAAAAACGCAATCAAAATAAGTCTCAATAAAAAAATATAAAAAAAAAGTCGAAAACAAACAAACAATATCTTTAACTTAAATTATTTGCTACAGACTCTAAATCGTATTCAATTCTTTTACAGTTTTATTTTTTATGCGAATTTTTGGTTTAGTTGACTAAAATAACGTTTAAATCTGTTTTGAAAATCAATCAATACTCGAATAATTTTGTTGGCCAAAAAAATAAAGGCAACAGAGAAATTGGCTTAAAGGTGCGCCTGCTTGTTTGTACTCCTTGGCTTAGTACTTAATTTTGCTTTTAGGTTTTTTTGCTCTGTTTTTTGGATGTTGTAGTCGTTGTCTTCTTATGCATTTTAATTTTACGTTTCGTTGAAGAATTCCACATACAAAAATGTCAAAATCAATTACGCGCTTTTGTACGCGTGAATTGACAAGAAAATGTTTTGTTCTTATTTTTGTTACAGATCGATTCGAATCCAAAAGGATGAATGCATAAATTGTATTTAGAATCAGCAACAAAAAAGGACAGGGTAATTTAAAAAATTTTAAATTGCAATGTGTAAATTGTTGCAAGGTTAAAAAAAAATATAGAAAATAAAAAACAAAATATAAAAAATACAAAAAAATCTGCAAATTATAAAAAATTGTAGTTTATTTTTTATTTGTTTTTTTTAATAAAAATTAATGACAGAATAATAATAATATAATGCTGATGTAACTCTGTTAAAACAAAACATTAAATACATGTTTAAAATTTTATATTTCGTATTGTTAAAAAATGATTCGCTCTATTTTCCCACATTTATTCAACGACGAATAGAGCAATTTGAATAAAGTTGTAAATCCCTTTTACAAAATTATAGTATTTCAATGTATTTGTAATTAGAAATGATGCTTGTGATTTCCTCTTCGATAGGGATATCGGAATTTTACATACATTTTTTAATTTAAATGAATATTAAGCTATTTATGGGCTGACTTCCAAAACGTTTCAATACAAAGTTTGTATACAGTTGTGCCTACTGTATTAAAATCATGTATCTATGCAAAGTTGCGAAACAAACATTCAACTATAAAGCCTAGCACTCTGTTCGATTTTGCGAAAAATGTTGAGCAACATGCATTATTTCGCTTGAAAATTTTGTCAATTAGCTACTAGTGCCAATACAGCGGTTTAGAAAAAAATTTCCTTTTTTTTGCCTACAAGAATACGACATTGTCTTGAAAAAATTTAAAATTTACTGAAGCCGAAGAGAAGTACTCATTTAAGCTAATGGGATTTATCCCAAATTTTATTTTGTTTTTTAATTGCAGTAATGAGCAAACGCTTTTTTTTAATTTTTGTTCTTTTTTGCTTTTCAAATGGACACTCAATTCTTTTTCGGCTGAGTTTGAAGTTAGTGAGCCTAATTCGATCGATCCCAGGCACTTTTATTATTGTCAACTGACAAGCACTTTTACATTTGTATCATTTTTGACGCCTTTAAGCTTTAAATAAAATATTTGAATTAAAATTAAATTAAGGGAATGTTAAATTAAATTAATTATTCATTAAGAACATTGTGCTTATTATCCCGAAAAAATTTTAAAATCACCGATTTGATTATTGAGGGTGAAAGCACGTCTCGATGGCCATTTCGCTACCGCTTACTTAGCTCTTCAGGAAACTTCTCACAAACATTTCAAATAAACTAAAGATTTTTGTCCAAACAATAAAGTAAAAACAAAAAACAAAGTTTAAATAAAAAAGAGATTTTATTTTTCTCTCTCCACTGTATACGGCCGGCTGTTTTCGGCTTTTCTATACAGTTAAGAGATGATGAAAATTATTTTTAATTTGATTTTTTATAAAATTGAGAGTTGAACTAAATATATTATAAACGAATTGAAATTGATTTTGGCTAAAGTTAATTTTTTTAAATTTTAAAAACCTTTTTTTTTTTTTTTGAAAAAAAAAATTATTATTAAAAATGTATGCGGACGTTTTTCAAAAAAAAAACGCAAGAAAAAGTAGTCACCAGCCTTAGGTTGTATACATTGCAAACATCACACACAAACCAAAGTATTTCTTAACTGTTCTCTCTGTAACTCGTCTTGTTCATATGTTTTTGCTTTGTACCAACCTTCTAAAAAATATTTTTAGATAATAAAAAAAAACTTAAGCCAAAATAAATTTCAGTTCATTAATTTCAAAGTAGTTTTAAGCCGCTTTTTACAATTCACGGAAAAAAAATTTATTTAACTGCTGTTTTTGTCTGCCAGATTTTTCGGCAGGTTTGTCTTAAGCATATCATAAAATAAAAGTTTCTTTGTGATCAAAGCAATAAAATATAACAAAAAATTAATTTCAAAATGGCACCTAAAAACAGACCTTTAGCGATACTTAGTAAATTGTGACAGCATTTCGTCAGATTTTTTTTAAGTAAATAAATTAAACGGATATATAAAATAGAAAATCCCGGCGATATAAAAAAATATTAAATAAGACTTTAATTAACAATGTCGGTTATTTAGGATATTTTACTTTATTTACTTAGGATTTGAGTTATTCTCTTTAAATAATGTCGCTTTAAAATTCTCAATTTTTTATTTATTCAAACTTTTCAACTGATATGCAACGTTGCTTCTTAGCTCTTTATATCGCTGGTGTAATGTAGAAAGGCTCTAAGTCGCATAATTGCGATCTTACAGGAGAAGCTAAAAACATAATAGAAACTGTATTTATCACAATGTTATACGTGAAATGCAAATGCTTGTAAAACCGTTATTTTTGATACTATTGTATTCTAATTTTATAACGACGGGTGTCTGTGAGGAGAAACCTCCATTTTCGAAAGGCCTTTTTACAGGAGGTCAGCGATGTAGAATTTGGTTACAAAATGATTAAAGCCTAAATTGTGACTACATATATTTTTTAAAATTAACAACTTTAAGTTTTTCTTAATTTTAAATAAATTTGGTGAAATTATTGGTGGAAAAGTTAGGTTCTATGGACATAACTTATCAAAAAAGTTTTAAGCTAAAAATGTCTTTGTATTTAAAAACTTAATTGATCTAATAAAAATATGGCCAAGAAAATTGACAAACACAAACATCAAAGCTTAGATAAAAGGGTATTTCTTAAAATTTTTATAACGAATTTATTCATGTAATTTAACAAAAGTAGAGTTTAAAAGTTTCAAAAAAAAAATAATAAAAATAAAAAAATCAAATAAACTAAATTTGTGACATTTTTAATCCCCATTAAAACAAATTTATTTAATTGAAATTATATCATTTATTTAAAATGTGTTTCATTATCACTTACAATCCAACAAATTGTTTGCAAATGTTTGTTTAAATTTAATACTAAACTAAAACGAATAAATAATTACAATCAACTTGTTTCCAACAAAGTGTACATTTATATAAAATAAACCTTTTTTTAAATTGTAATCTTCACAGAGCAGTCAATGCCACATATGTAGTGGAATAATAAAACGAGCATAAAACACAAGAAATTATTGAAATATTTGCACCGCATTGTACACCCTAAATTAAAGGTGGAAAATACGGAATAAAATGCGCCACGCATGCGACTGGCACACAAGTTATGTTCTTTTCTTTTTCGTTTTTGTAACAGCATCTCACTACAAATGAAGCAACATTATTACGATACGTTCATCAGTCAGCAACAGCAGCAGCATCAATATAATTTTTTTTTCTGAAGATGGTACACAACCAACACTGAATAAGAAACCGAAAAAGGATAAACAGACTTAGGAGGAGCAAGAGCAACAAAAATAATACAAATGATAAACGTAACACAAGGGAACTATTGCACAACTAAGCGAAAGCTTACTAACAAATAACTACAATAAGAACAAATACATCAAAAGGAGAATAATTTGAAAAGCAGAAATTTAAAAGAAATTATTAATAACGTTTTAGATTAATATTTATTTCATATTTTATTTTATTTTATTTGAACTATTTCTTGTAAATGAATTATTGTGTATATATTTTTTTCAATTTTGGCTACGTTATTATTATTATTATTAGACTTTACAACATTCAGTGTCCTAAAATTTCCCCCCCCCCCCTTTTACTTGAACTTAAGCTGGTTCTTTTGGAAAACTAAATGAAAAAAGAACTAATTTTTTTTATTATTAAATTCTCATATGGTTAATTTTGATATTGTTCGACATAGATGATAAAAAATTCATCAAACACTTATTCAAGAACGCTATAAAAAAGTACAGCGGAAATATTTTTTTTTACCCGAATTCAAAAAAAGAAGGAGGTTATCATTTTCGACTAAATGTTGCTTTTCATGTTTGTGCCTCCATGTTGCTGGATTGATTTTGAAATTTTTTTTATTTGATAGTTGATGCTTACAGATTGGTCCCGTTTTAAAAACAGTTCATAATCTTAAACATTAAAGGGTTTCCCCATACAAAATATATATATATATATATATTTTTTTTTTTTATGTGTATTATGAACCATAAAAAACACCACTTTAAATAATAAATAAATTTAAAAATAAAAGGGTGTCCCCATAGGTGAGGTAAATTGCCCAAAAATGAAAATTTGAAAATTGGACAGAATGTGGTTTGATATGGCTGTAAGAAGTTTTAATATTCAAAATTATAAATTAAAGGGTGCCCCAATAGTTTGCTTAATTTGATATATATGGCCATATTTCTGAACAGTGGTAGACAGATGCTTGGAATTTACAATAAACCTGTAGTGCTAACTCCGCTATAACAAGAAGTATAAAATTTGAATTTGGAAATCAATAGTTGTTGTATTTTGAAGTACCTGGCCAAACTTTTAAACCGTTATAGACAGACAGGTAAAACTTGCAAGGGACCTGTATTTCTAAGTCGGCTATATTAAAAAGTTTATAATTTCAATTTATAACTTAGAGGGTGTTCCCATAGTTCATGGAAATTGACCTATATGGGCCTAAATGTTGAACCGTTATAGTCATATGCTTGCAAATTGGACAGAATGTCGATTGCTATGACCGCTATAGTAACAAGTATATACATATATTCAAAATTTTTAATTAGGGGGGGCCCTATAGTTCATTTGATTTGATTTTAAAAATTTAAATGCAATAGTATAATAATTTACGGTTTTCCAAAGCAATTGCATTTTAAATATTACATTGTGATAAATAAAGTTTCTGTTGTGTTTTTACCGTCTCTTCTTAAATCACAATTATGCGAGTTAGGTCCTTTCTACATGAGATATGTGTGCTGAATAAATTTAAGCCATAGTGTTGTAACTTAAACCACAAAAAATAAAACTAATTGATTGCCAATACATTTGTTTTGGTCGCTTCTTTTTAAAATAGTCTTAAATGTATGAAACCTAAACTCTCAATAAAAAATATCAGATAATTATTTAATTCGCCTAAAATCTTCAAAGAAATATGCCGTGCCAAAGCAAAAGATTAAAAGAAGAGAGGGAGGTGTTAGAAGTTCCATAAAAAACAGGTTTTTGAGGGCAAAAATTTTTCAAGGGGTGGCCTAGATTTTCACACGCCAATGCGTGTACCCAAACGAGTACATTTTTGAAATTGAACATTGAATAATTTTTCTGCACTTCTAACACAGTAAAAAAATGTTCCTCTTGTGTATAACAGCCCTTAAAGTTCTGCTTTTTTTAAAAATATAAAACATTAAAGAAGGCTCTCATTTTATATAAAAATATGCAATCAGTTAAAAAAGGGGCACTAACAAATTTACAAAAACAATGAAATAAAACTAAAGAAAACAAAACAACAAAAAATTGAGATTGATCACATTGATATTCCAGGAAAACTGCCAAACTAACGTGCATAAATTTTGTGCTTGAATACACAAAATGCAAAAAAGGATCAAAAAGAATAAAGCGCATACTGGACCAAAAGAAAAGCTTTAAAAAAAAGAAAAAAATTTTTGAGTTACGAATTTATTGCTTACATTTTTACAAAAATTTAATTTTTAAGCTTTTTGTTATATTTTTTTTTATAAATTTTTCTTTTAACTTTGCTTCTTTAAATATAGTGAATATTTGCTTGTGGATGTATGTGTGGGGTTTTTCGTTATTATTTTTATAATTTTTGGAATGGTAAAGTAGGGAATATTGAAAGAGCTTAAAATAATGCATTGATTGCTTATCGATTGCTTTAAATATTGTTTGCCAGCCAGAAGCCTTTAAATATTTCAACATGAATATGATGATGTTCCTGTTCTTGTACGTCTAGGGAATCATTTAAATGTTCAGTAGCGCTGAAGGCGGTGAAAAAAAACCTAAAAGTAACACGCTTTCTTTATCTGTATAAGAAGCGTATGCATTGAACTTTGGCTTAAAGTTTAGTTTATGGGTTCTAAAACAGTAGCGTGGTTAAACATTTATATAAATACATTTTCGCCGATATAAACAATAAGTTGTATCATCGAAGCGAATCCAAGTAAGTTCGCTTTCTAAGTCTTTTGATTGGGATTACATAATTAAGTCTAAAGCCTAGTACTCTGTTCGATTTTGCGAAAAATGTTGAGCAACATGCATTATTTCGCTTGAAAAAGTTGACAATTAGCTACTTGTGCCAATAAAGCGGTTTAGAAAATGATTACTATTTTTATCCCTTCAAGAATACCAAATTTTCGGGAAAAGATTTCAAATTTACTAAAGAGAAATACTCATCCAAGCTTATTGGATTTATCACATACATATATTATTTTGTATTTTAATTGCGTTTTTCTCCGTATTTAACTTAGTTTTTGTTTTTTTTTCTCTTTTTAAATATACGCGTATTAATTTTTCTTTATTAAATTTTTTGAACACAACGAAATTAAACAAAAAAAAAAAAAAAACCGTCTAAATATTGTTTGTAAAAAATTCCGTACGGAAAAAGTGCTGCTTCTGTTATATCGTAGTTGAAAAAAATGTTGCCTTGAAAATTTTTTAGTTACAAAACTTGCTGCGAGAAACATTTCGCGACTTTTTCACAAATAAACAGAATACTTATTCAGCAACATTCTTTCTTATATACGACGGCTGCTCTATATATTTCTGGCCTAATAGTGAAAATGCGAATATTTATAATCAAAAATGGTTTTATTGTTTTTCAAAGTATTCTCCAGCATGATTTATACACTTTTGCATGCGCTCAAACCAGTTGTCGAAGCACTTTTTCCACTCCGATTGAGACACCTCTAAAACATGGTTTTTGAACACTTCAACAGCTTCTTCTGGCGACGAAAATCGTTGACCACGCATTTTTTTCTTGATGTGCGGAAACAAGAAGAAGTCATTAGGTGCCAAGTTAGGGCTGTACGGCGGGTGACCCATTAATTCGACGTTTTGGCCGGTCAAAAACGGTGTGGTTTGAGCCAATGTGTGAGAGCTCGCATTGTCATGGTGAATAATAATCCGTCTTCTCTTGTTGGTTTTTCGAATTTCTGCGATGACTTCAGGCAAACAAATTGTAGTGTACCACTAAGAAGTGACCGTCCTACGTTGCTCAAGCGGAACAGTCATCACATGACCAGTTTTGCCGAAGAAACAGGCGACCATTTGCTTCGAAGTGCCTCTTCCACGAACAACTTTCGTTGGATTTTGCTCGTCTTTGAAGACCCACACGGTCGATTGTTGTTTCGTTTTGGGCTCATACGCATAGATCCATGATTCGTCATCTGTGACGATTTTATAAACGTCTTTTGAAGCACCGCAATCGTATTTTTGCAACATTTCTTTGCACCAATCGACACGAGCCTTTTTTTGAGGGACTTTCAAATTGTGCGGGATCCAACGGGAACAAACCTGTTTTACGGCCAGGTGTTCATGCAGTATCGAATGTATGTTGGTGGAAGAAATGTTCAAGGATGTCTCTATCTCTCGGTATGTCGCTTGTCGATCTTGCATTATGAGTTCACGCACGGCATCAATGTTCTCTGGCACAACAGCCGTTTTTGGACGACCTTCACGGAATTCGTCTTTGAGCGAGCTTCGGCCACGATTAAATTCATTATACCAATTTTTCACAGTGCTATAGGATGGTGCTTCATCGCCATACAAAGATTTAAGTTCACCAATGCACTCTTGTTGTGATAATCTACGTAGAAAGTTGTGAAAAATGATGGCACGAAAATGTTCACGAGTTAATTCCATTTTTTTCTATATTAATTTTTTCAAGTCACTGTAAACAACACAAATAATGGTCGTACGTCAAAACGTTTTGAGTACGATTATGCTTAAAAATGAGAAACTTTCCAATGGAAGTGTCAGATTGCATTTGGCAGCACTCAGTGTTGCCAGGCCAGAAATATATATAGCAGCCCTCGTATTTCGCTGTAATTTTTTTATATAGACTATTGACAACATTTCGCACGAAATGATGAACAGAGTAAAAAAATTTAACTAATACCAAAAAATGACTTTTATGTAAATCATCGTATTTCAGCACTTTAAAAAATTTAAACATTAAACACAAACTATTTTTCGTTACTAAAAAAAAATTCCGATTTATTTTTTACATTCACAAAAATTTTTTCTGAAAAAAAATCCTTTTTTTAGTCTCAAACATATTTTAAATATGTATAATGTGCTATTTGCGTCACTATCAATAAATAAAGTACTAAAATAAATTCTTAAAAAATATGCAGTGATAAAGAAATTTATGTGTCAATGATAAAGCAATAATTTTTTTTAAAGTCTAACCTGAATTTTAACAAAGGGTATCAGCCGGGAAGGTGTACTACTTTGTTTTATTCCATTGTAATCCTGGCTGTATACAATGTGGTATCGTTTTTTTTATTCCACATGTTAATCAAGCCTAAAGCATGCAGTTGTGGCGTTTAAAAGTTTTTATAGTTGCCATTACGGCGTTTTCATTTTCAAAGAAGATCCAATGATTCCTCCTGATCAAAAACTGCATAAAAGACTGTTATTTTTAAAGGATACAATGATGACTTATGAATAACTTGAGGGTTTTCCATTGACCAGAACCGACTATTCTGTTTATTCGCATATCCATCCAAATGAAAATTGCCCTCGTCACTGGTCATGCTTTTTTAATGAAAATTAAGGTTGTCATGGACGAGCTATAACATCCTATTGGCATATGTACGGCGGCGTAAATGGTCTTGTGGAAGAAGCTCTTGTGTCAACTGAATCTTAAATGGAAACAAATGCCAATCCTTGTGCAAAATTCTGGCCAAAATTGTTCCTTGAAGACTAAGTTCCTGAGCACGACTTCGAATTGAGGTTGATGGGTTGTTTTTAATACTTTCTTGAGCAGTGGAACATGCTTGAGTCCATCACCTAAAGACCCCCTTTCTACGAAATCTTTCGCTACACGATAAATAATGCATTTTGTTGGCATGTTGTTTCTTCCAAAAATTTTAAGTAACTTTCTCATCGTCACAGTAATCGATGACTGATTTTCACATAATATTTTGACGATTAAAACACGTTGGTTTATCGAATATGTTTCCATAATAAATTTACTACGTGTCTTCTTCACGACTGCCAAATATGAACCGCCAAGACTTATGTTCACCAAAATGGCGGCAAGACAAAGTAGTATGCCTTCCCGGTGAGCACCCTGTATTATATCAACTATATACGCATATAAATAATTGAAAAAATGCTAGTCTGTGTTTAGTTCTCTTATTTCTATTCATTTATTAGCTTAACATTTGGCTTTTTTAAGCATTTTTATGTTTTGGTCATTTATAACGGACGATTCTGCTGTTGTGTGGTGTGTGAACTTTGTTGTCATTGAAATGACGGTTTTCACACTCTGTGAACTTAAATTGATTGGTTTTGTATTTTTATAACGTGCTGTCCTAAAGGTATTAAAAATTCAGAAGTATTTACTTTGGACTTATGTCTTGTCTAAATCGTAAAGTTGGCAATCCAGAAGAAATTTTTAAAATTTTTTATATAAATTTTTATTAAATGATTATTAAATATTTATTGAATGATTATTTTAATAATTTTTTTTAACTTTTATGATTCAATAAATGTCAACCAATATTTCAGAAATAGAAATATGAATATTTTCAGTCCATATGAGGACTTCCTTTAATTATTTGAAACTCAATTAATTTTGTTAAATTTAAAGTTGAACACCTCTTTCTCAGCTACCGCACTGGCTTTAAGAGCTTGATGAACGTGCTAAAAGCGACACAGACAAAACTGCTCACAAGCAACAATGATGTTTATTCTATCCCATGGCTATATGGCTGTTTGCTGCCACAACAACAAGTCACTAACTACTTTAACCATTATCAACTACAACAGATCGATTGTCTCCGAAAATATGTTGGCAATGTAACCAAATTTGGTAATAAAGAAGCATAAACTATTTCCACCAACAGGTCTGCCACTCAACTTTAGCCAATGCAATGTATAAAATGCTCTTTTTTTAACGCTTTTATAAATATAACTATGCATGCATACGCACGTTCCTTTTCTTGTTATCAGAGACAAAATGATCAGTAACCGACCAGACATACTTATGAACAGGCGGAAGAATAAACATTTATACAAACGACAGACTCGCCAATATATGAATATGTTTTGTAAAGCACAAGGTTATAATGCGAGATCTTTGTGCCAGTTTAGCGAAATGTAAGTGAACCATATGTTAAAGCTTTGTTTGGCGATTGGTCGTTTCGTTAATGGCTTAAACGTGGTGGAAAAAAGGGCATCTACTCATTTATTAAAGACATAAATGGAAATGATGGGAGTTTGAAAAAGGTTCATATAAGTGCCAGAGTATGCGCCGACATTAAAGTGTTTTAAATATGACTGTATGGAAACAAAAGTACATAAACATAACTGAGATGGATATGAAGTAAACTGCAATGAACTGAACTAAACTCTACTTAACTGCAATGCTGTGCAAAGCAGAATTGTAAGTATTTGTGTACGATTGCTATACAGTGGGTCTAGACATATTACTATCATAATAAAAAATTAAACTGATGCAGAAAACGAAATTTTGGTTTTTAAAACTTTACTCTGTTAAATGGAAATTATTTTTATGTCACGATCAACAGAAAAGCACGTCCACTGTGTTTAGACGATTACTAATTTAAACACAAAAATATTCTGGCTATTTTTGACTGTAAAGTGTGTGGTTGCATGTAACGTTTTTATGTTTCAGAGTGGTATGAAACATTTTAGCAAGATTCTTTTTTAATGGCATTTAAATATATTTATATTCCATAAAGGTTTGTGTTACATATGTGATGCTGTTATTTTATATTTGTGTGTATAAGCTTATTCATTTAGTTATATTTATTTAACATTTTTCTTGTTGTTGTGTAATATTTTAAAGCAGGGTGTTTTTTACTTCATTTTATTTTTATTTATTTTTTTTGTACAACATGTTTTGCAACTTGTTACTGACGCCTGACAAGCGATAACAATTGGTTTTGTATCATGCTCAAATTGTCATATGATTTGACATTTTTTCCTTTATAAGTTTAACTTTGCGAAAGATCTGGCGTTCTTATTCTACAATACAATTTTACCATAACGATAAACATCAGCGTTAGCGCCTTGTCCTTATTTATATTCGTGTAAAAATATCCACAAATCAGCTTCATAAAAATCAAGACTTGAAATTGTACTTGTCACACTGCAGGTTAAATAATAATGTTGTGTTTAAGATAGAAGTTCTTTAAATCTTTAGTGGCAATTAATTATCTTTTGAAAAGTGTAACAAAGTTTTCTGAAAAATTTTTGGCTGGCAGCTCGCGTTACTTTAAAAACTGATGATTGAAGCCTGAGTTACCTTTTGAGATTTTTTAAAGAGAAGTAAAATTTAGTTATTTTCGTAGCCTGCTACATTCTTTTAGGAAAGAGATAGATGAGAGATAAGACATATGGTAAAAGAAGAAATTTATAGCCATTTTATTAGTTATTTTACTTTGCCGGTGAATATCCTATTAAGAAGTATCGACGAAGTAAGCGAAGAAAAACACAATTTTATTTTATGATTTTCTCAGGGGTTGAACCCTGGCCAACCAGATTTGTAGTGGTAAGCACCACCATGGAGTCTGGCTTGCTGTGTTGATAGTAATTCTAAAACTACTGGAAGGGAAAATCGTACTTACTACTGTCATAGTTTGTATTGTGAATAAGCAATACCCTAGGCCTGGTCGGTATTTTCTTGACTAGTGGTGCCCTTCAAAATGCTTAGTTTGAGTGATACAGAGATACAACTGTTAGTGTTACCAACCTATTTCACTATTCCATTAAAAGCATACAAATAAAAAGTTCGAGTTATAACCTAAAGCAACCAAAACTGTCTTTTTTCTAAGCTGTAAAATCGACAACGATCCTGGACTCCGCTGAGACTACCCGAGCAGAAATGTGTCGTTTCATTGGCTAATACTAAATAAGAATAAATATAATAATAAGTATTCAAAAGAACGATTGCGTTACGAATGTTATGCAGAAAATTCTAACAGCTCCTGGATTTGGAATAATATATAATAAAAAGTTAATGGTTGGTCGCCTACTCCATTTGATTGAAAAAGAAAGGGGAAGAGATTTATGTTATGTTTGTGTTAAGCGTAATAAATTGTTTTAAATCGGTAACAGTGTGAGTTAATCCGAATTCAAGAGCTTTAAAATAGGGCAATTGGGCTGTTGCGACTATTGCTAAGCTTTTAGAAAAAATTTATTAAAGGATAGAAAGAGAGAGATACTCTCTTAGTAATGTATGGAGATATTTAATTTGAATATATTAAACTGTTGTTACAATTTTCGGTAAAAACCGCCATCTCTGGCTGTGTGTGAAATAATGATATTGCAAAGACGATTTTAAAATAAAACTACTTTAGATTCAATAGTAACTTCTATAAACTACCTGATGGACTCAGCATGGGAAACCCAACATCTGCAACCTTCACAGAGATTTTCATGCAACATTTAGAGCAACTACACATCAAAAAACTGATGGAAAAACATAAAATAACCCAATGGAAAAAGAGCAAAACAGAACTTTACATTATCTTGACATATCAATAACACGAGGAATTGATACCTTAAACTTTGACTGTTATAGAAAACCAACCATGACAGACACAACTCTCCACAGCTCCTCAAACTATCCTACTCAACATAAACTCGCAGCGTTTAGACACATGATTCACAGACTTAAAATAGTCCCACTCGCTCCAGATAAATACAACAAAGAACTCGATACAATTTACACTATAGATAAAAATAACGGTTACAACCACACAACCATCGACAAACTACTCAGACAATACAACAACAAAAACAAGAAGAACGAAGACAAGGAAACAAGGAAAGAATCGATACAGCACGAAGACACGTTTTTTACTTACACAGGACAAGAAATACATAGATTAACTAACCTTTGCCAGAAAGAAGGTTTACACACAACACTAAAAACGAGCCACACTCTACGCAACAATCTCAGGACATCAACAGAAACAACAGAGAGATTTAACACCAGCGGAGTATACAGACTTACTTGCACTTGCAACCATACATACATCGAACAAACTGGACGAACATTAAAAACAAGGTTTACAGAACACATACGATCATACAAAAGGTAAAGGGAAGACTCCAATTTCGCAATACACCTTAACACACATGGACACGAACCAAGGGAAATAAATGAATGTATGACAGTATTACACCCAAGTATACAGCCCGAGACGACGGTTTTTACCGAAAATTTTAACAACAGTTGAATTATTATGCTCAACTTATTGACCTCAGTTTACCAGTCCTTACGCAATTTAAAAATGCCATAAAGGCTTGCAAAAGATTTGTGAACATTTTACTCATTTCATAAGCGGTATGAACACGAGTACATTTTACTAATTTGCATTTTTTAATTTCGACAAATTTTTGAAAAGTTATGTCAGAATCAATGTAAACAAGTAAGAGTGCTATTTTTAACTGTTCAGCCAAATTTTATATACCCTTCACTACATATGGAAATCTAGCATAGCGAAGTAACTCCAATCAAAAAAGTAAATATTGGAATGACAGAGAATTAAAAATATGAAGAAAAAGTAATTTCTACATATTTATAATTTTGCATAAAAATTTCATCGGCTCTTAAAGAGTTAAGCATTTTTTTTTTAATTTTAGTATTTCCTTAAAGATCTCTTCAAAAGCTTTTAAATTATACTCATACGAGGGCTGCTCTATATATTTCTGGCCTAATAGTGAAAATGCGAATATTTATAATCAAAAATGGTTTTATTGTTTTTCAAAGTATTCTCCAGCATGATTTATACACTTTTGCATGCGCTCAAACCAGTTGTCGAAGCTTTTTTTCCTCTCCGATTGAGACACCTCTAAAACATGGTTTTTGAACACTTCAACAGCTTCTTCTGGCGACGAAAATCATTGACCACGCATTTTTTTTCTTGATGTGCGGAAACAAGAAGAAGTCATCAGGTGCCAAGTCAGGGCTGTACGGCGGATGACCCATTAATTCGACGTTTTGGCCGGTCAAAAACGCTCTGGTTTGAGCCGATGTGTGAGAGCTCGCATTGTCATGGTGAACAATGATTCGTCTTCTCTTGTTGGTTTTTCGAATTTCTCCGATGACTTCAGGCAAACAAATTGTAGTGTACCACTCAGAGGTGACCGTCCTACGTTGCTCAAGCGGAACAGTCGCCACATGACCAGTTTTGCCGAAGAAACAGGCGACCATTTGCTTCGAAGTGCTTCTTCCACGAACAACTTTCGTTGGATTTTGCTCGTCTTTGAAGACCCACACGGTCGATTGTTGTTTCGTTTCGGGCTCATACGCATAGATCCATAATTCGTCACCTGTGACGATCTTATTAACGTCTTTTGGAGCACCGCAATCATATTTTTGCAACATTTCTTTGCACCAATCGACTCGAGCCTTTTTTCGAGCGACTTTCAAATTGTGCGGGATTTAACGAAAACAAACCTTTTTTACGGCCAGGTGTTCATGCAGTATCGAATGTATGCTGGTGGAAGAAATGTCCAAGGATGCCTCTATCACTCGGTATGTCGCATGTCGATCTTGCATTATGAGTTCACGCACGGCTTCAATGTTCTCTGGCACAACAGCCGTTTTTGGACGACCTTCACGGAATTCGTCTTTGAGCGAGCTTCGGCCACGATTAAATTCATTATACCAATTTTTCACAGTACTATAGGATTGTGCTTCATCGCCATACAAAGATTTAAGTTCGTCGTGATAATCCACGTCGAAAGTTGTGAAAAATAATGGCACGAAAATGTTCACGAGTTAATTCCATTTTTTTCTATATTACTTTTTTCAAGTCACTGTAAACAACACAAATAATGGTCGTACGTCAAAACGTTTTGAGTAAGATTATGCTTAAAAATGACAAACTTTCCAATGGAAATGTCAGATTGCACTTCGCAGCACTCAGTCCTCCCAGGCCAGAAATATATATAGCAGCCCTCGTACTGATATTTTTAAAATTTGAATAGTTCAGAGGCCCGTAACTCGGAAAGTATGGGCGAGCGCCAATTTTTTTACTTGATGTTTTTTTTTCTTATTTTTTAATTTTCTATCGCCCTATACATTTGTTTTTAGATTGGAGTTACTTCATTGATCCAAATGAAAAAAAAATTAGACGTAGGCATAGTGCTTTGCCAGTTGCCTCGAGGGACATAGACCGTTTTAGCTAATTTCCAATGGCACCCCTTTGGATACTTTGTCTGATGGATTGGCGTATTATGAGAATTGATTATACTGATTATTATTATTAGAACTGTTTTAAGGTATTCTATTTTAACTTAAAGAACTACTTTTTTGTAAACGAGTTAATTATTATATGGCAACTAATATCTAATGTTTTTCTGGGTACTTATGTTGTTAAATGGTCATGCTAAGTAAAGCAAAATACTGTTAGTGTAAACACACTTTTGACCAGTATTACCGCAAATTATGCTCGCCAGCGTTTGTTTTTACGTTAAAAGTCAAGAATGTAAAACTAAATAAAATAAAAAAATAATATAAAGAAAAACGAAATAAAATAAAAATTTAATTACATAAATTATATCTAAGGAGGAAAAGAATGTATTCGCATGTATGACTTCATGACTGACTAAACTGTTGAATGGTTGTATTCTGTTATTGTTAATGGTTTTGATGGCTCGCTGGTTAGTTGGTTGTTTAGTTTAGTGTCTGAATGTCTGGTTAGTAAGGTGGTTTGTTTGTTAACTTTTCAAGTCTGTGGGGAGGAGTATGGAATTTTAAAGTTTAAAAAATATTCTAACCAAAAATGGTCACATGGTAAAATGAAGGAATGTTTTATGTTGAAATTTTTTGATATCTCAAAGGATTTTACAACAATGGTCATATGGAATGTTTTAAATCAATGAAAAAGTTTCTATAAAAAATTTTCACTTTGATTTCAACATCATCTATAAATGACCTTTGTAAGCTTTGTTTTACCTTAATGACAATAAAAAAAAACCATTAAAAAAATAAAACAATTTAATGTCAGTATTGTTTTAGCCATTAATGTCACCTGTCATTTTAAATTTGCTTTTAAATTAAAAAAGAAAAACTTTTTATCATTGTTATACATATTTAAATATGTAACAATTTTATATCGAATAAATTAACAATGTTGTGTAAAATGTAAATTTAATTAATTTTCTATCTCAATAAATAAAAAATTATCTAAATTTCTGCTCTTGACACGCATTAAATCAATCATTTATTTTATTAAATGCAAGTTTTATTTCTTAGAAATATGAATTTAAAAAATTAAGCAAAGTAGTAACTAGTTATTAAAATAAATTTTTTTAATATTGCTCAAGCTTGAGCAAAGTCAGCTGTTGCTATTAAAAATTCCTTACAACTTAAAGCAACATCTGTTTCAAATATAAAAAATTATGAATAAATTTTACACAAAATAGTTGTGTGTAATAATTGTAATCAAAACAACAAATTGCATCATATTAAATCGTACATTATTTTGTGTTTTTTTTATTTCTATTGCAGCAATGTTAGTAAAAAAAATATTCATAATGTTTGTGCGAAATAGAAGTATTTATTTATATAACATGACAATTTTGTAATAATAAATTTTCGCCATATGTTTTAAAGCCGCTTATTCAACGAAATTTAATTACGTTTCCAGAATTAGATGCCACAAAGTGATAAGAGTTTATTTTGGCTCTAAAAAATGGTTAGCAGTTAAATTTTATGATTGAGATCTTAGATGTTGGTGTTAAATTTAAAAATTTTGTTTCTTATCTGTTGTCAATTAATTATTTTGGAATTTTATATGGCAGCCAAATTTATTTGTTTGAGATTAACCTAAAACTAAGTTTAGATGTTTGATTTAGTTTCTAAAAAATTAGTTTACTTTATTTACTGAATTTTTTATAAAAAAAA
Source organism: Gymnosoma rotundatum (assembly GCA_916610165.2). Classification (NCBI taxonomy): domain Eukaryota; kingdom Metazoa; phylum Arthropoda; class Insecta; order Diptera; family Tachinidae; genus Gymnosoma; species Gymnosoma rotundatum. The sequence goes on along the minus strand of OU744337.1, from coordinate 121,217,258 downwards.
AATTAAAAAAAATGATAAAAAAAACTAAAGTAAAATCATTTTGAAGGTACAGGCAGATTAGTCAAATATTTGACCGAAAAAAAAAATCGTTTAATGGTTAGGAAATGGTTACTATGGAGACAATTTTTGTCTTTGTCAAATACTTATTACGAAACATAAGATCCTACTGAATATTATAGTAAAATATCACATTTATTATTAATCGTCTAAACTAAGTTTTAGGTTAATCTCAAACAAACAAATCTGGCTGACAAAAAAAAGTTTTTTGATAATTGAACAATAACTATTTTACTATTTTAATACAATTTTAAACTTAACTTTAAAACGAATCTAATTAAGAAGCAAAAAAAATTTACCTTGGTGTTTTATATCTGAATTAAAAGACTTAACCGTTCGCAGCGTAATTGTTTTTATTTTATACGCACCTTTATTATTCCTTTCTCGACATTGGTGCCACAAAAATTGCAAGACTTGCAAAATTGTACTTTTTTAATACAACTCATACGTGAGGTAAATGATGAATCTTAATGACACTATTAATGTTTAAAAAAGATTACTGCAGTAAAAGGATATATTTACACCAAAAATTCAAATTTAAACTTTTTAATTTTGAGACACAAATAATTTTCCTTTTACTTGATCTGCATTCATTTTGCTATTTTGTTAGTGTTTATTTATAACTTTGAAGCAACTGATTACTACCTAAGAATATACAAAGGCGTGGTTGTGGTATGTTCACAAGAACCCCGCAAGTGGTTGCGGGCAATAATACTCTGGTCCCAACAAACAAGTTTTTGTTTACATTTGATTACTAAATATTTATTACCAACTAAAAGTTGTTTGGTTAAATAAAGTTTTTATAAGTATCCAAAAATAATATGGTATTTATAACTAGAATATATTATTAACAGACATAATACTTTTAGTCCGAGTAAAAAAAGAAAATAATTATTGGGATTAAAAATATTTTTGCTGTTCTGTCAGTTCAGTGATATGTTATCGGTCAATTCAAGAACAGTACATACTGTATATAAATCGTAAATTATTGTTAAAAAAAACAACAACAAAAATTTAAATTAATTAATATTGTTGGTTTAAAACGAATTAGCATATATGTTATCATTATTAGCTTTGGTTTTGGTTAGCAATTAAAGGAATTTAACACAAGTATGTTGAAACTTCACTTAACTTGACTTTTTGCACTTTTCCTTTTTCTCCTATTATAAATTTGTTAGCCTTGTTATTTACTGCGGAGAGTGAAAAAAAAATTTTGATGCCCCTTATTTTTTTGTTCCCATGAAATTCATAATTGGAGGAGTCTCGAGCCGATTGGTCTAATTATAAAAGAAAATTTATTGATATTGAGGTATAATTCAAATTAAATATTTAAAGCGAAAGGGAAGAGTTACTTACAACAGCTATTTTAAGAGCTTAGAATACGAGGTTGGATACAACAATGTGGATGGCGGGTGTAGCGACAAAAAAAAATGTGCATACCTTTTCATAATAAATTTAGGTATTACAAAGTAGACGTGAAATCAAGCCGGTTTTAAAATATTATTTTTATTTCGAGTTCGAAAAAAAATATTGAATAATAAAAAATAAAAAAAATAGGAAAATAAATATAAAGTCAATTAAATAAATTTTAGCTTATGTTGATTTTTATTTTCATTTTTTACAAATCTTTAAATAAGAAAAAATACTTACTTATATACGAGGGCTGCTATATATATTTCTGGCCTGGCAACATTGAGTGCTGCCAAGTGCAATCTGACATTTCCATTGGAAAGTTTGTAATTTTTAAGCATAATCGTACTCAAAACGTTTTGACGTACGACCATTATTTGTGTTGTTAACAGTGACTTGAAAAAATTAATATAGAAAAAAATGGAATTAACTCGTGAACATTTTCGTGCCATAATTTTTCACAACTTTCGACGTGGATTATCACGACAAGAGTGCATTGATGAACTTAAATCTTTGTATGGCGATGAAGCACTATCCTATAGCACTGTGAAAAATTGGTATAATGAATTTAATCGTGGCCGAAGCTCGCTCAAAGACGAATTCCGTGAAGGTCGTCCAAAAACGGCTGTTGCGCCAGAGAACGTTGCTGCCGTGCGTGAACTCATAATGCAAGATCGACATGCGACATACCGAGAGATAGAGACATCCTTTGACATTTCTTCCACCAGCATACATTCGATACTGCATGAACACCTGGCCGTAAAAAGTTTTGTTCTCGTTGGATCCCGCACAATTTGAAAGTCGCTCAAAAAAAAAGGCTCGTGTCGATTGGTGCAAAGAAATGTTGCAAAAATACGATTGCGGTGCTTCAAAAGACGTTTATAAGATCGTCACAGGTGACGAATCATGTATCTATGCGTATGAGCCCGAAGCGAAACAACAATCGACCGTGTGGGTCTTCAAAGACGAGCAAAATCCAACGAAAGTTGTTCGTGGAAGAAGCACTTTGAAGCAAATGGTCGCCTGTTTCTTCGGCAAAATTGGTCATGTGGCGACTGTTCCGCTTGAGCAACGTAGGACGGTCACTTCTAAATGGTACACTACAATTTGTTTGCCTGAAGTCATCGGAGAAATTCGAAAAACCAACAAGAGAAGACGACTCATTGTTCACCATGACAATGCGAGCTCTCACACATCGGCTGAAACCAGAGCGTTTTTGACCGACCAAAACGTCGAATTAATGGGTCATCCGCCGTACAGCCCTGACTTGGCACCTAATGACTTCTTCTTGTTTCCGCACATAAAGAAAAAAATGCGTGGTCAACGATTTTCGTCGCCAGAAGAAGCTGTTGAAGTGTTAAAAAAACATGTTTTAGAGGTGTCTCAATCGGAGTGGAAAAAGTGCTTTGACAACTGGTTTGAGCGCATGCAAAAGTGTATAAATCATGCTGGAGAACACTTTGAAAAACAATAAAACCATTTTTGATTATAAATATTCGCATTTTCACTATTAGGCCAGAAATATATAGAGCAGCCTCGTATGCAAACGACAGCCAAAGAAATGAAGAAAATTAAAAAACACCGGCATTTTTAATTTAAAACATCAAATCATCACCACTCTTCGCAGCATTTACATTAGGTTGTGTACTTTGTAACCATCACCAATTTAACATAATAATTTTGTAATACGAGGAGTATTCATAATCAATAAATATTAAATTTGTTAGGTGAAGTCCAAACATCAAACAATAAGCTAATAACTTTATAAAAATTAAAATAAATAAAACATTTAGCAAAATGATTTCAAATTAATCCATTTTAAAAACAACTATGGGTAAATTTAACAAAGTTATTATTTTATTAGAAATAATATGGTTCCAATAACAAAACTATTATTATAACGTATAACAATGAGATGGTTTGACGAGGTCTCATGCTTGTAACTAAATTTCTTAATACTCGAGTTTTTATATTTGGTAGCACTGGAAGAGCCATCAATAAATATTTGTTAAATATTATTTTAGTTTTAAATAGCAATGGATTTATGATAATTATTTTTGTAGCCAAATGGCTAGAAACGTGATGTTTTGTTTTATCTGTTAAAAAACAAGTTATTTATACACTCACAATAAAAATTAATCATCATACATAACAACATGTTTTTCTATGACGTTTTGAAAGTAAGTCTGTTAATAATAATATAATATGATAAAAACACATGCGTATATCTGATACAATGTCTGTTCTTAACATATATAACTAATAAAATTTCATAATTTATTCAATAACAATCTAAATGGAAATAAAGTGTTGCAAATTATTTTTTATTTGCATATGTATTTATGTGAGTCAAATCTTTTATTTTTGATATTCATAAGTCTAGAGACGTATACAATGTATGCATGTGTGTATGTATGTATGTATGTATGTATGTATGTATGTATGTATGTATGTATGTATGTATGTATGTATGTATGTATGTATGAATGTATGTATGTATGTATGTATGTATGTATGTATGTATGTATGTATGTATGTATGCATGTATGTATGTATGTATGTATGTATGTATGTATGTATGTATGTATGTATGTATGTATGTATGTATGTGTGTATGTATGTATGTATGTATGTATGTATGTATGTATGTATGTGTGTATGTATGTATGTATGTATGTATGTATGTTTGTATGTATGTATGTATTAATGTATGTATGCATGTATGTATGTATGCATGTATGTATGTATGTATGTATGCATATATGCATTTATGTATGTATGTATGTATATGTATGTATGTATGTATTTATATATTTATGTATATATGTATAATAAAAACCACTCGAAAAAGTTTTTAAAATGCATCCTTAAAAATGGTTTTTGGATGGGAGAAAACTCTATGATCGAACTAGATATAAATTAAATTGAGCACATTAGCATCAACACCATCGTCGGCCAACTTAAAAAAAACAACTGCGTTACAATAACAATGAAAAAGTTACAACCAAGTTATAAAGTTATAAAATACATTGTTGTTAAAAGATAATTAATGATAAATTAAAAACTTTGTAACGAAGTAAAGTTTATGACCTTAACTTTAATAGATTTTATAACAGGGTGGTATCATTCGATATAAGATTTAAACAGAATTTACATGCTGTCTTATTAAATCGGATGAAGAATTCTTTGAAGTTTTTTAGCATAAAACTGACTTCTCTTATTTTTTATTTTTATACCTTTCACCACAGAAAGGGGAAAAGGGTATAAGGCGCTGCGAAGTCTATTGAGCGGTGTCCATCTATCCGTCCGTGTTAATGTTAAAATTAAGTTTGCCGAATCACAAGATCAGCTACAGAAAATTTCAATACGCTAATCGATCAGACATAGTGTCGAAAGAAGTGCTATTGGAAATCAGTATGATCGGTGAATGTCTTTCAAGACAGTGGGCAAAACACCACCCCTACCTTTCATTTTTTTACGCCATTTACAACAATAAAGTAACTCCAATCAAAAAAACAAATATATAGGGCGACAGAGAATTAAAAACAAAGAAGAAAATATTAAGTGAAAAAATTGGCGCTCACCAACGCTTTCCGAGTTACGGGCCTCTGAAATTTTTAAATTTCTTAAAATATTAATATGGGTATCATTTTCAAGCTTTTGAAGAGGTCTTTAAGGAAATACAAAATGTTTTTAAAAATGCTTAACCCATTTAGAGCAGATTTTCCTGTAAATTTATTTATATGTAGTACCTAATATTTTTTCTTATTTTTTAATTTGCTGTCACCCCAATATTTGCTTTTTTGATTGCTTATACTTCACTAAACGGAGATGGTGAAGGGTATATAAAATTCGGCAAAGCCGAATATAGCACTATTACTTGTTTTATTTGTTGTTTATTTAATAAAATTTTATAATATTAAATGGAAATCCATTTCGTAAATATATTTTTTATTTGAAAAATTATTACAGAGGCCTTTATAACACAAACAGACAATAAGAAACATGAAATTTTTATTTACTAAAAAGGCTTTCAGAATGACTGTTCTAAATAACATTTCATATAAAATACACCCAGTACATGTATCTTTTATGTTTTTACTAGTATTCGATGTTTGAGTTTTTTGTAGAAGAGACTTAGTCATAGATTAAATTAAGTCTTCACACTGCAAACCAAACAGCAGCGCAAAATAGAGTAGATGCTTAAAACATATGCATTTATTTATGTGGGCACACTAAACGTTTAAACTCACTCATGTCTACACATTAATGCATAAAGTTCTGCCACCATTAGTATGTTTAAAAAGTTTTTTTCTTACAAAAATTAATTCAATTAAAAAGGCGACACGCGACTTTTTGCACCTGTACGAAAAACAACTGCTACAACATGTGCTTTTCAACTAAGAAGGCCGGCGGGCAAAAACAGCTAGTTTTACGTGCAATAAACAGACTGACGACACGTTCATTGTATCTATGAATGCAATTTGGTATGTATAAGTTATTGTTGAGTCAAACATCTAAATGTAGGAAAAAAAAGATAATTGTGACATTTCCAACATAATTACATTTTATTTGTTCAAGGACGTTGCTGTTTAGAAATGAAAAAAACTAAAGATAATTTATTTGAATTATGTCCGTTATCTGCCAAATAATTTTGTCTGTAATAGTTTAAGATGAAATTGTATAGTCTGATGTACTCGTATATATAATATTTTATAAAATATATAAAGAAGAAAAAGACAAGGACCTTAAACTGGTAACTGTATTGTATCAATAAGAAGCAAAATTTCTAGACATTCATGGCTGTTTTACATAGATTTCATTCATTTGCAATTTTGATTTTTGATTTTGATTTTTGAATTTAAAAATGTTCCATGTATTTGATTAAAAATTTTATAGATCTTAACACAACCAACACACTATTCTGTTGAATGCATGACAATACACTTATCCAGATTTAAAGAAATATATTCATAAAAAATTTTATTTTTTGATAAAAAATTGTGAAAATTTTTTTGTAGTTTTTGCTGATAATTCTTGTTTGGAAATTATATTTGTTTTCAGTGAGGGAACCCTTTTTAACCAACTTCAAAAAAAGAAGGAGTTTATGTTGCTCTTTTCTATTTGTACCTCCATAACTCAGCAATTTTGGATCGATTATAAATTTTTTTATTTGTATGCATAACCTGCGTACAAATTGGAGCCATTTGAAAAAGGTTCATAATTTTAAAAGTTAAAGTTTTTCCTCATTCAACAAACATGTTTTTTACATATTTTATGAAACGCAAAGGGCGCCACTTTAAAATTAAAAAGAAAATGCGTATCACTATAGATCCCAATAGCACAAAGTAATACAAAAAATAAGATAAAAATTAAAGGGTGTCCCTAAAAGTGAAGTAAATTGACCTATCTGGTAATATATTTGTACCGCTTAAAAATTAAACATAATGTCGATTACCATGATCTTAAATTGTTTTCGCAATCAGGATTTGACCCGTAGATCTTATAAATGAATTAAAAATGAAAATTGTATTTCGTGGATATACCGAAGGTTAGTACGAAGCAAAACAAATGTACAAGACGAGTTACAGAGAGAATAACAAATGCTTTAAGTTGTATGTGGACTTCGTCTAACAAAATTAATATAACGATTAGTTGGTTAAAAAGATAATGTTTACAACGTACATAACATGAGGTAGATACATGCGAAGAATACGGATGAAGGATGTGGCGGTCCAGAAAAAATGCTGCATTTCATTTTGCTAGCGTCTAATTTTTGTGGTTTCTTTGGAAAACGTCCGCATACATTTGTAAATAATTTTTCTTTCTAAAAATGTTTACAAATTAAATTAAGAAATGAACCAAAGCCGACATAAGTCAATTTTAATTCACTGATTACTATATTCAAAATTATAAATTAAAGGGTGTCCCCATAGTTATTTAATTAAATGTATATGGCCTTACTTTTGAACAGTTGAAGTCAAGCTATAATAACAAGTTTAAAGTTTAGATTTGGAAATCAAAGGGTGTCCCGATAGTTGTTGAAAATTAATATATGTGGCAAAACTTTTGAACCGTTATAGACAGACAACTAAAATTTACAAGGAATCTGTATTGCTATGTCCACTATAACAACAAGTATAAAAATTGAATTTAAAAATTAAAGGGTGTTCCCACAATTCATGTTATTTGACTTATATGACCCTATCTTTTTAACCGTTGTATACAAACACTGGAAATTAAAATTAAATTAATTCTCTGGTGTATAAAGAATTATAAATATTTAATATTATAAATTAAAGGGTGTTACAATAGTTGATGTAGTTTTATGTAAGTGGCCATACTTCTGAACCGCTTTAGACAGACGGTTGAAATTTATAAAGAAATTGTATTGCTAATCCCGCTGCAAGAGCAGTTATAAAGTTTGAATTTGGAAAATAAAGAGTGCCCCATAGGTGATGTAGTTTTATATATATGGCCTAACTGTAGAACAGTCGTAGACAGAGGGTTTAAATTTTCAAAGAAACTGTATTTCTAAATCCGATATAAGAGCAAGTATAAAATGTGGATTCGGAAATAAAAGGGTGTCCCGATAGTTAATGTAATTTGAATTATGTGGCCAAACTTTTCAACCGTTAAGGACAGATAACTGAAATCTGTTTTGAAGTCGACTTTTTTGCAAGAATTTTATTTTAGTTTTTTTTTTATTTTTGTCATCAAATCCGTTTAAGATTATTTCCAATTATTTTTATGATAACTAAGTTTGAGATTTTAATTAAAATAATTATTGCAGCAAACACAGACCTTTTTTATAGATTATGAGCTAAATTTTATTCTAATGCAAATTAGGGAAAAAGATCTTTTTTTTGCAAGAATTATTTTGCTAATACTGAGGTAATTGTTATCTGTTAAGAAAGACTGCACTCTGGACTTTGTTAATTTGAATAAAACGTTAATTATTACAACAACTACGGCAGAATAAAACGCCCACTGGTCCTACTTGGAATAAATAATATAGCATCCTCTTTAAAATACTCTAGAGATTTCAAATTGTAACCTAACTCTTGGCTTTAACATAAGAGAGTCTCTCAAAATTGTTTATATTTCCCCCAGGCTAAGATCCACCAAAGTATACTCAATATTTGTTTTTCCGTAATTTTAAGCGTAACGCTAGCAAATGCTGTACATTTATACCTTTGCACCCACACATAATGTGTGATACATTCTTATCATCTTAACCATAACCTGTCTATAACTCTGTTATGTAATTTGATTATTTGCAACTTTTTAGGCTTCCTGCCAAAAGGATATTGCCACAAAATTTTACAAGTAACCTTGTATATTTCTTTCAGCTTCCTGGCTTCCTGGTCAATCGCTAGGGGATTATCATTTTTTTAAAATTCGCAGTAATGAAGAAAATCGTCGACCCCAATTAGTTTCACTGCGAAAGTTAATCTATATTAAAAGAGTCCAAAGTGCACACGACGTCTCTTAACAGTGGCAATACTGTAAGGCCTGTTACCCACCCCACCTAGTATCTCAGAGTAAGCGTAGATACTGCAAGCTTTAAACTTGTGATTAGCAGCCAATGTGGAACGTGGTCTTACCTTAAAAAACCAACATATGCCACAGACTCCATTACTCACACTTTCATATTACAGTATATTTAAAACATTGTTTAATTTAGTGAAAAAAAACCAATAATATACTGTTTCTAGTCAACATAAACTTAAGACCTGTTTGAACTCTTTGGCACATCGCAAAGAATTTATTCATTTAGACACAACCTACCAATGCCAAAAAAAAAATCCATATAAATAAAAAATCTTTAAAAATATCGTTCGCAATTTGCAGAAAACTATTACCATAAATCTGGTAATGCCAAAAGTTACACACAAAATCTAAAAAAAATAATAGTTTAAAGCAATTTAAAACAAACAATAAAACAGTTTCAAAACGGCTATAGAATAAAAAGATTTCAATTTTGTTGCAGAATGCAAAAAAAAAAAAAAATAATAAAAAAGAAAACGGAAAAGAGCAAATGAGCCAACAAACCAAGTTAAACACTGTGAACAAAAAACACCACAACAACAATACAAATCATATAGACGAGTATAACAAGTACCGACGACCAACATAAAGTTGGACATAATGACGCCAGGCGCCAATTGGTAAACAACTAGCAACTGTAGTGCGAGTAAGTATAATTTTAAGCAAAAGCCACTTTCCATGGATACTTCCACCAACATCATTATCATGAATGAGGATTTGGTAGAACATAAGCATCAGGTATAAAAAAATACAACAAAAAAAAAAAAAAGCGAAAACCATGAAAATTTTACAACACGCAGTTGAAAACTACTAAAAATATTTATTAAAAAAAAAAATAACACCTAGAGATGAGAATTGTTTGTTCGTTTACTTAGTTTCCATTGAATTAGAGTAGATGAAAAGAATACTACGATATTTTTATAGGAAAAAAAACAGAGAATATAAGTGGAAGCCACGAAATTTTTCATTTTTTTTTTGCAAATGAAAGGAATATATAAACTGGCATAACTTTATGCTGGCATAAACGTGAAGTTTAACACAATTCATGGTTGGTCGGGAAGAAGAAAACCGAAAGGAAAAACAAAAACAAAAAAAGAAGAGTACAAACGCAAACCATTCAACCACAGCTGGCAGCAATTGTGTAAATTATGTTGAACACTGATAACCATCTGAATGGAGGCACGATTTTACTTATTTTTTGTTTGTTTATTTTTGATTTTTTTTTTAGTATTTCATTACTATGACTGTGACTGTTTAAACACAAAGTGTGGGTATATGAACATTCTCAGCTGTAGCTTGGCCAACAGTTTTGTAAGGTGTAGTCTATGGATTATTTGGCAGGATGAAAACAAAATAAAAAGACAAAAACATTATGTAGGCGGATAGAGTACTTTCAATGTGTTGTTTGTTGAGTAGCAAAAAGATGCTTCTATTTTATTCAAACAGATTATTACTATGACGGATGTTTCAAAGCTGTTTAAGGTCTGAGGGCCTAAACATTTGTTTGGAAATCATTTCTATTTAAAATATATATTTTCACAAGTATTTGTATTTAATGATAAATATATATTTTATTTCTTAAACTTAGTTGCCCTATTCACAAGCCCCCTAGTACGTGCTAAGTGCTAACAAAATACAACGGTGCTAGCTGTGTTGTTGGTAATTTTCATGCAAACATGCGATACAACACTTAGTACTTTTTTTCTTATGTTTTTCAAACGTTGTATTTGTTTAAATGTTTTATGTTTAAATGAATTATTATTTTTGTGTTCATGTGTGAATTATATTAAATTAAATTGAATTAAAAGATATTTTTATTAGTTTTATTTATTTAATTTATTGATTTGACTGATTAATTAGAAAGTGGAAAAAGTCATTTTTGTTGTATATAGTAGGAGTGGGTATATTGTTCTTTAAGATTTAATATTGCTTTAATGACTCGATTTCTAATATTTTGTATGGTACCGCCATCACCTATACCAAAAAGAGATGCTACCTTACGAACACAAGCACCATTTCCTGAAGATCTCAAGCAGTAAAGTACAATTTTAAGCTGCAAGTCAATGCGTAGTTGGAGCCTTTCGCCGATTGTGTCAAAAACATCGTCATTTTTTATAAGGTTGAATATATAGGCAAATTCCCCTGGCCGTAGTCGTATCATATGAAGAAATCTGTTTTCATCAAAATATCTTAAAACTGGATTATGCCATAATGATGATTTTGGTAGCCCTAAATGTATACTTCTGCGACTGGAAAGCAGGTACATTAGATTCATCCTAAAAATGTCTTGAATTTCATCCTCATCTTCTTCATCGCCTGTATTAATTTTTTTCATTTAAAATATGTAAACAAAATAAGGAAAACGGTTATAACTTACTTGAGTCAACCATTAATATATCGAAACTATATTTATCACACAAAAAATTTATTAATTTGCTTTTTTCTGTTTTCTCCCCCATTTGGCTTTTAAATAACAAATGATGAATAGCACTTTTCTTCTTCTTATTTAGTTTTTGACGTATGAAGTACAATGTACAATGGCACATTGATACAATGGTTGTTCACAAAGAAGTAAACAAAAGGTAGTATGCAATACTACATACACCTTAGCAGAGCTTGTGAATACGGCAAGTATTTTTTGTTAAAATAGTATGTAAAACTATTTATAAGTATTTTTTTATTATTGAAATACAATGAGCCTATTTTAAAAAAATTATTCCCGTCTCACAAAAAGACCAAAATTTTACTTGTAATTATGAGTATTATTGTCGGCCCAGCAAACAGATTTTGCATCCATTAAAGATTTTTTTTACATGAATATTGAAACAAATTTTTAATTGTCACAATTAATTGCAAAAAAAAATTAATTGAATTTATTATGTATTTAATAAAAAAAAAAACAATTTTTAATTAAAATAATGAGTAAATTAAGAAAAAAAATTAAATAACAAATAAGACCATTAAAAGGAGCAAAAATTTTTACTGCTAAGGTTTTAATACAACGAACTAGAGGCTAAGAATTTAACACTGTCCAGGCGATCACCTAACCCATGCCCCCAGGGGTTAAAAAGAACTTCTTTAAAGTTTCCACTTAATCGTTAAGATCGTTAAGATTGTCACTCGATCGTTAAAATTATTGATTAATAGACATTTTTAGATAACCCAAAAATATTTCATACAAAATAAGCCTCTAAAAACAGAATGAAAGTTCTATTAGAAGTCCAAAAAATTTCAATAAAAAAAACTGATTTTTATTATTGTACAATTCTTTCCATATTTAATTAGTCACAATCCAGTTCTAAATGAAAAGTTATCATTCTAATAGAATTTTAAATCTGTCTATAGAACTTTTGGTATTTATGAATTAATTTCAACTCTCATGAAAATGTAGGTAAAAATTTACTGGCGAGCTGGCTTAAGAAGGTAGTTTTTATGCAGTACCGTGTAAATACCCTTAATTTTTATGTAAATAATATTTCTATTTTTTTTTAATTTTGTTATTTAGTTTAAAAAAAATTAAAGAAATGGAAGATAATTGCCTTTAAATGGCTCAAAGTTAAGTAGCAAAAATTTTGTCCATCCTTATTTAGCAGGTATCAGGGTTCGGATACTTAAAGACTTGATTGTAGCCTTATAAAAACTATTATATATTTAATATTTATAATTAATTTTAGATTTAAAATTTAATTTAATTATTTTTATATTTTCTTTTTTTAAAAATAAAAATAATTAAAAGGTTAATGTTAAAATATAAATTATTTAAAATCAAAACAAAAATGATATGCAATGACTTAAGAAAATAAATAAGATAATTTATCTATTAATATATTTTTATTTTACCTTTTAAAGAATTGAATTTTATTTAAATAATTAAGCAAAATAGAATAAAATAAAATTATTAATCTTTTTCAAGCTTTTAAGCAATTGTATAAATTATATTAACTGTGCCTGATTCCTTAAAAAATAAAAATTGAATCATATTCCCATAAAATATTAAGAATAAAATGTAATACTACGCAGAAATCATATCCCCATGAGCTTTTTGGTTTTTCTTTGGTAATGCATATATATAATTTTACATGAAAATGTCATCGGCTCTTAATGGGTGAAGTCTTTTTTAAAAATTTTAGTATTTCCTTAAAGATCTCATCAAAAGCTTACAAATGATACCAGTATTGATATTTTAAAAATTTGAAAATTTCAGAGGACCGTAACTCGGAAAATATGGCTGAGCACCAATTTTTCACCTGATTTTTTTTTTTTATTTTTTAACTCTCTATCGCCTCATATATTTGTTTTATTTATTGGAGTTACTTTGGATGGACATACGGACATCGCTCAATCGACTTCGCTTTGCATAGGAAATCAGAATATATATACTTAATGAGGTCGGAAATGGATATTGTACAAATTACAAACGGAATGATAAACTTAGTTATAATCTTCAACTTTTTGTGGTAAAGGGTATAATTAACAAGTAGAATTTGCTAATGCCTGGGCTTAAAAATCTTTGTAGATCGAACTAGGTTTTTTCTATTGTAACGACACGTTTCCGCTGGTTGCTGGGGCAGAACTCAGCGGCGTCCAGGGTCGTCGTTGTTGTAAATAAAACACGGTATGCTTCACAATACGATAGCGTGCTTTTATTCACGGTTTAACAAAACTACTACTTAATCAATTGCTGGTGACCAAGGCTCAAGCGTGTGGGCGTCACTTACTGTCGGCAGCCGTTGTCGGTTAGCGAATACGAGCGTGTGGACCACTACTCGTACCGCTTGGGAAATACATAGGCGCGTGACCGCAACCGATGTAAACCCCACTATGACAGTCGACTAACTAAGACAAGTGATCACTCTCGGAGGAGTTGGTACTGAGTGTAACCAGACAATACCACTTCCTTCTACTGCCTGTGTAGGAGCAACAGTTTAGCGTGCAATCCACTACTAAACTACCGGTCTTACCTGAAGGCCAGCCGGCAATCAACTCTCCCGATACAGGCAAATTGCTCGCCTTTTATACCCGTCGGCTGGCTACACATACAGGCAGGCTGTGATTGTGGTAGTGTCTGCTTGTAATTCTAAAAATACATTTGCTTACACTACGTAAGCTAAATGGTTGACCATCAACCAACGCATGCTTGGTTGTTGTCGTGGGTGTTGTTGTAAAAATAAAAACAGACAATAAAGCAGCAATACTTGCTTTTGATCGTCCCAACAACAACCCAGCATGAGTAGATCGTTGTTTAACAAAGAAAGGAATGCCTTTTGCTTATAAAATTAAAATAAAAACTTAACAATCAAATAATACAGAATTCATTTTATAAGATCTTAAAGCTAATACTTAGGCTAGAGTAAACTATTTTACGATGTGTAGGTAGAAACGACCATCGGGACTTCCACCGTCACACTACCTTCCCTCTCCCCGGGTGCTGTTGTAGGGGGCAGCAAGCGGATAACCGTCGGCGTGGGTTTCGACCAGGTGACCCGATAGCGTTGTTTCCCTCCAGGATGCAGAAACGTGCTCGGGGAATGCCCTTTTCCTTTCTGGCGGCTATTGCCTCTCGCAATATCTGTGGGGCTTGGTGCTCGGGGATGATGTGGAAACTACTGCGTGGGGAGGTTGTCCTATTCACGGCGGGTTTAGGCAGGAGAACGTTGACCGAAGGTGCTGAGGCGGGTGTTGCAATGGCCGGGCTTGTGGTGATGCGTGAGGGTGTCGTGGTCGACGTGACTGTTGTTGGTATTTGCATTGAGTCAGCTATCGGTGCCAACGATGACGCTGATGCTAACGATGGAGATGATGAGTCTGATGATGAAGCTGACGGAAACGATGTCTTCCGCGGGCGGGGTTGGTACCGCAGCCGGGTCGTTGTGGTTCGTTGTTGGCTTCGACTCGGTACATCGCCTTTATTTGAAAATATGATTCGGCGACCCTTTGTTGATTCCGCCTCCAATTTATGTCGGAACCTCTGGCAGGTTTCTTGAAACCTCTTGGCTTCGGCCGAGTTGGTAGGTGGAGAGGGTCGCTTTCTTTGAAGCGGCTGCATTTTATTCTTAGTTCTTCTTCTATTTCTTTTATGCGTAGATCTGCAGAGAGAAGAAGACGCGGAGTCAGTAGCCGGTGAATGGAAAGGTTTCAATTCACTAAGGTGCGCTCGTCGCACGTCGCTATTGCTACAACTACTAATTTCCACAATAACGGGGGATATAAAGTTCTTTACAACGTAGGGGCCCAGGTATTTTGGAGCTAGCTTGGCCGCAAAACTGTCGATGGCCCGCGATAGTGGATGAGCGCGGACCAGAACTTGATCACCTATGTTGGGCCGCCATGGTCGGCGACGCAAGTTATAGTGTTGTTGTTGCTTCTTTGCCTTCTCCAGATTTCGCCTGACGAACTTGAAGATATCCGACAATTCCCCAGCTCTGTCTTTCGGGCTTAACTGGCGTGCTCCAGTACTGATGGTTGCTTTATCGTAAAGCGTGCAGGGCAAGCGTGGCTCTCTACCCTGGGTAAGAAAAGCGGGTGTGTAGCCCGTGGACTCGGATGTGGCAGTATTGATAGCCAGCATGATTTCGGGTAACATTTCGTCCCATGTATTGTGTTGTCTGGCCAACTGAGCTAGCATTGTCTTGATAGTTCGGTTGGCTCTTTCCACTGGGTTTTCCTGGGGGGTATAGGGTGCGGTAAATTGTTGTTTAATTCCCATTTCCCTAAGGTATCGACAAAAACTGTGGCCTGTGAACTGAGCGCCGTTGTCTGTGAGGACCATCTTCGGGACTCCATAACGGGCAATGATTCGCTCGCGCAATGCTTTTACGGCGCCTTCGGCAGTGGCGTTTCGTAACGGCACGAGTTCACACCATCTCGAGAAGCTATCGGATAGCACTAACACAGTCGTATTGCCGTGCTTGGTTCGTGGCAATGGACCAATGAAGTCGGCGCAGACTAAGGACCATGGTTCGTCCGGTTGGCGAGTCAGCATCTTATTGGCGGGAGCTTGCTGGTCGATTTTATACTTCTGACAGGCCTCACACCGTCGTACGTACCGGCTTATGTCCCGAGCCATGCCGGGCCAGTAATACCGCTGAGCGATCTGGTTAATGGTCTTGCGCACGCCGAGGTGGCCGCCGGCCGCCTGGTCATGGTTTTCCTGGATCACCTGGACTCTCAACGGAGTGGCCACACACAGTTTCCATGGCGTATCATCTTTATCGCCAGTCCCCCTGGTGGTATGGCGGTATAGTTGCTGATTCATTATGGTGTAATCGGCAACTCTATCGGGATGGTCGTGTACTTCTTGCTTCATTTTCTTCATCCAGGGGCAACGCTCCTCTGCCCTGGATTCGATGATCGCGGTGATCGGAATGTCTTCTGGGGGCGATTGTGCCTGAAGTTTATCATGGCCCCATGAGAGGCTGGTAGGATTTACCTCGCTATCCTTGCCTCCTGACTGCTGCCTTTCCTCACTGTGAGTACCGTCCCTTATTGTCCGGTAATGTTCGCCACGTGTTATGTGCGTGGGATAGCTACTGTGGGGGATGCATTCGAGCTCCATGGCTAACTTCACGAGGTCGTCGAGGGTTGAAAAATCTCGCCGCCGAATATACAATTGATAGTCGGAAAGGGCGTTTCGAAAAATCCGCTCTAATTTCTGTGCGGGGCTCATATCGGTATGTCTCATTAATCCTTGGATTGCCAACACGTAATCTCGGAAAGGTTCCCGCGGTCGCTGCACTCGTTTGCGGACCTCGTCGTCCAACTCTTCGAAGTACCGCGGCGGTAGAAAAAACGTAGCCAAGTCATTTTTAAACTCTGACCACTGGCTCCATGATCGGGCGTTATTGCGGTACCAACACAGAGCCTTGTCTCGCAATAACTCCGGCATTCCGCGTAGCACTTCCCTCAAGTCTACGTTGTACAGTACAGCCAGTTCCTCTAATCTCTCGAGGAAACCAAGGGGGTCCTTGCCGCCATCGTATTTAAGGCCCCAATCCCGGATGGTGTCCAGGTGGTGCATACGGACGTCGTGCGGCGGACGCTCTGTGCCGGCGGCAGTTTTGTGTGGCAGCGAACCTTCAATTTTCTTTGGTGAGGCTGCGTCGCCCGTCATAGTTGGCGGTGGCAGCTGTAGGCGAACATAGGCTGCGCCAGTGGTGAACAGCTTCTCATGGTCGGCTTGCAGGTCTAAAAGTCGCTGCTGTTGTGCCTGTGGATGATCTGCCGTGATGAACTTGGCGAACCTCTTTCGTAACTCGTCGACGGTGCCGTTCGTAGTTTGTTCGAAGGCGGCAAGGTAGGTAACGAGCTCTTCCTTCTTTAATGAATATACCCAGGTATTTCTGAGCATCTTGGCGGCCTTCTGTTGCTGTCGGCCGTTAGCGCGCTGTCTTCGGTGCGGCAGCTGACTATTGGGCAGTCCGGTTTGCCGCTGCGGGGATGATTGCTGGTGGGCAGACTTTCCGCTGCTGGCTTCGTTGCAGTCACGGGTGTGACGTGCTGTCTTCGGTGCGACAGCTGACTATTGGGCAGTACGGTTTGCTGCTGCGCGGACGGTTGCTGTTAGGCAGGCTCCTCTCTGCTTACTTCGTCGCAGTCACGGGTGTGACGTGCTGTCTTCAGTGCGACAGCTGATGATTGGGCAGTCCGGTTTACTGCTGAGCGGATGGTTGCTGGTAGGCAGGCTTCTCTCTGCTTGCTTCGTCGAAGTCACGGGTGTGACGTGCTGTCTTCGGGGCGGCAGCGGACTATTGGGCAGTCCGGTTTGCTGCTGCGGGGCTGGTTGCTGGTGAGCAGGCTTCTCTCTGCTTGCTTCGTCGCAGTCACGGGTGTGACGTGCTGTCTTCGGGGCGGCAGCGGACTATTGGGCAGTCCGGTTTGCTGCTGCGGGGCTGGTTGCTGGGGAGCAGGCTTCTCGCTGCTTACGTCGTCGCAGTCACGGGTGTGACTGCAGTAGTTCGTTCGTGGACAAATTAGATTTGTCCCTGCTCGGGCGCCAATGTAACGACACGTTTCCGCTGGTTGCTGGGGCAGAACTCAGCGGCGTCCAGGGTCGTCGTTGTTGTAAATAAAACACGGTATGCTTCACAATACGATAGCGTGCTTTTATTCACGGTTTAACAAAACTACTACTTAATCAATTGCTGGTGACCAAGGCTCAAGCGTGTGGGCGTCACTTACTGTCGGCAGCCGTTGTCGGTTAGCGAATACGAGCGTGTGGACCACTACTCGTACCGCTTGGGAAATACATAGGCGCGTGACCGCAACCGATGTAAACCCCACTATGACAGTCGACTAACTAAGACAAGTGATCACTCTCGGAGGAGTTGGTACTGAGTGTAACCAGACAATACCACTTCCTTCTACTGCCTGTGTAGGAGCAACAGTTTAGCGTGCAATCCACTACTAAACTACCGGTCTTACCTGAAGGCCAGCCGGCAATCAACTGTCCCGATACAGGCAAATTGCTCGCCTTTTATACCCGTCGGCTGGCTACGCATACAGGCAGGCTGTGATTGTGGTAGTGTCTGCTTGTAATTCTAAAAATACATTTGCTTACACTACGTAAGCTAAATGGTTGACCATCAACCAACGCATGCTTGGTTGTTGTCGTGGGTGTTGTTGTAAAAATAAAAACAGACAATAAAGCAGCAATACTTGCTTTTGATCGTCCCAACAACAACCCAGCATGAGTAGATCGTTGTTTAACAAAGAAAGGAATGCCTTTTGCTTATAAAATTAAAATAAAAACTTAACAATCAAATAATACAGAATTCATTTTATAAGATCTTAAAGCTAATACTTAGGCTAGAGTAAACTATTTTACGATGTGTAGGTAGAAACGACCATCGGGACTTCCACCGTCACACTATTATTCTAGCGAAAATAATAATTGAACATAAACATAAAAAGAGAAAAAGAAAAAAAGTTCAGTGACCCGCCAAAAACCAAGTTTAGTAAATTTATCATAACATAATAAAAGTAGGAGATTTTGCAAGTTTAAATATCAGTCAAACTAATGCAATAATTTTAATTCTCATAACTTAATAAAAACTATGCTTACGGTTATTATCTACACAAAATATGTTGAAAAATTGAATGTTAAATTGAATAAGCATTTTTATTTATTAATTGATACGTGTAACTACATCAGAGCGTATAATTAACATATAATTAATGCCAACACTATTGGAGCGTATGATTATTAATAATTTTTTAGGCAACTCATTATTCATTATTCTTATTATTATCATTATTACTTTTTTTAATTTATTGTTGAAAGCTGTTGACACATAAGGTCCTAGTTTCATATAAATACATTTTTTTTGTTTGATAAAATTAATTTTGAAAAAAAAAGATTTTCAATAATTTTGCACTTAAAACTGTTTCCCGATTTGTTAAACCTTAATCTTTTTTTATATCAGATTAGTTCACTTATGTTAAATGCCTTTTAATAAAATAGCGTATTATTATAATTTTTAAATACCGTTAGTAGTAAAATAAATAAAAAAGGAATGGAGGAACTATTATGGTTTTCAATGACATAATATAGGAAGTAAGTTGCGATTACTATAGTGGAAGAGAACCTGAAGGGGAATTGGTAAAATTATATTAATTTTTAAAAAATCTTTTTTTCGTACTATTTTCCCGATTTATTATTTAAATCACCGATATTGATTGTTGAGGGTCAAAGCACGTCTTAATGGCCATTTCGTTATCGCTTACTTAACTCTTCAGGAAACTTCTGACAAACATTTTAAATAAACTAAAGATTTTTGTCCAAACAATAAAGCAAAGACAAAAATCAAAGTTTAAGCAAAAACAACAATAACCAATAGTAATTCTATTTTTCTTTCTCTGCTGTATAAGGCAGAATTTTTTTGAGAGGATGAAAAATAAAAAAAATCACAAAACACTACGATAATTTATTTTATGCACGGGAATTAAATAAAATTATATTAAGTTTACATTAATATCATTTAATTAAGTTAGCAAGAAGTATTTGTATAAGTTACAAAGTCCAGCGTTAAATTTTTTATCCATCTTTACTACAAAGAACCATTGTCTAGCATGCCTCTTAATGAAACAGTCAGTAAAGCTTGAATTTTTACAACTTATAAATCTCTCATAAAATGCTCTATCATTACCACTTTTACTTGTAGTGTAATAAGAAATATATAAAATGCTATGTATGTAGAATATTATGCATTAATTTGGTGGTCTCAGTTTATTTTTCAACTACTGCCAATTTTCGCTGATATTACTCTTCAGTGTTAGTGTGTTGACAAAGTAGAAATAAATAAAATGGCTCTAGCAGCATCTAAGATTATTATGTGTCTACTTACATTCACGTTAAAAAAGGTTTTGCACTTATTAAATGGTTACTTATTTTCAATTTGTAATTTAATTAAAATTTTGTTTAATTCAATTAATTACTGAATTGTTATTTTTTTGTAATTGTGTATGATCCAATAAAATATTAAAATCTTGAACCATTTGAAACTTCAAAATCTGAAAGCTTACGATGGTAGAAGAAAACCCCTACCTAGGTTTTGAATTATTAGCAAAGATTTTTTCTTAATTGATTTTTGAAGTTTTCGACTGGGGCTGGATTTTAGTATAATTTTCGAAAAACATGTGCTGATTGTTAAGTCTATATCTCGTGAACTATTCGAAATATTGCTTGTTTCCCTTTGGCAAATTTTTAGCTCTTAATCAGTTCTAAAAATTTTACCATGAGATAAAATAAAAAAAAAACAACAAAATGTTACTCAAAACAGCAAAACTGTCAAAAAACGTTATATTTCGTCTTAGATTTTTATTGTTTACTATGGAAAATATAAGGGCACTTTAAATATTTTAGGAAAAATTATGACTTTGAAAATAAGGACACTTAAAATATATATTGAACATTGGTCGTCCCTTTCGAAGCCAGTTTTATCACCTGAAAACATGTTTCCGACCGTTTCGCTAGTCTTATTTTAGTATGAAAATATTTAATGGCTAGACCAGCATACTCCCCCAAGCATGGCATCTAATTTTTCCCTTTAATCCGATGTAAACTTTGCTCATCAGATACTTTTGGCAATTGTTTTTCGACCT
The DNA here is from genome assembly GCA_916610165.2 of Gymnosoma rotundatum. NCBI lineage: Eukaryota > Metazoa > Arthropoda > Insecta > Diptera > Tachinidae > Gymnosoma > Gymnosoma rotundatum. Next base: position 121,196,141 of record OU744337.1, on the reverse strand, counting down.
CTGCCAAATGATTATTTATTATTATTTCCAAAGCTTGTCATTTAGTTTAAACCATCTACAGACTATTAGAGTAACATCTTGTCATTCACCTGGAATAAAAATATTGGAATTGGGTGAAAATATTTTGTTTAGAAAAAAAAAAACAAAAACAATCATTGTACTTTCGATCCAAAAAAAAAATGTTTTTCACGTTTATCATTGATAACGTTTTATATTTAAATCGAATTATGTAGAAAAAATTCAAATAAATTTATAGTATTTCTACACGTGCCTAAGTCGCTACATTTCGGTTGTAAACAATTGGTTTACTCGATACTGTTTGACCATTACTTTGGTTTTTACTTCAATCAAATATAAACCGAAAGCAACTAACGATCTCACTACCAACAACAAACCAAACAACTACTCTACTTTTCTGCACCTCTTACAATTATGTGTGTTTTGCTAAAAAGGAGTGTGCGTCATTGCATTACCATTTAATCCATAATAACACAAGTACTAACCTTCTCCGACTCATGATACATTTAGCTAATATGTGTGTATTTGTGTTAAGATTTTTAAAAGTTAAATTGATGGCATGAACACTTTAAGGTGTGTACTCTCCTTTATCGTCATTTACTAACTTTTTGGTTAGCTTTTATTATTTTTCTTTTATTTTTTAACTCCGCAGTAGAAGTTGTAGAATATGTTGAAGATAAATTGTTACATAAATGTAAAATGTGGCGCCACAATATTGTAACATCAATCTTTTCGTTAATGTTTGACTGAATGTCTTCTTGTAAAAGCTATCGCTATTACTCTTGTTGTTGCTCTTGTTTTTCCTTTCCCCACTGCATTTGTTAGTGGACAATGAATGGATTATATTGTGTGTACTTCAAATAGCGTTGACAGTATTTCATGTGTTACTTTTCTCCTCCCACTTCTCCAAGTAGTTTCATTACTTTACTGTGTTTCTTATGCTCCTGACGGTCTCAGGTGTTTTTTTCTTTTAAGCTACTATTCTTACAAGGATGGTGGTCTGTCGTCTACTCATCGTTTGATGTTTTTCGCCTTTATTTCACTTTGGCCTTTTAATTTTAAAATGCAGATGTTGATAGTGAACAGTGAAGTACAATTTGTCAACTTTTCCAACAAATAATTTTTCTTAAGAAAAAGCTTACCCATTGCAATGCAGTCACATTTAATTAGAACTAAAGTATTAAATAAATAAAAAAAATAAATAAATTTATGTTTTCAAATTCTGAACAAAAGTCTCTTCAAAAGGTTTTAAATGATACCCATATTGATATTTAAAAAAATTTGAAAATTTCAGAGCCCCTTATCTCGGAAAATATGGGTGAGCGACAATTTTTTCACTTGATATTTTTTTCTTGTTTTTTAGTTCTCTATCGCACTCTAGTGTTTCAAATAACATGAAAAAATTAGAGGTAGGCGTGGTGTTTTGCCTTATGCCTTGTAAGACATGGATCGATCATGCTGATTTCCAATAACACCTCTTCTGACACTTTATCTGATAGATTGCCTTATTTTTTTGCGAAATCAAGTTTGCTGAGGTAAACTAACACGGACGGGCAGACGGATAGACGGACATCGCTCTATCGACTTCGCTATGCATAAGAAGTCAGATTATATATACTTTTAGGGTCGGAAATAGATGTTGTAGAAATTACACACGCAATGACAAACTTAGTTATACCTTTTTTCCACTTTTTTTGGTGAAGGGTATAAAAATAGTCCAAAGTATTTGATTTCTTCAGTGAATTGACTCTTTCAAATCGCAAAATCCATAGATGTTTTTGTGGGTTCAAACTTTAAAGTCTGGAAAATGCAGTAAAAGTGAGAATAAAAAAATCTCCTATGAAAGGACCGCAACCATTTTGTTGATATGGATCAAGAGTCCGAAAAAAAATTTGGATGAAGAACAAAATACTAGGCGGTATCTCTGGTTTAACCTCTCCGGATTACGACTTGCGAATCTGTCTTTAGCGCTCTTTTTGGGTAAAAATAACTTAAGGATTTTCACCAATTTCCGCACAGGCTGTTGCACTTTGAGGATGTACCTAAAAAGGCTTCGCAATGGGAGCAACAGCCAGTTTAGAATATGTGAATATAAAGAGGAAACTTCAGAGCATATTCTAAAGTATTGTGATGCTTTATGTCACAACATAAAAGTAGGCAGGCATTTATTGGAAGATGGGAATCTGTCAGCAACCAACCGCAATACTGAGATTTCTCTCGAGAACAAGTGTAGATAAGAGGATACGATATATCATCTTATTAATGAAGTGTTTTTTTTAATCCTCCCCTTTTTGATTATTACATATATATAATTATAATATAACAAATTTTCAATCGATATAATTATTAATTAAATGGAAATTTTGAGTTTTTCTTTTTAATTAAAAATATATTCAATTAAATCGGGATAATAGAAAATAGCACGAGAAAAGATTTTGTTTTCAAAATTAATAAATACAATTAAAAATTCCCGTTATTTAATTTAATTTAATATTTGCAAATTGCCCGTGCATAAAAATAAATTATCGTGATGTTTTGTGATATTTTATTTTTCATCCTCTTCATCCTCCTCTTTCAAGTTTTTTTTATTTTTACTGCCATATTCATAAAACACGCAATACGTTTGAAATTAGTTTTGTGACATTTTTATAATTTTTTTAAAATAGATTTCAAGTCATTTATACTATTTTATGAATACGACACTTAATCTTTAAATTAAAAAAAATTCTTACTACTTTTATCAGTAAAACAAATATTTTGAAATAACTTTATACTACAAAAGGACCACTGTACAGCAGTCAAGTGCTCTCATTTATATGCGTCACTGTCGTATTCCAAACCAAAGTGTGCTTTAAATAAATTAGTACAAATGTACGTACGTACGTTTTTACGTATAATATATAGAGTAATTACATGTTATTTGTTGCTTAAGTGATTTATAAACCAATTTAAAATAAAGTTATCTGTTTATCTGTTTGTTGCCTTTGTGTGATAGTGACGAGAATGATTTAAAGAGGGAGAGTGAATGTTGTCATGATTTTATTTGAAAATAAAAGGCAAATTAAAGTTGATGAAGTGATATATGGACTAATAAATGCAGACCATTTTGATTGAGTTAAAACTGATAAATTGTTTTCATGTCGATTTATTTTAAAAGAATTAAGGCTCAAGTCAAGCGATTTTGCTATTATGGTTTTATTTTAATATGTGTTTTCGATATAACCTGGCTAATTAATAACTTCTTTTCAAACTGTTATACAATTTTACAAAATTTAATACTTTTATTTGAATTGGGTAAAAAACTTATTAAATTATTATTTTACAAAACTGTCCTTTATTAAGCTTTGTAAGATTCTTATTCAAAGACTTACTCAGTTCACAATCAGAATTTAGGTGTAATGCACATTTATTGCTTAATTATGTTAGCTTCGATATTCTCAATTTAGTCACAGATTGTTCTCGTTATTTAATACAGACCGATAACTGTAATGTAGATAGACGTCATTGCCTAGTTACGATAGCTCTAGCATCTTTTGGCGCATGGTTGACACGAGCACGTTCTTACTCCTTATTAAAGAGCTAGTTACTATTTTTACTCCTACTGACCCAAGCGCAGACTTTTATCTTCGGGTTTTAACCACAGTAATCGCATGAATCTCCGAAGGGCGGGATTAATTGTCGGTACAGTGACTGTAGTTTCTAATATAGGCCATGTGTGGTTTTTTTTTAACAAGTCTTTTTTAGGCTTCATGCTGGTGATATTACAATGAAGATACTTTATAAGGATTTCCATGTTTAATTTAATTAAAGCAAAAAACTGAATAGTGGTTGTTTGCAATTTTATCCCATTCGACTTTTTTCTTTGTGTTTTCTGGATTTGTAGGGCCTTACATAAATTAATAATTCTAAACTTTTTAAATTAATTACTCACATTTTATTTATTATTTTTTAATATGTTAGTAGCAGACCTTACAGAAGCGGAGTATTAGGTTCCGGTGCTATTTTACACTACAGATGCTTGACTTTTTTTGGTTTTTATCAGATTTAAAGATTTTTTTGCAGTCTTAGAAACGGTGATATGTTGTTCGAAACCTAGTATTAAAATCAAAATTAAAAAGATATTCAACCCAATAAAAAAATGTGATTTTTAATTTTAAATTATATATTTTTGGCCAATTTTTTTCAGTAAAAATGAAAATTCTTTACCAATATACAACATTTCTTTTCTGCTGAAAGTCACTTTTTATATTGAAGCATAAAAATTGCAGCCAGTTTTTTTTTTAATTTTTTACCACTGAACGTCCTTTTCAGGAAATTTCGACTCGAACTGAAATCGCTATTATAAAGCGATACTTAATTTAAATGGTTCTTCAAAGATTTTATGGTTTAAAGTCTAAAAATTCGAATTTTGTTTATTTATGCCTGCAACTAACTAAATATTTACACGAACAAAATTTTATTGGAATATTTTAAACATAATGGCCCATATTCATAGTTATAGACTAAAGTTGACTCTTGTTAAAGTATACTCTAAAATAAAAGGCTCTTATTATCTTTTTTTCTTTCATAGTCAAGAATAAAATATACTTTAAGTTTAGCCGCCTTCCACTGGGTGTCAACTGTAATTTGATAAATGTTTTCATACAATTTCTAAACAAACATTTGAAAAAAGTAACCTTGTTGTTATTTTGTTCACTTTGGTATAAAAATCAGATAAAGAGTATTGTGTTCTTAAACCAAATAAAATAATTTTGTAAAAATGAGTTAAAAACAGCTTTAGGTAGTTTTAAATTTAGTGTTGACTTTCTCGCCAAACGTATATATTAAATTGTCTATGAATGAATTAGATTCGACTCTAAAATAAAACCGACTTTAGTTCCCTTAAAGTATATTTTATTTTAACTATGAATATGGGCCATTGTTTTTTGGTCTCTTAAAGAAGGCTTATATATAGGAGACAGGGACCGAGTCATGAAGTAAGCCATTTTAATGAGTGCTTAGAAATATCTCCCTAGGTGGATTCTTTTAAACGTATTTTATAGAAGAGCTCATTTAATGGTTGGCTAGTTTATGAGCAGCAAAACAACCCTGATAAAATGAAAAATACTGTTTAGAAAAATTTCTTAAAATGGATTTGTATTATGGAATGATAAATTTCTTTCCGTATTACTTGGCATATACATATTATTTGCTTTCACACTATCACAACTTTTTCATAATACTTAGGTATTTTTGGCAAATCTTTATACTCAGTTTTGTAGCAAGAAACGGGCTTTATGTTGATTTCAGTTAATAGTTGTTGAATTTTTCTTCATAAAAGTAAATTCTCTTGTTTAGGTTTCCATTACTAAGTTTTAAATTAAATTTAATTTAAATTTAGGGTTTGACAACAATGTTGCTGGTAGATTGCTAATAAATAAATGTTTTCAGATGATGTTCAAGTAAAGAGTTAACAAATTGGCAACGATAATTATTCAATTTTTAACTACTTGGGCAGCTTTACGAAAATTTACTATTCACTTTAATGGTAATTAAATATGAGGTAAATATAGTTCAAGGTAAGTTTAATAATGGTACGTATAATATAATAATAACAATAATAAAAATAATAAAAAATAATAATGATAATAAATGTTCATTCTTAAATAGGTCAGTAATTAATTAACAAAACTTAATATAATGATATTTAGGTAATGTTCTTTAAAAAAGTATTTTTTTCTCCAAACATTAGTTACAATAATTATTTGTTGCTGATGAAGCTTATGCGTAATGATTTTTTATACAAAAAAATATATAGACGTTTAAAATAAAAAATATTATAGTTTTTCTTTATTATTACTAACTTTTCTATATCCTTACTGAAATGTTATATTCATCTGAGTTACTAAGTATAACATTTCCTGGAACTTATTACAATGCGCACCAACACTTTAAAATTATTTTTATAACTAACGATAAAAATCATTGCGATAAATTGTAAAACTAATAATATTAAACACTATCAACACCATACAATCATATCCTCCTTTATAAATCTTAATAATAAAAAAAAAATTTTACATTTTCACTCACAAGTTATAACTGACTTACAACGAAAGACTCCCTCGTCTTCTAATTGAAAAATCCAGAAAAGTTTAATATTATTATCACACACACACAAAAATAAATTACATTATTGTAGTTTTTATAACATACACTCATAGTAAATGTACAAAAAAAAAGTCCTAATCGTACCTACGCACCTCTCTATACTGCATTCATGGAAACAACATTAAAACGTATTAAACGTAAATTATCACGTAATTATCGATAATTTGCAATGAATGTTGTTTTTTTTTTTGCCTCGTATTTATGTTTTGGATTTTAAACATTTCATATGCGAGTATTAAGTATTTCTACAATTATTTTGATGTGTAGCACGTTTTTGTTTGTTTGTGAAAAGCACAAGATAGTAGACTGTTGTGCACAGACACTGCAGATACAATTTTATATTCAATTCGCTATCATATGATGTGTAAGTGATAAGTAAGTGTTCTTCGTAATAGGAGACAGTCAGCCTGTCGAATTCTGCTGTTTTTCTTTTTTTAACCAATAAGTTTTCCTTGACGAAAAGTAAAAGAAATCGTCAATTAATATTGATACGATAAAAGCCAATCATTATGAGTTTAGTACGTCATAAGTTGTGTGTGTGTGTTGCACTGTGGGTTGCAGCTAACATTGATTGCTTTTAATTTGACGACTCATAATTAAAATGAATATAAATTTATAAATCTGTCAAATGTTAAAATTCAATATTTGTGATTAACAATATTTTTACGTTGTTTCCAAGCCAATTTTCCTTTATTATATTCTTAACCGATTTTCTTTAACAAACATACAATTTTAACAAACTTGTGCAACAATTAAAAAAATACTCTGTGATTCCAGGGAGACACGAAATACTCGATACGCAGCCATCCAGACTACAATATGATGTGGCTAAGGCGGGACTCGAACCTACGACTTCCTATTTTACTAACTAGGCCACTTAAACTATTTCAGCCACAGCTTCCATATACTGATACTGTGTTTTAACTTTCCACTCTTACTACGGCTACGCTGATTATTGTAGACCTTGATTTCTCTGTTTTACTATACAGGCGACTTAATCTTATTTGCTGTACACGCCTTCACCAGCTCATCTACCGCTGATATTCAACAACAAATATTTTTTCTCCTGCATTATAGTCTGCTGGGATTTGAATTTAGGATCATCGGATAGGATCATAACAGTCAGGAAGACAACACAGCTGTAAGTAATTAAAAGAAGCTATTTATTCAGCTCTGTGGGGTAAGCACATGCAAAATTCAACATTTTCTAAGGACCACAATAACAAAATAAACTTTTATCGTTTTTTCACAGATTATTTAATTATTTCCTATGAATTATGACTGACTCTCTCTCTTGTTAAAGTTAGGAAGCAGTTAGAGTTAGTTTGACTACAACATCGTTACGATACTGGAACATAACAAAACTCCTGCATTACACGCAAAGAAAAAACATGGTTGCGATATGGTCACAATAATAATAATATGTTCTTCTTAACATTGTAAAGTTGCAGAGAACAAATTATAGTTGTTTTCAGCAATACTTCAGTCACAACAAACACGTTTTTGTTGATATTTAACCATTATATGGTTACTGTGCACAAAAAATACAAAAAAATAAAAAAAATTTGAAGTACGATCAAAGTCTTATAACTTATTAAAAAAATATAATATATTTATCCATAATAATATAAAATTAATCAGAATATGATTAAAAGCAAACATAATAATGTTTCCGCTTAAAAATATTTTGTTCTTGGTCTTGACAGAATGTCTTTCTATCAATTTAGTTATTTTTTGTCAGCTCAAAGTTGAAAATGTTTTTATTGTTAATAAAATAAAAATGTATGTACAAAATAAACAATTAAAAATAATACAGAAAATATGACAACAAATAAAAAGGTAAGCAAAGCATTTCAAAAATAGTTGAAATATACATATGTATGTTAGCATATAAATCTTTATTTTGGTGTTATAAGCACAATTGTGAAACCATTTACGTATTTTTTTATTTAAAGCTATCATATTATACATCAACAATAGTTGCCAGATGCCAGATTAACGTATTAGAAGTCTTGGATAAATGTGTAGTCAGTACCGAAGTACCATTACGTACCGTATATCTTCAATACGAGAATATCACGTTTACTCCATAAATGGATATTCACATGGAAATGTATGCAGATAAGATGCCTTTATTTGTGCTTATAAATTATATATATATTTTTTTTTATAAATGATTCTTGTAGCCTATGTGTTTAAGCCTTTTAATTATATATAATAAGCAATGAATTGTTTTTTTTTGTGCACTTATGTTATTGAATAACTTTTGTAACAAATCAATTATAATAATAATGACATTTTCAACCATATGATGATGTTTTAATTTAACCATTTATTGTTTATGTTATAACATAACTATTTTTAGATTTTACCATGTTATTGTTATGCTAGACAATAATATGGTTGCAACACTAGCTTTAATGTAACAATACTGTGTTTCGTTAACAACCATATAATACAACCATAATATGTTGCTCTTAGATTATGGTTACCTCAACCATGTTTTTTCTTTGCGTGTAAAAACTTTTTATTCGAAATTCGTTAACAAGCATTCTTTTTAAATATCTGTTTTATCTGCTTGTTTCGAAATATTGTTTCGATCATCATCTTCATTAGAGTACACCTAGACTATCGTTTAAAATTTCTATCCCACAGATTGACAAATTTGTTCTTTAAATAATTAAAAAAAAAAGTCATTTAATATTTTTCCTAAATTTAATATTTTTTTACAAGCTTTTACATCGTTTAAACTACTGTTTCCATCATTATTGTATATACTTATCATAAATATAAAAAATGCGAATAATTTCATTTTGTTTTCAAAATATTATTATTTTTAAACCATCTTAATAAATAAATGTGTATTTGCGAGAATGATTGAGTGTAGAAGATATTGTTTAGTAAATGTTTTGATCTGTAAACACAATAAATAAATAATTGATGGCAAGAATTTAAATTGACACATTCAATATGATAAAACAATACAAATAAATAGTCGTTCTTAAATTACATCAACTAAATAAATGGGTGCGTACGCATTAGGGTTTGCAGGTTCTATATAAATGTTATAGTAAAATAAGTTTTGCTTAAACGATTAAAATTAAAATTTGATCTTAAGCAAAGACATCAGTAAAACAAACAAAAATTTTCTCCGTAAACATTTAGTGCTGTAAACTTGTTGAATAATTATTTTATTTTTTTTTATTAAATTTTATCTCAAAAGGCATTTTTCTATTTTTAAAAAGAATTTGGATGGAGTAAGTCTTAATTTTTTACTGACAGTAACAAAAGCAGCTTATTTATCTCTTTGGCTGTTCGTCTATTATAAAGCTATGAAGCAAACGTTTTCCTACGTTATGACGCAGCTTTCCATAATGACCAATTTTTGCTTCTCGGTTTATGGTCATCTCTTGCCGAGGTAAACTTGATTGCACAAAAAAAAAAAAATAATAAACATGTCAATCGATAAGATATAGTATCCTTCGAGGCAGCAGGCAAAACACCACGCCTACCTCTTATTTGCTCATGTCATTTGGCGATAGAGAATTACAAAATAAGAAAAAACATCAAGTAAAAAAATTGGCGCTCGCCCATATTATCTGAGAAACAGGGCTCTGAAATTTTAAATTTTTTTAAAATATCAATATGGGTATCAGTTTTGAGCTTTTGAAGAGATCTTTAAGGAAATACTAAAATTTTTCAAAAATGCTTAGCCTATTAAGAGCCGATGGCATTTTTATGTAAAATTATATTTATGCAATACCAAAAATTTTTTCCATTTTTTAATTCTCTGTCACCCCAATAGTTGTTTTTAATGTTAATTCTGAAAATGAATTTATTCCATTACAACAGAAATTTACATTTTTATTTTTTGATTTCCGTCGGGGTTTAACCCTGACCAACCAGATTTGTATTCAACCTGCTTACCAACATGATCACAGCAGCTCTGTTTGTTTATATCATAGCAAATTACGAAGTTAATTAAGACGTTTTGTACATTAAGATGTTAATTTTCCATGCATTACTAGCGACGAAGTGCATTTCTGGAAAAATGATAGTGTTAACATGCAAAATTTCAGCGCTGAACCTGTTAAATCATTGAGTCGCATTCATTCGGTTTTTTTTTGTTGTTAACTAAATGAGGTGTCGGCTGTTTGTTGATATCTCTCGCGGGGGGTGAAAGGAGTTTACTCAAAGATCATTTGGTTTGCCTTAGCTGAAAATTTTTTAGGGTTTTCTTAAATCATGGAACCTTTCGAATTAATGTAGAGTTAAGACTGGATTTTGCTTTTTTCTGCTTAAAAATCTGAAATTATAACAGAAACACCCGTTTAGGTTTTTTTTTGGAATCGAACCATTTAATTTTTTGTTATAAAACTTCTATCGTGATACAAAATATCACATGCAAACTCTAGTACTCATATTCTTTCAGTAAAAGGCAATTGTACAAATATCTTTAATGAAAAAAACGCAGTATTGTAACTTAAACAAGGGTCTTACGTTCAAGGCCTTAATACTAAATACATTATTGCTGCTAATATAAAAGATGTTTTATATAAATATAATTAAGGTAAACTGAATAAACCTTTTTAATGTGGGTTGCATTTAGGAGTAAAAATTTTTTGTAAAATTTATTATTGTTTTAAAGACTCAAGATCAGAAAATTAAATTTTTAAAATGTTTTAAATGCAGTTAATATTTCGCTTAATTTAAGTAAATCATAATCTTTGTGAGAATAATAATTCTTGCGAAAAAAAACGGCTTCAAAACAGATTTCATCTGTGTGCCTATAACAGTTCAAGTGTATGGCCACATAAGTTAGATTACATTAACTACTGGGACACCCTTATATCTCAAAGCTTTATACTTTTTCAACTGTTCTATAGTTTGGCAATATACCTAAAATTACAGCAACTATAAGGACACCCTTTAATTTCCAAATTCAAATTATATACAGTAGTAGTAGACTTAGCAATCAGGTTCTGTGTAAATTTCAACTGTCTAAAATTAAGGCGATTGTATTGAACGGTTAAAAAAATAAGGCCATATAGAACAAACTACATGAATTTTGGGAGCACCCTTTAATTTCTAAATTCAAATTATAAGCTTCTTGTTATAGCGCACTTAGCAAAACATATCCCTTGTAAATTTCAGCTGTCTGTCTATAACGGTTCAAAAGTCTGGCCACATACACCATATTAAATCAACTATTGGGACACCCTTTCATTTCCAAATCCAAATTTTATACTTGTTGTTATAGAGGAGTTAGTAATGCAGGTTCTTTGTAAATTTTAATCGTCTGTCTACAACTGTCTACAAAAGTATGGTCAAACACAAAATTAAATGAACTTTTGGTGCACCCTTTAGTTTATAATTTTAAATATTTTCAGCTGTTACTATAACGGCCATAGCAATCGACATTGCGTCAAATTTATAAGCATTTGTGTATAACGATTCAAAAGATAGTAAGTAAGTTTACATCAATTATGGGGACACCCTTTAATTTTTAGATTTTTTTTGTATAAACTGTTTTTAAAAAGGGACCAATCTGTATGAATAATCTATCATATTAATAAAAATGTTCAATGTCGAATCAGAAATAACTGAGTTCTGGAGGCACAAACATAAAAAAAACAAAATTCAGCCGAATTGTACTCGTATAAACTCCTTCTTTTTTTTAAGTCGATTAAAAAGAAAGGAGTTTTGATATTTAAAAATAAACTTTAGTTTAAGGCCCTTTTAACTGTCAAAATATATTTCTCTATTTGTACCTTCTATATATTAAGCTAAACAAATTATTACTTTTAAAAAAATTATGCATAAATTTCGTGCAAAAAACAACAATATAACGAACATTGTTCCAGGCATGTTTACTTCAACGTTTCTTGAGAAGATACGCAGGCAAAAACAAGACGTACAACAGCAAGTGAAGCGTTGTCGTCTCGCGTTGTTTTCACGCATTGTTTCAGACATTTTGATTTTCCATTCGCTTGTTTTGTGAACGATGAATGCAACAACAAAAATTAACAATAACATCATGTCGATAAATGTTGATGCGTAAAATGACACTTGGCGCCAATATAGAGAAACTGCATTTGAAATGACATTTAATAAGACGTTTAAATGACAATAGGAATATTTATTACATTGGCCATGAGAATTTTGTCGTTATCGATTTCTTTTTCGCATTTTTGCTGTTGTTTATTTGTAATTTTTTCCTTAATATTTTCCTAAAAATCAGGAAAAAGTTTTTTTGATAAACGCATGTAGGACGATTTGTTTATTCAATTAGTTGAAATATCAATTATGATTTTCTTTTTAGTATATAGGAACTGGGAGTTGTAATCCACTTCCAGTCAAAATGTATGGAAAATCATAGAAAAGTTACGTAGAACCATTAAAATGTCATTTTTATGGGTAATAAATTAGGGCAGTAAAAAAAGTTCAAGCACGTATGCCATTAAAGAATGACAAAGGTTAAAAAGGTAAGATGAGTGCAGGTGGAATGCTCACTGAATTTTGATATTTGATTCTCATTAAGCAGAAGCGATATGTGATAAGAATGCTTAAGAAAAATTTTGATTTTCATGTAAAAAATGCGAACAAGTGTAGTTAGAGATAGCAAAGAAAATATAAATATTTTACACATTAGGAAAAATAGGAGATCACAAAATATGTTGATTTCTGTTTAAATTTAAGGTTTGATGGAAACGATCGTGATTTCAATATTTAATAACTTAAGAATTTATATGCAATAAGAAATTTTTTTTAAAGAGTAATAAATTCTACCAACTAATTGCTTAAATGTGAAGTGCTATATGACGTGGGTTAACATATTGATAATTGTGACAATGTGATTAGGGGTTAGTGCAATGTGCGATCAAAAGTATTTGAAAGGAATAGAGAAGCCAAACACAGCACAGCATGACTGTTGAGAGACAGTCATGTTGAGAAATGTAAAAAAAGTGTAGTTAAATATGAGTATTTTACACATTAGGAATAATAAACAGTCTAGGTAAAGGTCACCAAATTTTGATTTTTGGTTTTCAGTAAGCAAAAGCGATATGTGATAAGAATGTTTAAGAAAAATTTTATTTAGTGTTATGTTCAACATCATTTTGTATATGAAAAAAATCTTAAAGAGTAAAAGGGTAGGTGCGTGTTTTGAATTTTCTAATTAAACACTGCAGAGATAGAGACTGAGTAAAGGTAATGATCTTGTGTATGGACATTTGGTGGGAAAAAGAAAAATTATGTCTTAACAGCGCTTACACATTCTGAACGACAAATACTAGACGAACAAAATGCAATAGGATGGAAAAAATACTATGCAGTGGTTCCAGAGATATCTGGGTATATGTTGAAAAGTTACCATGAAACTGATTGCGTAAACATAACATGAAAGTGGACTTTACTTGCGCTACACTTTTTTTTTTTTTTTGAAAGGAAATGAGAAAGTCATTGAAATTATATTACAAAAAATATAAATTAATTTATTAGTAAATAAGAATGGCCCATATTCATAGTTAAAATAAAATATATATATATATATTTTATTATAGTTATAATTAATATATATATTTAAGTGAACTAAAGTCGATTTTACTTTAGAGTCAACTCTAATGGCGTTAAAGTCAACTCTAAATTTAAAACTAAGAAAAGCTGTTAACTTATTTTCCATAATTATTTTATTTGGTTTAAGGGCACAATAATCTTTATCTGGTTTTTATACCAAAGTGAACAAAATAAAAACAAGGTTACTTTTTTCTGATGTTTGTTTAGAAATTGTATGAAAACATTTATCAAATTACAGTTGACACCCAGTGGAAGGCGGCTAAACTTAAAGTATATTATATTCTTGACTATGAAAGCAAAAAAGATAATAAGAGCCTTTTATTTTAGAGTATACTTTAACAAGAGTCGACTTTAGTCTATAATTATGAATATGGGCCAATATGTTTATATTTTATTAAATACACAGTTTTTACATTTGATTAATTTGTAACAGTTTATTAAGTTTCTAGCTTCATCTTAGGCTTGATTGTTTAATTTTTGCTTGTAGAAGCAATGACAGGTGCCCATATGTGCGTTGTTAAGAACAGTGAAGAATTATCACATCACCCTTGCAAAATGATTAAAAAAAATTTACAAATTTTTAAAATCATTCAGTAACATCTAGAGTGGAGAGGGAAAGAGATGGGCTTCAAACACAACTGGAATATATTAACAACTTGAGGACAATTACAAACCAGCACGGTGAACTGTATATGGGTGAACGAAAACAACGGGGCTGGTCCCGGCACCTGACAATGCTTCTACAAACAACAATAAAACAATCAAACCGAATGTAAAAACTGTGGCCCATATTCATAGTTATAGAATAAAGTCGACTCTTGCTAAAGTATACTCTAAAATAAAAAGTTCTAATCGGATAAAGAGTATTGTGTTCTTAAACCAAATACAATAATTTTGGAAAAATGAGTTAAAAACAGCTTTAGGTACTTTTAAATTTAGAGTTGACTTGCTCGCCAAAAGTATATTTTAAATTCTCTATGAATGAATTAGAGTCGACTCTAAAATAAAATCGACTTTAGTTCCCTTAAAGTATACTTTATTTTAACTGTGAATATGGGCCTGTATATTTAATAAAATTATATAATAAATTAATTTATATTTTTTATAAAATAATTTCATCGACTTTCTTATTTCCTTTAAATGTTTAGACATTATTTTGAGTTTCCAAATAGAAGCCACTTTCATGCCACATATATGCCATTTTTAACATAATCAGTGTCATCGTAACTTTTCAACATAAACGCAGATTTCTCTGGAACCACTGCATAGCTTATCTTCCAACTTATTTACATTTTGTTCGTCTAATATGTATCTTTCAGAATGTATAAGCACTGCTAAGACATAATTTTTAGTTTTCAAGTAAAGGCCAGTTGGAAATTAACATATGCATTTTTCTTTTTCCCACCAAATGTCCATACACAAGATCATTACCTTTACTCAATCTCTATCTCTGCAGTGTTTTATTTGAAAATTCAGTACACCAATATTCTTAACTTTTTCATCTTTCTGTCTCTATACACCTACCCTTTTACTGTTTAAAATTCTTTTCATATACAAAATGATATTGAACATAGCACTAAACAAAATTTTCTTAAGCATTCTTATCACATATTGCTTCTGCTTAATGAAAACCAAAAATCAAAATTTAGTGACCTTTACCTAGACTGTTTATTATTCCTAATGTGTAAAATACTCATATTTTCTTAGCTACCTCTAACTACACTTGTTAGCATTTTTTACATTTCTCAACATTACTGCCTCTCAACAGTCATGCTGTGCTGTGTTTGGCTTCTCTATTCCTTTCAAATACTTTTGATCGCACATTGCACTAACCCCTAATCACATTGTCACAATTATCAATACGTTAACCCACGTCATCTAGCACTTTACATTTAAGCAATTAGTTGGAAGAATTTATTACTCTTTATAAAAAATTGTTCTTATTGCATACAAATTCTTAAGTTATAAAATATTGAAATCACGTTCGTTTCCATTAAACCTTAAATTTAAACAGAAATCAAAATATTTTGTGATCTTCTCCTAGATTTGTTTATTTTTCCTAATATGTAAAATATTTATATTTTCTTTGCTATCTCTAACTACACTTGTTGGCATTTTTTACTTGAAAATCAAAATTTTTCTTAAGCATTCTTATCACATATCGCTTCTGCTTAACGAAAACCAAAAATCAAAATTCAGTGACCATCGCACCAGCACTCATCTTACCTTTTTAACCTTTGTCATTCTTTAATGGCATACGTGCTTGACTTTTTTTACGCTTCTGCATAACATTAATGTGTTTTCTATGATTTTCCATACATTTTGACTGGAAGTGGTTTAGAACTCCCGGTTCCTATATACTCTTTTTAACCGACTTTAAACTGAAAGGTGATGCTTACATATTGACCCCATTAAAAAAAAAAAGAAAAGATTAATAATTTTAAAAGTTAAAGGTTGTCGCCGTACCACACTTTAAGACGGGCACCCAGATAAAATCTTAACAAAGTCAAATAAAAAAAAAGAAATTAACTTAAAAATTAAAGCATTCCTCTTTATTTCAAAGTCGGTTTTACTTTAGAGTCTACTCTAACTCATTCGTGTGAAAGTTTGTCTTTTAAGAGCGGGGGAAGTATATTTTAAAATTTAATGAAAATTTGTAGCAATTTCATCACTAAAACTTTCAGCGCAGGTTATTTCCGTAATGCGGTTGCTGTCGACTAAAATTTCGCCATCCTCTAACTCGTGAACAATCATAGCATTAACGAGACTGTGTTGCGCTTAGTTCAGGAATAAGAATTGCATTGTGACAGCTTTTCTGGCGTTAACGTTCATACGCACCTATTCTGCCCATATCTTTCTGTATTATTTTTTTAGACTTTTTCTTTTTGTCTATTATTGACACGTCATTACCTTTGTTTTCCACCGTATCCAAATGCAGGCTTATGCATTCACGAAGGCATTCCTTTTTAGCGGCACTCCAGTTGGCTTCTCTGTCTGTTACTTTCTATAGAGTCTGTTAACAAATCTGTAATTAATTACCACCAAAATAATCTGTAATTAATTACCACCAAACAAACCTTATCAAATTTTTTCAAAATTTATTTTATTTGGTTTAAGATCACAATACTTTATATTTGTTTTATTTTACAAAAGCAAACAAAATAAAAACAAGGTTACTTTGTCTTATGTTTGTTACTTTTGAACTAGGTGTGCGTTATGTACTTTTGTTGCAAGTTTTTCGGATTTTCTCGATGCTTCTTAGGTTATTTTTACAGACGAAACAAAAATAAATCTCTTGGACGAGATGGAAATAGATTCGCTTGGACAAAACCTCGTACTGTATTTCTAGACAAGAAAATTGAAAAACAGTTAAGTATGGTGGTGGTTCTCTGACGATATGGAATTGTATTTTAGCGACTGGAGTTGGGAAAATACATTATTTAAAGAATTATAAAAACGAATTATATAAAGAATTATAAAAACATTTTAAAAGAAAACTTTGTGTTCGACCAAGACAGTGATCCCAAACATAAATCTTGAAATGCACGAAATTGGCTTTTATATAATTGCCCAAAAGTAATGCAGAGTCCTCACTAGTCTCCAGACTTGAATGTTATTAAACATATGTGGGCAGATTTATAAAAGGAGTATCTAGGCGGAGGTCAAAAAGTATTGACGCATTGAAGGTTACATTAACAAAAGAGTGGTACAATCTTGGATCCGATTTTTTTAACTTTTGGTAGAAAGTATAACGCGACGTCTTTAACTCTTTCTATCAGCAATGGAAAGTCAACCAAGTATTAAAAATTAATTTGAAAAAAAAAAATAAAAATACGAAAACTGCAATGTTCCACTTTAAATGTGAGATTCGATTTAAGGAGTTGCAATACAAAATGGCGAATACTGCAATATATTAATGCAATGAATGAATATTTTAAAGGTAATTTATTAAAATTAAACTAAGGCCTCTAGTTGGCGTTAAAATCATGGCAATATAGTTCTTTCTCTCTGTCCCACTTTAATCGTGAGTAGCTGTATATTGAAATTAGTAGACGAATTAATACCATGTAACTCTCTTGTTGATTCATCTGCAAAATGAATTAAAAGCTAGCAAATAATTTTTGCTATAATAAGTGCTCAAAAGAAGATGATATTATTTCTTTTATTCAAGTTTCCTATCCTTGAAAAAAACGTATTAAACTACAACGAATTTAGCTACACTTTGAGTAATTACAGTAGCCCCTGCTACCGTGAGAAGTTACTCATTAAAATATATAGAAAAAAAATACAAAATTTGTTTCTTTACATTTAAATCATCCAGTAAAATTTTGAAACACACGCAATCTAAGCTAAAAACAAAAGCATTTTAAAATAAAAACTGCTTTTACGCCACCGCATATATAAACAAACCAAAATTGTGTCTTTTTTTTGTACATTCAGATCTCTTCAACGATCAAAAGGAAATGAAAAAAAAACAATAAAAACCTGCCAACATAAAATTAAATATAAAATTCTCTCACGCATCAATTTCGTCCTGTTTATCTAAACATTCAAACACAACAATTTTGGCACATTTCAAAATCATATCAAATTTGAAATGCTTTAGGCTACAAACAATTCAAGGCATTTTTAAAAATTTTTATTTTATGATTTCTTTGTTTCTGATTGCATAATTATATCGTTTGCAATCATTCTGATTGTTTGATTGCAAGTTTTTGTTAAGTTTTCAAGTTTTGCTAGCAAATTTATTTTATTAATACGTACGTTTCTTTTATATGAATATAATTGGTTAAAAAAATGATAATAATACAAATGAATTTTTAAAAGACCCACGCATTCGTTTCGTTAATTGTGGGGGAGTAGAACATTTCATTAGTTAAAAAATAACTGTTATAATTATTTAAGTTTTGGATGGTAAGGTAACGGTTTATAGCGTTTTAAAATATAAAATATTTCTTTCTCTTAATGTTGCATATTTATATTCTAAGTGATTATTTGTCTGGCAATTTTAGAATTTTTTATTTTTTGTTATATTTTTTTCCACTGGCCAATTTTAGAATCATAATATCTCTCCTTAGGTTACGTAGCGTTTTGTTAATAAAAAAAGAAATTTGAAAACAATAGTCAGTGGACTAAGTATACGACAACATTTTCAATATAAAAAGGTATTTTTAGGATAAGATGGAAGCTTGTATTGTACAGGTGTTAGCCTGGAAGGTATAGAACTTTGTTTTACCGCCATTTTGGTAAACATCAGTCTTGACACTTTATATTTGGCAATCGTGAGGTAGACACGTGAAAAATTATTATGGAAAAATATTCGATAAACCAACTTGTTTTAATTGTTAAAACATTTTACCAAAATCAATAATCGATTGCTGTGACGATGAGAAAGTTACATGACATTTTTGGGACAAACAACGTGCCAACAAAACGCATTATTTATCTTGTATTAAATGATTTCAGAGAAAGAGGGTCTGTAGGTAATGGGCCCAAGCATCGACCACAACGTACTGCCAATTCAGTTGAAAACATTACTGTGACTCAATAAAGTGTTGAAAACAATTCATCAACCTCAATTCGACGTCGTGCTCAGGAGCTTGGTGTTTAAGAAACAACTTTGCCCATAATTTTGCACAAGGATTTGCATTTGTTTTGTATAAGACTGAAGTCGGAGTATTAAATAACAGTCTGAGGTTAGGACTGAATTCAAGTTATAAGGTGGTTATTTGTTAACAGGATGATAGTGTTAAATATAGTTTAGTTTTTATAGTATTAAAGTATGAAGAACAACTCTAGGGATAGGAGCACTGACCCGGAACTGACACTTCTCATAAAAAGAGGGTTTATTTATATCATTCAGGTACTGAGTATTAGGCCTCAAGTTCATAAGGAGCTTATTCTGTGGTCATAATTTAGAATTTTTAAAAGTATAACAGAGAAAGTTACAATTCTAAAACGAGTTCTAATGATTAGTCGCGATGATTTCCATGCTTAAGATATCTGTTTGTTTATTAAACAGATTATAAGTTCAGATCCCAGCAGAGTCTACAGTTAAAAGGACAACAATTCGTGTTGAGTAGCCGTGCAGTATGAGTTATTTAAAAGGAGATAAAAAGAGTAAAACAATGTTAATTTACTTTAATCGGGCTTGATTCCTTAATATATAAATTCATGATATTCTCAAGAAATATGTGTTATTTAAAACTTTAAAATGAAATGTATTACTGCGGGGAAAGAATATCCATGTGGCCATTTCGCTACTGCTCTTATATCTCATCAGTGGATTTTACTCAAATTTTGTATAGAAAATCTAAGAGTCTAATATCAAAAGCCAAATTGATTTAATAAGAACTCAATTGAATGAATAAAGAAGACAATAAAAACTCAAAAATACATATTTTATACAAAACCACAGTAAACATTTAGTAACTATTTATATTTTTTCATCCAAATCCCCTGTCTATAAGAACAACATCTGAGTAAAGGCGCTTGTATATTTAATCAAGGAAACTGGAAATGAAAACAATTCTCGTGCTACCACGGCAGATGATTTTATATTGAAATATCTGCTGTGATTGTTAAGGTACCTGTATAGAAAAATAAGGTCCAATAAAACTCATTGTAAACTTAGTTAGAGAAAGAAAGTAACAACGGTGTGTAGCAGTGGTGGCTGAGTAAGGCTGGTAGGTGAAGAAAGTGATCGTGAGCTGAAATCTCGTCGAATTAACGGTGTATGTTCATTATACAACATATCGATTTTTATCGGAGCCATAAACTATTTTGCTGTTGATGCGTATTTTTAGTACTCAAGAGAGTGGCTAGAGACACAGAGTGAGAAGCACAAAACGGATCTTTTCGCTTAAAATATGATTTTCCATAACAAATTACTTGAAGGTGAAAACTTTGAAAGATCCTTTTTTGATCTTACTCTTACATTATTTTTGTCATTGCATAACTTTTCTCCTTTCGTAGAATACATCACATTTATTTAGATATCTTGCATTTCCTCGATTAACATTTGTCTTTAAGCGATTTCAATGATCTTTGAATGTTAACAAGGCTTGAGCATATAATCATTATTTTTCCTATAGCTGTTCGTTGGTCAGTATGGTAGTTCCGTTAATCGGCTATTTTTAAGGTACAGTCGCTTTATAACTTTTGTTCTCAGTATTGAATTCTACGTATGGCTTTTTTATGACTTTTATTTTTTTCAGGACCTAATCAAGAAATCCATAACCCATTTTAGGCACTTTAAAAGCTTTCTATTAATTTGCATTCACCATTTCTAGACAACTGGTATGTATGTAAGAAAGTATTAAAGTAGTCACTCATGATTTAAACATCATTCCCTTAGTTATAATGGTTTTCTTAGTATAATGATGTATTCCGGGTATCAGATGATGGTATTCAGAGTAAAAGAAAACTTCTTAAAGAATCGTGATACCTCATATGATCTGATTATTAAAGTTAGTTTAAATATATAATTTTATTTTGTTTATTTTTTAACAATAATAACGATAGTTGGATACAATGTATTTAATCCATTTTTTTTAATTATAAATAAAAAATTATTTTTAGTTAATCTAAAGTTCGTTAATATATGCGTCAATAGTAAAGAAAATGGGTCAATTAAGATGTTAGTAGATAGGATTTTTTTTGCTTATATTTTATTAAGAAAGAAAAAAAATAATAATAAAATTCTCCCATATACTTTCGTAATGAGAGGCCTTTGTTGTGTTAAGAAAATATTCATTGAATAAAAGCACTAATTAGTAAAAAGAAAAACTTTCGAAAATATTCATAAAAACAAATATTTTTAATTTCGGCCACAAACATCTGCCACTAGGAAATTGTCTCTAAATAACAAGACAAAAAAAAACACAAATAAAAAAATTAATAATTAACTTTACAAGTGTTTTTGAGACAAGAAAATATATGAAACACAAGCAAAACCAAAATCAACTAACAAAAGAAAAACTAAAATATAATTTTTGGCAAATAATAAATTTTCATTTTTATTTGTACAAGCAAAACGTTAACGCCAGAACAAAATTAAACAGACAAAATAAAAGAAAAAAAAAAACACAATAATAATGAATAAGAAATCATTCAAATTGTTCTTTAAAAAACTGCACATCATGATCAAAAGGAGAAACATACTTGATCGCATAAAAACATTTTTGTTACAGATGTCGCCACCGTATTGTTGCATGGTCCAAAAATAAATGTGTATGTGTTAGAAGAAATTGCAAGAAATTACAATTTTTCTAAAAGCAGAGTAAATGAACTTTTGATTTGATTTAGAAAATAAGAACAAAACAAGATATAAAATTGGCACATAGAAAATAGTTTAATAAAAATAATAAAAATACGCAAAAATGTGGTCGGTCTGCTGCCACTTTTGAAAAGGAAAACGAATGTTTTTGGTAATTTTATGAAAACGAAAAGCAGACAGATGGACGAGCGCACAGACGAAACAAAATGTAGACACAATAAGAAGCTGTTTAATTTAAATATGAAATGCAACAATAACAAAAACTCAAGAACACATTAAAACACATACAGTCACATTCACATTCACACAACATAAAACACAAAAACGATCCAAACATAACAAGATGTTTGTGACAGGCAATGTGTGACCACCACTTGCCACCACTGCATATAAGTCCCATTATAATATCATATCTAAGATCTAGAGAGAACAGCTAACAACTGCTGCAACAATAATAAGGAGGACAACATTTACATACGAATGAAGACGACATCGTCGTCATTGTCGACAGCAACAAAAGAAGCGTGTGCAGCAATTTTTTTTTTGCCTTTGCAGTTTTGGGCGCCAAATGCAAAAATAGTGTCCAGTGTCATCTTTTACCCCCCACCGTTGTCTGGCTAGGCCTCTAAACTGAGGGAGGCGCCACACACAATTGTGTGATGTCGTCGTTTGAAAAATGTGATCAATGCGTTTCTATGTAAAATGCAAATTTAAAAAAGAAGTCAGATTAAAGAATGAAAATATGTGTTCGTTCACTTTGTCTCGTTTGCTTTTAGTTTTATTTATTTAAGTATTTGTCTAAATTATTTTGTTTAATTTTATTTTTATTTGTGCTGTTTTGTTATTTTTATTTTATTTTTTTTTTTTTTTTGGCACGCAAGTCCATCACCTAATGCGACAAGGCTTTACAGTGTAAGTGCAAAATAAAAAAAAAACTTTATGTGAATCTGCAGGAACAGCTATTTTATGGTACAAAATCAATTTTGAAAAAATGGAATAGTAAAATACGCCTGCCGTAAATATCACTTAAGCTTGCAAGTATGTAACGTGTATAAAAAAGATTGGATTTAAAGTATCTAAAATAATAAAGAGGTTGCCGAAATACACGTAAGATTTAAATATTTATTCATTTGTAAAATACAATTGGCAGCTTACGATTTTAGTTAGCAATATTAAACTATTACAGGAGGGAAGAACGGGTTCTTATTTTTATACCCTACACCACAAAAAGTAGAAGTTTGTCGTTCCGTGCGTACTTTCTACAATATCCGTGTCCGACCCCATAAAGTATATAGATTTTGACTTATTATGCATAGCGAATTCGATTGAGAGATGTCCGTCTGTCCGTCCGTGTTTGAGTTGAATCATAAAAAAAAAAAAATATGTCAATCGATTAGATATAGTCTCGAAAGAGGTGCTATTGGAAATCATCATGATTTGTCCATGTTCTTTGAGGCAGCAGGCAAAACACCACGCCCGCCTGTAATTTTTTCGTGTCGTTTGCAGCAATAAAGTAACTCCGAACATAAAAATTATTATGTGGGCAATAGAGAATTTAAAAAAAATAAGAAAAAACATCAAGTGAATAAATGGGCACCATCCCATGTTTTCCGAGTAACGGGGCTCTGAAATTTTTAATTATTTTTAAATATCAATATGGGTATTATTTTAAAGCTTATAAAGAGAACTTTAAGAAATACTTAATTTTTTTTAAATGCTTAACCCATTAAGAGCCGCTGGCATTTTTATGTAAAATTATATATATATGCAGTACCAAAATTAAAAAAAAAAAAAATTTATTCTCTGTAACCCCAATATTTACTTTTTTATTCGAGTTACTTTACTAAACTAGATTTTCATAGATGGTAAAGGGTATGTAAGATTCGGAATAGCTAAATATAGCACTCTTACTTGTTTTAATAATATTTTTAAAAAAGGCGTAGTGTTTTTTCTGGAAAACTCATGTGTTTTTAACTTTGACAAAAAAAAAATAGTTTTATTATTTACTACAAGAAAAAAAGTTATTATTATTTTTTATTTGTTGAAAGATAATTAGTCTTCTTCCCCCGCTACATGTCAAACTTGAATTTCTATTCTAATCAATAAAAATCTCATTCTCGTCAGCCACGTTTGCATCACGTTAGTTTTTATTCGTGGCTCAGAGGGGTATTTTGCATTTCTAGCCGCACATTAGTCAAAAAATTAATTTTGAGAAATGTAAAAATTTAAGTATACAGCTAGACAGACAAGAAAATTTTGCATCATATAGTAAATTTGCAAGGTTTTTGCTTGAGATTTTTTATTTTAGGACACTGTTAAAATCAGGAAAGTTGAGTAAATCGCATATGTTTTTATTGACTTAGTACAATTTTGAAAGGTTGCAATATATTTTTTTGTGGCTAAACGAATAAAGATTTTTTATAGATTTTTTTTCTGTGAAAGGCTATATAATAGTTCCTCTTTAATTTTATGGAAACTTTTGTTTAAAATTTTTATGATAAGAAATTTCATTCGAATTTAAGAAACGGATGTTTTTCGTTAAATTTTTTGTCCAAAAAAAAGTGAAAAGGTGTTTGAGAGTGAAGCCCATCGCGATCTTAACAATGTTATATATCTTTATAAAATTACGATCTCTACTTTTAGAAAAAAAGTAGAAAAAACGTTGGGCGTTTTTGCGCTATTTTTTGCGATTATTTTAAAAATTTACATTTTTCTGTTTTTTCTCATCTTGCAAGGGTAGTACATGCGAGCAAGAAGCCTTTTTATATTCATAAAACATTTAATTTTTAATAATTAAAGGTAGATTTATTTTATTTAAACCATTTCATCTTACACTGTTGTTATTATTATTTATAATTATTGCCTAATGGGATATTATCATAACAAGCGGCTGAGGCATAAATATGTTATTAGTATGAGTTAATAATTATTTTCAGATAAATAAATAAATAAATAAAAAACAAGAGTAACATATTAAAAAATATCTTCTTAATAATATTCTCGGGACGCAGGGATTGGTAAGGCATTGCAAATATTTTTAGAAAATTGTCAAAGAAAAAAATTTTTTACAGGAAATTTTTAGGGGCGTGGTTGAAGGGATACGTCCTCCTGCTTATAAAAATTAATTTTTAATGCTTAAAAGTCGTATTTAATCCATTTATTTAAATAATTACATTATTTCTTTAAATAATATTTTATTTCACCGCCCACAAAGGCGGAGCTTAAAACGACATATGGAGTCTCTTGAGTCCAACATTAAAGTTTTGAAAATTCTTTAACCTTAAAAGTTGTATTACGTGAAAATTAAAAAAAAAGTTCAATTTTCAGAAGTAGGATTAGTTCTTCAAAGAGTAACTTTTTTCGCCTTGATCCGATTTTTGTTATTTTATGGCTTTAACATCCTATAACCGTAGAAGATGTTTCTGCCAAGTTACATTAATCTACACTCAGTAAATGTTTAGAACCAATTTAACTAAAAAAAGTAATGCAGGCGAAAATGTGTGTCGATTTGTTCATTTATTAAGAGTGGGTGCTTCTAGATGGTCGTAAGCGATGAAACTAATCTTTACTTTGACGACTTCGTAATTATTAGGATTCAGAGAACCCACTCTATATAAAAACAAATGCGTTCCAATTTTGCCACATTTTTGTGCAAATTTTGTGCTGAAAGTACCATTGTACTAATATTTGTTAAAAGTAAAACTGCTTCAATACCATGAAATTATAACAGAAATCGTCTTACCTGAGTTGCATAATATTTATGTTGATGAGAAGTTATATTGACAGAAAACTGCTACTTGATATAACATAATTCAATTACAGTGAGACATTTCGTTTTCGTTTAATCTCTCTACTGTGTTCAGAACTTTTTTGATGGGTTAAACTATAATGGCAATAACTACTGGCATTCAAATATATTTCTTTTAGAGCTCAACTAGAACACCTAAATGTCTTAAACAGAAAGTAAACTTTAAAGTAAAATTATAAAATGTAAAAATTAATTCTTTTATATTCTGCCTATCATTGCATTCCTTTCTTTTTTGTTGTTGCACCAGCAGAGATTTTTTGCTGCATATATCACCTAGAAGAATTCCAGCTGTGTGCATGAATTTCACTTTTTATTTTCAGAACTTTTTTCAATTTAATAGTCTAGTGCACATTTTTTGTTGTTGCAATTTTTAACTCTATGAAAATAAAACAAAAATATTTAAATCCTCAAAAGTCTTCAAAGACCAACAATTGCGAAATGAAAGGAAAATATTTTCTTAAACTTTAATTTTAATTGTTAAATGTTTAATGACAAAAAAAGTATACAAAATAAAATAACCAACAAAAAAAAAAAAAAACAAAGGAAAAAAAACAGAAAGCAATTTAATCATTTACTTTTTAAGAACCCAACATTTTGATGCAATCAACATTCTTCAAATTTAAAACAAACTGTTTGTCGGCTTGTAGAGATCAATAAAAAATGAACAAATTTTTATTAAAACAAATGTAGCAACATGAAACTAATTTGTATTCAGATGGTCTGCAATATACCGCTTAAAATTGGACAATATTAATAAGATTTATTTTCAAAATAAATAAAAAACGTAGCAGAGAATAAAAGAAAAAATTTAACGAAATTTGGGAAAAATGGAAACTTAGCAAAAGGGGAATGTAACAATAAAAGAGTGTCTGTCAGTCATTGAATTCTTGATTGGCAACCATATGAGATTGTGGCTCGAATCTCGCCGTGTACACATAGTATTGTGGACTGGATGGTTGCGCTGGATTAAGGTGCACGTAATCTACACAAGTTATCAAGGAGTTTGGCTAAATAAATTTGTATGAGGCGTTACTAGTGGATCTGTAGGCTTTTTTGAGGATGTTATATTGTGTTTTACTATAACGATTTTTCTTTAAGCGGCACAAAATTGTTAAGAATTTTTGATATTTAAATACCTCGTTTTTTTAATTGACACGCGTTCGCTTCTCTGTATTGTACTTGAGCTTAAATTTAATCTTCTCCTTTCTTATTATTATTATTATTATTATTATTATTATTATTTCTTCTTATTATTCCACAAAAAGTGGAAAAAGGGTATATCTAAGATTGTCATTCCGTGTGTAATTTCTACACGCAAAGAAAAAACATGGTTGAGGTAACCATAATCTAAGAGCAACATATTATGGTTGTATTATATGGTTGTTAACAAAACATAGTATTGTTACATTAAAGCTAGTGTTGCAACCATATTATTGTCTAGCATAACAATAACATGGTAAAATCTAAAAATAGTTATGTTATAATATAAACAATAAATGGTTAAATTAAAACATCATTATATGGTTGAAAATGTCATTATTATTATTATTATTGATTTGTTACAAAAGTTATTCAATAACATAAGTGCACAAAAAAAAACAATTCATTGCTTATTATATATAATTAAAAGGCTTAAACACGTAGGCTACAAGAATCATTTATAAAATAAATATATATAATTTATAAGCACAAATAAAGGCATCTTATCTATTATATTATGGAGTAAACGTGATATTCTCGTATTGAAGATATACGGTACGTAATGGTACTTCGGTAGTGACTACACATTTATCCAAGACTTTTAATACGTTAATCTGGCATCTGGCAACTATTGTTGATGTATAATATGATAGCTTTAAATAAAAAAATACGTAAATGGTTTCACAATTGTGCTTATAACACCAAAATAAAGATTTATATGCTAACATACATACATACTTATGTATATTTCAGCTATTTTTGAAATGCTTTGCTTACCTTTTTACGAGTATTTATTGTCATATTTTCTGTGTAATTTTTAATTGTTTATTTTGTACATACATTTTTATTTCTTTAATTTTCTCTAACAATAAAAACAATTTCAACTTTAAGCTGACAAAAAATTACTAAACTGATAGAAAAACATTCTGTCAAGACCAAGAACAAAATATTTTTAAGCGCAAACATTATTTTGTGTGCTTTTAATCATATTTTGATTAGTTTTATATTATTATGGTTAAATATATTTTATATTTTTTTTAATAAGTTATAAGACATTGGTCGTAGTTCAAATTTTTTTACTCTAGATCAACCATGTAGTATTTTTTGTGCACAGTAACCATGTAATGGTTATATATCAACAAAAACGTGTTTGTTGTGACTGAAGTATTGCTGAAAACAACTATAATTTGTTCTCTGCAACTTTACAATGTTACAAAGAACATATTATGGTTATTGTGACCATAGCACAACCATGTTTTTTCTTTGCGTGTACAATATCCATTGCCGAGGCAAACTTAATGTCACAAAAAAAAATATGTCAATCGACCAGAAATAGTGTCGAAAGAGGTGCTATTAGAAAACAGCATCAACAGTCCATATCCTTCAACGTATTAGGTAAAGCACCACGCCCACCTCTATTTTTTTTATGTAATTTGGAACAATAATGTAAGTTCAACCAAAAAATAAATATATGGGGCGATAGAGAATTAAAAATTAAGAAAAAACATACCGTGCAAAAATTAGCGCTAGCCCATATTTTCCGAGTTACGGGGCTCTGAAATTTATAAATTTTTTTAAACATTAACTGGGTATCATTTTAAAGCTTTTATAGGGATCTTTAAGGAAATACTAAAATTTAAAAATGCTTAACCCATTAAAAGCTGATGTCATTTTTATGTAAAATTATATATATGTGTAGTACTTCAAATTTTTTTTAATTTCTAATTCCCTGTCACCCCAATATTTTCTTTTTTGATTAGAGTTACTTCACTTAATTAGATTTACATTGATAGTAAAGGGTATATAATATTAGGAAGGGTATATATATTAGGCGTAGCCGAATATAGCGCTCTTACTTGTTTTTATATAAAATGAGTTTGCTTCTCTATATTGTTGTTGAGCCTAAATTGAATTTCTTCCTTTCTAAGTAGTTTTTAATCATAATTTTCTATTTATAAATTTGTTTTTTTATGTGTATTTTATTAAAAAAAAATATCTGTTATTTATTAAATGTGCAATCGCACATACAATTGATTAATGTTGTGTTTATAATAATGACAACAATTTGTTTATTTTTTTTAAAGAATACAGATTATTTGATTTGAAACATCATGTTAAAAGTCACACTTAATATTGTTAATTATTAGCGCTTATTAGGAAACATTTGGTTTTTCTTCCATATGATACGAGTACCTTTGTTGAATTTTGTTTGAGTACAGTATATTAATGTATGCAGTACGAGTATTTAAATAATTTTCATAATTATATATTGTATAATTGAAACACATTTAAAATTGAAGGTCAGCTGGTTGTGCAAAAATGTGTAAGATAATAAAGAATTTGAAATGAATTTTATATTGTAAATTTCGACCTAATTTTTATTTATAAAGTTTGCTATTAACAATAAAAAATTTCACGAACTTAATTTTTCAACTGTAAGATGTTTAACGAGTCGTCAGTAAATTTTAAAAAATTGCCAAATTTGTAAGTAGTAAATGTTGTTATACAAAAAACCATTTTCAGTTTTCCTTGGTGACTACCAGTGTTACCATATCTTTTTAATAAACCTGCAAGTCGAACATGAAATATTTCTTTTTTATTGAAATTAAGTTCAATCCAATTTATTTTGTTTAATCAAACACGTTAAAAGTTATTTATAATTATAAAATTAAATAATTATAAAATTAAATAAAATTTATAGCACGCCATTTTTTTTTTATTTTTTTTTTCAATTCTCTTTCAAAGTTAAAGCGATGTGTTAAGCAGAACATAAGCAACAAAAACATGGCCTCAAAATACAAGTCATGCCCCTCCTGCTTGAAAAATATCATAGTGTAAATTGGCTCAAACATACACATTTAGTTCATTGCATTAAGGCATTTAATTATAATAATAGAGCATTTACATTACACCGATATCTAGTATTCAAAAGAATTCGAGCAAAAACTAGATGATATTTATTGGATTTCTCATACAAATAAAAAATCTACTTAGCCACTAGATTTTGACTCAACTAACACGATGAAAGTTTTCCTTTAATTAGTTGCGTCGATTTTTATTTGCTAACAAGAGGTATAGAGACGTAAGCGGAGTAAGCAAAATGCCTTGGCTAAAATTTATGGTAATTTTTTAACACTTCCTGTATAAAGATTTCAGCAGAAGTTAATATGCTTATTGGTAATACACACAAACAAATACAATAACGGAAATAAAAAAAAAACAAAATTTAGAAACTGCTGGAATCAAAAATTTCATCGTTAAAGCGCACGGTGAAACTCGTATCAACTTTAAAGGAGAGTTGAAAATGTAATGAAAATGGCGTCGTATAAAGTTGGCCTTATGCAAGATCTACTCAAAATACAATAGTAAAATGTAAAAGTGTTGCAACTACCTTTTTCCAGTGTTTTATCAAAAAAACTGTTTAACAAAATTTAACGAAATATTTCTGTGGTTCACCACAATGAATGATAAGAACAAAAAAAAAAAAATAGTTTATCTATGCATTTATTGCACCTTCGATTTTGTTTGCTTTTACTCTTTTCTTTTAACATGGAGATATAGGAAATTTTTATTTAAAAAAAGGTAAGTAAATATAAAATATCGCTAACGGAAGGAAATAAGTAAAAAATCTCGAGTAAAGGATCAATGGAACTTAATGTCATATTTTAAGAAATCTCTTTTAAGCTATCAAATTTCTTTTAGATACCTTAAAAACTCTCTAAAATAAGATAAATGTATACATATGGTAACACTGGTCATCACACCGTTGCTTTAGGCTCTCGCCTTCTGCGTAAATATTTAGTTAGAGCAAATAAGAAAGCTGCAGGGGACAATTTTGATCATTTTATTAATGCTAACACATATGTTTAATAACTTCTCCGTGACAATATCAGCCGTCAATATCGAAAACAATTTTAATCTATATTATACAACAATTTTGTTCTATATTATAATAATTTCTTAACGAGTTCTTTACTTTTTTTGCATAAGTTCAATACATACAAGTGTTAAAGGAATAAATTTAACTACAACATAATTTTCGAAGCGTTTTACCTCAATCAGTTAAAACAACATTTTATGGTTATGAAAAACAAATTATGATCAACACTACGAGCATTTAGAAATATTGGCTTGTGGTCATTAAGTGATTGCGTCAGACTTTATTTTTATTTTATAATTTATGATTAAAGAACTTAAGTTCGTATAATGGTCATGACTTTGTTATTTAATTAACATAAATTGTTAAATTATATAATGTAAATTCCCAGTATTATTTTAGGGAACACAAAATCGTAAACATGTGAGTTGTTTAAAAATTATTTTGGATCAAGTTTTTTGATTGCATTTTGGTACTTCCAGTTCATTATGTCAAGGGCGTTCTCACAAACTTCAACTGAACGTAATTAAAATAATGCTAATTTTGTTACATCTTCAATTTTTTATATTCTCTTTGTTGTTGTTGAATTTCCAATCGAAATATAGTCATTATAATACGACACACCAGATGGCTTGCAGGAGAATCCAAATTATTTTTTGACTTCTTTGACAAAAGTTCAAATTAATTATCAGCATTAACCCAAATTTTAGAAAAGTTTAATTTTTATAAAAACATTAATTATTTTTAAAGGCGTATCAACGTTTATTCGTGATATTAAAATGATTCATGTTTTTTTAAATATTGCATCATTTCTTCAATGAATAACAAATATGTATATATGGACACTTGTACATATTTTTTAAAAATAATTTGTTATTTAAATGTGAAACATTTTATATTTTCAAAATCATTAAAATAAAAACAGTTTTATACATTGTTTACAGAACTGTTATGATAAATTCCCAGTTAAAAGTTTTATGAATTGAATACCCTACAATAGGCACTCAAACTCAATCCGTAAACAACAATACGAGATTTTTCATATTTAATAATATTTAATAAAAAAAAAAAATGGAAAAACAGTCTGGAACTTCTAAACTGATTCCCCGATTTTTATGAAAGTGATTAATAGAGAAAGTTATAAGCTTTTCGCTTATTGAATACTTACCTAAGAAATACTAGAAATTGGAATAAATATCATCTACAGAAGCAACATTATATTTGCCAATTAAATAGTATTGAAATCAACTTGACATTTTTGAGTGAAAAACCAGTTTTTTAAGTTTCAACAAAAGTAGTTGGTGCGAAATGCTATTAAATGCTTAAGCAAAATCTGTTAATATTGTGTCCACTTAAATACCTTTTTTACCGCTAAATAGATCTACCGCTAAAAAAGGAATGTTATTTAACTGAAATTTATTGCATTTATTTGAAAAATCTTCTATATATAAAAATAAGTTGTCCTATGTTCGTGATTTTATAACCAGAGAACCACTCAACCGATTTCAAATGAGTACATGCGTTGGGAAGATCTACTTTCACTGATGGTTTATAAAAAAAAAATAACATCGAAAATATTGTATGAATATGCGTTATACGCTCACTTTTATGAATGTGTATTTTTCCTATATAAAATGTATTTTTTTTTCTTATGAGAATTAAATTTTGTCGGCATCAGGCTCTGCTGGCTCGCGTGATTTGACTTATATAATTTCTGTGTAAATGGTTTACCTAAAGTTTGCACGAAATCGGTCGGCGTTGGTGAGTTATGACTAAACCGGACTTTTACGGCTGCACCGATTAAAAAAAAAATTAAAACAGAGATAGATATTTATTTAGAAGTTCCAAGAAGGAATGCTTATTTAAAGCAAAAAGAAATGCGCGGAATCGATTTTTACAAAATACAAGTTCAATTATATTTAAAAGATTAATAAGCCCTAATTCATAAAGTCCAATAGGCAGAAGGAAATTTTTTATAGCTTCCATATTATATTATTCAAATAAAATACTTTTGCTTGAAAGAGTGGTTGTGGTACGATTAGTGTCATTGGCGAAGCGAAGCGCCCCAGGAACCAGTAGTCTTATATGTATAAAGTTGTTGCAAGTGTGTTGTGACTTTATAACTCACGAACGGTCAAACCGAATTCGGTTAAAATTTTAGGGTTTATTCGTATGTTTATGTAAATGGTTTATCTAAAGTTTGCTCGAAATCGTTCGTCTACTCATTCGTGATTGTTTGTTTGTGCGTGCGTCAACCACGGCTACATGACTTAACCAATTTTAATGAAATTCAAAAACATGGATAGGTCCTTATCGACCTTAACAAAATCAGATTCTAACGATATTTCAAATATAGATATATTCTGTTATATAAGATCCTAAATTTGATTGATTTCTCACGTGTTCGGAGTCGCTAGAAGGGTTCAAAATTTAAGCCCATGCATTTAATTTTTCAATCGTAGTATGTACAAGTTCACACAAAATATGTCGATATAAGAAAAACTATAAACAACACATTTAAAAATTAAACAGTGTTGCCATAGATTTTAACGAATACCGTTATAGGCAGACGTTTGAAATTAACACAGAGTTCATACCGCGTGCTATATCTGTTATAAAGAAAAAAAATAAATTAAGAAATAAAATTAAATAAACGGTATCGCGATAGCATTGTGATTTACGCATATATGGTCTTATAAATTTACGCAGAGAAAATTTTGCTAGTTCGCTATAAAAGCAAGCGTAAAACACTTTAATTAAAAGCTGTCCCAACAGTTACTTTATTTTCATACGGCCTTATCCACCCAAAGAATGTATTGATCTTTCCGCTGCACAAGTTTAAAAATTAAAGTAAAGGATGGCTCATATCTGGTACTAAATCCTTAGCGGGTGAGTCCAACTCGATCTAAGCGAAATTTTTGATTTGTTGACATACCAGCTCACTCAAACTACAACAAATTCTAATATTGCGTCAATTTTCAAAAATTCCTTACATAAGTTTTTTGGCAGCGTATCAATCTTATTAACAGATCATAATCATTTTGTTTAAATTAAACTAAAATAATTATAATTTTTTTTTTATTCATTTAAGATTATTTTATATTAGACCACACTATTCGATATAATGATTTTAAATAATAAAACAAAATTATTTAAACGTTTTAGGCACAATTTTGCAAATATATAAAACAAAATTCTTAATTAAAAACTACTTTAAAGATACAAGTTTCATAGAAACTTTAAATGCAAAAATCTCTCACAATTATTTTTCACAACAAATGCCACTGACAACCAGTTATTTGAAAAAAAATCAAACGCAAGTCAATTGGCTGCATGAGTCATAACGCCCTTTCAATTAAGCCTTGAAATCAATTATAAAGACCACTATCACCGTGATTGCTACTTCTACAAAAAAATAATCAAGTTAATAAAAAGAAATAAATGATTAAGATAAATTTAAATAAAAATAAAAAAGTATCAGTCACTTTACATTTATGCAGATTTTTATGGTAATTTTATGAGGAAAGAAAAAAGTTGTTTCAGATTTCAATGTCTTTAAAGCTGAACTGTAACTTAAATGCTACTGGTACTATTATTTAATTGTTATAATTATATTCACAAATTAATATTCAAACTAAATTAAAACTATTTATAATAGCAACCGTTAGAGGAAATGTATACATGATTTAAAAAAAAATATAATAAACAGGTGGCAGTTGCTCTTCCATAGAATAATTAAATAACATCAAACATGTTGCAGGTTATTGAACTTAGATTTGTTTCCACTAACCACAAATAACAACAATATTAAATGTTAAGAGCGAAAAATATGCAATTGTTTTTAATGAAGGAAAATAAAAAGAAATTCAATAATTTCTTTTCTGTGTTGATTATTGTTGTTTTTGCTTAAAATTTGATTTTTGGCTTTACTTTATTATTATTATTATCTTTCTTTATTTAGAATGTTTGTTTGAAGTTTCCTGAAGAGCTAAGTAAGCGGTGGCGAAATGGCCATCGAGACGTGCTTTCACCCTCAATTATCAATATCTGTGATTTAATTAATTTGTTCAGCATAAATAGCTTCTTGCGAGGTTTTATACTTTTATTTTTTTATTATATTTGAGCTTAAGTCCAATTTTATTTTTTATAATTAACTAGCTGAACCCGGTGTGCTTCGCTACCCGCGAGGCCACGCCCCTTTGTCCACTCCCAACTTTATATAGTCAAGAATATCCTATTGCGAAAATTTAATGACGATTGGTCCAGTAGTTAAGACTATATTACGATTTTTAATTTTTGTAAAAAGGGGCGGGGTCCCACCCACTTTTCTCCTGGTACGTATTCCTAATTATGCCAATACCATATATACCAGATATCGCCGACGTTGGTCAAAAACTGGCCAAAATTTTTGGGTTATATGGGCGGTGCCGCGCCCCTTTGTCCAATTAAAACTTCATATAGCCTATTATTCCTTCCAGAGTCACAGTAACATGCTGTGAAAATTTTAGGAAGATCGGTCCAAGGGTTTGGCCTTCTATAAGCACAAATAAACAGACAGACATTCATTTTTATATATATAGATTATAATCCAACAAAAAAAAATATTGTTTTTAGTTGACAGACAAAACTGCTTGGAAGTTTTAGGCACCCTACTGGCAAAATACTTGGCTCATGCAAGACAAATATGAGCTGGTTTTTTTTTTGAAGTTTAAATGTAACGACAGTTATTAAGCTGTTCGCCGAAGCGTCCACGGTCGGAACATAAATTAAATTGTTACTAACTTCTTAATTCAGGTTTGGCAGAATGTCTCAATCTTTTCGACCGGCTAACTACATTTCTGATAGAAGTAGCACTTCCGTCAGTACAATATCTATCTCGTCCTCTGATTTGCACGTTGGTATCACAATGTAGGCTTTCGTGCGATACCACTTAGATGGTTTTAGAGAGAATTAGTAATTCCTCAACAAAACCAGCCAGAATCTGTGCCCACATTGACCGTCGTTAGCACGGTCGGTTTGCCTGAGGTCCCACTGAAATTGTGACTCTATAGGCAATGATCAATTTCACCACAAACACCAGCCAGATTTTAGGCCCACATCTATAGAAGAAGTACTTCTATTGGTGTCGTATCACCCATACTAGTTATTTTGGTCACTACAAGAAGGCACTTTTATTTTTGGGGAATTAGTAAATCCGTATCAAATTTCAACTTTTACCCTCTGGCCAGCCACCAAACCGTTATTTTTAAATTTATTAAGAAATTTAATAGGGTGTTCATACATGCTCCGTAATAAATGCCCTTATTGAGCTCATATTCCATAAAAAATTTTAATTCATTTATTGCGCAATAAGTACGAAATTGTTATAATATTGAGTAGAAATTAAAATACAACACTATTCAGAAGATGTGTGTGAAGTAAAATTTCGAAATTTAAACCCCAGACACAAGCCAATTGCGTCTAAACTAAATTTATTTTGTCAATACGCAGAATATTAACTCAATAAAAGTGCATGTATGAACACATTTTATGGATTTGCATTTAAATCAATTTAAAAATTTTGGGCAAGTTTTATGAAATCGAGTGATGTTTTTACACTATCTATATATATATAAAAATGAATGTCTGTCTGTTTGTTTGTGCTTTATAGGAGGCCAAACCCTTGGACCGATCTTCCTGAAATTTTCACAGCATGTTACTGTGACTCTGGAAGGAATAACAGGCTATATGAAGTTTTAATTGGACAAATGGGCGTGGCACCGCCCATATAACCCAAAAATTTTAATCGCCATATTTTGGCCATTTTTTGACCTACGTCGACGATATTTGGTACATATGGTATTGGCATAATTAGGAATACGTACCAGGAGAAAAGTGGGTGGGACCCCGCCCACCCCTTTAGAAAAATTAAAAATCGTAATATAGTCTTAACTACTGGACCAATCGTCATTAAATTTTCGCAATACTTTTAATTTTATTTAAAACGAGGGGGGTAGAGAAGCACACCGGGTTCATCTAGTACACTATATAAAAGATAATTTCAGTTATGTTAAAAATGTTTTGACCCTCAATAATCAATTTCGGTTATTTAAAAAATTAATCGCGAAAAAATTTTTTTTTAAATGCAAATTTTATACTTAGTTTTCTTTCACATTGACATATTGAGGTATTTATCGTGAATAGGCAGTTTATAAGGTAATATACTTATCATATCGTTATATTTCTCTCTTGTTATGCTGCATAAAGTTTTAAAAATTGGTAACATGTTAATTTTGCTAAGGTTTTTTGGTGTTCCCTTTTTTCCAAGCAAAAATATTGTTTTGAATGGAGGGAGAATTTTCTTCCACACTAATTTTGAGAACAAATTTTGTAAGGTTCATTCTTTTTAAAGATCGTCCAACATATTTGAAGGCAGTTTAAAATATCTCTGTCTTTCGCCAAAATCGTATTGCACGATTTGAAAAAAGGAATTAATTTACATTTTTAGTAATTTCCTCAGCTTATATTTATATTTGTTTTTAATTCTTAAGAAGCAAGTTTCTTTTAGCAAACTCCTGAATATTTTTTATTCACTTCCTAAAACGCCTACGATTATATACTCCTCAGCTTAAAATTAGCATCACTTATTTGAGCTGTTATTTATGAAGAATATTTAATTTGTATTGACCTCCTGAAAGCTAAAAAAATTTCATATATAATCATATATATTATATAATAAAACTATAATGGGGTCATTTCTCGACATGAAATATTTTTTTAAATTTTGATGTTGGTGTAAATAGTAATCGAAATGGAATACAAAACCACTATTTTTGGATTTTTTGTCGGTCTGTATCTCTCTCTGTGTTTGTATCACGTAAAAACTACTAGATAAATTTCATCCAATTTTGTGAGTAGGTCCCTTAGAACCTTTATTCCAATATAAAGTACTTTCTTTTTCGTAAAAATAAGGCATTTCGTATAGAAAATTGAAAGCACCCAGTTTGTCTGCTTATTTTATTTTTTGTAAATGGAAGATTTTTAACACTGTGTACATAATTCTGGAAATAAACTTGAATTTTAAACAAAATTAGAAATGACACGCAGACGAAGTCGTGGGCACTGTTAGTTTAACGATAAACTAACTTGAGTTAACCCCCTTAAAAGATTGTTCACAAAAATAAAAATTGATTTATTCATCTTTAAGCCTTTCGATTCTGTTTAAATCACGAGAGCAAATCTAGTTTAAATTAATTTTTTCTCAAAAAATTGGTCTATTTCGTAAGGCTATGTATGGGTCTACAATTAATACAAATTTTATTTATTTTTTTATAATATTTTGTACAGTAGTTCTTGCGAAAAAAAACCTACTTCAGTACAGATTTCATTTGTCTGTGTATAATGGTTCAAAAGTATGGCCACTTACATCAAATTACCTTAACTTTTGGAACACCCCGATATTCCACCTTCAAACTTTATACTTGTTTAACTGTTTAACAGTTTGGCAATATACATCAAACTACAGCAACCATAGGGGCCCTCTTTAAGTTATAAATTCAAATTATATACTTGCAGTTGTAGGAGACAGAGCAATCAAGTTCTTTGTAAATTTCAACCGTCCGTCTATAATGGTTCAACAGTTTAGCCATGAACATAAAATTAAATGAACTATTAAAAATAAATTCTAAAAATTGTTTTTGTTTAAATGTAATTATGCGAACGAACAAACAGTTGCGACATCGTGAGACTTTTAATAAAGCTTTTAAAATCATACCAAAAATAGGAAGTCGGCAACTGTTTTAATTTTTATATACCCGATGTGTAATACTTTGAAGCATCGCAGCGCCGTTGCCTAAATATTTTACGGTCCATGTTTAAAACCTAAACGCGACTATACCTTTACCATGGACGTCTATCTATTAAAATCATACGCAAAAGAAACTTTTAATTATAATTAATGCCTAATAAGATCTTCCTAAAGTTACGCTTAAGCCTTTATTTCTCCATAAACAACATCCAAACATTTGTAAAATGAGCCAGTTTTTATTGTGATTTTTGTTGTTCTTATTGTAACGTTTTGTATTACACATATTTAAATTAAATATAATCTTTTATGTGAACAAAAAAAATTATTCATTGAAATGACAATTCTTGTTATTAATCAATTCTTGTTAGTACTCATGTAAGCATTGACTGTAACATTACAACAACAAATGCCAGTTATACAATTAGAATTTTTGCAATTATTTATAGAAAATGTAAATTAGAAATTAATAATAAAAAAAGTTTTAAACATTGTTGCTATTTTTGTTGTTAAAAGTTTTTTTTTATATATTTGTAATATATTCAATCAAATTGCAATAAAATCAACTAATTACATCAGATAAATGTATAATTTAAATTAAATAGAATTAAAATCATTAAGACATGTGCACTGCAACAAAGTACAAAAATAATTATGTGTACATATGTATACTTTAAAAACAGAACAGGTTAAAAGACGAATTTAAAGTTCCTTAGGTATATAATAAAATTCTATTGATTTAAAAAAAATAGTATTTCCTTAAAGATCAATACCCGTATTGATTTTTAAAAAAAAATTTTAAATTCAGAGGCCCGTAACCTGGGGAGAGCGCTAAATTTTTCACTTCATGTTTTTTTTTAATATTTTTTAATTCTTTATCGCCCCAGAAATTTGCGGACGGACAGGCGTACATAGGTCAATCGACTTCGCTACGCATTTTATGGGGTCGGAAATGGATATTGTAGAAATTACACACGAAATGATAAACTTATATATACCTTTTCCACTTTTTGTGGTGAAGGGTATAAAAAAGTTTTTAAAATGTCGAAGATATATTTTTTTAAATAAAATTAATTTATAAAATAAAATAAATTGTAAACCTCTGACTTCAGAGTTATGACCGTCATTAGGAAGATTTTAATTTACGTCACTACAGATAGAGCAGTCGTGTCGTGTAACACTAGCAAAAAAAATTTTATTTCACTAAATAAACTATAAAAATTTAAATAGAGTCGATTTTATTATATGGTTCTAATTATTATCGTCTTTCCCTGGAAAAAATTCAACTGTTTCTTAAATCTAGTCAGCGTGTACGTAATGAAGTGTAACACCACATTTCATGGTTTGTTATTTTAATATATGTATGTGAATAATGTATACTTGTGCTAAGTATTGTGGTTTTCTATAAACTGAATCTTTATTTTAAAAATATCTTATTTATTCTTAATCTAATTTACAGTTTTTTATTTATCTGACTCTTTCGTAAACAACATGAACAAAGGAAAGTAATTTAAAACCTCGAAAGAGTCAGCAATTTATAAATGCATTAAAATTGAAATTTAAAATCTTTGTTTATCCGTTATGTTTATGAGATTGGAAAAGTTTATGGTATATTTATATTATGAGTGGGAGTGGTGTCATGTATGTCACTAGTAGTGGCATGTACGTCACTCCTCCCCTCTTTAGAATCAACAATGACCTCATTGTTTTTTCTTTTAAAATTTTTTAATAGATATTTTACATTTTTTATTTTTAATGAACAATGCAAAAATTAATAACAACATTATAATAATTGAAATTAGTAGGCCAATCAAATAATTTTCGTTTTTTTCATTGACATATTCAATATGTTTTTTTAAATCAGGCAAAGATAAATTTAGTTTTACAATGTTTGCAGTATCCTTAATACTAGGCAATATAGATGATTTTTCAATAATTTGTTGTACTTCTATTTTAAAGTCATTTATTTTTATTTTACAATTGTGTAAATTTATTATATTATTACCGCTAATTGTTATATTAAGTTCATTACAATTTTGTTTTATCTGTGTTGACTTTAAATTCTTCATTACTACAATGTTTGGTTGAACAAATTCTATGGAAGATTCATTGTTTTTCTTAAATTGACATTCGGTCTTGTTATTATTTAAAAGATTCCTAATACAGACACTTTTTGTGTATTCGACCTTATTGTTTTTAAATTCAAAAATCATATCACTTCTTCTAACAAAATCAGTACCACCATCTATTACCAATTCTTCTTTATTTTTATCTGGTATAGGTATTATTTTAATCCTTTTAAACGATTCGAATGATGTAGGTATTGAGAGTACAAAAAAGATCATCTCTTGCTCCAACCATACGGAAGTTTTGATACTTTTAAATTCTATGTCGGTAAGGTCAGAAATAGTGGGCAAATCCACAATCTTTGGATTTATAATACCCATTCGTGCCAGCTGCATGGCCAATTGAATGTCTTGTATATGTTCCAAAAACAGTTTGACGTTGTCAAGAAAAA
This sequence comes from Gymnosoma rotundatum, assembly GCA_916610165.2. NCBI lineage: Eukaryota > Metazoa > Arthropoda > Insecta > Diptera > Tachinidae > Gymnosoma > Gymnosoma rotundatum. The sequence continues at coordinate 121,154,934 of OU744337.1, read as the reverse complement.
GATCAGAAAGTACTTTTTCCGTTAGTTTGTTTTGAAGCTTGCGAGTTTCAGTTTCGAGCACTGATATCAGTCTTGTTTCGTTGTTAATAAGGTCGACAATTTCATTAAATTCGCTAGACGAAATCGTATTTTTCTTGAAATCTTCTATTGCTGATTGTATTTCTATTCTATCCTCATTGTCCATAGTACCAAACAAAAACCTCAGACCATTTCCTACGAAATTCGCAAGGCCTCTTTTGTGTCTATTCAAAAACATTTTCTTTTCTTTGCCAGCCAACGAAAGATAGTTCTTGATCATATCAGTCCGGTAACATTTATTTTTATTATATTTCTCGAGTAGAGTGTCATAGGTCAAGTCTAGATAAGTTTTATTTATGGTCAATATATGATACTTAAAGCTAGCAGGCTGGTTGCTGATTCCTTGTTCTATTATACTGTAGCCTAAATTACTGTCTATTGGGTTTATTTCCATTATCTGATTGTTGACTTTTACAATTACTGTCGCCAATGTAAGTATTATGATCCAAAGGGCATTAATACCCTTCGATCGATTTTGATTTCCAGTTACATTCAGCCCTGAAATTATAACATTAGAATTGTTTTATGTGAAATTTTTCCTTCTTTTGAACTGACTCTTATATTTTCTAACGTTTCTATCCCTAAACTTAACTACAAAGTGTTCGCCGTCATCTTCTGTTCTCAACACTTCTGCCTTCTTAAAAGGGTTATCCTTTTTATTTAATCTCTTCCTTTGAATCTCTGCGCCAACAAAATTCGTATCCATTGGCTTTTCCATTCTAAACCTATTTATATTATTAATTCGTTTTTCTTTTTCTATTTGTGGATTGGTTTTAGGTTCTAGTCTATTAAAAAAAATGTTATAGGGTGTTTCGCCGGTTGTGGAATGGACTATATTGTGATTATAGGTAAACAACGTTTGTTCTATTTTCATATAATCCAACTCCCTATCGTTTGACGTGTTTATAATTCTTAATTTCTCATTTAACGTCTTGTGCAATCTTTCTACATCCCCTATTCCGGTTTTGCCTGTAGTGACTTCCAATTTAATTTTCAGTTCTTCACACCATTTTTTTATATTAATGTTATTCATGCCCTGATCCTGGTCTATTTTTAAAATCTTTGGAGGGCCCATAGTATTAAATACTTTTAAAAGAGCCTTTTTGGTTTCAATCCAATTCAGTGACCTCACCGGTTCAGCCACTGCAAATTTAGAATACAAATCTATGCAAGTCAAATAGTACTCTTTATCCCACTGCCAGAAGTCTGTTACAAATTTTTCTCTTGTTTCGTAAACAGGAGGTGTGATTTTAAATGGCAATTTACAATCTATATGATCCGTTTTACAACGATTGCAAAGTTCGCACTCGTTTATTATACGGGATATTTCCTTTATGTAATTTGGGAAATAATATTTTGTTCTAAATGCTTTTACAATTTTCTCTATTCCCTGGTGAAGTCCATTTAAATGGATTTCCAAAACTATTGTTTTAAAATCAGGGTAACTACATAAATTTTCCAAAAGTTTAGTTGATCTCAAGACTTTGTTTCTTCTATGCGAAACAATCTGAGCATAAATACTTTGGAGCTCTATAAAATCATCATTATTTGGCATATAAAGAGTCACATTTCTATCGAGTAAATAAGTTTTGATTATGTCTTTCACTGATTCGGTATCCAGATTTCTGTAAATAACCGTGGTAAGATTGTTGGAAAATATTTTTTTCGTGAAGACTTTATTTTGATTTCCTCTTACGAGCTTTATTTGGTTTTTGAACAGATTTAAGGGTTTTTCTGTTATTGGTATATATGAGGAATTATCTTCATCGGCGGAGTGAATTGTCGCCGCTACAGAAGAAATTTCCACTGCTTCATTTACCTCATCAATCGGCTCATCATTCTCTTCGATTTCATTGAGGTTACAATTTTCACTCTTTATGCGAGAAAGTGCATCGGCAACGTGATTCTCTCTTCCGGGAATATGCTTTATTTCGAAGTCAAACTCGTTTAGTTTTATCTTCCACCTTTGGAGCTTTTGATTAGGCTCCTTAAGATTCTGTAACCATTGTAGCGGTTTATGATCACTGTTGATCAAAAATCTTCCACCATATAAGTAGGGGCGAAAATATTTTGTCGCCCAAACAATACCCAGCAACTCTTTTTCAGTAGCAGAATAATTTAGTTCATGCTCATTTAGAGTGCGACTCGCAAAGCAGATTGGATGACCATTCTGACTAAGAACGGCACCAAGGGCGATATTGGAAGCATCTGTTGTTAAGGTAAATTGCTTCTCATAATCTGGGAAAGCTAAGATTGGCTCACTGGTAATCAAAAGTTTAACAGTATTCACCGCGCCAATGTAGCTCTTTTCCGAAATATCAATTTTATTTCCCTTCTTAAGGCACTGAGTTAAGGGTTTAGTTATCTTTGAAAAATTTTGAATAAATTTTCTATAAAACCCGGCCAGCCCCAGGAACTGTTTTATTTCCCTTTCAGTCCTCGGGATAGGGTAATTTATTATTGCTTTCACCTTGTCAGGATTTGGCTTTATTCCATCGGGTGTTATGACATGACCCAAAAAGGTGGTCTCTCGTTTCATGAACTCACTTTTGTCTAGTTGGACCTTTAGGTTCGATTTAGAGAGTTTTTTAAATACTTCTTCTATTGAATTGAGATGTTCTTGTAGAGATGTACTAAAGATTATGATATCGTCTAAGTACACCAAACACTCTTTTCCAATAAGATCCCCCAAGATTGTATTCATCAATCGTTGGAAGGTTGACGGCGCATTCTTTAAGCCGAATGGCATTCTCAAAAATTCGTAATGTCCATTCTGAGTAGAAAATGCCGTCTTCTTCCTATCAGATGGCTCCATCTCGATCTGATGGAATCCCTTAGTAAGATCAAGGGTAGTGAAATATAAGCACCTACCCAATTTATCTAAAATATCATCTATAATTGGGATCGGATATTTATCACTAATAGTAATATCATTTAATTTACGATAATCCATAACGATACGCCATTTCTGTTTGTTAGATGTATCAATCTTCTTGGGTACAACCCAAATTGGGGCTGTATATGGCGATTGACTATGGCATATGATATTCTGGTCAAGCATCTCTTGGATTTGCTTATTAACCTCTTCTCTATGAACTTGAGGGTAACGATATGTTTTACAATATATTGGGTCCTCATGAACAGTATTAATCTTATGTTTGACCACGTTAGTGAAGGTTAATTTATCTCCTTCTCTATAAAAAATATTGTTGTATTTTCTCAACAATTTTTCCAACCCTGTGCGTTCCTCCCGACTGAGGTGATCCAATTTAAATATTGAATCATTGCAATTTCCATCAATACAATTCAAAAATTCTTTACTCGTATCATAACTCTGGCCCCCAACATGATCGACGTTCGAAGCAAAATCAAGATTCTTGTCAACTGGGAGACTTTCAATGACTTTATTTTTCTTTTCTTTCTGATTTTCGTTCAAAAAGAAATATTTAATTTTATTTAGACTCACGCAACCCATTGGGATATTTATTAGTGCATTTAATTTTTTCAAGTTATCGAATCCCAAAAGGCCATCACAATCACTTCCGAATTCCAAAACAAAAAACATCAGCTTAGACTTTCTTATAGGACTAAAAATTTCTTCTTATTAAGGATAATATTTCCGGTGGCTGTTTTTACACAAACAGGACTTACTTCTATTAAAGGAGATGGGAATATTTTGGGTTTTATTAAACTGATTGACGATCCCGTGTCAATCAGGAATTTATAATTATTATTGTTAATTTTTATTATGATGGAGGGGAGTGACTGGAGGCAATGGAGTGAAAATTCTCCACCTCCATTGGAACTGGCACTCCAAATCTCCTCAACCTAGATTGGTTGGAATCATGTTCCCTCATTCGTTTCGGGTTTGGGATGTTATTCTGGTAATTGGTTTCACGATTATGGAAGTTACCAAAATTTCTATTACGATTCTGGTAATAATTACCCCCAGGATGGTTGTTTTGAGTATTCTGGAAATTATTAGGAGGATTCTGAAAATGACTACGAGGATTTTGAAAATTATTATGAGTGTTTTGGAAGTCACTGAGAGAATTTCCGAAAGGAGCTGAAAATCTTCTGTTCACGGTAGCAAAATTTCGAAACTCATTATTTATGAGTTGGGGTCGCACATTATACCTAGATTGATTTTTATGGTTATCAGGTTTATAACTAGTACGAACATTATCTGTGATTTCATTATTTTCTCTGAGGATTCTAACACCAGTTCTAAAATCGGTCACCAAGTTAGCATTGAGTAAGGCCACCAAATGGATTGGCAATTCTCTTTTTAAAACACTAAGGCTACAAAAATTAACTTCACTTTTAAAAAATGATTTTCTTTCCTCTGTTTCACTACATAATTCGATCGCATCTACCACTCTACAAACTGATTTATTAATTTCGTCACACAATGATTTGCAATTGCCTTTAAACTTTATATAATTTATACTTAAAATTAGTTGGGATATTGGTTGGTGCTCACCAAACTCATCAATTAGGATAGTCTTCAAAGATGTCCAGTCGGCTGGTCCTTCCCTTCTCACTACGTCCAGGGCCTCGCCCTCCAATGTCCTTAATATGGCGTTGAAAAAGAACAGGCGATCATCCGGCGGCATCGATGAAATGCTAGGCAATATACCCTCGATATTCCTTATATACATAGTCAGCTTATTTTTTTGTCCACCAAAGGAATGAATCATTCTCAGGTTTTGTGTTATAAAGTTCCTCCGTTGCTCCACGTTACTGCTGCTGTGCACCTCGTTATTCATGTTGTTGTTGTTATTTGTGTTATATTTAAATGAAAGATTCTCTAAATCTCGAATTATTTGTTCCATAAACTTCGCTCAAATTATTTTTAGTTTGTTTTAGTTTTTTATAATTATTTCTTTTATTAGCGTTACGTTCTTGCGTTTTATCAAATTGAAGAAAAAAAAATGTTCAACTTTATTTATTTTACAAATATATTCTCGTTCCACAAATTTTCCTTTTTTTTTCAAGAAAATTTTATTATTACAAGCAACAATGGAAAGTCAATATAAATTTTTATTTTGTTAGTCCTTTTTATTAATTTTAAAACTTAACTTAATTTATGAACGGGTTCGTTTAAGGATTCTTTGCGCGAATCCTACCGACTGCGCCAATAATGTATACTTGTGCTAAGTATTGTGGTTTTCTATAAACTGAATCTTTATTTTAAAAATATCTTATTTATTCTTAATCTAATTTACAGTTTTTTATTTATCTGACTCTTTCGTAAACAACATGAACAAAGGAAAGTAATTTAAAACCTCGAAAGAGTCAGCAATTTATAAATGCATTAAAATTGAAATTTAAAATCTTTGTTTATCCGTTATGTTTATGAGATTGGAAAAGTTTATGGTATATTTATATTATGAGTGGGAGTGGTGTCATGTATGTCACTAGTAGTGGCATGTACGTCACTTGTGTATATCAATATTAAATTAATTTTTTTTATCAAACTATTTATTGTATCTTCTTTAACAGAATTGAAGAATGCATAATCTCCGTAATACAGAAAAATATCTTTTAGATATGGAATAGATCAAAACTAAATATAAGTATACTTTCAGGCGCTATAAACAAAATTGTGTCATGTGTGATTAGATGATGCCTTTATCATTTAATGTTTTGGAAAATTTTTGCATATAAGATGTGGATCTTTAACATATAAGGGACCACATAGACATCATTTTCTAAACGTGAGCCAGAAATAGTATCCAGTCATTTGTAAGTACAAATGTGATTTATTAGTTTTTGACTTATTTCAGAAGATTATTTCATAATAAACTAATCTCCAAATGATAAGCAAAATAAAAGCCATTAACAAAAGATATTTTTATCCCATTTGAGTTTTCTGTTTTTGTTTGAAAAAAATAATTTCATTTAAATTTTGTTATTCAAAAAATCTAATTATTAATATTTTTTGTTTCCTGTTGGCGAAATATTGAAAATATAAATAAAAAATTTTATCTATATATATAAAAATGAATGTCTGTCTGTCTGTTTATTTGTGCTTTATAGGAGGCCAAACCCTTGGTCCGATCTTCCTGAAACTTTCACAGCATGTTACTGTGGCTCTGGAAGGAATAACAGGCTATATGAAGTTTTAATTGGACAAATGGGCGTGGCACCGCCCATATAACCCAAAAATTTAAATCGCCATATTTTGGCCATTTTTTGACCTACGTCGACGATATTTGGTACATATGGTATTGGCATAATTAGGAATACGTACCAGAAGAAAAGTGGGTGGGACCCCGCCCCTTTTTAGATAAATTAAAAATCGTAATGTAGTCTTAACCACTGGACCAATCGTCATTAAATTTTCGCAATAGGATATTCTTGACTATATAAAGAGGGGAGTGGACAAAGGAGCGTGGCCTCGCCCACATAACCCAAGGGGGTAGCGAAGCACACCGGGTTCAGCTAGTTATTTATAAACTGACCTAGTGCTTAAAAATTAGAAAACAAAAATTTATAGCCTTTCCTGAAACAATTATAAATTTATTTCAGTTTTGAATCTTTTGCATAAGTGATTGCAGTTTAAATACAAGTTAGTTTTTTTTTAAAAATGAAATCTTTAGGAAAAGGATAATTAGGATAAGGGTAGTCTGACGTAAGGTATATAAAGTCCTCTTCAGTGTGAGAGACAGGGGTACAAAGTAATTGCATCGCGGATGTTTTGTACTTACTGGAATCTTAACTTGACACATTACTTGTATGAGCAAGAAAATGCGGTAAATCGACGAGAAACTAGTAATTTTAAAACAAAAGTTACAAAATCGATACAGTGATTTACATTATCGCTTGCCTAAATTATGAAAATTAAAAAAAAAAAAAAAAAAAATATTTGAATTATTTTTCACCGTTAGGCTGCGTTAAATATGTCTCTAAAAAAATTCTAAAAACAGTCAAATTTCAAGCATTGGCATTTTGTACTTTTTGTTTTTTGAACAAGTCGCTTTCTTTGCATTTGTCGGAATTATATTCGAGTCTCTTTTTAAACGCACAACTGATTAATTGGTTTTAAGTCATCTTGGGTAGTCTTAAAAGTCTAACTTTGGTGATTTTAGTAAAAACAATGTTCCAAATGCTACTGGGAAAACACCAACTTTTTTTAATTTTTTCTGTCTGTCTGTGTTCAAATCACATAAAAACTACAAGATGGCTTTAAATAATATTTTGTAAGCACGTCACTTAGAATCTTAGTTCAAATATAGAATACTTTCTTTTCTTAAAAATATATCATTTCGTTGAGAAAATAGAGATACAAATGTGGAAGCAGCCAATTTTAACGATATAATAGTAATAAAACGCTTGTCAGCACATTTTAGTTTTGAAGATGGAGAATTTTTATATTTATATTAAAAAAAAAATATGAAAATGCTTTAGGCTAAGAAAATTTAATAATTGTGTTTATAAGTTATTAAAAATCGACAAATAATGTTTAGATGATAGATCACAAATTTTTGGTATCTAGTCATTCCTGTCTCCTAAGTGAACGTGATTTTAAATGGATAGATAAATTGAGAAAAGTAGAATTACTAATGCAACCCTGGCCATTATTATGATTGGAAGGAAATATTTTTTCGTACAACTCATCTACCAGTAGTATTTTACTCCAATAAAAGAGTCTATAATAAGAAGAGAGGAAAATACCAACAGTGAATCTGTCTCTTGACTCCAAATCCAATATATAAGATCCCAGAAAAATGAACCTCATGAGATGTTTTATAAAACTGCCGTAAGTGACTCTAACGACCAAAAATATATGAAAATATTGGATTACTTCCACTATTTACGATCAAAAGACCAGTAAAGAAAACAAACTCAAAAAATCAAACTGTTCAAACTTGTTCAATTGGCCACTATCACATTTTTTTTCATACTTTCTAAGTTTCTTTAATAAAAAGTGTATAAATTTCTATTTCGTAACAGTAAAGCGCCAATAATTTATTTAGTCTAAAAATTATTATCAAACATGTTGAAAAATTTCTAAGCAAACAAATGCACTATAAATACATACGTTTCCACATTAAACGTATTTACTAAATCTAAAACAGTTGTAAATCTAGACACAGACAAACTTACTTGTAAGAAGAAAAATCAAATGAAAAAAAAGAATTAAAGAAAAAAAAACTAAAATAAATTCAATGCAATCGATACAAAAACTATGAGTGACTGCAAGCGATTAAAAACATATGCGCCAATTTTAATCATTTTGTATTGCGCCAGACGCATGGCTAACTAAAGTTCGTTTCAATTTCTAATACAGTTTCTAATCGCAAAATGACTTGTTGTAGCTTGCATTTCAGTGCAACTTGTCAATGTAAAAAATCAACGTTTAAGTATCAGAAGCAGTTAAGTTTTAGTTTTTTAAAAGTAGATCAGTTTTGTATTACATGACGGGGATCACTGAGAGCATGTATATTTATACGAGAGTAGTGGCAGAATGATTCGGCTTAGGAAACATTTAAAAAAAGAAAAAAAATTTTTTTACTTTTTTTTCAATTTTTAGTTTTATACCGTTTATGTTGCGATTCTGCAACTTTTTGACCATAAAAACTGTTTTTTATTGAAAAGACAAAAGCTAAAACTGTAAAATTAATTTCTTATGGCAACAACTTATGGCAACAACAAATCGTCTATTTTTAACGTTAATGTGAATACCACAAAGATTGGTGTCTCCGTTCGAAGTGTATTGAATGGAATGGTCTATTGTTATGCTATAATCAACAAACAAAATATACACTTATTAATCAACCCTCCAAACTTTAAATATGTATTACATTCTGTTGCGCAGTGATCATGTTTTTCTTAAGTGATCGAACGTTGGCCTAAGTTTTTTTGAAATCTTTAAATCGCCTCGCATTTGCTAATCTCATATTTAAATCTCATAAATATTTGTAACTGCAATATTAAAATTTTATTTTAATTTTCTAGCTAATCATTATTATTATTATTAATAATGTTTTTATTTAATTGCAATTACTTAAAGTAATTACGCGTTATTTGTTGAGTTGAGAATTTTTCCCATCACATTTTATTATTTATTTCAGCTAAATGTGTTTGTAATTCGATTTTTTAGTAATTCATAAATATTTTTGTTCATGTTTGTTTTTTAATTGTTAATGAGATTTGACGAAGAAGATCAATGACTTTTGATTAGTAAAGTTTATTTATTTAGAAAAAAAAACAGAATGAATAATAAAACAAAATTTCCATTTGTAAATAACATTTTGTACAAAAACATGTTTTTCTGAGACTTAACTATTCATACAAAATAATTTGCACAACTGTTCAGTGAAATAATAATAAAAATGATTTCAAGTGTAGAAATGTCGTAGATTAAATATACTTTGCTTAAATGGATTTCCCGCTTTAATGTGCAAAAAATGTTGGCAACTTAAAAATTCAACGTATCTCCCTTAACTAAATAATTTTATCGTCTGAGCTCTTATGCATAGCGAACAAAAAAATAAATATATGGGTCGTTAGAGAATTAAAAAATCAATGGGCGGAAGTAGACAAGTAGGCAAGAAAGCTCCCATATAAAGTAAATGTAAAAGTATATCTTGAAACCGATAAAATTGAAAGTATCAAAACAAGAAGTGCTCGATGTTGGAATATTAGAATTGACTCTCTGATTTTTGCAGATCATTAAAACGGCAATAGGAGAAGTTTTTGAATACATGCTCTATATGATACTTTTAATTAATTCAAACAGGGGTAGCGAAAAGCGCCGGGGTTTAGCTGGTATCTTATCTATTTATAAATTTCAAAATGTATTGGTATGCTTATCTTAATGCTTTAGCTGCTACAGCAGTGGAACGATCTTTTTCTTTTACAGTTTATTATCAGATATTCGGTTGGTAAAATAGAGTATTTATGTTTTTGAAATAACAAGCAGGCGTGGCATTTCCCATAAATAGTGAATATTTATCATCGTGATACTTTTTAACTGTAATCAGTTATGACTTGAAATTTTATTCTAATAACTCTCCTATCAATATGCACAATTTAGTGAAAACGGTCTGGGCGGGAACAGTGGGTGTGGTACCTCCTGTACAAACTTAAAAACTATTACCGTGTAACTAGAACTACACAGAGAAAAGAAATTCGTTATAAGAACCGAATTTGTTGCCAATCGAATGTTGTCGGTTGTGTGTATTATCCTGAATTCGATTGTAATAACTGAATGAATATACCAGTCACAACTATTTTAAAAAATGATTCTTGGGTGATAATAAAATATTATTGTAAATTAAACAAAACAAAAAAATTATTTAATATTTACTTTTATTTTAAAAAGAAATTATAGGAATAAGATTATACATTATGAATTTCATGTTTCGGCCATTCGAATTCAGTCTACATCATGATTTTTCTTTTCCACATAGGTTCTTCAAATTTTCGTCCTGCTACAAAGCGTATTGAACATTTTAGAATTTTTTTTTAATTCTGAGATTAATTTTGTACTTACCTTTCAACAATACGGGAGAACTTTTCACCACTAACAATATATTCTTGGTTTTTTTAACTGAAATATTGATGATTTTTTTTTTCTTTTTGTAATGTGTAGAAAATAATTTTTATAATGTCAAACATTTTTCGATATTAGGTCTGTTTCTTTACTTTTTTGGTAAAGTTCGTGAAAATGAGAGCAAGCATTTTTTTCTCTCATAAAAAGACAAAAATATATAAAAGTACGGGAACACAAAATCTAAACTTTAAACACAATTTAAAAGCTCAAAGAATTTTGACTATTTTAATAAGAAAAATTAATTTTAATAAATCAAAAATAGGAAATAATAATTTATTTTGTATTAAGTTTATGTTTTAAGTCTGTTGCACAAGTGTAAATAACTTACAGGAAGAAAAAGTTTGGGATGTTTCGTGCAAGAAGAAGAAGAACTTTACTCTCTAAAACCGCTCTCATTTACCCAATTTTGAAGTAAGAAAACAATTTTCATGCGAGTGGAGTAAAAAAAAATCAGACCTATTATAAGACACAATCGATTTTGATGATTCTAACTGCTAAACTTTGGTTTTCAGTAGTAATTTGCTGAATAAGTTAAGTTGCATGTTCCATTTAATAGAATAGATTTTAGTAAAAACACAAATCGATCAGGATAACTTTTTTAAGAGGTGTAACAACTAACATTTGGACGGTAATATCATTTGTTAGCTTTTAATATTAAAAATAAGTCAAAACTATAATTTATTTATATTAAAAATCAATGAATTATATTAGTAATTAAATTTTGAACATATCAAACGAATTTTAACCAATCCTTTTTCTGTGTGTATGTAGGATTATATTAAGTAGACCCTTCCGTCTTTGAATATTAGGCGTGCTACCACTCACTTCTAGAAATCTATAATACGAGTAGACAGAGTGTTGAAATTCTTATTAAGTTGAAATAATTAACTAAAAAACTGGCTGAATTGGCCAGCACAAAGCATACCGGGCATAACTAGTATTATATGAAGTCTTTTCATTCGTATCTTTTGTCTACACAGAGAAAACAGATTCGTCATGAGAACCGAATTTGTTGCCAATCGAATTTGGTCGGTTGTAGTTATTATCTGAAATTCGGTTAAGACGACTGAATAAATGCGGTGCTTCCAACTATTTTTAAAGTTGATTCGATAGTCAATTAAAAATATTATTTTGAATTAAATAAACCAACTTTGCATTTTCATATTTATCTTTATTTAGGAAAATAGAAAAAGAAAACAAATCATACATTTCATGACTGTAACATGAAATTTTGCCTCAGCGCTAAACATTTCCATTTCCTCACGCTTTCATGCTTTTCACTTTAGATGCCATTGTCTCCCGTTTTACATTCCATTTCTTCACTGCGAAGTGAATAAAACTTTTGAAAATCAAGTTTATTTACACATGTCTCTAAATCACTTTTAACAATATTGCAGACATTTTTCGAACTTGCAATAAATCTTATTGCACAGTTATATATAAATTTTATTTTTTCAAATTTCAATATTTTTTATAAAATACATATTTATTTTTATTATGTCAAAAAATTCATAAAAAATAATGCAATCGATATTTGTGGTTCTGACTACCACTATTAGGGTTTCGGTACTAAAGTGCTGATTAAGTTTCGTTGCATCTCCCAATAACCAGAATAGATTTTAGTACAAACACAAATTGGTTAGGTAAACTTTGTTAACTGTTGTTGTGAACAACCTTTAATATGTCAAGATTATATTTTATTTATTATAAAAATTAAATAATGATGTAAGTAGTTGAATTTTGAATATTTTAACTGATTTTTTACCAAGCTTTTTTCTGTGTGTAGTCACTTGAGCTGATCCACAGATTTACAAATGACAAAGCAAGTAATAAAAAATTGCAGTTACTTAGATCCAGTTTATTAAATTATTGAAAGAAATCTAAAAAAATCGTGCTACTAAATATTTTTCCAAACGCTTTTAATCTGAATTATACAATTGTTCTTAAAAATTTTTGGGATATAAAATATCAAAAATATCATGCATAAATTTATGTTGATAACAAGAAATACATAATTTTTCCTAATTGCATGCAAACAACATTCTCTTTAAATTCACAAATATTCCAACGCAGTGAATTTGAAACTTTTTTCTGCAGACACATAATTTTCCAATTCATTTACTTAAACTTTGCTAAAAATTTGTTTCTTGTCAAGTTTAATTAAAACTTGCATCTATCAGTTTATTTAATCAAGGTTTAAAATCTCGTTTGTAATTATTGTGATTTTTATCGAAATTCATAACAATTTTTTTTTTCTTTCTTTTAAAAATATTTTTTTTTCGGTTATTATGTGTGCACGACGATAAATATTTTTAAAGTATGTATGTACTAATGTACGTATGCCTTTACTAAAAATACAAAAAAACTAAAAAAAGCCAACACAACTTAAATCGATTATCAAAAATTGAAGCAAATGCGTTCATAAAATGCTGATAAAATATACAGTACAGGTGAACTTAAATTAAAATTCTTATAAAAATGAAAACAATAAAATACTTTAAATTCATTTAGATATTATGCTGGATTGTTTTTTGTTTCTTTTTTAAATATAAACACTACTCGACTTTGATATCAGACAGTTTATTGTTTTCTTTTTTTTAGATTAGATAAAAACTCAAATTTTATTCATTTTCATAATTGTATGACACTGAAAACAAATGCATCTGAAAGTTTGTTATTAATTTTTGTACGTGAATTGTGACGAAGCTATAGACTGGATGGTAATATTGTAAGAAAATAAATAAATAGCATACGAAATGAGAAAGTAACACAATATTAATATTTGTAATCTGTAATTATAAATAAATTGATATTTAAATACTTAATACCAACATGTCCTAACTGATCCATGTTGTGTAGAAAAATCTGAGCTCTTCAGGCAAAGTGAGTAATGCCACTAACAACATCTGCAACATAATTATTTAATACTGAGATTTAAGGTGGAAATTAATTTCACTTTTTCTGAAACATTGAATTGACATGATCTTTATAGCCAAATTATGAGTATTTTATATAAGGTTAATTGAACGCTTATCGCGCTCTTTAAGGAACTCTATTATTTTACTCCTTTTTAATAAACCAAATCTCAAACGTATTTCTCTTTCATGTTTTGAGTAAAGAGCGATAGCAAGCACCGTTAACAGTTCCAAGAACACGAAAAGCATAAACGAAAGGGAAAATATTATGCAGACCAGAAAACTATCCAGATGTTGTTCGACCAACTCGATAGGTGAAGAAATTCCATGATTAATAACCCTGGTCGTTAGAACCTGGTGCAATCACAACAGGAATGTCGTATAATTACCGTGCAGCCTACCAGAAACCCAAAACATGATGTTAACATGAGGTTAAGTGCTATGTATTATTATGTTTTATATTACATAAAAATGTTATCGGCTCTTAATGGGTTAGTATTTCCTGGAAGATCTCTTCAAAAGCTTTTAAATGATCCCCATTGTGATATTTTATAAAATTTTATTCTTATTTTTATACCCTTCATCACAGATGAAAAAGGGTATATTTCAGTTTGTCATTCCGTTTGTAATTTCTTCAAAATCCATTTTCGACATAATATAATATTCTGAGTTGTTATGCATAGAGATATCGATTGAGCAATGTCCGTCTCTCCGTCCGTGTTAGCGTTAAAATCAAGTTTGTCGAGGCACTACATCAGCTAGAAAAAAAATTAAATAAATAAAAAAATCCAGTGACAAAATTGGCGCTCGCCCATATTTTCCGAGTTAATGGCCTTAAAAATTTTTTCAATATCAATATGGGTATCATTTTAAAACTTCTGAAGAGATCTTTAAGGAAATACTAAAACTAAAAAAAAAAATGCTTAACACACTAGATTTACATACATGGTAAAGGGTAGATAAGATTCGGCTATGCCGGCTATGCCGAATCTTATCTATCGCCCCATATATTTGTTTTTTTTTATTGGAATTACTTCAGTAAACTAGATTTGTTCCAAATGATATGGAAAAATTAGAACAGACGTGGTGTTTTGCCGATTTTCAATAGCAAATTTTTCGAAAATATGTCTGATGGATTGACGGATCTTAATTTCTTTAGCTTGTCTAGTACCCTGGAAAAGTTGTTTTTAAACCGAACACGGACGCTCAATCGACTTCGCTATGCATAAGAAGTCAGAAATAGAAAGTATATACTTTATGGGGTCAGAAATGGATATTGTAGAAATTAGACACGACATGAAAAATCTGTGGTGAAAGGTATTATTAAGTGATGGAAATTCTAAATAGTGAAAATTTTTAATAATGAATATAAAACACTTTCAAAGGTTTTTCTTTCGTTTATTATAAATTCATATAAATTATTCGGTTATCTTTCTTCCTTTTCCTTTAATATTTTTAATAGTCTTTTATTTGAGAATTCCTCTCAAAAACAAGTTGTTTAATCATATTCGTCTTTTCTCTCTTAATTGTGTCTATAGTTCTTAATACAATGCTTCGTTAAGAAGAATAATTGCATGTAAAATTCTTTATGTACGTCACAATTTTTTAGCATTTGTGTAAATCATATAAAATTTTCATAGAACTGATGTTTTCTTTAAATGTTTCTTGTGTGGTTGCCTCGTTTGTATTAAAAAGAGAAACATGTTTTCTAAACCATGTTCTATTTGGTGTTGCCTCGTTTGTGTTTTTGAAATAAATAGTAAAATGCAAAAACAAAAACTAAAGGTTGTCCTACGAATACTTAATTTTCACATGTAGCCTATTTAACACCTGATATTTATACAAAGAGAATGCCATTATAAAAACAACTACAAAAGTAAAATTAAAAATTAGAAGATGTTCCTATCGACGACCTAATTTTGTTGTATATTGTCATAACTTTTCAAATTTTGACAACAGATTATAAAAATATGAAGTTAAAAATTAAGGGTCGGCGCATACATGGAACGGTACCCTTCATTTGTGAGTTCAACTCGGACTTGTTGGATTTATCCTTTCTTCCCTGTAAAAGTATGATAGTAGTGCATATTTGGGAAGTATTGAAGAGATGCAGGAATGTATCAAACTTACACTTTGAGTTGCTCTTTGCTGAAATAAACCTTTAGTCAAGTTTGAGTACTTAGAACGTCTGCCAATAAAAAACAGGTGCACAAGTACTTTTTAGTAAACAAAAATTTTATCAGCAAAACAGCAATCAATTATTTCAAATTTCTAACATAGAACTTTAAAAATTTTAGTGATTTTTCTTATCACATTTCTATCTAATAAAAAATAATACAACGGAAATGCATGATTTGAAGAGGCTGGTTGTTTTTTGCGAATAATGAAATAACAACTTTCTCAGTCTCCTTCTCCCTGTCTATATCACGCCTTCCTCAAATATTTCTTATCTGCGGTATGATTATATAAATAATCATAAATAGCTTTAAGTTATTTATTTAGGCGTGTCCAAATAGATTTATTCATTTATTCAGTGCTAAAACTAAGTTGCATTTTACTTTGATATTTTTGCGTATACACTGTGGTACATTACCGTAAATACACGTTTATATTTGTTTTAGTTTTTAAATCGCTAGCATTAAAAAAAATTAAGAAATCATTGATTTGATTTTAATAATAAATGATATTTTATTATATGATATTGATTAAAAACTAAAAGTGCCTATAAAATGCAGACTGTTCATTACATACCTTCAGTGCGTTTGTGTAGTGTATGGTCGTGCTTGTACTACTTACGAAATAAACTGTGTTAAAATCTAACCAATTTTAATATTTCCTTAAGTTTTACTAATTGTTCATTGAACTTGTGTAGTAAATGTTTAAAACGGTTAGTTTTGTTAAGAGTTTTTAGGAGTTAAAAATGAAAAGTGAGTGCAGCAAAAATATTCTGGACAAAATTCGTAGAGTTATTTAAAGAGTTCTTTCAATAATTGTAATTTTCCTAATTTTTCACGAATCATTAAAAATATTTACGCTAAACAAAATATACAAACAAAACACAAAAATTCCGTTATTGTATTTGCAAATAACTCTAAAAAGCAATCAACGTAACGTCAAATGCGCGGATGGAATTTGAGGACTGATTTTAAAGCACTGCTCTTTACATTTACCTCGACCAGTCGAAACCTTTTACAACATAATGTACCATGCCATTTTACCTAGACACCGCCATTAGTTCAGAGATGACCAACGCGAACCTTGTCTTTACCTTCAGTGAGTTTATAGTATAAGGCATTTCCGTAGCGGTGCAGAAGCTGCGAAATTGGAATTTAAGTTTTAAATTAGCCAGGTTACTAAATTCAAGGTTTTTTAATAAATTTTTTGATTCTTTTAAGAAACAAATCTTATTTCTGCTTTGAGAACACTTTAGAGTGAACGGACTGTAAATTAACTAAAATTTAAAATGAGATCTTTCTACTGACTCAGCGTTTAATAAGGAAATCCTTTGTATAAAAATTCAGTGTGATTACGAGGGCTGCTCTATATATTTCTGGCCTAATAGTGAAAATGCGAATATTTATAATCAAAAATGGTTTTATTGTTTTTCAAAGTATTCTCCAGAATGATTTATACACTTTTGCATGCGCTCAAACCAGTTGTCGAAGCACTTTTTCCACTCCGATTGAGACACCTCTAAAACATGGTTTTTGAACACTTCAACAGTTTCTTCTGGCGACGAAAATCGTTGACCACGCATTTTTTTCTTGATGTGCGGAAACAAGAAGAGGTCATTAGGTGCCAAGTCAGGGCTGTACGGCGGATGACCCATTAATTCGACGTTTTGGCCGGTCAAAAACGCTCTGGTTTGAGCTGATGTGTGAACAATGATTCGTCTTCTCTTGTTGGTTTTTCGAATTTCTCCGATGACTTCAGGCAAACAAATTCTAGTGTACCACTCAGAAGTGACCGTCCTACGTTGCTCAAGCGGAACAGTCGCCACATGACCAATTTTGCCGAAGAAACAGGCGACCATTTGCTTCGAAGTGCTTCTTCCACGAACAACTTTCGTTGGATTTTGCTCGTCTTTGAAGACCCACACGGTCGATTGTTGTTTCGTTTCGGGCTCATACACATAGATCCATGATTCGTCACCTGTGACGATCTTATAAACGTCTTTTAAAGCACCGCAATCGTATTTTTGCAACATTTCTTTGCACCAATCGACACGAGTCTTTTTTCGAGCGACTTTCAAATTGCGCGGGATTTAACGAAAACAAACCTTTTTTACGGCCAGGTGTTCATGCAGTATCGAATGTATGCTGGTGGAAGAAATGTCCAAGAATGCCTCTATCACTCGGTATGTCGCATGTCGATCTTGCATTATGAGTTCACGCACGGCATCAATGTTCTCTGGCACAACAGCCGTTTTTGGACGACCTTCACGGAATTAGTCTTTGAGCGAGTTGCGGCCACGATTAAATTCATTATACCAATTTTTCACAGTGCTATAGGATGGTGCTTCATCGCCATACAAAGATTTAAGTTCATCAATGCACTCTTGTCGTGATAATCCACGTCGAAAGTTGTGAAAAATGATGGCACGAAAATGTTTACGAGTTAATTCCATTTTTTTATATAATAATATTTTCAAGTCACTGTAAACAACACAAATAATGGTCGTACGTCAAAACGTTTTGAGTACGATTATGCTAAAAATGACACACTTTCCAATGGAAATGTCAGATTGCACTTGGCAGCACTCAGTGTTGCCAGGCCAGAAATATACATAGCAGCCCTCGTAATACAAATAATAATATAATATAATAAAATAAAAACAAATGTCAAGAAAAAACGGCGCTTCACCCGAACCGATCTAAATCCAATCGAAATTGAGTTCAACACGGCGGTTGCTCAGCCGCGTACAGCCAAATGCGAGTTAAAATTAGCATATTAACACAATGGAATGTGTTCTTGTGTAATCAGGAAACAGGCTCCATTTGGGGTGAAATAAATGCGTCGCGTAATGCATTCGGATATGAAACAAGTTGCTCGTAGAGATCTTTCCTGCTACTGTAAAAATTTTTAATTTAATATCCACAAACATTAGTCCTACTGTCCTTCTTCTTCTTACCATTAAAGACGATTTTTTTCGTGTTGAAGAAAAACAAAGTTTTCTAATTTAATTACAAACGAAAACGCCGTTTGATAAACGTCGTAATGTCCATGGACATTGTGTACTTTTTATAATGAACATAGTGCTTTTTGTGAAAATGTCATAATATCCGAACTTAAAACAACAAAGATTTCCTGCTTAGCCAGCTTTCGGCCGGGTGCAAGGTTTTTCTCCTCTATGGTAGAACTTACACCGGCATCTTTGGCCAAAGATTTATTTCTAGCCAATTTATAAAAACGTTGCATCTTTCTTACTTACAATACAATAAAAAATATACCTACAATATCCATGGACGTTATGACTGTATGTTGTTGGACATTATATATTTTTGAACTTTATGGCATGCCACATCTCTTACATTGAAAAATTTACAAAAATATGATGAATTTGTTTCGATAAATTTTAAGCTTAATGAAGTAGTGATTAAACCACTTTGCTAACGTGAAGTGTACTTATATTAATGTAACGAAGTGTGTATAATATTTAAAGATTTTGTGTTAATAGCCGCAACGAGCACCTGTTTACATTGTTTTTAAATCGTTTTGAAAGCCATTGTTTTGTTTGTTATTTTTAATCCATTTCGATTTTTATTAATTTATGCAAAATTATTAAGATTTTTATTAAAAAAAAAATTACAATGAACACAATGTTTATTGAAAATCTGATGTAATCTTAACACCCGATTACATGCTTTTTACACTCGTTTTGTTAAACTGTTGAGGTACAAATATTTTTTGTTTGTTTTTTTTTTTTTTTTTTTTGTTAAAGAATAATATGCAAAAAATAATAACAAAAAAAATTTTGTTTCCAGATCAATTTTATTCGCTCTCGAGCTCTCTTAATATATATATAT
This sequence comes from Gymnosoma rotundatum, assembly GCA_916610165.2. Lineage (NCBI taxonomy): Eukaryota > Metazoa > Arthropoda > Insecta > Diptera > Tachinidae > Gymnosoma > Gymnosoma rotundatum. The sequence goes on along the minus strand of OU744337.1, from coordinate 121,135,351 downwards.
ATTTTTTTTAACATTATTGTAATTGTATTTACTGTGATATGTATGTTAATTAACTTTCGGAACTGGCGGTGGAACTACGCTGATGATTTGCTGTAAGAAATTTCATCAGAATTCTCATTTAGACCCCTTATTTAGCAGTTCTAGTAATTTATGCAGGTATGACAAATTTGCCAATTAATAAGCAAATATTTTTTAATAATAATATATAATAATATATTTGCTTAATAAAAAGAAAACTAATCAATTAAAAAATGCAAAAACAGATATAGAAACGTTTGCTATTTTTTTATTAAAAATTAAGAAGCACTTAACAGTACTTCAAAAACCCGCATGTGGGGCTTTTAATTCTTCGGACTTAGTTTTTAATTTGCCCTTATACTTCACCATTTAAGACATCTATTGTGTCACATAACATTTATGACGAATTGCATTAATAAACCACAAGTATATTCCTATTGGATTATCGCAGCACGTGACACAAACGCTGTGGTATAAGAATATGTTTTCATATCTTTAACGAAAATTTTTCAATCTCTTCGACATAAATCTAGGTTGTGTTGTACTTATAAACTGTTCCACAACATTCGTGAGCAGTCTAATAATTTTAACTACACAGGTACTTTTTTCACTCTTAATACACTGAATTCAACAGTGTGCTTTTTTAGGTATCCTCTGTGTTCTGATCATACATGGGTGTAAATAAATAGATGGACTAATTAATTGACGATTTCATTAGCATTAAATGATAAATAATGCTAATGATTATTTTAGCATTATCAGTATTTTTACTACTGGTAATGGTTTTTAATGAAAAGGTTTCATTTAAAGTTAGTTAAAACTAGTTAAACAAAATCATTACCATTGGCTAATTACTAAATGCTTTGAAATCATTATCATTAACGAATACATTCCTTGCCTTTGTGCACTAAAAACCCATCATAAAGAATAGTGGAGCATTATTTTAAAATTAAATTTTAATCACAAAAATTTGCTTTAACTTTCTCAGACATTTTTAACATATTTTAGTTTTTGTGTAAGTAATAAAACCTGCTAGCTGAAGTGTTCGGTGACTTTAGATCTCAGACATCAAGTTTTACATTTACGTTTTACACAGCTCACTTAAAATTATAAATTATTAAAATTTACAAATATAGATCTATCTACAAAAGTGTTAAGATTTATTTATTTTATGCATAGTTTTTTTAAGTTTTTGCGATCGAAAATTTGTATTTCATAAAAACAATTATATATGATACAATTATAAATAATAGTTAAACGATTTCATTAAAATTTCATTACCATTAGTAGAAACAATTGTAATAAAAAATTAAATCATTAGCATTAAAAGATACATTAATTTTTTTCATTGTCATTAATTCAAACAATGCCTATGAAATTTCAATGGTAATGAGAAAATCTCAAGTATGATTCTGACACAAACGCCTTTTCAAATACCAAAATTTAGCATGTTCTCGAAGATTTTCGCTTTATAGTTTAACTGTAACATGTTGCATCAGTTCGTCTGAATATATAGTTGTGATTTGAGTCGCCAGATTTTCCGCCATTGACTACAATTTTCCATTGAAATTCCTAGTCATTAGTTTAAAGCGATATGCGTTTGTTAAAACATGGGCGAATTATTCGACTGTTAAAAAGTTGCATTGGTATTTGCGAAGATGCATTAGAAAACCGGTTTTGGCAGGGTCTCTGAATACGCGGATCTGAGAATACGGAGAAGGTCCAAGAAAAATGCAGAGAAAAGTCAGCTAAGGGAGATTAGTCGACCAAAGTGTGCGCTCAATCTCTGAATGAGTCACAGTGTCCGGTTGTTGGCCTGTAAACCGCCCATGTACTTTAAGAAGGAACTAATTCTACTTGGACCCATTGATGATATATTAGATAGGCCGTCATAGTACCGCTGACCGAAATGTCTCAGCCGTATACACCCCAGCGCAGGGCTTTGACAAAGGAGATGTTCGAATAGTAGAAATAATTAAATTGCCATTTAAGTGAAATCTCGTTTTAAACTATTTTTTAAATTATTCAAGATTCCAATAACAATATATTTGTGATATGAATTTCCACAACATTTCGGCTTTAATAAAATATTATTTTACAAAATAGGACAGTTAAGTCAAATAACCTTTTTGTAGCCAGCGATTTCTCTTAAAATAAACATTTGGCCAAATATGTGTAAGTTTTATAAGGGAACCAACTTATTTAAACCCTTTCGAATTACTTTTAGCAATGATCACAATAGATCACTAAAATTCATTAATCTAGGTCTAGAACACTGGGATCCAAAATGTTTTAAATGTAATAAATTGATGGGCATACGTTTTAACTTGTGGATTATTGGCGTTTGCTTTAATTGTAACATCTTATTTTTTTCTAGAGGTGTGTAAACAAGACTGTACACTTGGATCCACAGCCAGATGGTTAATAGTCAAATAATTAGACTTGCGAATAGTTCTGATAAAATTAGTAAAATCAATTTACAATCATCCCTGTATTGTGTATCCTAAAACAAGTGACAAAAACATTACATTTGACCAATCTAAGTCAAATTTGAAATCACATAGTGAAATTCAAGTAAAAAATAAATAAATGCATAATAATAATTGGTATTTATCAAAAATTTGTGTTAATTTGTTAATTGAATTAAATTTTTATTTTAATATTTTTAAAATTTTCTACACAAAACCTACGTATGTACATACACGCGCTGTCTTTTTTAGACAAAAATTTATTTTAAATTTATTACTTAATCTTAATACATAACTTACAATAACCTACTTATTTATGATCACACGTGCTGTTTTTTTTTATTTCTTTTCATAGAAAACTCAATTTTAAATTTATATTTAGACTTACTAAACTACTTGCGCAAAATTTTTGAAACTAAGTTGTTGTCTCGTTAATTTCACTTTTATTTTAAACAAAAGAAATTTTTATTAAGAAAATATGTTTTTATATTCAAGTTTTATAAAAAACAAACTTTATATTTACATAATGAAATAACTCACAGTCACATTCCTTAGATTCACATTGTCTCATTATATGCTTTACCACAGGTGGAAGTTTGTCAATCCGTCTGTAATTTCTACAATATTTATTTCTGATCCTTCAGACATTAGAAAATAATGTAGACAAGCACGAAAATCGAAATTTCAGCAAACTACAAAACTTCAGATAAAAAACACAAGTACTGCCTAATAGTTACCAAAGTAACCATTTAATTAAAAAAAAGGCTTCTTTAAGCTTAAAATAGTTTGTATTGAAAAACTCCAATAACTCTCTGAGTGAAAAATTTTTAATGAAATATAATCAAAATTATTTCGGGATTTAATTTATATTAATATTATTAGTTAATGTATAAAAAATTATTGGTTAAACTGTTATGCTATTATAACAAATGAATTAAATTAATTTTTATATCACTTTCTACGTGCAAGACGAGTAACAGAGAGAACAGAGAGAATATCGAATAAATGCTTTGGCTTTTGTGTGGCCTTCATCTAATCAAATTATCAGTGATTGATTATGATTAATCCATGTATTCCTATTTACAAAGTTGATTAAATAGATGATGTTTGCAATGTACACAACTTAAGGTAGATAGATGCGAAACATTACATTCTGTTGATGTCTAGTTTTTCCTGTTTTCTTTGGAAAATATCCGTAAACATTTGTAAATAATTTTTCGTTCTTAAAAATTGAATGAAAATTGACTTATTTTCGGCATTTTGGTTCATTTTTAATTTTACTTCTAAACATTTTTTTAAAGAAAATTTATTAAAAAAATTTTGCATAAAATGGAATTTAAAAAAAAACATGAAAAATAAACACAATAATTTGTAATTATTTGTTTAATTTTATAGAGAAATTTTTTTGCAATTGCAAATTTAGTGACTGTGGAGGAATGGTTAGACAATTTCATTAAGGCTTTCCATTAGAGACACACAATACTGTGATTTCTTTTCATTTTTCTTGAGATTAATTCCTGAGGTACCATTTCTGCCTGAACAAAATCTATATTTGCAATAAATACTTTATGTTTGAACAACGATATACCCTAGTGGTTGCACTAATGGAATTTCAGCAATAAAAAATTCCATAAAATAAAACAAACAAAAAAACTGTAATAATTTTAAATCGCTAGTCAACGTCCAGCTTTAAGCGTTGACTGCATACTTCTCTTTTTGCTTTGTAAGGCACTTTATAAAACTTACATTGACGCCATCTAGCAGTTTACATCATTTTAAAGTATGTACTTGACCTGGCATTATCAACGATTATTAATCTGTGCACATTCCTATTAAGCTTAATTGCTGCAATGGTTGATACCATTAACAGAGTTCACTAAGCATTTGAAAATAATTTGTGTGAAGTACTTAAACGTGGTATTCTCAGACAATAAACTGTTACTTTTGTTATTTCTGTACTTTATATTAATTAGTAACTTATTGGACTGCCCTCGTATTTCGCAACAGTTATCAGTTGTGGCACAAGTTAGGCATGAAGACAACGGACGTCAAAAATACAAAATGCCTATAATATATTGCTGGTATTAGCCCAGCAACCCAATCATTATCGTTTCAACAATTAAGATCAATGGTAAAATGTGTGTCTAGCTGGTTGAGAGAGAGATAAGAACTACGACAACAACAATAACAGCAAAAAAATGCTTGCTGTTAAATATTTCTTACACATGCTATAAATAAAACAATTGTATATTTAATTTTTAAAATATTGTTAAACACTTTTTTCACGAAAATGTGTTTTGCTTTTTTTTTATTTTTTTATTATTTTCAAAAGGTCTGGCTCTTTTTCCTTATGGCACTTTAATAATAAAGACTTAAATAACTAAAACAATGAGATTACATAATAATTATAAACAAAATGTAATATATTTTAATTTTGCTTTTTTTCAATTTAAATTTTTAATTATAAATATAAATTTCTTTGCAATTTTAAATACAATTTTAAGTTTTAAAATAGAATTTGTACATGTTTTGTTTAGGTGTTAAATATATTTTCAAAATTATTGTCATTTATATGGTAGTTTATTATAAAATTTGTTTAATTTTTGTTTATTTTACAATTTATTGTCGTTCACAAAAAAAAGCTTTAGTGGAATGAAAGCCTTTTTTCAATTTTAACAGTGGGTTAGTTTTTATCCGTTAAGTATAAATTTAAGTATTTTTTTTTTACAAATTGTTTTTTAAAGCAACATCACATTTAAGAAATGATTTTATATCATGATTTTTTATTTTTTATTTTAATTATATAAAAGAATACAAGGAGCTTAGTTATAAAGCTTAAATAAGTAGATTCAAACTTATGAAATAATGACTGCAAATAGCTTTTAAGCTATTCAACAATATTTGTAAATAAAGCCTTAACGAAGTTCTGTGTTTTAAAGTAGATTTCTTTTCTTTTCTATTTTTTTGTGGAAAAACAAGCTTTTGAATATTTTTTTTAAGAATTTGAAAGCTTGAATTTATTAATATAAAAAAATTTCTTAAATATATAAATTATTATTTTTTAAGTGTTCATCAGTCCTTAAAGAGTTTTATGTTTTGTTTGTGCAATTTTTAAGGAAACTTATTTCTTATAGTCTTTTATATCTACTTCTCATCTTCTTTCTTTTTACGTATTTTACCCTCCGTTTGTATGGTCGCTGTTACAGCCTCAAAACAGGAAGCTATTGAAGGTTCAGACTCATCTTGACTGTAATCATGACCGGCCATGCGGGACAAGGTTAATATATAGGAACAGGCCACCCTTAAAACTGAAAGCTTAGAAAGCTTTTGATTATTAGAGTAGGAGGGTACAGCTTTTCTTAAAGTTTCATAGGCGGCTGATATTGTATGTACTCTTGAGCGCTCACGGGCATTTGCTTCAATACGCCTTTCCCTTGTCATATTTTTATAATTACGCTGCTGCGTTTTAGATGAATTTTTTACAGAGCCTGAGGTATTTAAAGAGGATTCTTCATGAGAGGAAGATAGGGATAGAGCGGGTGGTGATACTAAGGTAACTGAAGAGGATGTTTCTATACAGCTGTTATTAATTGTGCTGCTCATATTGCTGGTGGTTTTCTTAGATGATGTTTGTTCTATAGAATTTTGGCGGGTAAATCTTTTTTTGGGCGTTAAACCTTTTGAAGATTTTAACTCTTTTGTGATTTCTTTATCCTCAGTGGGTTTCTTTAATACCAAAGCCAAGGGTTCTTCTTGTTCTTCGCTGAGGTCTCCTACATCTAGGGGCAGTCTGTGCAAAGTAGTAACACCAGGATGTCTTACAAACACCTGGGCTGGATTTGGCATCATTTCATGAGGTAATATTTGACTAGGATCCCATAATTCTGGTGGTGGTGGCGAGGTTACTGTTACCGCTGGTGGTGTTAAAACTACTCCCGAATCAGTGTTCGAAGAGTAGCGTATGCGTTTCTTAAGCGGTCCATTGGATTGGGAAGCTGTTGATTTTTCCTCCACCACTTTGGAGGGTTCGGAACTTTTGCGTTTATTGCGCACCAACGAAATAGGCACGACTTTAACTTCCAACGAGTCTTCTGAATTGTCGGTGGGACTACTGGGCTCCATGCGCAAATTATCACTGAAACAATCATCACCACCTTCAGAGCTGCCTGAACAAAAACCAGCATCACGATCATTGGAATGGGGTGAACCTAAAATAGACATAAAATAAAAAAATTGGTCAATTTCTTGTTGTTAAAAAATTTGTTAAAATTAAAAAAAAAATTTTTTTTAATATGTCTTAACATTAAAAAATTTGCGAGTTTTTAAATTTTGTTGTTTGTTGCTTTATCAGGCGAAATAGACAGAATGGATTTGCATTAATTTTGGCAATTTTGGTCTGCAGCTTGTGTCATAATACAGAATGCTTTCTTACCTGATTTGTGTTACCTGCTGACACACTTGAACGATTGTTATCAACTAATTTAACAGTGCTGTGATGTACTGAAACTATCCTATCAGCACAATTTTGAGAAAGACTAAGCAATTTGCTTAAACTACTGCTTAAAGGAATTAGAAAAAACTATAGTTTATGGCGAGATTATAATTGCTGACCTGACTCTTCTTTCACTGTTTACAAAGATCGTTTAAAACAGCGAAGACTTCCTTAATTAAATTTGTTTAAACGAGATTTCAAAAAAATAAAAAACAATTCTAAGGTGGACATTAATCTTGTACAAGGGTTTGTTTGTTTCAACTTTTTGTTTTTAATTTATAAATTTGTTTTATAAAAGTAAAACTTTAACCAGATGATCAACATTTCATCAAATGATATATTTGTTGTTATTATAGCATTTTATTTTGAACGTCATTTCGTTTTGAATCTGGTTTTATTATCAATTTTTTAATTTTATTAAATACGAGTTGAAGCTGCAAATTTAAGTGGTTGCTTATATTTATATATATTTTATAATAAATTTGAGTTATCATTTTTATATTTAGCCTTTTTCCAAAATTTCAAGTTCAACAAAGCCATTAAACTTGTTAACCTCAAAAGTGAAGCAAAAAAGCACAGACACACAAACTCTGAGGAAAATAAAAATATAAAAAAAAAATTTATATTTATATTAATATTTAAAGGTTTTTTAACTACCATAAAGCTTCACTTGCAGTTTAAAATGTTTATTTCTGCCAGGTTGTTGATTTCTGTTACCTGCCGACACAGTTTCTTTGTGGTGTTAAGTGTAACAAACAAACAACTGAGAATACATCATTAAATGTGTATTTTAAAAACGATAGCAGACAAGTGTATCTTTTGAAAATTTTATTGCAATTTGAAGTTTTGGCTTTGATTAGGTGGCGGTTTGTTTTCCGATTTGAGCAGGAAATAGAGTTTAATTGGATTTTAACTGAAACTAAGGCGAGCTGCTAAAGAAGTCTTTTAGTACACAAAATAATAGCTTTGATAAAAAAATAAAACTATACTAATTGTTAGTCATAAATACAAGAATAATTAATATAGAGATTTTTTATTTTGATCTACTTTAATCCTAAAGCTTTTGCAATAAATAAATATTAAGAAAAAATTTATCAATTTCCACTAAAATTAAAAAATTGAAGGAATTACATTTAATAAAAATCGTGTCGAACAAAAAAGTGTTACAGTTATTTTAAAACATTTTTTTAAGTTCACTAGGCCACCAAGAAAGCAAGTTTTTAGCAATAAAATATGACATGACATTATTAATTTATTTTTGTAATTATTGATTTTTTTTAAAACAATAATAATATTTATTTTGACTAAAAGTAAGAAAGCTGTAAGAACACAAAACACAAATATATTACTGACAATCTTAAACGGAAATTAAAAAATATCAATATGGGGCATTTTGTAACAAGTTAATGATTTTTATATGAAGTTGTAACAGTTGGTTTCTTTCTTCCATATGTACAGCAATGCCGCATATTTTATTTTTTGGTTTTGAAATTTAAATGTGAAATTTTAAATTTTTTTACTTTTTCAAATTATTTGAAAATTTTTTTATTTATAAAAATAATTTAAAAAATTCGACAACAACTTCAAACATAAACTAAAATCAACTGGGCTACTTAGACCACCTGTAAATTAATTCACCTTGAGGGAACACAAATGTTTTTTTTGTTGAAGAAAACATTTTAAATTAGAACAATTTTATATTAAACTCTTGCTGCGGTATTCATCGAGTATTAAATTAGATTTAAAATGTATTTTAGGACAATTTTGTATGGAAAATTTGTCATAAAACACATTTCAAACGTATTTTATTTCTTGTTAATACGGCTACTAAATTTTATTTTATTTCAAATATTTTAAAATTTTAAGAAACATTTAACATTAAAAAATTTTAAATTACACAGTGGGGCTTAGGTTAGGTTAGGTTGCAGAGGCTGCCGGCATGAGGAAACTGACTCACTTGGGTTCCGTTTTGTTACCTGGAAAAGGGATGTGTAAGAATCAATTCAGATCACTACGTTAACATCAAGATCCATCCGCAAACCACCCCGAGGACTGGATAAATTAGTTTATCTTAGCAACATCGCAGACTGATATGACTGCAAGACATTTTCGGACTGCCGAAAATGGCCGCTCTGTTTCCAGAAAGAGCTGGGCAATGGCAAATACTCCACTGTTTCCTCCTCTTTCTCTTCCTGACAACTCCTACAGTAGTCATGGTGCAGAAGATCCAGTCTTCTAGCATAGCTACCAATAACACAGCGCCCTATCAGCACAGCCACTAGTATGCCCAGCAGATTTGCACATCTCCTACTATCATACTGAGGCCATAATGTCCTCGAAACCGTGCAGGTGACCTCTTCAGACCATCTAGTCTGGGCGGCCCAAAATAGTGGGGCTTATTAAATAAAACTATGTATTGCTTTATTGTAGTACTTTTGCATACGGAACTTCAAGATCATGAAGTAATTTTTTATTGCACTATGGCATGTACACAAAAAGTTTTGAATGTTTTGATTTCTGTATTAACACGTAAGATTTTGAAACGTTTAATACATTGATTTAATAAATGAAATAAACTTCTTATACTAAGGCCTGTCTAGACATTCGAGTTGAGTGATATTTCAATACCTGTGATTACCTCACTGCGATTAAAAAATCACTTGTTACTACAGTGACTGAGTTTATCCAGTAACAGTTCCGTGTAAGAACGTTCTTTTTACTCTTTTATTCTTTCATACGTCTAAGCAGCTTCATTGCTGTGTAGATTTTTCTTCTTCCTGCTTATTAACAACAGCTATCTATTCTTTTTTCCAAACTTTTCACATAAATATGTACAAAAAATAGCACATGTGCTTTTTTGTTTCAACCTATTTTATTTCTGGCCAAATTTAATTACAGCCGCTTTGAATGTAGAGATCAAAATACCTTTTGAATTATGCTAATTGCATAATTATATTATTATTATTATTTATATTATTATTTAATTTATACTTCCTATATAAAAAGAACTCCAAACAGTGATCACGGTAACTATTTAAAAGAACGATGATTTGAAAATCACGTTCACTGGTAACTTCGTTCCTTAAAAGTGACAGAATCGTTCATCCCTACTAGACATATATTCAACTGATTTAGCGTATAACAATTTTAAAGTATTCAAATAAATGATTTAATCCCAGGTATGACTTCAATACAAAAAGAAAATCAATAAAAACAATTTCTTTTAAAGAAAGTAATCAACAATGAGTGTAATCTTTTGTCTAATAATAGAACAATACAGCCGATGCAGTAACACATGGTGTTGTGAATTGAATATTTGATAACTATTTTATTTGTTTTAGCTTAATGCAGAAAGAAAAAAGAGGTACCTGCTGCTGCAGGAATAACATTAAAATAATTTTTCTTTTAATTTAAATTCAAATCATATTTTTATTCAGGAAATTACACAGACTGTTAAGTATGGAGATCACTATCTTTCATTTATTTTTATGCCACTAAATCTTATTTTCTAAATGAGTGAGTTTTACTATTAATTTTTCTTACATCCTATCGTTACCTTAACAATAGAAAAAATCAAATTTAAAGTTAAACTAAAAATATATTTTTTTTTATCACATAAGCACTTGTTTATTAATCTTTTTTTCTATCTCCTTATCACCCAATTTTTCATTTGTTCTTTTACATTTTATATATAAAAGATATAAAGAATACATTGTTTTCACGTAACACCTGTAAAGGATCAAGTCACGTAACAGTTGCAGTTCAAACACATATTTTGTTTTGTATTAATGTTTTTATTTATTTATTTTTTTTTCTTGTGTATAAAATATGATGTGAAAATAATCACTTGTTGTCACTTTGGTAACCTGTATAAAAAGAAGTTCTTAGATGTATGCACCGATAAAAAAGAAACTCACGTTTCTTGATTGTATTTTGTTTTTGTAATTGTAGAGAAATTAAAGGTGTAAGATTAAAAAAAAACAACCCCTAAATGATAAGAATAAAACAAAGTTTGTTAGATATTAAATCTTTAGATAAAACAGTTGTTCAATTTTTCTACGGCTGGAGTTAAATGTGGAATTTGATTTATGCTTCCTTCGGAAAATTATACGTAAAAGATGTAAAGGTTTGGTTTGGATTGTACAATCACCTGCGTTTATTATCGCTACCTGTTTGTCTTTTTTAAGTTATTTTCTTTTTCAAGATTTTTAGTTCTTTAGGATTTCAAAGTTTATTTAAATTATTTAATTTTGTAGACATTTTTAATTTGTTAATTTAAATAAATTAAAGAGCACAGAGTAGAACGAATATCATCCAATACATGTGTTAAGTTTTTTATATTTATTTATATTTTTGTTTTTTTTTAATCTACAACTACTTTATTTCTATCTATAGCATGATGTTCATGATCTTTAATAGTAAAAAGAGTCATTTTTATTACGCATTTACAGTCTCTTATCAGTTAAAAATAATGTACGTTTTAGTTTTATGAATGAATTTGAAATAATGCGACAACAGCAAGAAAAGTTTTATTTTAAGAAAGTATCATTTTGCAATAATTTTGTAGTATTAAATATAATACGCTTAATATTTAAGTTTAGGGCAGGAAGTTTGTGACCTTAGAAAAAAATAGCACATAAAATACCCAACCCTAAACAAGTTACTGTTCTAATAATTTTTGAGAATTTGATTATGTTGTGACTGTATTATTTAGTTATTATTGCTATTCACCAGATGTATAAAATTTTTACTTAATGGAACTTAAAATCGAATGATTTTAATATAAGTACAAGATCTTAGTAGAGCAACATGTCATAAATGAACAGTGGTTTTAAAATAGAAAACTAAACAAAATCAGTACGAAAAGTACAGCCTTTCAAAGTCATTAGTTAAATATATATTTTTGTTAATGCTTCTCAGACAAGAAAGAGCTTAAACATTAACTGGTTATTTTAAGAGATGAAACGAATGAATTTAGAGTGAGCAGTTGCCTGAAATGAAAAACGAATTCAGACTTCTGCATTGCCTTCTGACTGAGTTTAAATTATGGGTTTATAGCGATGATCATTAGAGTATATCCCGATAGCTAAATGTACCATTTAGGTGTTCAAAACCATGAGCCGCATGTAGTTCTTGAATGGACCCAACACAATGGTAACATGATAGTCACGTCATACTTTAAATTGACGGTGTGCTCGGTCCAATTTCGATGATGTAGACACAACATATCTGTAATTTAAATCAAATCAAACCAAGCGTTTTGCTTAATGTAATGGCATGACAGAAATTGTGGCCTAAGGTAAAAAGATATGTTTTTAAGATGACCAATATTTTTTTTTTAATTCCTAAGGTATCAGCACGTAAAGCCAAAATAGTGGATGAGTTTCAAGCAAATCAAAATGTATTATGAGAGTAAAATATAGACTTCCAAAAAGTAGCTAAAGACTTCAAGGTTACACGCCTAAATTTTAAAGTTTTTTTTTTTTTTTTTATTTTACTTAAAACTTGTCTTTGAAATTGCAAAACCCTCTTAAAAAAACTTTGCCTTTAACTACTTTCTCTACATTGCCGCTTTATTAAAAATGAAAAACAAAAGATTTTTCAATAAATTATTATTGGCGCCATCTTACATTGACAATTTAAATTGATCGTTCAACAAACAAACAAAAAACAGACTTTTATTTCTAGTAAATTAAGTTGTACGTAAGAATAATGTAAAAGTGCATGTGAAATATAATTGAACAATCATGAAAAGACCAACCACTCAACCAACACACAAACATATTAAATTTGTTTGTTTTTTTGTAGAAGACAAAAAAGAATGTTAATAAATTTATAACTGAATAAAACATCTGTTGAAATTATATTGTATAAAGAAAATAATTTTTAAAAATATACATATGCCAAAAACAGCGTACAACTGTACGTACACCTCATTAATATTCAAGACAAAATCGCCAACACAACAACAACCACAACCAGCAGCCAAAACTAAACGAAAAAAAAAAAAACATCATCAACATCTATAAAATCATAATCATCAAAACCCATAACAAGCATCTGCATACATATATACATACATACATACGAATTGCCATATAGAAACCCCCAAAAAAAACCTCAAACAACTGGAACGCACATTAAGCTAATTTGTATAAAAAAAACATCAGCAAAACAGTCTTATTTTTGAATGAAGAAAGCAACAAAATATCGATAAATATAAAAATGGTAAAAAAAAGTAAAAAGTTGTTTTAATATATATTTACTCACAAAATATTTGAACTTAATTATGAAAATATTTAGACGAGCAGCAAGTTATTTTACTCAAAGACTCATTAAGCTAGCAACACAAAGATTCATATTTTTCTCACCATCCCTCCTCTAAACAGGCACAACGTGCGTCATTAAAATCTTTATGCAAAAACCAATATTGTTATTGTTTATTAAACAATTAAAGGCCCACCAGCCATGTATTCATACAATCAATTTCAATTATTTACAACTTCATTATTACGAGGGCAGTTCGAAAAAGACTCGAAGTAGAGTGAACCATATTATAAAATATTTGTGTGGGAGTGAAAGATTCGGCTAAGAATATATGAGTTACATTAACACAGAAATTAACACTTTAGTTTATCACAATGAAACATTGAATAACAGACTTTCATGCTAAAATTTATAAAAAAAAATCTATGACTTCAATGAGCGAAAAAATTTAAAATTTGCTATGTAGAAAATTAATATTTATATCGCAATATTAAAGCTGCGTTCGCTTAGAATGGCATAGGAACAACCTTCAGATTATTTAGTAATTGAATGTTTGCAAACTTTCTACAACAATAAATTAAGGAAAGATAAATGAAAAAATTTTTTTACCTATTAAAAATTTTAATTGATTAAAGATAACAATTTAATTAAGTTTTTAATTACTTCAATTATTAATTTAATAAAAAAATCAGATATTTCTTTTTAAATTAAGTATATAATTGATTCAATTAAAAATTTAATTAACTTAATATCTAATTCGAAATGAACCCATCGCAGAAATAAAACGTTTTATGTTGTTGAATATAAAATCAATATTAAAGGTTTGCACTTGGTCAAAAAGAAAAGCAGCTCAATAATAACATTAAAGATAACAAGCTTGGCTTACCCTCAAAGAAAGCATTGTTTTTTCAAAGCATTTGGGATCGAATTCTGCTCTTAATGTTTGTTGTAGAAAGCTCTTGCTATAAACACCACGTGACATTGCAGTGAAACTAATAAGAGGTTTGGAAGACATTTACAAACTAAAAAAAATTTTTGTTATTTGTTTTTTTTTCTCTTTTATGTTTTGATTATTCTAAGATTAACTTCGTATATCAATTTTGATTTCTCTAATCTTATGAAATTGATAAGTTTTGTTAAACGTTTCTTTTTATACATTTTAATAAAATATGAATCGTATTTAGCGTGGCAAAAATTTTATTAATTGATTTTCAATATACCATCAGATGTTGTATGTTTTTGTTTTTTTGTTTTTTTTTTGCTAATACTTTCAAAATGAAATAAAAATAAATATTAAAATGTTTTTGTTTTTCTATTTTGATGAGATATTTGCCAAAAATAAAAATTGTTGGTAAAAAAAAATGTAGACTAAACAAACCAGGTCTTGGTCATTGTGTAGCACAGATTTGACACAGATTTTGCCTTTTAAGAAAATTAGTTTTTATCTTTTTTGTATTAATTTGGTTTGACCATGTTAGCTTCCTTATATGTGCAAATATAATTAAATTTAAATAAAATAAGCATTAATCACTTTTATAATTTTTGCAAAAATATATTAAATAAATTTAAAAAAATATTAAAAAACTTTGAACTAAATTTTGTATTAAAAATATAATAAATAAAATTCCTTTTAATATCGTCATTATTATTAAAAATTCCTAAATTCATTATAATATTTTAATATTTATTTTATTTTTACATTTCATTTGTTTACTTGTGCTCTCTCCCACTCCTTTTAAGGTTAATTAGGCATAGTTTGTTTAACCAAACTGTCATTTAATGTCTTAAATTTTAAATGTATTGACAGAAATTTGTGATTATAGATCCTTTAACTTACTTGCACACAATATACTTAAATCAGTAAGGAATTTGTTAAAAAAAATATATAGAAAAATAAAGAAAAAATACCAAAATTGGTCAACAGGCTTTTTTTTTCATTTGGTAGTGATGTCAAAGATGACATGTAGAAAATTGTATGAGAATAAAATACAATGAACATTTTATTTTAATCTTTTTTCTGATATATTATTTAATTCATTTACCATAAATGGCTGCAGCAAAAGAAAGATAATAAGGGTATTCACTTCAAGAAACTTAGTGGCGTAATTTTTGTACGTATTTTTTCAGTTCTGTCACAACGATTTTCTTTCAATTTCCTAATGAAAAGATATTGGAAGAATTCAAAAATTTCTAATAGCAAATTTTTAATAATTTGGAAAAATTCTTTTCTTATGCATCAATGTGATGTACAGCTGATGTATTTCTTTAAATGCCAAAAATATAACTTCTTTATTATCATGATGCTTGAAAGCTAAAAAATACATAAACAACGTCTTAACCAAATCTAAAACATGTATTTCAATCTAAGGTGCCCAAGTTACAATAACATATCATTGTTTACACAATGTAAAGAATGCACAGAAAAAATTAATAGACTCATAATATATTTAATAACTCAATGTTCTAAAAATTAAAATAATTTTGTTGCTGTTCTTTATATTTAATTTTTTTTTTTTTTGCTATATTCCATTTTAAGCAGTTTTTAATTAGTTGACAATATGTAAAAAATACAAAATTTACATTGTTATATTTTCGCTTTATTATTGATTTAAAATTATTAAATATGTTTTACAAAACGTTATTAAATAGTTGTTTTAATATTTTTAGTGGATGACTTTAAAGTATGTAAAATTTACGACTCAATTAAAACTATGAAATTCGAAACATGTGTAAAGATTCTACCAATGTAAATAATGTAGAAATTTATGAAAAATTAGCGACAGATAAAAAATTACCAAAATCTTTGTGTTTTGACGTTATGTAAATTATTTGCTAAAATAAAAAATTAAAATATAATATGAAACTTACTTGCTGTAAAACTTAATTACATAATGTAAAAGTTATATAGAAAATTACACTAAGAAAATTTGTTATAATTAATTAATTATTTTAATTACTTGCTATTCCTTTGGAAGACTATTGAGTTAAAAATTAAATTTATTATAAAATATAAAAATATATATTTTTTTTGTATTCTACTTCTTCTGAATAAATAAAAAGTGTTTACATCTGGAAAAATGTAGCAACAAAATTTATAAATACTATAGATCACAACGAACAAATATATGAAATTTATTAAATAATAAATTAATTTAATTTGATTTTGGCTTAAGTTCATTTTTTAATTTCTAAACAACTTTTTCAGAAAGAAGATTATTTAACAAATGTATGCGGACAAAGAACATAAAAAAAAAGATACCAGCAGAATGTAATGCTGCATTTTGTGGATCGCTACATCCTTCATCAGCATTCTTCGCATGTAACCACCATAGTTGTATACATTGTAAACATCATCTATTTAACCTACTAACTTTGTAAATAAGAATATAAATTTGGTTAGACAAAATCCACACAAACCAAAGTATTTCTTCACTGTTCTCTCTGAAACTCGACTTGTACATTTCTTTTTAAAAAAGGTTTTTAGAAATTATTAATTAAACTTAAGCCAAAATCTAATTCAATTCATTTTAATAGCCACAGTTCAACTCCTAATTTAATAAAAAAAAATTAATTATAATTCATTTGATTTCTCGTTTATTTATTTTTATATTTGTTCCTAATAGCTGACACTCACTATTAATTTAACCTGGCTGATTGTCATTAACATTCCCATGTAACAAACTAACTAACCAACTAACTACCTTTAAAAACAAGTGCCAATTTACACCAACAACAAAAGAGAATTCATTATTCCAAGCGCCATGGCATGATTAATTATAAATGCGTTAAACGTTAAAGAAAAAAAAAAACCAGAAAAACTGTTAAGTTTTAAAATAATTAAGGAAAAACATAATAAATGTTTTGCAATCATTTAAATGATGGACGAAAACATGACATTTGTAGTTGTTCATGATTTTACAACAAGTGTAAGTATTCAATTTTTTATTCGTTTTTGGCAAATGTTACAAAATTGATAATTATTTATTTAAATAAAACTTACCATTAATAAATATGTTAAATTTTAACAGAAACTAAAATTGACAAATAACAAGTTTTTTTTATTTAAACGTTTTATTAAACATGTTAACGTGCTGCTTTTGAACAGATGATTTGAAACAGCAGAAAATAGTTACGTTGTTGTTTTACGAAATGTTATCATAATATGTATGTATGTGAATGTTCTCTTACACTACAAGTGTTCTGTAAAAAAAATGTGACGATTTAGAACCCAGTGCCGAAGTTAAATAAAACAATTTCTATGACGTCTTTTACAGATACTGTTATAACATTTGCTTAAACAAGCTTCTGCTTCAACAGAGATGGAAAATTTAGTACTATTAATTTTTAGGTCAGTATTTTTAGCAGAAAAAAAAATAAAATTATTATTTATTACTACCTAAATCAAAATATCCAGAAATGTTGTTCAGATAAGAAGCTTATATGATATTATGTCAATAGGCTTTTATTTCAAACTAATAAATAAGATGTAAAAAATGGCCCGTGGAAAAATCGCAAACAAATTTTTTGAAAATCTGACAGTGTGCAATATAAAAGCCGATTTACAGCAACTATTGTGAAAAAATCTTTGATTTTATTTAGCCATGAAAAATAATTGTAAAAATACAAAATGATAAATTTGGCAAAAATTATATGATTTTCGATGAATTGCAGTTGATGATAAAAGAGCAATTGTTTCATTAAAGCTTTTTCAATAAAGTTCAGCTTTATATAAAGAAATATTTAGAACATAATTTTTCTTCTAGCAACTTTGCATCATTCCAATTAAGAATTTAGTAAATATTTTTAAATTTATATGGAACAGTTCTCAAGCTGGATTAAAATTTCAGTAAAAAAATTAAATAAATAAGTTATTTCTTTAATTTACTTTACAAAGCTAATCGCCTTTCATATTCTGGAAGCACAGAAAAAATAGATTTATTTTTAGTAAGTTGTTTTTCGTATATAAAAATTTTGACATTTATTTTTAAAATACTTCTGCGGGCAGATTATGGCATTCGATATCGATTGAAATTTCAATAGAATTTAAATGTAACTTGCAATCGATATCGAATGCCGTAATTTGCCCCCTGTTTTTTTATTATTATTTTTTTTCAATTAACTTTCAACGAGAAAGTCCAAGAGTTATTTATTTGAAGTTCACCTACTTAAAAAAATGTCTGTTGTAAAAATACGCTTGATCGCTCCTGTAATTAAATTAAAATTTTCAACTCTCTTTTAAATTCATTATTTAAACGGCTTTAAAGTTAAATTTTCCAAACCTGAACTATAATAAGTTACACATGTTATCAAAACAACAAAAACAACGCCCACTATAAATAAACTTATGGAAGATTTTACTTCACAAGTAAAACGAACCAAAAAATTTTTTTTTTTTGCAAAACATCTTTAAATGTTGGTTTTGCGTTTAACTTAGCAAATGTTTTACATCTGTTGTAACAACTCCAACAACAATTGCTTAGTTGGTAATAGATAGACTTAAAAAAACGTTAAGAAAGCATACATTTCTATTAATTCTTTTCTTTTTATTCTTACTAAAAATAGCAATAAAACACGGAGAAACAAAAAAAAAAACAGTAAATTTTTTATCTCTTGATCATCATCTGTTGTTGTTTAAGTAGTTGTAATAAAAAAAAGCTTAAACAATAGAAATAAAATACAGTAGTTACTCGGCAATATGGCAGCAATGTTTGGTGAAATTTGAGTGTTTGTATTTGGGGGTAGAGGAAAATTAATAAAGTTATTAAGTGGCGGTATAATTCAGGGATGGAAAATTCAGTAATTTAAAGCGCAAGTAAAATCATTGCGAAACAGAAATTAACTATTTTTGGGAATTGAAACACCGTAGATAATTATCAAAAAGCAAAAAAATCTTAAAACTTTGTGTATAGTGTTTATTGTTTTTACTTCTCAGTTATCCAAATGATAAACTGGTATTAAAATTTGGTCAGGTTTTTTATTTTCAGTAACAATTAATTTTAAAAAGTTCACGGCGAAATTATAACAGGTTGAACTATTAGCCCAACAGTTTATTTATTTATTTATTTTTTTTTTTGCCTGAAATGTCAAAATTTATTTTAATTTAAAAAAAAGGTTCCAAAAAATATGTAGTAAAAAGTGTTTTAAATTAATTTAAGAATTTATTACACAAATTTTTTTAAAATTGTTTGGTATAATTTTTATTTTTTATATTGTATTTAAGTCTGAATTTTTGACACACTCATTCCTGCCTTGACAAAGTTTAAAGGTGAAAAAATTCTTATATTAAGTTTTAAGTCAGTCACTTAAGAATTTTGGATATAAAGCGAATGTAGCATCATTATTTGCAGTCAATTATTTGTGCTAATTTCTTTGTATTGAATTAGAATATTTATGAATCATTACCATCTCAAGTTATTAATCTATTTTCAAAATATATTTTACCATTTATTTGGATGAGATTTGATTGATTTTTTTTTCCTTTAGTACTCAACATTACGAAGAAGAAAAAAATATTTGTTTTTATTGATGAGTAGTTCTGGATGTTTGTGTAGATGTTTGTAAAAATCTTGAACCTGTTTGGCAAAACATCCAGAAGTAAATGATCAGTGTTATAAAGATGTTTATGGGTTAGTATGATTAAATTAAAATATTCTTATATCTGAACTATTTTTATCTTAAAAATTGAAGTGAAGTGAAACTGAATATTATTCATTTCCTAAAGCATGCAAAGTACAGAGAAGTAGAAAATCCTAAACAACAGACGAATGACTGTTATAAAAATTTGCACAGCGACAGAATGAAACCACTAAAGATTAGTTTTTATGATTTTTGTCTTAATTATTAAACGATTTTGAGACATTTTTTTTTTTTTTTTTTTTTTTTGCAAACAAGAAAAATAGTTATCAGTAAAGTTTTATGATTGCTATATCATTTAATGGCGCCACATGGCAATCACATTAGTTTTTCATTCTTATATTCTCATTTGCTTTATTTTTTCGTTATGGTTAATTTTACTTGTCTTGTTTTTTTTTTCTTTCTCTGCGTAAATAACAAATGTATCATAACGGCATCGATGAAATAACATTCATGCCACTCTCCAGTAGAGGTCTCACACCCACTGTTAAATTTATATAAATAAGTCCTCTATACAACCCCATATTTTACCACCCATTTTATGATGTTGTGTTTTATTTTTTCAGCTTCTTCGTTTCAGAAACAAACAAAAAAAAAACCCGCATTTATGACACACAGCTGTGTCATCTCGTTTTGTAATTTTTCTGTTTTTTTTTTCATTTTGTTAGCTGGAGTTTTTATGTGTTTTATAAACAACATTTTTATTTAACTTTTTTTATACTCTGTATGTATTGTATCAACAAACAGTAGCACAAGCAGCCACTTCTGATGTTTATTGTTAGCCACCACCCAATAACACCCTGCAACTCTGAGCCATATTGTTATTTAAATTTTCATGAAACTCTTTTGGGGGAATGAATGAATTAAAAATAACTACAGCATTATTATGAAAACGTCAGAGTGTCTATAATTTTTTGTTTGTTAAATTTTTTGCCAATTTTTCGACAAAAAAAAAGTTTTTCAATCCATTTCATTTTGTTTCTTTTTTTGTTGTTTCTTGCTTTGAGTAATAGAGACCATAATTTGTAAAGTGTAAATTTTTGTAGTCGTTATGTTCTTATGTGACTATTAGTGTGTGTGTGTAATTGTTTTGGCGCCATCTGTTTTTAAATAGTAGATTTTTTCCAATTTTTAAATGCTTTTTTTAGTAATTGGAAGGAATTGCTTGTTATCATAGATATTTAATAAATGGATTTTAAAGAAATCAGGGAAGGAATAAAATTAGTTGATTTCGAAACATAAATGATGAAATAAATATGGATTTAAGTACATCTGTAAACTTTCTGTCTTTTTCAAAATTTCTAGTTCAAACTTTGCAGTGCAAGGTGTTGGTAAACCTTAGGAAAAAAGTTTTGCATACGACAATAAGTTCTAGCATTAATAGAGATAAAACAAAACGTCTTCGTTGTTCAACCAAATTTTAAAAACGGAAGTTTTTGAGCAAAATCAATCACATTTTCATTTTTTGAGTACCGAGAACAGCCATGTAATAATGTAAATGCGTTCAAACTTAAGTGGAGCATATTTTTTAGAAAATGGGTCAGTCAGTCAAGATAAATTTTGTGAATTAGTAGAGATATATTGATGTGAAAAAATTCAAATTTCTGTAGCATATATTTAATGATCATGGAAATCCAAGTTTTGATGTTAAGAATTGGCTACAAAGATGGAGTTTATATAGATTAGAGTTATTTATATTTAAAAACAATATTTAATGATTCATCAACATAAATCGTCCTTATTTGTGCCAAAGAACGAATGTAGGTCAGTACTATTATATAAATCAAAAAAACGTAACAATTTTTTTGCTGATATAAATAAGAAAATTCCAATTTGGATTCCAATTATAAAAAGAAAAGATATAAATCTTTGAACGTTTACACTTTGATGATTTTTTATTTTCAAAATGACGAAAACAAAAAAATTTTTTACTTGTTTCGAGTCTGTGCTTGAAATATCAGTGCTAAAAGTTCAAAAGTAAATGTATAAAAAAAATACTTTTTAATAAGATTCGGCATAACTTGTTATTATTTCATATAATTTAAAATATATAAAAAAACATCTCACATATTTAAAACGTGTATAGTCTTTCTATATATTTTGTATGGGTTGAGTCAACAAAATAAAAAAAAAACAGTCAGCAAAACTTAAATAAACGTCTGGCAATAAAAAAAAGGCGCAGTGAAAAAGTCAACAAAAAAGCAAAGAATTTAACAACAACAAAAAAATGTATATCAGATTACAATTGAAAATCAAGATAGCAAACCCAAAAAATTATATTTGTATTTTTAATATTTATTTATATAAATATATAAAAATACTTTTATTTTTTTTTTTTTTTTTTTATTTTAGCTTTAACTTTTTAGCTGACACCTGTTGACACTTTTTTGCGTGTGTAATTTATACAAACAGCCCCAATCAAACGAATTAAATGCAAATATATACATATACAAAATTCCTGATGTTTTTGATTTTGTAATGAATTTTTAACATATTTTTGTTTTTTTGCAAATTTTGTTGCTGTTGATATGGGTTTTGCCTTAACGAAAAAAATTACGAAAAAAAAAAATAAATAAATAATATTAAAAAAATTGGCACATTGACTTATCAAATTTCAAGAAACCAGCAAAAAAAATTGATATGTTTTTTTTTTTTTAATTTAAAGAAACCTTTTAAACCTGAAACTAATTTTGCTTTCCTTACAAAAATATAAAAAAATGTATATTAAAATTGTTTTGTGCATTAAAAAAAGTTTTTTTTTTGTTTATTAATTGACACCAAAAAATATATAAATAAAAATTAAAAAAAATAATAAATAAATTTAACAACAAAAAATTGACGGCTTAACTTGATGTGTTATTGTTCTGTAAATTATATTCAAACAAAGTTCATTCAACGAATTATTAAAAGATTTAAAGTCATGACTCTGCTGCAAGTGCGAGTGTGGAAAAAAACACATTTATAAAAAAAGAAATATTAATCAAGTCAAAGAATTAAATAATTATTGTTTTTTTATTAAGAGCAAGAGTATCAAGCAAAGGTACATATAATACATTGATTAAATTTCAAGCCTTAAAGGCTGCATTGATTTTAGGGCTTATAATAACGCTTTAAGGTCTGCATTGTTTAACAATTTGTACAATTTTTTTTCATTCATTGCAGCTCGTCAAAAGCATAAAAGGGTATTATGTGTTATAATTGATACGTGTTAAACCTGTACAGTTCTTACGTAAAATAAACTGCCAGCTGAAGTTTTTTTCCGTGACTTTTTAATATTGATATTAAAACAAATGATTGAACGATTAAAATACTACTTTTTCCATCCCCTTTCCACCTTTTCATAAACTAAATAATCCTTTTTTTAATTAGCTAACTCCCGAATCAATTTCGTTAAAGACTTTGAGGTTAAGTCTGCCAAAAACATTTTTCTTTTTAATGCATTGTTTCTGTCCCTAGATACACAATTAAGCCAGCACTTGTCGCTTGACCGCTGTACATAAATACAAACTCTGTCCGTGAATATGCAATTAAGCCAGCACTTGCCGTTTGATCGCTGTATATAAATACAAACCAATTGAGAATTATATAAACTTAATTATTTGAACAAAAGTTCTAAATAATTTGCAGTTAATGATTCTTTAATAGATTTTATTTGGTAATAATATTATAAATCATCTGCGCAGGACTGGAGTCTTATTAGTATGGAGGCAAATGTTTTATGGCTTTAATTTTTTTAATGAATACTTTTTAAATCATTTCTTAAAGTTATATATTCATTTTTTAACACTTATTTACAATTCCAAAAATTCTGGCAGCTCTGGTTCTATTTGGCAAATACTATACAGTCTCTAAACTTTAATATAGAGTTATTAAAAAGTAATCTCTTAAATTTTCCTTTACCTAAGTTTGTAAGTATAACGTTGTTGTATTTTTTTTTTTATTTTCGAAAATTGCTCCACTTTTTTAATTTTAGAATATTTTAATTTTTTTTGTTGATTGCTTAAAATAGCTAATATTTGTTAGAATAGAATAATTATTGTTATATATTGCTAAGTAGGTGTTAATTATTATATTTTTAACATTTTATTTTTGGATTTAAATATTTAAACAGGTGGTTGGGATACTTTTTTTAATTCAATATTTTTGTGTAGTTTATTTTTAATAATACAAATATTCAAATTCATTGCCTTATTAATTTATGGTCATGTGTGCATATTTAAATTTATTAAAAAGGAAAAGGTTGTCTGTCTAGACTTTTGGAAAAGTTGCTAAAAAAAACATCGAAATTCGACTAGTTTTGAAGTTGTTAAAAGAAATAATTAATAATAAAAAATTATAGCCGGCGGCCTAAACAAATTTTATATTTTCAGAATTTCTATCTTAATTATACACGGTTAAGGAATTTATTATTTATTATAAAAATATGTTACAAACCAACATTTTTAATATGCAGATCAAAATAATAAATAATAATTAAAAAAAACCCGTTTATAAAAACTTTATTTTATTATTAGAGCCATTCAAAATCCGTAAAATTAGTTATGGAAACAGAAATTTTAAAATTTAAATAATTTGTCAATAAACTGTGCTCGTAGCGCTTATCAAGAACTTATAAAACTTTTCTGAAGGTCACAATTTCAAAGAAGAAAAAGTATTCTAACTTTTAGGTTCTTGAGTTTATTTCATATTAAATGGAGGTTTTTTTTGCGAACTATTCAAAATTTTTGTTTATACTTCCATTTTATTCCTCAAAAAATCCGTTGAACTTATGTTACAAATCCTCTAAAAATCAAAGTTATTCAATCTTCAAAGATAATTTCCAAAAACACCCAAAATTATGGAAAGACTTTAAGCCGACGCTGAAAGTATTTTCAATTTCTGGCCAAATAAAAAAAAATTAAATTGTAACCCAAATTAAATTTTGATTATGACGTTTTTTTACCACGATTTATTAAGGCTAAGATTAATACAAAAGCAAAAAACAAAACAGAAAAATTTTAAATCTCTACTTAATTAGCACCTGCAAAAACTGATATTTTAAAACCGATTAAATTTGATACAAAAACTCAATGGAAATGACAGGGGATGAAACTGGTTTAAAGTTCTGAGATTATTTTTTTAAAACTGCCAATGAAATAAATCTGAATTAAAATATATTGAACTTACCTTTCATTATAATCGCTGATAATTCGGAAGCATTCAAATGCATATACAATTTTTCCGCCGAGGAAGTTGTTGAAGTAGTTAAGTCAGCAGCCATGTTAGAGCGAGGTATCAAGCCAATAACAAATAATGAACAGTAATAAATAATTCCAATCGTTATTCTCAAAATAAAAGAGTTATTATCTATTTATTTCAAACTTGTTGCTTTTTTTTATCAAACATAAAAGGTAGCGCGTAATCCAAGAAATAAAGGCGGGCTTTTGCTTGCACTTTTAAATAAAAATATTTTAATTTTTTATTTATTGTTTGAAGTTGTTTATATTTAAGTTGTTTTTGTTATTATTTTTAGGCACGACACTATTTTGTTAAAATTATTCAACATTTTTATACAACTGTATGTTTTAAAAATTTAATTTCTTAGAATATTTTTCATTAACAAAATTGTAGTTTTGCACAAAATTTTTTGTATTTGTTATGAATTATTTTTAAATGATTTCTTTTTATTAATTATAATTTTTCAGGCGAACATGTGTTTTATGAAATATTCCACACACGCGTTATCAACATCCGCCACTATTTGTAGTCGTTAACGGACTGAAATGTTTGCATCTACGACTTCACCACAAATGCTGTGTAAACACTTTGCACATTAGCTATGGCCCGGCTTTACCTGCAACATTTTAAAACACAAATATGCTCGATCAAACTTGGACATCAAACTTAACACCATAAACACACAAACCTTTGGATTCAAACACCCACGATTAACAAAAAAAAATAAAACCGGAAAAACTTCCTATCGAACTCATGCTTGTAGAGAGATTATAGCACCATGTTTGAAGCTATTGTGATGACTCAAAATGTATCATCTAAAAATGTAAACGAAAACCAATTTGTAGTTTGCATAGTAAATGTATTGTTGTTGTTGATTTAAATTGGCGCCTCGAAAGTTGTTTTCCAATACTTTTGCACTTCTCCTGGTGGTTGTATTCTTTTTGGTTTGCGTTTGCTTTGAACGATATCAAACATGCTGCAAAGTTCGTTCTTGCTTGTTTTTTCGTCTCTAAATATTAATGTTCTTCTTATCTCTTTACTAGCTTTTTTTGTTTTTATTGTTGTTGTTTTGAGTTTGTGTGTAGTGTTTGATTCAAATATTTATGAATGAAAATTGTTATATTGCTGTAGTGTCTTTAAAATTTGTATTTTTTTACAGAATATATTTTATAGCATGCAATATATTTACTGCGTTTTCTGAAATAAAATTTCAAGTAAAGTGCAAGTGTACCTACCATAATAATTATTTGAAGAAGTTGATAAGATTAGCACCGATAAAAATCTAAAAAAGGTAATGAAACTAATTTTATGAATTTCATATTTTATTCTTTCAGAAAGAACTGACATATAGTAAAATATTTTTCATTTTTAATTTCTTGCTCGGCCGTGCCATTAGGGCATTGACCCTCTAATATTGTCACGGATTCAATAGAATGTTTAAAAAATTTGTAAAAATACAGGCTTGCAGTT
This sequence comes from Gymnosoma rotundatum, assembly GCA_916610165.2. Lineage (NCBI taxonomy): Eukaryota > Metazoa > Arthropoda > Insecta > Diptera > Tachinidae > Gymnosoma > Gymnosoma rotundatum. The sequence continues at coordinate 121,108,786 of OU744337.1, read as the reverse complement.
AGAAATGCACAGCGACTGCAAGAGCTGAGTTAAAAATTATCTCCCAACAAAAGTTCCAAATAATTTAATTCATTTCAATATTTATTTGTGAGGTAAAAGCTAATAATGTTTTGCCAATGACGTTATAAGTACACACAGACAAAACACTTGGTTGTCAAAAAGGTCAAAACGACTATTTTGATTTCTACGTAGCAAATAAAATAATGCTTGTATTGAAGAAATTATAATTGTTTTTAGAAGTAATTTGGTTGCGATAAACAAGTTTTTGTTAACTTATTATTATTAAATGGTTATTACGCATAAAAAGCGCAACCCGATTGAAGCTGCGGAACTTCAAAATTCAAGTATAAAAGTAAAATTTTTTTGGATTTGATGATGATCCATAATTATGATTATATTGAAAATATAATAATAATATGATTTGACTACAATCATATATTTTAATCAAAATACACGTTTTTTCTTAACGTATAACTAATTGTATTATTAATAGGAGAATTTAAAATTCAATGTCAATATGCATCATCTACTAAAAGCACAATACAAAAAACAAAAAACATTCCTCCCTTTCTGTTAACGTGGCGTTTGTAGAATATTTCGAAACTACTTAAAAGAAAAGTTATTTGATTTGCCTAAACTGAAAAATATTTAAAATTTTAAATGGTAAAAAATTTTTTCAACACAAACGATTTATTATACATACGAGGGCTGCTCTATATATTTCTGACCTAATAGTGAAAATGCGAATATTTATAATCAAAAATGGTTTTATTATTTTTCAAAGTATTCTCCAGCATAATTTATACACTTTTGCATGCGCTCAAACCAGTTGTCGAAGCACTTTTCCCACTCCGATTGAGACACCTCTAAAACATGGTTTTTGAACATTTCAACAGCTTCTTTTGGCGAAGAAAATCGTTGACCACGCATTTTTTGCTTGATGTGCGGAAACAAGAAGAAGTCATTAGGTGCCAAGTCTGGGCTGTACGCCGGATGACCCATTAATTCGACGTTTTGGCCGGTCAAAAACGCTCTGGTTTGAGCCGATGTGTGAGAGCTCGCATTGTCATGGTGAAGAATGATTCGTCTTCTCTTGTTGGTTTTTCGAATTTCTCCGATGACTTCAGGCAAACAAATTGTGGTGTACTACTCAGAAGTGACCGTCCTACGTTGCTCAAGCGGAACAGTCGCCACATGACCACTTTTGCCGAAGAAATAGGCGACCATTTGCTTCGAAGTGCTTCTTCCAAGAACAACTTTCGTTGGATTTTGCTCGTCTTTGAAGACCCACACGGTCGATTGTTGTTTCGTTTCAGGCTCATACGCATAGATCCATGATTCGTCACCTGTGACTATCTTATAAACGTCTTTTGAAGCACCGCAATCGTATTTTTGCAACATTTCTTTGCACCAATCGACACGGGCCTTTTTTTGAGCGACTTTCAAATTGTGCGGGATCCAACGAGAACAAACCTTTTTTACGGCCAGGTGTTCATGCAGTATCGAATGTATGCTGGTGGAAGAAATGTCCAAGGATGTCTCTATCTCTCGGTATGTCGCATGTCGATCTTGCATTATGAGTTCACACACTGCATCAATGTTCTCTGGCACAACAGACGTTTTTGGACGACCTTCACGGAATTCGTCTTTGAGCGAGCTTCGGCCACGATTAAATCCATTATACCAATTTTTCACAGTGCTATAGGATGGTGCTTCATCGCGATACAAAGATTTAAGTTCACCAATGCACTCTTGTCGTGATAATCCACGTCGAAAGTTGTGAAAAATGATGGCACGAAAATGTTCACGAGGTAATTCCATTTTTTTCTATATTAATTTTTTCAAGTCACTGTAAACAACACAAATAATGGTCGTACGTCAAAACGTTTTGAGTACGATTATGCTTAAAAATGATAATCTTTCCAATGGAAATGTCAGTTTGCACTTGGCAGCACTCAGTGTTGCCAGGCCAGAAATATATATAGCAGCCCTCGTACATGCCTTCCTTTAGTGAAAATTTTTTTCGATGAAAGGGAGATAAGCATGATCTTTATTGCTATCTTTAGTTTCCAAGTTATTTATGTATCTCATACTTTTTAATTATAACATTTACATACTTTTATAAAAAATGTACAGAAATGTGTCGACAGTCGGTACATTCGCTTGTTTCGATATTTTGCTTAAGTCAATCGACAGTATAGTTTCGATAGTGTTCCTAAAAATTATCGATACAATCGAATTGTAAGTGCTTATTCTTGCAACTATTACTATCCGATACTATCGCTATCAAAAATAAACTATCGACAGTCAGCCAAAATTAAAACTGTCGATATTACCGATAGTACTATCGATTGTTTTGCAGCTTTGAGATCAAGGATAATTTATTTTTGCTATCGAAAGCAGCTCGCACAACTTATTCAGAAACGTAATTTTCAAAATCCCGGATTAATTTTGTAGTTATTTTATTTATTTAACAGTGACCGTTTTATTTGTATATCAAGATACAGAAGCTTATACTGAAATCTATTTCACAGTTCATTTTATTTTATTTTATACCAGTTAACTATCTTAATAGATATCTTCCCATTCAACTGTCAAGTATTCTATAAATATCAAAAATATCCAAATCAGTGTAGCAGCTAACAAATGACACCCTCACCACTAAATACTATTTGTTTTTATTGTAAATATTAACTAAAAACAAGAATTTCTACTAAAAGAACAAGTACGAGGGCTGCTATATATATTTCTGGCCTCGCAACACTAAGTGCTGCCAAGTGCAATCTGACATTTCCATTGGAAAGTTTGTCATTTTTAAGTATAATCGTACTCAAAACGTTTTGACGTACGACCATTATTTGTTTTATTTACAGTGACTTGAAAAAATTAATATAGAAAAAAATGGAATTAACTCGTGAACATTTTCGTGCCATCATTTTTCACAACTTTCGAAGTGGATTATCACGACAAGGGTGCATTGATGAACTTTAATCTTTGTATGGCGATTAAGCACCATCTTATAGCACTGTGAAAAATTGGTACAATGAATTTAATCGTGGCCGAAGCTCGCTCAAAGACGAATTCCGTGAAGGTCGTTCAAAAACGGCTGCTGTGCCAGAGAAACTTGATGCCGTGCTTGAACTCATAATGCAAGATCGACATGCGACATACCGAGAGATAGAGACATCCTTGGACATTTCTTCCACCAGCATACATTCGATACTGCATGAACACCTGGCCGTAAAACAAGTTTGTTCTCGTTGGATCCCGCACAATTTGAAAGTCGCTCAAAAAAAGGTTCGTGTCGATTGGTGCAAAGAAATGTTGCAAAAATACGATTGCGGTGCTTCAAAAGACGTTTATAAGATCGCCACAGGTGACGAATCGTGGATCTATGCGTATGAGCCCGAAACGAAACAACAATCGACCGTGTGGGTCTTCGAAGACGAACAAAATCCAACAAAAGTTGTTCATGGAAGAAGCACTTCGAAGCAAATGGTCGCCTGTTTCTTCGGCAAAACTGGTCATGTGGCGACTGTTTCGCTTGAGCAACGTAGGACGGTTACTTCTGCGTGGTACACTACAATTTGTTTGCCTGAAGTCATCGGAGAAATTCGAAAAACCAACAAGAGAAGACGAATCATTGTTCACCATGACAATGCGAGCTCTCACACATCGGCTCAAACCAGAGCGTTTTTGACCGGCCAAAACGTCGAATTAATGGGTCATCCGCCGTACAGCCCTGACTTGGCACCTAATGCCTTCTTCTTGTTTCCGCACATCAAGAAAAAAATGCGTGGTCAACGATTTCCGTCGCCAGAAGAAGCTGTTGAAGTGTTCAAAAACCATGTTTTAGAGGTGTTTCAATCGGAGTGGAAAAAGTGCTTCGACAACTGGTTTGAGCGCAAGCAAAAGTGTATAAATCATGCTGAAGAATACTTTGAAAAACAATAAAACCATTTTTGATTATAAATATTCGCATTTTCACTATTAGGCCAGAAATATATAAAGCAGCACTCGTAGGTTCCTTTTTAATTTAATATCTAAAATTTTTTAAAAAGAAAAATGATTTCCAAATGTATGTGGACGTTTTCCAAAGAAAACAAGAAAAATTAGACACTAGCAGAATTTTAATTATTCTTTGGACAACGTCCGCATATATTTGTAAATATTTTTTCTTTATAAAATTTCTAGACATTAAATTAAAAAGAAATATAAGCAGAAAAAAGTAAATATTAATTCATTTATAATATCTAATAATTTTATTTAAGAGTCTTACAGAATATTAAAAGAAGATTAAAAAGAAATTATCAGGTATTCAATATATTTTTGATTTTTTAGAATTTTAAGAATCAAGTAAAAAGTACTTCTTAAAAGTGCCAAAATTGTTTTGTTTTACTAAAAACTTAAATGATGATCATTTAATGGAATTCTTACCCATTTAAATCCACAATATTTGATTTAATATCGTCTGTATTATTAATTAATTAATTTAATTAAAAGGGTTATTTAAGCCCGATAAAACTTTAAATTGCATAAAGTATCGCTAACTAATAAATTTTAATCAAAAAGTGTTTTAATTTAAAAGATCAATACATGGCATTAATATTTAAAATCGCCAATTCTTTACGAAGCGTTTTCTGGATGTTTATCTGAATGTCAGGAGCAACACGAACAATTTTGTCTTAAAAGACATCTGTTATATTGATTTCTTTATTTTAATAAATCGAATAAATCAATAGTTGCGGTCGCAGCGACAAGAGGTCCAACTTCATTTTTGAAGAAATAACATTTATTGTCTCCATCACCAGCGTATAAATAGCACCAAACCAAGCTAAATGTATCGGAGTATGTAAGATTTTTTGTGGATTGGTTTCAGTTCATGAGGGGAGATTTTGTTTGTTAACAAACCAGTTAAGCTTTATCACTGTCAAAAATTTTGCGACAAAACATCAGATCAGCTTACAACTGAATTGCTGACTGATTTTTAAATAATTTTGTAGTTTTATGATATTTATGATAAGTGAGCGCAGTGTTACAGTTCGTTTGATAATTAACCCATTGGTAGTTGATATCGAGTTAAAACAAGTAAGAGTGCCATATTCGGCTATGCCGAATCTGATAAACCGTTAACCATATATGTAAAACTAGCGTAGTGAAGTAACTCCAATCAAATAAACAAATGTTGGGGTGGCAGAGAATAAAAAAATAAGAAAAAATATTAAGTTCTATTTATAACTTTACATAAAAATGTCATTGGCTGTAATGGGTTAAGCATTTTTAAAAATTTAGTATTTTCATAAAGACCTCTTCAAAAGCTTTTAAATTATACCCATATTGAAAATATTGTGCACAATCGTACTTTTCTCTAAAAAATTCAGAGACCCATAACTAGGAAAATATGAGCGAGCGCTAATTTTTTCAATTGATGGTAATTTTCTTTTTTAAACCTCTACGGCCCCATATATAATAATATGGTAAAATTAGAGGCTGGCGTGGTGTTTTGTACGCTGCCTTGAAGGACATGGTCCGATATTGCTAATTTTTAATACAACTCTTTCGAAACTATGTCTGATCAATTGGCGTATTTAAATTTTCTCTAGCTCATCTAGAGCTTTTCCAAAGTTGATTTTAACATCAACACGGACGAATAGACGGACAGATGGACATCGCTCAATCGACTTCGCTATGCTCAAGAACTCAGAATATATTGACTATATGGCGTCGGAAATGGATATTTTAGATTTTACAAACGGAACGACAAACTTAGTAACTCTTTTCCACTTTAAGTGGTGAAGTGTAAAAAAAACTATCAAGATTTCTAACAAAAAATATATGCCCCTATTGCGGTTGACAACTTTTTTAACAATTTTGTAGTCTTTCACAAATCGGTATTGCCATTCTCAACTCAAATGCGGTTGAATTTTTGGTTGTGTTTTTTGGTATTGCGGTTCACCAGTTTGTATGAGTTTGGTTGATTTTGATTGGTTGATTTGTCGGTTACAGAGTTCTCTCATATTTGTAATACATTTCCTTTTTAAAAAATATAAAAATGGAAAAATCGTAAGTAGAGGTGTTTCTTTTGTTTAATATAAATAATTAAATGTTAAATACATATATGCAGGACTTTGAAAATAACAACTAAATCCCAATTTGAAAATCTTGTGCAGCTGATGGAAAAAAATCCGGAAATTGCTAGAGGAAAACAAAAATATCGGTAGTATAGCGACCATACGCACAGGTTTTTTAAATGGACCTTTACCTATATTTCGTTCAGCATTTAACAAAATGCTTTTTTGTTTAATCGAAAATAGCTAACAAATCTATGCAAAATCACTTGTTATTATAAATATCTATTAATTTTTTTTGAATATTTCTTACCTCGCACTGGGTAGATCAAGAGGATTGGAATTATCACGAATTTTTTTACGTATTCGTAGAATATTTATATTGGCGTCATGATATTCAACTTCGTAAAATAAATCCACATTTAAATCTATTTTTATTTGATATTTCTATAAGAATATGGTTTAAACTTATTTCTTGTCTTTTCTTTTGTTCTATTTCCAAAGATATTTTAGGGTATTGCCAACATGAAATTGACATTCCACGTAGGCCACAATAATTACAACCAAAAGTCGTTGTGTTTCACAATACAAAAAAATAATTTGGTTGAGTAAAAGTTGGGTTGACTAATAGACGACCAAACTGAGTTGAGTTGACAATGGCAATAGGGGCAATAAATTCCATACTTATTCATAAAGAATTTTAATTCTAATTATTATTTTTGCTTTCAGAACTTTTAAGATTTCGCAAAAATTTCCGTAATTTTAATTATTGTGATTTTCAGTTTTATTCGATTTAAAACCATTTGCAAATGGAAACCCCTGTACCATTATCGCCATGCTTTTACTGTATGTAAATTCGATCATAGACTTATAACAAACAGCTTTCACATTATACAACTCCCTTGCGGCATGCGGTGTTATGTATTGAAACGGAGCCAAAACTGGACAATTGATTTGCAAATGATATAAAGAAATCTTAACAATAAATCCTAACAAATCTTAAAATAATCAAAGATTCATTCATTCTCGAAAATAATAAAAAAAAATAAATAGAATCCAGCCCATTGCAACAACAACAACAAAAAAAAAATAAATAAATATTTATCAGTTTAAGTTGCAGGCATTATACAACATACTTGGAGATGCAACTTAAGGGTAATGTAATCATTCCAGAAAATATATTTATGCAAGCATGCTGTTGTAACTGCAGTTATAAAGAACTCACACACCGCCTTAATAAATTAAAAAAAGGAAGCAACAAAAAAAAAGTCCAAAACACGTTGGAGTTCATTGTTGTTTTTTTTAGGTTGGTAAATTGTTTGAATTTGTGACTAGATCTCATTATCCAAAGACTTTTATCAAGAAGACAAGGAAAATACAACGAAACAAACACAAAAACCTTTCGCAAGAGGGAGGAATTCAGCTTATAATACAAATTAGCAATTGATATTTTAATGCTAATTTGTAAATCTGCAGAGCTGGGATTATCCAAATCATCACTTGTTTTAAATTATTCATCTACTTATAAAACCACAAAACCTAAAAGGCATATATTACTGCCAACAGTTGTGCAATTCCAAGATGATGTTGCTGTTTGTTGCGGTCGTATACAGAACGTGCTGGCTGGCTGGTTGGTTTATTTTGCAATAACGATGGAAAATTCATAAGCAATTGGGAAACATCAGCCAGTCAGTTTTCAATGATTATATGAGGATGTGTATAAGTAGGTATGGATAATGCTGAGTAGTTTTTTTTCTGTTTGTGTTCTTTTGAAAACGTTATAGAAATGCCGCCACCGTCATTATGGCTCTTCTCTCTAACACAATACAATGTTGGTCATACGTTTACATACGAGTTGCATAGTTACAGCATTAACAAATAAAAAGAACGACCACATTTGTTGTTTGCAACAATACGTATGTATATATTAATTCAACTACGATAAGTGCAACATGCGGCATTTGTTATATGGTTGCAAAAACGAAAATAACAAATATGAAAATAAAATTTTTAAAAGAAAGAAGAAACAAAAAATTTTTTTTTTAATCAAATGCGCCCACTGCTTGTTTTGCATGGATTATTTGCAGAATCGTTGTGCTGCCACTGTTGCTGATGATGTTGTCGATGTGTGGTGCTGGAGTTAATGTTTAAACTCCTCTGTTTTAGATTTTTGTTTTGTATGTTTTGCAGTTGTTTTCACTTCATCTGGCAATCAAAGGTATTAAACCGTGCACAATTCTTATACGACCAGGCAAAGGCAAATGGTTTAAAAAGCTTCTGATTTTTATGAATTTTTGCATGTCCTATACCTGATTGAACGGGCAAACTTTATATAGTGATTTTTTAGTAACTAGAAATAATGGGAGGCGAAATTATATCTTTTTGTTTAGAGGGCCTTGATGATTATCATAATAATAACATCTGTATAAGTCCAGGAATCGTTGATGATATGACATATATTACATATATTACTAACCAAAATGAAAGCTATAATTTGTAAAATTATTTTGGGAATTTTTATAATAATATTTATTATATTATGCAAATATCCCATAAAATTTGTTAAGGCCTTAACATTCAAATATAACTCTCATTTTGTTTTTGAAATTTTTATATTTAAAGAAAAATGTATTTTGCTTTTCTTAAAATCTGGATAAAGTTTCCTGCTTTTCCAAACTACAAATAAATTGCGTTTTTATTTAAATATCTTAAAAGCTATAATATTTAATTTAATTTAGATTAGGCATGTAGCTAAAAGTATGGTAAAGAGGAGAGTGAAGGAAATTATTAGATTCTAGGCATTAGATTACGATAAAAAATTGCGGAGTAAGAGATAGTTCCAGATATTGCAATATAGGAGTCCAGGATTGACAAAAATTCTCAAAAAAATAATAAATTTCAGTCAATAATATCGTAAATATATCAAATAGGTCATCGAAGTTTTTTTTGCCAGATAGAGACGAAGATGCTTCAGAGCTGAATAGTGGTCGATGAGGTGTCCTTGCTTCGTCCTCTATTTCTTCCTCCTTCTACTTATATTGATAGCTTCTGCAAAATTCATTATACAATATACACATTCTCCAAGCATGGGTTCTCATTCTACAATGTTTCAAACTGTGAAATGTATTTTTTGATTTCATATTAAATTTTAATGAATTTTTTAATTGATTCAGTTATTTTCTTAATTCTTCTTTTTAAATTAAAAATATAATTTTTTCGATCATTTATATAAAATATAAACCACAATTTGTTTTAACTGCTTTAAGCAGTTATTTAGTCTCGTTTCAAATGCAAAATTGGTCAACCTACACCATTCTAAAAATATGAACCCAAAGGTAGAGAAGCCAATGTTTCCACCAAATTGTTTTAGAAAAAAAAGTAGATATAATAGATCGCCATTGCAGTTCTCTTGGAAACATCTTCTGGTAAAAGATCCTGCTCAACTCTGCTCATTTTGCAACACTTCTCTTAATTCCACACATATTCCTGTCTAATTTCCCGTTTACAACACCTGCAGAGCAACAATCTTTGTATCACAAAAAATATTCGTAATACTAATATTAAATTGATATTTAAATTCATTGTAAATATTATTTTCATATGAAAAAATCGGAGTCGAAATCCACAGCAGCTAAGACTCTTTTTTAACTAGATTAATTGATAAATAACTGAAAAATATTAATTTATAATTAATTATTGGTTGAACCATTTAGGTATATAATCAAATGACAATTTTAAGGCAGGCCTTAGTTTAACCATTGTTTTTTTAATTTATTAGAAAAAAAAAATATTTTCAATTAATGTTTTACCTTTTACAGATTCCAAGGAAAATTTAAGACCACATGAATGTAATGTATTTGCTGGATTGCTGCATTCTTCACCACATTCTTCGAATTTATGTACCTTTGGGTAACGTACGTTTTTGCTCAATTTTTTTAAGATAATACATTAAACAAAAAATACGAACATTGCTTCTGTTAGAAAGTTAGTGACGCACTGTGTCACGAGGGTAAGCGAAACGGTTGAAGTCAATGTTAGAATTTGAACGTTTTTTTAATTTTATTTTTTAAAAACACACTACTAAGAATATAAATATTTGAATGTAACGATTACCAAAATTTGTAACAGGGTTGTACGTGATACTTTTAGTCATAATAACAACACTGTTTTTGTTTACACATATTATCCTATGTCAGATACCGTTAGAAAAAATATAGTAGTGAGGCAATAACAAGATTTTTTTCAATCGTGAAATTTCGTAAAGAATATAAAAGAATGTAGATATAACACTCTTCCTGTTTTTTTAGTATTTTGTAGTTACAAGTATATATTTTAATATATTTAAAGTTCAGGTGCCCGATGTTGCCAGAATTCTTTTTGTAATTGTTTTTCAGTGTCAACCTCGTGGCGGATTTATCCTATTTTTCAACTGTGGCTAGAGATAAAGCAAGAAATCATTTTAAACGAGTATTATTAGCAAGAGAACATAAAATAAGGCTTACTCTTTTAAAGTTATGTAACAATTGGTTTAAATATTATCTCATGAGAGATATATGTAATACTGAGGTGATTGATTGACTGGCTAGATAGCCAAATTTTTGGTGAATTCATTTGTAATGTAAGTTTCCATATAAAGTTTAAGTTTTGGTTTTGCAATAAAACAAAAAGAGGGCGAGTGGCAAAAATTTCCGCTTATTTTATGAGAAGTGGGCATGGCGTTTGACCGATTTGTTTAAAATTGGCAATATGTTGCAATATTACTAAATATATTCACTTGCAAACTAAAGCTCTTATTTGATTACTAATTTCAAAGTTATGACGATTTTTAAATTTTGGTTGTAGAGAAGGTAGGCGTGGCGTTTGACCGATTTTTTTGAACACAACAGTATGTTACAATATTACTAAATTTTAATCTGATCGGATTTTTAAATTATTATTATTTTTAAATTTAGGCTGTATGGGAGGTGGGCGTGGCACTTGTTAAATTTTCTCAAAATTTCGCACAAGTACTTCCTTTTTTAAGAAATACATTCATGCCAAATTTCTTCTCCTAACTTTAGCTTTTTCTATTTTTGGCCACCCGTTGTATGAAATCGCAACACAGTGCGAAGTAATCAATTGAAAATTATCCACAAACCTTCTAAAGAATTAAATTCAAATTAATAGAAGTGAATATTTAGTATGAATAAAATATGTTTAATACTTTAAGGTGCCGAAACAATTTATTTCTTTGGTAAAAAGTTTTTGCCTTTTTAAAGGATATTTTTTTGACCGCTTTGTGTTGTGATCCCGAAGTAATCAATGTTGCTTAAAATTATTAAAATATACTTTACTTCAAGTTAAGCATGGCTTGCTTGCGTTAAGAATTTTTAAGTATTTTAATTTTTCGTTAAAATGCAAGTGCTGCAATTGAAACAGAATAAATATCTCTTACAATAGGTCTGTTTCTTTACTCTACTTTACACGAAAATTGTTTTCTTACTTCAAAATTGGGTAAATGAGAGCGGTTTAAAGTTCTTCTTCTTCTTGCACGAAACAGCCCAAATCTTTTCTTCGTGTGAGTTATTTAAACTTGTGCAACAGCCTTAAAACACAAACAAAATACAAAATAAATTATTATTTCTTTTTGTTGATTTATTAAAATTAATTTTTTTTTATTAAAACAGTCAAAATACTTCGAGTTTTTATTTTGTGCTTAAAATTTAGATTTTGTGTTCCCGTACTTTTATATAATTTTGTCTCTTTATGAGAGAAAACAATGCTTGCGCTCAGTTTTACGAACTTTACCCAAAAAGTAAAGAAACAGACCTAATATGTTGAATGAGATAATTGTTTTTATTAGTGAAAAACACATAAATACATTGAAAGATTGTCAATAGAAAATGATCGCCGTAAAGCTAAAGAAAGTATGTTACTGAATAACAGAAAGATAGAAGCACTAAAAAGGCAAATAAGTTATGCTTGATGAAAGCTATACGTCACAATATAATTTTGAACCATTTAAAGGTGGCATAAAGAATATAAATTAATTTAAAGCTCAGTAAGTTTAACACACACATTTTTTTACTGTTGTTGCTTAATAATTAATATTAATTGAAAATCAAATAAATAAGTGCAAGAAAGCAGTGAGTTTTTAATTCGCTTTGACCTCCAAAAAAGAAATACAAGAATAAACTCCTTTTTTATTTTTTTTATTAAAATCCTTGTTTTTAATTTTTGCTGAACAATGTTTCTTGTTATAAAATGATTCAAACAAATGCAAGCAGTTATGCTTTCATACAACTAACACGCTCACACTAACACACACTACAAAGGAAATATGGTTTAAAAGTTAACCATGACTGCTTGGCTATGACTTTGGCGTTGACTAAAGCAAATGATTGTGGTGGCATGGTTTTTGATTGTAGCACCCTTACTTTTAGTTGTGTGGATGTGTGTGCATGCGTGTGTGTATGTTTTTGTATGGCAGTTAAGTAATAAGCAGCAGCAACAGCAGCACATTCCACAAAAATATGACACAACTGGCGCCGCACGGACCATTGCCAACTGCTGTCGTTCTTTCAATGTTGCTGTGTTTTATGTTGCCATCATTGTTATTGTTGTTGTTGCTATTGCTGTGTTTTATTTGCGAGTATGAGAGTATATGTGTATGAATCTGTTGTTTGCCGATATTTTTTCTGGTTGTTGTTATTGTTTGCGAGATTTTAAATAATTGTGTGAGAGTTTGTTACTGTTGCAAACAAAATTTAGTTCTTACTTACTACATGGTTCATATTCTGTGATTGTAAGAGCGATGTAAAACAGAGGGAAGCTATTATGGAGGGTTATGCAAAGCATTTAAAGGACTTTTCTTTTAAGAATGATTAAATTGGCTAAAAAACTATTTAAAATAAAGAGTTTTCGAATTTAATAGAAACAGTGTTCGGCCATGACTATGCGTTTCTACAAACTCCTCAAGCACTTAGATTTGAAAAAATAATTGAATTTCTTAAATATTATTTTTCAAAATTATAATTTTTTATAATTAGTTTAATAATGATTATTTGACCCTTTTTTATTAAATTATTTTCTATTTTATTAAACTTTGGGTCCTTATATTTTTTTATTAATATTTTATTTCAATATTTCGGTACTTTCTGCGTACCTTCTTCAGGAAACAAAATTAATATATTAATATATATTTATATATATATATATATATATATATTATTATATTTATATTTTTTTATTAATATTTTATTTCAATATTTCGGTACTTTCTGCGTACCTTCTTCAGGAAACAAAAGGTACGCAGAAAGTACCGAAATATTGAAATAAAATATTAATAAAAAAAATATAAGGACCCAAAGCTTAATAAAATAGAAAATAATTTTTTATAATCTAATTTTAGTATCAAAATGGTAGGTAATACACTTTTTCTATCAGAACTAGTTTTATAATTAATTTTTTTCAATTAATTTTTTTTAAGTGCAGACAAAAATTAAGATTAATTTTTAAAAGTCATTGCATATTTCTTAAACCGATCTGGTGCCCGATTCGTACTTCACGAGGTCTTACTTTCATTTAATGTCGTGATAGCACTTGCTTTTATTTGCGGGTTCTTTTCCATCATAAAGTCTCTCAAGATTGCTGATATTTATTTCGATCCTCCATAAGCATCCACATGCCTTTCTGTGGTATTAATCCCCCCGGGGGTACTAATAGTCTGGCCTAGGTTCAGACGCGTGTAGGGGGAACCAGTCCCCCGGTGTGCAGTCACCAAATCTGGTGGGTACCGTCGAAGGATGCACCAGTATCTTAAGGCACCACGCGAACCGGTAGCCGGTTATTAGCGAGGTACCTTCGGGGTACACGTTTTGGCTGTGGTTAAAAAGTCTATATCTGCAGGGATGGTGCGGAATTGATAGAAGTGTGCCGTTGCACTCTCAACAGATGGGGTTGGATAGTCTTCTAGCCTCAAGAAAGGGTCCTACAAGCCATGTTCTTAGAATTGCAACTCTGTTGGCTACGTGTAGTGGAGGACGCTAGTCGACGCTTTGCATTTCACTCAGTAGTAAGACCACCATCTTTTACACACAGTGTATCCAGCTTCCTCCAGGGACAATCTACAAACATCGTCACTTTTTATTTTCACGCAGCTATTCAGCTTAAGGTACTTTCTGCTGACCGGTTTTTTCTCAGGATTATTACGGTTAATGTCGTGGGGGGCAGGGGTGTATTGACCTAGAATTAGAGGTCCCTTTTCAACACCCGTAGCTCTACAAATTAATTTCAAACATTTAATTTATAACTAAGGACTACCTTACTTTCATCGTGTCTTGTGATTTTCGACTGTCGACTGAAAACCGTCGGCCTTTTTCCTTAACACAGAGGTTCTTGTAATTGCTAGCATTTTTTTAATCTTAGATTACACATGGCATTCACTTTTAGCAAATATCTGCCCGTAGTCCTAAGATTAAAAGGTATACCCCTTGCAAGGTGTTGTTAGCATCTCTTTCCGGTTCCACTAATAGCCAACTAAACAGACTAAACTAGAAATCTGTTGCAAAACTTCTTTGCCCATTCAGGTTCCCATGGTTCTGTCTGATTTCATCAATATTAGAACACAAAAAATTCTCGCTGGGAGGACTATACACTAAAAATGTGGGTCGGTAGGTATTTAGTGTTCGCTTGACTTATTTCTGACAACCTTGTTTTTGCAGCAAATGGCTAAAAGTCGAAACATAACCCTCATGCAACCCTCGCATTTAAGTGCATTTTTGTGCTGTTAATGTTTATTTTCGTATCGAAGTTGTTTTTAGCCACAGACCAAAAGGGTCTTACTTTTTGAATGTGTAACTGTGAATATGTATGATTATTGTTGAAATCTTCTTACCAAATGTTCGTTCATTCAATCCACTATCCTTTTGCCCTCTAGTCAATAGTTCTTACAAATATACAAAGTTGTGTGTCCGCATCATTGTAACCCATCTTTTCAAAACAGTGTTTACTGTGTGTGCCCTCAAGTGTCGCATGCTGTTTTTGGCAGTCTTTATGCATTATGCTCCACAAAAAATGAAACAAAAGGGTTGTGGTAACTGCTTATTTCGGTTTATATTTCTTGTTGCAGTTTATGAGTTTAAATTGAAATTTTCTCAACTGTTTTATTTCTCTACATTTTTTTTTGATGCCAATATTTTCAATACCTCTATTATAATGCGTTTTGTATTTTCAATTGTAATGTCATTGCAAAAGCTTTAGGGAATTGTTTTCTTATTTTTTCGATTTCAATGTTGTTTTCATTTGTATATTTTCAGACTATTAATTCTGAGCATTGACGAAGGTTTGCTTATTTATTATTTTTTATTTTCTTGTTTGTTATAAAATTTTTAATTTTTTTTCTTTATTTCTATAAATTTTGTTTGTAACTGCGGCGGCTTTACGTTTTCGTAATCAACCTTCAATTTCATTTGTTTATTGTTATCTTTTTTCGCTCTTAAAAAACGGGTGTTGTTAAGGTGGCTTAGTTTGCTACTTGGCAAAATGAAAAAAAAAAAAAAAAAATAACAAAGTAGAGGACACAAAAAACACACGGTTTTGTACAATTGTTGTGAAAATGGTCACATATGAATCGGTGTTTTATTTTTATTTTGCTTTAAGTGTCTTTTTAATTTTAAGGATCTCATTGTGATGATAA
This sequence comes from Gymnosoma rotundatum, assembly GCA_916610165.2. Lineage (NCBI taxonomy): Eukaryota > Metazoa > Arthropoda > Insecta > Diptera > Tachinidae > Gymnosoma > Gymnosoma rotundatum. Next base: position 121,093,042 of record OU744337.1, on the reverse strand, counting down.
GCGAGTTTTTTTTCACAAAAATAAAACTTTGTTCCTTTGCGTTTTTTGGCTAAAAAACAAATATTTAATTGAAACATTGTTGCTGCTCGTTTTCTTTTATAATAAAATTAATTTCCAAGAATTCATTTGAAAGTTTATAAAGTTTAAGACTGCTTACTAAACGATTTAGGTATCATTCTATTTAAAATTTTGCAATTTTTATTTTGTTGTTGTTATTATTATTTTATTTACTTTAAACTTATTTTAAGCTCGAACGAATTCATTTTACAAAAAAATTGTTTATTGAGTAATTAAATTCTAGTGCAATTTTACTTAATGAAGACTATTTAAACAAAAAGAAAAAAGGAAGAAATTAAAAAAAAAAACTAAAATCACAAATATATACTGAGTTTTTCCCTGATTTTTGATCATTTTGTATATCAAATTCTTTGTTATAAATTCTCATTTGGTCAATAAACTTATTGAAGCTAAATACAAATTCATCCTATTTTAAATATGTGTGAAAAGATTCCGTTGAGTTGAGTTGTGCAATGTAAATAGTTTGCAAGAATACCGAGGATGCATGAAGCAATCAAGGAAATGCTTCATAACATTCTGCTGGTATCATATTTTTTCTCTTTAAAGAAATACCTGTAAAAGTTTTAAAATAAATTTTCTTGAATAAAAATTAATTTAATTAAACCAGGGGAAAATAAAATTATCAGGTATGTGATGAAAATCGAATTGTTTTGAAAAAAACGATCGATTTGGTTTTAGGTGTGAAGAAATCGATTGATTTCACTCATTATTTTTTCAATCCCATCTGTTTCTACGAAAAAATTTAACTCGTTTTATAATTTTTCAAAAAATATATTATTGTTTTGCATTTACATTTGCATATATTATTTAAAAAATTGCTAAAAATGTTGTAGCCACAAGCTTTATATTAATAAATGAAAGATCAAGACAAGAAAAAATAAAAAGTAAACATTTGTGGGATTTCTCAAATCCATTGGATTTAGTTGGTAGTGCATTACCATGAAATTTGTATTCTACTGAAGCTAACTTTTATTTTAGTTTTTCAGAATTCTTTCGTGTCAATATGGATGCATTTCATTGGATTTTAAATAAGATTGGATAAAATTTTCAGAATTCAAAAATTCTTTGACAATTCAGCTAGCAGCATCTCTAAAATTCTTTGCTAAAGACAGTTTTCAGCGGTCTGTGGGAAACGACACAATTATTTTCATGAATCGTACTACTTTCTGCAAGTGCTTTTCAAAAACCCTAAATCCTTTGGAAAGAAAGCTTTGCAAAAAATGGATGAAGCTACAGATGGACAGGGAGGAAGTTCAAAAATCAAAAAGACATTTCTCAGACAAATTCGGAATTCCAGGGTTTATTGGCTGCTTTGACGGGACACACATTGAACTAATAAAACCGGGCGGACAAGACAATTTATACTATAGTAGAAAAGGCTAATTGACAGTTGATTTTCTTACACTCCATATCTAAAAAAATATGAAGTCTTTTGGATATATTTGCTAAGCTCAGACTACTAAACTTTCAAGCAATAATACAAATTTGGCACAAATTCACTAAGTCATTGTTAAAAGATATTTGATCGCAGCTTAACCAACATAGCAGGGAGGGTTTTTATTATACATAAGGCTGTTAAACAAAATCTTCTTTTTTCTAATTGCAACAATATTTTTTAGGTGGTCCAATAATAAGTCTCTGCCAAAGTTTTTTTGCTTCTATCCTATCTCCTTTTACAAATCCTTGTGCCAATTGCGGATTTTTTCCATAAATTCAGGCAGCGTGTCTTCTTCTTGTTAATATGTATTCCCCTAAAGAATTTTAAAATCACATAAACCCCAGCTAGCAGATCTGATTACATACACAAAAGCAAAAGTCCGTTCCTATAGTGGTAAAACGTTAAAACATATATAGTTCTCAAAATTTTTGTGATAAAAATGTCATTCTAAAATAATGCTCTACTTTATTTTATTAATGATAACACAGCCCGACAAAATTAAAAAAATTTTTGCTTCTTTGAATTTATCAACTATTTATCGTCTCTGTCAGCTCTAGTTTTCATGATATAGCTTTTTTAAACCTTTCACTGTAAGTGAGGAGGGTATATATCGGTTTGTCATTCCGTTTTTTCCGAAAATATCATTTTATGTGTAATTGCTAGCTGATTAACGGGAATTTTATTTGTGCAATATTATTCAGAACACTATTTTTTCAATTGCTTGTAAGAAGTGGTTTATTGCAGTTGGCAAAGTTTATTAAAAAAGTGTTGATCTAAATAGAAATGACTTCCAATAGAAGATGGTGTAAAAATTCAGCTGACACATTTTGTTATATTTGTGGAAAATACACCTTAAAAGAAAACATAAGACCTATTTCAGAATGTGTTAAAACATCGTATTTAGATTACTTTGGAGTTGATCTTGGTGACCCATATAAAAGCTGCGCTACACACATTGCGTGTAATACCTGCTGTATAAATTTGCAACAGTGGACTCAAGGAAAACGAAATAGGCTTAAGTTTGGTGTGCCGATGGTTTGGAGAGAGCCCAGAAATCATTTGGACGACTGTTACTTCTGTTTAGTGAGTATTGCTGGTATTAATAGGAAAAATCTAAATAAATGGCAGTATCCCGATTTACTGTCAGCGCGCCGTCCAATTCCCCATTCCAAGGATGTTCCCATTTCAAAACTAAATGATGCATCAGAGCTGAATACGGAGTTTGAACATAATATCGCTAATGATCTAACTGATTGCGACAGTGTTTTCGCAGACACAGAAACTATTCCTCAACATTTTAATCAATGCGAGTTGAATAACTTAATTCGAGACCACTAATGGATCATTTGTGTTGATCTTAAAATGGTAAATTTTCTTTTTGGACAACAGTGTGGTTATACTAAGTACCCTTGCTGTTTGTGTCTCTGGGATAGCAGATTCAAGCAAAAATGTTGGCGTCAAAAATATTGGCCTACGAGAGAAAAAATGATTGTTGGCGATAAAAATATTCTAAATGAAGCTTTAGTTGCACGTGAAAAGATCGTCCTACCACCGTTGCACATCAAATTAGGGCTCATGAAGCAGTTTGTTAAGGCTCTGAATCATGATGGGGAATGTTTTGCATATATTTGCAGCAAAATACCTAAACTAAGTAGAAATAAGATTAGAGCAGGAGTTTTTGACGGTCCCCAAATAAGGCAGTTTTTGAATGATAACGATTTTGATAAGTCAATGACCGAAACTGAACGAAATGCATGGACATCATTCGTGCAAGTTATAAAAAATTTTTTGGGAAATAATAAAGCTGCAAATTATGTTCAATTAGTGAAGAATATGCTGGATAAGTTCAGAGACCTTGGCTGCAACATGAGTATTAAAATCCATTATTTGCACAGTCACTTGGACCGATTTCCCAAAAATTTGGGTCATTTAAGCGAAGAACAAGGAGAAAGGTTTCACCAAGATATCAAAATAATGGAGAATCGGTACCAGGGAAGGTGGGATACACATATGATGGCAGACTACTGTTGGAATTTGCAAAGAGACTCTAATCCGGCTGTTCATTCCAGATTGTCTCTTAAAAGAAGCTTTACATCCTGTCACTAGAATTATATTTATTTTATGTTTTTAATGCTTTGTGAGAAATTTTTTTATTTTAATAAAACTGTATGAAACAGGTTTATTTCTTTGTTTTTTTTTTAATTCCTATGGAAAAGTTTTACTATTTAAATACTTAAAAAAAGCTATATCATGAAAACTAGAGCTGATAGAGACAAACTGATTCCAGATTTGAATTCAGCGCACCCAAATTAACTAGAATCAGTTGATAAATTCAAAGAAGCAAATTGAGTGTTGGCCTGTATAATGCTTTGAGACCATTTAATAATTACGTTATATTAATGCTTCTGTTTTAAATAATTATTAATGAAACATTCTATTTGAAAAGCATTACCATTAGTGAAAATAATGGTATTGATATTGATCATTCATATTCGTATTTATGATTCAATGCTAATGAAGTTGGTAATTAATTAGTCCATTCAATTAATTACATGTATGGTATCTAGGGAACAATTATCATAATAATAATAATTTTTATATAAATGTATTCGCATGTGCACGTCGTATGGGTTCAGATACAAGACCCTTGAATATCCTATGAAAAATTTGGCTAGAATCCACTGATGAGCTATTTGCGCTGTAGCGAAATAGCCTTAGGAATATGCTCTCCCCGCAATAGTACAATTCATTTTCTTAATTTTAAATACTCGTAATAAATATTTCATAAAAATATCATGAACAATTTATATTTAAAGGAATCGAGCACAATTTACATAGATTAACATAAAAAGCTTCCAAGTTAAAAAATTTGCATATTATATATAATGATTATAATAATATATATAAAATAGAAGTATTAGTTTAAACGTATGACTTTTACAGGGACATATGTATGTACCAATGCAATCGGACAAATACATCACCGGAAATTTACAAACTTATATTTTTGTTCTACCAATTTTACTACGTCTTAGAAGATGTACATGTGATCATATAAAAAACACCAACCTCAATATTATTTATCATCCTTGAGCTATTCATACGTTTACAATCTAGATTATCTGTCATTTTAAACGACTTTGAAACAAAAAGTCATAGTTATTCTTTCTACACAAATATACACTTGCTATCTGTGACACGTTTTTACTGGCCCACACATTGACAACTGTCAATGCTAAACATATAAATAACTTCTAAATGTCCCGATGATTTCATTAATTTTCACTCAAAGAGGAAGTAGTTTTTTGTGTCACTCATTCGTTTGCTCAATCACTCACTAGACCACAAGACGTAAACAATCTACTAAATAAAATTCTAGTTTACGAATATATTGGAATTTTAATTTTTATATGTAAATTTAGCTGCGAACTGTTGTGACCATCCAATATGTATTTTTAAAACAATTTACACTTCTTGAAAGATTAACTACGAAATATTTATGCACATTTTTATGCACTTTATCGAACCTTGAATTTTAAATTATTCGCAATAATCTTTTCGCAACAAAATATTGTTAAATGAGAGAGATGTCTACGGTGTTGAAGTAGATTTATCTTTTTTATTTGTTTTGTTAAAACAGATGCATGTGCTTTTCTAGTGCTAAAATTGCTACATTATTCGACATTAAAAAGAACCGGGTTGTAAATTGAAATAAAAAGATATTTTAATTTTGAATCTGAAATGTCGGTTTTCCGCTTTGAAATAAGATAAAAATTCACTTTCGAACTGTAATAATAGTCGAAGTGATAGTATTTTCAAATATTAGTGTATGAGCCAACAAAGACCGCGAAACTTTTCATGAAACTGGTTTCATGAAATTTTTGTTAGTTGGCAAGAGATGTAGTGAATTACACTGTACAACACACCAAAAAATTACAAGGTCCGGGCTATAAATTCTGATAGAGGAGACAAAAAAAAGATATACGTGTATCGGCGTTTTGAAAGTTTACATCTGGATTTCATTTGAGAGGGGGTTAAAGTTTCCCAGCTCTGGCACATTCTTATTGTTAAACGGCATAAGAAACCATGTGACCCTTACATTTTAGGTAAAAAATATGTTCAGCAGATTTATGTAAAATGTTACGGAGAACATTTTTGTAGAAATGTTAACCCTCTAACTCCTCAAGATATGGGTCTTTTTTGTCCTTCTTTTAAGAAATAGCAAAAAACAACATTAAAACAGGGTTTTAGAGGGTTAAAATGTTCCACAAAAATGTTACCCGTTAAATTTTACTATAAGTCTCTGAATACACCAAAAAGGAAAATTCAACCATTAAGTCAGAAATAAGACCCAACAAGAGACAGCTTAGGGTTAATTTCGCATTTATTAAGAATTTTGTTTTAAATCAAATTTGGATAGCATTAATTACATTTTTTTTTTAGCTCTAGGCAATTTCACTTCATTATCATACAATGTCCAGCATATTTCAGCGATAAGCGAATGAATGCTTTTACCTTTATAGCGTTCTTCAATGAGTGCGCATGTCTGATGAAATTTTTCACCATGCTCATCAGATTCTGTTGAAAACTGGTTCTCAAAGTAATACATATGGGAATTTAAAAAATGAATTTTTGTTGACATATGAACGCAATAAAAGGTTCCTGTTTCAGCGATTGTTCCATCAACATAATGACTAGGACTTCGAAGTTGTAGCACAGGTACTGGGAGTTCGTCAGAATGCGGAAATGGCAGCATGGCTGATGGCACAGTTTTGTATACAAAACTCTTTCGCCTATATCTATTCAATTTTAATATGGCACACGTAGCACGTAGCGTCATTATGTTCACCTGGATCTAACCATCGCATAGAATACCAAACTGCATTGAATTTCGTTGACCTTCAGCGAGAGTTCAAAAATAAAACTATAGTTTTAGAACAAAAAAAAATTTTATTACCTTTGGACCACAAAATTAAGCCATTATAACAAATAAAAAATAAGAAAAAAAAAACATCAAGTGAAAAAATTGGAGCTCGCCCATATCTGCCGAGGTACGGAGCTTAGAATTTTTCCAATTTTTTTAAATATCAATATGGATATCATATTAAAGCTTTTGAAAAGATCTTTAAGGAAATAGCATTAAGAGTTGATGAAATTTTTATGTAAAATAATATATATGAAGTACCAATTTTTGTTTAATTCTTTGTCCCCCAATATTTGCTTTTTTATTGGAATTACTTCACTGAACTAGATTTACATATACTATATGGTGAAGGGTATATAAGATTCATCATAGCCGAATATAGCGCTCTTAATTGTTATTTACAATCTTTAAGAGGAGAAATAATTTTGCGAAGTAATTGAAAATGTATTTATGGCCTCAATAAGGTGTTGTTTTATCATTATTTTTTTTATCATTATTATTTCTCCTCTTAAAGATTGTAAATAACAATTAAGAGCGCTATATTCGGCTATGATGAATCTTATATACCCTTCACCATATAGTATATGTAAATCTAGTTCAGTGAAGTAATTCCAATAAAAAAGCAAATATTGGGGGACAAAGAATTAAACAAAAATTGGTACTTCATATATATTATTTTACATAAAAATTTCATCAACTCTTAATGCTATTTCCTTAAAGATCTTTTCAAAAGCTTTAATATGATATCCATATTGATATTTAAAAAAATTGGAAAAATTCTAAGCTCCGTACCTCGGCAGATATGGGCGAGCTCCAATTTTTTCACTTGATGTTTTTTTTTTCTTATTTTTTATTTGTTATAATGGCTTAATTTTGTGGTCCAAAGGTAATAAAATTTTTTTTTGTTCTAAAACTATAGTTTTATTTTTGAACTCTCGCTGAAGGTCAACGAAATTCAATGCAGTTTGGTATTCTATGCGGTGGTTAGATCCAGGTGAACATAATGACGCTACGTGCTACGTGTGCCATATTAAAATTGAATAGATATAGGCGAAAGAGTTTTGTATACAAAACTGTGCCATCAGCCATGCTGCCATTTCCGCATTCTGACGAACTCCCAGTACCTGTGCTACAACTTCGAAGTCCTAGTCATTATGTTGATGGAACAATCGCTGAAACAGGAACCTTTTATTGCGTTCATATGTCAACAAAAATTCATTTTTTAAATTCCCATATGTATTACTTTGAGAACCAGTTTTCAACAGAATCTGATGAGCATGGTGAAAAATTTCATCAGACATGCGCACTCATTGAAGAACGCTATAAAGGTAAAAGCATTCATTCGCTTATCGCTGAAATATGCTGGACATTGTATGATAATGAAGTGAAATTGCCTAGAGCTAAAAAAAAAATGTAATTAATGCTATCCAAATTTGATTTAAAACAAAATTCTTAATAAATGCGAAATTAACCCTAAGCTGTCTCTTGTTGGGTCTTATTTCTGACTTAATGGTTGAATTTTCCTTTTTGGTGTATTCAGGGACTTATAGTAAAATTTAACGGGTAACATTTTTGTGGAACATTTTAACCCTCTAAAACCCTGTTTTAATGTTGTTTTTTGCTATTTCTTAAAAGAAGGACAAAAAAGACCCATATCTTGAGGAGTTAGAGGGTTAACATTTCTACAAAAATGTTCTCCGTAACATTTTACATAAATCTGCTGAACATATTTTTTACCTAAAATGTAAGGGTCACATGGTTTCTTATGCCGTTTAACAATAAGAATGTGCCAGAGCTGGGAAACTTTAACCCCCTCTCAAATGAAATCCAGATGTAAACTTTCAAAACGCCGATACACGTATATCTTTTTTTTGTCTCCTCTATCAGAATTTATAGCCCGGATCTTGTAATTTTTGAAAAAATTTGATTTTGTTGTACAGTGTTATGTACTCGCTTCTGCATTTGTTGTTTATGTGTTATTTGAACGAATTTGAAATTTATATGCCATGAAAAATTCCATACAATAGCGAGGCGAGGAAACTCGCTAAAACTTTAAAAAATAATTTAAAGAAAATAGCATGGAAAAATTAGAAGTTGTAATTCTGAGCCAAGTTTGTCTAAGAACTGCTTTCAGGAATTTTTTAAAATGTTTAATAATTTTCCGATTTGCTGTTAGCGTTCACTTATTCAAGAATTTCATAAATTTTTGCAAAGTATCATTACATTTTTCAATATGTAAAAATATCGACAGTTCTTTGAGACACTAAAATATTGTTCAAGCTTCTAACGTAAATCAGATGGAAATGATCTTGTTTTGTTCATAATTACTTTAGAAGTTTAGATTATTAACCAGCTTTTGCTACTTATTATAGCAATATGGGTTGAGGTAAGCTACTCGCCTTATAGCTTTTTAAGCAAATCAGGTTTATCTTTATTTAAATGAGCAAAATTTCAAACCATAGGATTCTTCCTTCTAGGAGGTTATTTTAGATCAACATTATATGTTAAAAAGACTGCATCTTTTTAGTAATGCAGTCTACACAAAATTCGATCACTGAAGTTCAGGAAAATTTATACAAATTGACCATGTAAAATTTTATGTTCCACAAAAAATACCAAAAAATATATATCCTCTAAATCGCTCGTTGCCGTTGCTCCAGTAAATCCTTATTTAAAATTATAGGAGTATTTGAAGGGACGATATACAATTTTCTTAATCGTCTTTAATTATATTTCATTCTTAACCAAAAATGTACTTTCCATGAGTAATTTCACAAAGAGCCCTTTTGAGAGAAAAAGAGACTTGCGGCTACGCATAGAATGCAAGGATACTTGCTTTAAATTTGTGCTACGTACAATTCCTCCAAAAGCGAGTTAGAATCACAAACAAGGGATTTATCAGCTAGTATGTTGTTTAAAATTTTAAATTTCTACCTGTTACGGTTTCAAAGATAAACCAATATATGTCTTCTATAGAAACAGAGTTTTATTTTTATACCCTACACTACTGGTAAAAACAGGCTACAATATCCATTTCTGACCCCATAAAGTGTATATGTTTTGAGTCCTTATGCATAGCAAAGTCGATTGCGCGAGGTCCGTCTGTTAGTCTGTGTTAGAGTTCAAATCAACTGTGTCAAGGTACAAGATAAGCCAGAGATATTTAAATACACCAATCTATGATGTTGAAAGTCAGCAAATTAGGTCCATATAATTCGAGGGAGCGGGCTAAACACTACGTCTGCCTCCAACTTTTTTATATCATTTGCAACAAATCAAGTATAGTTAAGTAACTCCAAGCAAAAAAACCAATATATGGCGCGATAGAGAATAACAAAAAAAAAATAGTGAAGAAATTGGCGCTCGCCCATGTTTTTGCGAGTTGTGGGCTTCTGTATTTTTCATAGAAAAGCTGATGACGTTTTATGAAAAATTATAAAAAGTACTTAATTCTTTTTCTTTCTTATCTTTTAATTCTCTGTCACGCCAAATAGTATAGAAATTTCAAGGTTCTGCCCATAATGGCTTAGAAGGTAAAATCATATATATAGCTGTAACTTACCTATGGGTACACCCTATTATTCTTGACTTCATTCTATAAATTGTTTACATAGTAGCTTTAACAATGCAACTTCTGTAACATGCGGTCTCCACTATACATCTACTTGGTATGAATAAAGTAATATGAATAAATACTGCCATCTAGAATGGTTGCACATACATATTGGAGAACTTGTTATATTCTATGCAAAACGATCGTGTAAGCTTTCATTGTGCATGAAGTTTTTCGCCAATTCAATTTAGAGACCATAAATATTTGAGTCGAATAAAATCAAATATTCTTGAAGGCAACAGCCTTTTTTGAAAATTTACGTATTAGAAATTGTTTAGGTCTATTTAAAATATTATTTTGCATTGCAGGATGTTTGCCATAAGACGAAATCCCAATTAATGCCTAAAAATATGGAATATGAAAACGAAGTAAAAGACGAATTTTAAATTTAAAAATATAAAATTACTCATATAACTATTTAATACAGCAACAATGACTAACTTAACATACAACCCAATTTAAAAAAAGCAGAGTCTTTAGACAACATTATCAATACATTTAGTATAAATGTATTTCTTAAGTCAAACATGCATGAAGAAAGAAATATTCAAAGGAAAAAAGAAACACAACAGATCACATCCAAAATGCAAAAAAGGTAGAAAACATGAACAACGCATTTGGAAAATTTAAATAAATCCTTTTGAGCTTCATGCAATCAGAATACATGTGGTGGTAGCCACTTCATGATTAAACAAACTACTACGAATAGTATGTTGCAAATAGTATTTGTAAGTTGGTAATAGTTTTGCATACAATGCGCGTGTAGGTGCATTCAGCGGCAGTTTGTAGTTGTAGTAGTCGTTGTTGTCGCCATTGTAGTTGGTAGTTAGTTTGCTTGTATACCTCAAATGTACTTTATCAGATGCATGCAACCACGTTTTGTCCAAAGAACAGCATCGGCGGTAGTATACTTGCAACAATAAGGATTGTCGGTATTGTTTGTTTTCTTGCTGTTGTTGTTTCTGTTTTTTTTTAACTTTGCATGGTAAACTAGATGTGCTTTTTATAGTAGAGATTTGTTAACAATAGATTTAGAATTGTTATGCCCAGAGTAGACACTAAAACACTACAACATACTAAAACTAAGTCTTTAAAAGCGAAAGCAAATTCCAATTGTGGTAAAACAACAATGACTATACAATACATCTGTACTATTGTTTAGCCAACTTTCGTACAAAAATAGAAAGATTAAGGTTAGTTTTTGGGATTGAAGCAATTGTTGTTTTGCAGTTCAACTAACATTTATTATAAAGGCCATTTAGTTATTTAGAAATTTTACTACTAACGTTTAAAAGCTTGGAAGTATGTTATCTTTTTTTTTCTTTGGAGCTGGAGACAGCTGTTTTTGGTTTTAGCGGTAGTGATGACCAAAGTCGGTGTTCAGATTAAGTGTGACTGTGTAAAGTGCAGGCTAGTTGGCTGGCTAACTGGTATTTTATGTTGCTGTGTTCGGAAAACAAATAAACGACGAATATCATGCATATAAATTCAATGTGACATTAACAGCACGTTTCATACGCAAGCAATATGCACATGCATGCATCATGCAGGCATACATTTGTGAATAACGTAAGAGCAGAAATACCACCATCACCACCGCCTGCGCTAAAACCAGCACCATCACTGTTATCATCAACAACATCATCTTCATCAGCGCCACTAGTCTAGAATCTGGCAAAACAACAGCAACAAAAGCAAGAGACACTTAACAACAACATTCGTACTATCATCGTCATCGTCATCATCATCAGCAACAGCAACAATAGCAACATCGTTATACCGACTGTTTTAACATTCTCTCTTTCATCATCATCATCATCATCATCATCTACTTCTTAGGATATAAGTGCCAGTTGTCGTGCCACTTAGGCATGCATAAAACAAAAACAACAACAACTGCAGCTACAGCTACAACAAGTTTCTGTGCAAACACATCTGGTCCATAACAAAAATTCAACCATATTTTATGTACATTTCCAAACCCCAACAACAACCAACCTCATCATGCTAATACAGCCTACGCCAAGTTGATTTGCAAGTTCCACACCATACACCTCGCGTAAACATTCTGATGATGTCGTTTGCAAATTTTTAGTTGAAACTGAAAATCTTAACGCATTGCATTTGTATGGTACAAAAGTTTAAAGTTTACACTTTTTTTTAGCATGCGCTTGTTGTTTGCGCAAAATCGGGGTGACCAGTTCTTTTTAACGACTTCAGAAAGTAAAATTGTTCATTAATATTTTTTGCTTTATGTCATTTATGGAGAGATATTGAAATATTTTCCTTTATTATCAATTGTAGGAAGTTAATAATGTTGGAAATTAAAGTGTGTCTCCATTCAACATACGTAATTTGGGCCCATGCCAAGAGCAATAAAAAATATAATCTTCAAATGTAAGGTGTGTGTCCATAGATATAATCTTATAATTTACAAGTACAAAAAGGAATAGAAATTAAGGAATATTTTTTTTTAGAAAAATCGCTTTAAGGCTTAATAGCCCCTTTTTAGATTTTCGTTGTTTTCTTTAAGACGTAAAGAGCATATTTTTGATTTTGGTTTAATTTATGCCAATTGGTTTTGGTGCCTATTTGTTTTAAAGTTTCTTTTCTATTTTGAAGTCGTTTTCTTTTAGAAAAATAAAGTCCCATACTTCTTTTGTGTGACGAATTATTAAGAAAACAAAGAAAAATCTTTTAAGTTGTGTACGAACTTAGTCTAATAGCCTTTTTACACTTGCTCACATCTTCATCTTTCATTAATTTGCCAAGATGTTACATCTTCCCCATAAGAAATACATAGGGCTAAAAACCAACATCTTTACAAGATATTTCTATCTCATTTTGTTCCACTCAACATCTTTCTATAATTTTAGTGTCATCACTAGAAAATGGACATTAAAATATAAAAACGAAACGCTTGTCAAAAAAATACAATGAATAAAATGGAAGAGGCGCAAGGTTATTAATTTTAAATGGCCATACTCATAAATTATAAAAATAACTTTGAAATGTGTTTTGTGACAAATTTTCCATACAAATTTGTTATAAAATATATTTTAAACCTATAATATAATTATAATTATTTTAAAAATTTGTAAATAGTTTTTCTTTCTAATATATTTAAAAATTAAAATATATGTACGTGAAATTAACCAGAATTAAATTTTTTATTTTCTTTTTTATACTAAAATACAAGGCACATTGATATGCCTTGACTAAAATATTCCTTGACTAAAATTAAAAAAATAAAAATTTTTTAAATGGTTTTGTATAAAAGCCGCTTTGAAAAAACAATGTAATCGTTGTCTTATCTAAGTGCAAACTCTCCTTAAAAAATTCCGGACTTCTATTTAGAATATCTTATTCCCAAAAACTACAATTTCTTCGTTCTCCAGCATAACTTCTGCTAATTCTTCAACGGCAATAATTAAACCAAATACTATAGACTTTGTTAGCACCATTTTATTAAATAGATTAACATTTCGGTACAGGCATAACAAAGTGTTTGTCAAAGATGAAAGATAAAAGATTTTGCAAATGTAAACGGCTTTTTTCATTTTCAACTTCTCCCACGCGTTCCTCATAGTGTAAAAACCCTATAATGAAAGTAATATTTTTTATTTATAAATATATTTACCAAATTTGTTGGATCCATAGATATTTACAGCCTAATTTATATAAATGCGATTAATGCTGATGAGGGATGTAGCGATCCAGAAAATGCTACATTATATTTTGCTAGTGTCTAATTAGTTCCTGTCTTTTTTTTTTTTTTTGGTTTTTTTTTTTTTTTTTTTTTTTTTGTTAAAGAGGAGTAGAACTCGGCCAAGAATACCTATTTAGTTATTTTTGTAACCGTGCTACATTTTTTAGGAAAGGGATAAACGGGAGATAAGCCAGCTGGTGAATGGAGAAAGGTATAGCCATTTTATAAGTTATTTTACCTTGCCGGCGAATATTTTTCGATTTCCGCAGGAGTTGAACCCTTGCCAACCAGATTTGTAGTCAACGTGCTTACTACCATGACTATAGAAACTAAAAATTTAAACAAAAATTTGTAAATAAGGGCCTTTCCCATTAGGTGTTTAATTCCTAAGTGCAGGAAGATATTAATTAAAATAATAGAAAAAAATAATTGAATAAAAAGAAAAAATCATCAAGAGAAAAAATTGGGGCTCAATGTTCTTTTTTTTCAAAGAGGGCATTAATAACCACTTAGTTTGTAACCGTGCTACATTCTTTAGAAAAGGGTTAGATGAGAGAGAAGACAGGTGATGAAAGGAGATAGATATAGCCATTTTATTAATTATTTTACTTCGACAGTGAATATCTTATGATGAAGTGCCGCGAAGAAGGCTGCATGTTGAGTTATCAGTGTGGATATCATTTGAAGGCTTTAGAAGAGAGCTATTAGAAAATACCAAATTTTTTTAAAAATACTAAACCCATCAAGAGCCGAAGGGTTTTTTATTTATTTATTTATTTATTAATTCTCGTTCACCCCAATATTTGTTGTTTTGATCGGAATTACTTTACCAAACTAAATTTACACATATAGTGAAGGGTATGTGAGATTCACTCTTACTTGTTTTGTCTACATAGTTTCAAACCCAGCTTTTCAAAGCGGAATTTTTACAAATTTTTCATGATTCAAAAACTAGAATGAACGAAGTTTATAGAAAATACTAATGATTTTTTAAATACTTCATTTTTTTTTTTTTGCGATAATAAAATGACTCCGTTAATAAAATAACCATTCTATCGATATTAAAAGTGCTATTATTGATTAAATGACAAGCATATTTTAGTGATAGTAAAAACATTTATCACAAGCAAAAAAATTTTTTCTTTCTGGTTTTCAAAAAAAAAAACATTTTTTGGTCTAGTCCAAAATAAAAATTTTTATATTATAATAACAACATTAATAAAAATTTTCATAATTTCCAGAACAGCACTGTTAAATATAAAGAAAATTTTTTATTAAATCTTAATTCATATGGTCACCTTAATCTATTTTCATACCATGTATTACATATTTAATATTCTCTTGATGTTGTCTGCAACTGGCAATCGTTGGTGTTACCACAATTATAATGGCTAATGCCATTGACGCCAACACCGCCAACAAAAGTAAACACACAACGCAACACACACTCATTCATACAGTAAGTCAGTCATCCAGCCAGCCGTGTCGTTAACATGTTTTGCGACTGAAGAAAAACTTCCACAAAGAAATAAAACTAAAAATATTTATACAAACCAATATTCGTGTAAAGGATTTGCATAAAACAAAAACAAAAACAAACAAACAAACAAAAAATTGGAAAAATATGCATATACGCACAATTTCCACAGTTGGTGGCATTCACGTCATCTCAATACTGTGTGTGTGTGCATTTGTAACATTAAAACTGGGCTCACGACAGCCGTAATAACAAACGAAAAAAATGGCAAATATTTAAAAAAAAGCTGGCAACTAAAATCTACACATACATTCGTGCATAACCACCAGAAGCTTAACATTCTCTACATTATTGTTTCTTTTGGAGAAAAAATATCATCTTCGTATGGATTAACGTTAACATCAGGCACTAAAATATCGTCGTCAGTGTTATTGCTGTTGTTGTCATCATTATTATCTTCATCGTCACCCGTGGCAAATACAGCACCACTGATGACGATGCAACGAAAATTACGACGATGAGTTCGTTGATGGTGATGCAGTTAAATTACCTCACAATTCGCGTAAATTTTCACTTGTTCTTACCTCGTTTGTAGATTTATATTTGTGGCAAATAAGCCATCACACAGTGCACAGTGGGACCAATAGTAAATAAAAAAATCTCTTATAAAAGTAACTATTTATTTTAGTAAAAACTAAGGTTGCACCAAGCCAGAAAATAAAGAGTTTTAATTTCTTATCTATTGCATACACATGACAAAATAGCTTATCAATACCTTAATAAAAATTTGAATAAAACCTTAACACTAAAGCAATAAAAGTGTTTAAAAGATGCTAAACTATACAGTTTTAAACTAACATCCAAATTTTCCAATTCTGCTGATTATAGAGTGTCCGGAAAAATAATGCAAGATTTACAATTTGCTGTCATTTCTCTACAAACAATACCTGACAGCTATTAGTTTGACTGATACGGACTAGAGGTTTCGTAAAATAGTTTAAATAATACATTTGACTTAACCTTTACGTATTTTTGGCAACAACACTAAAAGCTAATCCTGCCCATTTGAAATTTCGCATTGTGCTCTAGCTAATAAAAAATCAGAACTTGATAGCCGATGTGGCTGCGATGGTGAAAAGAATTGAAGATACATGAGTTCACATCCCAGCCGCCTCTTAAATAAAAATCTGACAAGAGCGAGTTTTAATCATACATGAAGGATTACGTATAATGTATGGGCGACATTTTATTTTTGTGTTTTTTATATTTATTTGTTGTTGAAAATTTAAGCTGATTATTCTTTAACTTACGGTCTCTGTGGAGGCACTTTTTAATTTTTAAATTTATTGTTTACAATTCTTTTTATAGCGGACAAATTTCTACATACTCGGCATAAATTCCAAATTTCAGCCTACTATGGTTCCAAAATAAATCCGAGAATGCAAAAATCAAATCGCTATTGGAACACGCTTTAATCAAAGATTTATTTTTGTACCTGTTGTGTAGCGGACATAGATTTTCACACACTGTACAAATTTGACGTTTCTGCTTATTACAGTTCAAAAAATCGAAATATTTTTATGAATATCATGTCACTTTTGGAACAATCTTTTACTTTTACTGTTTGTTGTTACAGCGGCTATAGCAGCACACCTTCAGGAGTATACCTATTACTGTTCTAGAAGGACAGAAATTGGTGAATTGTTGAAAACAAGAAAATTACATCACTATTTGGACACCCGTTAATTTAAAGATAACAAGTAATAGCTTGTTGGGAATACAGTTTTACATAACTTATGAAAATTTAAAATGTTTGCCCATCGCAGCTCAAAAATAAACAATCTTTGTTTGCTTTAGTATTTGTTGTTTAAACGGCTGTTAAGGTTTCAGAGATAGAGGGCTGAGACAGACGGACAAATGTTATAGTGAAAACAATAGGGTCACGATTTTACACTTTGGCTACGAAACCCTGAAAACAAGGACATCATTGACCAAAACTCGACGAAAAATATCTCGACTACGGCACGTCACTGGTGAGTAGGTTTAGAAGGGTAAACAAGAAGGAGCGCGAGAGTTAAACTCACGGGTTGTGCGGTCTGGAGAGCTGCGCAGTAAAAGGCGGATTTTACGTAATCAAGATTTTTTAATTTTGCTGAAGTCACAGAATATTGCGGTTAATGGCTTGATTAGTAAACTGTAGATAGTAACACAAGTGAAAAAATAGAAAAAAAATTTTAGTTATTACTAAAATATCTAACACTAATGGATTTATTTTTCGGGGTTTATTTTATTAGATTGCAAAAAATGTATTGGCATAACAAGAGAATTTTGATAGGGAAGGCTTCAGCTTTTTAACAAAGACACAATTGTATCATATGTTAGAAATTCCACAGGGCTAAACTGTTCTGATGGTGGATTAGACCCCATCTCCCCACGCCAATGTGTATGTGCAGAGCAGCTTAAACCACAAATTCGCTCTTCCACACACAGCCTGCAGTTCTTGACTTAAAAAAAATATAATAAAAATAAAAAATGTTCCTAACAAAATAAATAATTGTTTAATTATATATTTAATTAAAATAATAATAGAATCAAATAAATATTTAGTTCAGGTAATATCTGCAAACAAATAAAACTTTTAATAGCTGTTAGTGAAAATCCCAGAGCATGCAGATTTTATTCAAAGTTAAGTGCTTTAAAAGGATCAGCACAAAAAACAAACGTAGAAAGTAATTCAAAATGTTGCTAGATGCCTAATCCGTATAACAGACATACTACAGGGCGATTAACTCTCTATTAAATTCCCATATCAGAAAAAGTATTTCTAATAAAGTGAAACGAAACTTTAGAGACAAATCAATGAAACCTGTATTGTGCCACTGTGTGTTGCTTTCTTACTCTATCAAACCATCCTTTTTTAAAAAGAGGGAATTTATTTGCATTTAACGACTTTTGAATTCTCGTTATTATTTGATCCAACAACTTGCATCATTTGCTTACCACTTTGGATTTTATTTTCTCTATCTGTCGGTAATAAATATTGTTCTTGACTTGATGGGGGTTTCTTCTGTTTCTACTCAGTTTTTTCTTTTTCATCGTTGTTACTTTTAGTTTGACCCCACTAACTTTGCGTGGTGTTAGTAATGGTGTTGGTGGTAGTGGTGGCGGTAGCGGCGGCGTCTGTTTTATTTGCTGGCCATTTGAGTGGTGTCTGTTTGTGTCAGTATCCTTTTTCTTGATTGTCTGTTGGCTTAAAGTTCTCTACGTATTGTACACCTGGGGTATTTTTGATTACTTTATAGACCAAACATAAAAACAAGCAGACGGACATCTTTAATGAAAGATAAATAGACAGAAAAAACTTCAAACAGACAGTTGAATGAAGAGACAGATAGATGGAAGAACGCAATTCATTGTGCGTGGGCAATAATCTTCATAAACATATTTATTGATTTGTTGTTGATGTTTATTAAAAGTGACTGATGTTCTTTTCCTTTGTGGAGGGGGAAAGGCTATTGAAGTTGTAACATAAATAGCAAATTATATTTTTCTTATTTCCGACTGTTTTTTGTTCACAAATTCTCGCAAAAAAAAATTTAAATTACTAACATTTGCTTAAGGAAAAAAGAAGGGGGAACAAAATTTAGAGGTTGGCGTTCACTTGTTGGGGAAATATTCAGGTGGGAAGGCAACGTGAAGCAAAAATTATTATATAATTGAGTTGTTAGGAAAATTGAACTATGTTTAATCTTGCTTCTTTTTTTTCTACTTACCATAACTAAATATTCCTCTTGCGTGGGAAAATATTGTTAAAGTAATAATATCTTAAAACATTTTCAAATAAAAATGCAATTTATTTGTTGGTTTGGAATAGCAGGTATCTATACGTATTTCGCCGGTTGCTAAAGCAAGCTTCTTTATCCAAATTTTTAGAAAAGCGAAAAACATTTCATTTAAGTATAAAAACTTCAAAAACAACATGAGTTATTTTAGAAGCCAATACAGAAATGGTAAGGCTTTAACAAAAATTGCCAACAAACAAACCACGCTTTTATTTTTGCTTACATTCCCTTCTGTGTTAGGTTGGTTACATGCCAACTCTCAATGCAGACGTAAGGCGTATTAAAAATAAAAACAACACAGTTATTTTTTTAAATTTCTCAAGAGAAAAAAAAAACATAACAGTGATGCCAACAGTTTGCACAAGCAATTGCATATAATTTTTATTTAAACCAACAAATAAATTGCACTTTTATTTGAAAATAATATGGGACATTAGCATAATATAAAAAATAATATTATAAAAATTCCCAAAATAATTTTTTTAAATTGTTAAAGTCAACTTTATGAAAATCTTACTATTTTTCTTTTGCACCAGGCTAGTATAGAAGATATTTGAACGCAATTTTACGATAACAAGTTGATAGCGTCAATGACTTTTTTAAGTCAACTGATCAACAGCATGAGATATGCCGGTGACACTTCTTTTCTAATTTCATCAAAAATTGGGACTCTTGTGTTGAAGTGAAGAAATGCCTACCGTAACTTTCGAGCAACACCCGTAAAATACTTTACAAAAAGAATGGTCATAATAGTATAGACACACCTGGGACAAACAAAGAATTTCACACACATTACTACCAATTCGTCATCCAAGAAGCGTGGCCTAAAACTCAGTTAGGACGACAAAATTACTAATTAAATAATTAATTTTATTGATGTGTGTCAGTTGATAAAGTGACTTTTATGTAAACAAAAAGAAACAATAATTAAATACAACAACAAAAAAAGAATAGTTTTCATATATGAAAGACATATAAATAAAAAACAAAAAAAAAAACAGTATTAAAAAAATTTAAAATAAAATGAGCGTCTTTGTTCTAAGTATATAATTATTCCAAAAAAGCCGATTTTAAAATATATTTTAGGTGTCTAACAGTTCAAGAGGTTATCCATAAACAACAATTATATCAAATATTAAGACACCCTCTAATATTCAAATCCAAATTTATACTTCTTGTTATAGCGGAAATGGCAATACAGGTTCTTTGAAATTCTCAATCATCTGTCTAAAACTGTTCAACATTTCGGCAATATTCATCAAATTACGTCAACTATTGTAACAACCTTTAATTTATAATTTTAAATATTTATACTATTTATTTTACTAGACAAAGTATTGGACATTCTGTCTAATTTTAAAATGTTTGTATATAACGGTTTAAAAGATAGCGCCATTTACATCAATTATGGAAACAGTCTTTAATTCCTAAATTCAAATTGTATACACGTTGTTATAGCGGGCCTAGAGCTACAGGCTCCTTGTAAATTTTAGCTGTCCGTCTACAACGGTTTAAAAGTTTGGCCATATATATCGAATTACACCAACTTTTGGGACACCCTTTAATTTCCAAATCCAAACTTTATACTTGTTGTTACAGCGAAGTTAGCAATACAGGTTTTTTGTAAATTTTACCCGTCTGTCTACAACTGTTCAAGAATTTGGCCACATACGTTAAATAACATCAACAATTATGACACCCTTTAATTTTTAATTTTAAATATTTATACTTGTGTTATAACGGTTATTAATATAGGCCCATATAGATCAATTTAATTCACCTGTGGGGACACCCTTAAAATTTTCGTTTCATTTTTGTATTACCTTTTGCTATTGGGAGTTGACCTTTACGGTTCAAAATACACGTTGAGATTATGATTGTTGTATGGGGTGTCCCCTGTTTTTAAAACGTTCCAAATGTGTCACCATATACTTTTAAATAAAGAAAATATTTTTAAACTCGGTTCATAATTGACTGAAATTTAGATGAATTGATAACCTCCTTTTCTTTTTTTTTAAGTCGGTTAAAAATAGAACAGGGACAGAAAGTAACTGTTAGTTTTTAAATTTTACATCAAAAAACCACACATAAAAATGATCGTAGAAAATTTTGGTTGGTATCATTATGATGCATAGGTGATGTACATGCAAATTTTTGTATGACTTTTAAATTTGTGCCTTTTTTGACATTTATTATTTTACTGAAAAAATAAAAGTGATTTTTTAACTTTTAACATTTTAAGGCAAAAATAAAAGTCATGTATTAAATTTTGCATAGTAAAACGCAAGTTCTATTGCTGTCAATGCTATAAATGATAAAACATCCGTTAACACAATTTCAAGAACATTGCAAAACATAATTCTCTTATTTTGTTATTAATAATTATTGTTGTAATAACTGCATCACTGTTAATTCTTTCATTATTTTTCTCTCAATGTGAGTTTAATATAGAATGGTTGAACAGATAACGAATTAGAAATCATACACAGAGAAAAGAGATTCGTTACGACAACCGAATTTGTTTCCAATCGAATTTCAGCGGTTGTGAGTATTATTTGGAATTCGGTTGAGATGACTGAATGAATATGGTTCTCAATACTTTTTCAAAAATTTATTCCACAGTCGATATTAAATATTATTGTGTGGTGAATAAAACAGCTTAAATAATTTTAATATGTACTTTTATTTAAAAAAAAAACAAGTTGCAGAAATAAGACAACGTATTAATTACAAGAATCGAATCATATAAATCCAGCACAACGCCACTCATAGTTCTCCCGATTTCTTTGTTTACATCTACTTTCTTTCATTTTTATTTGCAAATACCGAACTTGTTGTGACTACGAAGAAAATAAAACATTTTATTTTTATTTGCAAATTTCTTTTTTAGACAATTTAAAACTTACCTTTCAAGGATTTTGAGGAACTTTGCGCTATTTTCAAATGATCTTTATATTTTTTAAACCAAAATATCGCTTACATTTTATATTTATTATTTATTATGTTTTTATGTCAAAAATATTTTGAAAGAAGTAACGCAAACGATTTATATAATTCTAACTACCAAAATTTAGTTTTCAATAGAAATGTGCTGAATTAGCTTGGTTGCCTCTCCCAATTAATAGATTTCGTTCAAGTAAAGGCTTAGATCAGTCAAGTTAACTTTCTAAACAGTTGTTGCAGCTAACCTTTAGTAATAAATATTATTTGATAGTTTTGAATATAAAAAATATGTCATTATTATATTTTTTATATAACGAGAAATAAAATATGATAGTAGTAGTTAACTTTATAATATATTAACCGATTGTTTACAAATCTTTTTTCTGTGTGTAGTTGAAAGTGATAATTTTTTATTTTCAATGGGTAGAAAACCAATATTTTTAGATCCAAAACTTATGCTCGTGCTGTCCCACACAAAAATTGAAGCTGCTAAAAATCATCTTAAGAAAATTGTGCTCCAAATACAAAGCGTGGTAAGCTTAATTAAACGCTTTATTAACTATTTTAAAACCTCATAATTATTTTTATTTGCATTTAAGGAAAACGTAGAATCCCATCCCTTATCAAATACGGCCAATTTTGAAGAAGACTTATTTGTAATTGATGAAAGCTCCCTTGCAAGCACGTCATCCTTGTTAAGCAACGGAATGAAGGATATAGAACTCAATTATTCCTCCTCAGACGGCGATGTATTAACTGATGGTACCATTCGACAAGCGTATTTCGAAATCGACAACTACAAAGAAAAACGCTTAGATGTTGCAGCTGATTTACTAGAATATTGGGATAGTAAAAAATTTACTCTTCCATGGCTGCACAAACTAGCATTTATTGTACATTTTGTACCTGCAACTTAAGTCAATGTTGAAAGGTCATTTTCAGCACTCAAATTGATTTTGGGGGATTTGAGTTATAATTTATCTGAAGAAAACTTAGAATCAATTTTGATGGTAAAATTAAACAGCTGAGCAAATATAGTAATAATAATAATAACAATAATTTTTATAGACTTCTCTAATATACATCAATTATTATTACCTATAAATTGGAGGCAATAAAACTACCGTTATACTATGCAATACTTAATTCAAGACTTTTATTTTTCCCTTAAAGTATTAAAAGTTAAAAAATAACTTTAATTTTTTGATTAAAGTAATGAAAGACAAAAATAACTTTTAAATTTTGCCTTAAAACATAAAAGTTAAGAAATAACTTTTATGTCTGCCTTAAAAAGTTAAAGTTCTTGACTTTTTCGATAAAAGTCATAACAGTTACGGTCCCTGAAATAGAAGTAAAACTGTTGTAGAGTTTGTTAGGGATATTGTGGACGCATTCATATACACAAATGTGTATTATGTCTGATGACGAATAGTTGCAACGAAAAATTCGCCATTCGTCCCGTATTCATAAAATATTAAAATAGATTTAAAATGCAAAAATGTGTCATTTAACACATTTCAAAGTTGTTCTATTTTTGATGAATATGGTATTTTTTTTATGAAAAGCATTTGTACTTTAAACAATCCTAAAGTTTAAAGTAACACCAAAGTAACCATGATCGTCTGTGTAAGAAAAATAAATCTGTTTTATTTTTGACGAAGAATATTCGCAACCAAAAAGTTATCTGGTTTTAAATTTTTCCTTTAAGAAAGCACAAAAAGTCAGAACGTTTAAAAACCTCCCTCGTTATACACATTTGAATAGAAAATATTGCAAAGTGAATATAATGATTCGCTATAGCACAAATGTAGCACAATAAGTTTCTTTATGCTAAAACCACATTTTTTATCGCAATTCGTTTATGCAAATTTATGTTACACTAAAATCATATTTTAAGAGTTCCGCTTTTTTTAAATATTTCATCAATATAAAAATTAATTCACAAAATATAACATTTTAATATTCCATTTATTTAACACTTGACAACATTGTGTCACATAAGTAACTGTTTAAAATTCATTAATAAACACAAACTCAAATTAATTTCCTATTAATTTTTTGAAAAATTTAGACATTTCATTTTAAATATTATTGATTTGTAATCTAATTTTACTGTACATTGCTAAATAATCTTTACAAAAAAAGACATTTGGGTCATTATTATTCGCATTTTAATGATGGTAAAAATGTTATGAATGGCACTCCTTAAACTAGCTATTAAAAAACAAAGACCAAATGGTTGTTGTTATCTTTGTCACAAACAAAAAATCATCTTCATTTTCTAATAAAACAAAACACATCAAAATTATTTGAATAGAAGTATTTAAAATGATCTTTAGAAAAAAAATATAAATTTGCCACTTTTATATCATGACTGTATGAAGAGCTGAATTTAAAATTTTTAAATCCGTCTTCTGAATACTTTGTCATATTTTACGCCGCTTGTTGAAATTGAAACATCAAAATATTATTAAATATTAATAATTCTTTCATGGTCTTTTCTTTGCAGAGATATAAACAATAGTTATGCAAACCATACTATTTATGTTGATTATTTCTAAAACTACTGTATTCTAATTCAAATTTGTATTATCATCAAACTCGATATCAATAAAATATTTTTGTTATAAAGCTTAGAGAAATTTCTGAAAAAAATTATCAAAATATTTAATTTATGCACTTAAATAAGAGTTTTTGATAGACACATTCTTTTGTATTCCTGGTTTCTTTTTGCAAAAAAAAAAAAAATGGGAGACACAAAATAGCAGATAAATTTTGCAAATAAAATATTTAGATTTTAATAACGCCCACTTTAATTTTATTGCGTTTTGTGCTTAAAAACAGGATTTATAAAAATTCCCAAACAAAATATCAAATGTCTTAAAGAAACTTTAATAATTATTAAGCGTATTAAAGAGCAAATGAATGAATGTGTAAATTATTTGAATATTTTGAATGAAACTTGATTTTTTTGTTTCCATTTATATTAATGAATATAAATTTCCAGTTTTAATATTTTAGCTTATTAAAGCTCACAATATATTTTTTCTACTTTATAATGGGAAGTATGATCGTTAATATATTGATACGTTAATATAAAAAAAAATTAAATAAATGACCAATAAATGATTCACCCATTAAATATAGTTTTACATAGATTGTAGTAATCTATATAATTCCAATTTTAAAATGATGGAGACACTTCTAAAGCTTTAGTTAAACTTGTTATCAATGTTGTCAATTCTACACTTGGTAAGCAACAAGGTTGTTATTTCACCATAAATGTCCCAAATAGTTTATCATGATCATATAGGATTTTTCAAGCAACAACATATTGTGTGTGCCAAATCGTAGGACTCTACAACTATTGTATAAATATGGTTGGCAGTTTCATATATTTAAATGTCTGTGATATTTTTGGAGTTCTTGTGAGATAGAAAAAATTTAAACACAGCAATCGATCAGATATAGTTTCGAAAGTTTTTCTATTGAAAGTCAGCAGGAACGGTCCATGACCTTCGAGGCAGCGGGCAAAACACCACGCCTGCCTCTAGTTTTTCCATATCATTTGAAACAATGAAGTAACTCCTTTCAAAAAAACAAATATATGGGGCGATAGAGAATTAGAAAATAAGAAAAAAACAGCAAGTGAAAAAATTGGCGACCACCTATATTTTCCGAGTTACGGGGCTCTGAAATTTTCCAACTTTTTAAAATGTCAACATGGGTATCATTTAAAAGCTTTTGAAGAGATCTTTAAGGAAATACTAAAATTTTTTAAAAATGCTTAACCCATTAAGAGCCGGTGACATTTTTATGTAAAATTATTAATAGTACTTTATTTTTTATTTTCTTTCCTTTTTTTTAATAATCTGTCAACCTAATATTTGGTTTTTTTAACCCTAGAATATCATACTTATTTATATGTCGAAAACATCATACTGCGTCGAATCGACTACGCTGTATTCAAAAGGATGCAAAAGATGATCTGTATATAGAAAATTTCCAATGCTTAGTTTTTTCAATAGTTTCTTAGGATTTTATTAAAATAAAACAAATAAATGTTGTTTTTAAATATAATTTAATCATAAAAACTAAGTTTCACAGCACTCCTTCAGAAGAGAAAACAAAAACATGCGTCGTCGTTTCGATGAAGTATGATATTCTAGGGTTAATTGGAGTTACTTCACTAAACTAGATTTACATACATAGTGAAGGGTATATAAACACTCTTACTTTTTTGTATTACTTATTATATTTATATATATTATATTCATATTTCTGATTTTGTTATTTACTATTAAAATTTAATTGACATTGTTTAAAAAATTGACTTATTTTAATTATAATTGCTTATATCAATTATAAAGAAATTTTAATGAAACTATTTAGTTACTAACTACAATTGAAAAAAAATGTATGATAATTAAATTTATGATGGCAGAACCTTAAAAAAGAACTATGCATAAAACAAGTAAACATTCACCCTTTTGAAAATTTTAATAATTTATTTATTTTAAATGAGGTATGTAAGTGTAACACATCTATCTAATATCTAAAGCTACCTAACACTTCAGACAGCAGATCTTTTTACTTACACGAAAATAACGACATGTTCGCATAATGCCTCACTTTTCCTTAGAATGTTGAAATACACATGTTTCACGATTTTTTTTTTTTTTTATAAAAATGCCACTTTAAAATAATGTTCTACTACAAATGAAAATTTTTACTTAGTGTATAAAGACGTTTGTTAATGGTAATGTTTAGAAACCATTTAATCATTAGTCAATGATACTGACTCTCTTTATTAACTTATTTTTAACAAAACATTTCCATTAAAAATAATGGTAATGCTAAAAAATCATTATCTTTATTTATTATTCAATGCAAATGAAATTGACAGTTAATTAGTTCATCTAATTAATTACTCCCATATATGATCATGTTGAAGTTTAAGTAATAAAGCACTATAAACATGTATTTTAAAAGTTCCGTCTCTGCAAAATGCATTTAATTTAATACAGACTTTGTAACTCTCTATTACCACTCACCACCTGGCTTTTATTACGAATCATTTTTTCTAATCTGCATCAAGTGTTTTTTGTAAATTGTTATCGCTTGCACAATTAATCAACAAACAAACATCTTAAGATTTGTCAACAACTTTCATACAAGAATGTTTATTTTAGTATTTTAAAATACTAAAACCAAATCAAGAGTTTGTTACCCAAAAATCTTTAAATAAATTATAAAGTAATTAAAAAAAAACGACTTTGAAACAGACAGACGAACAGAGGGTCATATAAATAGCAATAGGTATACCCTTTAATTTCTAAATTTAAATATTTATTCTTATTTTGCTAGCGAACATGGAAGTACACATTCCATGTAGTTTTCTAGTGTTTGTCTATAACGATTAAAAAGTAAGGACCATAAAAGTCAAATTAAGTGAGCTATGAGGACACCCTTTAGTTTTTCTTAAATTTATAGTCGTGAACAAAGTATTACACGCATTGTCTAAATTTTAATTTTACATCTATTATGGTTTGAAAGGCAAGGTTATATACATAAAATAACATTACCTATGGTGACACCCTTTAATTTCAAATTTTTTACTTGGTGTTATATCAGTGACAGAAGTACAAATTCTATGCAATTGTCAATTATTTGGCTATAATGGTTCAAAAGATAAGGCCAGATAAGTCTAATTATGTCACCTATGGGACACCCTTTAATTTTATATATTTAATTCCTTCTGTTATTGTGAGTTATAGTGATAATTTTTTTTTTTCAAATTTTATAAGGGCGTTTCTTTCGGTTTATGAGACATGTAAGAATCATGAAAATGAAATAAATCTGCAAACGTCACCTTTTAATTGAAATATAAAAAAT
This sequence comes from Gymnosoma rotundatum, assembly GCA_916610165.2. NCBI lineage: Eukaryota > Metazoa > Arthropoda > Insecta > Diptera > Tachinidae > Gymnosoma > Gymnosoma rotundatum. Next base: position 121,065,123 of record OU744337.1, on the reverse strand, counting down.
CGGACGAATTGAAGTCAAGTAAAGATTTAACAATATTATTGTTTTTTATTTGATGATCTACAAGATCCAGGTAATTATTTTAACTCCGTAGAAAATAAATAATAAATGTACCTCCCTGATTTGTAATAAATTATGCATTTTTAAGTTAATTAATAAAGTCATAAAATATTTTTCCTAAAATTATAAAAAACATAAATTTGAAAGTTGTATTTTTTTCTATCAAATTAATATGTAAATTGAGTTAAGTGCTTAATGAATGCGCCATAAAAAACATCTCATTTTTAATGTGCTACTAAAATCAAACAATCTTTTTGCTGGGTTTTGACACTTTAATGGCCAACATGTGACAGCTTATTTGATCATTTAATATGAAAACCATTGGATGAGTCTTTAGAAGTTAAGACTTTATCACTTTTATGGTGTTATAAAATCTTAAATATTGCTTGTAATAAAAAATGATAAAAATTATAATTTTGACCATCCAACAAGTGTGGATCATAATTTATCAGCCATTTATAGATTTCTTTGATATTTTTTTTTTTGCTATTTGTCTTAATAAATATGTTTGTTCGCATTTCTGTCTAAATGTCTCTTTGCCATTTTTTATTCAGATAAATTCCTTAAGCTCAAGAACTCGTAAATAAAAATTCAAAAACCATCATCTTGCTGTTGGATTGTTTTTTTTTTATTAGCAGCCACTCAAATCAAGCAACTATTCAACTAACCAGTCAGCCAGCAGCCAGGTCCCTTGATTACATTACCAGCACTTAAGGAGCACAAAATTCAAGCTGTGGATGTTTTCATTTTATGTTCAGTTTTTGTTTTTGTCTGGTTAAGCCACCAAAGCAATTTATAGAAGGCGGTTTATCACATCACAATTTAACTTACCACCATGAATTAATGACAATTCTGTTGCCAACATAACAGTTGTATACTATCGAAAAGTGAATAACATTGTTGTTGGTCAAGTTTGTAAGAAATATGGAGTACCCTATAGTTTGATTGACTTTGTGAAGCGAGAAATAAAAGTTAGTTTCGTAGGATATGGCAGATTCGAATGTATTTTCTATAGCATTTCTGTATCTTTCTACTGTTAAAACTATCAGTGGATATCGCCTATATACATGAATCAAAAAAAAAAAAAGATTGCGCATTCAGCCGTTCAAAATATTTTTCTACTGAGCATCTACATCACAATAGAATGAAAATGAGTGTTTGTTGTACAAAGTGTATGAGATTTTTGGGTGAAAACTGGAAATAATTGCATAACTTCGAAACAGGTGCATCGATTTGAACAAAATTTTAAATGGAAAGAAAAAAGAAGTAGTCGAGTAAAAATTATATATTTGAGCTTGAATCCCGAGAAGAAGAAGAGCTACCAAAATTTTAAATTTTAGATTATATGAAAATTCTTATGAAAAATTATTAATTTCTAAGTTATTTCATTAATTATTCTAAATTAATTTTTTATAAAGGGAATACATATATAATAATTATTAATGACCTTAATGCCAAATAACTGAAAGTAAAACAAATTTGTTTTCAAAATAATATTAAAACCAAAATGTTTAAAATATAAGTTAATATTTTATTTGATTTTCTTTTTTCTGTAGTCTTTATGCTCCGCACTAAGTTTTTGTATTTTAAAATATATTTTTGTTTTAAAAAATAGCTTTTTTACTTTTTCATCACGTTTAATATAATGAGCATGTTAAGTTAAATATTTTACGAAATCTTTTTTAATGAGAAGACCTCTTTAATGTGTTTTATAGTTTCAGGTGTCGGCTTTATTAGTCCGCCCTCGGATACATGATCAACCCACAAATACGTTGGACCTTCCTCATTTTGAGCCACTGCAATATCTGGGATATAATTTTTAAGTTTGTGGCAAATATAGCAAGCGAGGCTTTCGAGACCATCATACTCTGATTCGGTTAATTTTTTTTAATTTTTAATAAATTTTCACCGTTTTTACTTTAAATTTGTTGCAATTTTCATACAAAAATAAAGTTTGTTTACAAAAAATATTCTATGCCTACGTCACACATGAGAGAGGGAACGCTACACCTTCATATGTATTTATGGTACACTACTGGGATTAATGCAGGCCTGCCATATTTGCCGATTTATTGGCATTTTGCCGATTTTTTGACTCGAAATTATCTTAGTACTGATTTGCAGATTTTTTCGATAAACTCTAAAAACTCGGTAACTTTGTTTGTTTTAGTGAAAAAAATATTGCTTTTGGGCATCACTAGAATACCTCTTACATTAATAACCAGTTCGTTGTTTCCCAAAACATTGTATCCGTAATAATGAAAGTCATGCAAGGAAAAAAAAACCATGAGCTGATCAATTCCCTCACACCACGTTTTTTTTTTTTTTAACTAAATAAGTTTAGTGTGTTTTTCATAATAGCCAGGCATGACACAGAACTTAATTCCGATCGAAAGTGGTTTCAATTCATCGAATTGGTTCTTCAGAAAACGAAAACCGAAAATTTTCTTCGAAATGAAACAATTTTTAAACTTGCCTCCTTAATTAATTAGTTGTCTCAAATTTTTTATTTTTTCAGTTTACTCTGGTTTCTTTTATTTATATCATAATTTAGTCTAGTTTATTACTTTGGTGTGGATAATGTTAAAAACTAAGAGTGGAGTTTTAGCCTTTTTTCTTAGGAATAAACAAAATTGATCGGAATCTAAAGAAGGTAAAACAAAGTCGATCGGAATAGTTAATACGGAATTAAAACAATTGCGATCGAAATGTGTAATATGCCTGATTATCAAAAATTAACCATCTATGAAAATGCCTTAAACTAAGAAAATTTATTAATTAGGTTTATAATTGTCATATAATACGAGTATTGAAATGATAGATCACAAATTTTTTGTATCTAGTCATACCTTTCTACCTTGATTTTTAATTGATTGAAATGAATACATGAAATATGACCAAACAGTGCAGCGAAATAAAGATAATGCCGCAGCAGACTTTCATTCCAACAAGAGATTCAATAGCAGGAAGAGTAAGAAATACCGCTTGTGAATTTGTCTACAAATCCAATGGAGATTTTAGAAAAATGAATCTCAGGTAATCTATTTTTATTAAATTGTTTTAAGTGACTCTAATCGCCAAACTATGTTATATTTGTGTTATGTTATATTTATGTTATGTTATGTTTATGTTATGTTTTTTATTTTGTGTTATTTTATACGTTGTGAACATTTTTTAATACTGAAGTGTTTTTTTTTTTTTGCTATTTTTTGTAAATAAAATTTAAAATGGGTATTTTTAATTCGCTAATTTTTCGCCGATTTGCTTAAAACTAAATTGCCGATAAAGCCGATTTTTTTCCTGCAAATACGCCGATTTTTTATCAAAATCATCTGGCACCCCTGGATGAATGGCGAATTTCACACAGAACTACGTAATCGTCATTAAAAAATCTTTGTATAAATCTGACGACTGAAAAATTTAGATGAAAATATTATTATTAATTTGAAAATGTATTATTTAATTAAAAGACAAACAGTCACTCTACTAAAAAAAAAATTGTCCTTCGTCTTCCTAAAAAAAATAGAAATAAACCTATCGCAAGGTTTCTTAGGATTGACAAATTTCGTTAATCGGTAGATTAAATTTTCATTTTATTCACTGTTTAAATCTTTTCCTGAGGCAGAAAAAAAGAAAAATGTTCATATTTCACACCATGATTGTGAAGTCGTTGGCGTAGCCAAAAATTTTCTTTATTTCGAAAATGTTTAAATTTGTTGGTTGCAACTATTGTCTCCGATAAAATAAGATTGATGTTAGAAAATATTTTCACCAAGATCTTATTGAACAAAAGATAAACTATCGTATTTATACAAAATGTGATTGATACGCAAAGCCTCACCAACTTGACATGTTTTTTTCTCGGTCTTTCAACACAATTTCAAAGATTTATTTTACGATTGCTAGAGCATCGACCTTTATTGCTGGACCTAAATCTTCTTCTATGGTTAGAGCGTTACAAACATTATTATTATATATTTTTATTTTCTACTGAAAAACTGACCCAAAGCTTCAGGAAGCATTTAATAATTTTTATACGTTAATAGTGCTTGATTTCTTGAAAAATAAAAATTTCATGATATTCTTATGAGGTATTTGCGAGTCGTTTTCATGCAGTAAACATAAATTGCCATGGGGGTTTTTAACAGAAGATGATCACGATGATTGTAATTAAAGAAACCTTCACATAAAACTAAAACTTTCAATGACATGACTCACAAAGTCATGTCCATCTTTTTATGTGACAAATATACCAGCAAATAAGTTTTAATAAAATATAATTTAAAACAAAAATCTTTTAGTGTTCTTAAGTTTTAGTGTTTATATATTCCCTAAAATCAAATAATTAGTCGACAAACTGAACAAACAATTTATATTGGATACTTCTTTTGGAAGTGTTTGTATTTATTGTAAAATAAAAGAGAGAAAAAAAAACTGGACTTACAATCCTTCTTAATGCAATTGTATTAAAATGCGTAGTGGTTTACTTTGGCCAGTTCCTTAACTTGTATTCGTCATGTGTTGATTGCCTTGGCATTATTGGCCTCCCGCCTCTGGTTTGGCTACAAAACGAATTAAGCTCTGGAATGGTCGGTTGTTTGGTTACAAGCCGTTGTCCATGTACCATGTTGTTTCATTAATTTTCATCTTAAAGAAAGAAAACACATTGCGAAAAAAAATTAAACTTAAAACAAAACCACACACATTTGCCAACGACTCACAGAGAAGACATAAACTGTCGTCTTAAGTTAAAAATCCTCTGGGACCAGATGTTCGTCGTTGGTCTTGTATTTTTAAAATATTTTTCATACTCATTTTGTAATCTTTGTATGAGTGTGTCGTTTCATTTTATTTTATTTTATTTGGTCGTAACTTTGAACTTGAACTTATTTAATGTTCAGTCGTAACTTTTGCATACCTAGACTTTATTGTATTTGTTGTCTATTTCTTCTTTTTTGTACATATTCAAAGTTTCCACCAGCCTAAAGAAATTAGTGTGGCAATAGTATTAATGTTGGTTGTTAAACTAGTTTTATGGCCAAACGTAAAATAAATGTTAAATTTTATAATCAAATTTAATGGGTTTTTGTGTTACAGAGAGTAGCTGTCGTCTGTAAGGAAACTTTTTGTTTTAATATTTTTAAAATAATATTACGGTTAAAGAAAAATTATATGTAGTGTGTTTGGTAAGCCAGAGGCAATTTAACAAAAATACGTTAATTCTTTAATAAATTAAAAAAATAATTTCTCATTTGTATTATTTTTTTAAAACATCTTCGTTTTATTCTTAAATATTTTAATGGGCGTTAAAGTTCGCCCTTAAGCATAAAACATCTTTTCTAAGGTTTCGTACTTTCTGTTCATCTGTTACAGACCTCTGTCTCTGGAATTCCCACAGAAGTTGTATTATTAGAGGGTGTCCCCATAGAAACGTGTAAACTATATTCGCTACAAGTAAGAGAGTAAAATTAAACTAACTGGAGCTGAACTTATACACGATGGGTTTAATTTTAAATATTATGTTATTATTTGTTGTTGAAAATTTAAAACGTCTGCCCAAAAGCTAAAATTATATCGTGTGTTTTTTAAGCCCAATAGAACTTTAAATTAAAAAAAAACACTAAAAATTAAATTTTGATGAAGAACAATTTTTTTTTATTATTTTCAGAAAACTCTGGCCAATCATAATGAATAAAATCACGCTTGAACACACGCTTGATAATCATTTAAATTTACTTTGAAAATCAGTCATCCATTCAAGCAACTTATAGACGACTTCGTGATTTTATGGTGCATATAATCGTTAGACGGCAAGCCAACCGTTAAACTGTAATAATTTCTTAACACACACTCTCTAGAGAATGCAATAACACCAACACGTCGAAGGAATGTCCGTACTGAAGAGAATATCGCTGCTTTAAACGAAAGTGTAAAAGAAGTTCCAAATTTGTCGATTCGTCGTCGGTCGCAGGAATGTAGGCTCTAACCGTCCACTACGTACAAAATTTTGCGCAACGACCTTGGCCTGCACCCGTATAAGATCCAGCTAGTGCAGGAATTAAAGCCACGAGACCATTATATACGACGTTCTTTTGCCGATTGGGCTCTATATATAGTAACTGACCCGTTGTTTTATCACCAAGTTTTGTTCAGCGATGAGGCTCATTTTTGGCTTAACAAGTTTGTTAATAAGCAAAATTGGCGCGTATGGAGTGTTACCAATTCACAACATATCCCTGAAAAATGCACTGTTTAGTGTAGTTTACACGCTGGTGGCATCACCGGCCTTTATTACTAAAAACCTGAGAAAAACTGATCTGAACTGAAACTGAGAGAAATCATGATTGATGATTTTTTGTTTGAAAATATGGATGATATTGATCCGGACGATATGTTGTTTCAACAAGATGGCGCTACGTGCTATACGGCGACCACAACCATCGAGTTCTTGAAATCAAAATTTGGTAATAATTTGATTTAAAAAAATGAACCTGTCAATTGGCCTCCAAGGTCGTGCGACTTGACTCTTCTCCATTATTTCCTTTTGAGCCAAGTGAAGTCATTGGTTTATGCTGATAAACCAGCAACAATTTACGCTTTGAAGGCCAACATTGTTCGTGTTATTCGTGACATACGGCCAGCAGTACTTGAAAAAATTTATAGCAGATATATTTGTACATGCTCTGAATAAATTCTAAGCCTCAGCGTACCACGGTGAAAAAACTTTAGCCGTATATGTTAAAATCACTCACTTTAGGAGCACCCTTTATAGTTTAGTTTTAATTTTAATTTTTTGTATTTATTACAGCGGACATAAAAAGACTTAAACTGCCACAGTTTAAAAAACTAACAATATTTTTCTGAATATCACGTTACTTTCAAAACGCCCTTTGATTTTTAGTTATTTTTTTTTTTTAATATGGACTATAGTAAAACACCTTCAAGAGTCTGTCTATTACCGTTTTAGAGGTAGAGGACAAAGGAGGAAATAAGAATAATGTATCTTGCAGCACTACGAGAAAATAAATGTTGATATGATTTTTCTGTCTGTCATGATTGAGCAGAATGTTTTAATAGAAGTTGTAACACCAATTAACATACTAATTTTTTAAAAATATTTTTTTTCAAAATTGAATTATTTTTGGGATTGATTATGAATAAAAAATTACAACAAAAAATAAAAAAAAAAAATTGGAACTTAAGCTTTGTACAGACAGTTGTCAGATCTGACAATATTGTGAGAAAAATATACAGAAAACGCCTAACAATCGTGGGAACGTACAATTGTTTTTTAACAATATTGACAGAAAAATATTGCCAGATAATTGTAAGACTTTATCGTGACAACAATATTGTCAGATATCTTGCGATTCTGTGAACACCTTTATTTGCAAATTTGTAAATGGTATCTAGTACTTTAGGAACAATGCTTGAAGCAGTTGAAACCGGAATACGAAATATGGTCTTATCTTTTAAACCGTTATATTTAAACACTTGAAAATTAGACAAAATATCCAGTTCTTTGTATAGTATATTAAGAAGTACAAATAGTTAAAATAATAAATTAAAGGGTGTCCCAATAGTTGACGTATGTGGCCAAAGTTTTAAACCTTTAGAGACAAACGTCTAAAATCTGTTAAGAAGTTGGTTTTTTGCAAAAAATATCCTTCTTTATCCTCGCTAAAAATGTAAGCTGTTAGAATCGTCGTAGTTTATTTAATTTGATAAATATTCCTTTGTTTTGATAAATATTTATAGAATTTATTTGTATCTTTTATTATAATTATTATTAAAATATGCAAAAAAATAGTCTCTGGAATTCTTTTGATTCTGATAATAGAACTGTTAGTTTTTGCCATTTAGCAGTATTGTCAGATAAAGTTATTGTCAGATAATTGTCTTACAATGAAATTGTTAGTTTTCTGACAAATGACTTTCAACCGTGTGGATTGACAATCTACATTGTGGTGACAATTTTTCTTTGCCTTTTCGTTGTCAGCACAATATTATAAAATCTGACAACCGTCTACAGAGCTTTACTCGGTGCATGTCAAAATTAAATAAAAATAAAAATGAATTTTATTCAAATTAAATTCTTTCAATTAGAAAAGAGAATTAAAACGTTAACAAGTTAATTAAAATATACAAAAAGTAATATAAAAAAACTGCTTTAAAAAACACACTTCATCAAGTGTGTAATGCTTCCGGTTAATAATCAAAAATTCTTTTAAAAAAACTGCGAAGAAAAAGAATAAAAAATTACTTAAAAATGCAATTTAAAACCAATCACAAACCAAAATCAATGTTAAGACTAATAAAAAAGACTACAAGAAAAACTAACAGTAGCCTGGTTGTTATGAAATCACAACGGATCATATTTTATGATGCGTTCCATTCTTCATGACGATCTTCTTAAAAAAATATATGCAACACTAACAACAAAATTTTAAGCAGAAGCCAAATCAATAGCATAAGGAGAAAACAGGCATGTTTTTACTTTATGAAATATATTTCGACAAAATTTATATTAAAAAAAATCCAAAAAAAACATAAACTAAACCTTAAAATCTAATAAAGAATATAAAAAAAATAAACTGTTAAAGTTTTCAAAGTAAAATATCAAATTACGCCGACACGTACGGTTTATTTTAAACAACGACCAAAAAAAAAGTGCAGATTGAAAAAAAGTATCGTATGTGTGGTTAACAAAAAAAAAACACTAAAATATTTAACTTTATGCAAAAAAAAAAAAGAAGTTAAATAAAAACACAAAACCCAACGACAACAGAGAAGTAGGAGAAAAATCCTTGAACTTAAATCGAAATTCCTGTTGCTTAAAGAAGCTTTAAAAGAGTTTGTGCCACAATAACGAGAACTGCAAAGTCGTTTAAAAATGTTCAGAATCTAAAAACCTACAATTTCTAAATATTTTGTTTTCAGTTGAAAAAATTGTGCGGGTTGTGTCAGTACAACATTTTGTGTTAAGATTAGAATCCGCCGCAGGACAAAAAAACCAAAATAAAACTTAAATAAATGACGTCGTAGCTCTTTGCTGTGGTTTTTCTGTTTAAAAGAACACATTTGTTGTTGGTAGCAAATGGTTCGTAGAAAATTATATGTCATCAGTGTGTTATTTAATTCTAAAGACAGAAGTTTCAGTTTTTATTCTAAGTTTCTCGTACTTTTTGTCTAGATAAATCTATCTATCTATCTATCGCAGATATGATTTCGATTATTATTTTGCTAGAAAAAAAATAGCCAAAATTACTAGTTCCAGGCTCATAAAAATTGTTTATACAAGATAGAAAAAATGGCCAAAAATTGGATAATTGCGGATTAAAAAATTTTTTTAGTGTTTTTATGAAATTTTTTAATTCTTAAACATTTTTGAACTGTACTTTTTTAAAAGCAAATTTTCAAATTCCTAAAATATTTCCCATGTTTTTTTAACACTTCATCTGATCTGAAAAATTTTTACGTTTTGGTACTTTTTTGAAGGCAGATAGTTTTAGAAATACATATTTTATTTCTAAAATACAAATAAAAAATCATTAGTCTTATTAAAAATGGTTTTTTTACCTTCTCATTTTCTGTTTTAAACCATAAATTTCTTTGTTTGGAATATAAAATTCGATTTAAATAAAATAACACACTTTTCCACATAAAAGATCACAAGAATCTAGAAATGTTATCTAAAACAGTGCTATATTCGGCTTTGCCGAATCTTATGTACTCTTCAGCACAAATGTAAATTTAATAAAGTAACTCCAGTCAAAAAACCAAATATTGGAGTTACAGAGAATAAAAAAATAGGAAAAAATTAAGTACTATATATAATTATACATAAAAAAGGCTTTTAATGGGTTAAACCTTTTTTAAAAATTTTAATATTTCTGAAAGATCGCTGCAAAATCTTTTAAATGATATCCATATTGATATCTTAAAAAATATGATGCCCAATCGTACTTTTCTATGAAAATTTCAAAGGCTCTTAACTCGGAAAATATTGGCGAGCGCTCATCTAGTGCCTTGCCAAAGTTGATTTCAACCCGATAACGGACGCACATCGCTCAATTGACCTCGTTATGCATAAAAACAGCATATTTATACTTTATGAAGTCAGAAATGAATATTGTAAGAATTACATAGGTAATGACAAACTTAGATATACCCTTTTTCCATCCGTGGTGAAGAGTATAAAAAACTACATGAAGTGTATTTTCTTTTTAAAAAAAAAGATAAAGATATTAGTGCTCAAGAGAAAAAACTCCCACACAAAGTGAAATGACACCAGAGAAAAATAGATATAACATCCAATTCGGAGTTAAATAAAAAGAAAAAATGATATAACTGCCAAAAAGTAGAAAAAACTGTTAAGAAAAATGAAATAATTCGAAATAAAATAAGTTCGATGTAAAATTAAAAAAAGTCCCAACAGGGAAATGAACTAACTCCCATTGGCCGAAAGAAAAAAAAAACAAATAACTCCTAACAAAATTTTAGTTCGGAATTGATTCTTTTGAGAATATTTCATAAAAAAAAACTCCAAACAAAAATCTACAAAACTTGGTGTGCCGATGGTATCATTTTATAAGGTGATAAATAACAGACTATTTCTTCACTAAAACATTATAGCTTTCAAATACTATTCTATAGATCCATTTTCTGTTAAGTACAATAGGTAAAATATTACGATATACATACTTTCCCCCTCATTCTCTCACTTTTTTTAAAGCTAAAGCTATGTACAGACGGTTAGGTCTTACAATATTGTCAGACCTAACAATGTACTGACAATGTCAAGCCAAATTAAAATTGTAAACACAATTTAGATTGTCAGTTCAGACGATTGCAAGGCATTTGTCAGAAAACTGACAATTCCTTTGTAAGAAAATTATCTGACAATAAATTTTTCTGACAACATTGTCAGACAACAAATTAGTAGTTCACACGGTAGTAAGAATTGCCAAGTGTTAGAATTAAAAAATTCAAAAGAAAAATTTTTTTTTAATTTATTTTAATGTAAATTATTTTAAAAGGTACAAATTAATATTATAAATTTTTATCAAAACAAATAGATATTAATCAAAACGAAGAAACGGCAACGATTCTAACATCTGACATTTTTAGCGAGGATCAAAAGAAATAATTTTGCAAAAAAAAACCGACTTCAAAACAGAATTTAGCTATTTGTCTAAAAAGGTTCAAAAGTTTGGCCACATACATCAACTATTGAGACACGCCTTATTTTTAGTTTTAACTATTTATATTTCTTAATATACCACACAAATTAGTGGACACTTTGTCAAGTGTTTGTATAAACCGGTTCAAAAGATAGGGCTAATACATGTAAAATTACATCAGGTATGAGCACACCCTTTAATTTATAAATTCAAATTGTATACTTGCTCTTTTAGCAGACTTATCAATACAAGTTCCCTGTAAATTTCAGTTGTCTGTCTATAACCGCTCAAAGGTTTGGTCACATACACCAAATTACATCAATTATTGGAATACTCTTAAATTTCTAAATCTAAATTTTATTCTTGCGATTATAGAGGTAATCGCAATTTACAGGTTCTTTGTAAATTTCAATGGTTTTTTTACAACCATCATATATGTTCATAAAATAAAATGATCTATATTGAATATTTATACTTGTTATTACAAAGGTAATATCTACATTCTGTCCAATTTTCATGCGGACCATGTAAGTCAATTTACATGAAAAATGTCGGTCACTACAATACTTGTTCCGTATTCCAGTTTCAACTATTCGAGCTTCGTTCCTGAAGAGCTATATGCCATATTCAAAGTGCTTGAAAACAGGCAAGATTTTTCCCACCATTAAAATCATCCCGTGAAATACCGTCGCTGTCCATTTTTTAACTCTCTTTTTTTTCTGCTTTAATTTTAATTTAATTTTTTAAGTTTTTTTTAAAGAATTTTTCATTTTTTTTACTAACTTTTATCTGACAATGATAACGTTGTCAGATGTTTAAAATTTCCAACATGTTACAATTTATTTTACACTGACAATGCCTGACAATGTTCTGACAATGCAAATAAAAGCGTTCACCCAATTGTAAGATATCTGACAATATTATTGTCTGGTAGAAGTCTGACAATTTTCTGACAATGGTTTTTCTGACAATATTGTCAGACAAGAAATGTAAGTTCACACGATTGTTAGGCGTTTTCTGTATATTTTTCTGACAAAATTGTAAGATCTGACAACCGTCTGTACATAGCTTAACTATTCTGGTACTTTTTTATATAAAAATAAAATAGCTCAAACTTAGAACATTTTTTGTAGGTAAAGTCTGACATACAAAGAAAATCTTCTCAAATCTAGAAATTTTACAGCATTTAAATATTTGAACCATTTTCTGTGAAATTGGCGTAAGTCCATTTTATATTATATGGAGATATTTGCCAGCACGTTCATTTTATTATTATTTTAAATAATAAATTATTTTATATTATAAGCTGATCGCTTTTGAAGCATTATTTATAAGTTTTGTATATTTTTAAAAATCTAAGCTGGACTTAGTTCATTTTTGAAGTCAACCAAATATAAAAGAAAGTTTTTTATTATAATATTTTATCAGGTAATTAATGCCATTTGATTATATTGACTGCAATTTTATATAGATAAGTTAAAATGCGGTATTAAAGAAGTATAATAGTAACAATAATAAAACATAGAGTTAATCGTTGACTTAAGACACTTTCAAAAAATATATTTTTGTAACTAGCAGGCGTGTCAAGTCAACTTAAAAAAAGGTTTTAGAAATAAAACAATGAATGAACCAATTTCAATTCATTTATTATGTCAGGGTTTTGTTTAGGGTTTTGTTACGAGGGCTGCTATATATATTTCTGGCCTGGCAACACTGAGTGCTGCCAAGTGCAATCTGACATTTCCATTGGAAAGGTTGTAATTTTTAAGCATAATCGTACTCAAAACGTTTTGACGTACGACCATTATTTGTGTTGTTTACAGCGAAAATTAATAAAGAAAAAAATGGAATTAACTCGTGAACATTTTCGTGCCATAATTTTTCACAACTTTCGACGTGGATTATCACGACAACAGTGCATTGATGAACTTAAATCTTTGTATGGCGATGAAGCACCATCCTATAGCACTGTGAAAAATTGGTATAATGAATTTTATCGTGGCCGAAGCTCGCTCAAAGACGAATTCCGTGAAGGTCGTCCAAAAACGGCTGTTGTGCCAGAGAACATTGATGCCGTGCGTGAACTCATAATGCAAGATCGACATGCGACATACCGAGAGATAGAGACATCCTTGAACATTTCTTCCACCAGCATACATTCGATACTGCATGAACACCTGGCCGTAAAAAATGTCTGTTCTCGTTGGATCCCGCACAATTTGAAAGTCGCTCAAAAAATGGCTCCTGTCGATTGGTGCAAAGAAATGTTGCAAAAATACGATTGCGGTGCTTCAAAAGACGTTTATAAGATCGTCACAGGTGACGAATCATGGATCTATGCGTATGAGCCCGACACGAAACAACAATCGACCGTGTGGGTCTTCAAAGACGAGCAAAATCCAACGAAAGTTGTTCGTGGAATAAGCACTTCGAAGCAAATGGTCACCTGTTTCTTTGGCAAAACTGGTCATGTGGCGACTGTTCCGCTTGAGCAACGTAGGAGGGTCACTTCTGAGTGGTACACTACAATTTGTTTGCCTGAAGTCATCGCAGAAATTCGAAAAATCAACAAGAGAAGACGAATCACTGTTCACCATGACAATGCGAGCTCTCACACATCGGCTCAAACCAGAGCGTTTTTGACCGGCCCAACCGTCGAATTAATGGGTCATCCACCGTACAGCCCTGACTTGGCACCATATGACTTCTTCTTGTTTTCGCACATCAAGAAAAAAATGCATGGTCAACGATTTTCGTCGCCAGAAGAAGCTGTTGAAGTGTTCAAAAACCATGTTTTAGAGGTGTCTCAATCGGAGTGGAAAAAGTGCCTCGACAACTGGTTTGAGCGCATGCAAAAGTGTATAAATCATGCTGGAGAATACTTTGAAAAACAATAAAACCATTTTTGATTATAAATATTCGCATTTTCACTATTAGGCCAGAAATATATAGAGCAGCCCTTGTACTAATAAGTTTTAGTAAAGACACAAATCGACCAGGTAAACTTTGTTAACAGTTGTTGCGAGCAACCTTTAAGATCCAATATAATTTGTTACTTCATAATACAAAGATTATATTTTATTTATAATAAAAATGAAATTATGATGTCAGTAGTTAAATTTTGATTATTTTAACTTATTTTTAACAATCTGTTTTCTGTGAGTACAAAAAAGCTTCTAGCAGATTAAATTGACTTAAACCACTTTTAAAGAAAACATTTATTTCTACGTATTTTTATGTAACTCTAACACGCATTTTGTGGTTAGTAAAAAGGGAAAGTCATCTTCATTTATATTCCTTAACTTCTTTTGTTGAATGTGGTCTAGAAGCAAAACTGAAAAATAAATACAACTTCTACTCCTTTTTTTCCTCTTAAATAAAGCGGCAAACTTTAAAAATAAAATAAAAGACACATCTGCTGATTGGGTTTGGGTAACTTCTTTTTTTTTTTTTGTTGTTATTCTTTAGTTTTGTTTTTCTATTCATCATGATCTAGAGGCATTCCTTTCGTCTTGCTGTTGTTTTAACAAAAAACGAATTTAAAATTAAAGAAGCAAAACACAGAAAACTGTTGCATGTTTTTTAAATTTATAATATCTACTTCTAAACAACTCCAAAGTGGCTGTAGTGCCCTTTATTTTTTTTTTTTTTTTGTATTTTCAATCTACTTAAGTAGGCATGATCTTGCAAAATCCTTTGATATTATTCCTAGAATTATAAATTTCTAAACCTTTTTCTCTTTACTTCTCTTTTAACTTGGCTAAATTTTTAAATATCATTATTGTAAATACTGGCATAGAAATTTGGTTTAAATAAATTTAAATTTGATATCCAATGACTTACATTATGTTAATTTAGTTGTACGATTATTGGTTTCTTTTTTTTCTTTTTAAATACTTGTTGATTTAGGTCTATAATTTTTATCGGTTTTTTAGGCGATTTATCACAGTTTAAACGGGTTTGTTAACAAGAGTTTTTCTGTAGTTTTTTGTTTTGTTTTTAGTTTTTGTGTTGGATGACTGCTTTTTCTCTTTGAGTGTCATGTGTGGTCTTATGTAATGTAATGGTTTGGTAAGATCTTTCAAACTCGTTGAAACGTATTATTATAATAATTAAGGAATTATGATGAGTCATTGTGTTATTGAATTTACTAACAACGCTTGTAAAAAATATGATATTTTGATGATTCATATGTAAATGTACATCAATAACCCTGTTAATAAAATAACAATATACTCTTTTTTTTTCTTTGTATCTCCACAAATTTTAAGTGTGAGAAAATTTTGTAATTTCGCCAATAGAATCACTGTTGTACCACGATATTTTACAGGTGCTCTTTGTACTAAAAAAAAAGCTAAAATGATATTGACTTCGCCAAATCGGTTGCATAAAACTTTAGGTTTTTTACGTTTAAAAATTTTAATACAATTTAGAAAATTAAAAAAAAGATGTTTAATCTAAGGCGAATAAAGTTATCAGGGGGGACTGAAGCGCTTTCATTCATTATTGCCCTTGTCCATATAAAAACAATTGATTCATTGAATAACACATTACTATTTAATATTAAACTTTATTAACAAAATATATACATGAAGTTTGACATTAGGTACAACCACATTAGGTCACCACATTTTTTATGCGCAAAATATACAGCCATTAGAACTTGAGACCAGATATATAAACAGTAAAATAAAACTAAGGAAAGCAGTATTAAAAAAATAACTTATTATCTTGGTAGTATTAAAAAGTAGAGGATGAAGGTTTAAAACCATGTTTCCATTTTTTTGCTACAGACGTAGCAACCACACAAGCAACATTTTAAATAAACGTCAGTTCAGTGGGAATTTTATACTTTAAAAGCAAAAGGGAAAAAATCTAAAATAAACGACTCCCAAATAACTATCCCAGAAATTATTCTTAATGATGAAATTTTGTATGAGGATAGACAAAAAAACCATTTGAAAAATTTTCTGTTTTTATTTTAGGCATTATTTATCGACATAAAGAATGTTAGGCCCAACAAGCTTAAAATAACACAAGTAAGAGTGATGTCAAATCTTATAAACATTAATGTCAAATCTTTTATACATTAATGAAGTAATTCCAATCAAAAAAGCAAATATTGGGGTGGCTGAGACTTAAATAAAAAAAAAATTTTGGTAGTGCATATGGGTTAAGGATTTTTACAAAATTTTAGTATTTCCTTAAATATCTCTTCAAAACCTTTAAAATGATACCCATATTGATATTTTAAAAAATTTGAAAACTTCAGAGCCCCATAACTCGGAAAAATATGAGTGAGCGAAAATTTTTTCACTTCATATTTTTTCTGATTTTTTAATTCTCTAACGCCCTATATTTTTATTTTATCGATTGGAGTTACTTTCTTGTTTCAAATGATTAAAAAAAATTAAAGGTAGGACTGGTGTTTTGCCCGCTGCCTCCAAGGACATCGACCGATCAATCTGATTTCCAATAGCACCTCTTTCGCAACTACGTCTGATCGATTGACGTACACATTTATTTTCTCTAGCTGATATAGTGTCTCAGCAAACTTGATTTCAACAGTAACATGGGCGTACAAATAGACAGACATGAAAATTTCATCGGCTCTTAATGAGTTAATCATTTTGAAAATTTGAAAAAATTTAATTTCTAACAGATACCCATATTGAAAATATATACGATTATTCGTGCATTTGAAAAGAACCCTCACACCACAACTGCATTCAAATAACAGCAATAAGAACTGTAAACATGGAGACAGACGAGGGAACATCGTATTCAGAAATAAGAAATATCAAAAAGGTTTGATATTTCAGGCAACACAGAAAAAAATCATGGATTCAAACAAAATATATTACTACACACCAGGGAACATGAAATGGAACATGCTAATGTTTCCTTGAGTGTTCCCCGTGTGTACCTAGCTTTAAAAGATTTGACAAACAAATTAAATAGAAATGAGAAATCTTAGCTGATTTTTTATTTCATTGCTCTTAATTTCTTAATTTATCATTTCCTTTGTATAAACAAAAATCTAAAAATTTGTTTTTTTTTTCTTAAAGAATTACTCTTTTTTCTAAAACAATCCTCCTCAAGTTATCCATAACAAAGAATGCATCCTACATACATAATTGTATTAAATGGCTTAGTGTAAAATAATTTTAACAAACTGATATTTATATAATTTCCAATACCTGTAATCTGTCAAGAACAATAACTACCAGACTACAACTAGACAATGCAAAATGTTTACAAGTCTAAACACTAATTACTTTCAGTCTGCTTTTCTAATTACCAAATTCTTGGAAAAACCCATCCACAAGACAAAAGTCTGCATTTTCTATCTTTTTGTTTGCAAAGAAACGATTGATAATTTTACAGGATTTTCCTAAGCGCCGTTTTCAAGACATGATACCTGTAGGTGTAGAAAAATAAAAACAGCTAACAGCATCGCGCTATGCTAAACGTTTGGCTGACAAGTCAACAAATACACATGTTCATGAAATATTAAAAAAATTCTAGGAACTCAACTTTGATAAATTTTTATTTCACTAACTACTCACTAACAATTATTAAAATTCAAATTTATATATGTATGTATGTGTATGTGTGTGTATGTTAAATTTTATGCAAAGATGATGAATTTAAGAAAAAAATATAATTTTAATAAGCAGTTTGGTTTGTGTACACCTCTTTCTACCTCCTTTCTCTTCACTTGCTTGTTATATGTCTGTCCAAGTAGTTTTACATTAAAGACTTAACTGCTCTTTGAGATTCATATATTTTTATTGCCTTTCAAATAATTACATACACACATATTTTACAAAGAGGAATTCTTTTTGTTGTAACAAAAAATTTTTACCTGTTGAGGTGTGTTCAAGCAGTTACTTTAGGTCGTCAATTGTTGCATTTTTTTTTTTTGGGATAAACTAGCGCCACTTCCTGATAATTTTTCGTTGATTGATTATTAATGACGGTTTTTCCAAGATTTCTGTTCAGTTATCTCTGGCAGTAAAAGTTTTATGGAACCTGTTGCCATGTACATTTGAATACCGGATGAACTTTGCAAATTCATCTTTAGTTTCCTGAATAGGGCAACAGTTTACTGTGTGTCAAGATGTAGAGGCTCGTTGCTTTGATCTAAAGATTTGGTCTTTTGCAGCACACAAAGCATGTTATAAGACAGTTTGAATTAAATTATAAGCAAGATGCTTAACAAGCTTAAGCCAACTTAAGCACGTTTATTTAAGGAACTAAATTTCTTTTAAAATAATTTTACAGAAGTTAAACTATTGTAAATGATACATTGTACAAAATAAAACCAGGGTAGTTGTGAAAAAAATTTAAGATACTTCATAAAACGTCGAACCTTCAAAAAAATCAATAAAAATTAATTAGAATGAAAAGAAAAAAAATTAAGAAAATATTTTTAATAGGATTAGAGTGTTTTTTAACCACAGATTTTTAGTTCTCCAATAATACAAGCATTTAAAATTATTTAAAGAATTTTTACATTTGAAATTTTAATTTTTAATAATAAATATTTAATGAGAATATTATGAAATATTAATATTTGAAGGAATGAACACAATTAAATAAATAAATAAATTTTTACTTATTATTTTATTTTTTTGTAGCTAAGTAATTTTTGATTACACATTACAATTCAATGAAGAGTAGTCAAAGTATTCTTCTGAGAGTATTAGCATCAGCATAATTATATCTCTACCAGTGTTGCCATTTTGTTACATTTTTTGTAACCTTTGAAGACTCCAAGTAATTTGTATAATATTGACATATTTGGTTAAAATTTCGTAACTTTTGGTACAGATACGAAATAAAGAAATTTTAGTAAATTTAAGGCAAAAACCTCCCTGGCAGCTGTTTTTTCTAACATATCAATTCGATTTTAATAACAAAAGTTACACACAACTGCAAATACTATCAAAATCCCATATAAAAAATTTGTTCGAGATAAGCAAAAAACAAGTAAGAGTGCTATATTCGGCTATGCAGAATTTTATATACCCTTCACCATCTATGTAAATATAGTTTAGTAAAGTAACTCCAATCAAAAAAGCAAATATTGGGGTGACAAAGAATTAAAAAACTTAAAGAAAAAATAAGTTATACATACAAGTATATAGTCTTACATATAAATTTTATCAGCTCTTAATGGGTTAAGCAGTTTTAAACATTTTTAGTATTTGCTTAAAGATCTCTTCAAAAGCTTCTAAATGGCACCCATATTGATATTTTAAAAAATTTTAAAATTTCAGAGCCCCGTAATTCGAAAAATATGGGCGATCGCCAATTTTTTCTCTTGATTTTTTTTTATTTTTAAATTTTCTATTGCCCCATATTTTTGTTTTTGTGATTGAAGTTACCTCATTGTTCCAAATAATATGAAAAAATTATAGGTAGCCGTGGTGATTTCCAATAGCACCTCTTTGAACACTGTCTAATCGATTGGCGTATTTAAATTTTTGTTGATTGATTCCTTCAAATATTATTATTTCATAATGTTCTCATGAAATTTACGGCATTTAGACTATGCAATTTTTCATGAAAAAAGCATGAAACTTTCGTTTGTTTGTGAAGCAGTAGGGGTAAGCAATATGGTTTTACTTGACTTTTGAAGGGATGTTACTGTGGCTTATGTTTACGAGACTTTTAGATAACCTATAACGCTGTAACTTAAATTAAAAATTGAGCAAAAAATGCCGCAAAAAATTGCATTGTGTAAATCTGGACATATTTATTATTAAAAATAAAAATTTTAAATGTAAAAATTCATTCACTAATTTTAATTCGGCTTAAGTTCGCGGTACTAAAACTCTGAAAATGCAGCTATTTTTAAGTTTTTCTTTTTTAAATTAGAAAAAAAATGTTTTTCAATTATTTGTCTATTCGGAAATAAAAATATACGTGAACTTATCCTTAGTAACATTTGTATTATAACTTTTAAAAAGTGTATCCGACTCATTCGACCGAACTTTAAGCACCAATATTATTAAATTATAGAAACATTAAAAATCAAAGGAATAAAAGAAATTTAATTTAAATGTTTGCTGTATACAGATACATATGTAACGCACATGCAACTTCATATCGTCAGCGAATAGGGTTGCCAGACGGGCCTGATTGTCAAGTTTTTTAATGCGCGTCAAGTGTCAAGTGAAAAAGTGATTTGTCAATGTTTTTTGTAAGTTAATTTTTTTTTCTCAAATTTATTCTAGCTACATATGTAATAATACTTAAAAAAGTAAATTTATATTTCTAAAAAACACATCGATAGAGCATATTTTTACTATCTATATTTCTTAAGATAGTACCTATATTTTTTTAAATAACGCCTAAGTTTTCTCTAAAATATATAACGACTGAATTTTTATTCTTATATTGTTTTTTGTTTCTTTCACATTGTTTCTGTTATTTTTACTTTTAACGATATTTTTGTTTTTATTCTAATAATTTTTATGAAAACAATAATAAAAAAAAATGAATAAAAACCAATAGTATGAGTGTATGAGTGTCAAGTTTTTTTTTTCAAAATCAAGTTTTTTTTTTGGGCAATGTCAAGCTTTTTGGCAAATTGGATCTGGCAAGCCTATCAGCGAACCACCACCATACTTAACTGTTTTTTTAATTTTCTTGTCTAGAAATACAGTACGAGGTTTTCTCCAAGTGAATCTATTTCCATCTGGTCTAAGAGCTTTATTTTTTTTCGTCTGTAAAAATAACCTAAAAAGATGATATAAGCATCGAAAAAACTTGCAACAAAAGTACATAATGCACACCTAGTCCAAAAGCGACTCAACTCAAAATTTTAACTTTTTAGATATTGAAACAAAAACTGTTTTTGACCTGGATAAAAATGGTTAAAAACAAAAACTTTGGACTATTTAGTAGAAAATCCATACCGATTATGATATAAAAAGTTATTTTTATATGTTAAATATTTATACACTTGATAATGAACAATTTAATTAAATTTTGAGTTCAGTCACTTTTGAACTTAACGCACATACATTATTTTAAATAAAAAATAGATTGTGCGTAATCTGTAAGGATATATTATTAAAATGCTTAATTTTTTATCAAAATCGACTGTTAAACTCAATATTAAAGTCGCCTATCCTAATAGATTTATAACTAAAAAAAAAATTTAATTCACTGAAGGTTTTATTTGGGAACATAGTGAAATATGACTAAATGTTTAAATGCTTCAATTATTTTACATATTTATTTAAATAGAAAATTTTATTCGTCATTTTTAATAAAAAATTTGTTTAATTTAATTATTTATTTAATAAAAATTTTTATATTTATTTTTTAATTAAAATCATAATTAATTCATTTAAAACCTTTATAAAATATTTTTCTGTATTATTTGTCAGCTCAAAATTAAACCTTTGCAATTTGAAAACAATAAGGAAGGGGAAAAGGGAAATTTCATATTCAAAACATTACTTATTAACCAAATAACGCAGTTTTTTAAAATATGTTTCATTTAACTTTAAGAAAAAAAACCAGCTGCGCTACAATTCTATAAAAAAGATCAGGTGTTCAACTATTCACTCTTTCCTTTTTCCTTTTTAATTTCTTACCACTTTTATAGAGCACTAATAGAGATCACCTGTAAATCCAATTGATCCTCATAAACCCTATAAATCATAGTTAATGTTTTTATAACATCTTGCAATTCATTATTGTTAAAGGTGTTTCCAAATCACTAAATAAACAAATTTTAGTCCAGAGATTGTTTTTTTTTTTTCTTTGTGTGTTGTTAAATAATTTCTTTAACCCAAAATTAAATACTTCAATAGCCACAAATTTTCTGCTTAAAAAAATAACCAACTTCTTTCATTTTTAAGAAAATAAGAACCCAACATAATTACAGGCTTTCAATGGCATCATATATCATTTGATATTTGTACATTAAAACCCAGATGCGTAATGGAGGCAACAAAAACAAAATTTTTCCCAAAATCATTTAAACAAAAGAAAATAAAAAACACAAGATTTTGTTGTTTAATGGAATGACTGCTAAGTTGGCTGGATGGTTGGTTGATTTGCTCACTTGCCAGGATTGATTAAATTGCTTGAGTCAAGAATGCTAAAAAAAAAACAAAAACAAAAAAGTCTGGTTTAATCAGGTGCAAATCTTTAAGAATTTATTTTGTACATTTGTTGTTGCCTTTGTTTTATTTAACCTCTTAAGCCGGTGTTGCAATCAGCTTGTGCTACTAGTTCTTGTTGTACAACACTCGTATACAATATCCAACACAACTACCTGCTTTTAATAATCAAAAAAAAAACAGCTGTGTCTTATATTTGAAAATAAAACCAAAGAATATTTTGTTGTTTTTTTTTTGGTCTGTTGGTCATTTTGGCATTTGCCTTACAAATGACTAAAACGCTTTGCTGTGACTGCCAAAAAAAAAAAAGAAAAAACAAAAACAAAATAATGAGCAGCCATCCAAACCACCAACCTGTTAACCTGTGCTGTATTTTAGTTATGTATATCCTTACAGGTTTTAAATACTCATACTTAATAATTTTATATTAAGGTTTCCAGATCGTTTAAGGTGTCTGTAACTTGAACATCAATATAGAGAAAAAAAGAAATGTCTAAAATGCCTCATTGTCTGTCTGCCTGTCCTTATATTATTATGGTCTGTCTTTAAGTATCTTCACGTACCAATTGAAACAACTGCCAAAGAAAAAAAAGAAATATAAATTTGCCACATGCACTTCTTATTGCCTTCCATTGCCATTATATGTTTTTCTTTAATTCAAATGTTTGCTTGGAATTCCCCTACACTTATATTTATTTAAGGATTAATGCAAAAAATCCATACTGACCAGCCAAAACTTACAAAAAAAAAACGAACATACAATAACAAACACATTTATTGCAGCAGACATTTGATCTTTATTTTTCATCTTTTATTCTTTTCATTTATATCTTGCATTATTGGTGGCTTAGTTGGCAACCAGAAAAAAAATTAAATGCAGCAGCCTCAGCCTCGACATCATCGTCACCGTCACACCGTCATCATCGTCACCGTCACACCGTCATCATCATCATCATCAACTATACTTGAACGCTTTGCACATCTGTGTTTGGGAATTTCCATATGTTTTAATGAATCGTATATCTTTATACTCTGAATGCATGGTCCTTATGTATTGTAATCCAAGCGTAAGTATAAATTTGTATTTTAAGTTGAATACGGTTTGGGCGTGATTTCCGCAAATAGTTTTGTAGCAAAAATAAAAATACTTCAGAAGTAGATTGGAATATCCTGATTAATGAGTTGCATTTATATTGATATTGAAGATGTTCTTCTCGTACGTCAGTGTTATCTTTATAAATGAATAAAATGAAGGTTTAAACTGAAGTGTGTAATATTTAAAGGAAATAAACATTAATTACGTAAATGTAAAATTTTTAATTCCAATTACAGCTTTTTTTGTACCGATACATTATACATACATATTATTTTTATCCCTTTCGTTTTTATAGCCAAGTCGACTGGGCGATGACCATCTCTCCGTCCGTGTTCATCCATATGTCAATCGATCAAAAATAGTGACCAAAGAGGTGCGAAAAACAACATGCCTACCTCTAATTTTTTCATGCCATTTGGAACAATAGAGTAACTCCAATCAAAAATTTAAATATATGGGTCGATAGAGAATTATAAAATAAGAAAAAAACATCAAGTGAAAAAGTTGGCGCTCGCTTAATTTTGAAATAATGTACATAAAATAACTTTTCGTCAAGTTTCGTTAAATGTCATTTTTTTAAGCAAGGTACGAAACTGATCGTACTTTCCGTAAGGAAACAGCTGATTGCACTTTGTGTTATACATTCATAAAGCAAAATTGTAATTAAGACATATAGTCTTAAATTTTTAGTTTTTCATTAATAGAAAAAATAGGAAAAATTTTTAGCAAATACAAGAAATGAAAATTAAATTTTTATTTATACACCCATAAGCGATGAACACCGTTGCATTTTTTAGTATGGCTGGCCACTTCCACAAAACAGAATATAACTTGTAAAATTTTTTTCTTTTACTTTTTCATGAATATGAACCAAAAAATGTAAATGTGTATGTGAATGTTATTAAATATATAAAATATCTTCTTTAAAGCCTTTCTGTTTTAAAATTTTGTTTATTTATATAGAAATTATTTTTAGCAAAGGTACGCATTAAACATAAATGTGCAACTGTGGCAAATAAGTTACTAAATTTATGTAAGTATATTGTAGCCACCTAAATTTCTTTAATATAGTATCTAAGCATTTGACTGGCTTTTCGTTAGATTTTGGACATAAGCTAAAGCTAGCTTATGCACATTTTAAGGCGAGTTCACCGGCAAAAATTTTGTTCCGAAACATTTTTTTTTTTATATGTAGTTTGACATTTTATTTTTTGAGAGAGAGAGAAACTACATATAAAAAAAAAAATGTTTCGGAACAAAATTTTTGCCGGTGAACTCGCCTTTAGTTGGGCCTTTAATCTGTCGCAATGGGAGATAATGCAGTTTATTTGTGGATTATTAATGTCTCCATATCTTTGATCAGATTTATGTCTAGCTATTCTAGTTTTTAGTTTATCTTTAGTTGTACCAACATATGCAGTTGAACTTCTATAACTTGAACTGGAGTAAGTTTCAGTAGAAACTTACTCCATACCTTGAATTTATCTCTAACTTGAAGAAACATATTGGTAGAAAGCCTCGCAAAGTTTCTATAAATTGAATTTTTTGTGTTGGCATTAATTTTTAGTTAAGTAAAAATTTACAGATCTGCCGCTAACAGTAAGCGTGTATCTTTTTTTCTTATTTGGATTATAAACTATAGTTTTAATGGGCAAATATATAGAGCTAAATTAACAACACTGTCGTTATGTATGTGGCAATATGATTTTTGTGTAAATTTGGGTAAAGTTCCGAAATGACAAGATTTGGTTAATATTTAATGTGGGACGAAGAAGATGACATACCTTTAATATTATTAAGTGATGTGATTGACGATTTAAATTTCGTAAAAGACGATTATGAAATCTGGCTACGTTTAAATAACATAAAAACCTGTTGTACTCTTCAAGAACTGAAATAGATAATGGTCTGACTGTCACAGGTTTTAAAGCGGATGAGGATATTGTTGTCACTGGAATCTCAATAGATAGATAGATACTGATGAGGAAAACATAATTGAAGAAACTGTTATACAGCCCGCCAGGGAAGCTATGAAGGAGGCGTTGGCCAATTTGAATATATATTTACACACAAATAAAAATACGACTGACGACCACTACAAAGCGCTAAACAAATTGGAGACACTTTTTATACTAAACAAAAATAAACAAATTCAGCCAAAAATTACTCATTATTTTAATATATAATAAATTATTTAAACTTTTTCATTTCTTTTATTACAAGTAAAAAGGAACAAAAGTTAATAAAAAATATTTTTCGATTATATGCAAAACTTTCGAAACTTACTCCATAACTTAAAGTCTCCCTAACTTGAAGTTATTTGTTTGGATAATGGTGATTCAAATTATGGAAGTTCAACTGTACCTTATTACAAAATTCTTTATCATTACCATTACAAAGAATTTTTTATACCATATTTGACATGTCCCATTTTTGTATTCTATCTTTTGTTTTATTCAATAATCTTTTAAATGTATTGTATGCCATTTTATATTTCTCAGAATCAAAAATTTTTTGATTTTTCTATCCTTTCTGCTATTTTTGGTACATAAATTAAAGACTTGTAACCTTTTGTTTAAGCCACATTTCCTGTATTATTTGCTCCGCCGTACCTGACTTGATTAAATAAACTATTTTTTACTTTTATTAAAAAATTATTATCAATAAATATCTTTATAACTTTATCTATAATTCTTTTATGAAATTCCTCTTCACTAACTTTTTCTTTAAAATTTTTCTCCGTATTAATAATTATTCTTTTGTTATGCTTAGAATAATAAGAATGTTGCTCAATGTTACAGCCATTTAGTACATAAAAAATAGGAAATATTAAGATGTATTCTATTGTTTGTAACATTTCTATCAAGAAAATTTATGTGAATGTGTGTGTATAATGTTTTTTGTATAATTTTTTTTTTTGAAATATTTAAAAACATACACTTTGCATTTAAAAGATTGTTTTTACAATCACAATCAAAATCGATACATATTTGCTCCAATTTGCACCGTGTGCACAGTTTGCACTACCCATCGTGAAAATCCTTATTGTTTATTATTTTTTATATTTTTAATGTTTCGCCACATCCTTGGGTGGCATCTTCGTGTAACAAAAATAAAAAAAAATTAATAAGGGTTTTCACGGTGCAGACTGTGCAAACGGTGTAAATTGGAGCAAATATGCATCGTTTTTATCAGTACAACAGTAAAATATACGTATTTGAAATTTTCTTCAATTTACTTCGTTCGCTCTAAAAAAAAACCTTGAGCAACAAAAGTTGTGCATATTTGCTCACTTTCGAAATAAAGTAAATAAAATTTTTTGACATATTTTTAAAAAGAAAAAATATATAAAAAAATTGTTTGTGAGCACTACATGTATGCAGCAAAAAAATATATTTAAAATATAATTAAAAATATTAAGAATTAAACTGCTAAAAATGAGTTCTCTAAAATATATAAATAAACCTAAAATAAGACCAAGAGATAAACCAAATAAAAGATGGTCAAGAGAACGCAGCGCATTTTTTCCTTTCTCGCTTCTTCTAGGCATGGTTAAAGAGCAAATAAAAATTTTTAATTTTATGTTTTGAATTCTTTTGTATATTTATTTTTGATTGTCAGATTTTTTAAACAAACAAAATGTTTTTTACAAATATGTACGCTCACGAACTACTTTATATGCACAGCAAATTTACAATATGCAAGTTTGCACAATAACCATCGTGAATACCCTTAATATTTTTATTTTAAAAAGTGAAAACTTGAAAAAATTAGAAAAAAAAATTTATATTTTAGGCCAAACAAATGTTACATCAGAAAATTTTTTTAGATTTTCAACCGATTTATTTTGCGGAAGGAAATTTTTCAGACTATCATTTTATTGAATCGTTTAGAAATTTAAATATTTTCTAGAAAATTATAAAATAGCCTTGTTTTAATAAAACGAAGCCATATTAAATAAAAACCTATTAAGACTGTTTTTAAAATTTATACCGCGTATAGGTTAAATCAATAGATTATTATTATTTTTTTATAAGCTTTCTTTTGCAGTAACGTTGTTTGCTAAGGATTAAAACATCCCTGTTACAAATACGCTGACGTGTGCACGTGTGTTTCTATTAAATACCCCCTAAGTCCAGACAAAATGATAACAATAAACAAAAAAAAAACAAATTTGATGTTTAATTTTCAGCAACTCGACACACAAAAATTTTATATTCTTCATCCAAAAATTATAGACGCAATCCATACAGTTAGTATTAGACGTAATGGTGAAAGCAGACAAATTTTTTGTGCAAATATTATTAACCTTTGGGTATTTGAAGTGAAGGCATCTGTAAACTACGATAGAGTGTGTGTACTTTGTTAAGCAACAGCAAACAAAAGACACGTGACGCATCCTATTGCATTTAATAAAAATAACAAATATCTGGGTGGTTAATCAATCAATAAATGAATGGATGAAAACTTTAATAAAGCAAGAATAACCGTAAAAACATCTTTATGGATTTATGTTGAATGCATGTGTGGGAGATAATGCTACCCTGATTGTTCAGTCAATCGTTAATTTCTATAGTTTTTCATTAAAACAAAAAATCAGTTGTCATAGGTGATGATTTTCAGCCCATTAGAAACCATACTTAACAACAATAAAAATAAGCAAAAAAGATGAAAACTATCTTTGCGTATGTTAGAGAAAGCTTTAGTAGTATTTTGAAATTTCCAAATTGATTTCATACCCTTTTGGTTTAAGCAAAAAAGTAAATGAAAATCAATAAATATTTTTAGTTTCGGGTGATTTGATTCAAAAAATAGCAGAAAGAAATAGTTGAGGCCTAATTAAATTGAAATTCTCACTCAAATTAAGAAAAAAAAGAATAATTCCTACAAAATAACAGTAATTCTCAAAAATGAAAGTTTTAAGACTTTTTATTTTCATCAGCCTACTTAAAGCCAAAAGAATCTTTTGATTTAATTTTGATTGTTTTTAATTTGTTTGAAACTGGGTTATTTGCACACAATTTGTAACAAAATGCCATAAATTAGATCATCCATCTCTGATCAGCTGATGGTATTTTTTGTTGAAAATAAAAAAGAAACAAACAAAAAGTAAATTTGTTGATTTTAGTAAATAAAAAAACAAAAGTTGCAATAAATGTGTGTGAATTTTAAAACGAAATTTGAAAGAGTTAATTTCAACCGAAATCTCGGAATGTAACTTTTTGCCATATCATTGTTTTAATAAAGTCGATACTAAATCAGTTATTAACAACTTTAACTGATTTTAAATTTAAAACGGGCCCTAACGCTTAAAATATATGGAGTGTCCGCCTGGAAGGTATTGTTTAAAATTTTTGATTAAATGAAAGAGAATGGATCTTATATTTTTAACTGTTTTTTTTTTTTAATGTTGGCCATTATGTATGGAATACAACACCAGTTAAATGCCTCCTCTGTTAGCCACACAAATGCGAGCTCTTTTGAGTACATTTTTTATAACATTATCATACATTTCTTCCGGTATTTCATTAATATCATCGCGAATATAATGTTTGAGTCGCTCAAGCGTTTCTGGTTTGTTTGCAAAAATCTAGCTTTTCAGATATCCCCACAAAAAGAAGTCCGGAGCAATCAAGTCAGATGAACGTTGAAGCCAATCAACATCACCATTTCTTGAAATAACTTGTTGTAGAAAGAGGTGCGCTGCAATTCCATTGTAAGCCTGTATGCGATGTGGCACCGTTTCGTTAGTACCTCATGTTAATCAAGCCCAAAGCACGCAGTTGTGGCGTTCAAAAATTTGCAATCATATTACGATATCGCTCTTTTATTCGTTCATAACATACTTCAAAAGAATTAATTCATGACTACTACTATGATGACCCATTTTGTAGCTTTTTTTTAATGCCATACACGTGGAATAATCGAATTTTATATTTTTATTTAAGAACATGAACTTTGTGATAATTTCTTATATTTATAAACAGACAATGTGTCCCAGCTACAAATTTTACAAATAATTTTAAAGCAATATTAAGGTGGGAATCTTGTTATATTAAAAAAACACACTCTGAATTTTATATTTTATCTTTAACAAATTTAATTTATTGAAAATTCTTGAAGTAATTTATAAAAACAATCCCGCTTGCTTTATGAGTGATAGAATATTAATTGCAATTAAAAGATATTTCTTTCTTTGTTTGTAAACTTAACAATAAACTTTGATATGATCACTTTGTACCGCAGAGCTCAATAGTTTCAAAAATCGAAATAAGAAGCAAAATACACAAATACACTTTCTGATTGGTTATGAATTATAAAAAATAATTTTATATTATATTTTTAATTTTATATTATATTTTAAACATTACTGTATCTATTAAGTCACTATTTGTTATAATAATTTGCTGAAAAGGAAAAATAAAATCAGATTTTCAAAAAAAGTTTAATATAGTAGTGAAAAAAGAACTAAATTCCTACAATTGTGAAAAATTAAAAAAAAATAAAAACAAATCTTAATATTTAATCTATATAATTAAAAAATTGTTACAAGTGTGTTGTGACTTTATAACTCACAAGCGGTCAAACCGAATTCAATTAAATGACGAAGCGTTCGTGAGTTATGACTAAAAGGGGCACTTACGTCTGCACTAATTAAAAAAATTAAGACAGAGATACATATTTATTTAGAAGTTCCAAGAGGATATGCTTATTAAAAAAAAAAAAAGAAACAGGATGGGTAAGAGGGGAAGAGGAAAAATGCGCGGAATCGATTTTAACAAAATACAATTTTAAGAATATTTGAAATACAAAAAACTCCTGATTCTTTAGGTCCAAAAGGCAGAAGAAAATCTGTTCCATATTAAGAGAAAAGTGGTCGTAGTACGATTATTCTCATTGGGGTAGCGAAACGCCTCGGGAACAGTTTGTATTATGAAAATAAAAACAAGAAAGTTTATTTTAATTTCTAAAGTTTTTATTAAGAAAGAAACATTGGCTGACTTCCAAAACGTCAGCTGCTTTGTATTCAAACAATGTATTGTGTTTCATAATGCCGTGCGTGATACTAAATTTTTAAAATGCATACCATTCCAAAATGTCGCAGACAAGTTTTAGAGACGTTGCAACCGAGCAACTAGCGCATCAGTTTATAAATTGATGCTTTGTTTCACAACTTTGTATATGTACAAAATCTAAATACCGCAGAAAAACTGTAAACAAACTTTGTATACATATATTTTGGAAGCCAGCCATTATTAACAAACTTATGCTGAAAACAGAAATAATTATACACCAGCAGAATGTAATACATTTTTTAGATTGCTACATTCATCATCAGCATTCTTCGCATTAATCTAACTAAGTTTAATGGTCACATATACTTCTTTTTCTTTTAGCGGCGATTGCTTTAGCCACGAATGCAATTTTTATTATTAGTCATTCATACTTAATAAAAACTGATATTTAATAAAAATAAATAATTTTTTTCTTAAAACACTTCTGGCCCTTGTTAAGAATCCGTTGCCACACGCAGTGTTATTTTACAAAAATTAACTGTTTTCAAAAGGTTTGTCAAATTTAAGTAGAATACATCCTAATTGAGGAAATAACATATGTATGTATGTATGTCTCGTACATATGGAAAATACACGTTCAATGTTTAAAATTGTATTCACATCCTGTACAAATTTTACATATGGAATTGGCGTTATTCTATTTAAGAAATAAAGGTTTCACAGTAGGAGATTTAGCAAGTAGACAAACCAAAATTCATAGACTTTGATGAATGCAGTATTTTCCGACTTTTCTTTTAATTTATTTATTTTTTCCAGAAGTAGTTTAAGGTTTATTTTAAGACAGATAATAGGTTATGTAATACTAGGAACTTGGAAGTAGTTTTTTACATTTAAATCAGCATACAGGCAAAATAGTACATAAAGTATAAATATATTTCCGAATAGTTTTTATTTTACCCGCCTACATGTGTTACGAGTACCAAAGTATTGCTTGAAAAGAGAGTTTTTTTATAACAAACACGTGGCTTGAAAATAATGTTATCACATTGAAAGCGCTCGCCAAACGTACGAAGTACACAGCCAGAGACGACCGTTTTTACCGAAAATTATAACAACAAATCCTACTTGAATAGCAAAATTATTTATGAAATCTTGAAGGAATAAAAATAAAATACCACACCAATATAAAACCAACGGGCATCGTTGAGAATTTTTTAATAAAAAATTTATTTCGAGCTTGAGCTCGGACTCGATTTTTAGAGTAAAATGTGCTTGTCGTATGCATAATAAAATTAGATTTATTTGCTTTTACTCACTGCTCACGTTTGATTTCGTCTTGCTCAGTTTGAACTAAGTTGGATGAGATTGTGCCTATTTTCATATGCATAAAAACAAGCTTTCTTTTGTGAGCCCTTGCTCAAATTTTTTTGAGTCTGCCTTATAGTTGACTCGCGTACACTAAAAAGGAATCATTGCTGAATATTTTGAAAATTAAACAGGATTATATTCTTAATTAATTCGAAAACGGTACACTTACTTGGAAGTTTGTTTTTTGAGGGATTAGAATTACCACAAAGCAATTGTGACAAATCAGTTTCCCAGTTTTTTTAAATATTTTTTATGGATTGTTTTACTCATGTCTATTTTATTTTTTTATGCGACATTTTACGAGGGCTGCTCTATATATTTCTGACCTAATAGTTAAAATGCGAATATTTATAATCAAAAATAGTTTTATTGTTTTTCAAAGTATTCTCCAGCATGATTTTTACACTTTTGCATGCGCTCAAACCAGTTGTCAAAGCAATTTTTCCACTCCGATTGAGACACCTCTAAAACATGGTTTTTCAACACTTCAACAGCTTCTTCTGGCGACGAAAATCGTTGACCACGCATTTTTTTCTTGATGTGCGGAAAGTCAGGGCTGTACAGCGCATGACCTATTAATTCGTCGTTTTGGCCGGTCAAAAACGCTCTGGTTTGAGCCGATGTGTGAGACCTCGCATTGTCATGGTGAACAATGATTCGTCTTCTCTTGTTGGTTCTTCGAATTTCTCCGATGACTCCAGGCAAACAAATTGTATTGTACCACTCAGAAGTGACCGTCCTACGTTGCTCAAGCGGAACAGTCGCCACATGACCAGTTCTGCCGAAGAAACAGGCGACCATTTGCTTCGAAGTGCTTCTTCCACGGACAACTTTCGTTGGATTTGGCTCGTCTTTGAAGACCCACACGGTCGATTGTTGTTTCGTTTCGGGCTCATACGTATAGATCCATGATTCGTCACCTGTGACGATCTTACAAACATCTTTTGAAGCACCGCAATCGTATTTTTACAACATTTCTTTGCACCAATCGACACGAGCCTTTTTTTGAGCGACTTTCTTTTTTACCTTTTTTACGGCCAGGTGTTCATGCAGTATCGAATGTATGCTGGTGGAAGAAATGTCCAAGGATGTCTCTATCTGTCGGTATGTCGCATGTTGATCTTGCATTGTGAGTTCACGCACGGCATCAATGTTCTCTGGCTTATGCTTAAAAATGACCGTTAATTCAATGCTAAATTTTTGCTTAATTTCTTTTTTACAGTTTTCTATTGTTTGTTTTTTTATTTTTAATGCTTGGTAATTAACCCTTTTCGAGTAAATATTTATTTTGTTTTATTTTTTTACCAAAAATTAAGAAGTGTCGTTATTTTATATTTTATTATTCTCCTTCAGTTTCATTTGACGACATGTTTGCACTTCAATAATAATTAGACGTTTGATCTCCTTTAGGTCAAGTAATTGTAATTGGTTTGAACTCATTTTTATGCATACGAAATTGAGCAAAAGCTGTTGCTGATTGCTTGAACTCGACTAACGAGCAAATGCTGACCTGCTTCAACTCAGCACTTTTATTCATGAGAGCCAATGACTAGACGTTTTAAAGTGTTCCAACACCTCGAAACAATCACCAAAAGGTGCGTTTGCGAATGCAAGGGGCTGGAGAAATAACTGTTGGTTAGCAATAGATATGTATTTTAGTATACACCAGAAATTTAACAAATTTCCGCATCCGTTTATAAATATTAAGTTGAGAAAATTACTTTATTCTTTATATTTGACTGCATATGTTTCCAAGGCTTAAGAAATAGCTCGCTCTAGGAATTACAGTGTAATCAAAACGTCACACCCACAACAAAAGCGTATTTTGAGGAGCCTTTAGATTATTACTTTAAAATTCTTTAGAATCATTTGGTGGAGGCTTACAGAGTCATCTTACTGTCACTCTTTTATGTCTTTTTTTCATAAAATGTTTAATGACCTGCTTCATTGAGATCAAGGGAAGTTAAAGATTAAAGTTTTTTAAACTTTCCAAATTGCAGCATGAATTAAAAATTAACAACAAGACAGAAGTCATAACAACTTCCGAACCTCTTACGAATAAATGCATATATTTTAGTTATATTTTTTAAACAAAAACAAGAACAAAAAATACAGAACTTAAAATTTCAAGGCCACAACTTTTCAACTTTCTGACTCTTAAAAACGTTAGAATAAAACTGTTTATTAAACATTATATGACACACTACCCAAGAAGCATAAAAGAAAAAATTTTGGCACGCTTAGGACCGTCTTTATAACGTACTTATAGCTAAAGGTAGGATTTTATTGGACAGCTAAAAAAATCTCTGCTTATTACAAGTACATCTTAACCTAAAAGTGTCCGTCAAGCTCTCGAAAAGATAATTTTTACGTAATTTTTTGGCGCTGTTTTTGTTGAATGCAAATAATTCAAAATAAATATTAAAAATGAAAAGCTTACGACGAATATTTTATAGGTGACATGTCATAACTACCACGGACATAACGTCCATTAACGAAGAATCATAACATCCATGGGTATTTTAGGTATATTTTATGGTATTCTTTGTTAGAAAGATGCAACGTTTTTATAAACTGGATTGCAAAAATCCTTAATAAGCGAAGCCGGTGTTGGTTATAGCATAGAGGTCCATGGAAATTATGTTCAAAAAAATTACGTGAACCATCTATGATTTATCTTTTTATCAAAAAAATTACTTGCAAGCATCAACTCAGCACATTTCTTTTATTTTATTTAGAGTTTTAATTCAAAAGTATTTTCTACTGTCTTTATTTACAAAATATAATTTCAAGAACTGGGACCATTATTTCCTTTCTATACAGAGTTGAGTAACCTACACTTAAATTAATTTCATTTATTTGTATTACAATCTAATCAAAAACGAAAAAAACATTCACATACAAAATATTTTTTTATCATCATTAGAATGTTTTTTTTATCAGTTTTATTTTACATATGGGCATCATGGCACAACGCAGACGTTCGGCCTGCCAGTCTGGGGTGGCAGATTGTTTCAATAATTTTCAAGTGGAAACAAAACATTTGTCAATCCATTAGTATGAGTACTTGTATTAGAAGTATTTCAATATTTCTTTAAACAAAACATACTCACAATTGGCGAACTACCACCTCCACCACTGATTTAAAAATTATTATTATTTTTTTTTATTCTGTTCTGTTTTTCTGCTGTGTGTGGGTCTTTCATAGACAATTACGAGCAAACATGATAATGAGGTTGATGATGATTTTGTTGCCGTTGCTGTTGCTGTTGCTGCTGACGACTATATCAAATATAATGTTGTTATAAATGATGCACACGTGAGTTGTTGTAATACAAATATGATTTCATTTTTTTTTTCATTTATTTAATACTTTGCTTTATGCCAAATGGGGTGGATGTCTGGTATTGCATCTTTTGTTTTAAAATGCGTATATGGCCATAGTTTTGTTATCGGGTTGATTTAACTAAACGAACAATTCTCATACACATTGAACACATGCAACCTCCTGCCGTCGTCTTTGATATTTGTTAAACATTTATAAATGTATTTTTTTTTTTCGTTGGCTTTATCGTCATCATTTTTGTTATTGAGTTCAAAATATATCTTTTTATATTCAATAATTTTTGTGTGCTTTATTTTGGCGAAAGTTCTTATACTCGAATGAGGATTGTAACTTCTGTTTTTTTATTATGCTACAAATGGCTCATATGACTTGTGCATGTGGCTCTGACTAGAAGGACGTCGTTGTCTTATTATGCACGCTTTTATGTGTGTTTTTTATAGTTTATACATAAATGAAATTTGAGGACATAAGACTGTAACGCTCCATTGAAAAATCTCTACAAGTAATTTAATAGCTACAAAGGCTATTTTTTAAAAAAAAAGTTATTTATAAAAATCTAAAAATTTGTTTTTAAAATATAACATTTTAATACATTATTTAACAGAGAAATTATATATTTATTGGTATATTATATTTTTGTTTTTAGTAATTTTATAATGTTTTTAATGGTACTTATATTGGATTCTTTAGTCAGGATTTATTGCTTTGATAATATAGATTTATTGGCCTAATGAGGCTTTGTATTATCTTAATTAAACAAATAAATAAATAAATAATTTAATTTTTAATTTTTTTCCCAATCAGGATTTCAACCGTGAATTTTATAAATGAAATAAAATTTGTTTTGTTTCGGTTAGGTTTCTTTTTCTTAATTTCTAAAAAACTTTAGAAAGAAAAAATATTAAAAAATGTATGCGGACTTTTTCCAAAGAAATTAAGAAAAATTAGACACTAGCAGAATGAAATGCAGCATTTTCTAGATCACATCATCCTTCATTAGCATTCTTCGCATTCTATGTTAGCTTGTGTAAGTTGTTAACATCATCTAGAAGGACGTCGTTGTCTTATTATGCACGCTTGTATGTGTGTTTTTTATAGTTTATACATAAATGAAATTTGAGGACATAAGACTGTAAGGCTCCATTAAAAAATCTCTACAAGTAATTTAATACCTACAAACGCTATTTTTTAAAAAAAGAAGTTATTTATAAAAATCAAAAGTTTTTGTTTTTAAAATAATTAAATTTTATTTTTTTCCAATCAGGATTTCAACCGTGAATATTATAAATGAAATAAAATTTGTTTTTTTTTCGGCTTAGGTTTCTTTTTCTTAATTTCTAAAAAACTTTAGAAAGAAAAAATATTAAAAAATGTATGCGGACTTTTTCCAAAGAAATCAAGAAAAATTAGACAGTAGCAGAATAAAATGCAGCATTTTCTGGATCACATCATCCTTCATTAGCATTCTTCGCATTCTTCGTTAGGTTGTGTAAGTTGCAAACATCATCTATTTACCCAACTAATCTTTATATTAATTTGGTTAGACGAAGTTCACACACAACCCAAAGCATTTCTTTGTCGTTCTCTCTGTAACTCGTCTTGTACATTTGTTTTTATTTCGTGCCAACCTTCGGTATGGCCACGCAATTTTAATTTATTGCACGTACTACAATAATGAATGAAGTATATCCAATCATATAAACAAATATATGCAGCGAAAGAGTAATAAAAAAATAAGAAAAAATAACATTAACTAAAAAAATTTGCACTCGCCCATATTTTCCGAATTACGGGCCTATGAGCTTTTTAAATTGTTTAAAATATTAATGTGGGTATCATTTAAAAACTTCTAAAGATATATTTAAGGAAATTTTAAAATGTTTTAAAAATGCTTAACCCATTAAGAGCCGAAGATATTTATCTAAAACTATATATTAAGTAGTACATATTTTTTTTCTTATTTTTTTTTTATTCTCGGTCACCACAACCTTTATCTTTTTGATTGGAGTTACTTCACTAGATTTACAAATATGTTGAAGGGTATATAAGATTCGGCATAGCACTCTTACATGTTATTTTTTAAGGTTTCTATTTTCTATTATAACTGAGCGCAATGGGCCATAACTAGTAAAAAATTGACTACTTAAAAAAGGTAACATTGAAATAAAAGTAAATATTAAAACAATTTAATTATGTAAGAATTATTTAAGTTATAAACTCCTTTAAACAATCAATTATTTTAAATTTATAAACGAAAACCATCATAATTAGATAAAAAGCTTTCAAATTAAAATCTTTAAAAACAAACATTATTATCTCTTAATTTCACTTCTCGTCATCAAGAAGTTTTGGTTAAATGAATTTATGCCATTGATTTTAGGAATTTTCCTGTTTCTTATGGCTTAAAGTTAAAGTATTTGCTTTTGTATCTGTATTTACTTGTGTCTTTAAAAATTAGAAAACAAACTGGCCAAAAAATAAGAGCAATATATTAAAATTATTTTCCAACTTTAAAGGCTTTAAATTATAAAACATAAAAAAATTTGACAAAGAAAAATTAAAAAAAAAATTAAATTTTTTTCAGTTCACATGCCTGCTGAAATAATTTTTTAGCGCGTTTATAAGTTACAGCAAGTTTACAGAACACCATTTGCAGATTAGACGCATAAAAACGTTACCGATTCCAATGCTTGGGTTTTTAGAAAACAAATGTCATTTTGTTTTTGTAAAAACAATTGGCAATTGTTTCTGGTTTATGTATCGCGCATTGTAGTGTCAGATACGTCGAAAATGAACGAAGAAAAAAACCATTCGTCAGGAGTTAATATTGTTTAAAAACTGCCCATCATAAAACTTTCACTCATAAAAACATTTATTAGTATTATGCACACATTTAAATTATTGTTTATTTTTTTAACTATTGTTTAAACTTATTTATTTTCACAAATTTTCGTTTTGCAAAGGTAAAAAGTTTAACTTCATTGTTTAATAATTTTGTTTTGTTTATTTAACTCAGCTGTTACTTTTAAGCGCCGAAGCAGGGCTACCATCATTTAAAGCAAAAACAAAAAAATGTATAAGAAAAAACGTAAATAAAAAACATTAATTAATGCATAGGCAATACTACGATTTTACACAACATTTATTTATACGAAACACAACGTAAATTAAACGAAAAAACCGGAACATGCTAATTCTTACGTATTCGTCCATATGCCATCGGGTTTCGCTTCGCTCTTGACGTGTTCTATAAACAGGCTGTTACTTTTTTGATAAAATTATTAACTGAACTGTTTGATCAATGTCAAATATTTTTTATATAAATTTCGACATTTCAGGCAATGACGCTACTGCCACCACCTGGTACATGATATCGCCATGCTATAAAAAATAGGATTAAATGAATTCCGGCTTCAGTTCATTTAAATTTTATTTCAAAATTTTTTAGAAAGATAAATTATATACAAATATATGTAGACGTTTTTTAAATAAAAAACTATGTGCAATTTTTTCTGTTTCTTTTACATAAAATATATTTTATATTTATTTTTAATACAAATTATATCTTTAATTAACTTCAACTGGAATTGTTTGTATAACAAACTTAAATTTTCCCACCAGCTTGTTGTCATAACACTGCCTGATTACACTTAAACACAAAAAAAATGTCATCTTTGAAGGATGAACGAATCGAAAGAAAAGTCACACAAAATTTCACAAAACACCAGAAAACATTAACTCATGTTATTACAAAATTTTCACACATTTTATATGCTAAAAATTTTTAAATTCAAGGTTACAGATTTAACACATTTTTTTTTTTTTTTTGCCATTCTGTTTGATATAAAGAAAATATTTTAAAAATTCCCTTTGGCAAAATATCTTCTGGTGACCATATGTGAAACGATGTAAATCTATGAAAGAAGCAACATTAAAAAAAATCGGAAGGACTGTTTTTACAAGGGCAAAAGAAAAATATGTAAAATTGTAAAATTCACAGTCATGCTGACGCCAGATGAGATGTTTGATACCATTCATTTCGATAAGAGATCAAATGAGTGTGTGTGTGTGTGCGTATGTGGTGATGGTCTTTCATCGGGAAGTATGAGAAGAAAAATTGCTACTCATAATGAAAAGTAAATACAGTATTGCCAGTATTTTTTTTTAAATAAAAAAATCCTAAATGATTTTAAAAATCTTGTTAAAAGAAATTTTAGTAAAACAAGGATGTTCTATGGCGCTGCTTGATATCGATATAAAGTTCTTAATATCGATAATAAGTTCTAATAACAGCTTTAAAGCAAGGAATACTGTGCGATGTCTTGACTAACTTGTGAATATAAAATAAATTTATCAACGTAAATTACATTTAATCAAAAACACAAATCTATTCTAATTGAAAAAATGATGACTATCCATCATTGTATTTGTTAAGTTGTAACACTAACTGACTTCATTTATAATAGTTTAATTTTATTTAATATTTCTTTAATTAAGTGGGAAAAAAAGTTTCAATATTAATTATTGTTATTATTAAAGGCACCAACATACACATTATCACACCAAATCTAGCTCCCAACAAGACATGAATCAACCTTGCAGTCAACCAACCAGACAACACATGTGTGTTTTTATCACCTCGGAATTCAAGTGTTTTCAAAAACGATAGTAATTTTAGCGCGCAAACACATGTGTTGTACGGGTTGTATGTAGCAGTGCTACCTCATGGCTGTTGTTGTCAATGTTTTTTCCCTTGTTTTTTCTTTTTTTTTTTTGGAATGTTTTACAGGATTTATTACTGCTAAACATTTATTTCCTGCTGTTCAAACTGTGAAAAAGTACAAAATCTGTTTATTCAAAAATAATTAAAATTATGCTGGCATTTTTCTCAAGAGAGACATTCATGCATACATAAGTAAAAGAAAAGCAGGCATATAAAATAATATAAAAACATACCCGTACATCAACAATCCTTTCCCTTAATTCGTTGTGTGTGAGCGTGTTGTTGGTTGGTTCCTTATTAGTATGAAATGGTTCCATGTACAAATGGTGTGAATGTAAAATGTCTTGTGGCCTTAAGGCTTGTTTTTATTATATTGTTTTTTTATTTATTGTTTTTCTTTTTATTTCTTAAAACTCTTAAGTCAGTTGGTTTCTTATTTCTGTCTTGTCTAAACATTGAAAAGATGTTGCCCAGATTGTCGGCAAATTGTCTTTCAATTATATACATTTTATTTTCCAATCTTTTTGACTTCTGATTTCGTTGGTACTCTTTTTTATATATTTTATTCTCTAATTTATTTATTATACATATACATACACACATTTTTCAATAGTTTTATTTTATGATTTTGGTTACGGAAATGGAAATACATCATTAATGGGTGGTATGTATCTGTATCAGGGATGGTAAAATTATTTCATCTTATTTTTTTTATTTCAACAAATCGAACCTGTAAAGTAACATAGTAGACTGCGAATCTTTTCTAAACCACTGGCTTTCTTCGTCT
The DNA here is from genome assembly GCA_916610165.2 of Gymnosoma rotundatum. Lineage (NCBI taxonomy): Eukaryota > Metazoa > Arthropoda > Insecta > Diptera > Tachinidae > Gymnosoma > Gymnosoma rotundatum. The sequence goes on along the minus strand of OU744337.1, from coordinate 121,024,400 downwards.
CCCCATTATTTAAAAAATATTCCAATTTAAAATTATTTCAAATATTTAGTTTTTAATCAAGTTTAAGAAGCTACATATGGGTCGCTTGTGTTAGTTGTAAGAAAATTCCCAGTTAGCACTTGGAAGATTGTTTTTACAAAAATCACCAAAGTGAGTTTTTTAAGACTTCCCAAGATGACTTAAAACTGATTTGTCAGTTGTGCGTTTAAAACGAGACTCAAACATAATTCCGACAAACGCAAAAGCGACTTGTTTAAAAAACAAAAAGTACAGAAAGCAAATATTTTAAATTCAAGTGTTTCAGCATTATTTTAGAGACATATTTAGCGCACTCTAACAAAGAACACATGATGCAAATATTTTATTTTTTGTTTTTCGTAAAAATATGACATTTCGTAAAGAAAATATAGATACAAATGACAATAAATTCTTTTAAATAAAATTTCCATTTCAAATTTTAAAAATGAATTTTAAGAATATTAAAATAACACGCTAATGAATGTAATAAAAATAACCAAAATGTTATTTGCCAGGTTTGATTTAAAAAAAAAATCAAGTAAGAAATGTGTCTTTAATATGATTCGAGGAAGCCTCGCATACGTATAGTAATATGTTCAATATAAGACACGAAAAAGTGTTGTAGTTGATTATAAAAACGATTGAAAACAGTATCGAAAATAAGTCAAAAACGCCCGTCATAAGGGACTCGTTCGGAAGAGTCACGGCTAGGGTACTATTTTCTCCCGACAAAACAATCATTTCGACTCTAAAACGAGCAGAGTCAAAAAACACTCGAATATAATGATGATTGAAGAAAATGCGAGCCGGGCTAGAACAAGGAATTCAGTTAACAGATGCGAACATTCAAACAGCACAGTAAAGAAAAAAGGAAGCAAAATCTATTGCATGTAGTTGTAAGGGTTATTGTCTAGAGATCGTAAGAAATATATTTTTTATTTTTGTTTTTTAGTGGAGGAGTAAATTATCCCTAGAAAAAAAACGAAAGATTTTTTTTATTCTTATGCTAATATTGATACAGGACATAATTTTCCTCTTCTCCAGTGGGCCATAACCCTCTTCAGAAAAATTCTCTAATTTTTTCCTACATCTTAAAACAAATAATGAAAAAGTTTTAGTTTTAACTTCATAATTATCTCCTGTTACTCAATTTTTATAAACTAAAACGAACTTTGTACTTTAAATATATTTTCAAAGCACAATTATTAGATCGACTTAAATTTTAAGCAATAAAAAAAACTGGATAAAAACTTAATAGCAATTTCTACAAAGATTTTAAATTATTAAAAGCAGGATCTGTAAAAATTGTGTTAGTTACTATTTGATTGTAAACGATGGAAAGTAAAAAACAGTTTAGTGTAATTTAAAAATTTCGTTTACCATCTCTGATAAGTATATGATGGGCAGTATTGTTAAAAAAAAAATAGAAGAATTCAGAGTCATTAAAAAATATGTAAATGAATGAATTCTAATGAATTCTTGGCCGGTGGTTTAATCAAAGGTAATATTGACTTTAATTATAAAAAGTGTCTCAGCGGAGTAGCTCGTTGTATGTGTGCTTATTTTGCATTATTACTTTGATATACCAACACAATTGTACAATTGCATTGTGTACTTCTCTCTGACGAAGTACTTCTGGGATAAAAGGAAAACCCGTCCCCTGGTGTAGAACAAGTCATTTGATTTCTCGAAGTTCTGACCAGTGTCCTCGTTGTATGATATCTCAGGAGCCGGTACCCCAACAGAGAGCCGCCCAATTCTGTGACCGGTTATTGATGAGGTCCCTTCGTGGTGATTGTGGTTCAAAGTTTAATTAAACGTGCCATAACGCCATAACCGTAACCATGGCCATAACAGTGATCATATTTACTGCCTGCAAATAGTGGTGCCATGGCCATAAGCAATTCTTTTTTGTGTTGCTATTTGTTAAAAAAGAAACGCAACGAAAATAGAAATTAAAACTCACCAATATAAGGCAGCGAACGTGAAAAATAATAACAAAATAAAAAAACAAACAGGATGATCTCCATCCCTCAAGCAAGGGGTAGTTCATGTCGCAAATCTTGTTCAAAATATGTACTTCGCCTAGAATTCAGTACTTTTTAAAGCGTTAATGCATTTTCCACTACAGCGAGGAAACCAATCAGCAAACGTTTGCGAAACGTTTTTTTTTCGAAACGATTCAATTTCGTTCTTACTGCTTTTTTTTTCTTTTGGCTCCCTTTATTTAATTTAACGTACATTTTGTGCTCAAGAGTAAAAACAATACAAAAACGAATAGCACAATCTTTCTCAACAGAAGTAAATAAATCAAAAGTTTCGTTATGTTTAGTTTCGCACCCTGATTTAAACAGCATTTAGAATTATTTCACCATATTAAAATTAATAAATTAAGAATTTGTGTACTGTCGTACAATTTTGAATAATTATCAAAATTGTTTTAAGCATTTTTATCATGGCATAGAGATTTATTCTTCTATTTTATTGCCCTTCGCTGTAGGTTTGTCAAACATGTGTTGTAAGATCTGCAACAATATTTTAAAGTAATTTATATTATTTTCTTTAATTTCATTAATGACAAATAGGCTGTCATCTGTTTTTAAATTTACTAATCGTGATTAAATTCAAATAATTCATAAAGTATTGAATATTTGCCTTTTATGTAAAATGAACTTAAATTACTGTAAAATTAAGCATTTAAAAGCCATTAAATTTATTTTGCTTGTATGTATGTATCTAAATGCCACAAATTAATTGAGGCGTACGAACAAAAAAAATAGAAACATTAAATGTAATGTTTTCTAAAATTAGAAAACGTATTTCATTAAAGCCGTAAAAAAAATTCTGTTTTATTATAATTTATTTAATACAATTTACAAAATTCCTTTAAAGTAATTAGAAACTATATTCATCATTTTTGACAACACGTATTAAATTACCTTTTTAAAGAAACAACCAAAACCAAGCAGACACTGATTAGCATATAATGAAGAAAAGAGTGAAATGATTGCATACAATCAAATCTATATTCAATTCTTTATAAATTTTCTTAAATGAGACCTTCATTAACATTAAAGCTTAGGGCTCATAAAAATCTACCAAAAATAAAATGTAATAAAAGAAAAACAAAAATCTAAAGCAAAAGTCTCATACCTAAAATGAACCTTTAACATGCAACTGTTGGGAATTGACCGTGTCTACTGTCAGATCTTAAAAACAGAGAAAAACTTCAATTAAATCATTAAGTAGCATTACTGATTCAGTCGGACATTAAACTTAAATAAATGAGTATCGATCAATTCAAAAAAACATGCACAAAAGCTGATATTGAAAATTACACGCCTCAATTTAAAATTAAAAAGATCCTTCAACGAAAATTTGTTATTTCGATAGAAAATATTTAAATTAAAATACAAATTGCAAAGCAGAAATTATAGCAACGTGACAGCCTAAAGGGGTAAAAATCAAATAAGTAAACAAGAATTGTTTTAAGGATATTATCTTACCGAATCATGTAGACCCTACCTTTTATCATTTTTATATGAAAATGATATTTAAAAAAAAAATTGTTTGGTAAATTTTTAGTCTTTGAGCCAATTTACACCATGAAATTTTTGTTTGGCGGTGAAGCAAGAGGGCATACCTTAAATTTTTAGGCGATGTTATTGTTGTTTATGTTTTGTTTTTAATAATGTATATCGCTGCAACTTTAAAAATGATTAAAAAAAATAATTCATCAAGTATCACCATTTTTTTGTTCCTTTGTAAATTTTGGAAATTTTCGATTTACCTTACATACAGACATACAAGTTTTGAAAGCTAGCACTGAAAAAAAGTTGCTAATTGGAGTTAGACATTTTTCGACTATCAATTCGAAATGTCACAAAATAGATGAAAATTTGTAGCAACTCAGAAGCTGGTCTTTTTATTCCTTTTTTTTTAACTTATTGACATTAATTTTACATCTTCAAATAAACTTTTTGTGCAATCAGAGCTCCGTTTTTCATTTCATACAAAATTGTCTAATTCACATGTACTAAAAAATATCAAAAAAATTCAAAATATTTTTCATTTAAATTTCTTTAAACTAAATGAGAATTAACAAGCCTCATTCTAAGGTTAACACCAACGAATAAGCCACAGCTTCTTTTACGTATCAACGTAATGATACTTCTTTTATGTGTAAAGTTTAAAGCTGTGCTGTTCACAAAGAGAAAAACAAAAAAATCTCCGCTCTATCTAAAATCTTTTAAACATAAAAACAGCTGACATAGTCCCACTACCTCAAAAGCTAGCAAGCTGCTAATTGATAGTTTTGTTTCACACACATTTTTTTTATCAGTTATAGCTGCCTTTCGACAATATAAAAATTGAGCGTATGGAATTTTCTTTTTATAAAAAGTTTCCACTACAATTTTTTAAGCTTTTGGTCGGAAATTAAACAAAAACTCCTTTTCAGAATTATAAAAGTAATATGGATGAACACCACCGGCATGAAGTCTCTTCCTATTTTTTTCCAAGAAGTGAATCAAATTTAAAAAATCAAAACTCTATTAATTTTTATTTACTTCTTTAAGTCTCATTTAGTCAAGCAGATTTCATCTTATTTTTATAAATTGAATATGCTTTCAAAGCATTTGCTAAGACTAAAAAATATATTCTTGTATAAGTTTTGTAATGAAATTATATGCATAAAAATTAAAAATTCTAAGTTTTTCCATACTGTATATTTCTTAGCACAGCCATTGTGTTTTAATTATTAACTGCCTACAGTATTTTCTTCATTTCGAATAACTGAGTGTCTTTAAATCCCGGTTTCTTGGTTTTTAAGAAATAAATCTTCACGTTATATTATTTTTAACATTTAGGATAATTTTGTTTAAAAATTAAGCACTCACGTGCTGATATTTAGATCTTGAGCATTCAATATTTTGAGCACTTAGTTTTGCCGTAACGAGAGTTAGGAACAACATGTTTTAGATCATTTAGTGTGTTTAACACCTCTAGTTTATTTAGTTTCTCTCAGTGTAATGTCTTTATAAACTCCTAAATCAATTTTAAGGACAACAATAAAAATCCATTTATGTTTCTTAAAGAAGCAATTGCACGATTAGAGTATTTTATTAATAAATATATTAATGACATATGTAGGGTACACTAAACATGCAAAGTTCTTTACAAACCAAACAAATTAAGGTTGGGAAAATTGAACAACCACAACAAGAAGTTTAATATGCAAACAAAACAAAAACAAAAAAAAAAACCTTGCAAAGTTAATTGTTATGTGACTCAAATGTTAAACAGAAAAGTAACAGCCAGACAAAATTGTTATATTGAAAAAAAAATAAACAAAATATTAGATCAAAGTTTTCTTAAAAAATCATTTGAGACTTTTGATCATAATGTCAAGATTTTTAGTTTCAGAGCACGCAATATAAAAACTAAGTGTTAAAGAAAACGATATTTCAAATTCCCACGCTTCCTTAAAGAAAGGCAAAAACATAATGTTCACCAAAAACAAAATCACAAAAAAAAACACACCCTCAAGCTTCAACTCATGTTCAACTACAACTGCAAACGTTATAAACTGCAACAATTTAACCATGCAATTTTACAGCACATACATGCACACATACATCGATTCATAATACATCACACATTTGAAAAAACAATAAAACAAAACAAAATTACTTAAATTAAAGAGATCTCTGGCTCTTCTATAAGCTTCTGTATTTCGCACCCTCTAGTAATGAAAACGAATAATAAATGCAACAACAAAATATTACAAAAGAAATAATAAAAGTTTTGTTCCTTCATTTTTGTTATTTCAGTTTCATTCTACACTTGAATACAGTTTTCATTATTGTATGTTACCAATAATTCTAAAAACGAGACTGCCTCCAGCTGACATGGTCTCCACCAATCATTTATTTATTTTTTATTTTTTTTTAATTTTAGTTTTTGTTGTTGTTATTCAATTGTTAAAATCAATTTGTGTTGTTTTTGTTTTAGAACTACTGTATCCTCAAATCGGCTACTGTACGTTACATATAAAAACACTTTTAAAACTCCATTAAACCTCCTCCACTAACAAGTGTGGGAGCATTTTCTACAAATGCTAAAGTTTTTTTTTTTAATTTCTTATAACAAAGATGGATTTAAGCATGAAACCAGCATGAGGTGCATTTTCAGTTTTATTGTTATGTTCTACCTTCAGATGTTTGGAGTAAAGAATTCTTTGCTTTGATTCGAAATTCGTTTCTGTGTTTGTGTTCACACATTCGGTTTTCAATTAATTTAATTTTTTTTAACAAATGTACAAATGCCACATCGTTTAAAACTTTTGTAGTTAATAATCTTGCCGTTGTGCCAGCTTTTATTTTGACTCTAAAAATACTTATTGAACGACATAATGGTTAAAACAGTAAATAATTCAAAGTTACATGCACCAATTGATCCAGCTGCAAATGATCATACTTATATGATTGCACTCTCGCTTGTTTTAGATTTGAGCTTTAGATAACTTTTATACTTAAGTTAATATTTATTATAAATAATTTATAATTTTATAACAATTAAGAAAGATTCGTTAATAAATCGAAATTTAAACAAGTTACCAAGTTACCTTCACGATCTATTTAGTTTAGTGAAGTAAAAAGCAAATATTGGGATGACAGGGAATTAAAAAATAAAAAAAATTGGTACTGCATTTTTTAGACGTTGTGTTTTGCCTGCTGCCTCGAAGAACATGGAACCATCATGTTGATTTCCAATAGCAACTCTTTCGACACTATATCTGATCGATTGACATGTTTAGTTTTTTTTTTTTTAATTTCAACACTAACACAGACGGACAGACGGACATCACTCAATCGACTTTGCTATGCATAAGAAGTTAGAATCAAAAATGGTTTTATTGTTTTTCAAAGTATTCTCCAGCATGATTTATACACTTTTGCATGCGCTCAAACCAGTTGTCGAAGCACTTTTTCCACTCCGATTGAGACACCTCTAAAACATGGTTTTTGAACACATCAACAGCTTCTTCTGGCGACGAAAATCGTTAACCACGCATTTTTTTCTCGAAGTGCGGAAACAAGAAGAAGTCATTAGGTGCCAAGTCAGGGCTGTACGGCGGATGACCCATTAATTCGACGTTTTTACCGGTCAAAAACGCTCTGGTTTGAGCCGATGTGTGAGAGCTCGCATTGTCAAGGTGAACAATGATTCGTCTTCTCTTGATAGTTTTTCGAATTTCTCCGATAACTTCAGGCAAACAAATTGTAGTGTACCACTCAGAAGTGACCTTCCTACGTTGCTCAAGCGGAACAGTCGCCACATGACCAGTTTTGCCGAAGAAACAGGCGACTATTTGCTTCGAAGTGCTTCTTCCACGAACAACTTTCGTTGGATTTTGCTCGTCTTTGAAGACCCACACGGCCGATTGTTGTTTCGTTTCGGGCTCATACGCATAGATCCATGATTCGTCACCTGTGACGATCTCATAAACTTCTTTTGAAGTACCGCAATCGTATTTTTGCAACATTTCTTTGCACCAATCGACACGAGCCTTTTTTTGAGCGACTTTCAAACTGTGCGGAATCCAACGAGAACAAACCTTTTTTACGGCAAGGTGTTCATGCAGTATCGAATGTATGCTGGTGGAAGAAATGTCCAAGGATGTCTCTATCTCTCGGTATGTCGCATGTCGATCTTGCATTATGAGTTCACGTACGGCATCAATGTTCTCTCGCACAACAGCCGTTTTTTGACGACCTTCACGGAATTCGTCTTTGAGCGAGCTTCGGCCACGATTAAATTCATTATACCAATTTTTCACAGTGCTATAAGATGGTGCTTCATCGCCATACAAACATTTAAGTTCATCAATGCACTCTTGTCGTGATAATCCACGTCGAAAGTTGTGAAAAATGATGGCACGTAAATGTTCACGAGTTAATTCCATTTTTTTCTATATTAATTTTTTCAAGTCACTGTAAACAACACAAATAATGGTCGTACGTCAAAACGTTTTGAGTACGATTATGCTTAAAAATGACAAAGTTTCCAATGGAAATGTCAGATTGCACTTGGCAGCACTCAGTGTTGCCAGGCCAGAAATATATATAGCAGCCCTCGTATATCCTTTTTCCACTTTTTGTGGTGAAGGGAATAGAAATGAAAGCTTTAAATGTATGACAGCAATGTCCCGTAAACTTCCGCACTTCATTTATTAATAAAGTCGTAAAAAAAAACTAACAAAGAATCTCAAATCGAGATTGATTTTGCAATAACAGCAAAGCCGTTCTCACTACAATCAGCTTTGTTGAAGAATTTTGGACATAAAATAAACTTACTTTCATATCGCGGATTTAATATTTATTTTCGACATCGTATGGTCAAGTGCTACATCTGGTCTATTTTGTTATTTTCAGTAGAATCCTTAATCCTTAAAGCTGAAAAGTTTTGAAATATGACTTTAATATTGAGGTTTTAAAGAGATTGAAGAGTGAAAGAAAACTTTTACATTCAGTCAAAATTGGGAAGACTACATATTTTGGGCACATTATAAAAGGTTAAATATAAACTTCTTCTTATTATTATATTACAAATAAATAAAATATGTATGACTACGCAATATACATGAATAGACCGCCAAAAACAATTACTGAGCTCATCACATTAGCTTCGGTTAAAGAGCCATTTCATCCAGGACATTTCATAATGTGATTCTATCACGTACTATATATAATTTGTAGCCAGAGACAGTATCAATTTTGCTCATTTTGTTCTAATTAATCACCCAAGTGCGAATTTGACTAACATGCAAGTTTTATTACCAGTATAAACCACTATTTAATTTTTAATTTTATGAATTTCTTTTTAACGTATTTTTTGCTAACCAGGGTTACCGTTTGCCCGAATAAAGTCGAAATTTGACCCTTTTTAGCGATCTGCGACTTTTTGTAAGACTTTTTTTTGTTGTTACCGAATTTTGCAACTTTTTTGAAAACAGCTTTTAGTAAACTAAAACAATTATATTCAGAGACATGTAAATAACAAAAAAATACATATCAATAATGTAAACGATGCTTCTGACAATGAGAAAATTCAACTAAATTAGTTTTTTTCAAGAGAAAACAGTGACTTTCGTAAAAATGATGCATTTGCAGAGATGAAGTTAGTTCTACGTGCTATTATTAAAAATCACTCTTTCAACGTGCGGTCGCATTAAGTGTAAACAAATCGCAAAGTTTCTCGAAAAGTCTGTAGTTCACAAAATAAAGAGTCAAAAGTTCAGTCTCCTTAATGGCGAAACAACAGACATTTCAGTAGATAAATGTTGTCATTATAATAAGACAGTTCAAAATTAACCATGGCAAGGCTGAAGATATTTTTTTTAATTAGTTCAGCTTGAAAATGGAACTATATGCAATGGCATACATGAAGCACTTAAAAACGATAACATTCCATTGCATAATATAATTGAGCTTGCAACTAATAAAACTTAAACTATGGCGTGTGCCCTTCGCAAAAACTCTAAAAAAAAGACGTGCGATTTTTTTTCTCTAACGCCTTTTTTAGGCGACTTTTCCAAAATTACTTGCAGTGACCCTGCTGTTAATTACGGTCCGAAAGCTAAGACATCATATATCCAAATCAGGTCCGCCTATTGTAGTTTAAAAAACAAGCCTAGATACGCCTTAAATGAAACACAGTTTAATTTAAAATGATATGTTTTCATAGCGGAAAAAATTGTGACTGCTTTATTATTTTCAGAGCTCTTTAGAAAAAAAACTGTACATGATAGAAACATGCTCGTTCTATTTTTTAAAAGAGGAAAATATTGTATTATTGTAGAAAAGTATCCAAGTATCTATTGACTCACTGGAGCATCGACGCAATGTGGTATGTGTTTCATTGTTTTATCGTTACTACAACGGAATGTGTTCTAATGAAGTCAGGGTACTTGCTCCCGAAAATCATTATTTCGTACGGACAACATGTTCTTATTCTTATTTTAGGCGCGTTGCCACTGACTCGCACTACGCGTTTGAGTGAAAATTCTTTTCTAAACCGTAGACTTCGTATGAGAAAGAAACTTCTAACAGAAATCTTTCCTGTCGCTTTCCACGCGCAAAGATTCAAATCGAATGTCCACAAACACTTCTCCCTCTATCCTCCTTCCTACAACTAATTTTCAAGTTCTAACACAATGAGCTGCATGAGTAGGAATTATCATACCCTGAGAGCTGATCGTTAAAAAAAAACATATATTTAATTCAAAATGCTAAAAAAAAAAAAAATTCTATTATATAATATTTAATTTAAAAACAACATTTCTGTTCTTAGCACATTAAAAAGTAAAGAAATATCATTTTTATTTAATTTTTGACTTCGACTGTGTTTCTTGTTTTTTTTTTTTGAGCACCCTCTCCTTACGTCAACTATAAAAAATTAAAATAGGTCAATAAGTAAGTTATACCTTCATTTATGCAGCAACTGATGCAAAAACTACACTACATTTATCTTCAATTCGCATTTCAGGTATATTATCTTTTTTACATCGTTTGGATAATCTTCCGTTAACAAAACATAAACTATTCTGTTTGTATAAGTACCCTTTAGATTGTACTTGTTGCGGGAAGAGGTTAGCGCCAGTTTATCCCACCTGTAATTTTAAAACAATAGTTTGCAAAAACTCAACATGTTGTTGCTATTGTTTAAAGCACGTGTAAGGGACACGAAAATGCACTTGTTGCATTCGCAACATGACATGTGCATATACAAATTACAATAGCATGACAATTTTCTTGTTAACAAATTTTTAAAACAAAGCACAAACAGAAATACGTGACATTTAAATAATAAATATGCGGATGATATTTTTCAAAGATTTGTTTGAATCTTATAAAATCATTTTACGTAAAAATTATTCTAGCTCGTTTAGTCTTAAAAATGGTTATAATATATATTATGTTATTTAGAATATTTTTGCAAGCGATATGTATTTTTTGCATATTGTCGATATGTATTTATTTAAAAAAATATGTTGACTTTAATTAATTTACAGTAAGGTATTTTTTTAAAAAACTTAAATAAGGCTTCATCAGTATTTTTAAATAGTACAGTTTTTATTCAAGCTTCACCTCAGTCAAATTGAGATTTAAGTTTGATTATGTATTCAATATTTTTAAAGGCAATGTCATGACTTAAGGGCTGTTGTTTTAGCATAGAAATTGGCGTGACAGATAATTTAAAAATTATAAAAAAATTAAGTACTATATATAATTTTACAAAAAAAAAATTTCATCGGCTCTTAATAGGTTAAGCATTTTTAAAAAATGTTACTATTTCCTTAAAGATCTCTTCAAAAGCTTTAAAATGATACTCATATTAATATTTTAAAAAATTTGAAAATTTCAGAGCCCCGTAACTCGGAAATTAAGGGCGAGCACCAATTTTTTCACTTTATGTTTTTTTTTCTTATTGTGTAATTTTTTATCGCCCAATATATTTATTTTTTTGATTAGAGTTACTTTATTCTTGCAAATGCTGTGAAAAAAAGGTAGACGTGGTGTTTTGCCAGCTACCTCGAAGGACATCGATCGATCATGATGATTTTCAATAGCACATCTTTTAATACTATATCTGACCGATTGACATATTTACTTTTTTTTAAATTAATTTTGCCGAGGCGGACAAACGGACATCACTCAATCGACTATGCATAATCGCTATGCGTAAGAAGTAGGAATGTATACTCTTTCTGGGTTCGGAAATGGATATTGATAAATTACACACAGAATGACAAACTAAGATGTACCCTTCTTCCATTTTTTGTGGTGAAGGGTATTAAAATTAAGTACTACTCGTATACATAATTTTACATAAAAATGTCATCGGCTTTTAATAGGTTAAGTATTTTTAAAAAGTTTTAGTATTTCTTGAAAGATCTCCTCAGAAGCTTTTAAATGATACCCATATTGATATCTCAAAATATATGGTGCACAATCGTACTTTTCTATGAAAAGTTCAGATCCCCTTAACTCGGAAAACATTCGCGAGCGCTAATTTTTTCAATTGATTTTTTTTTATTATTTTTTAATTCTCTATTGTCCCATATTTTTGTGTTTTGATTGGAGTTACTTTATTATTCCAAGTGATATGAAAAAATTAGAGACTGGCGCGGTGTTTTGCCCGTTGCCTCGAAGGACATGGACCGATCCTGCAAAATTTTCAAACCTATGATCGGACATTGGCGTGTTTAAATTTTTTCTAGCTTGACACTAACACGGAAGGACAGACGGTCAGGTAGATCTCGTTCAATCGACTACGCTATGCATAACAACTCAGAATATATATACCTTATAGGGTCGGAAATGGATATCGTAGAAATTGCAAACGAAATGACCACTTTTTATGGTGAAGGTAATAAAAATATTCACTAGCACTAAGTATTTCAATTTTAAATCTAAAAATCGAGCCAGTAATGGACTCGGAACAATCTGTTTTTTCTTCGTCGAGTGTGACTAAGATCGTTTAATATATTTCGGAATAGGGGATTTAGGAGTGTGCCTTTGGCTGTTTTACGACATCGGCCGTAACTAACGGTACGTATAAGGACAATCATTTTTTGTAGAACTTTATTCTGTCGCCCTTTTAAGGTTGAAACGGAAGCAATGTCCCATTACTATATCCCGTAGAACGATATAAACTTTGGAATCGCATTATAGAGAAAAACATTGCAATCCAGTTTAAGTGTAGAGTTTCTACGAAGGAGCTAAATTATTTGTATTAATATGTAAATTTATCTTGGCTTCTATATGGCATTTTCAAGTCAAACGACTATGATGAATATATCAGATTTTTAACTCGAATAGGGGGTCTGTTGCCCTGTCCTTTAAATATATTTTTCTTTAATAATTATGCGACCACTTAAGCAATTACAAATTACAAAAAATATTTAAATAGGGCGTAATTTTAAGTCTTAAATAAATTTGATTGGATGAGATTTGTAAGCAATTCTTAAAGATATTAATCGTAAAAATAATAATATAATAAAAATACAAAGTATATTTCGAATATAAATATAATTAATTTTTAATTAACAAAACACACTAAATCGTTACATGAAAATATTTAAAACCACTTCACATACAAAATGTTTAGAACTTAAGCAAATAGAGTTAACAAAATAAAAGAGTTACAGCATACAAATGGGTATCATTTTCCATCACCTGAATAAAAAAATAAACCTTTTTATTTTTGCCTAAAATAAACCCATCCGTATAAATTTACCTGAGTTGATTTAAATTTTAAGACTTATGCCTGTATTGCTTTCAACCAGATTTCTTTTTGAATTTATTATTTTCCTGTAGCATCTAGTGTTTTTTTTTTTTTTTTTTTTTTTTTTATTTATTATCATTGTGTAATATAAAAAGCCCTTTATGGCCAAAATACATATTACAATTCAGAATAATTAAATTTAGTTTGTAGACAACCCTAAACTTAAAATAATACAAAATCGCTTAAAAACTAGTGTTTTGTTAATAGCTTCAATTTATAATTGCAAATGCTTTGATATGAAAAAAAAAATTTGAGGTAGTCCAGTTTCAGGAGTGGAAATATAATGCGTCTAAAGCAAATTACTGTTGTAATGGTTGATAAGTTTTCTGCGATACAAAGATAATGAAAAGGAAAATACTCTTAAATCATTTGGCAAGCAGTTCCAGAAGTGAGCTACTGTAATCAGGAATGACTTTTGAAAAACTAAGCCATTAATTAGGGGGATGAACAATTGACAATTCCTAGTAGAATGCAATCGAATAAAATCTCAGATTTGGGCCAGCATTACACTTGTTGTCTTCTGTTTTTAAAAATAAAAGAAGGTATAGTTAACCACTGTTTGTCTGTCCAACTGTCTGTATGTCTTTCTGTCCAAATTTTCTTTTATTATGTGGGTTGCGTTTTACCAGTTGTTCTTGTCACATCTTTTCTCATAAATGACTGCCATAAAATTTTAGTCTTCTTCCTTTGGTTCAACTTCTGCTGATGGCATGCACTTGTTTCACAGTCATTTAAAAATTTTTATTGTTTTTGCCAAAAAGAGATTTTTTTCTTGTTTGTTTTTATGGACATCTTTGTGAAATTATTATTTTTTTTTGCCTTTTCTTCTTTATAGTTGTTGTTGCCAATTGTTCTGTCAGACAGTTTAGTTAATTTTTCTGGCGCCAGTTAAACAGTTGGTGTTCGTTCCTTTTCCTTAAATATTGATGTTTTTATTCTTGCAGAAAAAGGTTTATACATATTTTATATTTTCTAAAATTATTTCTTAAAAATTATTATAATAAATTTGTTGCTTTTTTTCTTAGGACATTGAATGACATCTTTAGCTGTAATAGAAGTTAGTGGCTGAAAAAAGAACTCTTGAATACGTGTATAGCGAAGATTGGTATATACATACATCCATTTTTATGTAGGAAGTTCCATTAAACTCATATAAGATTTTAAATCTGGCAACCCTATTGAATATAAATTATGCGACATTGGCCAGTACTGCTTGAGAGCATTGTATCGAGATGGACAAAAAAAATCGCTATGCTATCGAGCGTAGTAGTCGTAATTTGTACATTTGCTTTATTAAAAACCTTTATTAAAAATCTCGTCCGAAAACTTTGTTTAACTGGTGCAAGAATTAAATGGCTAATATACCGTTAAGTACCGGATAGGACTTTCGGGTATGCATAGACAGTCAGGCAGCTATAAAAGTGCTTGTAGATGCGTTTACTAGATTTTGACTAGTTCAGCAATGCGGCATATCTGTAACTAGGATGGCAGGACAATATGTGGGATGATCACATCGTGGGATTCTTAATGACTATCTGCTTAAACGGGCGCAGGGTGATAACTAGCTCCAGTTCCAGAACTATATTGCAGTTATTGGATCGAGATAGAACAGTAAACGCTTAAATGAGTTGCTGTGGTTACTCTATACCAGAAACATAAGGCTTCCTCATAGTAATTATTGTAGAAATATCTTCTTCTCTCCTGCCCTGCGCCAGCTCTATAATTTCTACTAAATTGGAAATTGTCGGAAATTTCAAAGAAGGGTTAGTTTTTTTACAAGTAGCAGTGGGTGGAGAACACACCAGAAATTATAAACAAATTTACGGCAATTGTAAATTTTGTGTTGCAAGATATTTATCACAATTGTATGCATCAAAGCCATTCTGTAAAGCTAGAAATATGGTCTTATGATGCCTCTAGCAAAAAATCTGCAATGTATTTAGATTTATATTTTGCAAATTCCAAGGACTTTATTACTTTAAAAATGATTTGTTTAAAGAAATTACTCTTACTCTTACTTTGTCCTCTCATGTAATACCAACCCCTAACCATCAGTTAATAAACTGGCTTTTTTGGGCGCGCAAATCTTGCATAAATTTTGAAAAACTTTTCCTATCGTACACTATTTAAGTGACATTGTGTCACTGTTACAAAACAATAAGCATAAAAATGCAACGAATATCGATTAACCACAACTTAAAACAATTCAAAGTAAAACAATAAATTAAGAAAATATTTTCTTAGCACTTGGCGGCACTTCAAAGTGAAAAAATAAAACTGAGAATTTAAAAGCAACATAATCTTTATTAAAATATATTGCAACAAATTGCGATAATGTCAGTTGTAATGTGCCAAGGATCCTTTTAGTAAATTATTACTTTAAGAATTAAATAAATAACACGCTTTTTATAATAAATTTTGCCTTGAAGGCAGAAACACAAGATGATCCTGATGGTTTTTGCAATATTATTAACATTCGAATGCAACATAATGACAATTATGAAGAAAGCAACAGCAAAAAGCATATTATCAAGACGTAACTACAATTATGTCATTTTCGAAAATAAGACTGGTTTATATTTTTAATTCCTGTGAGTGCATTACAAATTTCAGAGGAGTAGTGCAAAAATTAAGGGAAAGTTTGTTTAAAAAAGGCTTTGACAATAGTGTCTTATAATGTGAACTCAACACTTAACACATAGACGAAGAAACAAAAACAGTCAACTAGAAGACCACAAGGCATATAAAAGGAAAATGCGAGGAGTATTTTCGACAGGCAAGGCATAGTGTACGTAGATTATCAAGGTAGGCTTTATAGCCAAATAATCACTCTTATTCTAGTTGTCGACGTCGTCATACATCAATGTTAATATGTGTCGACGCATTCGATTTGTTATTCTACTTGTCGTTATTGACACTTGTCGATTACTGCTCAAAGATATTTTATATTCTATAACAAATGTGACGACGATATTGTATTGACGTGACTCAATTTTTTTAACGTCTTTTTTCATAACAATTGGAAGTGATTAAACCAAACATAATGTTGAAAATGTAAAAAAGTAAAGGTTGGGGGAAGAATTGCAGAAGAATCCTTATCTTGCACCGGGTTTTCGCAGAGGCACTGCTCCATGCAACTTTAAAGAATAATGGGAAGAAATTGGAAAAATTTTCAATTCTTTTGTTCGCCTAGAAGATTAGTAGATGTATGGCAAAAGGTAACAAAATAAAGAATAGAATAGGGATTTATAAAAAAGTTTGTTAAAATTACTTTAAAGGTATGACGAAATTTAAAATTCAAAGTGAAAAAAAGATGGTTGTTAATAAAGCCGAGTGTAAAACCGCTGGCAGCGGAATGTTTAAACAATTTTCACTTAGTTTGCTGGAAGAAGCTGTAGCAAACCTTCTTGAAGAAAATGGCCATGCACCAATCAAACTGATTTACTGCAGAAGCATAGCCAGGAACAGGCAAAAAATATGTACATACTTGTTATCCGGACAATTCAAAATATTGCAATTCTGCCTAAAAAGTTTTCTTTCAAACACAAGTTTTTGCTTTTTCAGCTTTTAATATCAATTAAATAAAAATTTTCTTCATAACAGAAAACATTTTACCAAAAAAGATTCACACACAAATTAAATTTAACAAAAAACTTAGGGATGTACATTTTCCTTTCGTAAAAATCGACGTCGTCACAGGATTGTTGTAGAATGCAAAATTTTTACTGAATTGACGCCAACATTGATAGAAGTGATATTTATACTAAAACGATGACGACGCCGACAACGAAAATTAATTTTATTCTCTTGAAAATTTAAAAAAAAAATAAATTTTGCTTAAAGATTTTATGCCATTCGCAGACATGTGCAAAAACCTTTAAGAGACAATATAAGTACCTTTTTAGTTGTTGCTGCAGCATTCTGATAACTAGGTTATGCCCATATGGCAAAAAAATAAAAAACTGCCAGTTCTTTCCATACTATAAGAATACAGACGTTTTTATCTGCCTAAAAATAGAAATGGCAGTTCAAAACAGTATGAAATAAAACATCGAACAAAAGATTAGTGTTTATTCAAAGTTGTAAAGCTATTCAACAGCAATTTCAACAAGACTTGATTATTATGTTCGTTTAGCTATAAGAATGAAGAACATTGTGTAAAAGCAGTGTACATTTAATAGGTTTTTGTTATCAGAAAAAAGATTCAAATTTAAATCAAAACTTGTGGTTTGATTTAATTAGCTCTAGATGCTAGATTTTAGTCCACGAAATAATTCCCACTAAGACATCTAGCCCTTTAAGTTAGCCACATTTTTACTTACTAAGAGCATGTCAGAACGCAAATGCAAATTTAAGATCACTTCCTCCAATTGCGCTCTTAGCCTCACAAATAAGTTTCGATTTGATGGGAATAATTTAATTACTTGTCTCCGACTGCCTTCTTAAAATTTCTGCATTTGAGGATTTGAAAATGTTTTAGTATGTGAATGTCGTAATAAGTGAATAAGAAATCTGTGTGTCCCGCCGACAAGACACAACTATGTTTTAATAAGCAACTTTTACTAAAATCCTTAACATCACCCTCGTACACTTCAAGCTACATGTTATTAATTGAGAAAACATATGCTGAAACTGAAAAAAAAAACTGTCAGACCAAATACTTTTGAAAATTTACAAAATAAAACATATTTTTAACACAACTAAACAGTATGTATTTGCATAGTAAACGTTTTCAAAATAAAGTCCTACATACGGGCGATACGGGTGTACCCAGGACCGCCTGCCAAGGAAATCATGTTGATGTAAAAAATACGATATCTTTTTATTTTTGTGTTTTTGTGTATGAATCAATTAATATTTTAGTCTTTATTATTGTTATGGAGTGTGGTTTCAACGAATAAACCTAAAAATCAGCTGGAGTTTTTGATACTGCTGGTTGACAAAACCTTTAGTAACAACCATATTGATGTCACGCAAAAAATATTATAAAATACATTAGAATTAAAAATCATTTAACATACTTTAATGCTTTGCTGACAACAAAAAAGGCAGTTGTAAGAAAAATATAAAAAATAAAAGCTTATTTTTTCGTTAAGGCTTTTCAGTTTGAACTTTTGTGCAACACTAGATTAAAATGTCCACACAACTACATACTGCTGTTACTTCCTGTAATCTTTGTCTAAAAAATATTAAAAGTACCCAATAAAATTTTGGTTCTGTTAATTTAAAAAAAAAATATGAGTCCTCTTTCAAAACAAATAATACAAAAATAAGCCGCACATTTAGTTTTGTGCGTTGAGTACAAAAAAAAACTTAAAATAAAAGACAAATAGCGAGACACCTGATAAACATGACCGCACGCAACAATCATTAATTTAACTAAATATATTTCATTTAAAAGCAAAAACAGCAAAAAATTGCAATATAAAAATTCCATCATAAGAACACAATACGTATGAAGAGTAAATAACTTGACTGCAATGGCAAACAATTGAGTCAATACAAACAGCAGCTTTTAAAACCACACGCGTGTAATAAAACTTGCACACCTTTAATTATTAGCGAAGGGAAAAAGCAATTTCCTTAATTTCATATAGCAAAAACCTGACAAGCTAAGTAAGCGGTTCCGAAGCGGCCTAGACGTGCTTTCACGTGCAATAATCAATGTCGGTGATTTATAATGCAAATCAGGATACTTAGAAATTAGCACAATATTTTTTTAAATTAATTTATTCAATAAATGTTTCCCGTGTGCCTGTGCGTAAAAAAATTATCGTGGTTTTTTATGATATTTTATTTTTCATCCTTTTTCAACTGTATAAAAGAGCCAAAAAAAAGTCAGCCGTATATAGTGGAGAAAGAAAAATGGGATCATTGTTGGTTATTGTTGCTTTTGCTTAAAATTTGCTTTTTGTCTTTGTCTCTCAAAAGTATGGGATTTATCCAACTTTCCTGACTTTAACAGTGTTCCAAAACGACACATCTCAAGCAAAAGCCTTGAAAATTCACTATATGATGCAGAATTTTGATATCTATCCAGCTGCTTACTTATATTTTTATATTGTTTTATACTGTTAGTACTAAATTGGAATGATTTCTTTTTTTTTGTAAATAATCTAATGCTGGGCGTATGTTTATGAACATTTGTTAGGCAATATTTTTTAAATAATCTGTTTCGTAGATCATTCTTAATTGGTATTAAATTAGATGTAAATTTAGAAATTTCTCTCAACACTTTTTATTGCAGACATCTTGGGTTTAATAATTAATCATTAAATGATTTTTTTTAAATAAGTGATGTAAACAGTGGAGCAATAAGATTTTTCTTATAATTTCACTAATAAACATGAATCGTCTTACAGACGAACAACGCTTGCAAATTATTAAGTTTTATTATCAAAATACTTGCTCTGTTAAGAAAGTTTATCGCGCGCTTCTTCCATTTTATGGTCAGTTGAGTTTTTTGCTCAATGGGTACGTAAGTAAGCAGAATTTTTGATTTTGGAGTGAATATCATCCAGAAGCATGGCAAGAGCAAGCAATGCATCCAGAAAAAGTCACAGTTTGGTACGGTTTATGGGCTAGTGGCATCATTGGACCGTACTTCTTCAAAGATGATGCGAATCGTAACGTAACTGTGAATGGTGAGCGCTACCGTGAGATGATATCCAACTTTTTTTTTGCCCAAAATGCAAAAGCTTGACTTGCATGACATGTGGTTTCAACAAGACGGTGCCACATGCCACACAGCACTCACAGCAATGGACTTATTGAGAGGCGAGTTCGGTGAACATTTTATTTCACGTTCGGGACCAGTCAATTGACCGCCTAGATCATGCGATTATACGCCTTTAGACTAATTTTTGTGTGGCTATGTTAAATCTCGCTTCAATTAACGCATCGGAAGAAAACATTGAAGCATTTATTCTTGAGATACCGGCCGAAATGTGGGAAAGAGTATGCCAAAATTGAACTAAGCTGATAGACAATTTGAGGCGCAGTCAAGGTCGATATTTGCATGAAATAATCTTCAAACATTAAATTATATGGACCATACTATCGATTCAAATAAAGATTTCATGCATTTTTCTAAATTTTATGTGTTTTTTTTTTAATTTCCTATAGCTTTTAAGAAATCACCCCTTAAAATTAATTTGTTATAAATTTCAATTGAGGAAAAATATTTTCTCTATTTGAGATGTTTTTTTTTTTTTTTTTTGAAAAAAACTATTGTTTCATATTAAAATATCCCAGAAGTTTAATTGGTAATAACACTAAAAAACAATTACTTTTGAAGTTTTATTACTTCTTAAGGCCAGGATTTATAATCACCCTCAGTCGTACGATCTGTCAAAATTTGCATGTGTGTTCAAAAAGTATGATAGTTTGGGTTAAAAATGTATTTGTGTGACAGACTTTTTAACAAATCTATACGATCTTATAATTGTTTAAAATAATTCATAAAATGTTTTCTGTATGCGATCAGAGTTAATTTTTTTTTTTAATGAGGATAAAAAACGTAAAATATTAAAAACATTTGTTCCCTATTACGAAGAAAATAACCGTTTCACTTAACCAATATAACTTTTTTATACGAGTCTAATTTGACACCACATTTTGCAAAAAAAAAAATAAAACATAAATGCTTGAAAAAACATGCAAACAATTTCTCAAATTGATATCAAAACCTGCCTTAAAATTTAAATGAAAATGAAGGTAAATGTTTTAATTTTTTTTTTTTTTTTGGATTTTTGTCAAAACGCAAATGTTGTTTCACTTAATTTCAATCGAATGTCTGCTATGACTGTTTAAAAATTATTTAGTTGTTTTTTGTCAAATTAGTTCTGTAGGTTTTTATTACTTTTTTTCAGTTCTGCAACTGCAACATTGGCATGTGTCATTTTACCTAAAACTTTTAAGTTTAAATTTTTTTAAGTTCTTTCTTTGTAGCTTTTAGGATTATGTTGTGGTTGTCAGCCATGAGGACAAGACAGTACCATACTGTAGACGTTTGCATCTGGTTTGAAATTTGTGCAATTGTTCTTAAATATTTTTGCTTAACAATGCAAAGTCTGGCTAAATGACGCGCAAATTTTGCCAGCAGTAGCACATGTACAAACAGAATTCAAAATATATAAATTAACTTTAAAGACTGTGGTCTTGAGCCCATCAAAACACTTGCTGTTTATATTTGCAGGTATGTATGTCACCATATAGGGGCGAATTAAAGAAATAGTTTTAATGAAAGTGAATTGCACGGTATTCAAATTGCAGGTGTTTCTGTTTTAAGTAATATTAAACAAAAATTCTGTAAATTAATTAGTATTAAAAAAAATAATACATATTAAAAAGCCAATTATATTAAGAAAATTACTAAATTTAAGCTTAATTTAATATTTAAGTATTTTATTGTTTTAATAAAAAGTACAGATGACCATGGGTGCTGGGATTTTTCAAATTCATTACAGTTCTAGTTGCAAACCATCCCGAAATCCTAATGAATAACTTTATTCTAGTAATAACGCAGCCCGATATATCTGATTTTTTAACTTCGGTGTGCCAAGAAAAACCGCCATAGTGGAGAATGGCCAGAGAGTGTATGCAAAATGCTCTGACAAGCCCTCAAGCGACTCTTAGCAGATCTGAGGTCTTCCTACATTCAAGGAAAGGCCTTTAAAACCTCGATACCGTGACGTAACCTGTTCGACCATCTAGCCTGCATGGTGTTCAGTATTTTCTTCCAAAATTCGCCTGGCAGCCATTTATCGTGGAATTTACTACGTGATCTTTTCGTTTATTCGCAATTATTTTTATAGATACCAGAAGAATTCACAATTGGAATATTCTCGTTAAGAGATTTCTAGCAGTCACAAATCAATCAGGATGCAGTATATAATTTCATTGTATAAAGTGGGTACCTCAGCCAGCCTGCCGCTCTATTTTAACGGCGAGCACATAATTCAGATTAATGCAATATGTATTCATGAATAAGCTCTCCAAATAATGAATATTAATAATGTAGCTGATTTTTTTAAGTAGTATAAATCCATTTTTTGACTCCACATGCACTTATACCACTTTGAAAAATAACATAAAAGAAATAAAAACAGGAGCAAATTTAAGTCCACATTTCCGTATATTTTAAACCAGTTTATAATTTCTCTGACCGTAATTTCTTTTCAGTTTGATATTGACTTTTCTAGAGATTTTTTTTTTTCTCTTTTCATTTCATACAAAATTAAGCTTTTTTTGGCAAGCCTATCTTGTATTATAATAGTCTACGGCAGTGTAGAATTTACCTTTTTTCTTTAATGCTGTTTGTGAATGGACTTGTAAAAGAAATATTTGTGCGAAAGAACTGTACAGCAAAACTATTTTCGGTTATTTTCTTTCAATGTAGAACTCTATGAAAATTCTGATTGTAAATATGGAAAAAGGTGTATACAGCTCAATAAAATGACCGTTAACTTGGTTTTATTAAAAAGTGGACTTATACCACTTTAAAAAAACCAGCTAATTGTTTTATAAAAATTATTCAAATACAAATACAACATTCAATTGTAATAGGCTCAATAGTGAAATAATATCTTATGAAGAAAAAAATAAATTTATAATTGAATATAAAAAAATTTATTTTTCTTCCAACTCATATATATATTAAATTTAGATATAGATATTAAATTTGACACACAAGCGGGCACTTAAAATTTGAAAACATTTTTAAAGGTCAATTATGTATTTTATAGTAAACAGTGTTACCAACATACACTTTTATTAAAAATTTTTATTTATTATTAAAAGTTTTTAAAATAAATTTTACTCTAAGCAAAATACATTTATGTGAATTTTATATAAACAAAATAAAATTTCTTTGTTTTAGAAAACATTTTGGAGATTAATTAAACCATCAAGGTGGAGATATGCTTCATATTTTAGGATAATATTCTCCCCAAAAAATTTTATTAATTTTTAAATATACCTTATTAATAATAACACATTGGTGTTTCGTATAGAGCTCTTTTTCCCTAACCCTTATTTTAAAAAATCCTTTATATTATAGTGTTTTAAAACTTCTAAAAATTAATGAATCTTAAGCACAAGCTGTTAAAATTTTTCAGTTTAACGTGTCATTTTTTTAGTCACCTCTGTTTAATTCTTAATTCTTCTATAGAAAATAAATTATTTAGCACTAGCATGTTGTTCCCAGCGTTGCCTAGGACTAATTGTATAATATTTTATAGCCTTATTTGCTTTGTAGCTCTACTTCGAACACGTGAGAAACTATATTTTGTAATCAAAAGAGTAATTTCGGAATTTAAATATTAAAAATCTTAGAAGAGACGTCAACTATCAAGTCCAACTATCAAATCAGTTGGGATTATATAGATCAGATCTATATTTTAAATATTTTTAAAATCTAATTTTAATAAAATCTGTTAAGATGCCCCTCCTTTTTCTCTTCTTTTCAAAATAAACATAGAATATTCTACTTTTTACTTAATATGCTTAAAATTTTATTGTAATCGGTGCAGACGTAAAAGCCATTTTTTCCTCTTTTTCATCTAGGTTCCTGCTCTGGAAACAGATAAAGATGAGAACCAATCTATGTTTTAAATTTCATTAAAATCGATTGGCCGTATCTTTGTCAAAATTGATTCGGACTCATAAAAATCCCCGCTTTCCCTTTTTCTCTCCCCTGCTAGTCTGCTATTTGAAAACATAAATAGCTTATTTCTACCCATGTTTAAAATTTTATTAAAACCAGTTCAGTTGCTTTGCCGTCATTGACACATTGAACCAATTAACACACCTACAAAGAGATTGTGTACGGGCATTGCCTATTATAGCCGTGTTTACTATGGGTCTCTACTCCAAAAATATGTGAGACAATTTTTTATAATCACAAGAGTAATTTCAATGATAAAATATTAAAAATCTTAGAAGAGGTGTGCAAAGGTACACAAATAAAATTTATTATTATTATAAATTTAAGACAGGATTTTGCTTTAGTTCGAAGGTGTTGTATAAACGATGGTCATGATGTTTTCTAAAGTTTTGAATAATCATTGCATTGGTTGACCGCAGATAATAAAGTCAAAGGTTACGAAATTGGATGTTTTATTATTTGATAAAATAATCTAGTTGTCGGCGTCGTCACATGTCAATATTGATCTGTGTCGACGCATTCGATTTGTTAATCTACTTGTCGTTATTGGCACTTATCGATTACTACTCAAAGATTTTTTGTATTCTATATTAAATGTGACGACGATATTGTATTGACGTGACTCTGTTTTTTGTCGACGGCCTTTTGCATAACGACTGGAAGTGATTTAAACCAAACATAACACTGAAAATGTAAAAAATTGAAGTTTACAAATGCAAATCAGTTTGAAAAATTGGTAGAAGAATTGCAGAAGAATCCATGTCTTGCACTGGATTTTTGCAGAGGCACTGCTTCATATAATTTCGAAGAAGAATGGGAAGAAATTGGGAAAAGTCTAAATTCTCTTGGTCTGCCTAAAAGATTAGATGGATGGCAAAAGTTAACAAAATTAAGGATCGAATAGGGATTTATAAAAAGTTTGTAAAAATAACTTTTAAGGTATGGCGAAATTTAAAATTCAATGTGAAAAAAGAGATGGTTGCTTATTAAGCCGAGTGTAAAGTCACTGGCAACGGAATGTTTAAACAATTTTCACTCAGAGCGCTAAAAGAAGCTGTGGCAAACCTTCTTAAAGAAAATGGCCATGCAACACAGTGACAGGCAAAAATTATGTACATACTTGTGATCCGGCAAATTAAAAATATTGCAATTCTGTCTAAGAAGTTTTATTTCTAACACAAGTTTTTGTTTCTTCGAGCTTTTATTTTACAATTAAAGTATCACACACAAATAAAATTTATCAAAAAACATAGGGATGTGCATTTTCATTTCATAAAAATCGATAAACCGTCGACGTCGTTACAGGAATGTTATAGAATGTAAAATTTTCATTAAATTGACGCCGACATTGATACGAAGTGATATTAATACAAAAACGACGCCGACGACGACGCCGACAACAGAATAATAAATACTACTAAAAATTTTGCTTAAGTTAATTTTTTAATTTCTAAAAACCTTATTTTAGAAAGACAAATTATTTAACAAATGTTTGACGACGTTTTCCAACTAAAACAAAAAAAAATAGACACCACCAGATTATGATGCTGCATTTTCTGGATGGCTACATTCATTGTCAGTATTCTTCGTTGTTGTGTACATTGTAAACATCATCTATTTAACCAACTAACTTTGTAAATAAGAATACGAGGAGTATTCATATAAATATTTATTTTGTTAGACGAAATCCACACTTAAACCAAAGTATTTCTTCACTGTTCTCTCTGTAAGTCATCTTGTACATTTGTTTTTGCTTTGTACCAACCGTCGGTTGGTCACAAATGCAATTTTAATTTTTAATCACTCTTACTTGTTTCCACACAACACTATATATGCCGTTTCAGTATCATATTGATTGTTATGAGTTAAGCATGCGCTGTGCCATGCGTTTTTTATTTTAATTTAATTTTTTATTAAATTAGGAGTTGAACTATGGATATTATAAATGAATTAAAATCGATTTTTGGCTTAATTTCATTTTTTATTTTCAATTAATTTAAGTTCGCACTATAAACCTAAATAATTTTATGCCAGTATTACCAGTTCAAAACGATTAAAACGATTAACCATGAAGCGCCATCTGTTTGCATATAAAAAAACAATTATCAGTCACTTTATAGAAATTAAAAGCAGCTAAAAATTTTAACTTAATCAGAGTAAAATGAATATTGTAAATGATCCCGGCACTCCATTGAAAATATAAATACCCCTTTTTACCATGAGGACAAATATCTATCTGAGTTTCAAATTTCATTAAAGCGGGTTCAGTAGTTTAGCCGAACTTTTTTTTAGAATTAAAAAATTATTACGTTAAAATAAAAAAACTGAATACATTTTATGACACATAACCTTAAAGTAACCTTTTCGATTAGGATTAGGCAATTAAATGCGTCACGAAGAAAGAGAATGTGTTAGAAACAACAGCCGTTTACCACACAAACGAAACCATCCAGACAAACACCTTATTTGCCATTAATTGGCCCTTGATTTGGCTTTATTACATTTAAATTATTGATCAGATTACTTGCAGGAAAAGCAATAAAACGAACTCACCAGTAGAAACTCATCAATGAAAAACAAATGTTCTAATACAAATTAAGAATAAAAAATTATAATGACCGCTTAAAGCTTCAGTAAAATTAGTGTTTAAAAACTTAAATCTATGCCTGTTTTTGGAAAAGGCTTAAAAAACAAAACAAAACTTTAAGACAGAAAGAGGAGAGAAAAAAACACTTTAAATGCATTTTCATTAAACACCTCCTATGGTGTTTATGGCGCCAGTTAAAAGACAAACAACACACTTGTATTTATATTTCAAGAAACAACAACAACAACAACAGTAAACACCGCTTTAGTAGAAGGTATCGGTTTAAATAAAATCTTTTATTATTTATTTTTTTTTTGTGTTAAATATTGAGTCATTTTCTTATTTTATTTTTATATCTAAAAACCTTAAGCAAACAGTTGTCGTCGGTAGGTTTAGATTAAAACTTGTTGCATGTTACAGCTTCAACTTCTTTTAGAGGTTGAGGCATTTGTATTTTGTTGGTTGTTTTTTATTTCTAGGTGTGACATTTTCAAAAAGGGTTTTATATTTATTTTGATTTTTGCAATTAAAAGTTGTGCCTTCTTTTATAACTGCCAAACAGTGGTATGTTGCGATTCAATTTTATTTCTTTATTCGAATAATGGGGAATGGGAAGCAAATAAGCTTTTAAGATCAGCTTCGAGAGTCACCCTTTAGCAGACGAAACCACAGTTTTTCGTTTTTGTTTTCTGCCCATTTGACCACTTTAAAGTGATGCCCCTGTCTGTGCATACATTTCAGATACTTAAATGTTCATACTCTTACATCCCTACAAGATTCATTTAATCATTATTATCTGTTGCATTTGCAGAATATGAGAGTATGTTCAATGGCAATATCAGTCCTTTTATTTGTCTCCAGATTTATAAATGTACATTCACATGCACACTCATATGTATATGTCTGTTGCTTAAGAGTGTATGCGCCTTGTAATGCAGCGACACA
Organism: Gymnosoma rotundatum; assembly: GCA_916610165.2. NCBI lineage: Eukaryota > Metazoa > Arthropoda > Insecta > Diptera > Tachinidae > Gymnosoma > Gymnosoma rotundatum. The sequence continues at coordinate 120,996,834 of OU744337.1, read as the reverse complement.
TATGAATCTTCATTTTTTTTTCCTGAATTTTTAAAGGGATTCGTATGCGAGTCGGTTTTTGTTTTTTGTCTTGAATTCGCAAGGCTTTTTACAATTTGGCGTTGAAGTGCTTTATCGTGTAAATTAATGTGGTTTTTGTGGTTGATTTCTTTAAGTTGAGGAACGTAAGAATTACACGTAGCACGTAAAGGTGCGGATTAAAATGCAATCATGATTTAAACAACAAGATTTTAATTGAAAATAACCATAAAAGTTGTTTTTTTGATTAACAGCTTCTTTTTTATACTTTTTAAATTTTTGCTATTTGGCGACAAACGGCAACAATCTTATGTAAAAAAGTTTATATTTTTTTATGATTGCATAAGCCACTTGATTTACTAGTTTAATAATGATTACTTGACCCTTTTTTTTAATAAATTATTTTCTATTTAATTAAGCTTTGGGTCCTTATATTTTTTATTAATATTTTTTGATTTACATTATAAAATTTTTTTTTTAATAGCAAACAAAAATATGTTGATTTGACATTTCAGACTGGCTTGCAATTAAAAATTCTGACTTCTTACACGGGCTTTAAAATGTTGGGTTCCCTATAATAAAACAATCAAAAATAAATTAATATACAAACTCTAAGACACAAACCAAAATAATAAATATTTTCTTTGTTTCTATATTTTAAGCTATAATTATGATTAAACGTTTAAAAATTGCAAACATTCAAAGGAAATTCCAAAGCGCTCTATTTATTGATTTCTTTCTGGTCAATGAACTTACGGATGAGTTATGACATTGTAATTTTAATTTCTGAGTAATCTGATTTTCTAGAGACTATACTTTTGAGGACCTAATAATCATACGATATTTCATAGGTTACAAGCATTGACTTGAGGCGAATGATTTTGCTCAGAAGAGTACGGTGTTGTCATATATCGGGTAGTTAAATTTTATCGGTCGATGTTGAATGTGAATCACACCTAAACGTCAAGTTTTTTTTTCTGCATTTAATTTAACATTTCTCTATTTCAGACTGACTTAATTTGAACCAAGGAAAAGTAAACAATCGAGCAACGCTTTAAAGTTATTAAGGCTAAGTATGAAATTGGGGGTTCAAATTAAAACGTTTATTGTGCACTTCGTGATTTTTTCGGAAAATATTGCTGCTGTTCACGATAGTGTGGCTCAAGAGCCGTCCACCTCAACTAGTCGCTATCCTGAGATGATAGCAATCTATTTATGGACCGATTTGGAAGATATAAATGTGAACGATATGTGGTTTTAACAGAACGGTGCCGCTTGCCACACAGCTTACGAAACAATAGTTCTTTTGCGCGACAAATTCAATGGCCGTGTGATCTAACGTGGTGGCGATGGCAATTAGCTACCAAGATCACATGATTTGACCCGGTAAGACTTCTTTCTTTGGGGTTATTGGGAAAAAAAAGGCGTACATCGATAAGCCAGCAACAATTCAAGAACTAAAGAATCAAATAATTGGGCACATTAACGGCATAGAACCTCAATTATGTCTCAGCGTTATCGAAAATTTGGAGCATCAGATGGAAGTGTGGCACCGAGGTATTTTGTTCCATATATAATTGAACCAATATTATCAAAACAAAAAGAAGTGACAGTCATTTTCTAAATAATTTGTGTTTTATTCAGAATTAACATCAACCATTCAAACTTAACCACCCGTTACATAGAAGCGTTAAGTCGGGCAGAACAGACGAAAACTTTTATTCTTAAAGTTTATATTTAAGAAACTTGGACGACAGGAAAATGTCAAGGCTAACAAGCTTACTGAACCTGGAATTGTACTTAAAGTTTAGTGCATACGAATACCATTGCTGATCGACCCAAACGGCGAATGAATGGAAAAATAATAAAAGACAAGTCACTAGAAATGAAAATTTAAAAAAAATATATATATCCTGATTTTTTTTAAGTGTCAGTGCCTATCTACTCTTTATAACCAGACACAGACAACAGTCTTAAGCTAAATAAAAGACAAGTCCATAAAATGGAATCTGATATCTTCGATAAGATGTCTCAAATCGCAGGTACTGAACTGGGTGTACTGTGTGACCGTCAGGTGGCATCCTATAGAAGCAAAGCTTAGATACATCCTCTCACCTTAGTAGGTCATATAACTGCAAAAAATGCTGACTTATTAAAGCGGATGAAAGAAACTGACCTCATTACAATAAAACACTAAGCCACGGTAAAATACCAAAGATGCGGAGCAGGAGAGAGCTTGCTATCTAGTATGCTCACGTTGAATACCTATCGAACTCTAGTTTAATTATAAATTCAACTGAGCATGGTGCTTTGGAAAAGATTATTAAATTATCAGGCACTTTAGGAGACAACAACGATAACTTTGCCAGGAACTGAATCGGCGGTTAAAATTTTATAAAAGGATTAGTGGTTTCTGCCTTACTTGGGGGTAAATGCCCTTGCTCGCATAGCAGAAACATCAATTTCTACTAATGGCATGATGGAATACGCATTTTGGTCGTAAAACTGACGTACAGTCTGGCAACGACCCAAAACATCGACTCAGACAATACTCCTTGCCGAAGAGAACATACATTTTAAAAATTCGGCGAAAGATGGCATCCCACATCGTGAGAAAATGATTCTCAGGGACATATATATGTTAAAGAAACCGAATCCTTGACGCTATTACTTCCAAGGTATGAGGCGCTATTAAGCGCCTGTGCTTGCAATATCCTGAAACTGGTAGATAAGGACTTTCGATCTGTGGATAACTCATTGTACTAACGAACCCGTTAGGTAGTTGAGACCACGGTTTCTGTTCTGGTGTACCTTTAAGGCGAAACGTGGTGGCTATGGTGTAGATCCAAATCGTGGGAACGTCACATGCGTTCAATGTACTGTTGTATTGCAACAGATGCCTATAAAAGCACCCTTTTCAACAAGGATTAGGAAAATGGTCATGTTAAACATTATGGCAAAAGTCGCAGAGAGTCGTAATAAGGTTTGGGAGGGCCGCTGGCAGAAAAGTATCACCCAGTGAAAGGATCACTGACAGGTCGGGACTAACTCGGTCAGGTACTGAAGTTTATCTGTATCACAAAAATTCTAAACATATGTCCAGCATCGCCCTGCATTATACTAAATAGCACGGATCTTTAATGTCATCAGAGGTCACACTATCAAGCCAATGTTAATTATCCTGCGCGACTCTATCATTAAAAATATGAGCCGATATTTAGGTCTGCAGCCAGATATTACAAGTCTTAAAAAAAAACATGACAGCTAAGAAATCCAAGTCTTGGTGACTTATTGATATACTGAGAACAAGTTGAGTTAATTTAGAATGATGAGTGGCGCTGCCGCCTATGCCTTCAAACAGGACGGAATGTTAGGTTGACGTTTTTGGCGTAATCAACTCCTTAACTTATGCCGGCTCAGCTCGGTCCGTCGTTGTAGTTCTGTGGTAGGTGGACCGCCGCCAGAACTTGATCTTAATATTTTAAACTTTTCTCCATAATGTAGTTTCGGAAAACACTCGACCATTCATGACACCCGTTGACGGCGTACCTTAAATATTATTATGGAAGTGGTATTCTACTGCATCACTGAGGATAGTAAGACAATTTTTTTATAAACATTTACACATATTGATTTTGTTAGCAAGTTTTTTCTAAATAACAAACAATAAAATAATTCTAACTTTAAAATCATCCAGAACATAAAAGATTTTCCTCCATTAATTTTTCATTCGAGTTATTTTTTACACATTCTTTTCTTTTGGTTAATTTCATTTAATTAAATAAAATCTTCGACCTTCCGTATCCTAATAACACTTCACTATTTTACTTTCAATATTTCATTACTTCTATTTAAAATTGTTGCCGCTGATGTCAATAACGACAAAACAATAAAGACAAACAAATAAAAACACCTGCATGTTAGTTCTCTTATAACTAAATCAAGAAATCCTTAACACTTTGTTTTTAACACCAAGCGAAAGATACAGAACAAAACAAAAAAAAGGAAAAAACCTTAAAAGGATTTTTATAATTCGAGGCGACAATGAAGACAATATTTAATTTATGTGGAAAGCGGCATATAAAATAGAACTTTTTCGATTTCTTTTTTTTTTTTTGTTGTTTTCTTTCAATTTCTAGATACAATTATAAACGTTTTACAGAATAAGAAGAAGAAAAAAGTACAAAATAGAAGGCAAACATTTACTGGATAAATTTTAAAAGTAATCAACTGTTTTTATTTTAAGGCTTGATGTGTGACATGTTCTCAACTCAAAACATGAACAACATTTTTAAGTTTTGTACTTTTTTTATTTTAAGTTAACACCCTACAGTCAATACGACTCTTCTCCAGTAAGAGAAGAAGGCGATATAAAAAAATCCAAAATTTTAATAAATAAAATGAAAAACCAGTACATCTTAAGATGTAGCAGATCTAAACTTCTTTGCCGCCACTTGTGCACACACCATTTATTTCGAAATACATGATGTATCATTAACGCGCTTTTTGGCATTTTGTCTTAAGTCATACTCGAGAACACCAGCTAAAGAAATACGAGAAGTTTGACAAACCAGAATGTCAGTTATTTGTGTTTAGAAATGAGAATGTGGATTGGAAAAAATATATAAATAAAACAAACGATTGGCAGCAAACAAACTAAGCACATGATATGTTTGCATTATTTGCTTAGTTGTTGTTGCTGTTGTTTGCCAATTGATTTCCAATTAAGGATTTCACACTTCAAACTGAAATTTCAGAAAAAAAACGACAAACACAAAATATACTTGTTTGAAAATTGCAAAAGTGAAGTATAAAACAACAAATAATTTAAAATGTTAAAACGAAGGAAAAACTTTAAGAGAGAAAAAATAAATAAATAAATACTTTGACCACAACATGGTTAGAAGAATTTTATTTAAGATTTTCTGTTAATTTCTTTGTCACCTATTTTGTTATAAGATTAAATTCTCTTTTATGTTTTGAACAAAGTAAGTTGAAAATGTGAATTGCTTTAATCGTACATTCTGTCCAACTCTCCAATTAAGGACTTTTAAGCATTTAATTAGCATTAAATTTATTAAAGAATCTTGCAATCATCCTCTTGTCTTTAGTTTTTTTAGAAAGTTGGTAATAATGATTTATGTTCAATGTCAATTGTTAGTTGGCATCACTTGAACTTACCTCAAATTCTTGCAATGTTGTGTAACTGTCACTGCAAATAGAAAAAGCAGTAAATGTCAAGAAACTTTTTTTATGAATTTTAAAGAAAACAATTTTACTTTCGTGTCACACTTAGAAATTCGAAACACAAACTTAAGAATTTAGAGTGATAATTGTGCGAAGAAAACATTATTTAATTTATGTTTCCATAAAAAAAAACGGTAAAACTTATTATTACAAAAAAGAAAATGATTTAAGAAATGGTTAGAAAACAAATACCTTTAAAAAAATATATATAAATGAATATTTAAATAAATATTTAAATATTTAAAAAAAAATCCAGAAAAAATTGTTCTTGTGTAATAACACTGTTTTGTAAATTTGCTTGAGAATAAACTGTGGTCAGTTTTTTTTTTTGTGCGCGGAAAAAAAACCTCAAGAGTGACTTATTTGAAATGCATAAATCAATTTAAAGAATATGCAAAACTTATTCAGCACAGCAGGCTACCGACTGCAATCTGTCAAAAATAGAATACATGTGTGTATTAGAGAATAATTATTTTAATGACAGCACTTCAACAAGACGGCATATTGGGCAGGTTGCTGATGCCCATGCTGATTTTGTCGTTGTAGTTCAATTTTGTTATGTTGGCGACAATAACCAGTTAAGTGATATTAATACAATAAGACATGCAAAATAAAAGAGTTCTCAGGAATCTTTTATTCTGAACAAGGAAAGGAACAGTGTCTTAATTTTGAAGCCTTGTTTATTGTTTAATTTATATACGTGCATATGTACTTCCAAGTGATTATGGAATAAAAATTATTTCAATTGTGATGGCAAAAACATACAAAGACGTGTCTGAGATATATACATATAAATTTTTAATTTTAAACACACACAAGGAAAATTGACATGACAAGCCCTCTTATACAATTATTGATTTTTAGTATGAAAAAAAAAAAAAAAAAAAACAATATTCGAGCTTGAGGTCAAAATTGTAGTGTGCAAATTATTTCTTTATTGCCTATATTTCGCTACAACATCGAGTAGCATCATCAGGGCTATGGGTTCAGTGTTTACAAACAAACTCACAATCACAAAAACAATAAACACAGTTTCTTGATCGTCATTTTTTTTTTCATACTATAACCACAGAAAGGTCGAATAAACATCTAATATATATTATTGATTTTTTTTTAATCATAAGCCAGAGCTACGTTTTTTTAAAAACGCAAAATACATATATAGTGACAACACTGAAAGACAATAAGCAGCTGTTAAATTTTTTATTATGTATCGCTAAAGTGTATATAAATGTTTTGTGATATCTCAAACACTTTGTTGCGGAATGCGACAATATGGATATCATAGAAGATCTTATCAAAATTCCTCTTAGGCACCATACATATCGCAAACAATTTCACTCTTACAAAACATTTTTGTTACAAAAAGCGGAAATTTAGTTTAACAAGGTGAACATATACAAAATAAATAATAAAAACTTAAATAACATTTAACTGGTTTGTAATAAGCTAACATATTTTTGTAAGGATCCTGATAGCTTATTTAAAAAGCTTTCCGATAATACCCATATTGATCCATTCTTGCTAAGAATATTTGAAATATTGCAAATTTTATATAAAAATTTAAGGGGCCGGTAACCCTAAAAATACAAGGTTTCGCAGGTTTTATCACATAACACTTTCTCCTCAACACTACTTTCTCTGCACTCCGGACAACTTTTTATATTATTTACAGATACTGGGCTAAACTAAATTAGCTGCAAAAAAATAAAAATAAATTAAAACAAATTTATTTGAATAGCGAAGTATATAAAACGTAAACGGTTCGTTATAGAAGTCGTTATTCGAATACTTTTCATTTAGTCTGTAACCAAAATAAACAAAACATACATATCTTTATATCTATATATGTAATAAAACTGTAACATAAAATATTTTTTGAAAATTTTGTTGATAATAATCGATTTATAACACAAAACACCTATTTTTGGAAATTGTCTTTGACTCTGTTCGCATCACGTAAAAACTCCAGTATGAATTTAAAAATTTTGTGAGGTAGTCCTTTAGAACCTCGGTTCCAATATAGAATATTTTTTTTCGTAACAATAGGTCATTTCGTAACAAAATAGAAACACAATTGTGAAAGTATCCAATTTTACCGGTGTAAAACAGTTGTCAGCACTTTATATATATTTGAAGATAAAATATTTTAACACTGTCTGCAGAACTCTGGAATAAATAGTTAAATTTAAATTTTAAGAAAATTTGAAATAACACGCAGACAAAGTCGTGGGCACTGCTAGTTTATTTATAAATTTGTTTATTATGTTTCTTGTTTTATATTTTGCAGTAACCAGAACATATATTTTTACTAAAAAAGTTTCTTTTTTGGTGTAAAATAAATATAAATAAAAAACCATATTCAGTTGTTGGAATAATTGAAAATTGGTTTTTAATAGCTCTAAAAGTATAAAAATAAATATGTATTTCATAATATTTTTATTAAATATTTATATTAACACACACGCACAATCAAAGTAATGACTTACCTTTGTGATTGCCATATTTAGTTGTTCGTTGTAATAAAACACATCAGTAATTGATTATAAAAGAATCTGGTTTGCGCAAAAAATTAAAAGCAAAAAATTTCATAAACTTAATTAAAACAAAGCATGCCTATTTATATTAAGATTATTTTTTTTAGATGTATAGAACTTTTAGTTGGCAACACTTTTTTAACTAGGGGACAAACGCGCAATTTTATGAATCTTTACCGATCTCAACAAAATCAGATTCTAAAGATATTTAAACATAGACATCCCCTGATCTATAAAATGCAAACCAAATACAGGATTTCTATCAATAGAGGATTTTTTACGTCTTCGTAGAGCCCCATAGCAAAGAAGGCTATGATATATTATACAGTGCCTAGAAAGACCCTAAAATTAAACCCAGGCAACGCCGGGTACAATAAGCTAGTACTCAATCAACATGTTTACGTCATTAAATGATAAAAATATACATAATTTAATAACATTTGAAATTTCCTGGAAGCAAATAAAATATTACATTCATCCAAGAAGAAGCTGGATACCAGAAGCTTGTTACTTAACAAACAGAAGCTTTTTAAAGCAATTTTCTCGTTGTTCTTCTCTGAATACAACTCGTAATTCAAATTGATTATTACTATAAAATTATGAAATCTTCACATGTTCTCATTCTCAGTTTAAAAACAATATTATTGTAAAACTCTTTGACACGCGCCAAGCACGCATGTTCTTTAGCTGACTCTCTTTACGAGCAACGTGATGACAGATGTAATTTTAAAACGGCAGTATATTAAGTAAGCAATTTATCATTTATATTATTGGATGCATTTTGAAAAGAGTTAAACGAATTATAATTTCACTATTATCACTTGCATCACGTAAAGCGCCGACAAATTTATGGAAAACAAGAATTGAAGAGCTAAAATAGAATTTTGTTTTTCAATAAGATGGGAAAATAAATTTTTCACAAAATTAATAAAGTTTGCTGCATTGTCCTTTTGAAAGAAAATGCAGACTAAAAAATTAAATGTAAATTTTTTTATACGGATGTACAAACAAATTGCATATTAAACATTTATGACATAACCAACGTTTGTCGACAGCATGTGTAAAAGCAGCAACAATAACAACAAAGAACGATAACAGCAGAAAAATAGAAATGGCTCTGGTTGTACATGTGCCTGTTGGTTTGAGGAGTGTGTGTTCATAACCCTTTTAAAATAAACAACAATATGAATTGAAATCTAACAACAAACACTAACAAAGAAACATAAGAATCCTTAATTTAGTTTTCTGTTTTGGCATACTTTCTATCAGATTATTCACTTGTGTGTCTGGAATTGACGAGGAGGTAATCAGCTGCCAGTTTATAAACATAACAATGTTGTAGAAAAACACCTGAGGCTGAGGCAACAATCAAACACACTCAGTGCCAGGATGAAGCAGACACACATCTAAAAGCTGTTGACGAGAAGCACAGACAAGTTTTCTTTTTTTTAATTTAACTAAATATACAGAAAATGTAAAGCGAGTAAATAAACGCATTATTAAAATAACAAACAACAACAGACATTGTGAAGAGAAATATTAAACAAACTTTTAAACTTTAAAAAATTATGCTGGTTTCAAGAGCACGATGACTAAAGGTTTCTCATTTCGTTGCTCGATTTAATGTTTGGCAAAGTGCCATACATTTTTTTCTGTTAAGGTTTCGTATAAAATACAAAAAGGATGAAGTGTTACTGTTGTATATTTTTTATGTTGTTCATCTGGATTTTATTTATATATACTCATATATGCGTGTTTTAAATTGTGTTGGTGTTGCATATAATTATTTAATAACCGACATACATTCATACACAGATCCATGTTAGGCTTTGTACAAACCAATCTACATGCTAAGCTGTAAACATGCGGCAATTAACAAGGATAAAAAACATCAGCAGTAGCAGCAGTCATAACAACAATAAAATACTTGCGTAATACCAAAAATACCAAAGAGCATAAATAAGTAAGGAATGAAGAACAAGATAAAATATCCAGTATTGAACAGTGGTGAAAATAATTTAAAAAGATGCAAAAAATGTTTTTCATCAAAATCAAATTTTCGTCTTTTGTAGGTCTCAAGATTTTGCATAGACAAGTTAAGCATTAGCAAAAGTTTTAATTATTTTTACTATGCGGGTAAACTCCTTTCTCTTGAAAATAAACTTATATGCTATCGCTTTTATTAGATCACTAGCTGTTCCTGGAGCGCTTTGCCACCCCAATAAGGAAAATCGTACCAAGGCCACTCTTCGAATCAAGTTTTTTATTGGACAGTATGGAAGCTATAGCATTTTCCCCACTTACCCGTCCTGTTCCTTTTTTTATAAATAAGGATACACTCTTAGAACTTCTAAATAAATCTCTATCTCTGTTTTAATTTTATTAAATCAGTGCAGCCATAAATGCCCGTTTTAGTCATAACTCACGAACGCGTCGACCGATTTCGTGCCAACTTTAGATAAACCATCCATACGACCATACTGACAAACAAACGGTTTGACCGTTCATGACTTATAAAGCCAAAACGCAACAATTTTATATATGGTAGACCAAGGCGAATTCATAACAAGTGGTCTTGACAGCCCAGGCGATTATTTTTTGCGCTTGTGTTTCTTTTTGCTTCGAATGTAAAGAGTTATAATCACCTATTTTACTTTTTTGCAGTGTTGTTAGTAAATCGCCTCACGCTCTACTACCTCGATGCAGTAGCCAAACATCAAAGGTGACAGATTATTTTGCTAAGAAATTGGCATATTTGTAAACAAAATTCGCTTTAATTTAAAAGACATCAGCCAATTAAAAATAGCCATTTTAAATACAATAAAATATATTTTTATTAACTACCCAGCAAAAAAATAAAGTAGTTCGAATTTATTGAATTTATTTGTATCCCTATTGCTTATCCTGCATTTATTTTCTACAATCTGGTTTTAAAAAGTTTTTAATCTAGTTAAATTATAATTTTTGAACTTTTGTTACTAAAAACTGGGTTTAACACCCAATAAGATAAGATGTATTAACCATCTATATGAAAGTTTATTATTTAGAATCCTTTTTTTATATTAATTTACTTTAACTGTGGAATCAATCCTTTAAATATAAATAAATTATGATATTCTTATGAAATACAAAAAAACTTGTTTAGAATTTATATTTTAACTTTTCATTAAATCTTTCAAATTAAAATTAATGGTTTCAATGGGGCTCCTTATGTAGAAAAACTAAAAAACAAATAGAAATAGCTACCCAATAATTGATTCAATTGTGGTCTCCGTCAATCAATTTGGTTTTTGATGTAATACTCTGAGGTTTTCTTTACAAAATTCGGGTAGAATCCACTGATGTGCCACATGAGCAGTATCGAAATGGCCATATGGATATGCTTTCTCCGTTTTCATGAGAATATATCATGAAATGTTTATATTTATTTATTTTGGAGTAAATATCGTCAATGCAGCACTTTTATAGTTTTGAGGCAAAATTCCGGCAAAATGACGATAAATGGGCAAATATGGCAGGACTACTCAACATACACTTTTTCTTATTCGCAATCAAGGCACATTAATTTAACAGGTTATAGCAGTTCTAAAACAACTACAACAATAAGTAAACAACATTTATTTTGTTTTTGTAAAATATATTTTCAGATGTCAAATCAACTGACGCACAGTGGTTTAAAAACCATTTTTTTTACAAAATTCAGTATTTTATGAGCCACTCAATATATCTCAACGAAATTTTACAGAGGCAGGGCAGAGGTGTGTCTTAGTGAATCTACGAATGGTCAGACCCCTAAGGTGAAGGAGGGCTTCTGAGTAGGGCACCAAATTTTCCTTTGGCATATTGTTTTTTGATAATGTCTTAAATGTTAAGATTTTTTTTTAAATTTAATCAGAGCTTAAAAATATCTACAAAAATGTGTTTAAATATATAGGGAGAAAATTGGCTTACAATTTTTTTTTTGTTTGTTTTGTTAATTTTGGCCGACCTTATCTTAGTTTTTTTTTTGGCGTAGTACGCTTATTAATTATCGCATTTTTACTTCAAGATATTTGGTATATTCTTAATAATAAGATTTAGAATAAACAAGTTTTAAGTTTTTTTCTGATAGCGCTTTTCGTTAAAAAGTTACAAGCCTCTGAATTAAGAAAATGTAAAAACTAACGTTTTTTTAAGGATTTTTCCCAAAAAGGTGGCATTCTTTTTTTTTTTTTGCTTATGTAATTAAAATTTACTTTAGTACTAGCATATTTTTTTAAATCATTTTAAAGAAACACTATAGCAAATGCGACTAAAAGAAAAATTAGGTCAACTATTATAACGGTTCCACTTCCAGCCCTTGCTAAAAAATTATTGTAAACTTCCTTGGAGTGCAAAGCACCGATTAAAAAAAGGTAAACTGTAAGTCCCCAAATTTTGGCTACACACTGCAAAAAGGATTTGACAGCTCCGTGATTAATTAAGGCAGGGAAGCCTCTTTTGTAAAACAAACAATTTTGTTGGGACATCTCTTCTCCGTTCCGGGAATTCATATGTCAAAACAAAACAATTTAAATTGTATTTCACAAATGAATTAAAAAGTTTTGAAGTTATATAGCTAAACATATAACTTCAAAATATTGTAGGAATAGCTCGATGCGTTAAGATTTTGTGGCAATTTTAAATCGATATTTAATTTCTCAAAAAAACACCTTAACATGGTTTTTTCAGTATTTGAAAATGTGGCGTAAATAATTACTACATTATTAATCTAGATGTCATGAGCTTTCCTATGACGCTACTAGCAAAAAAAAATATGAAGAGGCGAGGCCTACAATTTCTAAATAAAATACAGTTTCAAAAAGTATATAAAAGTTTTTTGTTTTATGAAAATTTTAAATATATTTCCACAACACCACTGTAATAAAAAAAATTGTAGAAAAAAAATAATTGGTGTAAACAAAATTTGACATCTGAAATAGAGGCCTGCACAAATGTATTTAAACATCAAACACACCCTTATGTTTAAATGGTTTGCATACACATTCCTTATATTACAACAACATAAAATACTGTCGTATACTGTTCGTACCACGAAGTAAATAGAGAACTTCGTGTATAAGACTATTTTCAAATACTGTCAAGACAGTATTTGTTCGTAACAAGACATTTCGTGACAGTAGAAAAAAATTTCAAATGGTCCAAGTATTTGAAAAAATACAACTGACGATCAACATCTTCACTTGTAATTTGTGTGTTTTTTTAATACTTGTTGTTCTTATGTGTGTATCATATGAACGATTGGATGCTTTGTACAGGCCAATGCGATTAAGTTAATTTTAATTTTAAATTAATTTACATTGGTATTATTTTATAAATAAAAACTATTTCTTCTTGAATGCGTCCATAAAAGTTTACTAAATTTTGTCGTTTTTAAATAGAAATTTGCATACAAGAGTTTTTAATTAAAGAATTTTAATTTTTAGTGTTCAATAACTACCTAGATCTATTTATAATATGGAAAACGACAATATTTTTTTTTTGCAGAAATTCATACATAAGTATTATTTTACCTTTTTTACCATTTCTAAATGAAATTTTAACAGATTTTTTACAACCGCAGTTATTACCCTTTTTACATCACACTTGAAAACATTTTCACTTTCAACTGAAATTACTTACCTACTGCAATACCATTGATAAATATTCTAGTACCTGTTTTTATTTAGGGACATTCCCAAATTGGTGTAGTTTTAACAACCACAATTACTAATTACATTATTTTGTACATCCAAATTGACCTGATTTATCATAAAATTTTACTGCTTTTTTTTTAATTTTTTCCCTCTTAAATACCCGCATGTGTATATATGTATAAGATCTAAAATATGTATGATAATCTCTATACATTAAATCACTGTAAATGCTTATTATAAATTTAAAAAATTAACATTAAAATTTGATGTTTATATGCACACATTTTGTACTAAATAAATTTTAAATAAAAAACTAAAGTAACAGTGGATTATGTTCCATAATTAATCCAATTTTAATCAACAATAAAAGACAAAAATAGCAAATATACAATTTACTCTTGTGTGTTTTATTTCACTCGCGTCTAATAAACATATGGTTGCAATGCTGTCTTCATAATTTACTCAACAAATGTTTTAAGACATCTTGAAACAACAAGACGTCTTGAAATAACAAGACGTCTTGAAACATTTCAAGATATCTTGTGGTTTTCAAGACATACTAAGATACCAAGACATTTTTCAAATACACACAAGAAAGTGTTTGTGTTTTATTTGTACAGTATTTGACAGTATTTGTTTGTCGCGACCATACTTCAGCACACCATTTAAAAAATGTGCGATGTCTTGATTGTGTGTTCAAATGCATTTGTGCAGGCCTCTTATCTGAAAACGTAAACAAGAAAGTCAACTGATCTACTGCCGCTACCTGGTATATTAATTTGCCTTGATTCGCAATGATAAAATCAGCGATGACTAAAATGGTACAAAAAATTCATTCATTTTATTTTCAGTAATTTATTGTACATTTATCTAACCCCTAGAATTTATGTTTTTAAATTAAAAATACAAATAAAAGTACTATAATTTCGCTAGAACTAAAACTTTTGTCCTTTGCCTTTATTAATTTTATTTTATTTGTTCAATTATAATATTAAGATAAAAAAGCAAATTTAAACTTAATATTTTTATAGTTTGCTTTAACGAATCTAATAATTATTAAATATTTTTGTAAATTACACTGTTCTGCATGAAAATCCTCCTTTAAACCAAAATATGCTTTCTTACTGCTTTCAAATTTGCTGAACACGAACTTGAAGTCAGATTCTGTCTATCACGCACAGTTTCTTAAGAAATCCTATTTTTTTTATCAAAAAATGTAAGTATTTTGTATTTTTTTGGTATCAAAACGTAGTGAGCGCAATAAAGTATATTTTAACAAAAAAAATTTAAGGGAAATATTACAAGTGGCTTAAGAAATATGGCTAAAAGTTCTTTTTTTCCTGTATGTATAATCTTAAAATTTTTTTATGGTGGTATTCTTTTCATTCAAATCCCTACCTGCCCCCTTTCGCCCTCAATTTTATTTCTTTAGTTAATATATAGCTTTAATGGATTGAGTTTTAATCGCATGGTATTTGCTTTTTACGTCAATTTTGGAATATTTATTAAATTTTTAATGATCAGTGATAATTCGGTTTCTTAAATTTAAAAATTTTAATATATTATCGAAATTTTTCTTTCTTTAAATATAGTAAGACTTATTTATTCCTTTGGTGAAATTTTGGTTTGTTGATGAAATATTCTTTTTTTTAATATTATTTAGTGATCTCAGGACTTTTAGAAATTTTGTTTTGTACTTTTAATTCTTAAATAGTATATTTGAAATTTTGATGATATTTCGAAGTATTTTGTTAAGTTTGAATTCTTAGATTTTTCTTAAATAGCGATTTCTTGCTTTTTACGTGTTATTCATTTTGGTGATTATTTTAGTTACTTTTTTGTAATATTTTTTATTCAATTTTTAAGTGAAATTAGCTTTTTTGTTGAAGTTATGCCTTCTTAGAATTAGCAAGCTGTTTTAAAGTTTCTAAATTTGTGTTCATTGCGGAAAAAATTTTTTGTATTGGTAAAAAAAATAACAAATAAAAAAATTTATGGTTTTTTCTTCTTTCGCGTATTTTTAAGTCAACGATCTTTTCGAAAAGGTAATCTAATTCAGATTTTTGTAAATTAGTCATGTTTTCGTAAAATGTTGCTGTCGTTGGTGAACTGAACATTACTTAGATACTATGATATGCCACCAGTTCTGCAATATTTTTAATACGCGAGTAAAAGCTTACTGATTTTTTAATTACAGAAAAATCTGGCAGGCTCGTTCAACTAATCGTTTTTATTTTTATTTATGTAGGAGTGAAAATAAACCAATAAAAATTTATTTCTTAAGTGTTTTTGTATAAATATGTAGATAGCACAGAGACTTTAAGAATAATTAATTATTTAATAAAAATCTTAATATCTTGGATTGATAGGGTCCACAAATAACTTTCATTGTCATTTTCAAAATTCGGGTTTCTTTCTGTGCTAAAAAAAACTGCATTTTTTATATCCTATTTCAAGCTCACTGATCTAGAATTTGTATAAAAATTTAAATTTATTTTTTATTAAAATTCCAAAACCCACTGTCTGAAAGAATAAAAAAATGCTTGACTAATTCTAAAAATAAATGCAGACAAGAAAACTGAAGGACAGATAATAAATACACACATACAAATACACCAAAATGAACCACAGCTGTGGACAGACAGTCGTAATTTGGTATTTCTAATGTTATTTTGAAATGAGTCATATACTTGTTTTCATCGTTTATCCTTCGTTTATCTACATGTTTTTTATCTCTTTTTTATTTATTTATTCATTTATTGGGTCACTTGAAACATCAACTTTTTCTTGAATACTTCTTTCCGTTTTTTTTTCTATATTTTTTTCACTTTTACATCCTGTCTGTTCCTGTTTTAGGGGTTTAAATAAGAAAATGTTTTATTTTAAAAAGCATAGAAAACGTGTCTGTATACTTAAGATGTGACCCAGATAAAAGAAGACTTCTATTGGTTGTTACATAGTTTTGTTCCTTCATCAGTCCGTCTGGCATACTTTATTTACAGTTGTCATCGTATTAAGAATTGCGGCGATTGTTTCATTTCGATTTCTTTTTCTTCTTAGCGGATGTTTTATGTCATGTGCACTTTTAACTTTATCACAACTTCTATTTTAGATCAGGTAGGCAAACAAGGTAAAATACCATTTGTATAAATTTGTTTTGTAAAAAGTAATAAATATTAAAAAAACTTAAATGAAAATAAATGGAATCAAATAAAACACCGCATGTTTTTATCACGTCAGAAAGAAAAGACACACGTTGAAAGAACGGAGTGAGAGATGAAAAGTATACACAGCTGTAAGTCAGGTGTTTTCGTGAGAGTATCCAAATATTAAATATACAAACCAGTGTTTTATTTTCTAATAAATACTGATGTCTGTTTCTGTTGAATTTTTTTTTTTTTTTGTACTTGAACTAATTAATTTTAATTTAAAATTTGTTTAAGGTAAAACTAAGAGATTGCTTTTTGTAAACATGTATGTATGTACTGTATTGCTTTTAAACATTTCATTTAACAGGGTCATTTGTAAATGTATTTAAATTAAGGTTTTAAAAGATATTAAAATAAAATATGATGAATTATTTTAAGCAGTAGAATCAGAAAATAACATAACCCCATTTTTATCTTTTTGCTCACTTCACTGACAATAATTCACAACAAGTAAGAGTGCTATTTTCGGCTTTGCCAAATCTTATATATCCTTCACCATTTATATTCAACTTCCACTATGTTAAAAACGTTTTTGCACTTAAAACCATTGGTTTAGAAAAACTTGTGGCTTTTAATAATAATTGAATGCAATCGAGTTATTAACCATTTAATAGTCGATAATATTAAAAAAGCGATTTAGTTGTTACAAAAGTGCTCAAATATAATTAAGAAAAATAGGGCGAGTATCAAATTATTTTCAGGTTTCTAGTTCGCTACACTAGACTAATAAATAATTTCCACATTTGTTGTAGTTAACTGCAAAAAAATATAAATTAAAACGTTTTTTTTTTTTTTAATTTTAAATTCACATGGAATTTTATTAATGTATAAAAATCTGTCTAGTAAACAATTGTTTATTGGAAAATTATACAATTAATTAATAGTTTTTCAATATTGCAACATTTATTTATTAAAAGTAAAAAATTAAAATTACTAATAATAAATAATTCACTGTTTTGCAATTTACGGGATATGAATATAAAATATTGTAAATTTTACAAAAACAATTCCGTACTTTAAAACAGATGTATTAAATGGCGGCCTCACAAGTTTTAATTTAGTAATTAATTTAACATCGTCATTAACTGAGGCAAGATTTAACACTGAGAATAAAATAAATAAACATGAGAACTGGGTTCTTTAGATTGCAAATACTAACACGATTTTTGGATTTCGCACAAAAAGTTTAGAAACATAACGGTATTTTAAATTTTAACAGAAATTGTTTTGCTATATACAAAGGGTGTTTCGAAAGCGACGTGATATTCATAAAATATTTCTTTTTAACTATGATACGCAGATGAGTACATGAAAAGAAAATGCATAGTTGAGGTAACCATAATATGGTTGTATTATATAGTTGTTTACAAAACATAATATTGCTACATTTAAAAATAATAAAGATGGCCTTCCAAAAATATTGTTGTTTAGCCAAAAAAATAACATGATAAAGTATAAGCATAATTATGTTTAAATATAAACATTAAATGGTTAAATTAAAATATCATAATATGGTTGAAAATATCATCTAATATAATTAAATTATAATATACTCTTAAGTGCAAAGTTTTCGTGATGTAAAAGATTTATTTGTTTATTGTTTTATTCATTAATGATTTACCACAAAAGTTATTTAAAAATATAAATTCACAAAAAATCCAATATTTGCTTATAATTAAAAGGCTTTGATTCATTAATAATAACAGACTACAAGAATTGTTAATAAAATAATAAAGCTCTTGAGCCCAAATAACTGCAGCTTATTTTCATACATTCATACTATATTGTTACGTTTTTCCCTTTTGAACAAACGTACGGATGCTTTTGATTGCAAATACCACTGTAGCTCATTATAAATTCTGTATTCTAACTTTATGGCTTTCTGTGGCTATACTTCTTGATCCTATCGGTCTAGTGAACCCTTGGTCTCGTATTTACTAAACATGCGTTATTACTACAAACGCAGCCATCCACGCCTACACTCCTGTGTTACTCCAGCGAGACATGAACTACTCGATGCCTTGTTTATAACCTTAAGCATTCACAGACATTTCCACTTCTCCTTTTATCCAAGCCAGTCATCTCCTATAATCCAGTAGCCATAACACACTTCTGCCATACACTTGTTGTTACGCTGTTACACTTCCCCGCGCTAACCCCTATTGCTCTACTATTGTTATAAATGGCTTCTTGACAATTATCTGTAGCTCTTATATTAAATTGTACGTCTCCGTTAAATTCTCTGCCATGGCTTCACACAACAATTGTCTTTTGCCTTTCGGTAGGTACTGCTGTTTATTAATTTTAAATTGCTTTACAACAATTTTTTATTTTCTGTTGTACGCATGCCTGAATGAGGGATCGAACTCAGGACCTCCTGTTTTGCAGCACGCACCTCTACCAACGCAGCCATTGAGGCTGCTCAGCTTTTGTCAGCTAATTGTGGCTTTTATTCTATACACATACCATTGGTGTTGAATTAACTTATTCGCCACGCTCATGCGGAAACAACTACAGGGGTTGTCAGATTTTATTATTCGTAACAATATGAATATCCATTTATAGAGTAAACCTTATATTGTCGTATTAAGAATATCATACGTTACGTAATGGTAATTCGTAACTAACTCCACAATTATCCAAAACTGATAACACGTTAATCTGGCATCTGCGGCGATATATTTTGATGTATAATATGACAGCTTTAATGGAAAAATATGTAAATGATTTCACAATTCTGCTTAAAACAGAAATATTAGGATTAATATGCTTATACCCTGTTCAGACATACGTTTTAATTAAGTCCTAGTTGAATTTAATTTACCATATAAGAAATTAATTAAAAAATTTTTCAATTAGCACTTAATTAAGTCGATAATTGATAAGGTTTCCTCCAACAACCTTTGTGAAGTGTGTTCAGTTAGAGAAAATTTTATACAATGACAAAAGTAAATGCCATAAAAATGAAAAATAAAATATTTTCAAATTATATGAAATGAAAAGTTTTTGAAAATTTTATGGAAATTCAAAGATAGCGTGCAGTCAAAACTTGATCGTACAAAGTAGAAGAGTTCGATATTTCAAATAAAAACAAGCAAACTTTCTTTTAAAGCCGAACTTTTCTTTATTCTTCCAAATTTACCAACACAAATTTCTAATGTAAAAATTAGGTCTGTTCAATAAATTTCCACAGAAACTAGCAACGGCAGAGTAAAATAAAAATTTACAACATTACTATGCCAAATAAAAAAAAGGAATAAACACATTTCTGGACAAAAAAAAAAGAAAAGTAAAGACAAACTGACGATAATAACATACAACCACAAAAATAAATATCTAAAATAGTAAAAAAGCGGTGTTCGATGCTTAAAGCATTTTGTACATGGCGAAAATATACGAGGTGGTCGCAATGGCGAATTCATAATTTTCGCCGCAAACGTGAATTGTCAAACACCATATAAAAAAATATATACACATTTTTTTGTGTATGGAGTTTGACATTTAGCGTTTACGGCAAAAGTGATAAATTCGCCATCGAAACCACCTGTATTATTTCGCCATGATTTTGTATTTGCAAGAGCTCTGTCATCGATTGTGAACACCTTTTTTCGAATATTTTGCAAAATTGCCAAAATTTTTCTGTTTTTTTATGTAAGACTTTTAGTTTATTTTATTTTATTTCTTTTGTTTATTGTTTTATTATCCTGGCGTTTACTTATATATAGTTTTTCTCAGATTTCTTCTAACAATTATATATACGTTAGCTTCAATTTTAAATATTTTGTATTTAAAACCGAAAACTATAAATATTATGTATATTTTGTGCTGTGTGGTTGTAAAAAATTTTAGCGGCAGATATTCGGTTTTGAAATCGCCACACAAATTATGGCAAAAAAGCCACACCATTATAGTCCAATAACGATGTGATGTAATTATTTTCGTGGGAAGTGCTAAACAACACTTCAATTCAAAATATTTAATATTTATTAACTTATTTGTAAAACAGATCAAGAATCAGCTGTTCTGTTCTTGCCAGTAACAAAAGTAGTAACAAATTTTTTAACATTCACATCTTATACTCTTTTTTACTCGTTCGCTTCTTATTATTTTTAAGTACTGAAGTAAACAATAACAACTAGTAACAACTTCTTGTTATTGAACAGAACTATATTCTACTGTCAAATTTTAATTAAGTAAATTAAATTGTATATGTGTGAACACCAAAATTAATTACTCAATTAAAATTTTAATTGTCTAAATTAAAACGTATGTCTGAACAGAGTATTACATACATATTTATTTTAATTTTTTATAAAATATTTTGCTTTCCTTTTTTTTTGTTTTCATGTATTGTATCCCAGCAAAAATTAGACATTACCTTAAAATGTAATGGCCATATAATGGCTTACTTTTGTGGTTGCCACATTTTGTAACACGCTTACAAAACACATTACATTAGTTTCCAAAAAAGGAAGTAGTAATGGAATTAGTTCTTTATGTTAAAAGAGACTAACGTACTAATGGTACTTATTTTCATTTTTTTTCCTACAATAATTAATGTAATCGATTCTCAGGAATTGATTATAAAAGTCTCATGCCTTGTTAAAATCATTAAGTTGGCAATTTAGTTGGGAAATACTTCTGCCAAAAATGCTTAATTCCACACTCGATTACCTTTTCAAAAATTTTTTGCTGGGATCTTATGTTTTTCGATTATTCTTACACATTAATTTTTATTTATTTTTTTTTTTTTTTTTTTTTTGCATTTTCTATAACAATAAGTAACTAAGACTTAGAACAAAATATTTTTAAACGCAAACATTAGTCTTTTTGCTTTTAATCAAACTTTTGTTAATAATAAAATATTATGTTAAAATATATCATATTATTAAACTTTGGTTATAGTTAAGTATTTTTTAACATTTACATTAACATTTGTTGTGCACAGTAAAAGTTAACAAAAAATGTTTATCGCGACTGAAGTTTGGCCAAAGAAAAACATTATTACAAAGAACATAATATGATAATTGTGACCATATCAAATCATGTTTTTTCTCTGCGTGTATGTAAAACTATGTCTACTACGATAACAAGTACAAAAAATAAAACTTTAAATTAAAGGGTGTCGTAATAGTGAGGTAATTTTAACACAAGTGTTCGTGTTGTTGAACCGCAATAAGCAGACACTTTAAGTTGTCGTGACGTGATATTGTCGTATATCGATTTAGTTTTTCAAGTGTAGTAGGCTGACATGTACGCTATAAAAATCTGTTAAACGCTTTAATATTGACGAATATGGTTTTATCTTTTAAACGCTTGAAATTTTCACAGAGTATGTACCGCCATGTCTGTCACAAGGACAAGTACAAAAAAAATTAAATTAAAATTAAAAGGTGTCTCGATAGTAACGTTATTTTCGTATATATAAACTTAATTTCTGAACCGTAATGGGCTAAGAATATAATTTCATGCAGGTTTTGTATTGTTAGTTTGCTCTTCACGTAAGCAAAAATAGTTCTGAATAAAAGGTGTCCCAAGAATCCCATTTTTTCACTATATGCCACTAAAAAGAGTATAAAAAATATGTGAAAATTTAAAGGGTGGTCTCCGCAGAATTATTTTAAACTTTTGTGGGTCGCCCTTAATTTCTTACTCAAACAGTAATTACATTTTTCATAATATTCAAAATTCAATATTCTTTTTTATTTTTCTTAAGTTTCTAAAAATTGTTAAGTTTTGTGGGCAAAGCAAATTATTTTATATTTTTTGCATTTTTTCTCTCAGTACATAATTTATTGTATTTTTTCCATCACGATCTATCTGTCTGCTTGTAGAGCTGACTGACTTTGGCCACAAAATATTAATTGAAAACCTAACTTGACACCAAAGCAATTTAGTGTGAAATAGTCGTGTCTTGTTTTTTTCCTGTGATTTTCTATTAACTTTTTTTTTTAATATTTTACATTTCTTAGAAAATGTTTAACTGCCGATTATAATAAAAAATGACTTTTGATTTCATTTGTTACGTTATTAATTACAATATATTTTTTATTTTGCTAAAACCTGTCAATAATTGATGTTGTGATTTTGAAATTGAATAAATAGAAGGTGTAAAGTCAAACGATTGCAACAGATGAATTACAGTGGAATCAATAAATTTCTGGTTTTATTTTGTTAAATTATTTCTTGTTATTCAGGCACGGAAATATGGATTTATTATTAAATATTTGATAGAATTAGCGAAAAGTAAAAAATGATGAAAATGTAGATAAATTCTATTTCTATTTTTAGCATATCTTGCCTTTCAACATTACCAAATTAATCAATTTTTCATAAAAATTGTTTTTGAAATTTTAGTGATTTTTCATATTTTTGCAAATGTTAAATTTTTGGGCAAATTTGGAATTTTAGAACAATTTTTTTTTTGTAAAACTAAGCATTATTTTAATTTGGTGAATTAAAGTAATTTTTAAACCCTTCTCCACAAAAAAAAAATTAATAAATAAGTTTGTCATTCCGTTTGTAATTTCTACAATATCTATTTCCGACCCCATAAAGTATATATATATATATATATTCTGAGTTCTTATGTATAACGAAGTCGATTGAGCGATGTCTGTCTGTCCGTCCGTCTCAGTGTTGAAATCAAGTTTGCTGAGGCAATAAATGAGCTAGAGAAAATTTAAATATGGCAACCGTTCAGACATAGTGTCGAATGAGGTGATATTGGAAATCAGCATGAACCGTCCATGTCCTTTGAGGCAATGGGCAAAACGCCACGCCTGCCTCTAATTTTTTCATATCATTTGGAACCGCGAAGTAACTCCAGTAAAAAAAACAAATGTATGGGGCGATAGAGAATTAAAAATTAAGAAAAAAAACATCAAGTGAAAATTTGGTGATGGCCCATATTTTCCTAACAACATTGGTATCATGTTAAAGCTTTTGAAGAGTTTTTTAAGATAATACTACAATTTTTTAAAAACGCTTAACCCATTAAGAGCCGATGGCATTTTTTTGTTAAATATACACATATAAAACTTAATTTTTTTTTCTTCTTATTTATTAATTTTCT
Source organism: Gymnosoma rotundatum (assembly GCA_916610165.2). Lineage (NCBI taxonomy): Eukaryota > Metazoa > Arthropoda > Insecta > Diptera > Tachinidae > Gymnosoma > Gymnosoma rotundatum. Next base: position 120,973,073 of record OU744337.1, on the reverse strand, counting down.
GTCACCGCAATATTTGCTTTTTTGAGTTACTTCACTAAACCATACATATATGGTGAAGGTTATATAACATACATCTATAGCACATAGCACTCTTACTTGTTTTATTTTAAATTTGATGTTAAATTTACGAATCTAGTGATTTCCTCATTTTTAGTACATTTTCTAAAGTTTAAAAGATTTTCGAGTTTTTCGTAATTGTGTTTTTTCTTTCTCAGTATTAAATACTTTTATTCTTTTGAGTGAAACAGCCCTCAAGAACTTTCTGAACTCTCATTCTTTTATACCCTTTACCACATCTGGAAAAACGGTACATTTAAGTTTGTCATATGTATAGTAAAGTCGATTGAGCGATTTCCGTCTGCAAATTTGTCAGGGCACTAGATGACCTAAAGAAAATTTAAATGCGCCAATCAATCAGATTGTAAGTGAAGTTTTTATTCTGTGGCAAAAATGTTATTTAAAAAACTTTGTTTTTTTAGCACAAATTTCGATTTTCCGTGTATTTTTGATTTATTGTTTTTTTTTCGTTATTGGGGTGAATTTTCCATTTATGATGAAATTTTGAAATCGGGAGTTTTTGTTTTTAGGACTTTAAATTTCTTTCTTATGCAATTTTGATTTGTTGTGAAATTTTTTTAAATTAAATTGTGAAATTTTTTATTAATATAGTTTTTATTTGACCTTTTTAATTATTTAGTTTTTAATTTATTATTTAAGCACAAGGTCTTTTAATTTTTATTTTTATTTTCTCAATATTTCGCTACTCCCTTGTGTAGCATCATCAGGACAAAGAAATATTTATTTGTACACAAAAAAGCAACAACAAAAAAGTTATAAAAAATTTTTTCATGTTTTTTTTATGTTAAATTGAAAAAATTTTTTATAACTTTTTTGTTGTTGCTTTTTTGTGTTCAAATAAATATTTCTTTGTCCTGATGATGCTACACAAGGGAGTAGCGAAATATTGAGAAATTTTTTTATATTAATATAAATATATATATATATATATAACGAGGGCTGCTCTATATATTTCTGGCCTAATAGTGAAAATGCGAATATTTATAATCAAAAATGGTTTTATTGTTTTTCAAAGTATTCTCCAGCATGATTTATACACTTTTGCATGCGCTCAAACCAGTTGTCGAAGCACTTTTTCCACTCCGATTGAGACACCTCTAAAATATGGTTTTTGAACACTTCAACAGCTTCTTTTGGCGACGATAATCATTGACCACGCATTTTTTTCTTGATATGCGGAAACAAGAAGAAGTCATTAGGTGCCAAGTCAGGGCTGTACGGTGGATGACCCATTAATTCGACGTTTTGGCCGGTCAAAAACGCTTTGGTTTGAGCCGATGTGTGAGAGCTCGCATTGTCATGGTGAACAATGATTCGTCTTCTCTTGTTGGTTTTTCGAATTTCTCCGATGACTTCAGGCAAACAAATTGTAGTGTACCACTCAGAAGTGACCGTCCTACGTTGCCCAAGCGGAACAGTCGCCACATGACCAGTTTTGCCGAAGAAACAGCCGACCATTTGCTTCGAAGTGCTTTTCCACAAACAACTTTCATTGGATTTTGATCGTCTTTGAAGACCCACACGGTCGATTGTTGTTTCGTTTCGGGCTCATACACATAGATCCATGATTCGTCACCTGTGACGATCTTATATACGTCTTTTGAAGCACCGCAATCGTATTTTTGCAACATTTCTTTGCACCAATCGACACGAGCCTTTTTTTGAGCGACTTTAAAATTGTGCGGGATCCAACGAGAACAAACCTTTTTTACGGCCAGGTGTTCATGCAGTATCGAATGTATGCTGGTGGAAGAAATGTCCAAGGATGTCTCTATCTCTCGATATGTCACATGTCGATCTTGCATTATGAGTTCACGCACGGCATCAATGTTCTCTGGCACAACAGCCGTTTTTTTACGACCTTCACGGAATTCGTCTTTGAGCGAGCTTCGGCCACGATTAAATTCATTACACCAATTTTTCACAGTGCTATAGGATGGCGCTTCATCGCCATACAAAGATTTAAGTTCATCACTGCACTCTTGTCGTGATAATCCACGTCGAAAGTTGTGAAAAATGATGGCACGAAAATGTTCACGAGTTAATTCCATTCTTTTTTTCTATATTAATTTTTTCAAGTCACTGTAAACAACACAAATAATGGTCGTACATCAAAACGTTTTGAGTACGATTATGCTTAAAAATGACAAACTTTCCAATGGAAATGTCGGATTGCACTTGGCAGCACTCAGTGTTGCCAGGCCAGAAATATATATAGCAGCCCTCGTATATATATATATATATATATATATATATATATTGGGTTCCGTGACTATCTGGGGTTTAGTAAAATGATTAAATTATATGTCTTGTTGAAATGTGAGATTTGTTCCATTAACAATTAAATTTTTATCTTTGTTACATTTCTTATTTATTTTCTCAAGTGTTTCATATATAAAATTCTGTTGATTGTATAAATGCTATTCTACTGTTTTCCTAATTAAATAAGCCATTATTTAGTTAATAAACTTCAAAAATGCTAATAAACAATTTATAAAAATTATTTGAATTCATTATTTAACTAATATAATGTATTTTTTATTTACTTTTAGTACTGTTAAATGGAAAAGTTCGATATATAATTTTTTTTAATGTTTTAATTTAATTAGATTTTAAATTGATTAACTAATCTTTACCAATTGCTTTACTTTGGTATTTATTTTATTCAAGTTTTCTTTAAGCCAAGATCATTAGTTTAAATTAGTTCATTTTCAAGCTTAAATTATTTTTATCATTCCATATTTTATTCTCATTTCAAATAAATTTTTGTAATATGCGGCCTTTGTTGAAAGACTTAATAAGCCCAAACTGGCTTAATGGGCACTGCGCTAAAAAATTTGAAAAATAAGTCGTAAGTGGTAAAAACATTTTGTTATTAATTTTGCAAAATCCACACTTACTTCTGGATATCGAAAAATTTATGTACAAAATATTTTTTTTTTTAAATGCCATTAACCAATAGTTAGTTGAAATTAAAGCGGTGTTCGACCGGAAGCTGGCGAACAGAGAATTTAAGTTCCTGCAAGATTTTTATTATTCACGTTGGAAGCGCAAAATCCACATCGTGCGTTACCTTAGCAGATTGATGTCCATTAGGCGTATTATGAAAATGACATAAAATCTAATGAAGCGTTGTGCAGGTAGACTTACTTATTAACATTTTTATATTTCTAAAAGCAAATTTGTGAGGGTGCTACCCCGAAAATGGTAGGATCCGAAAAAATTAGTCCTATTAATGCTTTAAACTCAGACCCAGTGCAACCGTGCACAGTAAATTTACTACGGATTTGAAAAGTTGTGCCCTTCTATTGATTTAAACCCAGATTAGCATTGTGTAAAGATATTACGGAAGGTAAATTGGTGTAGTAGTAAGTGTCTGTCAACCTAAAAAATATTGGCAACAGGGTTGTCAAATATTGCGTTTTCTCGCCAAACATGACGATTTTCAAACTCATTTGGTGACCTAAATTTTATTTTGGCGACATGACGATTTTTTGGCGAATTAAGTATTTGGCGATTTTCTTGTCGTCTTTAACATGTCTTCCTTAGCATTTAATTTACCTCGACCAATTTCGATAAGAAAAAATCGTATGTCAACAATATTTTACTAGATAACACGTGCTGCACTTCTTTTATAACTTCTGAACAAATGCTTAATAAATTCAATAATTCGAATACAATGTATTCCAAGGAAGACGTGGCTGACGAATGTATTGAAAATGAAGTGTAAAGCATATTAGAAATATAATAAAACTGTAAAATTATCATTTTATATTAATTTAATTATAAGATCTCAATTTATATGTAAACTAAACTATGACTAGTTTAAAGTACCTTTCATGTGTTTTCTAATTATTTGTTTGTTATTTTAATAAAACCTAAATTATATATTTTGGTATATATTTTGGCGATTTTTTTTCTATTTTTGGCGAATTTAAGTCATGTCGATGAAATAGTATTTTTTAACAAAAAAAAATATTTTTATTTAAAATATAAATATAGAAATATAAATTTTATGGACTAAAACTTAAAAAAACGTTTTGTCGATTTTGGATATTTTGATGATTTTTTATTTGGATTTTGGGGATTTTCGTCAAAAACAATTTGACAACCCTGATTGGCAAACGACAACTTGTTTTTTTAATGACCATTATGTAAAAGACAAGTTTTCATGACTACATTATCTGACTGAAGGCCCAACTATAATGTGCATAAGCTAGCTTTAGCTTATGTCAAAAATTCAACGAAAAGCCTGTCAAATGCTTAGGTAACTTATCAAAGAAATTTATGCGGCTACAATGTACATATTTAAATTTAGTAACTTATTTGCCACAGTTGCACATTTATGTTTATTTCGTACTTTTGCCAAAAATACTTTCTATATAAATCAACAAAATTTTAAAACTAAAAGGCTTTAAAGAAAATATTTTATATATTTAATAACATTCCCAAACACATTTACATATTTTGGTTTATGTTCTAAAAAAAATGTAAAAAAAAAATTATTACAAATTATTTTCTGTTTTGTGTTTGTGGCCAACCGTACTAAAAAATGCAACGATGTTAATCGTTTATATGGTATACATATGTGTGTATAAATACAAATTTAATTTAAATATATTATAATTGTAAAAAATTGGCCATAAAGAAAAATGTTGTTTTTCTACATTTTTTATTGAATTAAAAACTAAAAAATTTAACAATTTAGGTCTTAATTAGAAAATTTCTTTATTAATGTATAAATCAAAGCATAATCAGCTGTTTCCGTACGGAAAGTGCGATCAGTTTCGTACCTTGCCTAAAGAAATGAAATTTAACGAAACTTGACGAAAAGTTATCTTATTCACATTATAGTTTACCACATATAATTTAATGTATTTGCACAGTTGTATAAGTTGGCATAAGCTAGTTTATGCACATTATAGTTGGGCCTTGAGACTGAGGCAGAAGTGTGGTCTCGATAAATAGTCACATCGATGCCTTACTGTCAAATCTATAGTGGCTTTAATGATTCAACTCGCCTTCAGGAATAAAATTTGTATATTTACTCAATTTCAAGGCAGAAGAAGAACTTTAAGCAGCCGCCGGTGTGGACATAAAGTGTTCCACTAACACAAAATTTGTTAGAGTAAAATTTTTCTAGAGTCCTTTTAGTTCTTAGATTACCAGTCATAGCCACAACTACAATTAGATATTTTATTTGCATAAAAATTAAATAAAATAATTAAATTTAATCTTATATCAAAACTTAACAAAAAAAAAACATGATCGATTGGCAGTAGTATTGAAGATTCATTTGCATTTACACTTTTTAATGGGACCAGCGTTGCATTGTGCTAAAAGTAGGAAATAAGGTTTTGGGCAGGAGGATCAAGAGAGTAGTGCTTGTGGTCACTGGATTTGAATTTTTTCGCACTGAAAATGACAGGAAAGACCTACGCAGGGAGTTTATTCTACATTCGAACTATTCGCCTTAAAAACGAATTTTCTCTGTAGTGCGTAGTGTGATTCACTGGCCAAACAAACACAAAAACGATGCGTTCTTGACGAAGAACGTTTGGGCATACAAAATTACGATTTTCAGGAAAGTACACAGCTCTAGGTTTAATTAAACCCTGTTTACAAGACTCCATTCGGAGACTGCTAAAAGATCGCCAGAGGCTATCAGCGCCCATTGCGAAATGATTTTAATGTCATACGCTAATGACTTAAGCCCATAGTGCAAATTTAACAAATAGAAAACCTTGACATTTTGAATATTATTTTTTTTTTTTAATCTTAGAATCTTTGAATTGATTGAAATTAATCTTCAGCTTGTTTTTAAAAGTAATATTACAACTATTTCCCTGTTTTTTTTTTATTTTCATTTGACATGTGTGTAAATACAATTTTAAATTCAAACCATTCATAGACATGACAAGATTTAAAGAAGATTTTTATTAAAATGTCATTTACTTGATTCACTTTAAATAAAATTGTTTATACATTTATTTAGTTAAATAATTACGACTTTAATAATAATAGAATTTGCAATTATGAATTTAACAACGCAATACGACTTGTTTTGCTACAGCTATTTTTAAGCAAAAATATTTTATTTTTAGCAAAACTTGCCATTTAAAATAAATATATTTTAATTGTTATAATAATTAACATACATTGTCTAATAAACAAGCGTGTGCTAAAATAAATGAATTTATAAAAGAAAATGTTATTTTGAAACTTCTCAAAAATAAATGTAAAAAAAAGTTATTTGTTATTATTAACAACAATATCTAATAGAATAATCTTAGCGTCACTATTCTTTCTATTGGAGATTTTGCACTTTGATAAAAGGTCTTAAGTCTGGAAGTTAAGATAGCAAATCACAACAAAAAAAAACTATAAATTAAACAAGTAAAGTACTTTATTCGACGATGCCGAATCTTATATACCCTTCACCTTATATGTAAATCTAGTTTAGTGAAGTATCTCCATTAAAAAAAAAAAGAAAAAACAAACAAACAAACAGAGAATTAAAAAATAAGAAAAAAATTAAGCACTACATATAATAATTTTTCATAAAAATATCATCGGATCTTAATGGGTTAAACATTTTTAAAAATGTTTAGTATTTTCTTAAAGAGCTCTTCAAAAGCTTTTAAATGATACCCATATTCATATCTTAAAAAATATGAAGCACAATCATACTTTTTTACGAAAAGCTCAGAGGTCCATAACTCGAAAAATATGGGCGAGCGCCAATTTCTTCAGTTGAGGTTTTTTTTTCTTATTTTTTCATTCGCTATCGCCCCATATATTTGTACTTTTGATTGGAGTTGCATCTATGTTCCAAATGATATGGAAAACTTAGTGGTAGGCGTGGTGTTTTGCCCGTTGCCTCGTAGGACATAGACCGATCTTGCTGATTTCCAATAGCACATCTTTTGTCACTTTGTCTGATCGATTGACGTATTTAAATTTTCTTTAGCTGATTCAGTGTCTAGGCAAACTTGATTTTACAAAAACAATAAATATTTCAATCGATCAAGTATAGTGTCGAAAGAGATGATATTGGACATTTGCATGATCGGTCCATGTCCTTCGAGGCAGCAGGCAAAACACCACGCCTAGCTCTAATTTTTTATATCATTTGGAACAATAAAGTAACTCCAATCAAAAAAAAATATATATAGGGCGATTGAGATTTTAAAAATGAGAAAAAACATCAAGTGAAGAAATTGCCGCTCGCCCATATTTTCCGAATTACGGGGATCTGAAAATTTCAAATTTTTTTAAATATCAATATGGGTATCATCTTAAAGCTCTTGAAGAGATCTTTAATAAAATACCAATTTTTTTTTTATTTGTTAAATGCTGAACCCATTAAGACCCGATATCATTTTTGTAAAAAATTATATATTTGCTTTTTTGATTGGAGTTACTTTACTAAACTAGATTTAAATACATGGAGAAGGGTATATAAAATTCGGCATAGCTGAATACAGCACCGTTACTTGTTTTACGTATTTTTGACTGCAGATAAAAGTTTTGCGTTAAGTAAATTTTAAGAATTAATTTATTAAATCAAACAAAAAATTTCTTTTACTTTTAAGAGCTGATGCTTTCCTTGCTATAAAAACATCCAAACCCTAAATAGACCACTCTATTTATTGCATTAAAAATATTAAGACAGAAGTATTATACAATAAATTTTTATTTTCATTGAACTTTTTGGTGTTATACTTGGTGGAGAAGAAGAGTAAAGAAGAGTATGAAACATATTTCACAACAATTTAGCAGATCATATGAGCTTATTTTGGATATATTTAATTTTTTATGTTTATTTTGTCTGTGAACTTGTTTACTTTTTTAACACGCTCGCAATGTTGAATTAAAAACATGTCAGATAGAAAAAAAACACGCTTAAATATAATAACTGTATAAACACAGTTAGTTTAATGAACAGCGCATTTGGCATTTGAAATAAAATTAATTCTTTTCTAGTTAAACCGAGAGATAGTATTTAATTATTTTGTTATTTGAACAAACATTTTTACTGCTCACTTTCAACTTTTTAAACTAATAAAGAATTGAATTTGGCAGAAGCTGGAACTCTCACAACTTTATCCCTTGGACTTAAGACCCAATTATTATGTGCAAAAGATAACTTAAGCAAACTGAAACAACTGTGCAAATACATTAAATTCTATTTGGCAAACTATAATGTACTTAAGAACACTTTTCGTCAAGTTTCGTCAAATGTCATTTCTTTAAGAAAAGTACAGGATTTTCATTGAATTTTTGACATAAGCTCAAGTTACCTTACGAACATTATATTTATAACCCAGCGTCGTTCAAAAAAAAACTTAATTTTATTAAATGAAGCTATAAAGTTTTATTAAAATTTAAAATAAAAATTACCAAACACAATACAAGGGGATTGAAAACTAAACAAATATTTTGTTAAGAACCATCCTTATCTAGACTAATGCTTACAACATAATTATACTAATGAAGCAGTAACACACTTACACGTGACATAATTTTAAATAAAAGTAATGAAATCTGTCTGACATTAAATCTTCTATACACTGTTTTTAATTATTTACTAAAGTGTAAAATAAATCGTGATGAAAATTTTTATTAGAATAAAAATATCAATGTAGACAATAAAAAAGTAAATAAAAACTACAAACAAATACAAACTCGAATAAATAAAAAATATAACACATCATCAAAATGATTATATTCGCAATAATTTGTATCACCTGTGCCACCTCTAATAACAGCGCCATCATCTACCATCATCATTTCATCATTTTAAATATCAAATTTTTATTTGCATTTTATTGTTTGTCGAATGTGTTATTTTCGACGTTGAAATCATGTGATGGATGGATTTTGCTTAAAACAGGTGCTATTTATGGCTTGATTAGCTTGGAAACAAAAAACACACATACACACACAAAATAAAAATATAAATACAAAAATTTTTATTTTAATTAATATTCAACGATACTAACAACAACAAAACAGTTGAAATTGTCTGGAAAAGCAAATTTACTAATTCAATTAACGAAAGTAAAAAAAACAGTTTGATTTCAATTTAGAAACAAAGTTTCATTTTGAATCTTTAATGAAAATGCACAAACATATTTTTTAGTCTGAATAAATAACTTAACAATTAATTGTTTCACATCACATTATATTTAACCATTTTTAATATCTTTTCAATTCATTGGCTTTACTGTAGCCAATTTTAATTATTTTATTTTATAAACGTCTACAATGTGCAGCTGTTTTTGAAGCAAATGGTTTTCTTAATATGTAGGGGTATTCACAGCTTGTTGCTAAAGTATCATACAAAAGATTAAATTAAATGCCTTAAAAAAAACTAACCGAAATCAGCATCGTAAAGCTAATAATTCTTGGAAAAAAGTCGACTTCAAAACAGATTTCATTTGTCGGTCTACAACAGTTCAAGAGTATGGCTACATACGTCAAATTACATTAAATAATAAAATACCCTTATATTCCATTTCCAAACCATACACTTGTTCAACTATATGCTTGGCTATATACATCAAATTAGAGCAACTATAGGGCCACCCTTTAATTTCCAAATTCAAATTATATACTTGCTGTTGTAGTAGACTTAGCATTCAGATTCTTTGTGAATTTAGACCTTCTGTTTAAACCGGTTCAACAGTTTGGCCATAAACATCAGATTACATCAACTATTGTAAAACGCTTTAGTTTATAATTTAAAACATTTGTACTTTTTATTATACCAAACAAAGTAGTGGACATTCTGTCTAATTTTCAAGTGTTTGTATACAACAGTTTAAAAAATACGGCCATAAAGGTCAAATTACATTAATTTTGAAAACACCCTTTAATATCTAAATTCAAATTATAAACTTGTTGTTGTAGCAGACTTAGCAATACAGGTCCCTTGTAAGTTCCAGCTGTCTGTCTATAACGGTTTACAAGTTCGGCGATACACGTCAAGTTACATCAACTATTGGGACACCCTTTAATTTAAAATCCAAATTTTATACTTGTTATTATAGCTGAGTGATTAACACAGGTTCCTTGTAAATTTCAACTGTCTGTATACAACGGTTCAAAAGTTTGGCCACATATACGAAATTACATTAACTATTGGAACACCTTTTATAATTATTATTATAACGTTCATAGTAATCGACGTTCTCTCCAATTTTCAAACGTTTGTCTGCAATAGTTCAAAAGATAGACACTTATAGGCCAATTTACGTGACTTATAGGGACACCCTTTAATTTTTAGATTTATTTTTGTATTACTTTTTGTTATTGGGAGCTATAGTAATACGCAGTAATTTAAAATTTTACTGAAGCGCCCTTGAGAACTCCCTTTAATTTTTAAGATTATGAACTGTAAGCATAATCTAAATTACTGGATTCTGCACGCACAAACATAAAAAAACAACATTCAGACGAATTGATAAGCTTCATCGTTTTTTGAAGTCGCTTAAAAATAGCCGTGGCTTGTGTCTAAGCTAAAAAACAAACTTTGCTGAAAAAAATTAATATTTTCACAACTAACAAGTGTGGTGTGGCGTGTGAACTGAATAAACGAAAACGTTAGTCAACACATGTCGAGAAGTCTTGTTAACTGCGTTGGTAGAAGTAATTGCTTTATTGTTAAACGGCAGTTCAAGCCCTAATAAGGCCTTTCGCACGTAAAATAGGGGAGCATTTCAGTTAGTGAATGCTCCAGCGATTTAGAGCAGCAGGTGCGATGTTTTAGGAGCCTGCAATTGGAGTACAGCAGCTGAGATGGTAAAAGACTACTGCACATAATAAAGCAAGAAAATTAGCAAAAGTAAACAACCAAAAATAAAAAAGTCTGTTCAATTAAACAAATTATTTATATTGACATTTTGTCCAGCAAATGTTAAAAATTCAATGAAGTGCATTACTGAGGCAGATGTATACAAGAAAAGTTGTCAAATACTCAGTACAAAAAATATTGAAACAATACCAAAGTACCTTCGCGAGAATTAAGTTTTAACCGTGAGCTGCCATAATGTTTACAAAATTGAGGTTTATAACAAAATGTTCAAACATTTCAATTTATTTGTGCGTGCAAATGTTTTCTTGTATTTGAAATAATTCTTATCAATAGCTGACTTGGGTTTTTAAGTACTTAAAAATTGCACAAAAAATATTTCTCATATTGTCTTGCTTTCTTATATTGTTTGCTTTATGTTTCTATTTTTAATACAAATTAAATATTTGCAAATGCTACATCTTCTGTTGTATATAAACTTGTAAATTAATAATAATTAAAATTGTATGTGATGAAATACTCAACTGCAATTAATGCCTACTAAAGGAACTTCCGTTTATAATGAGAACTTAGGAGTTATTACTGTAAATATAAATAAAAAAATTGTTGCAATAGGATTATAAGATCAATGTGTCAAAACTGTATTTCATCCTAAAATCAGTTGAGTGTCAGATAAGATTTTCACACGTCTGTTAATTAATTAATGAAATTTCTAGACAATTCTTTAGAATCCATTCACCTAATATAGTACTAATATAGTACTATCAGTATTTTATGTTGACTTTTTTTATGCTTTAGCCAAATTTGATTAATCAATACTTAAACGACTTAACAGTCAGGAATATGACTAAAGTAGAGTTACATTAAAATAGACACAACCGAACAGTGATTAAAAATGCTTGACTATTTTCAATGCATATGTAGTTGCTTAACTGTTGCTGGGGAAAAATGTGCAGCAAAACCAAACAGCAAATGCAAAAAAAATAAGAAACACATTTGCTTCAGTTGTCTATGTAGCAAAGCTATCAGCAAAGCAATTACTTTAAAAACGTTTGCTGTTGCTTATGCAATCAGTTGTTCTTTATATTTATTTTTGCTATTACTTAACTCTTGCTGTAACTGGCTGCTTTTCATTCCTTTGGAAATTTACTTATGTATTTAATACTTATCGTACAATACGTAAGAAAATGCATGTTAAAAACGTTGTTTTTAATACACCACTGAATGGCATTTTTTTTTTTTTTTTCTTAAAAAGTTACAGCAAAAGAAGAAACAAACCTAAACTTATTGCTTGCGCAACAGCAAACGTTTTCAAACTAATGCTATAAACATAATCATGTCCACCGACCATCGACTACAAGATGTCAAAAATAGAATACATGCGTGCTTATGAGAATAAATTTTTAGCAGCTACACGACTACCGACTACACGGCTACTTTTGTAGCCCGTAGCCAACTTAGGCTAATTTCTATTTTTCTTGGCTACAAAAAACAGATTAGTGGTGCCAATACAATAAATGCATGAAATGGTGTTTTTAAAAACGCAATACATTAAATATCGCTATTAAAAACGCGAAAAACTTTTATAGTGGCACCATTGAAAAATAACAATCATCTGTTAATTTGTTTACATTTTTCATCAGTTTATTACTTTATCTCGAAGGGGGAACATCTGCGCGCGAAAAGATTTAAAAAAAAAAGTGAAGTTATAATTGAAGTCGCAACGCGCACAGTTTTTATTCAACAGGATTTTCCACTTCCTATACGAAGGTATAGGTTGATGTGCAGTTCCTGGAGAGACTAGTAATATCAAAATACTTGTGGGAAACCTTGGCGCTGTATTTATATACCCCTGCCATTATTAAATTAAGATTAAAAAAAAAAATACATTTTTCATTTACTTTTTGTTTGTGAAATTTTCCATTTAGTTCTTCTTTCATAAATTTCTAATTTGTTTCATTTATATTTATTTTTTGGATTTTTTATTGAAATTGATAAGTATATAATAGTAATTTTTACTGTTTACATACATTTATTATATTGTTTAATGTAAATGTTTAGTTCAATTTACATGCAAATATGGACGTGGACACTTAATACACTGAAGTCTTTGTTTCCACTATTTTAGCAATAGTATTTATAAAGTTAATTAAATTTTCTTGAGACATTTAAATTTTTTTTTTACACAAATTCACTTAAAAAAATCAAGTTTGTTTTGGTTAACTTAAATACATACATGTATGTCAAAACAGATGTTTTTTTTGTAGTTAGTGGTCGATGGTCGTTAAAAAAATTAAGTAGCTGGCAACTTGGCTATTTTTGTAGCCAGCTACTTTTGTAGTCGGTTGTCGATGGTCGGTAGCCTTTGATTGTGTTTATAGCATAAATGCTTTGCTGATTGCTTTGCTGCAGAAAGAAACACACAGTCAGCTAAAGCATATGCCTTTCTTTCTCTTTTTTTAATTTTCTTTTTGCTGTTGCTTCGTTTTTAATGAAATATTTTCTTAATGCTGAGAGATTTAATTTTTTTTTATTTGCTGAAAAACATGTAGGCAAAGCAAAAATTTTAGTGCTGTTGCTATTTTTAAGCAAACAATTTAAACCCTGCAACCGAATAAGCTTTAGTAAGTTTGTTTAGTAAAACCTGTAAACTTAAATTTGACATTGGTACCGACAAAGATAAGACTTTCCTGATTAAAAAAAATTTATATTTTATAATACACCTCTTCGTAATTTGATATTTACGTAAAGGATAGAATATTCTAAGTTTATTTTGAAAATAGGGCCTGGGAGGGGTAATTGGGTAGAGGCTAAAGGCGCAATTTTATGAAATTTAACAGATATTAACAAAATTAGATTCTAAAAATATTTAAAATTTACATATCTTCTGATCTCCTAAGACTGACCCAGACAACGACGCACATATGGGTATTTTGTCAATCTAGCAGGACAATACTTTTTTTAGCTTATATTGGCTCTAAAAATTTACAAAGTGCATCTAGATTAATGAAACTTGGCAGAAAAATCTGTTATGGTCATAAGGTATTAAAGCTAGAGAACAACAAAAATCAGACCAAGGAGAAAAAGTTCCCCTTAGAAGAACTAATCATACCTCTGAAAAATTAAAGTTTTTATTTTCAAGGCATTTTGTTTAGCAATGTTTAAAAAGATATTGTAAAATGCCATTTTTGCCCTGCCTATTTTTGTGGGCGGCGAAATAAAATATTATTTGAAAAAATGTAATTAGTAAACTAAATGGATTACATACGCCTCAAAAGCACAGAAATTACTTTAAATGGGCAAGGGGAGGTATCCCACCAATCCTGGCCAAAAAAACGTCCCTGTGAAAATTTTTTTTTAATTTTTTGCCAACGACCCAAGAATATTATTAAAATGATATTTTTGCAATTTGCTACTTTATAGTATTTTATTTATCTGAAAATAATTAATTTATTCCTTATATAAATTATTTTTGATTGTAATGGTAAATTTTATTTAAAATTGTTACAGTTAATTTATTTAAAAGAACTTTTCCTTTGCATTAAGATGATAATGAGTGCCATGGTTCTTCTTCATCTTCAGCGTTAAATACAGGTGGAAGTATGAAAGAAAGGTAATAATTTTTTCTGAAGTGGGTCTTACAGTAGTAAATAGTGGATAAGCCGCAAAAACGCGCAACGGGTTTTTCTACAGTATAAAAGAAGAGATCGTAAATTTTATAGTGATATATAACATTTATACGACAGCGATGGAGATCACTCTCAAGAACTTATTGATTTTTTTTGACACAAAATTCAACAAAAAAAATTCTTTTTCGAACGAAATTTTTAATTATAAAAATAATTTTTTTTTTTAATTATTATAAGTAGCTGCAAATGCGAGTATAGCCTTTCCCAGGAAAAAAACAATATAAAATCTTTATTCGTTTAGCCACAAGAAAATATATTGCTAACTTCTCAAAATCGTACAAAGTCAATAAAAACGTATTCGATTTATAAAATTTTCCTTACTTTAGCAGTGTGCCAAAAAGACCAATCTCAAGCAAAAGTCTTGAAAATTCACTATACGATGCAGAATTTTGTTATCTATCCAGCCGCGTACTGGAATATAACGAGAATGTTATATTTAATTAAATAAATTAATATTTATTTTTATACAATATTTATAAAAAATAAAAATTAATTAATTTAATTAAAAAATTATATTTAAGAAATTGTAGTCTTTTATAAAAAATATTTATATAATTTAAATTCATGGTTATTTGTGGAACATTGAAATTCCTAAGCTGAGAAAACCTTAGTCATCTTATAAAATCACAGGTTTCACCAAATTATTGAAACTTCAGTACAAAAGTTAAGCAAGCCTAACAAACAAACTTCTACTGTTGTATTTCTTTTATACAGCCCAATTAAACCAAATAAGAAAATTACATCTTAATAAAACAACGTTTCATTGAGCTGCAAAAATATTAAGTACTCACGCAGTTGTAAACACTTTCGGTCTCTTCACCATTTATATAGCATTTATCGTGTGTTTGTTGTGATATATCATATCTGCTTTAATATTGACTGCACCTAATATACTTATACGAGGGCCGGCAAATAAGTCCATGACTTTTTGTCTTTGATGAGCAAAAAAATGTCCAATGTAGTTTTGCAATAAAAATTTATTTAAATTAAACTGTAACAAGTGCAAATGAACTTAATCAATTATATTTTATAGATCAGTTGTTTACAATAACAATACAGATAATAAAAATGTTTTGGTTTTATTTCGTGATAAGAAGATTTTGTTGGCGTTATTTTTATTTATTTATTTTTTTGTTTTGTTTTTAGTGTTTTTGGCAGGTGTGCACCCATTTTTTTGATTCTTCGAGTGACGTTTTATAAATATTTTTATCAGTAATCAGTCAAGTGCATGAACACTCAAAACCGGCATTAGTTCCAATATTTATAAATTATTATTTCACATACTAAACGGTACAGGTGTACGCAGAATTGATAAGAATTTATTGTTCTTATCGAACACAGCAATAACATCATAATCTATTGCATTATAGTAGAATAGATTTTTTACTGAAATCGAAATACTCACTTTTAATGAATAGGAGAATAAGAATTTTTTTATAAAAATATTCACATTATCGCACGTGAATGAAATGAACAAGAATGATTACTTGTTGAAGTGTAAGCATATTTTTTATTATAAATAATTTTTATGTAAAATTAAGTAAAAATATTACGATTGCATAAAAAAAACTTCTTGTATATTTCAACAGCTGCACTTAGATTTGTTAATATCTGTTCTTTATCGTATACCCAGCGCCAACAAAATGACTGCCCCATTCCACAGGTTATCGAAAGTAGAATTTTCTTCCTGTCTTTTGACGGCTGCTGGAAGAATCTTCAAACTCGACTCCTGCCTGCTCTCCATGCATAACAGATCTAGTGCGTTCTAAATAAGTCTGGTTACCACTGCAACTGTATTCACTGTTCGCATAATAATCTTCTGTTGAGTTTCGCTGGAAAGATTATAAAGGTAGAAATACACCTCATAGGCTCATAGTTGTACAAAATCTGAAAAGTTCAAACTCCTAGGTCAAACTGACCTACTAATCCTTCACGGGGTCTGGGTGCTGTTCTGTACCTAACTCCAAAACAGATGGTCGTACTAGAATTACGAATCAGCTTTTCTAGACTTTTAAGGTATCTTCGTACAATACGGCAGTACAATTGATTTTTGTTAGTCTTTTTAGAGTACTTTAGGGCTCAATTAGGATTTAATTCGTTCTGGTTCTAGAACTTTTTAAAAGAACTTTACTTGCTAGGTTGAAATTCTAACCATCATAGAGAAATCCTTAGTTCTATCATATAAAAACTCTTATACCCTGTTCAGACATACGCAATTAAGGAATTTACGCAATTAAGGCCTTAATTAAGCTCAACTTACAATATAAGAAGTCAATAAATAGATTAAGTAATTAGTACTTAATTACATCACTAATTGAGAAAGACGCGAAATGCAACCCTTGCCAGCAAGTATGTTTACTCTGTGAACTATGTTCAGTGAAAGGAAAAAATTCATAAAAAAACAAATAAAAAAAGGCTGGTTTACGAAAAGGGCTTTTGACACTTCCAACTTCAAAGCAACAACAAGATGGCATTTTGTTTTTGTCATAAAAAGAGAATTAAGCTGAACGGACGACACTACCTAGTAAAATAAATATGCCTTGTGTTAATTGCATAAGCTTAATTGAGCATGTGTGAACACCAAATTAAATTGCGCAATTAAAATTAAATTAACTCAATTAAGAAAACATATCTGAATAGGGTATTATTATATAGTTTCAGAGGGAGAATGTTGCATTGTAAAAGTCAAACGGATAATCTATTGCAAGCATCTATTCTGTCTGAAAACATCCATTCTTTTTCAAATTTTACAAAGTCAATGTAAGCCTGAGTCTAGTCTAGGTACCTTTATTAGATATCTCAATGCAACTAGTAGTATTCACAAAAAACCATAGAAGATGCCGAGAATTTTAACTGATATTTTTCCTATATTCGACAAAAACTTGAGTAAATGGCTCTACTGGGACTTGAACTCATGAACTCTCAGACCGACACCAACACAGTCCACCACACACACATGACATTTCTTATTGGTTTGAAAGCAGTGTATGAAAATAAACAAAACGTTTCGTAAACGTTTAAATTTTTTATAATTGCAATCATTTTGCACATGAGAAAAACGAAAAATAATACTTTTGGAATGCAAAGAGCATAAATAAATTATGAATTTCTCCTAAAGCGCTAATGCAATCTCTACTTCAATGAGCGATTAATCAGCAAACGTTAACGAAACTTTTTATCTTAAAACAATTCAGTTTTATTCTCATTGTTTTCTCTTCTGGCTGCGTACGTTTAATTAAAGTACCAAACAAATTATTCTTCTATGTTTAACTAAGAAACTATCCAACAATTATAATGGACTGTATTATCTTTTAGCATTGTTGCCTGAAAGAAGATCAGCAACACGTTTTCCATTTAAAAGCGGATAGAAAATTAGAGTGGGATTTTGGAAAAACCTGTTAAAAACAATACATACATCCTATTGTCGTAGGAACCTTAGCTTATACCCTCAACAATTTTATTGGGTTTCATTGCGGTTAAAAAAATTATAGATACGTTGAAGATTTTTTTAGATTAACGAGTGCCTAAGGAGGATGTGCTGGTGTCTGAATTTAATACTCATGTTTTCTTTCAAACATAATCTACAAATTTCAAAGATAATTATTCTCTAAAATATTTGCCAAATACGTAATCAAACTTAAAACAACTTACTTCTTATTAATTTTTTTTCCTATTAATTCTTTTTATTATTATTACACCGGGTTGTGCTTCGCTACCCCCCTCGTTATTAAATAAAATTAAAGGGGCGAGGCCACGCCCGTTTGTCCACTCCCAACTTTATATAGTCAAGAATATCCTATTGCGAAAATTTAATGACGATTGGTCCCACCCACTTTTCTCCTGGTACGTATTCCTAATTATGCCAATACCATATGTACCAAATATCGTCGACGCAGGTCAAAAAATGGCCAAAATATGGCGATTAAAATTGTAGGGTTATATGGGCCGTGCCACGCCCCGTTGTCCAATTAAAACTTCATATAGCCTATTATTCCTTCCAGAGTCACAGTAACATGCTGCGAAAATTTCAGGAAGATCGGTCCAAGGGTTTGGCCTCCTATAAAGCACAAACAAACAGACAGACATTAATTTTTATATACATATATAGATTTTAAAGATAAATGTATTAAAATGTTTAATTTATGGCGATAAAATTTTCTAAAATTTTAAATTTTAAAAGTTTATTTAAATATTTTCAATCTGTTTAACCTTTAGCTCACTGCCAACCGGATTTTAAAAATCTATCAAAACTTGATTACTAATTTTAATGCGAAAATAATATTCTAAGAATTTTTATATTCCCAACTTTCCTGCTAGACAAAATTCCCAATTCGCCTGTTTAAACCATCTGTTTGTCACACTATTGTTAAGATATTTTGCATATTTGTATGTACAGTAAAAAAATACAATAAACTTTAAACGACTGAAAAAACAATTGTTAATATTTGTTGAAAAAAGTGCACAATGTCAGAGAAACTTAAATATTTGTTTTTTTTTATTTTTAAAATTTGTTTGTTTGCACAACAGGCTGCAAAAACAATTACCCCATTTAAAAAAATGTTTTATTAAAGAATAAAACAAAAAAAAAACATTGTTATAGTTGTTGTTTTGTAAATATTTAAATAAAACAAATATAGATATATGAGTAGAAATAAAAAAACAACAGACGAAAAAAATTTCACAGATCATACAAACATTAATCAAATGTTTTCATGTTTAAATGAATGCATACTCTGCAAGGCATTGCCCTGCAGTTCATAAGGCGCGTGATTATTTAGGCATTCAAAATTAATCCTAATTCAAAATGATCACAAATGTCAGGTAATAAGATTAATGTTATTTCATTCAATATATCCTTTTAGATTTTTCTATTTAAATTCTATTTACTTTGAATGTCAGTTTATGAGTCATAATCTATTCTAATGCTCTCAACTACGTTTAGCAAACAAGTATTCTGAATAAATTTAATACTATTTTTAAATTCAAGAGCACGCAGATTTATTACGATCATTCACTGTAAAATGAAAAAAATTAAATTAAGTTAAGTAAGTTTAAACAAAGAGTTGATGAGCGACAATTGTTTTCTCATTAACAGATGCTCAAAACTTAAAAGGGGCGAAAATATTTACAGAAGTATTTCGTAAAACCCCCAACCACAGAAGTTCCTGAAAATACCACGACGTTGTTATCACATTGACAATATATTTGGTATGTAATCCACCGCAATGTGTTAAATATGATTAACACCACAGAATGAAACAATCACAGATGATCTCTGAGCATGCAATGCTTCGCCATCCATACACTGAAAGGAAACAGCCGAAAAACACAAAAAGATAAATACAATTTTTTTTTGGTATTATATCCCTAGCGGAAAGACTGTGACACATCACTTCTTAAGTGAGAGGGAACGGTTCAAGTACTTAAAAACAAGGTCTACATGATTATGTTCTGGAAAAAAGAGATTAATTTCAACATTTCAAACATGGTGTGACATCTTATTTTACCAACAACACTTGCTCCATAACAGACTTTTAAAGTGTGCTAAGTAATTGATAATCTAGGGGAAACGTACGACACTGACATCAATTATCTATTGTATACCCTGACAGCTTTTAGAGCACCCTAACTAGATCTGCTTTACTATATAATCTCACGATTTCCATCGGAAGCGATATTTTTAGATCCCTTCATGCAGAAAAATAAAATGAATGTGATATGGTCTCAATAACCATATTATGTTCTTTGTAACACTGTATAGTTGCGGAGAACAAATTATAGTAATTTCCAACAAAACTTCAGTTACGACAAACATTTATTGTTAACTTTTAACCATTATGTGGTTACTGTGCACAATACTGCAACATGGTTGGTTTTAATTTTAAAGAAAATTCAAACTACAACCAAAGTTTTATCCTTATTAAAAATAATAAAATATATTAAACCATAATGTAATATTTTTAATCAAAGTATAATTAAAAGCAAACAAATTAATATTTGCCTTTAAAAATATTTTTTTATAGATCTTGAAAGAATGCTTCTCCATCATACATACAAAATATGAAAACAAATAAAAAGGTAAGCAAAACATTTCAAAACAGTTGAAGTAAATACAATTCTTTATACTTGTGTTTTAGTCACAATTTTAAAACCATTTACATATTTTCAATCTAAGCTGTCATATAATACATCAATGAATTCCGAATTACCATTACATATCTTCAATACGAGAATATAACGTTTACTCCATAAATGGATGATTATATAACATGACATTTTCAACCATATTATGATATTATAAATCAACCGTTTAATATCTAGATTTAAACATAATTATGTTTATACTTCACTATGTTGCTGTTAAGCTAGACAACAATATAGTTACAAGATCAACTAAATTATACTATGTTTTGCTAACAACCATATAATTCAATCATAGTATGTTTTTCTTAGATTATGGTTATCTCAATCATGTTTTTTCCTTGTGTGCTTCTTCCACTTGTTGCTTTCGCAGATAGTTGTATCTACTTTGTATACACTAAATCTGCTATTGCTTACAATAGCTTGCCTGTAGAGATTCTAAAATCCATTTAAAGAAATAAAGAAAATTAAACGTTGAACAACTGAAGAGACTGACAAATATTTTCAGTGTTAACCACTGAAACGGCATGACTCAATGGTCTAAGAGGAATAAGCTAATCATAGTGTTATAGAGATAATTTGCTGCCAGAACTTGCTTTTAAAGCCTTCGGATGGTTGCCTTACTTCAATACGTAAACTATTCTCATTCCGCGCATAACTTCCCCATATTTAGAAGATGTAATTAAGTGACATACCACTCATTTTCTTAAGCTTTTATTGCAATGAAAGGCATACTTACTGGGTATGTAAGTGGATTCTCCATGCTTCTGGAACCAGCCAGTTAAAATCACCTGTCGAAAGTTACATTGGTTCACTACCCCACTAAACTGGCTCCAGCACATATTTCTTCATCAAGAGGACGGCCATCTCTTCATCTCCTATTGTAAAACAAAATTTGTATTCCAGCCTTGCAGTGCCCACAACTTTGTGTGCGTGTTATTTCTAAAATTAAAATGGTCGTAAATGTTGTTTCTTAAAATTAAAATTTATAAAAATGCGTTTTTAACTATTTATTCCAAAATTTAAAAAAAATAAAATGTGTTGACAACTGTTTTTGCATCATTGTACCATTGACCCAGGTTCTAAGATCCATCAAATCCAGGTTCGTTGGAACCCATCCAGCAGTTTTGACGTGATGCGAACACAGTCAGACAAACAGGCAAACAAAAATTCCATTAATACACCAACATTAAAATTTTAAAAAAATATTCCATATACAGAAATCACCCCGTTACAGTTTTATTAATATGTGTATAAATTAATATTCCCGCAAATCGATTAATATTTGGGAAATTTATAATTCCATTGCTATTGAAAAAAGTGACCAATTCTAAAAAAAATATATTCTCTGTTTCGATATTAATATTTATAACGTACTACATCAACATTAAACAATTAAAACTGTGATAGATAAAATACAAATTGTGCAACAATAAACGAATTAACGGATTCTGTTCACTAGATAAAAGTATCTGTATTGTTCAAGTCAAACCGCGTGTATGTAAAATATATCTGTATGCTTTAAAAAAAAAAAAAAAAAAAAAAAAACTTCAACTTTGCTAAGTGTAACAGCACACACAATTTCATTTCATTTTGTTGTGCTCCGAATACAAACAACTGTAAATGACTGTTTATAATTATGGAACACCTTGGCAAGGTGTTCTGCTTGAGCTTTGACTAAGGAAAACATAAAGGTGTTATTTTTGTAACATTACATGCAACATTTGTTATTAAAAAACAATACAAAAAACAGCATTTTTTCTATGTTAATTATTTTTTTATTCTGGAAAAAATTGTTAAGAAAAATTGCTGTATTTTAACAATTAATTTTAATCAATGTGTTGTGTTTTTATATAAAAAATTCAACCTAAAATTACAATAGGGTAATTTTAAAATATATGTCTGTTTAAATATTTGACTAACAAAAACAAATACAACAGCAAAATTAATTAAAGTGCCGAAGTTTTATAAAAGTTTTATCATTAAAACTTCCCTACAATAAACCGGAATAAAAAATTTCAAAATTTTAAATTGATCCTAAAAATAATCAGCCCAATTATGAATATTCTCACGGAATTTTTTTCCCACGGAAAAATTTTTTCTCGAGAAAAGATTCCTCCAATTATGAATTCCTTAGGAACAAAATTATAAAAAAGTACTTTCATCGCAATTTGAATGGAGTTTTTTTTTTTGTTTATTTTCATATAATTTTTATTTTATAATTTAGAATATCTACTTTTTTCCCCCGAATTTTTTTCACTTTCCGCACTCAAAAGGGGAAAAAATTTATAATTGGAGAAAAGGGAAAAGTGAAAGAAGTCGCACGGAATTTTTGTTTATAATTGGGCTGAATATTTTTTCCACACAAATTATACTTTTACTTTAAAATCAAAACACAACAAAATAAGTCCAACTAATAATTTTTGAATTAAAATTATATAAAAAATAACAATATCAAGTAAGAGTTATTCATTCGTCTATGCCGAATCTTACGTACCCTTCACCATCTATTTTATTGAAGTTAAGTGAAGTAACTCCAATCAAAAAAGCAAATATTGGGGTAACAGAGAATTAAAAATTAAAAAAAAATTGGTACGAGTATTGCATATTTATAATTTTACATAAAAACTATATTGTCTCCTAATGGATTAATCATTTTTTTTTTTTAATTTTAGTATTTCCTTAAATATCTCTACAAAATCTTTAAAATGATACCCATATTGATATTTTAAAAAATTTGAAAATTTCAATATCCCGTAACTCGGGAAAAATAGGCGAGCAACAATTTTTTTTTATTTTTTAATTATCTATCGCAACATATATTTACTTTTTTGATTGGAGTTAATTTAACGTTCCAAATGAAATGAAAAATTTAGAGGTAGGCGTGGTGTTTTGCCTGCTGCCTTGAAGGACATGAACTGATCATGCTGATTTCACATAACACTTCTTTCAACACTATATCTGATCGATTGCTGAGGCAATTTTGATTTCAACTCTAACACGGACGGACAGAAGGACACACAGACGGACATCGCTCAATCGACTTCGCTAAGCACAGAAATTCAGAATGGATATTGTAGAAATTACACACCGAATGACAAACTTGAATAAACACTTTTTCCACTTTTTGTGGTGAAGGGTATAAAAAGAAGCAATTTTACCGGTGTTACACCATGATGTTTTGCGCGATATTTGAATATTCATCATATTATTTATATAATTTTAACAAATAAAAAGCTTCCACGAAAATGTAAGTTTAAGCAAAAGATTTAAATTTCACACTAACTTCTTTTTAACAAAGAAAAATATTTTACGAATTTCCCGGATGTTTTCCAAAGAAAACAACAAAAATTAGACACCAGCAGAATTAAATACAGCATTTTCTGGACCGCTACATCATTCGTCAGTATTCTTCGTAGCTATCTACTAACTTAGGTTGTGTACATTGTAAACATCATCTATTTAACCAACCAAATTTTTTAAATACGAATACGAGGAGTATTCATATCAATATTAATTTGGTTAGACGAAAACGTCTGCGTTATTTAAAAACAAATAAACCGGAAATTAAAAAAAATATCACTACTGCCGAAAACAACCGAATTTTAAATTAAAGTCGCTTTTATCATTAGAAAACTAAAATGAAACCGAAAATTCCATATTTTACAATGATAATTTAGTCAGCGATCCTCAATATTTTCTCTATTTCATTCTGCTAGTATCTAATATATTCCGTTTTCCTACAAAAAAAAATTAAGAATTAAAATTTATGTGAACTCAGGCCGACTTAAAACAATTCATTTGAATTTAAAACTAAAAGTAGTTCGACAATAAATTTCAATTATTTTCACTACATTTATAAGTTTACTACAACTCTAGCAAAATGTATTTCATTTTTGTAAATTGCTTCTACATTTGCAAAAAAAATCTCTTTATCTGAGACTCAGATCTCTAATTTAAATAAAACTAATTATTGAATAAAAAGAAAACTTAATAAATATTTCACCTGCATGTCCCATTATTTAATTATGTTCTTAATTAAATAAGCTGAGAGCCGCAAACTGAACCCTGGTGCCTTTAGTTATTCTTAAAAATATTTTTCAATATTTCCTCGCAATGTAGACTTTATTCACAAAAGTATAAAAATTCTAAAACCACATCCGAAATAACTTTCAATAATGAGAATTTTGATGCAGGATTTAGAAATAATGGCAGTAAAATGAATTATTGGTTAATTGATATAAACTTAGTAAAAGAAATATTGCAAGAATTAAGAAATATAAAAAATTATAAGCGAAAAATAATTAAATTAATTGTACAAGTGCAATAAATATAATAAAACTTAATAAAAAATAAAATTTATAATCGTAATGTTGTTTAAGGTAACATGTTTTTAATTTTTATACCCTTCACCACAAAAAGTGGAAAAAGTTTTATCTAAGTTAAGCTAAGTTAACCTAAGTCATTTTGTAATTTTTACAATATCTATTTTCGAACCCCTAATGTATACATATTCTTAGTTCTTATGCATAGCGATGTCGGTTGAGCATTTCCCCATCTGCCGTCCTTGTTCGGGTTGAAATCAACTTTGCCAAGGCAGTAGATAAGCTAAAGAAAATTTCAATACGCTAATCGATCAGACATAGTTTCGAAAATTTTGCTATTAAAAATTAGCAAGATCGGTCCATGACCTTTGAGGTAGCATACAAAACACCACGCCTGCCTCCACTTTTCCTTATCATTTCCCAGCAAAAAATTTTGTGAAAAGATAATCGAGTGTGAAATAAAGCATTTTTGGTAGAAGTACTTTCCAACTAGATTGCCAACTTAATGATTTTAACAAGGCATGAGACTTTTATAATCAATTACTGAGAATCGATTACATTTATTACTGTAGGAAATAATGAGTACCATTAGCACGGTAGTCTCTTTTGATATAAAGAACTAGTTCCATTCCTTTTTTGGTAACTAATGTAATGTGTTTTGTAAGCGAGTAACAAAATATTGCAATCACAAAGTACGAGGGCTGCTTTATATATTTCTGGCCTAATAGTGAAAATGCAAATATTTATAATCAAAAATGGTTTTTTTTTTTTTGTTTTTTAAAGTATTCTCCAGCATGATTTATACAATTTTGCATGCGCTCAAACCAGTTGTCGAAGCACTTTTTCCACTCCGATTGAGACACCTCTAAAACATGGTTTTTGAACACTTCAACAGCGTCTTCTGGCGACGAAAATCGTTGACCACGCATTTTTTTCTTGATGAGCGGAAACAAGAAGAAGTCATTAGGTGCTAAGTCAGGGCTGTACGGCGGATGACCCATTAATTCGACGTTTTGGCCGGTCAAAAACGCTCTGGTTTGAGCCGACGTGTGAGAGCTCGCATTGTCATGGTGAACAATGATTTGTCTTCTCTTGGTGGTTTTTCGAATTTCTCCGATGACTTCAGGCAAACAAATTGTAGTGTACCACTCAGAAGTGACCGCACTACGTTGCTCAAGCGGAACAGTCGCCACATGACCAGTTTTGCCGAAGAAACAGGCAACCATTTGCTTCGAAGTGCTTCTTCCACGAACAACTTTCGTTGGATTTTGCTCGTCTTTGAAAACCCACACGGTCGATTGTTGTTTCGTGTCGGGCTCATACGCATAGATTCATGATTCGTCACCTGTGACGATCTTATAAACATCTCTTGAAGTACCGCAATCGTATTTTTGCAACATTTCTTTGCACCAATCGACACGAACTTTTTTTTGAGCGACTTTCAAATTGTGCGGGATCCAACGAGAACAAACCTTTTTTACGGCCAGGTGTTCATGCAGTATCGAATGTATGCTGGTGGAAGACATGTCCAAGGATGTCTCTATCTCTCGGTATATCGCATGTCGATCTTGCATTATGATTTCACGCACGGCATTAATGTTCTCTGGCACAACAGCCGTTTTTGGACGACCTTCAGGGAATTCGTCTTTGCGTGAGCTTCGGCCACGATTAAATTCATTATACCAATTTTTCACAGTGGATGGTGCTTCATCGCCATACAAAGATTGAAGTTCATCAATGCACTCTTGTCGTGATAATCTACGTCGAAAGTTGTGAAAAATGATGGCACGAAAATGTTCACAAATTAATTCCAGTTTTTTCTATATTAATTTTTTCAAGTCACTGTAAACAACACAAATAATGGTCGTACGTCAAAGCGTTTTGAGTACGATTATGTTTAAAAATGATAAACTTTCCAATGGAAATATCAAATTGCACTTGGCAGCACTCACTGTTGCCAGGCCAGAAATATATATAGCAGCCCTCGTAAGTCATTATATGGCAAGTACTTTTTAAGGTAATGTCTAATTTTTTGCTGGGTTGGAACAATAAAGTAACTCCAATCAAAAACAAATATATGCGGCGATAGAGAACCAAAAAGTAAGAAAAAAAATTAAGTCAAAAAATTGTCGGTCGCCCATATTTTCCAAGTTATGGGCATCTGAACTTTTCATGGAAAAGTACAATTGTGCACCATATTTTTTAAGATATCAATACGGGTATCATTTAAAAGCTTTTGAAAAAATCTTTAAGGAAATACTAAATTTTTTTTAAATTAAGACCCAATGACGTTTTTATGTAAAATTATATATATGCAGTACTTAACTTTTTTTTCTTATTTTTTTAATTCTCTGTCACCCAAATATTTGTGTTTTTTTGATTGGAGTTACTTCACTAAACTAGATTTACATATTTGGTGAAGGGAATATAAGATTCAGCATAGCCAAATACAGCACTTTTACCTGCTTTTATTTAATATAAATTTATTTTTTTTTTATAACTAAAATTTTTTAGTTTAAGAACTAATAAGAAAAAGTGTCTTTTACATCAAAATATGTCTATTTATCTACAATAAGATAATTTTATATCCACTACGTTATGGTTATAGAGCATTATAATATGATTATAAATTTTTTTTTGTTATATATTAGAATGCTATTTTTGTATTTTTTCTTATTTTAAAGAACATGTTGTTTTGAATACAAACATATTATTAAAACATAATATTTATGGTTATCTCAACCATGTTTTTTAAGCTTGTATTTATTTATGATCAAATTCCTATAATTATCAATGTGCCCTTGGGTAGGACACCCGCAATATTTAGGCAGTCAAATATTAAAATGCAGTTTCAAAGAGGTAAAAAAGGAGACTTTATGCTAACGCCAACAGGTAGAAATCACTAAAACTGAAGGTGAGTTATAAACTCTATGCGGGGCTTGGTATAAGCTTCAAGGTAGAGTACATCAAATCGCTGAGGAACAAAGGGTAGAAAAAACTTTTCGAAAAAGAAGTTTTTTTAATGTCATTAATTATTGGCATTCAATAAAAAAGCAAATTAACTACAATACAAAAAAAATATGTGACTGGAAATAAACAATTCAATTCTTAATAGAAAAACTTGTAATTTTTATAGATTTATTTTTATTTCTATTATTCTATTCATTTAATCAGTGCTGCAAAAAAATTTACATTTGTTATTATTAACATGCTGCCTTCGTCAGTCAGTCACTGCCAGTGCAAATGTAAGTATAACATGCTTAATCAAAATATATTACACTTATTAATCAAATATGCCGGAAAATTATTCTAGAATAAAATTATTATTTTATGCTCGATTATAAATGTTGATTTATTTAAATAAGATGTATGAATTATATTTAAATATCAATTTCGATGTAAAGATAGACTGATTAATGGTGAACGAGTAGCTGACTGGCTATACGTTCAGGGGAGTTTAGGTTACAACCTTTCGGTATTTAAATAAAATCAACATTTAATACATTGAAAATTTTTATTTATTATTTGTTCATTTCATTTTTAATATTTTCCTTTGAATCATTTCATGTAAATTAATTATATTCGTATTTGTACATTTTTAAACGCTTTCGTTTTCATTAACAGTAAAATAAATTAAATAACGCAAAATTAATAAGATTTAGCATGCTGTATATAATAGTCTTGTTTTGTATTCAGTTTGCCACAATAAAAAATTGAGTTATTTTTTTTTTTAATTTAATTCATGTTTTGTTAAAAGGTTTAACTAAACGTATGATTGATGTGTAATTAAATAAAGTAAATACATGTAAAAAATTATTAAATATTAATTATACGTCATTTCTCGAAGAGCAAGAATTTATAAAATTAGTATTATTTATTATACTGCTAATGTGCCACTGAAACATATAAATATAAATAAAAAAATGTTAGCAACGGAAATAAAACATTAAATTTTAAAATCTTGGCCTTTTTTATAATTATTGTAAGAGGAAATAGGAACTTTTTTTTTTCTAAATAAATTTAGAAATAAATAAAAATTACTTGAACTTAAATCGTATTCAGTTTATTTAATTGCTACAATTTAAATAAATGAAATTAATTAAGCTTTGAAATTTGTAATTATTCTTTAACATTATTTTCGTTAACCAAGCTTGAATTTTTTAAAATATTTATTTCCAACAATTTTGTGATTATAATTCTCATTCAATTAATTTTGTTTATTTTCAACTTGTGTCTTTAAGTTCTAAGGAAAATATGGGTAAAAAAATGATCGTTTGACCTGTTTATTTTACAATGAAAAATTTAAATACAAATAATTTAAATTAAATTGTCGCAAATGTAAATTTAACTAAATTGATAATATTTTAAATAATATATATAATCCCTTAAAACAAAGTTTTTATAGAAGCTTTGATAAACAATTAATTTAAAAAAAAACTGGTTGAATAAATATGTTTGTACTTGAATAATCTGAAAGTATTTGATACAGAAAATATTTGATAGGCTTAGATACAGGAATATTATCAATAATGTTATTTTAGTCGTATTTATAAAGAAAAAAATTTTTGTTTGAAGAGACGATCATATTCAAACAACTAAATATAATTCCCTAGAATGTATTATTTATATAAAAATCTTAAGCAACACAAATAAATTAAATATATAATGAATGAATTAAAGCCAAAATAGTAGAAAAACATGAATTCTCTAATCTTCGGTGTTTTAACAAAAGTTATTACATTTGTTTTCACCCACACAACAACATTGAAGCGTATTTATTTTGTACCATTTATTGTGTTATTTTTTATTATTTTAATTTTGATATTAATGAAAGGATACTGTATTATTACTGTATTACTTAGTAAGTTAAGTTTTTCGCTACTAAGTGGCGAATAACATTATCAAAGCAGTCAGCTGTTAAGTGGATAAAACATTACAGCTGTCACTTAGCCAAACATAAGATCAAGTTTATATGTGTGTCTGTCACAACCCGCTGCCCGCTAGCGATACTGCCTTTTCGCCACTAGCAGCGCCCTTTAGAGTCAATGCCATTTTCCGCCGGCCCCATAGCCTGTTTTTTTGTTAGACGGCCGAGCGTCGTCGCTGACTGTTTTCAACGCAGCACGCTTACTCACACCGCTACTATCATTTGTGGCTACGTTCCCCGACCATTATTTAGCCTTCATTGTAGCCTTAAGAATAAGACGAATAAACGTGATTTGAAGTTTTATAACGTTTTCGAAACAAGAATGGTTTTATTTCCGTTCCGTCCTAGAACGACTAATAAAACCACAACGTCGCTGAACTCCGCTGCAGCTATCCCAGCAACCAGCGCAGAACGTGTCGTTACAAAATAAATAAATGAACTATAAATATATTTATTATTAGCTTCTACCCAGAACTTTATCATAGTTGTTCAATATATATTCATTGACGTTAATATCACTTTCATGCTCATAATATCTGCAAGCAGGTTTGGATTTAGTTTTATTCCTATTTTCTATGTGTAATTTTCGATAAAAATTGATTTAAGGCATTTTATTAAATAAAATTTTTATAAGAAAGTAGAGCAAATAATATTGGTATCACAAATCCATTGACATTTACCTTATAGGTAGTCAGGCATAATCCGACGTCAGTAGCGTCATACCCCTGTTATCTCGAACAAGTATTTTGCCACAAATACGTACCTGCTGCTCCTCTCGTACTACGTAGAAATGACATTGGAATAGCATATTGTCCTTACTGTCTCACAGCGGTCTAATCCCAGTTTAAATTTGCTTGCATGAGTACTCAATCCAACGCTAGTTGAATTTCGCTCTACAGTTATACAAAGAGCGGGCAGAGAAAGATTAAAAAAGGGACTTCCTTTGAATGCTTAGCTCGACAGGCTGAGCTTTTGCTGCCCGCTTGAAATTTTTAAGAATGATTACTTGTGCTCCAGTAATACTAAAATTTTGATTGAGTGCAAAAATTCTACTGATGTGTAATTTTTCTGTTTTCTTTGGTAACTTAAATAATTTTTCTTTCTTAAACATTTTTAGAAATTAAAAAAAAAAATGAACTTAAGCCGAAATTAGTTTAATTTATTTGTAGCTTTATCACTAATAATTTTAGAAAAATTGTTCTTAACGGTGTCCGCCGGGAAGATAAACTACTTGAAGCAATTCCATTGTAATCCTGGCTGTATGAGATATGGTACCGTCTAGTTTATACCACGATATTGTCCTCCATTCACAGTTACCGTTACGCCGTTTTGATTTTCAAAGAAGTAAGGTCCAGTGATTCCTCCTGACCAAATACCAGACTGTCACTTTTAATCGATACAAAGGCAAATGATGCATAATTTTAGGGTGTTCTAACTATTCTGTTTGTTGACATATCCATCCAAATGAAAATGAGCCATAAAGAGTGACCTTTATGATTTCTTCATGAAAATTGAGGTTGTCATGGACAATTTGTAACATCCTATTGGCTTATGTAGAGCGTCGTAAATAGTCTTGTGTCTACTAAATCTGAAAAAGGAAACAAATGCAAATCCTTGTTGTGGCCACGTCGCCGAATTGAGGTTGATGGACTGTTTTGAACACTTTCTTGAGCAGCAGTAAATTTTGAGGCAGTACGTTGTGTTCCATGCTAGGGAATATCACCCAGACCCACTTTCTTAGAAATAATTCACTACATGATAAATAGTATGTTTTGTTGGGACGTTGTTTCTCCTAAAAATTTAACGTAACTTTCTTAACGTCACAGTAATTGATGATTGATTTTTATAAAATGTTTTAACGATTATGGTTTATCGAATATTTTTCACGACTGCCAAATATGAACTGTTAAGACTAGTGTTTACCAAAATGGCGGCAAGGCGGACACCCTGTACTACGTAGAAAAAAATTTAAATATTTATTTTATTTATTTTATTTTTTTATTTATTTCATTAATAATCGAAAAGCCTTTTCAGGCCAAATTGATTATATAGTTTTATGAGTAAGAATATTCATTTCATTACATTACATTACATTACATTACATAAAAAAAAAAGAAGAATTTCGCTCTCTAACCCCATCTTGCACAACAAATACAACTTTCAATAAATGACAGCTATAGCCACTTAACAATTCCACACAACTAATATTTGTATATGATCACTTAAAGGTTCGTTAAGACAATTTTCTTAAACTTTTGGATAGAATTGGAAAAATTCCTAGCATTATATGGGATGACTGTGTTCCATACTCTGCAAACTTTCATTACATATGAATTATGCATATGTAGGGTATGTACTCTCGGGCATATTAAAGATGAGGTTCTACTCGAATGCGAGAATGTAAAAAATTTAGTTAGATATAATGGCTTGTCAAATTTTATAATCTTGTAAAAGAACAAGAGCAAACGTAGCTTTACAAAGTCATCAAAACTTATGCCAAGAAATCGGAAAACGTAAGAAGTTATCGAGGTTCTTAAGCCCAATCCATACACAAATCTTATTATACGATGAAAGCATTTCCTTATTCGTTCAAAATTTGTTGAACTCGTACACGAGTAGATCTCCAAACCATATGTTATAATCGGTAATAATAATGTTTTTGCCAATAATTGTCTCACTTTGAACGGAAAATAGCAACCTATACTATTAATGCGACTTAAAGCAAAGCAGGTTTTAGATATAAGTTTATTCACATGATAATTTATTTAATAAAATTTTTAATTTTATCTAATAAAATATGTAACTGATTCGATTATTCTTTTTTTTAATTATAAAATTGTCTAGTTTATTTTTGATAGAACAAATAATTGAATCAATTAAAATACTAATTAAGTTTTAATCCGAATTACTATAAAATTTTTAGTAGCTGCAGATATCTTCTTCTGTTTGTGGATTTGTTTTTTGAAAACAAGGACTTATTAATTTAATTTTTCTTTTTGAAACTTAAATTTTTTTTAACAATAAAAATGAACTTTTTTATTCTACTACTTTGGAATTTAAGTACTTCATTAAAAATTTGGAGCAATTACCATGTAGGGATAAATTAGTCTATATATAGAGCATGGTACAATTGTGTTAGAGAAAGACGGTTTTTATATTATTTATTCAGTTTTGTTTTCTAATAAACGAAGCCAAAAGCAATATAAAAGAAAAATTAATTGTGTCTGTTAATTTAATAACCTGCAGCATTTTTAGTCAGCAACATTTAAAACTAAAAAATAAATTAACTAATTTATGCATAAGCAACACATTTATTAATAAACTTTGCAATTTTATTAAAATGTCACAATATTTGCAGTTTGGCCACATGAATAAATAATAAATATTTTAAACAATAAATACAATTACTAAAAGAAAACAAATAGCAACAACTTTAGAGGCAGATGTGAAGCCAAAAACTTAACGCCACTCTGGCAGCCAAAACTAACAAAAAAAAAAAAAAAAAAGAAAAGCGAGAAAAAAACTTTAGCAGCTAATCTAACGCAACCCGCAGTTTTGTCACAATATTTTTCATTGCTTTTTTAACAATGTTGTACATTTGGCACATAAAAAGGCAAACTATCCAATAAAATGAACAACGACAACAACACCATGTTTAAATAAAGTTATGCGAACAAAATGCAATAAGCCATCAACAACAATACGAGTAACAACACATTGCAATGACAACCAAAACTGGTGACAATGATGCTCATGGCAGCAGCAAACGACACAACCACACAGATTTAACTTAAAGAAAATAAGAAGAAAAAATTATAAACACGATACAACAACATTAGCTGGAGTGTTAAATAACAGAAGCGACAACTTTGCATACGTTTGTACAAACAAGAACAAAATTCTCACAATTTGTATGACAACAACAGTATGATTGAACATGAAAAAAAGTTACCAGATGGGAAAAAATATATCCCTTACCGTTTGTAAAAACTAAAAACTAACGAACTAACAAATACAATCAGTAATAGGCCAATCCTCAAGGTAGCACCCGCCAAGTAGGATGGTGAAGAAATAAGAAGGCTACCCCAATAGAAGAAGGTAGAAACCAGTTCCAACAGCCGAGCCCGAGGCGTAAAGTCAATGTCGAAACACTGCACGAAAGGAGTTAAGACGAAGATGAAGGCGTAAAAGATGCGGACCCTTAACAATAAACTACACAAGCAATTAACCATAGAGCTGGAAATTAAAGTTGAGCAAATAAGTGAGTGTAGTCCAAAGTTGTAATTTTATGTTTGAATATACGCTTGCAACCTGTTTGTGCAAAGATTAAATTAACTGAATTGAATGCCATGTTGCAGGTTTGACAAAGCGTTTATCAATCCAATTTTTAATTTGTTAAAAAAAAACAACCAGAAATATTTAAATTAAGGAAAGAAAAAAATTTTTAAACAAATGTCGAAAAAAGCTGGTTTTTATGAAAGTGGTATAAGTCTACTTTTTGAAAAAACCAAGTTAACGTTAACTTGAAAGAGCTATAGACTTCAACTCTCTGTATTTAAAAAATAAAATATACAAAAACAGTTTTGCTGAACAACTCTTTGGCACAAATGTTTCTTTTGAAAGTGGAATAAGTCCATTCCTAATAGTTTAATTCAAACAACTTCTTCATTTTACTGTTACTTTTTACATAAAAATTTATTTTATTTAAGCTAATGTCTATAAAAAGATGAGACCTAGATTTTTGTTTGTTCTAAAATATTATTTTTAAAAGTGGTGTAAGTCCATGTGGAACCAAAAAAAATCGGTTATTCTTTCAAATTATTTTAGTAATTATTATTTATAAAACTGACCTAGTGCTTAATAAATTAGAAAAGAAAAACATTTAATATGTTTAAAAAGTAAAAAACTTCCGTCGGATTCATTAGTGTTGGCCAATATTTTCAAATTGATTCAAACGCAAACCCTTAAATATCTCAATATATGAAAAAAATTGACTTATACAACTTTCAAAAAAATAACTCAAAGATACGAAAATAAGAACGGGCAACCACTTTTGTTGTTGTTATCCGTATGAGCGTGGTGAATAAGTTACTTCCACTAAGGTGTGTGTATAGAACAATACCACAATTAGCTAACAAAAGCTGAGCAACCTCGATGGTTGCGTTGGTAGAGGTGCGTGCTGTAAAACAGAAGATCGCGAGTTCGATGCCGCCTTCAGACATGCGTACAACGGAAAATAATAATTGTTGTTGTAATGCAATTAAAAATTAAGAAGCAGCAGCACGAACCTGCCGAGAGGCAAAAGGCAATTGTTGTGTGAAGCCATTGCCGATAATTTAGTGGAGACGTTCAACTTAATATAAGAGCAACAGATAACTGTCAAGAAGCCCTTTATAATAAAAAGTAAAAACGGTAGCGGTTAGCACAGGGAAGTGTAACAGCATAACGACAGTGTATGGCAGACGTGTGTTGTGGCTATTAGATAAAGGGGCTGGCTTGGATAAAAAGGCGTAGTGGAGTTGTCTGTGGATGGTTAAGGTTACTAAATAAGGCATCGAGTAGTTCATGTCTCGCCGGAGTACCACAGTAGTGTAGCGTGGATGGCTGCGTTTGTAGTAATAACGCATATTTAGTAAATACAAGACCAAGGGTTCACGAGACCGGTAGGATCAAGAAGTATAGCCAGAGAAAGCCAGAAAGTAAGAATACGGAATTTATAATGAGCCCAAGTGGTATTTACAATCAAAAGAATCCGTACACTTGTTCTAAAAAGGGAAAAACGTAACAATACTTTAAAAAGTCTAATAAATATATCAACAGGATTCTTAAAAAAAAAAGAAATGATGGTGTTATAAATGACAAACTAACGGTAAATTATTAATATTAGTTATTTTCGTGTTTTATGGGTTTAAATAAAAAACTGTGGCACTTAAATAATTTACTGTTGGGCCAATTTTTTAAAAACAAAACAGTGATCATTCGAAAGCAACGATCTTACTCTCCCAGCGACATTTTCTGTTTGCAAGTTTAAATAAAAGGCGTGGCAAAAAAGAGCTGCATGAGAAAGTCATCAATAGCTTTTTAGGAATCTTTCTCAAAAAAATATGAGAAGTCTTAAGCTAAAAGAGGTCCAGTTGAAGATAAAAAATTAGGTAACAGAATTTCAAGCATGATTCTAAATGTTATGCAACCTGTCTTTATTATATTACAAGTTACAATTTTAATTCAAATAATTTTCTTCCAAACGTCATCCGAGAATTCTTATTCAATATCGTCTTATGTCAATCATTTACCTACTGAGTATTTAATTTCTTATATACAGACATCAACTCGACAAAAAACCAATTTTTTTTTTTTTGCTTTAAGTGCGTGTATGTCAAATACACACTAACGCATACTTTAGCATAATAAAAAAACTAAAGAAATATTTAAAACGGCAACAACAACTGTAAATAAAACACACAACAAAATTAACAAAAAAGAATAACATGGCGGCTTTTTGTCGCCAGTGCATTTTTACTGAATATAACACGAAATATGCAAAACAAGTGCCAAATAACAACCAACCACAACAACAAGAATAATCCACTCACATAAAACAAAAGCAACAACTGCAGACTTGAAGTGACAAAGTCCAAAACAACAATAACAAAAGAACTAAAAACGAGAGAAGAAAATTTCTAAAAAAAAAAGGAATTGAAATGTTGTTGCAAGCACTAAAATTCGACTCAGATTCTTTGACATGAAACGAAAGTTTATTGTAATTTTTTCTGTATTTTATAAAAAAATAAGAAACAACGACATAACAATCGAACTTTTGAACAACCATTCAAAGTCCAACTATAGCGAAAAAAAAACTTAATGAAATAAAAGAATAGAAAAATGTAAAGGAATGAATGAAATTTTTTCATTTAAGAAAATGTAGTGCAGAAAAAATCCTTATTTATTTTGACAGGGCGCCGTAATTGGCAATTTACAATATTTTCAAATAAACTTTTATCAAATTATACTCACAGTTTTTTTAAATTTTAAGAACAAAATATTTTGTTCTTACTTTTGTTTTTTTTTTTTTATCGTAACGTTATTAAAATTGTTATTAAAATATTATATTTGTCACACGGCCACTAGTCGACTACTTAAGTTAACTCCTATCAAAATCGTTGGCTTTAATTATTTTACTTAAAAAACTATTGGTTAAACGATTGAAGTATATAAGCAAATAACAAATTTTTAATCGGTCCTTATAAATTTTTATACCATTTACCACAAGTAGAAGGAAAAAGGGTATATTTTAGTTTATCATTCCGTTTGCAATTTCTACAATATCCATTTCGATCCTATAAAGTATATAAATTCTGAGATCTTATGCATAACGAAGTCAATTGAGCGTTATCCGTCTGTCCGTGCATGTTCGGGTTGAAATCAACTTTGCCAAGGCACTAGATGAGCTAAGGAAAATTTAAATAAGCCAATCGATCAGACATAGTTTCGAAAATTATGCTATTGAAAATCAGATCAGCAAGATCGGTCCATCTCCTTCGATGCATCGGGCAAAATACGACGCCTCTAATTTTCCTATATTTTCCGAGTTATGAGCCTCTGAAATTTTGAAATTTTTTAAAATATCATTTAAAAGCTTAAGAAGTGACTTTTAAGGAAATATTAAAAAAATTTTAAAATGCTCCATCAATTAAGAGCCGATGAAATTTTTATGTAAAATATGGTACTTAATTTTGTTTTCTTTTTTTTTAATGTCTGTCACTCTAATATTTGTTTTTTATTAAAGTAACTTCACTAAACTAGACTTACATATATGGTGAAGGGTATATAATATTTGGCATAGCCGAACATAACACTCTTCCTGGTTTATTTCCTTTATTATTATTAATAAAGAAAAACTAATTGCAAATTTTGTTTTAAATTTTAAAAAGGCCATACATTTTCTGCATCGCTACATCCTTAGAGAGAATTCACACCACACTCTTTTTTCTCTCTTTTCCTTATTAATCGTTAAATCTCTTTCTACCTTAGCCAAACGTTGATTGATTCATGTAGGAAATTTATTCTAGATTTAGCGATTCTTAAATGTGTTGAAATAAATTTTCTCATAAACGTACAAAATTTTAGGAACTTCTTTCTGTATTGATCTGTTAAATAAAGTTTCTGAAATTGTCGTTTTCCTGGTAAGAAGATTACGAGTAGCCTTATTCCCCTCATTTTAATAAATATGCTAAAATCAACAAACAAAAACACATTTTTTATGAAAAAAAAATCGAGATTAAAAAAACCAAATTTTTACAAAACATAAATGAAAGTTTACTAAAAATTTAGAAAAAAAAAGAATATCATAAAATCGAGAGTTCACAAAAATTAAAATTTCAAAAAAAAAAATTAAATTTCACCAAGAAGCTTTATCTTCACTGTATTATCGAAACTTTATCAAAAGCCTGGATTTTGAAATAGAATTTAGCTTAAGCTAAAAAATCGCATAAATCACAAAAAAGTTACCATTTTATACAAATCTCTCAAAAAAAAAGATTTTGTAAATATAAATTTCACCAAAATGAAATAAAAAAATTTACGCAATATTAAATATATATTTTTACAACATTAAACAAAAAAAAAACTTGGCGAGATTTGATCCCAAAATATATAATTATGAAAAAAATAAATTAGAAATTTACAGAAAAAATAAGAAATTTTGCCTAAATTACAACTTCGCCTTAAACAAAATGTTATTAACCTTACCTTTAATTACCTTTTCCAAAATATTTGAAAAATCCGCAAAAAATTCGAATTTCGCTGTAAATCAGAAATTTAAAAAAACCTCAAATTTCACCAAAAATTCTTAACTGTCCCTCAAAATCCTAAATATACACCCATGTTACATATTCCGATTGGAATGGTTTAAATTCTGTATCAACCATTCCTATCGAATTTGTTTTGCCTTCTTCAGACTCTGAGCGATTTTGTATATTCATAAGAAATGCTAAATCTACACTTTTTAAGTTTTTAAGTTAAGTTAAGTTAAGTTTAAGGAAAATCAATTCCACTTTGAAATTTAATTTAATTCCGAGAAAAGTTTTTGTTTCTTGTTTTCTGAAGAACCAGTTTTCGAAACTGAAACTACTTTCGATCGGAATTTGGTTCCATAACATGTCTGATAGTAAACAAAAACGGAAGTTTGAAATACTAAGGAAACCAATTTAAATTGATATTTTTTTAAATATCCAACAATTTTCATTAATGCCACAATTTGTAAAGCTTTCCAAAAAACGCTCTTCTAAGGTTATCCTTAAGAAGCACTATCAATTAGTAAAACCTTTTTCATTTTCCCAATAAAACATTTACATCTTGAAGGTTTAAACTAAAACACATTTCTGCACCCTGATTCTTTTACCATTAAAATTATTTCACTCTCACTCTTAATTATCGCACCTGTACTCAAATACAATTTGCCATTATTTTCTGACACTCGAGTGCACTCTAAGGCAATTGCATTAAAATACAATTTCAATTCTGAGTTGTCTCCTTTAACGTAAAAAATTGCATGCATTTCTCAAATTATTGATGATCTACAATTACAAAACATTAAATTTAATTCTAAATTAGTCGATGATCTTAATCAGTTAGAATTTCAAACTTTTACAAATTGTTTTGATTTGAGGAAGATTTGTTTATTTTTTCTGAATTCTGTTTTTTAATTGTTTTCGTACAAGAATCAATTGTGGCGGCAACACATGCATGCATGCAACCATTTGGCAGCAACATTAATAGGTAAATAAAATTTTTCAAATTTTTAAAATTTTTTTATGTTTCGATCATGCAAAATACTTGAAAAACAACTCAATTTATTTCTTGTGATTAGCGGAAACTTTTTTTTTTAAATTGGACATAAAAGTTGCATTAAATGTGATTGGAAACTTATCTTGAGAGATATTCATTTATTCATGGAGAAAAATATGCAACAATATTTTTTGTTTATAGCTAAAATCTAGCACAACGTTTTGATGTACTATCGGTTGGTTAAATTTTAAGGGCCGATGTTGAATGTGAACCACACCTAAACGTTTAATTTTTTTCTGTATTTAATTTGACATTTTTGAATTTCAGACTAACTGAATTTGAACATAAATAGATACACAACCGAGCAACGCGTTAAAGTTATTCAAACTGAAATATGAAAATAGGCGCTCAAAACAAAACGCATATCGTGCACTTCGTAATTTTTTTTTTTTTTTGGTTAATTTAATCGTCAAAATGTGCGTACAATCGGTAAAATCGTGTAAAAGTTTTAGCAAACCGGGTTTGTTGGCGACGTGAAAGCACCAGTGCAGACTGTTTGGTGCGGTTTATGGGCTGTCGGCATCATCGGGCCGTATTTTTTAAAATGAAGCCGGTCAGGCAGTTACTGTAAATGTTGTTCGGTATAGCAAGATGATAACGATTTTTTTTATGGCCCGAATCGAAAGATGTGGATGTGGACGATATGTGGTTTCAACAGAAAGGATGCCACTTGCCATACGGCTAACGAAACAATGGTTCTTTTGCGCGACAAATTCAATGGCCATGTTTTCTCATGTAGTGGCGATGTCAATTGGCCGCCAAGATTATGTTATTTGACACCGTTGGAATTCTTTCTTTGCGGTTATTTGAAAAAAAAAGTTACGTCGAAAAGCCAGCAACAATTCAAGAGCTAAAGGATGAGATAATTCGGCACATTAACGGCATAGAACCTCAGTTATGTCTTAGCGACATCGAAAATTTTGACCAACGGGTGGAGGTGTGGTGCGGGCTATATTTTGTTCCATACATAATTGAACCATACCAATATTATCAAAATAAAATGAATATTATTTGATAAATAAGTTGGTGCTTTATTCAAAATCAACAACGGCCCTTAAAATTTAACCACCCATTATTTGTTTTGTTTATAATGAGTTCTGAAAATAAATCTAGCAAAAAAATAAAAATTTCAAGGGAAGAATTTCGTTGAATTATTTTTCCCAACTTTTGACTTGACTTGAATTATCTCAACAAGAATGTGTAGATGAACTCAATTCTTGTTTTTCGATGGATAATTTATAATAATAATACAAATTATAAAAAAAATTAAAAATCCTTTGAAAAAATGCTCGCGCCAATTTGTGTAGGAAAATGAATAAAAACTCAATCGTGGTACTTTAAAAGACGTGTATAAAATCGTGACAGGTGACGAATGATGAGTATATGCTTATGAGCCGGAAAAAACACTAATCGACCCTGTAGGTATTCTAAGACGAGCTACATAAGTCGAACAAAAAATGTTCGTGAAACAATGCTCTTCGAAATTCTCGGATATCTAAGCTCCATAACTGCTAATTTAAGCAATTATATATAATTGCAATTATATGTCATTGCATACATAATTTCATTATATTTTCCACTCTTAATTTAAATGTTATTAATCTCCCTAACAAACATACGGAAAATGCCAACAAAATGTTTTGATTCGTTAATGATTTATTTAAAGCAAAATTAATACATTTTACCCAAATGCTATTTCCTTGACATCTTTATTATTATTTTAACGAACAATTATTATTATTTTTTTTTTTTTAATAAACAAAACATCTGTTTTGAAAAATTGCAATTAATAACAACAAATACGCCAAATATGAGAACGAACAAGTATCTATGAACGATTAAATAAACAAACAGCTGAATGAATGAAAACATAAATACAAACAATTGTAGAATTTAAAACAGAAGAAAACATTTGTGACTGACTTAATAGCATCAAGTGAACTATTTTTAGCAACATTTCCACTCGTTATACCAAACACAGCACTAACAAAAAGTCATATAAATTAAAAATCTATTCCAACCGGCTAACAAACCCCACAAACAATTATTAAATAAATATTCTCCTGTAATAAAGATTTTTTTTAAATACTCACAACTCAACAACAAGTTGCTTAACAACTGCAACATGACTGTCTGCTTTGTTAGATCGAACATATGCAAAGCGAACTTATATATGTCGCAGTTGGACTTTAAGATGAGTGCAACATTAAAAGGTTGTGTTTTTTTTAATAGTTTTTGTTGTTATGGTTTTTATAGCTGTGAGTGTTGATCGGTTTTTTAATTGTTGTGATTAAAGCAACAAAAAATTGTTGGCTACTAATTACTGTGTGATATATTTATGAATGAAATCGTTTTGCACTTCAAAATTCTACGACTAAAAATGGGTGGCGTGTGTGTACGTATGTATTTACAAACGAACCATACTCTACTATTTGTATGATAGAGTGAGCACTTTTGTTATAATAAAACTTTATAGCATGCAATAATTTAGTTTAGCTTCTTTGTGTTTGCGCATAAAAAATAATTTGAACTTTGAGTTAAATTTTTTTGTCGGGGACAGTTTTATCCACAATTTAGGTGGGTATTGGTTGTACCTTTCTAATTTAAATCATCCGAATAAAGTTAGAAGACGTAGACAGCAATTTAATAAAAAGAAAAAATGCGAATAAAAATACCTCCTTAAGGGAGTCTGAAAAAAGCTGACGAAACGTGAGGGAAAAGATGAAATAAGTTTTTTATTGGCGTCAACAAAAAAAAAAAAATTTGAATAATCAATTTTGAAAATTTCTCCGTTTACGAATAGTTTAATTCTTTTAAGTTTCTATTGATGACGGACGTGCCATGTTTTGGTCAATTTATCATGTATTTTTTTATCTCTATTCTGTACAAAATCTCTTCTATCAACAAAAAAAAAAGTATTAAGAATTATGGAGAGGTTAACGGTATTAATTAAAAATATTTTAAGGTTCATGACCAATAATAAAGTTATGACGTTCTATGACTTGGGACCTGTTTATCCGATTTAAATGAATATAACACCAGAAGGTGCGGAATAAATTACAATTCACAACTATTTGAACCGATTTATTTGTTCAACAGTTTCTGAATAATTTAAAAATTAGTGGCAAGAGAAAATTTCTAATGCAAAATTTAAAATATTTATTTTTAAAATTTTATTTAAAAAAAGTTAGCACAAGATTAGCAATATTTAGTTAAAAGGGATTTATGCTGAAAACACATTTGGGACGAACGACGAATTTTTATTTGCGAATATTCGTCGAAAAATAAAATACATTTGTGTATATGCAAACGTGCACAATCAATGTGTCGACGAAATTCGTCGTGAGTAACAAACACCATACGTTTACTTCTATTTTTCGACGAACGACGAAATTTTTGTGTAGAGGGACCGTTTTTCTGTTTGTTTTTTTAAGCTTTTTGTTTCTTTTTTATTAAGTTTATTTTCTTTCTATTTATAGCCCATATATAAAAATATACTGTTTTTAATAATATGTTAAATTTTTTTAATTCTTTTTTATTTTTGAATATAATCAATTATTTTTTTTTAAATGAATTATTATTTCTATTTTTAATTTTGGCTTAAGTTCGTTATTAATTGTGATAAACTCTAAAGATAACAAAAAAAAACTTAGAT
Source organism: Gymnosoma rotundatum (assembly GCA_916610165.2). Taxonomy (NCBI): domain Eukaryota; kingdom Metazoa; phylum Arthropoda; class Insecta; order Diptera; family Tachinidae; genus Gymnosoma; species Gymnosoma rotundatum. The sequence goes on along the minus strand of OU744337.1, from coordinate 120,929,596 downwards.
ACCAGCAGAAACAAATGCACTTTCTGGTTCGCTACAACCTTCGTCAGTATTCTTTGTAACTACTATTTAGATGAAATTCAATATAACAAATTTTTATATTTTCATAATGTGTTTTTGAAATACTTATTTCTCTACAGAGTCGCTATTTATTATAAGTGTTAATTGACAGCGATATATAAACCTACACTAGCAAGGGCTATCCTCTAGTATATATCATAATTCTAGATTTTTCCACTGGCTATACAGAAACAAAAACAAATAATAATTCATTTATAAAAATCATATGATAATAATGGTTTCTTTTTTCATATGGTCACTCTAGCAAGTGGCATATGTAAATAAAAATATATTTTCAAATTAATTCGACGAATTCACGCAAAGATGGCAAAATAACGAATTCGTAGGGCTGTGCTAAATTCGTCGTTCGTCCCAGTGGTGTTTGACATTATTAAATAAAGTTACCAGATTTAAACAAATATTTTTAATGAAATCAATTTCATTTTGACTTTTCAGTATAAATGAACTTTTCTCTAGAACCATTGCAAAGATAAGTATTAAAAATTTTCTCTTTTTATATAATTTTCTTCTTTTAGAATATGTAAACATTGTAGAGATTTCATTATTAGTTTCCCTGTACATCAGTTAAAAACTTACATTTTATAATATGGAATTTAGTAAAATCACAATCATCTAATGAAGAAGAATTTAAAAATAAATATCCAACATAAAAGGGTCTTGTGAAAAGCTTTACATTTACGAAAATTTTTCAAAAAAAATTATTTAACAAAATTCCTCAACTCTTTTTACAATTCGTTTCTTTTTTCATTGTCATTCAACAAGTGTTTTTAAAGCGAAAAATCAGTCTGATGAAAAAAATTTTAAGAGCTGTGAGCAAGATGGCGAAAACTTTCAATAATTTTAAATTTAACTCACCCGCTTCTGCATTGCAAAACTAGAAAAAGGATTCTTTATAATTCCACAAATATGAGAGCTCATAACCTTTAAACTGAAGAAGAATGAAGCAGACGAAAGCGAAAGGATGGTCTGTCTGATTTTGTAACCATGTGTGACAGTTTTTATTTACAAACAAAACAATTTAAAACAACCAGGAAACCGTTCAAGAACTAATGGCTACTAATGAAGCCCTTAAATATTGAGTGCCCATTAAATTCATTGAATCTAATTTAGATTGATTCCCTAAAAATATTGGTTTTGGTATCAGATAAACATGGTGAATGGTTTCACCAAGCCATATTGGAATTAGAAAGTCGTTACAATGGAAAATCTGCAGGATAAATTCTTGACGATTTTTATTGGTCGATTTAGAGAGAAACTCCAAATAACAATCTGAAAAGCAAAATAAGACAAAATTATTATTTATTTTAAATTTCGTTTTCTTTTTAGTTTTTACCTTTAAAAATTAATTAGCCTCATTCTGTTTGGCGTCGGCAATATAAGGCGACGGCGATTTTAATCGTTTTTTAAAAATCGGTATTCTCACTGCCAATATTGCCTTTTATAGATGACTGGAAATAAGAATTTGGTATTTTGTTAGGAAATGTGACAATGATATTGCCTCAAAATGCCGTCGATATGGTCGTCTGTAATTTAAGTATTGTGTACAAACATGAAAATAAATAAACTATAAAAATAGTAGAAATAAAATTAAAAATTAACAAACTGTTGATAATCTTCAATTTGAAAAATTAGCTGAACAGTTGGAAAAAATCTATGCAAGAAGTTTTCGAAGAAGCACTGTCTTTTAATCTAAGGGAGTAGCGGGAAAGTATTACGACTGCTCTAAACGCCCTAAAATGAAAAAAGTTGTTTGCAAACAAAATAGAATGTAAAGCTACTGCAGGTAATTGGTACTAAGCAAATAAATAAAGGATTACTTTGAAATCGATAACTTTAAATTTATCACTTACTTTTCATATGTAAAATGAAAGATCCTTGATTTCTGTCTAATAAGTCTTCTTTAGTGTCGGAAAGAAGGTAAATTTTTTTAAAATTTTCGCAAAATTGTTATTTTAAACAAAATTTAAAAATAAATAAAAAATAGTAAAAAATCAACTGACTCAAACATTAGATATGTGTGTTATTTTTTTTTTTTTTTGTTGACATTATCGATATACAGACAACGATGTCATTAAACTGTTAAGGAATGCCAAATAAGTATTGATGTTGCCTCAAAATTAACTACGATATGGGGTGAATATATAATTTAACAACAAAAGTTTCGTTTTATTTTAATCTGTTAAGAAGGTGTTATCAATATTTATAATGATTGAATCAAAATTTGTTTATCGATTTTAATGAAATATGGCTTTAAAAAGAATGGCAAATTTTTTGCCACTTTAATATTTTTTTTTAATTTTTAAAACCATAATTTTAGAAAAAAAGATTTTGTCGCCAGTGTTAAGCAGTTTCTGGATAATTTAAAAGTAATTTGATCAGATACCTTCACTAAGGTATGGCTAATTTATGGCTTGAGTACATGAGGCGCCCCTTGCAAAAAATTTTGGTCCGTTATAGAAAAAACTGAAAGCTGATTTTTATTAGGCACATGCAAACCTTGATACGCGTCCTATTAGTTATTTTTAAAATTTTTTTTTTTTGTAATAATTTTTAGATAAATATTTAAATATAATAGTTTTCATTATATAGAGATAAGCACGAAATATTTCGCCAGAAGTCCCAAGAGCTTCAATAGTTATAATATTAAATAGTAAAAGAAAATAGTTGATTTATTATTTTTCAAGACCTTAACGGCCAAAGGGCATAAAATCAAGGGGAGAACACCTTCCTTATCCTCCAGCCATAAATGTGGCCTAGCAAATAATCTGCTATTACAACAAAATAGCAAAAAAAAAACAGAAAACAGAAAATAAAATAATGTACTAACATGTACAATTAGTACAACATGTTGTCATTGCAACTACAACAACACACATCCATATGCATGATTTTGGCATGCCAACTTTACAAAATGCATCATCTGCAATTTGCCAACACTAGTTTAGTGTCACTGGTCTGTTTTTTCTTTTATTTTGCTCATTTCTTGTTTCAATACAAATTTAATGTATGTTGTTGAGTTTTTGGGTTGACACTAACATATGTGTTGTTGCTAGTTTAAATGCTTGATGATACGATGTGGTGTGATGGCAAACGTCGTCATTTCCTGCCACCACATTCATCATCCCAAAAATTATTTTTTTTTTGTTTGGTTTTTTTTAATTTTTTTATGCTCAAAAAATATATAATTATTTTATTTTTGTTTTCCTTATTTATTTGAGCCAAGAGCCAGTCATTTAACACAAGGAAATATGTAAATGTTACAAGTGACAAACAACGACTACAGCTATAAATTTCGCAAAATACTAAAAATCTTTATTTGCTTTTTTTATTAACAATTTTCATTTTGCAAGAAAAAAAATCCTTGATTTAGATTTTTGTTGCAATTATTTTATGAACTAATGCAATTTAAGTGCTGGTAAAACTGCTAAGACTTCTTCTTTTGCAACATTTTCTGCTTTTATGCTCTACTAGTTGTTGTAAGTAACATGAGGAATTTATACGCGTAGGCGCAAATCCTCTTCATCTATAAAAGACACACATAGAAATTTATGACTTTAAATGACACATTAAGACGCCAGATACCAAAAAAAAAAGAAAATAAAATAAAATATAAAAAATAAGACTCTTCCATATATGATTATAAATTTATTTCCCTATTTGTCTGTCTGTCCTGCCCTCTGTTAAATAACTAAATTTCATTGTATTTAAATACTTTGAATTAAAAAAGTTTCGCACATTCCAAATTACTTCGTTTTTTCGAAATATCTGAAAGTACAAAAAGAATTTATTTCTTTATAATATTTTTTTTCAGATTTAAGATTTTACTTCAAAAAGGTTTCATTTAAAGTACCACCAGAGTAGTTGAGACGTTTTTGCTTAATTTACGTGTTAATAAAAAAAAGTAATTGGCGCCACACAGTTTCACAATTTTGGTATGTGTCAAGGGATGGTTTTGTGTTACGTGCACTTGTGCATTGTCTTTCAAATTAAAATAACTGTGATTCGGTTATTTTATATTTTCAAAGAATCCTTACAGTTTATTTAATACTGCGATGAAGATATCAGAGATTTTTGAAGTACGATCACATGCAACTATTTTTTTTTTTAATTAATTGTTGAAATAAGAATACGTAACATGAAAACAACTAATTAACAGCCATACCTAAACAAGGGCGGAAAGCGTTTTTTTGCTGTCAAAAGTTCTCATGCCAGTAAATTTTGTATGGAGCATACCGAAATAACGCGGCGGCAACGCAACGGCAACTCTTTGCAATTGGAAAATCCAATTTTGACAAGGCGTTTAATAATGAAATATAAATTATTGAAGAAAATAAAATAATAATAAATAAAAAATATAATAAATAAAAAATATATTTGTAAAATAAAAATGGAAGTAAGTAAATCTGTTAAATTAAACATAGTGTTATAAATTTCTTGTTCTATTTTTTTAAGAATATTAGCGATCAAATTATAGAGCTGGTTCATCAGAATCCATGCTTGTATGACAAAAGGGATAACTAATATAAGGATATCAAATATAACTTAAAAATTGTGAACCGGAATTTGGTGGACATTTTATTCTAAAGTGTTTTCCATCTATTGCTCCTAAGCAATGTGGTAACTTTGTAGTTCGATAGAAAACGTTCGCTATTTTCACCCACTCTTGAGTACTAGGTGGGATTACGTAATTACTGCCTAATACACGCCACAACATCTCGCAAGTCTCTATAATTATACTTCTAGTTGTTTCCAGACCTATTCGGAACTTCATAGATAGAACATGAAGTGCGCTACTGTGAGCTAAAAAGCTGTTTTACATAAAATAATAGAGTTCAAATCAACCAATAATTGAGTTGATTGTACTCACTGTAAGGTAATATACAACCTTTTTTCTGGATCAATGGGTTATCGGTGGGAGAATTTTTTAGCCAAGGTTCCAATAAATTCAACAGAACATTAAACTGTTCATGATTTAGCCTGGTGGATTTGAAAAATAGTTCTGTGTTTTTTTTTCAACTAAATAAGACTAAAAACCATATGAATCCCGACTTTTAAAAAGCTCTCGGTGTCCCTGACGTCTATTTGACATCATTTTTAACACTTATAAATTTTCGAAGTCCTCCAAATCACCTAAATTATTCATTTTTTGTTTTTTGTTAATAAAATTTCATACTCCAGAAATTTTTTTCTTGTTAAAATTATATGGGATGTTATATTTATTTTTTTAATAACCCTGTTTTTATTATTTTGTCATAGCGTTGCCGCTTTTGTTTAGGTATGGCATTTCACCGTTAAAGCAATGCGGAAGAAAACGTTCCGTTTTCCGCTTTTGTTTAGGTATGGCTGTAAGAGGAATTTATAAACAAAATGAGTCAAGCTACTGAAGCTACATACAATACCTGAAGTAAAAGTCAAAGTTACATAAAATATTTTTATTAAACTTCACAGAAATTACTTCATTGCTTAAAATCAAGTTAAGCTGCCTTCACTGCAGATAATACAAGAGAAAAAGCGTCGTAACTTTTTTCTCCTGTGACATTTACTAACCACCAACAAAGCGGTGAATGGGACACCTAACTAACACCTCTTAAAAAATACTCTTATCGACAGTGCATCAACATATGCCAAATAATGCATAGAAGAAGTGATTGATGGCTGGTTTACGTACTCTGGGTACTGACCGACCTATAGTTTTAAATGTGACATGAGATTTGATTTCTCCTATACAGTGGACTGGAGCAAACACGAGTAATCAAGATTTGCAAGGGACAGAAAGATTTTTCTCTGAGGAAATTTCAATGCTAAGGTGGTCGGAAAGATGACTTCAGAAGTAAAAGGTTCGGAAAAGAGGTTAACAACGTTAATAGCCAAATGTATATTAGCGCTTGAGGCTCTATACACCAATCAAACATTTTCATGTTCAAACAAAATATTTGAGTTAAATAAAGCGGCATCCAAAATCCAATTTTGACAGTACGATAGGTAGTGCAGTTTGCTGCTAAAAAACCGCCAAGTGCAAGTTTGACTTACACAAGTCAAGTTTTAAATTTTATGTTTTTTTTTTTTTTTTGGCTAATTCGTATTTAAAATTATATCCATCAAAAGCATGGCCTTAATGGAACATCCTTTAATTTTTAAATTTATAGTTTAAATTTACTTTTATGTCGACAATATTTGTACATACTCTGTGTATACATTAAAATCACGTCACTATAGTAACACCCTTTAAATATATATATTGTTACATACTTCCCTTTTAGAACAAACGCACGGATACTTTTGATTGCAAATACCACTGTGGCTAAATTCTGTCTTCTTTTACTTTATGGCTTTATCAGGTTATACTTCTTGATCCTACGGTCTTGTGAACCCTATGGTCTCGTATTTACTAAACATGCGTTATTACTACAAACGCAGCCATCCACACAACATTACTGTGTTACTCCGGCGATACATGAACTAGTCGATGCCTTGTTTAGTAAACTTAACCATTCGCAGACATCTCCACTACTCCTTTTATCCAAGCCACTCATCCCCTTCTAATTCAATAGCCACAATACACTTCTGCCGTACACTGTTGTTATGCTGTTAAACTTCCCTACGCTAACCGCTACCGTGATTACTTTTTGTTATAAGGGCTTCTTGACAATCATCTGTTACTCTTCTATTAAATTGGACGTCGTCATTAAATTATCTGCCATGGATTTACACAATAATTGTCTTTTGCCTCCCGGGAGGTTTGTACTGCTGCTTCTCCATTTTTAATTGCATTATAACAATTATTATTTTTCGTTGTGTGCATGTCCGAAGGCGGTATCGAACCCAGGACCTCCTGTTTTGCAGCACGCACCTCTACCAACGCAGCTATTGAGGCTGTTCAGCTTTTTTTGGCTAATTGTGGTATTATTCTATATACACACCATTAGTTGAATTAACTTTATTCACCACTCTCATACTGTTAACAACAACAGGGGTTGCCAGATCTTACTTTCGTAACAATATATTTTTGTTTTCAATTTTTTGAACTTTTTCTTTTAGAGCACAGAAAAATATTAAAATTTTAATATTTTAAAAAACGCGTCACTCTTGGGACACCCTTTAATTAAAAATTTTGTTTTAATTACGTTGCTCTAGTGGACATAGTTTTACATACATGTTTGCCAAGCAGAGTTCAAATTATAACAATATTTTTATAAATATTCAGGTATGTGATGGAAATCGATTTCGAAATCGATACGATTTTAAAACAAACATGGTTGCGATATGCTGGCTATTTTCGTTTTTAAAACGAAAATTCAATTCAATTTCTATAATTACTTTCGGGTAACTTCTTTATTATTGTTAAAAAATATCTCAAAACGAGTCGTTTTCAAATCGATCGATTGCCAACACATACCTGATTATGTCTCTTTCAGAACATCTTTTAATTTTTTAGCAGATTTAGTAATACACTATTGTAGCTAAAATAACAGGTTTACAATTTTACGTCCAACAAGCTAGAAAAGGACTCCAGCAGCAGCAGGAAAATGGAAACTGCTCTACAATATCACCTGATCGAATCTCAGTCTTAGGTCTAGGGATAGATGAACTAAGTGATCAGAAAGAAAAACAAAAGACAAAGAAAACGTTTAGATTTCGCAAGACTCAGTAACGATTTCAGATGGCGACTTTTGCTATGATCATCAGAACAATATTATGTTCTCTGCAATAATATATTATGTTCAAAACGAATTGCAAAATTTTAAACAAATCCTGTGTCATGTTAAGCCATTTGCAATTAACATTTAATATTGCAATATAGTTGAGTTCATCAATTTTTTTTTAATCAAAGTATGGTTAAAAAACAGTCAAATAAGCTATGAGCAACTTTTAAGTTATAGGTTTATTTATTTACGTTTTATTTACTTTATGCTTAGGAAAAAGTTAATCATTTTACGTAACAAAATATCGCAAAAAAATTAAGAAATAAGAAAATAAGTGAATTATTTTAAAATTTAGCGAAAGTGAATAAAGCTCAATAATAACAAAATTCATTTTGAAATCATAATACTGTTACAAAAATAAAATCTGGCAGCCCTGTTGTTGGTTTTGTATGAGCGTGGTGAATAACTTGCTTCCACTAATGGTATGTGTATAGAATAATACCACAATTAGCTAACAAGAGCTGAGCAAACTCATTGGTTGCATTGATAGAGGTGCGTGCTGTAAAGCAGACGATCTTAATTTTGAGCCCACCTTCTGACATGAGTACAAATGAAAAATAATAGTTCTATAAGACAATTAAAAATTAAGAAGCAGCAGTACAAACCTTCCGGAAAGAAAAGACAATCATTGTGTGGAAGCCATGGCAGATAATTTAGTGGAGACGTCTAATTTAATAAAAGAGTATAAGAAAATTGTCAAGAAGCCCCTAATAACAAAAAGTACGAACGGTAGCAGGTTAGAGCAGTGAAGTGTAGCAGCATAACAACAGTGTATGACGTGTGTTGTGGCTATTGGATTAAAGTGGATGAGTGACTTAGATAAAAAGGCGTAGTGGAGTTGTCTGTGGATGGTTAAGGTTACTAAAGAAGGCATCAAGTAGTTTATGTCTCGCTGGAATAACACAGTAGTGTAGCGTGGATGGCTGCGTTTGTAATAATAACGTATGTTTGGTAAATACGAGATCATACGATTCACAAGACCATAGGATCAAGAAGTATAGCCTGATAAAGCCACAAAGTAAGAAAAATACGGAATTTATAATGAGCCACAGTGGTATTTGCAATCAAAAGAATCCGTACGCTTATCTAAAAAAGGAAAAACGTAACAATACGGTAGAGGCTGGTATATGTAAAAACTAAGTCTTTTTAACTTTTTTGAGCCGTATTTGATGTGGTTCTTTTCAAAACTTAACTATTCCACTTTTTGTGTTTTTCGATAATTTAACAAAATAGTTTTTTTGAGTAATGTGTTTTAGGGGGAATAATTTACTTTTGACGAAATAAAACCCTGGTAACCCTGCCATGAATAAGTGAGAAAAATCATATCGGTCAATAATTTAACTAAAATAAAACTAAAACACAATTTAATATCACACAAAGCGTAGAAACATTTAAATATAAATAAAGGATTGCAAAAAGTTTAAAAAACTTTGATTTTTTATGATTATTCTTTATAGAACCATTATTTTTTATTTTGGTGCCAACACGTGAAAAATAATATTATATATTTGTTGTTACTGTAGAAAGAAAGAGAAGTTATTAAAAAGTTAAACAAAAAGTAAAATTAACTGAAACAGAACAATATATAAAAAAATATTGTAAAAAAAAACTGGTTTACTTGCTAAAAAAAAAAAAAATTAATTTAAATAATAAAAAATGGGTCCTAAGTTGAACACTGATAATTTTGCTGCTCAGCTCCGGAAAGGTATTGATGAAATCAACGACAATATTGATAAAAAACTAGAGGCTCATTTTAAGACTACTGATGAACGTATATGTCAAGCTGTGAAAGATTTGGAGCAAAAATTCGAAGAAATAATTTCCAAAATTAAGCAAGATCTGGCAGCAGAAATAAGCAACATTAAGTCTGATATAAAACATTGTTACGAGTTCGTGAAGGAAATTGATAGAACCTGCACAAACAAAATTATTGAACTGGAAAAGTCTCACAATTTAATGATAAGGCGATTAAATCGCCCTGATGTCATCGTTACTGGTTTACCAGCTGCTTCACCTAAATTAAAAATTATGATTTTAAATCTAGCTGATATATTTGATGTACCTTTTACTGAAAACGATATACAGTACACTTCTATCAAGAACCATTCGGAGGTGCTGATAAAATTCAACTCAATTTCTACGCGTGATAATCTAATGAAAAAATATTACAAAACTCGCAATTTAATGTTGAAAGATTTGTTAAAATCTGATTTGAATGAGGATGGAGCAGATCTTGAGCAAAGGGTATTTCTGAGTGATCACCTCACACCAATGGCTAATAAACTTTGTTATATTTGTCGTCAATTAAAGAGAAGTAAGCAAATTTCTGGTTTCAAGTTTAGAAGTGGCAACGTACCTCACGCAATCATTAAATCGAATGATGGATCCGAAGAGAAAATTGATATATTTAATATTATGGAAAAATATCACAAATTTTAAATAGCTTTTAAAATCTTTGAATATCTATTAATTAATCAAATTGTTGTCATACATAAAACATAATACGAATTATTTTTAGTCTTGCGAAACATCTAATATTTCTTATTAATTTTAATGATAATTTTTTCCTCTTTATTGCATGCTTTATATCTTGTTTAAACACAATTATTTTTGCCGATTTTTTTTGCAATTATTTTTTGTTTTATCTCTTGTTTTAATTTTTGCTAAAAGTGCAAGATTTTTCTGTTTCTTGTAATTGTAAAAATTATGACATATGTATGTAGTATGAATATATATATATGTATGTTTATATATGCACATGTATATATATATATATATATAACCGTCTGTACTTCACCTTTATTGCTTTATCATTTCTTCCTTACATTACTTGTTATACTCTTTAGTTAAGAGAGAATTTTTGAATTCATTAAATATTTTAGTAAATTTTAAAACTAAGAGAAAATAATAAAAAAACTGAACGCCAACAATTATAATAATGCAAAAGAAAATTTATGTTTAGTTAGAAATACATTTAATGAACGTCACTGTTAAACTTTATCCCTTTAATTGAATAATTATTAAATACTATTTACGCTTTTTAAACAACAAAAAAAAAAAAAAAAGTTTTATAAAAACAATTAAATTATTGACTGGATTAAAATAATATATACTGTTGTTTAGTTTTAGAGGTAGTAAAAAGATTTGATTACAAATGTTTTTATTTATATTTTTAATCTTAAGAAACGTTTCAGTGCTGTGGCCTCAGTTTGTAACATCTAAATATGACGTTGGTTAATTTGAATTTGGGTCCAGTTATTGACAATGGATATAGTGCCAAGGTACACTTAAAGAATTTGGATTCTGGCTTAAAAATAGGCCACTGTAATAGCCAAAGTCTGAAACCTTCTTCTTATTCAAGTAAATTTGACGAATTTCAAGATGTTATTCGTGGAACATCTTTCGACATTATTGCGGTTACTGAGACCTGGCTCAAGCCAGAGGTGGCAAATGCTGCTGTTCACATTGATGGCTACACTCTGTGTAGAAATGATAGACCGCAAGAACATGGTAGAGCTGGGGGTGTTGGTTTTTACATCTCAAAATCCATCAAATACAGAGTAATAAATGTAAACTCGGTGTATAATGAATGTGAAATGCTTTTCATTGAAACTACTATTGAGGGAAATACAATCCTGATAGGAGTTGTGTATTTACCAAGTGGAAGTATTGATGTATTTGAAACTAGTGTATGTGATTTATTTGAAAAATATAATAACATTATCATAGTTGGGGACTTTAACTATGACCTCACTGATCCCGCAAAATTAACCAATTTTGAATCTTTGTGTCATCGTATAAATCTTTCAATTAGGCACAACTCGATCCCAACACATTTTGATGTAAGATTCAGTACGGAAACTCTTTTAGATTATTTTCTTTTAAGTGGACAGCCTTCTTTAATTGAGACGGGACAGATGCAATGTCCATTTCTATCATCTAATCATGCTTTTATTTATGCATCATTTAGATTGCCTGTGGTTCCTCCCAAAAATTTTAACAATTACATTAAGTATCGAAACTACTCATTAATTGATATAAACATTTTGAATTCGTGTTTACTAGGATATGACTTTACAGACTTTTACAATACGATAGATGTTGAATTACAGGCAAATAAGCTTGTTGATGTTATCTCGCAAATGTTTTCCCTAGTACCTATATCACAGTTCAAAGCTCGTAAAGAAGCAGACTGGCTTAAAGCTCCAGAAATAGTTTATGCAAAGTCACTAAGGGATATAGCTTATAGAGGATACATTGCTGATCCAAGTGAGCAAAAGTGGCGAATATTCTGCAAATATAGAAATAAAACTAAAAAAATCATACGTAGAATGAAAAAAGGCTTTTTTAATAACATTTTCGCACATGCAGACACAAAAAGCATGTGGAATCGTCTACGGGCAGCAACATGTGATAATACGGAATCAAGTGATAGTGAATCTGTAAATGTTGATGAAATAAATAATTATTTTTTGGATGGTTTTGATACGTACTTAGGGGAATCAATTGAAAATATTGTGTTCAATGAGGAAAATAACATGTTTTCGTTTAGATGCATTAATATATTAGAACTATATGTGGCATTTAATAAAATTAAATCGAATGCATGTGGTGTTGATAACATACCATTAAAATTCATGAAAATAATTTTCCCTCTATTAGATGATCATATCTTGCATTTATTTAACTCCATGCTAACTACTTCTGTTTTCCCGAATAATTTTAAATTGGCAAAGGTTGTACCGATACCAAAGGTTGGCAAATCATATGAGAAAGAAAATCTAAGACCAATAAGTATTTTGCCAATATTGTCTAAAGTTTTTGAACATGTTATGAGAAATCAAATCATGGAGCATATAGAAAGAAACTTGCTCTTGAATGATCGACAAACAGGGTATCGTCAGAAATGTAGTGCTTCTTCTGCTTTGCTGGGAATCACAGAGTCAATTAGAAGCGATTTGAACAGGGGAATACCAAACGTTTTAATATCATTAGACCTTTCTAAGGCTTTTAATCGCATTAACCATGTAAATTTGATTAAAAAATTAAACACTGAATTTAGATTTTGTAGAATGTCTTGCTTATTAATATATTCTTATTTAACGCATAGAAGACAATTTGTAACATTTAATGGCAGAAATTCTCAAGAACGTGAAGTGGAATTAGGCGTGGCCCAAGGATCAGTTTTGGGTCCTTTATTATTTTGTATGTACCTAAATGAGTTGTTTCATTTACTTGAATCTGAGATGTGTCACATGTACGCATTTGCGGATGATATACAATTATTAATTAAGGGCAATAGCACTGGAGAAATAATTAAATCAACTATTCTAAATATCTTAGATTTTGTAGATTCTTGGATGACCTCTAATTACTTGACATTAAATATATCTAAAACTAAAATAATGAAATTTGGGGCGATAAGGATGTTTGATCTAGCCAATTGTTTAAGAACTAGGGTGATAGAAGTGGTTGATAAGCTTAGAATACTAGGCATCATTTTGGATAATAAGCTAACTTTTTCACATCACGTAGATAATATATGTGCAAAAGTAAGTTTTACGCTTCGAAGACTTTATTCCCTGAATATTTTTTTACCATACCATGTCAGACTTAGAGTTAGTCATGCCCTGTTAATGTCGCAAATAACTTTTGGTATGGAAATATTCTTGTCTACGTCCTCCGCAAATATTACAAAAATTAAAGTTCTTATTAATAAAATAGTACGTTTCCTTTTTGGCATAAGGCTTTATAATCGTGATCAACGGACTTATAATCATATATCGCCCTATGTTGAACGTTTTCTTAGGTGCACCTTCAGTAATTTCGTAACTTTAAGGTATTTGTTAACATTTTATAATATTATTAAAAATGATACTCCACAATTTCTAGTACACATGTTTAGTTTTTCACGTTCGACCAGAAATATTCAAATTTTTATTCCAAGAATATACAACACATATTTTGAAAAATCTTTTTTGATAATAGTTGCTCGTCTGTGGAACTCTTTACCTACTACCTTACGATTATTTTTGTACTCTGTACCAATCTATCGGAAAAAATTGATTGACCACTTTGTTCATAATCAAAATTGATAAAAATTATATAAACCCATTGTCAATTTGGATCTCTGTTCAATATTTTTACTGATACATTATTTTGGTGTTACATATTGGGGCTGTCTGTTTACGAAACGTTAATTTTAGTTATATTCGCTATATTATACTTTATACTAATATTACATCAAAACTATTAGTTAAAATATAGCGTGTACTTAGTCATAAGAAGATTTGGGTTACTTTTTAACAAATTTTTTATATACAATTGTAATAATTTTTTGGCCAGTGAAGGCTTTTTGTATTACATAATTTTTAAATAAAGAAAGAAAGAAAGAAAGAAATGATGCCAAAATCGAATGAAAGAGATAAAACTTTCCTAAAGCAATCAATTATTGACGTTGATAGTCGACCCGTCGTGAATGGTTTGTAATTTACAATAATGCAATATATGCAATGAATACGCTGATAAATGGAACTTCTCGAACTAGGAACGAATATCCTAAAACCCATTGTAAAATATTTCATCAGGTATGTGCAGTAGACTCTTGCAAAGAAGGTTCAATATCCAAAACGTACAGGAGAGAAAAGAGGGAAAGCCGGCAATTTTTCCCTTCTCAACTAATTTCAACAAAAAAAACGAACAATAGATAGGTCCTTATCGAGAAGGTTTAATAGGCGTTGCTTTTTTTTCAAAAACCATACTCAGAGGGAAGACAGCGATAAAAACTGTCAAACTAAAGTTAGTAAATTTTGAAGTATAAATAAATCCATATCTAAAAGTTGTACAGAAAAAAAGAGATTCGTTAATCTTTCATCCATATAAATATTATTATGTTTTATTGATTTAAAAATATTTTTTCGCTACTTTCACTTTTGAATTTTTATATCAACATTTGGGTGCGCGTAAATTTTCTCAATTGTCTACAAAGAAGGAATCCAAATGAATAATTGCTCATTTCATACTTAAAACACTCAATAAAAACCTCCAGAAAAAATTATCATAAATTAATTACACAACAAAATTATCACATTAAACGATTAATAGATGTCTGTATATTTATTGATAATTGCAATCCCAAAGATGTATGTTCTATGCAAGCATTTTGTTGCAATTGACCGTTTTTAGTAACGAGCTTTTTTTTAACAAGCCAGCAATTAAAAAGCAAACAGTTACTGCAAAAAAGCAAAAATCATTAAATTTAAATGGTGTCTCTAACGAACAGAAAAGGGAAAGGTGAAGCTCCAAAAAAATTCGAAGGTATTCATTGCATATACTCGCACAACATGCCTGCATATGCAATGAGCGTATGGAGTGGATGGAGTGCATACGTATATTTAATGTTCCAACAGTTTTAAACGGTGATAAGTTCGTAATGATCAAAGATTATACACTGAAATGTATACTATGCTGCAAACTGATAAATCATTACTTTTATCGCACTAAATTTTCCCTAATAAACTGAAGGTGTTTCAACGAAATGGTTGCCAGTACACAAAAAGCAAAAACGACATATGAAACAATTGCTTAAATTGCTTTCCAGTTAAAATTACTTACATTTTATGAAAAAAAAAACACAGTTAAATAAAAATAAATGATTATTATGAATTTAAAAACTACAATTATAAGACATAAATTTAAGCACCCAACATGTGTCACATCATGTAAGCAACACTCTGCTCTGGCCAGTGTATTTACTTTGCCTAAATGTCAAGGCATCATGGTTTTTTTTCGTAGAACCGAAAACAAAAAATATTTCAATAATTAGTTGCTGTTTAAAGCTGTTTGGTGTTAACATTTATATGGCCAAAGGTCAAAAAACTATTATCGAAGTGCTGGTTGCTTTAATGTACATAGTTTCGATTACGATACAAGTTTTAAAGTTAATTCTTTACGCTACTTTGCTAATTTTATGATGCTTTAGGTTTTTACCGACCAGTGTGAAACCTTTTGCAGCAAACAATTAAAACTCGTTGGTCTCTTGTCTACAATACACATGTAAAAATATAGCCAAAAGCTACTGTAGTGTTGTCCGTTGAAAATGCTGCAGTATGTCTCAGATAAGCGGAGCTAAATAAGTTGTTACTTTCCACCGCTAATAGGTGTGGTGTGTATGAAGTAAAACAGAATAAGAGGAAGAAGCTTATAATTTCTGAACAGCCCTTGATAGGGTTTTCTGCTTGTTTGTTAAGTAGAAGATCATGAGTTCAAATCCCAACAGAGCCTTGAATATAAATACAAATCATTATTTTAGGTGATTAGCTGGGATGAATAAGTTATATAACGGCTATTAAACGCTAAACAGTAGTTTAAACCTCAGTGGAGTTTCGAGTAAGGAATCATTAATGCCTTTAGAAATCTCATCTGTCAGACTTAAGATCCTCTCGGAGGCATTTTGTTTTCGCATCCAATAACTTCTTGATATTATTGGGTAAGTGATATGTAGAGCCTTTAGTCGGCAGTGCTTCCAGATGCATGAATGTGTAGATAGGGACTTTTGAAGTCTGAACAATAGCTAAACTACTGGTATCGTAGGAGTCGGCAGCCTGCAGTCATTACGATATGTACTGATTATTAGTAAGACCCTTTAAGGAGTAACGTGGTGACTTCAGTTTAAGCCAAAATCGCAGGTAGGTTGCTTTCATCCTCTGTGCTGTTGCATTTTAACAGAATGCCGCTACTCGTGCTGTAGGACTAAAGCTCTCAAACAACGACAATGACTTGGCCCAACAGGCCGGGTGCTTGAAGACGCATTATATATCCCCATCTGGATGGAAACAAAATATTTCTCCTTTTATTAAGGATCATCACTCAGAGGATGACCCCTACTTACGCAACGCTTTATGCCGGAAGAGGGAAATTAGGTTATTAGGAGGGAAATAGAGGGAGTAGTGCTGGCGCCGATTCTCCAATGAATCAATAAAGCTGGATATCCTACTGTAACCATTGAGCTTCTTCGCTCTCTCCTGCACGCGTTCGAGTAACTCCAAAGTAGTCTGAAGCACCATCCCATACATGATAAATATATTCCCTTTTCGTTCTGATAAAGGTGCCATAGACAGCGAGGAGATCAGATGGAGTGCAGTATTTCTTACACCGATTCAGAAATCCTAGGCACTTGAAAGTTTTCTTAGCGACTTAAAAAATATGCTTGTTCCACCAACAAAGCATTAACTCTTCATGCCAAGAATATCAAGAGCTTCTGATCCCTAATAACTATATCACCCATATTTGAGGTACCACATTCAGCCGTACGTTTGTCCAAAAGCACAGAGCACTGGGTTTTACGAGCGTTAAATTGAAACCTGTTCGCAAGGCCCCATGAATGGCATATGCTACTGTCATCTGCGAAAGAATATATAGATTTGGAATCTTGACATAGAAGGCCATTAAGAAAAAAAAAAGAAATAGGGTAGGAGAAAGAACGGAACCTTGCGATACCTCTAAATTTACCACGAACTCGTTTAATGATATCCCATTTATAACAACTTGTATAGTGTGATCCCTGAGAAAGCTCGATATTAATCGAAAGAAACTATCACCGACAACAAAAGCAGTAAGTTTTGGGACGAGTGTACCAAGTCACACTTTATCTAATGCCTTGGAAATATCTTAAGCCACACCACCTTACTTTCGCCAAAATGGTGAATCGATTGACACCATTTTTTTTAAAAGGTATGGCAGTAATTCACCCGTACATTGTCCCCTGCGGAAGCCGTACTGCCGGCCACTTAGTAAGCTGTTGGACTCCAGATATTGCATGAGATAAAAATTAAGCATAATTTTCATTACTTTGGAAATTGCAGAGCAAATCGCAATTGGGCGGTAATTTTCAGGGTTGCTAGCCTCTCCCTTTTTGGGGATTGGTGCTACTTTAGCAACCTTAAAACATGATAAGAATTGACCAAACATGGCAATCAGCGGTTGATTGCTTTCTGGCAAAAGAGAGTTACTTGCCAAAAGTTTCAGCCACGAGGTTAGCTTTATCAACCGCGTCGTTAAAAACTTGATCATCCCTTAATAGAGAAGGAATTTACAAACTAGCAGTAAAAACTTTAGCTGCTCGGATAAAGTTTTTTGGCGTCTACTTTGACACACAAAGAACTTAACTTTTTACGTAGTGATTCAGTACCTGCAGTTTTGTTACACCGCCAGGTACTAAATGCTTCCTCTCTGATTCTGACAGCAAGTGTGCACGTCTGATTAAACCAAGAATTCTATTTTCCTCGGTTTAACACCGATTTGCTGAGGTGGAATTAAAATTTTCATTCCAAGCAAAATAATCTTCACAATCACTTCCCCCATGACTTCGACGCTATTTTCCAGAAAACAAAGTTTCCAATTAAAATGCCAAAAAAAATTGTTGTGCTCAGCCCAACGAACCTTTTCGTACATAAATTTTATATGACCAGGTACTGACGTTAATTTACGTCTCACTAGGTAGATACAATTGAAGTAGACAAAGAACACCTACTCTCTCCTTCTTCCGTGGAACACAATGGATTTCGCAAGCGGTCGTCGTATCCTTATTGTTAACATCCTGAAAAAGAAAAGTTAATTAAGAGTTTATTTAACAAAATTTAATTGGATTAATGCATAATTTATTAACTACTAAATTACTGGGTAACTTCCGAAACAATCAAGTGCCGCTGATCTGTTTTTGTGTTAACACAGTGTAACACAAAAAAGTTTACATTTGCAACATTAAAAGAAAGAACATCATAAACTAAATATTTAACAGCGCTTGTTAAACAAAATGTTTTCAGAAGAACCCAAAAAACAATTTTAAAAAATATTTAAAATAACAAAAACAAATACCCAAACTTCAAAATTATTTATTAACATAAAAAGACAATATTATGGCCCACTTTATCCAAAGCGACAACCCAATCAACAGCTGCTTTATTCTGCAGCCCCAATTAACTTAAACACTCTCGCTTGCCGATTCAAGCAAAATAAAATGAATTCTTCTTTGTCGCATCATAATTTCTTTAGATTATTAAATTTTTCTTGTTGTCTTCATAATTCTACTGTAAGTTAATGAAACGTTTCATTTTGCGGTTAAATTGTTTCCTGAAACAGAAGATACTTTACTATAATATACCACATCATTTAATTCTGTTAAAAAATATATTCAATGCTTTTTGGGGCAGGTGTTTATATGGAAAAATTAAAATGTTCTTTAGAGGTTTGATTTTTGTTGTTAAAAAAGTTCAAACAATTAAATTATACTGAACATAAGTATGACAACGTCAATGATAACGATTACGATAACGATAACTTTAATGAAAATTCAAGAGCAATTCTTAAAAGACTTGAAAGTTAAATTTCGTTTGCATCGATAGTCCCTTTGCGAATCCAGCAGCATTCAATTAATAACGTGCTTCTTCTTAAACTCAATCATTTAAAACACTTTACATTTTTCTTGATTACGATTATATGAGTGCTGATAACATTTATGTTTATGTCTTTTATGTTGTGGACTCTTATTTAAGTCACTTGCTTTTACCTTAATAAGTTTAAATTTAATTTGGGTCAAAATCGTTAAGTTAATAAGAATGTTTAACAAGTAAAGAAGAACCATTTTTGCCGAAGAAACAAAAGTTGAACTTCTTTTACTTAATTGAATTTATTTATGAGGTAACCAAAATTATGCGCTAAACGCCTTTAGACTCATGAAAGACACGTTAAAATACATTTTATACCCTTCAACACAAAAAGTGGAAAAAGTGTATATATAAGCTTGTCATTCCGTGTGTAATTTCTACAATATCCATTTGCAAAAAATTAATATGCTATTGGAAATCAGTATGATCGATCCATGTCCTTCGAGGCAGCAGGCAAATCACCGCGCCTACCTCTAATTTTTTCATGCCATTTGGAACAATAAAGTAACTCCAAAATAAAAATAAAAATATATGGGGCGATAGAGAATTAAAAAAATATTTAATATAATAAATATTTTCCGAATTACGGGGCTCTGAAATTTTAAAATTTTTTTAAATATCAATATGGGTACATTTTAAAACTTTTGAAGAGATCTTAAAGGATATACTAAAATTTTTTTAAAATTAACCCATTAAGAGCCGATGTCATTTTATGTAAAATTATGTGCAGTAATTTTTTTTCTTAATTCTCCGTCACCCCAATATTTGCTTTTTCGATTGGAGTAATTTCACTAAACTCTTACTTGTATAAATATTCTTTAGGTATTTTAGAAGTTTTTATAGTGACCAACAAGTCATCATTATAACTTTTACCACAGGTGGAAAGGGGGTATTTAAGTTTGTCATTCCGTTTGAATTTCTACAATATCCATTTCCGAACCCATAATGTATGTATATATTTTGAGTTCGTTTGTATAGCGAAGTCGATTGAGTGATGTTCTTCTGTCCGTGTTAGTGTTGAAGTCAAGTTTAACAAGGCACTAGATTATCTAGAAAAATTTAAACACGCCAATCGACCAGACATAGTGACAAAAAGGGTGCCGTTTAAAATCAGCAAGATCAGTCCGTGTCCTTCGACACAGCGGGAAAAACACCGCGCCTATCTATAAGTTTTCCATATCATTTGCAACAATGAAGGAAGTCCAATCAAAAAAAGAAATTATGGGGCGATAGAGAATTAAAAAATAAGAAAAAAAAACATCAAGTGAAAAAATTGGAGCTCGCCCATATTTTCCGAGGGGCTCTGAAATTTATAAATTTTTTTAAATATCAATATTGGCTTTATTTAAAAGCTTTTGAAGAGATCTTAAAGGAAATAGTAAAGGTTTTTAAAAATGCTTAACCCATTAAAAGCCCATGTAAAATCATATATGTGTAGTAGTAAATTTTTTTTTTCTTATTTTTTAATTCTATGTCACCCAAATATCTGTTTTTTTGATTGCAATTACTTCACTAAAGTAGATTTACATGTATGGTGAAGGGTATATAAGATTCAGCATAGCCGAATATGGCACGCTTACTTGTTTAAAAAAAAAAAATAAATTGTAAAATTATTTTATTTGTTGTTTGAAAGGTGTGGAATTATTTTAAAAAGTACTAAAGATAACAAAAAAACAAATATTGCAATTAAAAAAAGAATATTATTGGCAAATAAAAAAGACATAAAAACGTAGCGTTGTTAACTTTTTGACAAAATATTTTATAATAAAAGTGCGATAATATTTAATTTTGAGACATTAATACGCAAGTACGACATAATAAAAGTATAATGAAAATAAGTAAGAGTTCTATATTTGGATAAGCCGAATCTTATATACCCTTCACCATATATGTGTAAGTACATGTATCATACTGCAGATTTCTCATTGAATAGTTTCAATAAAAATCGGAATAAGAAATTCTTTCCTATCATAAAATTTTTTGTTAAAAAAAAAGTTTTTTTGTTTAAATTGTAAGTTTTTCTTAGGGTTGTTACCCCAATTTAATTTTAATATAAAGGGTCATCCAAATATGACGCCTAGATGTCAGCACTATATAATATTTACACGTGACATCTTTTCAAATGACATAAGCCATTTTGTTTTATTAGAAGGTAGTACAGTTTTAACCATGGACAGGTACACATTGCAACAACGCGTTTACATCATTCAAAGTTATTATGAAAATGGGCGTTCTTTGAAAAATACCCAAAGTATAATTTTGTTTAGTGACGAAGCTCATTTCAGAATGGATGGATTCGTCAATAAGCAAAATTGTCGTATCTGGGGTAATGAAAATCCTCGTGTTATTCATGAAAAATCTCTACACCCACAAAAAATTACTGTTTGGTGTGCATTTTGGGCAAATGGAATCATTGGGCCATTTTCTTCGAAGATGATGCTGGAAATGCTGTTACTGTGAATGCTGAGCGATACCAATCAATGTTGAGAGACTTTTTATGGACACATATGGATCATATTGATGTGTCTGACGTCTATTTCCAGCAAGACGGTGCTATATGTCACACAACTCGAGAAAACATTACGCTTTTGCGATCAAAATTTCCTCAACGTGTAATTTCACGAAATGCAGATTTCAATTGGCCTCCAAGGTCATGTGATCTAACACCATTAGATTTTTTTGTGGGGTTTTTTGAGAAGTCGAATGTATGCTAACAAGCCACAAACAACTTATGATCTAAAGAACAACATTCAAGTTGCAATTCGTGAAATAACACCAGCAACATGTCGGAAAGTCATTGAAAATTTCGATATTCGGATTGATGTCTGCAGACGCAGTCATGGTGGACATTTGAATGATATTCTAATCCACTTATAATTCTAATGGATCATACTTTTTATAAAAAAAAACAGCTTGAAAAAATTGCAAATAGTTTGTGTTTTATTTTAAAGAAACATGTAGGCGCGTTTTTTGGATGACCCTTTATTTTTATCATAAACAACAACCACCTAAAGGAATACAAAAATAAAATTTTAACCAGCTTAGTAAGTGATGACAAGTTTTCTTACATTTTATCATGAAAAATAACCACCTGCAGGAATACAAACGAAAGTTAAAAAAAAGATATGGAAAAACAAGCCGTAAGCGACGTGTTTTGCCGCTGCTCGAAAGACATTGACCGATCTTTCTAATTATCAAAAGCAAAATTGTCATAACTATGCCTGATCGATTGGACTATTAAAATTTTCTGTAGCTCATCTAGTGACTTGGCAAAGTTGATTTCAACACGAACATGGACGGACAGACTCAGAATATATACACTTTATGGGGCCGGAAATTAATATTGTAAAAATAACAAACGGAATGACGAACTTAAATATACCCTTTTTCTACTTTTCTGAAAAGAAATATTATGCCAATAATTTTATTTTATACAATCGCTGCTTGTACTAAAAAATAGATCTCATGACCTCACCACAAAAAATGTGGCAGATTTCAATAGAACAAAAAAAAACACACACACATACCTATTAGAGCTGTGGTTTTGTTTTGATATCCAATATTAATGTTCTTATAAACACATATTTAATGTTTTTTTTTTTTTTTTGCCAAAATCAAAATCATATTGAAAAATCTGTTTACATGCAGCAACTGTGTTCTGGTTTTAAAATCTGAAAAGAAGCAGAATAATAAATAAATATTTAAATATTTATTTGTGCTCGTATTCAAGTGGCAAATAATAACAAAAATTATGGTGTTTCACCCCATGTGCCATAAAGAAAATTTGCCCGTGATCTTAATTTTAAGAAAAGGGGAGCTCATCTCTACAAAAACAAAAAAAGAACAAAATTCAAGTCAATTGGTTAAAAAAAAGAATTAAAAGACAATGGAAGTGATTGAAATTAAGTGAATAAAAAACCCTAAAATGCAACAGATGAAAAATAATTGAAATAAAGAACAAATACACATGTTTTTATCCTCGAAACAAAATAATAAAATCTACAATCTGACAATTTTGTTTATATAAAGGAAACAAACTGTTTTTTAATATTTTGTATTTGTTCTTTTATTTTCTTTTTTTTTTGTTTTCTTTTTTGGTTGTGTAGTGCCTGGAGGCACATGTTATTATTTTGACTGTCTGATTGAATACAATGAATGAATGGTGGCTTGCTTTGTTGCAATGAGATGATGTACTTTAAGTTGTACATACAGCATGTTGCTGCCACTTTTGCTGTTGTATTGTTTTTTTTTTCACTAAAACTGCTGCTGACGATGATAATGATCGTTTTCAGTTTAATATGAATGAATATATGAATGAGTGAGTCAATTAATAGTGTTGTGGTGGGTCGTTTATGTTTCTATATTTTATATGGTTGTTTACAAAAACTGATCGTTGCAAAAATGATTATTATGAATATTGAAAATATATATTTTAATTATTTTTAGTTTGTTTTAAGAAGTGATTGTTGTAAGGATGAACATTTTTATGAATATTCAAATATGAAAAAATACGATGTTTAATTTTGATTTTAAATATTTTAATATTTACACCATTATCAATTGAATTTTTAAAATCCGTCAATATGGATAATATTGATCCGAAAATATGGTTTCAACAAGATGGTGCTACGTGCCAACCGGCGACAGCAACCATCGAGTTTTTAAAATCAAAATTTGGCAATAAGTTGATTTCGAGAAATGAATCTGTCAATTGGCCTCCAAGTCGTGCGATTTGACACCACTCAAATATTTCCTGTGGAGCCACGTGAAATCGCTGATTTATGCTGACAAACCAGAACAATATTTATTCGCGACATACGGCCAGCAGTACTTGAAAAAGTGACACGTTTAAAATGGCCGCGGTGGCCATATGCCCGCAATTATTTTTAATATTAATGCCTGATCTTTAGTACAAAGAAAATACAATTTAATTTTTCGTATTATTTTTTAAAATTGAAAGTTCTATTGTGCTTACAAAAACACCTTATAATTAATAAGAAACTTATCAATTAAAAAATGGCTTAATTAAGACAAGTTACTCCCCGATGTAGGGAAGAAAAAATAAAAATAGTTACGGAATGCTTGCTGGGTTTTTGTATAAAACATTTTTGAGCTTTTATTGTCTTTTTGCTTTATTGATGCAATGAAGTTACTTTCCACTGTTCTACGTATATTTTGATCATTTTTTCGCTATTCCCGGTGCCCTTTACTATCCCATTAAGAATAATCATACCACGACCACTCTTTCAATCCAGCCAGTTTTTATTTGATTTGATGAACACTAATATGAAAGTTATTTGTACGACATTTTAAGACTCATTTCCTTACAGTGCCCTATGTAAACGTGAACAAATTTTTACTTTGTATGGGAGGTACCAAGCCCACTGTCCCAATCCATCAAGTATTTCGTTAAGCTCACATTAATAAATAAGTTTATACTTCAACATCTCAGGGCTCTATGTGTTATAATTCTCAAGATTCACGATGATAACTTTTCGCCTTGCCTGGAGGATAATCACCCCCTATTCCCATCTAGTCTATGTTTCTCTTAGCTTTGTATGTTGATATGGGGTTTAGTCGTGCAACATTTTAAGAGTCTACCTTTTATAGTTCCCTTGCGACGCGGTAATTATTTTTAAATTTTATGCCACGCGCATTATACCAATCCAGCCGCTTTTTTGGCACATTATGCATATTAATACGAAAGTTTTTTAAACCAGAACAGTTATAATCAATGGACTAACTCATTCAACTCAAAATATTTTTATTTTCATTTTATTTGCTTCTCAAAAGCACTTTATTTATTCTTTATTTCTTCTATTCAGGAACTCCGTCTAACTGTTTGATGTCTTGTCAACAAGTGCCTTTAAACCGCGCAGCAATCCACAACACAATATACTGTAGCTTCGTCGAAATCACAATTTTCTTTTCCACCGAACCAAATCCTTTTAATTAAGAGCTATTTTACACCACGAAATTTTTCATAAAACTAGTTTCATAAAATTTTTATTTGACAGCAAGAGGGAGATGCAAGCGGGGTAAGTAAAATAGCATGGCTTTAATTTTGAAAGGGATATTTTTACACTTGCTTTGTATACGTTCGTTGCCTACTTTTTTGTTTGTGTATAATTTGAAATAACGCAAATAACTACAAAAACAAATATTAAATAAAAAGCGGAAAGTGCCAATTCTGATGCCATGAAAAATTTCACCGCATAGGGACGCGAATTAGAAAAAAAGTGGCATGTTGTAAATCTGGACTAGATCAGCAGCGACTGTCAAATAATGTTATATTATTACTTTATCGTCTACCTATGGCTACTCACCTTGTTTTATCATACTGGCCGCTTCACCAATTCAGCTACAGCGACTACTCTACATTTATTAAGCTTTTTCTACTCGTTACTTCACTGAGGCTTGAAAATTTCTGTAACAAGACTTCCTTGTTTTGCTATAAAGGCCCCTTAATCATCTCATCAGATTTTCTTATAAACAAGTGAGTTCACCAACTCATCTACCCATTCACGGTTTTTTATTTATTCGCCGCGGGTACTCAATGAGAATCTTTTTTTATACTATAGCCAACTTGGCTTCCAACATATGTTGGCTGACATTTTATTAATAGTGGAATTAGCAACTTATTCAATTCTGTTTACCACACATACAAGGACAACAATATTATTACCGTTTTAGTGGTTGGTAGCCCTTTATTATCTAAACAATATTTAAAACCAGTTGAAGATGTAGTCATCAGCAGCCTTATTCTGTAAGTCGCTAAAGCTAAATTGCCATCTCTAAAAAAATTTAATTTTAACAAAGCAGTTATTTGTTACAAATATGACTTTGGAACATTTAACCCTATACTTAACACTGTATTATATATTGAGTTAGACTTACAGATACTGCTTAACTAAAAAAATGTACATGGATTTGTTCAACATTTAAGCAATTTAGCTTAAGTTTTAGCTAAGAGAATTACAGAATACGGCCTCAGTTTTAGAACTTTATTTTATTAATTTATAAAAATCGTAATGTGTTATTGTATTGTGATTATAGTACTGGCTAATTTAGCAAGTTTTATATTAAATTTTTTTATTAAATTATTTGTTGAGCTGTTATAATATAACAAATAAAATAAATTAATTTTGGTGTAAGCTTAATTCCATTTTCTTTTTTAATAAATTTTTTTAAAAAAGAAAAATTATTTACAAAGGTATGCGGACATTTTTCAAAGAAAACAGGAAAAAAAGACACCAGCAAAATGCAATGCTGCAATTTCTAGATCGCTACATTCGTCATCAGCATTCTTCGCGTACCTGGAACGTTGTAAAGAAATAAGTAAGATTGATTAAAAATAAAAATTACATTCGTGACCAACCAAAGGTTGGTACAAAGCAAGACGAGTTACAGAAAGAACAGCGAAGAAATACTTTGGTTTGTGTATGGACTTCGTCTAACCTAATTAATAATGATATGAATACTTCTCGTATTCTTATTTATAAAGTTAAGTTGAGTTAATGCTGGTGAAGGACGTAGCAATCCAGAAAATGCAGCATTACATTCTGCTGGTGTCTAAATTTCTCTGTTTTCTTTGGAAAACGGTAGCATACCTTTGTAAATAATTTTTCTTTCTTTGAACTCAAGCAAAAGTTAATTTAATTTATTTGTTATTTAATATTATGTAAAATTTATTTTTTACACAGTTTTGAGTTAAAGGTTGCCTTGCCTTTTTCAAGTTCATGTTTACTATTCTATTTAGCTATACACATTTACAACTATACAACTAATACAAAAAATTGCCTGGACATAATCATATAAACTAAAAGTACATTTCATAAATGATACAAAGAAAAGTTGTGAATTTAACAAAGAACGAAGACGGCATTGCGCATGACTATCTGTCAGTAAGTAACACATTATTATTAGCGGTGTACTGTAGTTAGTTGGTTAAATAGAGTTATTTACAGTTATTGTTCAGAGGCTTTTCACAAATAACATAAAGCAATTTTTGTCTTTTCTTGCTCCTCACTGGTGAAAATTGACAACAATCTTCGAAGTAATAATGCCTACGGGGGCTGCTATATATATTTGACCTGGCAACACTGAGTGCTGCCAAATGTAATCTGACATTTCCATTGAAAAGTTTGTCATTTTTAAGCATAATCGTATTCAAAACGTTTTGACGTACGACCATTATTTGTGTTGTTTACAGTGACTTCAAAAAATTAATATAGAAAAAAATGGAATTAACTCGTGAACATTTTCGTGCCATCATTTTTCACAACTTTCGACGTGGATTATCACGACAAGAGTGCATTGATGAACTTAAATCTTTGTATGGCGATGAAGCACCATCCTATAGCACTGTGAAAAATTGGTATTATGAATTTAATCGTGGCCGAAGCTCGCTCGCGAATTCCGTGAAGGTCGTCCAAAAACTGCTGTTGTACCAGAGAACATTGATGCCGTGCGTGAACTCATAATACAAGATCGACATGCGACATACCGAGAGATAGAGACATCCTTGGACATTTCTTCCACCAGCATACATTCGATACTGCATGAACACCTGGCCGTAAAAAAGGTTTGTTCTCGTTGGATCCCGCACAATTTAAAAGTCGCTCAAAAAAAGGCTCGTGTCGATTGGTGCAAAGAATTGTTGCAAAAATACGATTGCGGTGCTTCAAAAGACGTTTCTTGTTTCCGCACATCAAGAAAAAAATGCGTGGTCAACGATTTTCGTCGCCAGAAGAAGCTGTTGAAGTGTTCAAAAACCATGTTTTAGAGGTGTCTCAATCGGAGTGGTAAAAG
Organism: Gymnosoma rotundatum; assembly: GCA_916610165.2. Taxonomy (NCBI): domain Eukaryota; kingdom Metazoa; phylum Arthropoda; class Insecta; order Diptera; family Tachinidae; genus Gymnosoma; species Gymnosoma rotundatum. The sequence continues at coordinate 120,901,560 of OU744337.1, read as the reverse complement.
TGCTTCGACAACTGGTTTGAGCGCATGCAAAAGTGAATAAATCATGCTGGAGAATACTTTGAAAAACAATAAAACCAGTTTTGATTATAAATATTCGCATTTTTACTATTAGGCCAGAAATATATAGAGCAGCCCTCGTACAGTGGCACCTAACCAGAGTCACTACAGCCACTCCATAATGCTTCAGGGCTTAAGCCCTTTAGCATTTACATCGGGTTGGAACAACTCTTCTTTTATGTTAAGCAAAAAAGAAGCGAGAAAACATACGACAGCAAAGTGAACGTTTTCTACTCGTGATTGAAAGATGTCTTCATGCAGCATACAAAAATGGTGTAACTATTTTGCAAAAAATCTCAAATTGCAAATTATTTAAAAGCGGCAGGCATATTCTTAACTCTTTGAATACTTCATCATCTGCCTGATCGTTTTTTAGCAACAGCATCTGATTATAAATGTTGTGACTGTTTGCTGCACTTTGTTAAGTGACAGACAGCGTTTCTTTTCATTATTTTCGATTTAAAGAGATATTACAGAATTGCATCTTTTTTTTTTGCCATAAAATATTTTATTTTTGATGGCATGCTTGCATAGACGTGCCGTTTTTATTTAAGGAAGTAATCACTTGAAGTTTTTAAATAAGTATTTAATTTTATATACAACAATCCACTTCACTTGACTTGTATTTTCAAAAACAAAATGTCTTTAAGATGATGATAATGATATAGAGCTTTTAAATGTTAATGTTTTACTTTTTCAGAAACAAAATGCCAATGATTATGCGCTGGTGTTTTTTTTATACTTTTAATTTTTTTAAAGTACACGTTCATTAGGGAAATAAAAATAAGAAGAAACTGGCGGAAAATTGGAAAAAAAATTAAAGAAACATCTGTTTAGATTGTGAGTCATTAAAGTATGCAAAATATTGTTCAGACGAATGCAGAGGCACGTTAGAGTATACTGCTGTGGAAAGTACGTACTTATGTATGTATTAAAAGCAAAGTAATTTACCAACAAAAATTTATTTAGAAAGAAGTTCAAAAGCAAATATTTTAAACAATTGGAAATACAAGCAAAGAAAAATATGGTTGTTATATTATTATAGCGAACAAACTATAGTTCCTTTCAATAATACTTCAGCTACATTAACATTTTTTGTTAGCGTTTAATCATTATGTGGTTAACGAAAAATTTTCGAACCACGACCTTACTTATATAAGATATTAAAAATAATATAATATGTATATTTAACCATAATATATTATTAACCAAAATATGATTAAAAATAAAACAAATAATGTCTGCTTTTAAACATATTTTGTTCTAGGACTTGACAGAATGCTTTTCTATCAGCTTTGTAATTTGTTTATTATCCATCGGTTTATGTGAAAACGCTTAAAATTGTTATTTAAGTTATTTATTGTTGGAAAAAAATGAAAAAATATTAACTAATATAAATTTACAAATTACATACATATATGTACGTTTCTAAAGATAATAAAAAATATTGTTACGTTTTTCCCTTTTCTAGACAAACGTACGGATTCTTTTGATTGCAAATACCACTGTGGCTCATTATAAATTCCGTATTCTTTACTGCATGGCTTTCTTTTGGCTATACTTCTTGATCCTACCGGTCTTGTGAACCCTTGGACATTTTATGCTTACAGATTGGTCCCGTTTTAAAAACAGTTCATAATCTTAAAAATAAAAGGTTGTGCCCATACAACATACATATTTTGTACGTGTATTATGAATTGTAAAGGGAACTTCTGTGAAATTTAAAAAGACCGCGTATTACTATAGCTCCCAATAACAAAAAATTATACAAAAATTAATTTAAGAATTAAAGGTGCCCCCATAACTGATGTAAATTTACTTATATGAGCCTATCTTTTGAACCGTTATAGACAAACGCTTAGAAATTGGACAGAATGTCGATTACTATGGCGGTTATACTAACAATATTACAAATTGTAAATTAAAGGGTGCGCCAATAGTTCATTTAATTTGATGTATATTGCCATACCTTTTAACAGTTATAGACAGACGCTTGGAATTTACAACGAACCTGTATTGATAAGTCCGCTATAATAACAAATATAAAATATGGATTTGGAAGTTAAAGGGTGTTCCAATAGTTGATGTAATTTCAAGTATGTGGCCGTACTTTTGAACCGTTATAGACAGAACGCTGAAACTTAAAAGGGACCTGTATTTCTAAGTCCGCTATATCAACGAGTTTATAATTTGAATATAGAAATTAAAGGGTGTCCCCTAATTGCTGTAGATTTACTTTTATAGGCCTATCTTTTGAACCGTTAAAGACAAACGCTTGTAAATTTGACGCAATGTCGATTGCTATGGCCGTTATAGTAACAGCTGATATAATTTGAATTTGAAAATTAAAGGGTGACCGTATAGTTGGTGTCATCTGATATATATTGCCAAACTATTGAACACTTCAACTAGTATAAAGTTTGGAGATATAAGGGTGTCCCAATAGTTAATGTAATCTAATTTATGTGGCCATACACTTGAACTGTTATGGGCAGACAGATCAAATCTTTTTTGAAGTCGGTTTTTTTTGCAAGAATTATAATTTTACTATTTAATGCTTACATTCGAACATAATATTATAACATTTAATAAGAAAATATAATTATTCCTATGCTTTATCATTTTATTGTTTTTCTAAACATAGATATTGATCCAGAAACAAATATATTATTATTAAATGTAACAATGCTATGTTTTGCTTCCAACCATATTAAACAACAATAATATGTTACTCTTAGATTATTATTATTATTATTATAGATTAACTTATAATATCTTATGAAGGCTTTCCAGTATATTTCGCTAAATAATGTTGATACTTAAAAGGCTTTCCAGTATATTTCACTAAATAATGTTGATACTTAAAAGGCCACATCTATAAACATTATTTAGAAGTAGATTGAAAAACTTTAATTGTATTATAATTAAAAAATTTAACACAACTAAGATGAACGTCTACCCAATTAAAACGTAACTGAACTGGAATTTTCACAGTTTGGTATTAATAGACATTATGTAGCGAAAAAGTGGCTGTATTGGAACAGTGGGCGTGTTACCTCCCATAAAAAATTATTACTGCGTAGCTAAAGATAAAGATATAGACACTTAAAGTTTTGCATCATTAAACACCATATCAAAATAAAGTCGGGCTTCGATTATCCGTGATCCGGTTAACCGGTAGCCCCAAATAACCGTGATGGCCAAAGATCAGCTACTGTTTTTGTTTGCAATGTTTTCAAATTGTTCGCGATGAGACAGAAGCATTAATTTGTTTAGTGTAAATCTGCATGTACATCAATGTTCACTTGCTAAATAATAAAAATATTAAAAAAAACCGTAAACTCAAAATTGTTATTCGATTAACCCTAAAAACATTTTATCCGTAATGCTTCTGGTCCCGGCCATTACGGATTATCAGGGCCCGAAAACTTTAATATAGAGTGATAAATTACAATCGTGTTCTAAAGGACTATTATAGGTAGAGTCGTCAAATTTTGCAAAAGTAACTCAGATATTAGTTTCTTAGTCGTGCGAATTACAGACTAGATTGAAAAAGTGGGCGTGGTACCTCCCATACAAAGTGAAATATTATTACTATATACCTAAATAACTGTAATAAGCAGAATGTTGAAATTCTTATTGTGGTGAATAATCAATTAAAAAGCTGGTTGAATTACAAGAGTGCAATAGTGCGATTATTCTAATTGGGGTAGCGAAGCGCACCGTATGTGCGAAATGTTTACAGTTTTTTCCTGAATATTTGGTGGAATTTTCTAATTTTTGTTCAAGTAACTAAATTGTTAATACCTTAAATTTAACTTTAAATAGTGAGGTTTGAAAAAATTTGCATGGAACCTCCTATACCTTTTTTCACCTTCTTATGGTCGATCGGGGTCAATGTGTTTGTATTCAATAAAAAATTCATTTTAATTTGCTTACTTCATATACTCTAGGGTCAATGTGTACATGATATAATATCTAACTTTCCGTTGTGTATATAAAGTTTTAATGAAATTGTAGCGACTCGATAATGCGAGTGACGATAATGCAAAGAAGAAAGCCATATGAAATCTACAATAGCTCTTTCACGATATTTTAACCTTAATTTTAGATATTCAATGATTACTCGTATAACTTTCCATAAAGCAAAGCCTGTAACGAATACTCATTCGAGCAGAAAAATTCAATAGAGACCATTTACATCAAAATAGCGAGCACTTACATGAAATACAATCTTTAAAAAGACTTAAAATAATAAAAATATTTGCTAATAATAAACAAATAATTAGAAGAAATTAAGTGTCATTTATAAGAAAATCACACTGGCCCACAAAATTATTTGTGTGAAAAACAGGAAAATAAATTTTAAAATATTTATCTGCTAAAAAAAATACAGCAACACAAAAAGAAACACACATTTATATAAAAATAAATAAATAAATAATATAAATGAGTTTATAGTTGATTTATTTAAATTTATGTTTATTTCATTTAAACCAAAAATAAAAAATTTCAAAAATACAAAAGTATTATTTATTTTTTGGATTTATACATTTTGTTAAATACTTTTTTAGATGATTTTTATCAATCTTTCAACAGTTTCATTTGGCTGGAAGAAAAACAAGCATTTGTTAAAATAAAACGACACATGCACAAACATTTCTTAATCTTTTAAATAAATATGAATGTATGTATGTGTGTGTGAAGGTACTATTGAACACATTATTATGTATTTCTGCTATCTCTTAGAAAAATCAACAAAACATTTAAACATTTTTCTAATATTTCTTTCTAACTAAAGCCAACTTAAAAACATATAAATATTTAAATAAAACAACAGATGTCAATTTATTTAAATATCAGACATTAAGTGTAACACACAGAGATGTCAAAAGAAATTTTTGACTATAAAATTAAATTTTAAAATATATAAATCTTATAAATTAATTCGGATTACTTTTGTACCGGTTGACCGATTAATTTTGCAAGATTCACTGAAAAGTTCTTCCACTACAGTTAAACATTAAGAGATTACGAAATTTAGGATTTTTTTTATTGCAAACGACACAATCGGGATTACGGGCTAGAGAACTCTTGGAATGCACCTGGGGTTGATCAATATGTTCATTAAAGTATGTCTTATTCTAACATATGAATCTTTATTACAGAACAAAGAAAATTGTTCGGAGACTAGCTGAATTACTGGATCACAACGAAAAGAAAATAAGTTTATAGTGTTAAGGATGCAATATAGAGAAGATGAGCTGTGATGCTGGAACGGAATCTGCTTAAAATATCTCTAATTCAGTGGCACTTGCAATTCTAGGGGAGACTATTGAAAAGGCAGAAAAAAAGTGGGCTACCCAGTTAATTTGGCCATCTTTTAATAAAAAAAAAATAGAGCATCTGACTTATAAACTGATATTGGAAGAGTGGTTCAACGATTGTGGCAGTAATTATGGAAGGCTTTACGCTAGCTCGCATACATGCATTTTAGAGTGAGCAGTCAATGTTTCACCTTCTAACCGAAAGGTTTCTGGGGAATAGCATACTTCCGATCTATTTAAATATTTGGATCCAGACTATCCTAGGTCTTCACGAGTCATCGAACAACGGTATTAATTAGTCATGTTCTTGTATGCGACGAAAACTTATTGATGTTAATATTCTTTTCTGTCTGAGGATAATTTTCTAATTTTCAGCGTTGTTTTAATGTTTTTAAAAAGGAAAAAAGTGTTCACACTGATAATCAGATAAATGGCTTCAGATGGATTTAGAAATGGAGCAATTAAAACTAAATGACATATTTGATGGCGAACATCATTGCTCAGCCAAATGTTCGACCAACGATAGTTGCACATGAACGACACATGAACATTGGCAGCCTATATTAGTCGAACTGATGTGCGACATTATGTTCATACCTGAAGGCTCATGAATAGAGAAGATATCTAATAAACTACCTTTTTAGACATTACATTATTACAGGATGTATTCAATATCTTCTTTGTTGTGGGGTGTTCAAAAAGGATTCTTTTCAGCTATAATCAACTGAGAAAACCAATCAAGCTAATGGCATATTCGAAAATTTTTGATGCTTAAAAACCCAGTTGCCAATTACAACTGTGAAATACATCATACTACTGTTTTTATTTTTCTTATAACCTTCCCACAAAAGTTTGTCATTCCATTTGTAATTTTTACAATATCCATTTCCGACCCCATCCCAGCAAAAAATTTTTAAAAAGGTAATCGAGTGTAGAATAAAGCATTTTTGGCGGAAGTACTTCCTAACTAGATTGCCAACTTTATTATTTTAACAAGGCATGAGACTTTTATAATCAATTCCTGAGAATCGATTACATTAATTGTTGTAGGAAATAATGAGTACCATAAGTACGGTAGTCTCTATTAACATAAAGAACTAGTTCCATTACTACTTCCTTTTTTGGAAACTAATGTAATGTGTTTTGTAAGCGAGTAACAAAATATGGCAATCACAAAAGTAAGTCATTATATGGCAAGTACTTTTAAAGGTAATGACTAATTTTTTGCTGGGATAAAGTATATTTATTCTGAGTTCTTATGCTAGCGAAGTCGATTAAGCGATTGTAGGGATCTTCAGAAAACACTACAATTTTTAAAAAAAAAGCTTAACCCATTAAGAGCCGATGACATTTTTATGTAAAAGTATATATATGTAGCACTAAATATTATTTCTCTGTCACCCCAATATATTTTTTTTATTGGAGTTGCTTTAGTAAACTAAATTTTCAAATATGGTGAAGGGTACATAATATTCGTCATAGTCGAATATAGCACTCTAACGTGTTTAACTTTCGTTTGTATTCGTACAGGTGATTGTGTTTTATGAATAAAAAAAAATTGAAGAAAAAGTAAGAAAAATTGGTAGCTTTCAGCTGATACAGCAACCGATTTACAGCAACAGATTTACTAAGCTGGGACAACAACCCTCAGCAAAATATACAATTTTCGGAAAAAAAAATTGTTAACCAAAAATATTATTGTAGGAAAGAATTTCTTTGGCCGATTTTATTTAACCAACTTAATGGGAAATCTGCGGTATAGTACATGTGCTTATACATATGTATATGGTGACAGGTATATTAGATTCAGCATAGCCGTATACACTACTCTTACTTGTTAATATTGAATTTGAAAATGATGACTTTTAAATATCCATCGCCTGATTATCTAAACACAAAAAAGGAACCGGATCCATGCTGTAACCAACTTTATACATACATAATTACACATACATATGTATATAGATACATACATTTATGTGTTGTTCTTCTCTATTTTTCTAATTTTCCTAAATACTTACATTAATCTTATATGATTTTAACTTCTTGATTACTGTAGACTCTTTCTTTTTTATTTTTTATAGATTAAGATTTTTGTCGCAGCAGCAGCAACAGTGTTAATTGGTTCATTCGTTGAACATTAATTTTTATACCAAATTCTTAGTATGCGGCTGACTTTTAGGAATAGCTATATTAAGAAGATTAATTTCTGTGTTAAATTTGTGGCAAAAATATTGAAACAAAATTATAACAAAGTGTTTTATAAGTTGACTTTTTGATTTGAGGTCATTAAATGGCATTAGTTCCTTTATGTGAAAAAAATAAATGTTTATAGGTTTTAAATTGTAATTTATGTCTTTCGATTAAATTGAATTATTGTTGGTGATATAAAAATGTCATAATAAATAGTAGGAATACATTCGTTGTATTGTGTGAACACTATATCTGATTGATTGAAAAATTTATTACTTTTTTATGTGTTTTTTTTGTGAAATCCAGTTTGCCGAGGTAACACTAACATGGAGGGACAGACGGACATCGCTCAATCGACTTCGCTATTCATAAGATTTCAGAATATATATATATATACTTTATGGGGTCGAAAATAGATATTGTAAAAGATCCGGAAGCAGTATGTTTTATATCATAGCGCCTCTGTGCTAATACATCTTAATTACATAGGACTTGAACTACTTCTAACTTAATAAGTTCACACCAACCAGCACATATTATTTTGTCAAACAAAGTTTGGCCACCTTTAAAGCTTTTAATGAAAACTTCTTACCAGTTTCAATAAGTTTCTATAGCTTTTAAATAATTAATTATCAGCATCCTTTTAAAACCTTTTCAGAATTTATTAACCTTTCTCTTTCTGTATTGAACTGCCCAAACTTCTGAATTATATTTTTTTTATTTTTATACATTAAAAAAGAACTTAAGCAAATAAAATTTTGCAAAAATTTATTACATCAATTATTCTCCTGTCAACCTTTAATTTTATACATATTTTATTCTTAACAAAAAACTTTGGTCAAAATGAAATCTTGCTGCCATAAAAAAAATTGAAGAAATAACATTGCCAGCAACAACAATGATCTTTGTCAACATCATTGTCATCTTCCTCAATTCACGAGGTGTTCATTTCTGTTTACATTCAATTCAATTTCATTCATACAAAAAATGTATTTGTGTTGCTCACTGTTGCATGGCCTACTGTTGCTGCAGGTCGTCTACAAGCAGATAACATTTGCATGCCACCATATTAAATGGAATGTGTACAACATAAGTAACAGTTGCTTTTGAAAATATGATCAATGGACATTAAAATATTGCCATTAATAGTATTGCAGAAAGGTTTAGTCCATTCGTTTAAAAAATAAAGTAATATGCATATTTTTGGCGCATATTTTGTGTTTAACTTTGGCTCGATCTGTTGCTTTTTGTAATCTTTAACCGTTTAATTATGACAAGTGTCCTGTCCGTATGCAGCAAGGTGCATAAATACTGACTTGAACATTCCACACAACCAACTGCATGGTTACAAAAAGAACTAAATAAATTTTATGGTGGCTCAGTTTGTCGCACAAGTGCTAAAGGGCGCGCAATTGTTTAGCCTTTGTGTAACATTATCTTAAATCGACATTTGTTCATAACCAGAGGGTGTTTCTCTGCTCCCTTCCCTTTCTTCTTTTGCTTTCAGTTTTCTTTAGTTCGTTTATAATTATGTGTCAGTACTTGTAACTTAAATGCGCGTGTTAACAGACGTTGCACATGCGCACCAAATTCTTTTATATTACGTATCAGCAGCATATGTTTTCCCATTGTTTTACGTTTTTGACACTAATTGAAATGTACGAAATTTCAATAAAAACCATAAATTTTCTTTTAAAGAAATGCACGTACTCGTAATACTTGATAACAATACGAAATTAAAGTTGCACCCTTAAAAGTTAGGGCGGAATATTTATTGATATTTTGTCATAATGAAAATTTAATAATTTGTCTGTCAATGATTACACAGGTGATTTTTATGCATTTGTCAGATGCGTTTAGTAGGTTAAAATTGTTCAAGACTGATGCATAAATACACATGCGAAGTGTTTTGAAGTTGCAACAAAATATTTAATTGTTTATGACTCTTTTAAAATTCGAAACAATGTAAAACATTGCAATTGTAGAGTAAAAAATTACGATATTAAAAAATACTTACTTACATTATAAATTTGTTAAAGTTTTAACATATGAATACTCTTAATTTGATTTAGGTATTCGTATATTAATTTTTAAATTTATTAAAAAAGTATAAATTAAAAAATTTTTGCGGAAGTTTTTAAAGAAACCAATAAAAATTAAGCACTAGCAGTAACACTAGTCTTCACTATTCTTAATTAATTAAAGATAGGGTCAGATTAGTCAAATATTTGACCAAAATGTTTATGTTTCTCAAATACTTGCTACACTGTGAGACAAATGGTAGGGGTCAGTGATCGGGAAGGGTTTAAACTACCGGGAAAAGTTATATCGGTAAAAAAAAGAAGTTATACGTGTCCCGGCGTTTCGCTCGATTTCCATCGATTTTCATGATCCATATCTCATTTCGTTTAATGTTTATGTGACTTTGCGTGAAAGTAATAGGAATTGACACTTTTTTCGTTTTGGATTTTTTATGAATTTAAAAAATAAAAAAAATTAATATTTTAGGCATAAAATATATAATTATATCAATAATTAGGGTTGAAAAGTAGAACAATAATTATTCAATGTTGAATAATTATTATAGGTTGAGTAAAGATAAAATATAAAGGTAATTAGTTTCTTTTCAATATATGTATGTACATGTGTAATTATGTTAATTTATTGTACAATTCAGAAATTTTGTTGCTTACCAAGCTAAGTGCAATTTTTCAATAATAAATGTGTAGATTTTTATAAAATATGTATAAATGTTGAATTTTTCAGGAATAAAATATGTAAGCAGAACCAATGTTTAGTTGCTACACGAGTTGTTGAAAAGGCAAGTAGTAAAAAGGAAGTGAATTCATTTTGTTTTCAGGAACCCTCGGTTTCTCTTTTTTAAAGAAAAAACGAAGATGTTTTTATTTGACAATTGGAAAGTACTAAATTTGCAGTGTGTGCTACTCAACATTGATTTTGCTTTGTACTTATGATTAGTTATGTTACATTTCATGGCATTGATTTGAAACTTATAAAAATTCTTAATAATTTTTCAATGTCTAATATTTGTTTAGACAAATTTGTTTGAGCAAAATCGGTTCTCGTGGTTCTAGTGGTTCTCGAGTTATGTCAAAAAAAAAGACCACCAAAGGTGACAATTTCCCCTATATGATAGTTACTAACTTCAATTCGATATATCTTTATTCCTGGACGTGACCCAGTGAAACGCCGGGGCAGGTATAACTTCTTTTTTACCGATATAAAATTTCCTGTTGGTTTTACCCCATCCCGATTTTTACTGTCGCATAGTGTTATAAGATCCTACTCAATATTAAAGATAAGATATCACAATTATTGTATTATAAATCGTCATTCGTAGGGCCACGTGTTAGGAAATATTAAATGAAAATTTAAAAAAAAATAGTGGTTACATTTTTTTTAGTTAAATCTTTTATTAATTTGACCGCACTTTAACAAATAATTAAAAGAATTGCTTGCACTGGTAATTGCTCCAAGTGTTATGCATAAGTAACTTGATTTCAATATATTTTAAATTGTTTAGAAAATCCGCGGATTCGCTTCTGGGAGAAACAATAAATTAGTGGCTATTAAATTAAAAGAAGATAACTCGCTTATATAGAAGGAGTAGTGGAGTAGTCTGTGGATGGTTAAGGTTACTAAACAAGGCATCGAGTAGTTCATGTCTCGCCGGAGTAACACAGTACTGTTGCGTGGATGGCTGCGTTTGTAGTAATAACGCATGTTTAGTAAATACGAGACCATAGAGTTCACAAGACCGTAGGATCAAGAAGTATAACCTGATAAAGCCACAAATTAAGAATACAGAAGTTAGGCACAGTGGTATTTGCAATCAAAAGAATCCGTACGTTTGTTCTTAAAAGAGAAAATATTTAACAATATTTATTTTCAATTTAATAAAATCAAATTATGTAACGGACTGAGTTAAGTTTGTGTTTTTGAAAATATAATTGGTTTTACTGATAATAATTACTATTCTATTGTAGACTGCTCATCTTCTAAAATTAGATCTCAAGTACTTGATAGCCAATTTCATCCAGAGATAAATAATTTATGTATAAAACAGAAACAAAAAAGAATGCGTAAAAACGTAAAAGTGGCTTTCGATTTGTGATCGATTACAATTGGTTTTCTTTAAAAAGTTTTTACACTAAAGCAAACTCCTAAATTACATATGAAGTATGAGGTTCTATTGAAGCCTTTACGTTAACGAATTTGCAAATCTCAAGTTTTAAACTGAGAACCCAAAATGCAAAAACAAACTTGCATGTATTTAAAGTTAAATATTGATATGTAAATTAAATATCAAGGTCATTATTTGCTACCTTTCAAGCACCTGTCAGTGAGTGCAGTTCGGTGACGTCAACGTTTTGTTAAACTAAAAATTATTTTCAAAAATTAATAAAAACCATAAATATTTATATCTTTAATGTCCTTATGCTAGTTTATATTATTAAAAGACGTCAATCATCAGCTATTTTTTTAACTTCACAATTTTTTCCAATTGATGATGACAAATCATTCATAATTGCTGTCAACACTTTTGCCGTTGCGGTTCGTTAAAAGCACTAAAACACACACAAAATGACAATTTAAATATTTTTTATATTAAATTATTTATGTAAGTATTTGTTCATCTTCTTTTTTTTGCGAAAAAATGTCTCTTCAACGTTTATAAGGATTAAATTATTAAATATTTACAATTCCATTAAAAATGTACTGAAAAAGATTTATAAGAATTGTTGGTTAATTATAAAAACGATTTATTTTTATACTCTATACTGATGGGTGAAAAGATCAGGGAAAAAATTAATTTTAAACAAGACGAAAGAAGTCAATATGACAACAACAACAAAAACAACCCCATCACACTCAACGCATGAAAAAAGCAGTGAAATAAATTAAACAAATTGCTCGCACCTTGGCCACAATAATTTGCCAACGTTTCAACACATTTGTTGTTAATTTTAAGATGCCTCATAAATAGAATTGAGAAAATGGTTTATTTTCCATATTGTTTGCACAAGGAATTATTTTGTGTATAATTGTTCCTTAAGTCTTTTGTCTGTTTGATTTTTATTCTTTTCTCAGGCAGAACTTGCAAGAAGTTAAATCATTAAGTAATTTTAGTAGTAATTTAAGTATTTTTTAGATGGTTATTCCTTACTAAAGACACTGTCGAAAAAGTTATCCATCTGCATCATTTAAGGCTTAAAAACTCCCAAATAATAAATAATATAAAGATTTGCGTTAGTTGACAAGAAAGGAGACAAAAAAGGAGAAAGATAGAGGAGAAAATGCTTCTTCATTTTCAATTCAGCTCTGCCCGCCTTATGTTGTTGTTCAGACTTGGTGGATTAAGAAGCAAATAGCCATTTTATTAGTTATTTTACTTCGCTGGCGAATGTACTATGAAGAAGTGTCAACGAAGGGGGCTGCGTGCTGCAATGTAAATTCCTAATATTTATTTGTAGCATTAAACAGAAAAATATTTATTTTTATTTTTTGATTGCCGCAGGGGTTGAACCCTGGCCAACCACAAGATTTGTAGTCAACGTGCACTACCATGACTACAGCAGCTGGTAAATAACACATTAGCTGAGTAACGTCTATTCCCCATGATTTGAATTAAAACTATACCGCGTTACTTACCCTGAGTAGCCATAGTAATAACCAACGAGTATACAGAGGTGTCACGAGACTATAGTCGTCTCGTTATTTCTATGCATCTCTTTCTTGACATCCTATCGACTTCAATTTTGTTTTGATTTGTGTTTCTGGCGCATGAGAAAATTAAATGTTTTATTATAGGCAAAAATAAGGGTGGGTTTTATGAATATTATTATGCCTTGTTCATAACAATATTGCACTATATTTGTCTCTTTCTTGAGAACCTGCAGAAAACCTGATTATATTGTTTTTCATGTGCCAAGGGTTTCACCTCTGTATGCTTAGTGGTAATAACCGTACAGTAACTCGGCGGGGCTACCGTATAATATTAAACCAAAAAATTAAGAAGTTGCCACAGAGTTTTTTAAGTTGGTACACTAATAAAAAAATTGACTAAAGTTCTTTTTATCAAAATCGGCGTAAGGCCAAGCCCATATTCTAATATTTAAAAAGGGATATCATATTTTTACTATTTAGTTAGTTAGTTAGGAGTAGCAGCCTCTTACGACGAAGCTCACTTGAGCACAATCGAATGGGCCGTTGTGATACCACAAGGAAGACGGCGCAACTCCCCTTATCCAGTTTAGAACCATTAAGATTCCCGGATGAACTTCGCTATGTCCCCTATAGAGTGAGATGATAGCTCCGAAAGAGTTCCGAAGAACGGAGAGCCCAGAATTCTAAATCTTCTTCGAGCCAGGGATGGGCAGTGGCACAGGCGGTGCAGTTCGGTCTCATTTTTACTATTTAATAAATTAAAAATTATTAAAACCTCCGTTTGTCAGACGCATAATATTAGAAGGGAGAATTTTAATTGTAATTTGGATAAGGACACTAGGTCCTTCCACGTATCCTTTATCTTAAAATTGCTATAAAACATACCAAAATCATCCGATTTTCATTCGCACAGAATTTAAAATTATAATAAACGAAATTATCGTTGGATCGCTCTATCAAAGAAGAGCTGCCATCGCCCTTCAGTATTAACACGTTTTTTCTTGGTTCCTAAATATTTAAATGATTACACTTACAGCAACCAAAAAACACACAAAAACACATTAGTCTTCCAGTCTTTTTTTGCATGAAGGTATATTAAAAATGACCTTGGCGACAAAACAAGCGAATAAAGAGTTCATTAAAAGAAAATTTTTTCATTATGTCAGACCTGATATGGCAACATTTTTCGCATGCTTTCGATTGTCAACAGAATTCTTAGTTACCGATCCATAAACTTGGAAAGAGCGTGGCTATGGTAATGTGCTGTTCCGCCACGATTAGACAAACATATTTCAGGTTCATGTCGTCACCTTTAATTGGAAAAATTATTTATTGATTCATAAAAATAAATTAATTTTGAGTTAAATTATTTTTGCCTTGATTTCTTTCTTATTAGATATCAGCTTTCGCATGCTGATAAAAGATGTAGCGATGCACAAAACGCAGCATTACATTCTGCTGGTGTCTAATTTTTCATGTTTTCTTTGGAAAACGAAAATAATTTTTCTATCTTAAAAATTACACTGTTCTGCACGAAAATCCTCCTTCAAACCAAAACTTGCTTTTTTACTGTTTTTAAATGTGCTGAACACGAATTTGAAGTCAGATTCTGTCTATCACGCACAGTTTCTTGAGAAATACTAGTTTTTTACCCAAAAATGTAAGTTTTTTGGCATCAAAACATAGTGAAAAATATTCAAAAGTCCGATGATTTTAAACGCAATGAAGTACATTTGAACGAAAAAAAATTTGATGGGCATATTACAAGTGGTTGAAGAATTATGGCTAAAAGTTTTTTTTTCTTCTAGAATTTGATCATTACTCTCGAGGCTTTCCCTAAACGCACTTATTTGGTTATTCAGTTGTGCTATTATTGCTTTGGGAACAGTTCACTTTTTCTGTGTAATGTCACGACAGTCTATAAATAAGCCCAATTCCTTTTGCTATGTTTGTGGTAAAGTCACATTCAAGTTTACTCAGAAACCTCTGACTCCGCTGAGGAAGGCATACGAGTTATACTTTGGATGTAAAGTAAGTCATCAGGACAAATCCTGGGCTCCTAAAATATGCTGTAGTTCATGCTCACGTTCTCTGACTGGTTGGCCAAATGGGACACATAAGTCAATGCCATTTGCAGTTCCCATGATATGGCGAGAACCTACAAATCACGTGACCGATTGCTATTTTTGCATGACCACAATCTCATTCAAGAGCAAAACAGAAAATTGTTATCCCAACATCCCCTCTGCCATGAGACCAGCTCCACATGATGCCTCCATGCCCATGCCACAAATGAACTAAAGGCAAAATTAATTTAATTAATTTTTTATAATACGAGGGCTGCTCTATATATTTCTGGCCTAATAGTGAAAATGCGAATATTTATAATCAAAAATGGTTTTATTGTTTTTCAAAGTATTCTCCAGCATGATTTATACACTTTTGCATGCGCTCAAACCAGTTGTCGAAGCACTTTTTCCACTCCGATTGAGACACCTCTAAAACGTGGTTTTTTAAACACTTCAACAGCTTCTTCTGGCGACGAAAATCGTTGACCACGCATTTTTTTCTTGATGTGCGGAAACAAGAAGAAGTCATTAGGTGCCAAGTCAGGACTGTACGACGGATGACCCATTAATTCGACGTTTTGGCCGGTCAAAAACGCTCTGGTTTGAGCCGATGTGTGAGAGCTCGCATTGTCATGGTGAACAATGATTCGTCTTCTCTTGTTGGTTTTTCGAATTTCTCCGATGACTTCAGGCAAACAAATTGTAGTGTACCACTCAGAAGTGACCGTCCAGGCGACCATTTGCTTCGATGTGCTTCTTCCACGAACAACTTTCGTTGGATTTTGCTCGTCTTAGAAGACCCACACGGTCGATTGTTGTTTCGTTTCGGGCTCATACGCATAGATCCATGATTCATCACCTGTGACGATCTTACAAACGTTTTTTGAAGCACCGCAATCGTATTTTTACAACATTTCTTTGCACCAATCGACACGAGCCTTTTTTTGAGCGACTTTCTTTTTTACCTTTTTTACGGCCAGGTGTTCATGCAGTATCGAATGTATGCTGGTGGAAGAAATGTCCAAGGATGTCTCTATCTCTCGGTATGTCGCATGTCGATCTTGCATTATGAGTTCACGCACGGCATCAATGTTCTCTGGCACAACAGCCGTTTTTGGACGACCTTCACGAAATTCGTCTTTGAGCGAGCTTCGGCCACGATTAAATTCATTATACCAATTTTTCACAGTGCTATATGATGGTGCTTCATCGCCATACAAATATTTAAGTTCATCAATGCACTCTTGTCGTGATAATCCACGTCGAAAGTTGTGAAAAATGATGGCACGAAAATGTTCACGAGTTAATTCCATTTTTTTCTATATTAATTTTTTCAAGTCACTGTAAACAACACAAATAATGGTCGCACATCAAAAGGTTTTCAGTACGATTATGCTTAAAAATGACAAACTTTCCAATGGAAACGTCAGATTGCATTCATAAAGAAATTTTTGCAAAATTCTTAAAAATGATTTCTTCCTTTAGACAACTGGCCATCGTCGTAATTGTTTGCAATTTATGATATGATTATGTTCATAATTTTCAAGCGAAATGAATAGTCTCCCTTGATTTTCCTCTTACTCTTAATGGCTCTCTTTGTTTTTTTTTTTTTTTTGTTCTTGCTGTTCATACAGATCACTTAATTGTTGGAAAATTCTTTAACGTTGTGATTTGTGCAGTTGTTGCTTTTGCCATTAACATTTAGGAATTGTTTATGTGCTTTTTGACCCACAAGGTGTTTACATTTCATTTGGGTCTTGATCTCTAGGTTTTCTTATTGTTATTGTTCTTTACAGGCCATTATATATGATTATTGTTCGAGCAAAATGTTGTTCTTCAAAGAAACGTACGAATATTTATGATTCTGGTTTTTTTATTTGAAAAGAAAAAGTAGCAGAGATTTAAAATGGGGTTTTTTTAAAGAAATTCTATTTCATTTTCTAATCCGATAAGAAGAATATCAAATTCTTTTAAAACTTTAAATCTTTTAAATAATTTAATACCAATTTATTGGTCGTTAATGTCATTGGCTATATCTATTAGCAATTAGTTGACATGATTTTTCATTAATTGTGTGGTTGTGCCACGAATAGACTTTGTATATTTATTTCATACAATAAATTTGATTTTTTTTTTTTTTTTGTATTTTTTAATTTAATGTCTCGCGAAGTCAAAAGTATACAACCTCTAAGAAAATAAAACTAGACCATTTTTACAACACTTAACGAAAACACGACACATGGTTTAATAGGCCATTAGTAGATAAAGACGTGTGACAACATAAAAATTCATGGCAACCGTATATTTTAAAATTTAAACGGTAGAGAACTAAAAAAGCAGCAAATGTTTTGGGGTGTAAATTAAACATAAATAAATTTACACCTTCCTCGTTGTCGTTAGTTAACATCAAATTTAGGAATAAATAAAATTGGTCGAACAAAAAATGCTTTATAAAATTATCAAACTGCTTAAGAAAGTACAATCAATGTTAATTAAACACTAAATGTTGCTTTTTTCTTTATTTTGTGCCTCATTTCTGGATCAATTTTGAAAATTTCTTTTTTATTTAAAAGGAGGTTCCAATACAACAAACATGTTTGTATGTGTTTTATTAATCGTAAAGGGCACAACTTCGTGTCCCCAAAGCTCCCAATGGCAAAAAGTAATACAAAAATAAATCTAAAGATTAAAGGGTGTCCCCATAGGTGACGTGGGCGGGCCTATGTTTTAAACCGTTATAGACAAAAGCTTGCAAATTGGACACAATGTCGGTTTGCTATGATTATTATTAATATTTTAAATTATAAATTAAAGGGTGTCCCACTAGTTCATATGATTTAATGTACACAGCCATACTTTTGAACGGTTGAGACAGACGCTTGAAATTTACAACGAAACTGTATTGCTAACTCCGCTATAACAACAAGTTTAAAATTTGGATTTTGAAATTAAAGGGTGTCCCAATAATTAGTGTAACCTTATGTATGTATCCAAGCTGTTGAACAGTTGTAGACAGACAGCAGAAACTTACAATTACTAAGTCCGCAAAAACAACAAGTTTGAAAAATTGAATTAAAGGGTGTTTTAAAAATTAATGTAATTTGTCCTATATGGCCGTACCTTTTTAACTATTATATAAAAACACTTGAAAAGAAGAGAGAATATCCACTAATTTGTTTGGTATAAGAAGAATTATAAATATTTTAAATTATAAATTAAAGGGTGTTACAATAGTTGGTGGAATTTGATGTATATAGCCAAACTGTTGAACCGTTATTGACAGACGGTTGCAATTTACAAAGAACCTGATTGCTAAGTCTACTACAACAGCCAGTAAAAAAATTTAAATTTGAAAATTAAAGGGTGCCCCTATAGTTGCTGTTACTTAATGTATATTACCAAACTCTTAAACAATTGTAGACAGACAGTTAAAATTAACAAGGATCTGTAATGCAAAGTCTGCTATAACAAGTATAAAGTTTGTAGATGGAATATAAGGGGGACCCAATAGTTAATGCAGTTTCATGTATGTGTCCATACTTTTGAACCGTCATAGGCAGACAAATTAAATCAGTTTTATAGCCGGTTTTTTTTTAATTATTATTTTTGTGTTATTTGTGTTAGCGTTAAGTGTCAAGGAGTATCAAAGTGTTTGTTTACTTAATGACGCTTTTAATAGTTCCATACTATAAAAACACGAAAAAAAGACAAGTATTATATAACTTTAAAAAAAAAATTTATCTATGATAAACACAAAACAATGTTGAATTAATTCCTTATGGAATCCACAGCTTCAATTAATATAATTTTTATTGACTCCAAAAAAATTTTTGTGAGTTCTAAAACACAAATTAAGAAATTAATCTCTTTGTTATGTTTCTAAAGCTGCTGTCCCTTTTTCAATATCCTCAAATTTTTACTATCCTTGCCCTATAAGAACAGTGACCATCATTTCATCCATCAAATGACAATCACTGAAGATGGAAATGTTAATCACGGCATAGAACAAAGTTTCTATCACATTCTTAGTAGGAAAATGAAAGAAAAATTATGTAAGCATTTGTATACGCGTGATGTCTGTAGCAAACAACGTTGCCAGTGACTTTTTACAAAATGCATGATGCAAATTTTTCATGATCTTTGGAAAATATTTAATTGCAAAACTTTTTCTAAGCTGCATTTTAAACTTTGTTAAGCTAAAACTTAGAATTAATTAAAAATATATATTTCATTTTAATTTAATAACACAAGCAGTACAACGGCAACGCTGTTTCAGTGTCAAATTAGTGCAAATATGTTAGTAGAAAATTGTGTAGGCATAAGTTTCGCTCACTCAATTCTTGCTGGGTAATTTCTTTTTTAGCTGTAGGAAAGTGAATGACTACTGGTCATGCAATATTTAGCGTCGAATCTGGATACAGGGAAGAATACTGGAAGAGAGTGCTGAAAGTTTATTCTAAATGCGAGTTGTTGACTAAAGACCAAATTTGTTCTGCAATGCTTTGTGCGATTTACTGGCACACTGACCTTATTAAATATCGTATTACACGTGTTCTTGATGCTGCTATTACTTGGTTTTTTGAGACTAGATTGCAAGATAAGATGTTCGAAGCCACTGATCCCTTAAGTACTTGTGCCATAGTCACTGGTACCCCGCAGAGACCACGATACCTTCGGGGAGTAACGTATTGGCAAAGCAACTGTGTTCAAGGCGACTGAGTCCGCCAATAGTGCAGTAAGTTTAGAGAGGAGTCAGAAAGAAATTTGAGCATGTTCCCCCTTTCGATCTTGGCCGGCTTATGTTTTGCCGTATTGCTCCTTCTGCTGGAACTAGGAACTTGGCGTTTTACTGAATGTATATGAATGGGAATGTCGCTGTCATATTTCAGAGAATAAAAGAGTTGGAAATTTAACAGAAAAGATCATTTAGAAAAATGACAAATAGAGTTGAGAATCTAATTGAACCTAGAGCCAAAAAGGCTATCGACCATTTAGTTATCCCCTTATCATAATTGGTGCTTTTATTTAAAATAAGATTTTACTTCAACATATTTCATTGTGGTATCGATACAAGAGTGAAACCAAACTCATATTACGCCGCACATTTAGTGATTTAATAGACTTTGACATTCTTCTGTAATAAATAACCATATTTCCCTCTTCATCACTTGCTCTTGATTCTAACTTCATTGAAATATTACACGAAAATATCATTTTTTGATCCAGTGGAAATCCTTTCCTTTGACTTTCATTTAAAACTCCCATTATTCTTCAAATACCATTTGAAAATCTATTGAAAGCTTTTCGCTTTTTATGAAAGTTTTTCATTATATCAAGATTTTTTAAAATATTCTTTCTAGATATTAATTTCGATCAAATGTTTCCCTAAACTTAAATCCCCTTCTAAAATTAAAATATCATTTACATTTTGTTATTTATTTATTTTTTTAATTTGATAAAACCATACACACTTAAAAGCAAAAAAAAAAAAGTTGAAATACAAATAAAAAACAAAAATATGAGACAACTTGAATGGCTGAACATTAATAGTAAAGAAAACACCCACAAAATCCGAATTTCCTGAAAATGTTTCAAATAAAAATGTTAATTTCCTAGAAATAAATACGAAAAAACCAACAACAACAAAAGTTGCTTAAAATCACAACACATGGCATTAAAATTTAAAAAAAACAACAAAATTGGAATTTTTGAAAGCCAGAAAAAAAGCAACAAAGTTTGTATTAAATTGTAGTTTGTAGCTTGTTTGCATGAGAATTTGTGAACAGCATCAGCAACAACAACAACTACAAAAATATTTTATAACTTTGACAAATTTCCAACGGCTGTTGTTGGCATCATCCGAAGTAGCGGCAGCAAAAAAAAACTGTTACAACAAATTTATGGCAACAAACAAATAAATGAACCAAACCAGCCAACAAGAAAAAGAAAACGCCATCAATGAACAACTCAATGGAACACAGAACGAATAAATGTTGTTTGTGCACCACCGAAAAAAATGTCAAAAATTACAACAAATCGTAAAACATTTTAGGTGGCATTAAGTAGCAACATAAATAAGTATTTTTAACGCATGACTTTTTGTGGATGAAAAAATTTACAAAACAAATGGAAACAATTCTCTGTACCCTACACTCTACACTTTATTAAATATGTAGGTTTGTGTGTATATTATTCCATTATTAGTCTCTTGTTTATCATAATTATATACATGGGGTCACCCAAAATAAGGCTTTTTATAAGATTTGATTTTAGAATCGGCTTCAATTTTCTGCAATAGTTTGGTAAAATAAAAATAACAAAACTGTTATTCGATTACTTTTACGAGGAGAAGTCATTCTTGTTCTTTCCCGCAACGTAATATAATTTTTTAAGTCCAGAACTTCAGTGGAAACAAAAGTTATTATTTAATCAGTATAATTCAGGCAAAAAAAACCGACTTTAAAACATATTTCATCTGTCTGCCTATAATGCTTCAAAAGTATGGCTACATACATGAAATTGCATTAACTATTGGGACCCCTTTATATTCCATTTTCAAACTTTATACTTGTTATAGCAGACTTAGCACTACAGCTCCTTGTCTACAATTGTACAACAGTTTGGCAATAAACATTAAATTACAGCAACTATAGGGAAACCCTTTAATTTCCAAATTCAAATTTTGTACTTGCTGTTGTAGTAGACTTAGCCATCAGGTTCTTTGTAAATTTCAACCATTTGTCTATAAAAGTTTAACAGTTTGGCCATTTACCTTAAATTACATCAACTATTGTAACACCCTTTAATTTACAACTTAAAATATTTATACTTCTTACTATACTAAGCAAAGTAGTAGACATTCTGTCTAATTTTGAAGTGTTTGTATTAAACGGTTAAGAAGATGCGGTCATATAGGTCAAATTATATTAATTTTGGGAACACCCTTTAATTTCTAATTTCAAATTTTAAACTTGTTGTTATAGCGGACTTAGCAATACAGATTGTATGTAAATTTCAAGCGTCTGTCGACGACTTTTCCAATGTTTGACCACAAACATCAAACTAAATGAACTATTGGGGCACCCTGTAATTTATAATTACGAATATTAATACTTGTTACTAAAACGATCATATCAGTCGACATTCTGTAAAATTTGCAAGCATTTGTCTATAAATGTTAAAAATAAAGGCCAATGTAGGTCAATTTACATCAATTATGGAAACACCCTTTAATTTCTAAATTGATATTATAAACTTATTGATATAGCGTACATTGCAACACAGGTCCTTTTTAAGTTTCAGCTATCTGCCTATAACGGTTCAAAAGTTTGGCCACATATATAAAATTTAATTTACTATTGGGACACCCTTTAATTTATACTTGATATAATAACGTATATAATAATCGATATTCTGTCCAATTTTCAAGCGTTTGTCTATAACAGTTAAAAAGATAGGTTCATATAGGTCAGTTTACGTCACATATGGGATCACCCTTTATTTAGATTTTTGTATTACTTTTTGTTATTACGAGCTATAGTAATAGGCAGTCACATTAAATTTTTATGTATGTATGTTGTATAGGGACCACCTTTAATTTTTAAGATTATGAACCCTTTTTAAATTACAAAATAATTTTCAAAATCGGTTCAGAAATAACTGAGTTCTGCAGGCACAAACATTAAAAAAGCTTCTCTTTTTTTGAAGTCGGTTAAAAGGGACAAAATGTTTTTGTTTGTTTATGGGAATGCTATCACACCAGTGGACCGATCTTTCTGTAATTTTCACAGTTTGTTATCAGATATTCGTTTAGTGCCTACCAGAGAACTGCAAGAGTGTCTGTTTTTAATACTCTAAGTATACTCATCTTAAATGCGGTTGCGGTGTGATCGCCACCGCATTTCTTAAGTGCGAGTATTTACTATACCCATCCATTTGAGTATAAGTGTCTACCATACTCAAGTAAAATGTTTGCGATGCTGGCTTTACTTTATTCGTACTCATACTCACAACAAACACCAAGAGAGAGATTTTAACGTGTGTAGTGAGAGGAAAACAGAGTTATCAGATCAGAATTATTAAATCAAACACAATATCAAAAGTCGCCAATGACTAAATTAGCTTACATACTTCTTTGAAATTATGAAAGTTTATTTAATATATAACAGAAAATAAATTTAATAGAACCCGTAAAATTCGCCATATTTTCATTTATTAAAAACACAACAATAGTTTACTAATAACTCAAGAATAGTTCATTGTTTATTATATTACGTTGTTGTTAGGGTTTTTTTTTTTTTAAGTCACACAGGATAGAAATTTAAAAATTCTATTCTTTAAGCAAATACATTTTTTTAAATTAATAAATAGGTATAAAAGCAAAAATTATATTTAACAAAATAAAATATGTAAACTAAAAAGTTTATTTTATTTATTATTATTTATGAGGTCTATGTCTATTCAGTCAATGCAATATTACATCTGCGTATATACAGTTTTGTTAAAACTAAAAAAATTAAGTAATTTTCCTTTTATTCACGGATTCATTTTATCATTTTGTTTTCCTTAATACCGTTAGTAGCACGTTTATGACAACAAGGCGCATAAACTGAAAATAATTGTTCATAAAAAACAGCAACAAAATAAGTATATCTGCTTTAAATAGTGTACAAAAGCTGTGTCTTTAAGCGGTTTTTATTGCATTTTATTCATTAAATATGTGTTGTATTTCATACCTATGAAAACGGTTGTTGTCTGTTTTTCTGTTTATAATGTTTAAGCAATAGATTTGATCAAATTTTGTTTTTTTTATTGTTTATAAATAGATCTGCATACAATGCAATATTTCACAAAACGGCAGTAAAAAACTTTAATAGGGTAAAAATGTGGCAACGTTGTTTACAAATAAAGAGAATTAAAAAATTCTCGCGTACGAGTATAAAAAATACTTAAAATTCTGATTGCGATATTTTTGATACTCGTTTTTACAGAAATGGGTAAAATAAACACCGCAACTTTTTATTGCGGTGTTTTAAATACTTGAGTATGAAAAGTATAGAGTAAGTATAGAGTAACTATGCGGTGTACTCATGGGTTGCGATGTACTTGTGCAGTTCTCTGGTGCCTACCTTTACGGTGTCAAAATCAAATGTTCTAAAGGAATACCCTTTTTAGTTTTATTTTTATTGTAAAGGGCACACACTTTACGTAATTGTATTAAATATCTTCTTATAACAGATTAGAAGATGGAGCCATATATGTAAAATGCATGTCTCTAGGCAACACTCCTCATTTGTCGTTTACTTGCAGTATCAGCGAACATAGTTCTACGTAATAAGGCCATATACGTAAAAATTACATCTCTTTGGGAAAACTCTTTGATTTTTAACTTTATTTTATTAAAATATGGTTAAATTAAAATTTTTTAATTAAATTTACTTTTTTATGGCAGCATATTTTTATTCACCTTCCACCTTTGCAACTAAAACAATCAGTTAACATTTTTTTACAAACTTTCCAGCTCTGTACTTCACTGTATAGTGACTCATTACTTCACATAACATCATGAAACGTTTAACTTTAGGGTAAAATTTAGTCTAACTACTCCTTAAATAAAATTGCTGCTCCTAAACTAAAGTTTCCGGATGTTCGTGCAAAATTTATATTTAAAAATTCTACTTAATTTTTTTTATTACAAACACTTTAAGACAATTTTTGATTTCTATGTTTGTTTCAAGATCGAACTTCTCATTTTATATTTTCATTTTTTGTTTAGTTTTGTTTGTGTGTGGCTTTTTTGGCGGATATGTGCTTCCATGCCGCCATATGCTAAATTAAATGTCGCCAAATAACTTTGTAGAGATTTTTTGCTTCAAGTGTCGTAATCATCCTTCTACGAATGGGCCATCTTCGCACCCGAAAACACTGAAACCGCAATAAAAAAAAAGAGCAAACAGGAATGAAAAAATCTCTGTGCGTAAATAAAACAAAAGTTGTTTCATTAGATTAATGGTTGACTTTATTTCTTTTGGTTTTTTGTTGTATTTGTTTTCTTTAATGTGATTTTTTATTTGCAGCTTCCGTTGTACCGGAAATTGTTATGTATTTAGTTTTAAAACAAAATCATGACTCTTTAATATGGCAATTAATAAAGATATAAAATATGAAGAAAAAAAACACAGATGTAGAATTATTTTAATGAGATTAAAACGAACGAACAAATGTGACCATATTAAAGGAATTCATTAAAGTTTTTGAACTTTTGAAGAAAGTCAGCGATGTTTCAAAAGATGTTAATCGTTGCACTTTTCATTGAATAAAATAAATGAAAAATTTCCGCTTAGAAATTGCCACATTGGCATTATTGGAGCGAAATTGGAATTTGACGCAGCGAATCGAGACATTTGCTGGTTGCATTAACCGTAAGACAAACCGTTACAAATTAAATATTAAAAAATATTTAGCAAAAACAAATCGCACACAAAATCTGACGACAAACTAAAAACAAAAGGAGGAGGTAACACAGTGTCAATCGGATATAAAAGGCCTTACAACCAAATTTTAATTAGCGCGTAACAGCCATACCTAAATTAATACGGAACGTTTTCTTCCGCATTAGAGCTGCAAAACAACCGATAGTGCTATCGATAATATCGATAGTTTTATTTTTGGTATTTTTTCCGATAGCGATAATATCGGATATCGCAATAATCTATCAAAACTACAGTATCGATTGTTTATAAGCAAAATATCGAAACTATCGAATGTGCCGACTATCGATAGTTTTGCTTCTCTATTCCGCATAGCTTTAACGCTGAAATACCATACCTAAACAAAAGTGACAACACTATTTCAAAATGATAAAAAACAGTGTTGCCAATAATAAAGGCTTAAATCTAGTTTACGGACGCAAAAAATATTACCTCCCCAATGATTCAAGTATTCCGCTATAAAATAATTGAGTTATGCCATATTACACATACAATCTTTGAAAATCCGTAGCTGCGAAACTACTTAAAATTGCGTTTATTCCCCGTAGACAGCTTTCTTTTCATTTTTGAACTGCGTCTGTACCAGATTGTGTTGCGTTTATTTAGGTTTAGCTGTTAGAAGCGTATTTTTCGTTATACATACTCTTTTCTCATTTAAACTTTTCACAATACAGTAGAAATGGTATATAAGCACATCTCGAACAATAATTAGGCGCTTTAAAGAAACTATTGGCGTTTTCTTTTCTGACAAAAATGTTGCATAAGTTCAAATTTGTGTTCTTTTCTAAAAAAAAAAAAATTCGACAATATAAATCAAAAGTATGTTCATATTTAATCACGGGAATATTAAATTAACTAATCTTTAAATAAATGTATCCCGAACAAATTATTAATATCACCGATATTGATATTTGAAGGTGAAAGCACGTTTCGATGGCAATTTCGCTACCGCTTACCTAACTCTTCAGGAAACTTCTGACAAGCATTTAAAAAAAAAAACTAAAAATTGTTGTCCAAACAATAAAGCAAAGAAAAAACCAAAGTTTAAGCAAAAACATCAATAACCAACAATAATTCTATTTTTCTGTCTCTACGGTATACGGCTGTTTTTTTTTTGGCTCTTTTATACAGTTGAAAGAGGATGTGAAATAAAATTAAAAACACCAATATGAATTTAATTAATCTTTAAAAAATAAATTTAAAAAAAATAATAATAATAAAGCATGTTCTTTTGAAAATAAGTCCCACCAAAAAGTGTAAAATATGTTACATATTGTACCCTAAATTTTATGTAAGGATAAGTATGCTACACTTTTTTTTAAATAAATCGTACTGTAAATAAGTGATGTTTACTTTTGTTGCTAACACAGTGTTGTTATATGGCTTTACGTTTGAAACTCTAATCAACCATTACAGATATGTGTAGATGGTCAAACAATGTAATAACAGTATTTGTTCTATTGTGGCTATAATATGTGAGCAATTTTTCTTGTTTAGGCAATATGCATGTTAGGTGACTGTAAAATATGTTCCGAGTTCAAGCTAATTGGGCCTACAGATTTCATATCAAGTGATTGTTGGGGAACATTTATCTTCACAAAAGAAAACGCCATATATTAAAAAGATTATTTCTTTTTTTATTCTATATAAAAATTGTTTATAAATAAAAAATTTACTTATGTAAGAAATTTTTTATAAATACAAAATACGAAAATGATATACAAATATATTTACTATAAGAAACTTTTTTTCGGCTATAAAAAACATTGTCCCTTTTTACCAATATTTTTTGCCTTTTATTTACTTCATTTATTTACATATGTATTTATATGTAAAAAGGTTCTTCTGTACAAGAAAAGACTTTCCTCTAGCTAAACATTTAAAATTTTTTTTTTTTATATTTTTAAGCTTGTAGTTTTTACTTTCATGTTTTTAAGGCTATGAGTATTCAACATTTGGACAAAACAAAAAAGTGAAGTATAATCTGTATAAAGAATCGAATGACGATGAAACAAAATAGAAACAAGATACTCATTTTAGAAAACCCACAAAAAAATGTTGTAAAATAACCGTGTACATATTCAAAAAAAATTTTTTAATTTTTTTTAATTGCAAAAATACCGTCAATGCATCAGTGAAAAATGAAAACACATCTTTTCCGGGTTATTTAAGAAAAAAGTAGCGGACTCAGAAGCAGAACGCATATTAAAAACGGACGTGTGTAAACAGCTGCATTTAAAACTAAGGCAACAATATTTTATTTTTTACTGCTTCTGAACGGAACTGATACGGATCGGATGATTATAAACAGTTCTTCATAATTCCGAATTTCCAAAGTTATCTTCTGTTGCTCTTAGATGCTATTAGAAAATTTTGAAATTCTTTTTATTATATTGAAATAATTTAAAATTAAAGGAGAAAAATATAATTCCTAAATTTAGTTTTTCAATATCTTTTTAGTTATGAGTTATAAGCAACAGATTAGAATAAGATAATGAAAGTTGTTATAGTAAGTATCTGATCCATTTTCTACACTTTAAAGATTTTTTAGTAACCCATATTTGAGTTTTATCAATTAGTGAAATTTGTATAGGTCTGCAAATAGAACTGTACTCATTTATGATTAAATTACTTCTTTTGCCGCTTACAATATAAGATACATATTAACATGAGAAGATGTCTTCACAAACGGAAGTGTGTGGGAGTCTTTAAATTCTACACACAAAAAAATGATTTGTAAATATTCGGTTGATATATTCAAAATTTAACTACTACTATCACAATTCATTTCTTGTGATTAATAAAATATAATAATGACATACTTTTTATACTAAAAACTAGAAAATAATATTTATTACTGAAGGTTAGCTGCAACAACTGTTCAGAAAGTTCACCTTACTGATTTATGGCTTTACTCAAATTAATTCTATTAATTGAGAGAGGCAACCAAACTAATTCAGCACATTACTACTGAAAACAGAATTTTGGTAGTCAGAGATTTATAAATCGATTGCTTTACTTCTTCAAAAAAGTTTTTGACATAAGTAAAAAAAAATAATTATAATAAAAAATATAAGAAAAAATGTAAGTGATATTTAGGTTTAAAAAATTTTAAGATTTAAAGAAAATAACGCAAAGTTCCGCAAGATCCTTCAAAGGTAAGTTTTAAATTGTCTTAAAAAAGATAGCGACAAGAATTTCGGTATTTGTAAAAAGAATGTTAAATGAAAGAAAGTAGTTGGAAAGAAAGAAATCGGGAGAACATAGAGTAGCGTTGGTTCGAATAATGAAATATTGCGTTATATTATTTCTGTAACTTATTTTTTTTTTAAATAAAAGTACATATGAAAGTTGTAAAAGTTGTTTTTTTCACCACAAAATAATATTTAATATCGACTGTCGAATGAATTTTTGAAAAAGTTGTGAGTACCATATTTACTCAGTCATCATAACCGAATTTCAAATAATACTCACAACCGCCCAAATTCGATTGGAAACAAATTCGGTTGTCGCAACGAATCTCTTTTCTCTGTGTACTATTTAAAATTTTATTGCGATATAATTCTTGATGTTTAATCTTAAAAACGCATCTTTTAAACAAGACTTAACTCAAAAAAGGGTATTACTTTGGTGGTTATTTATTGAAATATTTACAGGTCGTTTAAGAAATACAAACAAAAAATCGTCTTAACAAATTTCTTCATTAAAAAAAA
Source organism: Gymnosoma rotundatum (assembly GCA_916610165.2). Taxonomy (NCBI): domain Eukaryota; kingdom Metazoa; phylum Arthropoda; class Insecta; order Diptera; family Tachinidae; genus Gymnosoma; species Gymnosoma rotundatum. The sequence continues at coordinate 120,872,023 of OU744337.1, read as the reverse complement.
GATAAATTACATAAAGTAACGTATAGATAGACAGCGCCATCTTTTGTAATATTTTGACAAAAAAAAGGAAATTATAAAGCATAATACCCGGCAGAGTAAAATACTCGTAAATATAGATATCGCATCGCCATGCTTTGTGTATGCTGTACTTTTTACTCTTATGTTAATAACATCTAAAGATTGCTGTGGGTATCTCTTTCATTCATTTAAAAACACAACTTGGTTACCAAGACTTTTAAATTAAACAAAAATAATATATAGATAGTTCTACAAAGATTAACATTTGCAAATTACAATAATAAAAAAAAAAGATTTTTAGAAATTATAAAATAAATGAACTTAAGCCAAAATAATTTCTATTCATTAATAATAAATATATTTTAAAAAAGGAAAACTTTACAGCCAAAGTGATAGTATTTCAGTTTTAGTTTTGTTATACATACAGTAACACAGCTTATAACTAACGAGTTGTAGACTTAACCAATATAACTGTTATAACGTTCCAATGTCAATAATATGGAGTCTGCAATACAAATTTTTAGGTTTTGTGAATGAAAATATCATTTTTAATTTTATGCAATTGTTAAGAATCGTACAAAATAATTGCTTAGCAACTTCGATTTAAGCACTTCTTAAAACAAGTAAAACTTGGATCTAACCGTTAGCTGTTAACGTAAGTTTTAACGGCGACATATAGTAAATACAAGTTAGTGTCAAAAGGTGTTAAAAAAAATCCATAAGCATTTTTACCCCTTTGTAATATAAATTTTATTTTTATTCACATCATATATTTATAATGCGAGTTTTCTTATAAAAAATTTATAATTAACTATTTTTCCTAATTATATATATATATGTATCAGCTGACAAAACTTTAACTTAAGTACTATAAATAAAATGTAAGCAACTGTTGTTAAATAATTCGATGAAATCAATAAAGTTTATCTACACTTACACTTTATTTTTAATATAACACCAACTTGAGTTTTAATTTTCCATTTAAGTCGTTACGAAACTTAAAAATTATTAAAAAAAAATGTATTTACTTTTTGAATGCATCCCTCAAAACAAAAGAATACGAGTTTATTGTAAATATCTGAATCTGCTTCTGTTTTTATTAATATTTATATATTAGATATTCAATTGCTTTATACCCATAAAATTCTTTTTAATTATTTGTTTGTTTGACCATTTTCTAAAACAATCATGACCGTTTTCTAAAACATTTTATAGAGTTGGCAGCCCTTCGCTCTAATGAATACTTGCTATCTCTTTTTAACTCACAGAGTGTTACACACCAAGGCATTTTTGTTGTATTGCTAACACTTTCTACCGATGTTTACAAATTTAAACAACAAATTGTGCAAATTTGGAATTTCTAAAATGTAGTGTTGCCTACTAAAATTGCTGCGAACCTGATAAATGACGCGCGCCAGGATACAACACCTCAACATATAAAAAAATTTGGTTGCCGCTGCAGTGTGGTATTATGATGACGTATGGTTGTTAGTTTGTTCGTACCAGTTTTGTGGGACGGCAAGAGAAGAATAATAAAAAACAGCTTTGTTGGCGGAAATTCTTACTATTGGCATGAGTTTATGAAAAAAACCGTATAACAAAAACATGTATGAATGTATAACCTAGCGAACAATAACATTCTCTAAAAAGAAAATGTTAGTATAAAGATCGCTGACTTCGCTAAAAAGAAACTTGTAGGAGTTTTTAAGTCGTACAAACAGGCGTCCTGAGTCGTTCATCATTATTTAAAACAACTTAGATTTTTGTGTAAACTAAATGTTTACTTATTGATCCAGATTCAACACTAAATAGTTAATTGAAGAAATTTTATGAAAAAATTAACTCAGTTTTAAACATATTTATAGAAATAAAGACCAGGGCTTTAAATACTAACATAATATTCATTTAATTTTGTTTAAATATTATTTTAAAATAAACTGAATTATATTTAGTTCGAACAAGAATATTTAAAAAAATCAAATTTTTAAGGTCATTTATAATTTTTGTGTATATGCACTATTAAGAAAAAAACAATACCTGGATTACGGTACTCAGGATATCAGCAGAAGATTGAATAATATCTGCGTTGAACAAAGGGCATGAAAATGAAAAGCAACGTACATATGTATATTTAGAAAGCTAGGTTTCGTTTTTAACCAAAGATTGGCGAATTTAGATCTTATATGGAACAGCATATGTTGGTTTCATCGTTTAATGTATTTTTTTAAAGATATTTTTTTAAAAACAGAAAAAATAAATAATAATTTATATTTGTTTTTAGTAGAACTATAAGAGCAGGCGTAGTGAAAGAGCAATAATCATACTGAAGAAGGCGATCCCTCTTTCAAACCATAAGTAAGGATTACTTTTTGATTTAATAAATATAACTAAACACCTTGATTTATGGAATTTTTATTTGAGGAAAAATTTTAAAAATCGAACATTTAATCTAAAATGGAGTATATCAAACAAGATCGGTGTAAAATAATTCAACACATTTTGCTCAAAATTAAACACATTTTGTTTAAAAAACAACAAAGCAAGGTGTTGCCTACAATGATCCATATAGTTTTCAAAAACTATAGTTCTTGATATATATAAAACAATATTTACCCTTATTGTGTTTGGCGTTTTTGCGACGAAAGCAGGGCGTTTTTGAAAAAAGGGAACCTTAATTGGCGAAAAAGGTCAATGAATTCGACACTTCAAAATCTATTACAAAAACGACATTAATATACAACAGTGTTTGGCGTATTTATCTGTCAAAAGTACAAAAAGTTGTTGTTTAAATATTTGCTTACGACATTATTCAAATTAATTTAATTTGAATTTTAGCATTAAAATCACAACTGCAGCGTAATTTGCCAAATTAGTAGAAGAAATGGAACAGAAACCTTATTTGGCAAAAGGCTTCCACAAAGGTTTAAAGGCCATAAATATTAAAGAAGAGGGGAACGCAGTTTCCGAAGATTTGAATTGTCTTGGTCCCCCATCCCGTTCCGGAGAAGGATGGATGAAGGTGTGGGCCGATTTTAAATTTAAATTAAAAAAAACTCGCTCATAATAAAGCGGAAAGTTATGCTACTAATGGCGAACCTTACAAAAAATTTGTTTTTCAGCTCTTGAAGACGCAGCAATCAATTTATTGGACATGCATATGCTTGTCCAACATAAAGACGCATTTGGACTTAAAAGACCGCAAGCTATTTCTCCAGACCCAGAGCATTTAGCTGCTAATTCTACTAGTATTGACGAAATTGAAGAACCATATACTCCAACTCCACAAAAAAAGTCCAGGAAAACCAACAACGAAGAAAAAGTAACGTTATTACAAGAACAGGTAAAACTACAAAGAGAACTATGCTTGGAGCTGAAAAATAAACTGTCCGAAATAGAACGATACACCAGAAGAACTTGTAAAGCCAAAGAAGAGAAATTACATTTATATAAAGCGGAACTAAAAAGAAAAGACGAACACAGAAAAGCTATTTTAGAAATTTGGAATGCTGAATTCGAAATAAAAAAAGAAAAATCGAATTAGAAGAATTAAAAATTGGAATGAATTAATTTTTCTTTTCTTTATATGAATATGTACATATATTTTAATTATTTTTAGTTTAATGTTTAAAAGAAAACCAACTCTAAGTTAAACATTATTTAAAAAAAAATTTTTTTTAATAAATTCACAAAAACTTTTATTATTTGAATTGAAATTTTATTTTATCTACTTTTTTTTCATTTATTTATAAACATTTGCTTGACACTTCTTTAACAGGCTGTTTCATACTCATTTCATTTAACGTAATCTTTTACAATATCATTCAATTACAAAATTGTGCTTGTCGAAAGTTTTAGACGGTAACATAAGATTTTACATTCGACAGCAACTACGACAGCTGTCGTTTTTCAACTACGCCAAACACAATAAGGGTGATTATTTTTTAATTATGTATTTCTTTTGGTTTGTTTTTTTTTTTTTAATATTAAATGCTTTTTTACTTGCCATGTAGATACTTTTTTTCTTCACTGTTTTTTAAACCTAAAAAGGTTTGTTGGGTTACTTTTGTATGAGTATGATTAGTATGAGTTATATCATTGCTAAGCGTGTACATACATATGTGTGTGTGTATATTGAAAAGTAGGAAGAAATAAAATTTATTTATTAAACAATGATTTGATATCATTTTATTAAAAAAAAGGTTGTTAATAGATTAGTACTGTTTTTTTTTCATAACACTTAGAACTACATATTTATAATTATCAATAAAACACCCTTAAGTATGTAGGTATCAATCCAGGATAAACACAAGGACAGAGTGCAACATGCATAATATGAAAATAGTTTTGTTCATTTGTTCAACATACAATACGATGTGTGAACGTACGCATACATACATTCATATGTGCACACACGTTATTTATACCCCTCTTACACTCTTTTTAAAACGAATGTCCACCAATGGAATTTAGTAACAAAGAACTATCATTCAATACTGACCAACCAATCAACATATTTTGTACTCCATCCACCCACTACACTAATGATTGTTGAGCAGCTAGTTTGTTGTAGATATACATATAGGTAATGGCATAATAGATAAAACAACTACATACTTACATACCTACTCCATACTCACCTCGTCCAAAAATTGTTGTAAAAAAGTTATAAATGATCAAATAACTAGAAAATAACAAAAGCTTTTAGTCCTAAAAGGCAATACAATTAGTAAGCCAGTTTCCCTTTATTTACATATGTATGAGTGTATGCAGAGATATATGTATATACACAACTTCATACAAACATACGTAATTAGATACTTATGTGTGTATTTAAGCATACAAATTCAACAATTTTTTACGTTTTTATTTTCACTTCCGATTCTTAAAATAACATAAAATTTCATTAAATTCAAACCTGGCTATTTATGCAGGTATTTCACCTGCTTAATCAAAATAAATATTTTATTGAATGAAAAATATTAAAAAATGTATACTACGGCCAGCAGTTGCTTTTGTACCGAATCGTTTTATTTAGTTATTTTTTTTTTCTAGAATAAGAAAAAGCGCAAAAATGTTTTTGACATGTGCTTTGTAGACAAAACAAAACACAAAGTAAAACAACACAGTGTTGCTTTCGCAAGTAGATAGTGGCGAAAAAATATGAATTACGCTTGTTTTCTATTTTTTTTAATCCATTCAATCATCATTAATGAAAAAAGTTTAAAATTTAAAAATTATTTGGCAGTTAAAACAAATTTAATTTAAGAAAATTAAACTTTTAATGTACATACATATGTATGTACATAGATCCCAAAATTCTTTTTGAATTGGTGATATTGAAATATTTTGCATTTAAGTTAAGTTCTTTGCATTCCGTTGAGTTTTCTTTGGCAAAGTGGCTTACTTTAGTTTAGTGGTTGATAAGTAAAATCATGGGTCATTGATAGTCCAAAAATAACAACTTTAAACCCAAAAAGTTGTTAATATGGTTTACCATTTGGTTTGTAGTTACATACATACATATTTATGTCAGGGCCAGGCATAAATATTTTCGAATTTTCAAATTTGTGGCACAGATATTACTGCCAATAATTTTCTTGTTTGAAATCGAAGATCATCAACATCCTATTTCACAGCTTGGTGTTGTAAAATGATCATCTTAGCAGTCACTCAGGGCAATTAGTCATCTCTTTTAATGCGGCGGGTGAAATTTTGTGTTAGTGCATATTTTTAAGAAGAGAAAACAGATAACCTCGCATATTATTATCCATAAATAAATTAAAACTTTCAAAAAGTACGGTTTTAAAATAACATAACGTCAAAAGTACGGTTTTAAAATAACATATGTAGTCGTTGTTATAATTGAAATATTTACGGGCGAACGTTATCGATAAAATAATAATGAGCAGTTTCTTACATTCAACCAGATTACATAAACTTAGAAACAGTGTTTAAATTGCTTGCTTAACCTTTAACTACTGAGGTGAAATATTTTGACGTAGTTACTGACGTCGTGGTAAATTTTACCCCATTTTTTTTTATCAAAAATTTTACCAGTTAACTTTTATTTTCTAATTTTCTTTTTTCAAAAGAATAAATTAACATATAATTAATTAAATAAAATCATAAAATCAAAAAAATTAAACTTTGGAAATAACAAAACAAGAACTTTATTTCATAGTCACTTATCTCAAAATTAAAAACAATGGGTAATGAGGGTAAAATTTACCACACCTCAGTAGTTAAAGGTTAAAAATAGCAACAACATTAAAATCTTTGCTTTGCTTACATGTTTTTCAGCAAATAAAAAAAATTAATGTCTCAAAATTTACAAGACATTTCATTTTAAACGAAGCAACAGCAAAAAGCAAATGAAAAAAAATAGAAGGAAACGCATTTGCTTCAGCTGACTATGTGTTTTTTCTGCAGCAAAGCAATCAGCCAAGAATTTATTTTCAAAACGTTTGCTGTTGCTTAAGCAATAAGTTGATGTTTGTTTCATCTTTTATGTTGCTTTTTAAGAAAAAAAAAATCACCATTTGATGGTGTAATAAAAACAACTTTTGTTATTGTATTGTATGTATTTATTGTATATATTTTCTTACGTATTGTAAGTAATAAATATATAAATACGTTTCCAATGTTAAAAGGGATGAAAAGCAGCGAGTTACAGCAAGAAACAGCAATCGTAGTCAGCCACAATTTCAGAGTAAAGAGTTAAGCAAAAATAAAAATAAAGAAAAACTGATTGCTCAAGCAATAGCTAACGTTTTAAAATTAATTGCTTTGCTTCAGAAAGAAACATAGTCAGCTGAAGCAAATGCGTTTCTTTCTTTTTTCATATGCTTTTTGCTGCACATTTTTCTACAGCAACAGTTAAGCAACTACATATGCATTGAAAATAGTCAAGCATTTTTTATCTTTGCTTAGAAACAATGGCCTTGCTTCTTCTTGTTCATATCGTTGCCATAGTTGAGCTTTAAAAGAACATACCTACTTTTCTTTCAAAGAAATCAACAGTTGGGTATCTTAATTTCTCCTAATTTAATGCGGAAAAAATAATTCATTAACAACTTAATTGACATGTTAATTAATTAATTATAAGAGACAATTACGCAACTGTGAAATGCATGAATCTAGGACCAGCACTAAGTGGATGATCCCTACCCAAGCAATGCTTTGTGCCAGAACTAGGAAATCAGGTTATGGGAAGGAGGAATGACGGAGTAGCGTTTGTGAATATTCGATTTGAATTTTTCCACATAGAAAGTGACAGGAAAAACCTCTGCAGAAAGATGATTCCACACACGAACTGATCGGCTAAAAAATGAATACACACAGATAGATGAGTTTAATGAAAAGCGTATTGTATGCAAAAACATCGGGAACTGCATAGTTCCCTAATCGCATTAGAGCACACTCCATTGTAGTCTCAATAGACCAGCAAAATTAAAATTTAAAACTTTTAATTTTCAAACTCAAAATTAACATTTTACGTTTTAAAATTTAGTGATGAAAAAATCAAAATAATCATAAAATAATGCCGTTTTAGTTGATGCCATAACTTGAGAATGACTTGATTGATTCGACTTATTATTTCTTTCCTCCCCCCATTTATTCCGAGGAAAGAAAAATTAAAAAATATTTACTACTGTTTGGCTTAATAAGTTCGCAGTAAATGAATAAACAGATTGTAAACGGTGAGAAAGAACCAAGGGGCGCGTCCCCTCTCGTACAAAAATATTTTTTAAGTTTTATCTAAAGACCAAGATAAGCTAAGTCCTCTAAACTTTGTAAAGGCTGAAAAATTGGTCATAGACTTGATAGACTAGAACCGAGAAGTGACGTAATATATGAGTCTTGAATGTTTTATCTCCAAAATTACTTTTTGATGTAAAATGTTTATTCTGCTGATCTTACGATGAAGTGATAGAAGGCAAAGAGTATGATGGTTTATCAATTTAAAAACAATCTTAAAACAAGCAACAACGCTATATTCGGCTATGCCGAATCTCATATACACTTCATTAAGTATGTTTATCTAGTTAAGTGAAGCAACTCTAATAAAAAAAATAAATAAATAAAATAAGAAAAAATATGTACCATACATAACTTTACATAAAAATGTCATCGGCTCTTAATGGGTTAAGCATTTTTAAAAAATTTTATTACTTTGTGAAAGATCTCTTTAAAAGCCTCTAAATGAAATCTATATAGATACCTTAAGAAATATGGTGCACAATCCAACTTTTCTATGAAAAGTTCAGAGGCTCATTACTCGGAAAATATGGGCGAGCGCCAATTTTTTACTTGTGTTTTTATCTTATTTTATTTTTAAATTCTTTATCGCTCCATATATTTGTTTCCTTTTATTGGAGAAGCAGTCGTGGAGTTTCGGCTGCTGCCTCGAAGGACATTGACCGATTTCGCTATTTTTAATTCTTCGCCGGTACTTCTTCTTCATAGCATATTCGCCGGGGAAGTAAAATAATTAATAAAATGGCTATAAAGGTGCTACTTCTCTTAAGTTTTCTCTAGCTCATTTACATAGTGCCTTGGCAAAGTTGATTTGAACACTAACACAAACGGACAGACGGACCCCGCTCTATCGACTTCGCTACGCATAAGAACTCAGATTACATTTCCTTTTATCTGCTAATTGGGAAACCATCAATTGCCAATTACATTTTATATTTTACCATATATACCCAGTGCTCCTTTATATTATTCTTTTCTCAATCTGCAACAAAAAATGCATCGACTTTCAAGTATTTCAATACAAATTTAATACACTTTACATGGGGATTATAAATTGAAGCGGTATCTTGTTAAAAAATTTAATGAAATATGGTGAAAAAGAAAGCTCATACAATGCGCTTGTATCAAGTCGTTAATTTTCTATAATAGTAAGGTGAAACTGGGAAGCAAACAGCGTTAGGCAATGTCTACACATTACTGAGATGAATGTTATATAAGATTCTGAAATATTTAAAACACCTCTTTGAAGATTTTTTGCTAATAAAAATTCTTGTTATATATATTATCGTGCTGGAAAGTCATCTTTAAAATTTAGTATTTCTATTCTTTAATTTATTATTTATTGTATATTAGTTTTAACTTAATTTAACTAAAGAAATAAAAGTATAACTAATAGATAGTGATAGAGAAATTAATTACAAACGTCGATATACACATAATAACTATGAATACCTGTGTATTAACAACACACATTTTAATTATTATAAAGAACGTACTTTTCTAACTAGTATCCTCGACGAAAATTAAAATTATATTCCATAAAAAAACAAAAATGCAAAACCTCCTCCTTTAAGAACGTTTGCTTATATGATTTATTATTTAATTCTCTTTAATGTAATTTTCCAAATAAAGTAATAATAAATGCAGTTTGATTGTGCAATCGAAAAGTACGATAAAATCAAACACACACAAAAAAATTTTAATAAGCCAATCAACAACTGAATTTACTCAAACCCAATCTGTGCTTATCCCTCTTTTAAGCACTACGGTTGGTCAATGTATAATTTATACTTATTCAACAGCGAACTGACTGTCAGTTAGCATGATAGCAAACCGAAGGAGGGTAAAAAATAAACGAAAATGGCAAAAGTACGCGAGTATATGTAACTATTCTACTATCATACCCATCCTGCACCACTGCAGAATCAAACCGAATTTTATTAAACTTAACCAACTATATTAACCCGGTGTAGCAAGAGGCTTAAAAGAATGAAATCTTTCAGTTCAGGCTTTATGTAGTAAAATTTAATTCAAAATAAAAAGTAAACATGTGATTTTTTTTGCGTTTAAATCTTTGGTAAAAAATAAAAAAACAGAAAAAACTGCATTTAATTTGTTTAATTACCTGCCATGATTTTTAGTAATTTATATGACGTACTAAATAACTTCTAAACTTACATTTCCTTTTACCTGCTAATTCGGATGATAATAAGAGTATGTATGTACTATGTTCCCACTGTCTATAGTTCCCTTCCTAGTTCGTAAACTAACCCTCAATTGCCGATTAGATTACATATTTTACTATACAAATTTTTGAGAGAGCTTATAATAAAGCTTAAACTACCTTCAGCTTTACGAAGATATCAATTTGCTTTCGAAAGTATGTATTAGTTGTATGTATTTGTTTTTCAAATAATCTAATTTTTAATATTTTTTGTTTCCTGTTTCCTGATGATGCCACCCAACGGTGTGGCGAAATATTGAAAATATAAATTAAAATTATATTATTTATAAACTGACCTAGTGCTTAAAAAATTAGAAAAGAAAATTATTTAAAAAGGCCAAAAAACAATTATATATAATTATTAGTTATTTTAATAAATTCTAATTTTTATAACTTTTTATTAAAAAAAATATACTTCGTTTTTCTTGTGGAAATATTTCTGATTTAACTTTTTGGATTATGTTTCATCTCGTCGTTTCCGTTTAAATTTTAGCAGATCCATAATGCCCCTTTTTCGTTTTCTTGATCTAATGCGGATCTTTTTAATTTGTTTTACAACAAGAACAAAGCTAAATTTAGCAACAAACGTAACATTAGAGTTTTCGATTACTCTAATTGAAAGAGCAGATTGAACAATTATCGTTGTAGTGAAAAATGCTATAAATTAAATGTTTTTTTTTTTTTTTTTTTTAAATGTACATTTTCTAGAGCCTATACAAAAAAAATTTAGAAGCTCACTATATTATTTGCGTTTCTTGGGAAAACAAAAAAGTTGTTGTTGTTTTAACTTTTCTATTTTTGCTTCTGGGTAAGAGCTAAACTTTGAAGACAACACACAAAGGTCAAAAAAATAAAATCACTATTGCGGGTTAACATTTTCTCGCCAGTCTTTCTAAAAGTGTTAGTTCTTTTTTTAGATAACAAGCCTGAAAATGCTTAAAATAGTCATCAATAATGCACAGACACAAGTTTAGAAAAAGAGGATCTAAATCACTAAATAATTTTGTAATAAAACAGTAACATCTTTTTCGAAGAAGATTGCAGATTTTATCCAACTCATATGACCTTTTTTAAATACGCTTTTATCGTACTTATTTCGAACTTAGCTCAAAGACTATAAATGAATTTAATTATGAATTTCGATTACTTAGTCACATATCGCACAACTAGTTCTAAAGTGACTCAAATCAAAATTTTAACTTTTGAGAAATCGAAAAAAAAACTGTTTTTGACCTGAATAAAAATGGTTAAAACCAAAAACTTTGGGCTATTTAGTAGAAAATCCATACCGATAATGATATAAAAAGTTATTTTTATTTGTTTAATATTTGTACCTAGATAATGAACAATTTAATTAAATTTTGAGTTCTTCACTTATAAACTATGTATGTGTGCGATATGTAATTACCTACTTCAAATATCTATGTTATTTAATTCCTTAACAACTCTGAACAAAAACTATTTACTTTAGGATAAATTATATTCCCTAAGCAATTGAATATAAAACTATGTATGTATGTATTAATGTATGTAAATATACCTATCACACACTTCTGTAAACATATTCATCACCATTCCTAGTAGCAGCAAAAAACAACAACTCAAATCAACAAACAAAATTCAGCCCTGTGCTGGCTAAATGAAAATAAAATCATCAGTCAAGTGGTAGAACAAATGTGTTCACTGCTTTGAACTGCTATTGTTTTAAATACCAACTTACTACCACCACTAGCTTTAGCTCTATTGTCATCGTTACAACCACCACCAACAATACCACTAGACAAGGCACTATTTTATTTTCAGCCATCAAAAAATACCTATAATGTTTGGGCAAAAAAAAAGAAATTTAAAATCATATTTATACATTTATACAGCAATCAAAAAGAGAATACGAATTGAACCAACAACAAACTTAATACCAATGAACCAACCAACTCAATAATAACAGCAACAACTGCAAAAACAAGCCAAACAGATCTAGAAGGCAAAAAAGTTATAAAACAAGAAGCCAACAACAAGCCAAATTAGATAGATGGCTGGCTGGCTGGTGTGTGTAATGAAAACAAAACTAACTAAATACTCGTCTCGTACAAGCGAAAAGTGCAACACTGAAGACAGCCAATAAGAGCATTCATCCAACTGTAACAATGCAAACACTTGCAGTAAATGCTGTTCGCCTGTTAAATGAATTGTGCCATTCGACCAACACAAATTTTTCGAAATCATTTTCTTTGTTGTGCACAGAGCAACGACCAATCGACTAAAGCCGATATAGTTTTTTGCTTGAAAAATATCTTTGCCATTATGCCCTGAACATGTGAAGCGTTGGCTGTTGCTTCCGTGAATTTAAGCGCCCGTACGCTACTCGTCGTCAACAAGCAACGAGTACAATTTGAGTTGGCACAGAAACAATCCAATCAAGACTACAACCAACCACAAAACACCACTGTGAGAAGTAGTAACAGGCGTTAATACGATAACAAGAAAATTTTGACACAAACATACACTCGCACTAAGGTAACAGTTACTATATGACACACTTAATAAATTTTATCAGCTGTTATTTTTACTTGGAAAATAAAAAACTTGTTTGTGTGATTATTATTTAAGAGCAGCTGTGTTTGTTGCTATTGCCTTCATTAATAAAAACGAGCTGCCATTGCTTTTTAAATCCTTAATAGATTTTACAAAACTCACAAAATTTTGGCAATATTAAAATTATTCAAGCGCACAAAAGTATGAAGCGAAATATATTTGCATTAAAAAAGTAAGACTGATTATATCTTTTTACAATTAAATTGGCTGCTTTCAACTAACGTTAATATTTAACTTTAGGGCTTTATTTCAAAAAAATATTTCACATAAATGCAGCACACAAAAGAAAAAACTTTACATATTGCGGCATTGTCATTGTTAATTTGCATTCTGATTTGTATACAAATATCGGTCATTACTATTGTTTTGAGACGTGAAAGCACTAATCTTTATTGTTAAAATATTAGCGTGCCAATGCGATATTGTAGTATATCATTTTAATTTGACAACTAGCTGGTGTGCTGCTTCGGGTTTAATAAACAACACTCGTCATTGCCATTATTTTTTTTAAAGCGGTCGTGCTTTTGTGGACTTTTTAATCAACAATTGCATTCGTCAATTGTTTTAACTGTACATGTGAACTTGGAATCTTATTTATTTGAAAATTAAATAATTGGATTTTTTTAACAGCATAATAAATGCACATTTGGACAAAAGCATCTGATGTAGTACCTATTAAAATCCATAGTCGAAGGTTTTACATTACTTGGTGCAGTAAAAAGTAAAATTAACGAAGATTTCTTGTGCAAAATGTAAATTTATATAAAATTTATACAGAGCAATTATACGCAAATTTTAAATTATAAAAACATTAAATCAAAGGGTGAATTACTCGTAAACACCTAAAATAAATATAAACTATAAACCAAGTAGAATATTTAGAGAATTGACACTTTATATTATATGTAAATATATATTTGTTACATATTCGCACTATTTAAATGCAATGCGGCTCTTAATTTATACAATTTATACGCTCGAAATTAATATTAATCGAACAACATTGAAACAAATATTTTAATTGATGTAAGATCTCTTATATTGGTACCCTGCAATCCATAATTGTGGATCTAAGATACACATTAGCCCACTGTGAAGTTCCTTGGATACTCTTGAGCTCAAATGCCATCCCGTGAGTGCACTGACTGTCCCTAGATGCCCCTTGAATTGGCTTATACACAAACCAAAACAGTATAGGAACATAAAAACCTACAAATTAGGAAAAAAAAACATATGAACAAATGTGCTACAAAAACGAAATGAGTCATTTATGTTGGCTTGCTGGTAGTTCAACATTTTCAAAATCAATTTCAACACGAGTACGGATAGATGGGCATCGTTGTGTCGACTTCCCTAAATGCATAAGTAGCTAAAACCAAAAATGATGAAAGTATATTAATAGCATTGGTTTTGTTATTATGATCGTTAACCTAATTATCTTAAATGTACAGTAGCGAAATATTAAGCTTAATTATCTTAAAGTTTATTAAACATCTCTCAGAAGACTTAGAAGTATTGCAATAACTTCATTCTCTTTTAAATTTCTATGTAAGTGAATACAGTTTAAAAGATTCATTATTTGTATAAAAAATGTAATAAAAATTTTAAAGTAACGTAAAACTTGATACCAGAATCATTCACAAAAGGGAAAATTGAAACACCGGCAACTCTCAAACTTGATTTTGTTTTGTTCTTCAGTTTCACATACACTCTCTCACAAATATAATATGTTGCTTTCCCAATGATTTCTTTTTGTTTTTTTTTTTATACATTCAAAGAAAAGTGAAACTAGTAAGGAGAAACGTAAGCAAGAAACACTTGTTTCATCTGCTGAAAACCTTATAGAAATATCGGTAATGCTGTGCAGTTAACGTCGTCATAGTCTTTCCGAAACGACGACGAATTTACTTTTTCAGTTCTTAACGAAATCGACGGCAAATACGGGAGGCAAAGCAAGCGTATTTTAAAAAATCTGCTGCATGTACGTTTGAGCTAAGCGACTTTGAGGTGTTTGGTTTGTTTCTTCATCTGCTTGGGATTTACAAAAGATTTTTTCTCCCTTAACTGGTGACCTATATAACCTAGGCTATTTTTCTTTAGTTTATTACAAATTTGTTTTTAACTGTACCCAAGTTGTATGCAATGTGGTCTTTCTTTCTACATAAGTACATACATATGCACATACTTGAATGTTATTTGTCAATGACAACCGCGACTGAAATCATTGGCCGTGAACTAGAAAATAAAAGCACAGACTTGAAAAGTAGAATTAAGTTTAGTTTTTATTTATGATTTTTATGAGCAATTCCTTGTTAACGGGTGTTTCGAGTGTTAATACCCTTTTATTTGTACCGTAAGACAGGTATAGGAGACCCAAAAGTGTGCATTCATTCTCAAAATGAATTAATTGTGAAGTTAAAGATGAACTGAACTGAAATACAGCCTGTGTCAAAAAATGTATGCATGGATGTATGTATGTAAGTATATATTTTTTAGCTTCAAATATCAAAATGTAAATATAAATATGCACATAAGTGTGTATACACACTCTGTGTATACATGTATCTTATAGTTAAAGTAAATAAATTTTATAAGTTGGTAGTTTGCAAAGGCAAACTTGATTTCAACAAAAACTTAAAATCGTCAATTGATCAGCATAGTTTCGAAAGAGGTGCTTTTGAAAATCAGCAAGATCGGTCCATGTCCTTAGGCGCAGCGGGCAAAACACCACGCCTACCTCTAATTTAGAACAATGAAGTCACTCTAATAAAAAAAAAACAAATACATGCGGCGATAAAGAATTAAAAAAAGGAAAAAAAGATTAAATGAAAAGATTGGAGGTCGCCTTTATTTTCCGAGTTACGTGCCTTTGAAATTTTCAAATTTTTTAAAATATAAATATGGGTATCATTTTAAAGCTTTTGAAGAGTTCTTTAAGGAAATACCAAAATTTTTAAAAATGCGTAACCCATTAAGAGCTGGTGACATTTTTATGTAAAACTAGCGGACACGGCGAACTTCGCCTCGCCCAAATTTTAAGCTTTCAGACAAACTTTAGAGTAATAATACAACACAAATATTTAAATTTTCAATGTGATTTATTTGATGGAATCAGCACAAAAATTCATAAAAAAAAATCAATTTTCGATTATTCCAATTTTCCGCAATTTTCCATGACTTACGCTAAGAACTTTTTATTTTCTGATTTGGAAAGCCAATAAGGAATAATTTCACGCAAAATTTCATTAAAAAAACTCGATTTTCGATTTTTCCAATGTTCCGACTTTTCCGGAGGGATTTTCCATAATTTTCTTCCGTAGAGACTTTCTCCTCGAAGATACGAATAACTAACAAAAAATTTTTCAGAAATCGGCCTAGCCGTTCTCATTTTATGAATTACTATACATTTTTTCACCATTTTATACTTAGATTATATATAGTGCTTACTTTTTTATTGGAATTACATCGGCAAAGTCAAATATATTACTTTTACTTGTTTTTTATTATATTTTAATTCTTCATCGCTTCAATACCTATTTATTTTTTTTATTTGAGTTACTTCATTGCTTCAAATGATATGGAAAAGTTAAAGGCAGGCACGCCACCTCGAAGGACATGTACCGATCTTTCTGAGTTTCAATAGCAACATTTTCGAAACTACGAACGATTGGCGTATTTAAACTTTATCTCATATAGTGCTTTCGCCATATTGACTTCAACACTATCACGAACGGGCAGATGGACATCGCCCAATCGATTTCGCCATGCATAAAAGTTTGAGTTCGGAAATGGATATTGCAAAAATTACAAACAGAATGACAAACTTAGATATACCCTAATTCCACTTTATGTGGTGAAGGGTATAATAAGGAATTTTGTATTGAAACACTTTTTTACCAGGTTGTTTAAATTAATAAAGACCGCGACACGTTTTTTAAATTGAGAAAAACCTAAAAGAACGTTCTAGTAAAAATCAGTATATTGGATTAAAAAAAATATTACAGAAAAATATTAAACTAGCAGAAATAGGCATTTACGTAACTATAGCCAGAAAGTTAAGTTACAATTCTGAAATTCCATAAAAAATAATCGTGCAACAATCAATAAAATGGCTCGCAACAACATCATATACAACAGTCAAGTGCAATATATGACTGCTAACAATCTTCCTATGATTCTCAAAATGCGTATTAGACGAATCCCTCTTCTTACAATTCTCAAAGGAGGTCGCAAAAGCATAATTTGGAAGAACAAAATGAAAAAGAAATCGTAAAAAAATCGCACTCGTCAAACAAATTTCCAGCTGGGTTACTACAAAACATGTTGGTTTTTGTATTAATATTCTATGTACATACTTCCCGCTTTCCATGTATGCATGTATGTATGTATGTGCCTACGTACTGTAACCCAGTTAGCATTTGGAAGATTGTTTTTACAAAAATCACCAAAGTGAGTCTTTTAAGACTACCCAAATTGACTTAAAACTAATCAGTTGTGCGTTTAAAAAGAGACTCGAATATAACTCCGACAAACGCAAAGAAAACGACTTGTTTAAAAAACAAAAAGTACAAAAAGCAAATGCTTGTAATTCGACTGTTTTTAGAATTATTTTGGAGACATATTAAACGCAGCCTAACGATGAAAAAATGATTCAAATACATATTTTATTTTTATTTTTTAATTTTCGTAAAAATACATATGTCACTTCGTAAAAAATAGAGACACAAATATAAAATGAATTTTTTCAAATTTTTTAAAATTCATTTTTTTAAATTTGAATTTTAAGAAAATTAGGAATAACATGCTAAAGAATGTAACAGTACGTCTTGACGAGCAATTGATTGGTTCGCACATGAACAAAACGTCAGCAGAATAGGTTACAAACATTTGTTCACGTTTATCTGCGTGGAGCCGACATGACATCGGCAACGATGGTCTACACTAGCCATTTTAATGTGCGCACATGAAATTGTTCAATGTTTGAACAAATCAATGGCTCATCAAGACGGTGTGTAATAAAAAATACGCAAAACGTTGTTTGCAATGTTTCATTTTGAGAAAATATAATTAGAAATGTTGGTACAATAGGGTTCGAAGAAGACTCGCATACGGCTAATAATGTGATCAAAAAATGACTCAAAAAAGTATCGTATTTGATTATAAGTACGATTGAAAAAAGTATCGAAAATGAGTCGAAAACGCGAGTCATAAGGGACTCGTTCAGAAGAGTCGCGACTAGGGTACCATTTTCTACCAACAAAACAATCATTTTTGACTCTAAAACGAGCGCATAAACGATTATTTTAATCGTGTAGAAGAGTCAAAAAAGACTCGAATATGATCAATAATTCAAAAAAATGCTAACTGGGATGAGAAAACGACATTCATAAAACAGAAAATCTGATAAGCATATACTAGTCAAACTCTTCTTGCAGACGTTCGTCATATTGCTGCACTCTACTTCCTTTTACATAGTCGCAAGTCAAACACAATATTATTTTAAAAATGTTACGTTCGATGTCTGTATTCTAATTTCTGTTCGCCTGGTGTTACAGTCAGACATTTGTTTCACTTTTCGTGATGAGCTCGCAACTTGTCTGTCAGTGCCATATGAGTTGCGGGAAACAACAACAACAGATGGTGTCTTCTCTTCTACATACATATAATTAATATCTATATGTACATACATAATATGTCCTTGCATACAAGAAAAATTTGCAGACAAAATCGAAAATTCAAACGAGTTCAATGAACTGGGGTTGCTTTTGAAACTCAGTGAGTGAATTTTTTATTTAACTGATTTAAATGAGATTTTAAAATTTATTCCTAAAGTATAAAAAGCTTAAGGTAAGAGTGGTACGTACGCACATACTTATATAAATACATACTTATGTATACAAACATACATACATATTTATAAATGTTTATTTCTTATTTTATGAATAATGAGTCAGGCTAGACGTTTAAAAAATCGAAAGTTAAAGTAACTTTAATTATTGAATGCTTTTTGTACCCTTTACTACAGGTGGAAATGGAAATAAATAGTATGTACCTAGGTACATCATACCTATCAAAGTTTGTCATTTCTACAATATCCATTTCCGAACCCATAAAGTGTATATATAGATAGTATATTTTGAGTTCTTATGCATACAAAGTCGATTCAGAGATTAATAACAGATATCTCTAGAGAAAATTTCATCATCAAAAAGTTGGCAGCCTTGTAAAGCAACATGTTCAAAACGAAATAACTGCTCCCATTAGTCACAAATGAAAGCAACCACTCACAATAAATAGTAAAGTAGCTTCCTGAATTTCTGTTCTCCCAATGAATGCAAACTCGGGAGTGCGGTAGAACTCGCTTGAGTTGTATGGCTCACTTTGTCTTTTGTATTAAAAGCACAACAACAACGAGCTGGTAAGTCTGCTATTCGTCAGAACACAACAAGTCCACTCGAACTCATTTGGCTACAAAGTTCTATTGTACTTTTTCTTTCTTACGGATTTCCGTTAATATTAGCGAGTACAAGATGTTGCTGTTGTTATTAAAAAATACCAAACAAACTAACTCTTCACTCATAATGACACAATAAAATGTCTAAAAGCATTTTTTTAAACAATAGAATTGCCACATCGTGTACAATTTATCCCTCAAATGATTCCCAGTGTAATTAAAAATTATTTGCAATCTCCTAAATGCAATAAAACTAACAAGATTTTTTAAGAAAGAAAGCATTTTGTACTACCTTTTTTGTAACGCTCGTGACCCGATTCCGATAAACAAAACTTATCGCACTCAATTCTTTTTTAATTTCTATAGTTCCCAACAATGCGTAAAATATAGGGCGCATAACATTTGCTTACTTCATAATCTTTTGCCGTTAAATTTACAGCCTCATCTATTAAAATACTACAACTTAGTTGAATTTAATATCAGATATTGAAAGTTTTCTTCAATGACCGATAACTTATTTGGCTAAAGAAATAATATTTATGGCTCATATAATATTATTACAATATACAATTAAATTCTTTTCTATCATCATCTTTTATCTCTTTTGTCATCATTTAATTCACAATCAAGAATGAATAAAAAAGTTTTCTAAATAAAAAGCTATTTTAGTTTATCCTCTGATAACTTTAAGAACAGTGGTGTGCTATTATGCTTTTTTTATTCTGTTTATTTAAAAAAAAATTGTCGTTTTAGTGTTGAATGAATTGAATGATTTTTTGTTGTGTAAAAATTAAGATCAGGGAAATAAAATTTCCCTCATAAAGTTGCGATTATTTAACGAAACGTGGAAATAAATAAATAAATATTAATAAATACTCTTAATAAATAATTTCTAAACTTACCCAGGAAGCCCAAAAGTTAAAAAAGTATAAAATAAAAAGGTCAGAAAAAAGAAAAATTAAATATTAAAAGTTGATATTTACTTTCTAAATAAAATTAAAAAAACAAGTAAGAGTGCCGTATCTCATAACCCTTCACAATATAAGTAAATCTAGTTTTTTGAAGTAACTCCATAAAAAAAAAACAAATATTGGGGCGACAGAGAATTAAAAAAAATATATGTTAAGTACTTGTAATATAGATTTTTACATAAAAATGTCATCGGCTCTTAATGGGTTAAGCATCTTTTAAAAATTTCAATATCTCCTTAAAGATCTCTTCACAAGCTTTTAAATGATATCAATATGGATATCTTACAAAAATAGTACTATATTATGAAAAGTTCAGAGACCCGTAACTCGGAAAATATGGTGAGTGCCAATTTTTTTACCTTATTTTTTTTTCTGATTTTGTAATTCTCTCTCGCCCTATTTTTTTTTTTTTTCCAAATGGTATGGAAATATTAGAGCCAGGCGTAGTGTTTTGCCAAGTGTCTTGATTTGAGCACTAACACGGACGGACAGACAGACATTGCTCAATCGACTTCGTTATGCATAACAACTCAGTTATATATACTTTATTGGGTCGGAAATAGATGTTGTAGGAATTACAAACGGAATCTCAAAGTTAGATATACCCACTTAATGTGGTGAATGGTATAATAAATTAACTATATTAATCTGACCAAAAATTTTTCTTTTGGTTATATGCATACTTAAACTAATAATTAAATTCAAGTTAACTGTTAAAGTAATAAAGAAAAATGTATAAGTACCAGGTATTAGTAGTAATTGAATAAAAATACATACATGTATAGGATATAATATATGAAAATTTTTTAGTTTCTTAAAACTGAATTATAAATTTTATTTGAAAATGAATTACGAAAATTAAAGTTTCAAAAATTTTAAAACAGCTTGTAAATTAATATTGGGATTTTATAACACAATATCAGAAAAAACATAATTTTTATGTATATGGCAATTTTTTATCTTGGTTAAGTAACATTGTTTTTGGGTTTTCTGTTATGCAAATTTGCTTGTTGTCGTTTAAAAATTTTATGGTCTGTTTCAAAATTCTGATCCCCTGTCGTAAATAAGGTTCCTTTTTCTATAAAAAACTACTTTTGGCTACCAACCAACAAAAAAAAAAAAAAAACAAACAAACAAACAAAAAACGTAGCACACATCCTAATTTTCTGTTTTGCACGGCTTACACGGTTTACAAAATGACAATTTAAATTTTTTACTTGATTTTTTTCCATTTAGCACAATTTTTAATTTTTGGGTGTATTTTATTTTTTTTTTGCTAAATTTAATTTTTTGCGAAATGTATCTCTATATCACAAATTAAGGGGAATTAGAAATAATTGGCGGCATGAAGTAACTCCCCACGAAATAACACCCCAAAAAAATATACGGGAAAACAACAACAACGTTTTTTGGGGACTTATTTCCTTTTTTGGGGACTTATTTCATTTTCAAAATTAGTTAAAAATCGTAAAAGTTAAAACACGTACCGTTATATTTATTTACAACTCACATTGATGATTGTCGATTGGTCATTGAGTTTGTGGAGTAAGTTTGCGTTGTGAGGGGTATTTGGTATTTTTTTTACAAAACTTCTTCATAAAATATAACTTTAAATAATTGTATCGGCTTCAATAATAAATAGTTTAATGAAAAAAAAACACTAAGAAAATTTAACGATTATTATTTACTTTTAATTGTTAGAAAATTAAAAATTCGCGCGAACTATTTGACGGCAAAAAGGACGAATTTTTAATTGTCCTTTTACAATTGTCCTTTTTGCCGTCAAATAGTTAACGAAGCAATGCAAGTTTTTGTATAAAATTTTCAACTACCGTAAATAAAAGATAATGCGGATTATTTTATCTCTTGATAAATTATTGGGGTTTTTTTCATTTCAAGAATTGGGGACTTATTTCATATGAAATAACTCCCCAAAAAAATTGGGGTGTTATATCATTTTAGTTTGGGGAGTTATTTCATTCCTTTGGGGACTTATTTCATTTCCAAATTGGGAGCTTGTTTCATATGAAATAAGTCCCCAAATCTTGGTGAGTTATTTCATTTTATTTTTGGGGAGTATTTCATACCGCCAATTAATTTTTTTTTTCTTAGAAAAACATTTATGGTCAGGTCAGATCAACTAAAATGTGTTAACCTATCAATGCAATCAGACGTGTTTAGTAAAGAAATTTTTATTTGATTTTATATATATTCTGAGTTCTTATTCATAGCGATGTCGACTGAGCGATGTTCGTCTGTTAGCCAGTCCAGTCCGTTCGTGTTCGGATTAAAATAAACTTTGCCAAGGCACTAGATGAACTAGAGAAATTTTAAATACGCCAATCGGTCAGACATAGTTTCGAAAAAAATTTAACTATTAAAAATCTGCAAGATCGGTCCATGTCTTCGAGGCAGCGGCAAAACACAACGCCTGCGTCTAATTTTTCATATCATTTGGAACAATAAAGTAATCCAATACATGGGACGATAGAAAATTAAAATAAAAAATAAGCAAAAAAATCAAGTGGAAAAGTTGGAGCTCGCCCATATTTTCCAAGCTATGGACCTCTGAACTTTTTATTGAAAAGTACGATTGTGCACCACATTTTTTTAGATATAAATATGGGTACCATTTAATATTTTTGGAGAGTTTTTTCAGGAAATACTAAAATGTTTTTTAAAAATGCTTAATCCATGACATTTTTATGTAAAATTTTTTCTTAAATTTTTCTGTCACCCCAATATTTGTTTTCTGATTGAAGTTATTTTTTTATTTTAAAACAAAACAATATGTAATTAATTCGTGAACACAAATAATAAAACAAAAACAAACTAAATTTACAAAGAAAAAAAAAATCCCAGATTATAATACTGACAGAAAAATAAATAATAAAATGTTGTTAACAAAGGATTAAAATTTATGCATACCGACATTTGTTGGGACAAAATTAATGCTCATTAAGGCTTGTGTACAAATACCAAAAAAAAATCGCCAATTATTAATTTATAAATCGCCAAAAGATCTTGGAAGGAAAAACGCGTGGAAATTACTGAAAATAAGTAAAAAGGGCTAAATTAAAAAATATACAGTAAACAAGAAAAATATAGTAACAAAGGTAATTCTGACTCAGTCTGAAAGGTCATTCTAAATTTTTTTCTTTCAAACATAACAGTTGGTTGACAACGCAGAACAAGAAACATAAAGAAAACACTTGACCTCATTGTAAACAACAAGTCTTAAACACATATTGTTTTTATTTATTTAATTAAAAGTATTTCGTAACGTTTACCTATTAATTGAATCAAATTATTAAATATTTTCCGTGTGCAGGGATCTTATGTAAAAAAAAAAACATCAATGATTCTGTGCAATAGTCTACATTCTTCAATTGAGTATTTTTATTTGGCACCGATTGTCATGTTTTTAACAAAATATAAAAAAGAATTATTTTTATTTATTTATTTTAGAGACAAATACAAAAACAAGCTAAAATTGTTTATCATGTTATTCGAAACGTTAAAAATATTTTCCAGTTTAAAACGAATCCTAGTAGCCCTTCATCGCAGAAATGTTTTAAACGGTTTAATTATCTAATTCTTCTTAGATATTTTGCTATTCGGGTTAAACATCGAAATATTATATTCCCTTTAATTTACAATATTTCAAGCTGTAATAATATTTGATTTTTTTTATAAATTATTCAGATTTTGATGAATAATTTTTTTATTTTACCTATTTTAATTTTCCGTTTCTTTAGTAAATTTTTTACTTTTTGTTTTATAAAATACTAGCTATTTCCGGTGCTTCGAATAATCGTACCTTCCAAGCAAGTTTTTTATTTTATTAATATGGAAGTTATAAAAGATTTCCTTCTGCCTATTGGAACATATGAATCAGGACTCATTATATATTTTTTTTGTTTAAATTGATTCCGCGCATTTTTTCTCTCCCCCACTTACCCCTTCTATTCCTTATTTTTTAAATAAATATATTCTCCTGGAACTTATAAACATCTCTGTTTTAATTTTTTTTTAAATGGGCAGCCGTAAATATTCGTTTTAGTCATTACTTATGAACGAGTCGACCGAATTCATGCAAACTTTAGATAAACCATTTACACGACCATAGAAACAAACCATTAACTCGAATTCGGTTGGACCGATTGTGACTTATAAAATCACAACACACTTGCAATAATTTTTTATATGTATATATAAGACAAGATAAATTTTTTAAATTAATTATTTGTTTTTATGTGTTTTTTTAATTCTTTATTTATTAATGCGATAAGCACAAAGTCAAATTAATTTTTTTTAGTTTTCAGTCTTGCTCTATTTATTCAATGAAATTTCATATGATTTTTTTTTTTTGGAAACTTCATAATATCGTTATTGTATTCCTGGTAGGTTTTATTTTTTTTAAGGGTTACTCTTTTTTGTGAACGTTCTTTCCTCCTTTTTGTAAATTTTCGAAATCTTTGCAAACTTGTTTTAATCATTTCTCTAGTTTTTTGTGTATTTCCGACTTTTCAAAATTGTTAAAATTGCGAGAAATGTCTTATTCGTGATTTCGATTAAAAAAAACTGAATTATCGGCTTTTTTCATTTTTGAAGTCTCGTTTTATATTTTGTTTATTTTTTTTTTTTTTTTTGTCAAATATTAGTTGAATTTTTTTTTAACTTTGGTTCATCGTTTAGATTTCAGCAGCATTTATGTGATGTATGTTGTTCTTAATTTTATTAATAAAGCAAACAAAACTTCCACATGCCTATGTGTAGGGTTCTGTTGTTAAAATTTAAACATCAATGATTCTGCGCATAAATCTGCATTCAATACTTGAGTGTTTTTTTATTACAGATTGTCATGTTTTTTTTTTTTTTTTTAATAGAAAATAAATAAATATAAATATTTTTAATTTAGAAAAAGAAACAAGATTCAAATACTCATGTTTTTTTTATCATGTTATTCAAAGCCTTTAAGCAAACACAAGTTGTTATATTCGTCTACACCGAATTATACTTACCTCCTTCACCATGATAGATGTAAAGATAATGTAAATTTTTCATTTTTAAAAAAATTAAATTAAATGTGACCAATTTTTGATATGTGACTATAATAGTCATTTCGTAAATGCTCGACATTTTGTTTTGGTAAATATTTAATTTCTGTTAAATATTATTTTGTATTTATTTAAATTTATTATTTTCCAGATCTGTTTTTTTTTAACAAATGTTTTTGTAAATTTTTTGTTTCTTTTTGAGGAAGATTAATAGATTTAAATTAGTTGGAGATTTTTCGTTTCCGCTAAAAATCGATTTTTAATAAAGTGCTTTTTTAAAGTTATTTTTTTTATATGCTACAGTTAAGATTTTTTATTATAAAATATGCATTTTTCACCGTTTTCTTAAATCTAGATTTTTTAGTGAAATTTTGCTGAAACTATATCTAAGGGATTATTTACTACATTGGTTGAAGGACTATAAGAATTCCTACATCTAAGACCCAATTATCATTTTATAGCAACTCTGTATGCTTTGTAAGTCTTGTGAATATTTTTTACTTGTCAAATTCGATGTCTAGAAATTCCATTAATCGATAAATCAATAGGCAAAGCGTATGCGCAACATGAAAAGACTTATTAAAAGAACAATATTAAGAACAATTTAAAATATATTATTTTTAATTATTACTAGCAGTGCCTAAGACTTCGTCTGCGTATCACTTCTAATTTTAATAAACATGTGGCTTGAAAATGATGTTATCACATCGAAAACGCTCGCGGAACGAACGAAGTACACAGCCAGTGACGATGGTTTTTACCGGAAATTATAAAAACAATTTCTAATTTTGTTGAAATTTAAATTTAACTATTTATTTTAAAGTTCTGAAGACAGTGTTAAAAATTATAGATCTACGAAAATAAAAAGTGCTGACAACTGTCTTAGTGCCATTATACCGGTAAAATTGGGTGCTTTCAGAATTGTATCACTACTTTGTTAAGAAATTACCTATTTTTACGAAAAAAAAAATATTATATATTGGACTCAAGGTTCTAAGAAACCTTCTCACAAAATTTTGTTCAAATCCATCAAGTAGTTTTCTCGTTATGCAAACAGACAGACATACAGAAATTCCAAAAATAGGTGTTTTTTCTTCCATATCAATTATTAACTATAACATCAAACAATATTTCCTGTACAAAAATGACCATGTTTAAGTTTTATTATACATAAGTTTAGATTTTATTTATAATTATTTCTTTATAACCCCATAAAGTATTAATCGCTGGCCTCATGTAGAAAGGCCCTAACTCGCATATTTATGATCTTACAGAAGAAGGTAAAAAGATAATGGAAACTGTATTTATCACAAATTAATATTTGAAATGTAAATACTCAAAAAACAGTTATTTTTAATACTACTCGTATTGCATTCAAATTTTGTGACCTCAACTCAATTTCGTAAAAATTGGAGTTAGGGCCTTTCAACATGAGACCAGCGATATATTCTTGATCCTTATGCATAGGAGAGTCGATTTAGCAATTTTCGTCTGTCCTTCCGTGATCGAGGTAGTTTTTCCACGTCCCTAGATAAGTAACAGACATAGTTTTGAAAGAGGTGCTATGAAATTTAGTAATATCGGTGCATAAATGGTGGGGATAAGTTAAAAAAGGCGAGCGTCTAAAGACCTCATTAAGGCCAGGATTCACTATCATACTCAGTCGTACGATCTGTCAAAAATTTCATGTGTGCTCAAAAAGTTTGATAGTGTGGATTAAAATTGTATGTGTGTGACAGAGTTTTTGACAGATCTGTACGATTTTATAATCTTTTGAAATAATTTATAAAATTTTTTTTTCTATGCGATCAGGGTGGATTTTTTTAAGATGATGAGAAAAAAAACAACAAAATATTAAAACCATATGTTTTTGCATCTTTTTTGTATAATAAGGTCTGTCTGCGTACACATATTTTGCATAATTTTCTGCAAAATCTTGCAAAATGTTGTCTGCGTACTCCAAATTTGTTTCAGCGAGAGAGCCAAAAAGAGAATTTTTTGACAGTTGGCAGTTAGAGCACTTGCAAAATGTTACTGGAGAAATTTCTTCTTGCAAGATTTTGCAACTAGTTTTAACAGCTGTTTTTATTTACTTTTTGAATGAAATAATTTTTGTGAAAAAAATAAAAATTTAAATTTAACAATGGCATATGTAAGTAGTTAGAATTGTGTTAATTTTTAATGTTTATAATAAATTATAATAAACGAAACAATTTTAAGTATACTACAAAATAGATGCATAGGCAATGATATATTTTCCAGTCTAAAGCCTTTTCTTATGAAGCCAAAAGAAAGAAGTTGTGTAAAGCTGTATGTGGAAGAAATAGTGCCCAATTACTGCAAAGAGGAATTTCGAAGACATTTCCGAAAATCGAGGTTCCTGTTTAAAATCCTATGCCATCGGTTTTCAATTTAATTTTGGGTAAATCTTTTGCTTTGTTATTTCAATTGTTTACACACCGAACAGCTGTTTTCTTGCAAGATTTTACTGGATGCTGTCTGCGTACTTTTTGATATATTTTCAGCCGACAGAGTAAAATTGGTCTTACTCTCCCAAAAAAATTTACTGAGTATTAGCTACTGGAAAAGTACCCAGACAGACCTATAGTGTGGCACTTACGATGACATTTTGGAACGATTTTTAAAGTAGGACAGAATTCTGTCAGATTTTTGTGTGATTAAATCGTACGATTGTGAATGATAGTGAATCCTGGTCTTTAGTCTTTACTTTCTTTACTTTTCTATTCCGACCGGTTCTACTTTTTAAATTATTGTGATTAGTTTTTCTGTAACAACATATCAGCTGTTTATAATAAACAAAGAAAACACAATAAACAACACAATAAAAAAAGTTACAGTTACAAGAACAACAATAGCTTTGTTTACAGTTTGCACTTGCACTGCCAAACAACTTTCAAGTAACTTAACTTTGAATTCTATTTTCTACTGATTCGAACGGAACAGAACAGAACGTCAAAGTAATAACAAACCACAAATACATGTTTTCCATTTAACAGTTACCGATCAGCTGATTCGTCACGGAACGGAAAGTAAAGACTAATTCTGCCTTAAGATTTAATTCTGCTTTCTTATTGGTTATTGTTGTTTTTTGTTTTGTTGTATTGAAAACCGAAATTTGAGAAAACAAACAATAAATTACCAGGTTATTTCTTACCAACATTTCACCAAAAATATTAAACTTTGCAATAAAAACTTGATTATTTTAAGAAAATAAATACACAATTCTTTTGGTAAAGGGTATATATGATTCGGCACTGTTACTTGTTCGTGGTAATTTTGACTGTTGGAGCTCGCATTATAAGAGCTAAAGAAAGCTGTTTTCGGTGCGGCAAAATTTTTTTTAATTAAAGAAAATCACAATTTTTTTGGTTGAAACCTTAAGGTTTTATTATGGTCAATCAAAACAAATTGATTAATGTAGAGTGTTAAGTAAAAGCTATATTTATATAATGATCATAATTTATTGATACAGAAAGTAATTCCTCAAGAATGAGAGATAACATTGTCAAAATAACCTATAATAAATTTAAGTTATTCTATTATTCAGGCGTGTCACAGAACTCAATACCAACCCTTCGGAATGAAACCAGTTTTAAATTTTAAAGTTGTATTTAGTTTTTTTTTTTCATATTTTGTTCTTTGAGGTTTTTTATGGTTAAGGAGGCTATAAAACCATTTTGATCGGAATGTGCAAAATGCTCTTTTAACCGACTGCAAAAGAGGAAGGAGGTTATACAATTTGTGCCTCCAGAACTCAGTCAATTCTGATCCGATTTTGAAAATTTTTGGTAATATGATAGATTATGCTTACAGATTAGTCCCGTTTTAAAAACAGTTCATAATCTTAAAAATTAAAGGGTGTCCCCATACAACATATATATTTTTTACGTATATTATGAATTGTGAGGGCACTTCTGTAAAATTTAAAATGACTGCGTATTACTATAGCTCCTAAAAACAAAAAATTATACAAAAATAAATCTAAAAATTAAAGGGTGTCCCATAATTACTATAGATTTACTTATATAGGCCTATCTTTTGAACCGTTATAGACAAACGCTTGTAAATTTGACGCAATGTCGATTGCTATGGCCTTTATAGTAACAGCTGATAATATTTAAAATTATAAATTAAAGGGTGGACCAATAGTTCATTTGATTTGGTATATGGCCATACTTTTAAACAGTTGTAGAAAAACGATTGAAATTCACAATGAACCTGTATTACTAACTCTTCTATAACAACAGTATAAAATTTGGATTTGAAAATAAACGGGTGTCCCAATAGTTGATATAATATGGTTTATATGGCCGGACTTTTGAACCGTTATAGACAAACAGCTGAAATTTACAAGGGACATGTTTTAAAAAAACGTTATATTTTAAATTTAATGGTTGATATAACCTGATGTATACGGGCGGGCAAACTGTTGAACCGCTACAAACAGACGGCTGAAATTTACACAGAACCTGATTGCTAAGTCTACTACAACAGCAAGTATATAATTTGAATTTGGAAATAAAAGAGTGACCCTATAGTTGCTGTAATTTGATGTCTTTGCCAAACTATTGAACAGTTGAAAAAGTACAAAGTTTGGAGATATAAGTGTGTTCCAATAGTTAATGTAACCTAATTAATGTGGCCATACACTTGAGCTGTTATAGGCAGACAGATGCAATCTGTTTTGAAGTCGGGGTTTTTTTTCCTAAGAATTATCTTAATAAAAATTAAGTGGTAAAGTGAAATTAGATTAGATTTAAGTTTTCACCTTACAATGTTGCAGTGGTGTTAATTTTAATTTAAATATAAATTTAATTTAAAAGAAATTTATGTATTTTCATCAATTTTATACTTTTATTCTACACCCCTCCCTCATCCACAAATAAAAATGTGAGCTTTTAAAGATTTTGTTTTTTTATCTTCAATTAAATAGCAAAATAGATTTTTTTGATAAAGCAAATTTGAAGAGTTGTTGCAAATCCTTATACATAATAGATTTAATAACAATTATTTAAATTTTACTTTGAGAGCACCCGTCTTTAAATCTAATTACTATTTAATAAAAATCCAAAATTCAAAATGGAACAAAAATAAGAACAGAAGGTTCTGCGCTGAGCAAAACAATAGATTTTTTCTAAAATTTTTATCGATTTTTATTTGTTGTCTTTTTTTGTGTGAAAGATAAAATATTTTACACAAATACTTGGTGGCAAGTAGTCTGTTTGTGTTATTCAAACGAAACGGTTGCTAAAAAGAAATTATTTAAAAATTGGTGGTGTTCAAAGTTGACAACAATAAAAAACATATTTGTTATAAAATAAGTTTTCAAATAAATGTTTAGAACAAAGAAGGTGTGTAACTTATAAAAGAATTTTATGTATATTTATTGTCAACATTTTTGAATTCAGGAAAAAACAAACATTTGTTATATAAGATCAGGAAAAAACATGACAGATCAATGTCATTTTATTAAGAAAACGATGCAAAACAAATGCTTTGCCTTCAACTTTTTTGTTGGAATTTTTATTTTAAAATTTTATATATTAAAAAATTTCTATTACTTGCAAAGATGGAGAATTATTTTAAAGATTATAAAAATAATAATAAAACAGAAATAATTTTAGTGTATTCTAAGGCCTCCAACAATTTTATTGATCGAAAAAAAAACACATTAAATTAAAACAATTAACAAAAAAAATTTTAAAACTATTTTAAGTGTCGTAAGGTGGTTTTCTTTAATTTTCTTCTCCCTTTTGCTCTCTCAGTATTTATTTTTAGAAAAACAAATATCATGTTTTTCTAATTTAAAACATTTTGTTTATAGCAAAAAACATGAAAAATTTTACATCGATGCGCTCTCTGTATATCACACACAATCTTTTCTTTTATCAAAGACAACTATTTTGAAAACTTTGTGTTTTGGGTTTTTTTTTTAAATTAATTTCTTAAAAATGTTGGCCCATATAATCGTACATTCATATTTCGATATATGTAAGTAAGTATACACAGTCATTTAAATAAAAATAAAAACACCTACGCAAAGTTTTGAAATTTTCTTAAATGTGAATTTATAAAGAAAACGAAACATAAAAAATTTTAAAGAAAGTAAAAAAATAAAACTGATAAAGTTCGACCTATTTCATTTTCAGGTAAAGATGTACAAACTGCTAAGGGCCAGTATTTGTAAACATAAAATATTTAGATAATATTTTTTTGTAAATGAAGTGACAAAGCCCGAAAGCTTTTAAAGCTTTTAACCGATTATTACAATAGATTTGACAAAGTTCTTAAAAGACTTTTCTATTTCAAAATATTATTAACCTGAACATAAAATATAATATAATAACCAATTTTCTTTATATTTGTTTAAAGACTTGTTATGGAAAGATCTAATCGACCCCAGCGTAATCGTCGTCACAGTAGGTTGGTTATTGAAGATTTGTGCTCAAATGTTTTTCTTTTAAATTTGTTTTAATTTTTCTTTATAATAATTTAGTTGTTTTGTTATATTTTTTGTAAACAAATTTATGCATGTTGTTAATAATTGTGTTTTGTCAAATATTTAAACGTTTGCTATACAGATTTATATTAAAAAAGGTACTACATACTATATATTTAATATTAATAACTTAAGATTTACTTTTTTATTAAATAACCTCAAAAAATAAATCGTTTTTGTTTAACATCAAAATTTTTGGGGTTTGTTTTATTGGATGGTTAGAAAAAATAGTAATTTACGTTTTATAGATCTACTGGATAAATTTTTCAAACTCAAATAAACTTCTGTCGTTGGTTCTCTTCTCATGTTAAGATGTACTGGGGCTGAAAATATAATCTTAATTATTAATATTTTAATCTGTGTCGATTTTTTGTTCACTTCTAAACTGGCCTAATTAATTTAACCACACAGTTTAAGCAAATTCAATACAAAACACCTTAAGCTTTTTGTTTTTGCTTTAGTGATTAACCGCTATTATACCCTGTTCAAATATTTTTTCTTAATTGAGTAAATTTAGTTTTAATTGCGCAATTTAATTTGGTGTTCAACATGATAAATTAAGCTTATTCAATTAGCACAAGGCATATTTATTTTTCTAGGTAGTGTCGTCCACCCAGCTGATTTCTCTTTTTATTACAAAAACAACAAGGCTTTATGTTGTTGCTTTGAAGTTGGAAGCGGCAAAAGCTATTTTAATATATTTTTTACTTGCAGCTTGTCATCTTTATGAATTTTTTCTTCTTACTCAACATAAGAAGTAGAGGAATCATACTTGTTGGTAAGGGTTGCATTTCGCATCTTATTCAATTAGTGATGCAATTAAATACTAATTGTTAAATTTATTAATTGACTTCTTATATGATAAATTGAGTTTAATCAAGGCCTTAATTGCGTTAATTCCGTAATTGCTCACCTAAACGGTATGTCTGAACAGGGTATTAATTTACCCGTGCCATTTTCCAATGCAATTCTGGGTTCCAATTCACAAAAACTTACATCAGATCTTCTCTTCCCAGTTTATCCCATGTTTCATTACTAGCGGTGTAAGTGTACGCGTGACTAAAGTGCAGCTTCCTGTCAATCAGAATACAACCAAATGACGAGACAAAAGGTTGCGGTGATATGTTTTCTTTTATTTAATTAGAGGCTTTAAGGAACTTCGTGTAAAAGTAACAACATATAAATTTTAATTATATTGAATGACACTCGCGAAATCATGAACTTTTTTCTTGAAAAATAAGTATATTTAACAAGGACGTTCAAAACAAAAAATAAACATTCGAAATTTCTTTAAATATTATCAATGGTTCATAAAAGCATAGCTGAAGGAATAATAAAAACCTGATTGTCAAACAAAAAATTGTTTTCAGTGCAAAAAGACGATATTTGCGTTTAAAATATTTATTTGAATTTTAAATAAGTAACACTAAATGGCTATTAGCCGAAAAGAACAAAATACGCATACATTGTTGAAATTAAAATAGTCTAACTTGAAATCAGGAACGTATTTAAACTCCGTTTCATAATAAGTTATAATTAAACTTATTCAAAAATTTTTTAAAAGTCTTAACTTTATTTCCTCGCGAATTTATTTTTACTATTCTGTATGAAGAATAGAGTTATGCATTCAATATAATTTCAAAATAAGTACGAATAAAATAATGCGAATATTTATAATCAAAAATGGCTTTATTGTTTTTCAAAGTATTCTCCAGCATGATTTATACACTTTTGCACGCGCTCAAACCAGTTGTCGAAGCACTTTTTCCACTCCGATTGAGACACCTCTAAAACATGGTTTTTGAACACTTCAACAGCTTCTTCTGGCGACGAAAATCGTTGACCACACATTTTTTTCTTGATGTGCGGAAACAAGAAGAAGTCATTAGGTGCCAAGTCAGGACTGTACGGCGGATGACCCATTAATTCGACGTTTTGGCCGGTCAAAAACGCTCTGGTTTGAGCCGATGTGTGAGAGCTCGCATTGTCATGGTGAACAATGATTCGTCTTCTCTTGTTGGTTTTTCGAATTTCTCCGATGACTTCAGGCAAACAAATTGTAGTGTACCACTCAGAAGTGACCGTCCTACGTTGTTCAAGCGGAACAGTTGCCACATGACCAGTTTTGCCGAAGAAACAGGCGACCATTTGCTTCGAAGTGCTTCTTCCACGAACAACTTTCGTTGGATTTTGCTCGTCTTTGAAGACCCACACGGTCGATTGTTGTTTCGTTTCGGGCTCATACGCATAGATCCATGATTCGTCACCTGTGAAGATCTTATAAACGTCTTTTGAAGCACCGCAATCGTATTTTTGCAACATTTCTTTGCACCAATCGACACGAGCCTTTTTTTGAGCGACTTTCAAATTGTGCGGGATCCAACGAGAACAAACCTTTTTTACGGCCAGGTATTCATGCAGTATCGAATGTATGCTGGTGGAAGAAATGTCCAAGGATGTCTCTATCTCTCGGTATGTCGCATGTCGATCTTGCATTATGAGTTCACGCACGGCATCAATGTTCTCTGGCACAACAGCCGTTTTTAACGACCTTCACAGAATTCGTCTTTGAGCGAGCTTCGGCCACGATTAAATTCATTATACCAATTTTTCACAGTGCTATATGATGGTGCTTCATCGCCATACAAAGATTTAAGTTCATCAATGCACTCTTGTCGTGATAATCCACGTCGAAAGTTGTGAAAAATGATGGCACGAAAATGTTCACGAGTTAATTCCATTTTTTTCTATATTATTTTTTCAAGTCACTGTAAACAACACAAATAATGGTCGTACGTCAAAACGTTTTGAGTACGATTATGCTTAAAAATGACAAACTTTCTAATGGAAATGTCAGATTGCACTTGGCAGCACTCAGTGTTGCCAGGCCAGAAATATATATAGCAGCCCTCGTAAGAGAGCTTTATTTGATTAAGCCGAATCTTATAAACTCTTCACCATTAATCTAAGTGAAGTGACAGAGAATTAAAAAATGAGTGAAACAATTAAGTACTATACATAATTTTACATAAAATGTCATGGGCTCTTAATGGGATAAGCATTTTTTTTTTATTTTTTCCTTAAAGATCTTTTCAAGAGCTTTTAAATGATGCCCATATTGATTTTTTTTAATATGGTGCACAAACGTACTTTAGTACGAAAAGTTCAGAGGCCCATAACTCGGAAAATATTGGCTAGCGCCAATTTTTTCACTTGATGTTTTTCCTTTAATTCTCTATCGCGCCATACATTTATTTTTTGATTGGAGTTACTTCATTGCTCCAAATGATATAGACAAATTAGAGGCAGTCGTGGTGTTTTTCCGCTGTCTTGAAGGACATGGGCAAATCAATTGGCGTATTTTAATTTTCTTTAGCTCATCTAGTGCCTTGGTGAAGTTGATTTCAACATTCACTCGAACGGACAGACGGATAGACAGACATCACTCAATCGACTTCGCTATTAGAAATGGATATTGTAGAATTTACAAACTGAATGACAAACTTAGATATAGCATGATTACTAATTAAAACTGAACACAAATAATCAGAAGCAATTAAAAAATAATTTTATTATTTCTAAGGATTACTTTTGCTTCCCTTTGTTTATTTTCAAAGTGTATTGTACATAGCAAGGCGAATCAATTACTTGATTAATTGATTCGCCTTGGTACATAGCATGGTGAAATAATACAGGTGGTCTCGATGGCGAATCCAGTGGTTATCGCCGTAAAGGCTAAATGTCAAACACCTTATAAAAAAAATTATACACATTTTTTATATATATATCAAGGCAAATAAATTATAAGGTTGTAGCGATGGCGTTAGTTTTCGCCGTACACCCGAATGTCAAACTACATATAAAAAAAATTTCCTTCGATTTTTTATGTATGGAATTTGACAGTTAGACTGTCGGCGAAAGTCAATGAATTCGCCGTCGCTACCATCTTATATTTGATTCGCCTTGATATATGTAGTTTGAAATTTAGCATTTATGGCGAAATTATTAATTTCGCCATCACGACAACCTAGTATTATTTCGCCATGTACTATTTTTATATATGAAGTTTGACATTCATTTCTACCAGAAAAAAATTATAAATTCGCCAACGCTGCCACTTGGTAATTGATTCGCCTTGGTGAAAACTAATAAAATTTATGAATTCGCCTATGCTGCCACCTGGTAATTGATTCGCCTTGAGATTTAAATTTATATTTGAAACCTCGTATTTTTATTTTTAATATATACTTCACATTTCAACACTTATTTTACAATTTAAGTCGTCGAAAGTATCTAAAATTAAATAATCGATACTAATAACGACTTTGTGTTTAAAGTTCATATTTTTGAAAAAATTAACTAATTTATTTGTTGATTTCAATATTTTGTCACTTTTGGAATATAATTCCATTTAAAAGCTCATATTTTTAGCTTTTAAAAACATAGTTCACACAAGTGTTCACAAGTTGTTCAAATTTAAACAAATAAAATTAACAATTATTGCAATAGATGTTAGAAATATTGGAAAATAATGCAATTATATTTTAGCTAAAAAAATCTAAAATAATTCTGCTTATTTATAGATGATTTGTTATCGTAATCAATTAGTGAATTAGATATATTTTTAAAATTCTTTTTAAAAAACAATCTAATATATTACTAATCGTTATCCGCAATTTAACAGTTATGTTTTAAAACATATTTTGTAAGACAGCTAGAATTTAATGTTTTTTTTAACTAATCAGCTTTTATAACAAAATAAATTTGAACTTATAAATGCCATATATTTAAATAAAAAATCTAATATTTAATTGCAGGCGCGCATGGCCACCAGAGGATGATATACATTATTCTCGTCCTGCCAAACGTTTGTTTACACCTGAAATTAAACGAATGCTTAAGGAATGGCTGGTACGTAGGCGTGAGAATCCCTACCCCAGTCGAGAAGAGAAAAAACGTTTGGCTCTAGAGACTGGCTTGACTTATACACAAATATGTAATTGGTTTGCGAACTGGCGGCGTAAACTTAAAAATTCTGAAAGAGAGAAATCGAAAAAGTCTTGGGGCCATTTAATAAAGCACTACAATAACAACGCCAAGGGCAATGTAGAACAATTTAGCATATCATCGGAGGATAGTATATGGGAAGAAGAAGAACAACAAAGACAAAATAAAATTAATAAACGTCGCTTTAACGGAGACGACTACCGTAATGAGGAGGATGAAAGTTCGTCCTTATGTGATATAGAAGGATCAAATGAATCTACCGGGACAGAACGTTACAACAACAGCGGAATTACACAGACACAAATATTGGACATTAGGTGTAAATACAATAATTTTATAGATAAACTTACAATGCGCAAGGATCTAGAAGAACAATTTATAGGGCCAAAAGTTGATATATTACCAACGACCACAACTTGCCACTTAACCAATAGTACTGGTTGTAGCGAAAACATAACGAAAACAAAGTACAAACAAAAAATGATGGAAAAATATTTAAGAGACACAAATGATATTAGGCAACCGAATACTAATTCAAGTTCTCAGCCTATAGTGCAAGATGTAGCACAGGCTCCAACAACATACTTACATGGAAATAATACAACGGTCATTAAGTCAGAAACAGAACTTTCCAAGTGGTTGGAAAGTGCAGCGAAATTTACGCCTAATAAGAACAACTATTATATAGAATGGAATAGCAAAAGGTACATATTATTTTAAATTGGTTTGTTTTCATTCACATATTATTCTTCTTTTCTAGAAGTAAGCTTGAAAAAACGCCAATTATTACAAAAACAATTTTAACAAATAATATCTCAGCTAATCTTCAGACGTCAAACACGGCTGTAGCCATGTTACCTCTATTATATTCCGCTGCATCTTTAGTACAAACAGATAATTCTCAGAATCGTGAGCATATTTATGATGTCATACATCATAAAGATGAATTGGAAGCCGCTGAGGCTTTGGCAAATTTAGCCTTTAACTTTCGTCAAAAAATATATGATACTACTTCGAATAGTAGAAAATCTCTAACATGGCCCTTAAATCCAATAAGTTCCTAATTTGTCAAAAGTAGGTAAAGCATTTAGTTTTTAATTGTATTAAAGTTTGAGAGAATCTTAAGATAAAGCATTCCAGCACGAGATCTTGTTAATTTAAAGTGCGGGAGAAAATGTAAACACAAAAACTTGTTAAATGTTAAGAATACAAGACGTTAAACAAATGTTTATTTAATAAATTTTAAAATTAATATGTAAATTTTTAAATAAAAGTTTAATTAAAAGACAAAATATCTTTCTCAAAAAAATATCGACATACACAAATTTACATATCTATGTATGTATATCTCGTTTTTCATAAAAGAAAGAAGAATTTCAAAAAATAAAACTTTATTTAAATTAAATTATCTATTTATCGGGGCTTTTATTTTAATTAAAAAATTTCTTATTTTACCAAAACTAGCTAGTCGTTGACTGATTTTGACCGTTAACTGATAAACAAGAAAAACAACAATCTACAAGCTTATAATCTTTTTTAAAAGGTTACAATGTTTATTTAACTATCGGGATTATTGATACACGTACATAGGTTTTTTAAATTCAAAATCAGTTTTTTTTAACTTCAAATTCAATTCCTATTCCAAGGTTAAAAAAAGTTTTATTATTCTTTTAAAATTAACAAAACAAAATAAAAGAAATGCCAATTAAAAGTATCTCCGTCTGGAAATCCTGGGTCATGGCGAAATAATATAGGTGATCGCACGGGCGAAAAAGCTAATTAGCTGTATACGTTTTATTTTTTTTTTAAGAGAAGTAGCACTTTAGGCATTAATACCTACTTGGCTCGTAACCGTGCTACATTCTTTAGGAAAGGGATAGAAGAGAGAGAGAGAGAGAGAAGAAAGGTGGTGAAAGGAGACATTTTATTAATTATTTTACTTCGCCGGCGAATATGCTATGGAGAAGTATCGACGAAGAAGGCTGTTTTTTTTTGTTTTTTTTTTTATGTTGTTCTGAATATGTATTTATACCATTAAATAGAAAAAAACGTTTTTTTTATTTTTTGACTGCCACAAGGGTTGAACCCAAGGCAGCCAGATATGTAGTCAACGTGCTTACCACTTAGACTACAGCAGCCTCCAAAGCTCTATACCAAGGCGAATTAATTATAAGGTGATAGCGGTGGCGAATTCATTTATTTTCGCCTGTATTCTCACTGTCAAACTCCATATATAAAAAATTTATCTAACTGTTATACAGATTTTTTTATATATGGAGTTTGACAGTTAGAATACAGGCGAAAATAAATGAATTCGCCACCGCTATCACCTTATAATTATTTCGCCATGCTCTATACGCTGTAGTTGTCAAAAAAATTATCAAAAATAAATTATTTGTTAAAAAAATTTTTAAATTTAATTAGTTTTGATTGGTAATAGAAAACTAAATAAGTATTAAAATGCATAGAGAAAACTATATGGAACCGTATTTGTAGTTACTGTTGTGTATAATCAAAATACACGTAAAGAGATGGCGACTTTATTGTTAACACGTTTATAATTTCTTGTTTGTTTTTTTAACAATATTTTTTGACAGCATACATAGATTTTGTAGCAACAAATTGCCTGTTGTTTTTTGTGTTGTTTGATTGTTGTAGGTGTGCGATCACCTGTTTTAATTCGCCTTGGTTTGACAGCTGTCATTTCAGCGAAAGTTAATCAAATCGCCTACGCTATCACTGGTGATTTGCTTGATTTGGAAATTATATACAGGGATGTCACAAATTCCGATCGGAATGTTTTTAATTCCGTATTTCGATAGATTTTGTTTTACCTTCTATAGAATCCGATTAATTTTGCTTATTTCTAACATTCATATATATAATTCATATATATAAAAAATAAATAAAATTTGAAATGTGTTTTATGACAAATTTTCCATTCAAATTTGTCCTAAAATAGATTTCAAATCTATTTTATAACTAGGAGTTAATCTCTACCTTTTTATTTAAATGTGGCCAGATATAACAATGTGGCAATATGCATACACTAAAGTAAATATCAAGGCTAATCTAAATAAGGACACAATGAAATTAAATTTGAAATCCGCAAATAACTAAATTTAAAAGAAACAATTCCACTTTGAAATTTAAGTGGGTTTCATACCAAAGGATATTTCGTTTTCTGAAGAACCAATTCACGGAATTGAACCTCTTTCGATGTTCTCCGACATGCCTGATAAATTTGTATTCTTTACTCTTTTTCTAATTTTTAGTGAATTATAAACATTATGAAATTCTATTCCAATTTCATTTATCTTAAATAAAAGGGTTATGTTGTTTAAGCGCCCAATATGGTATTATACCCTGCCCATTATTCTTATACATTTTATTTTTATACAAATATTTTTTATTCCTGTGTTACACAAATGTTATAACGAAAGGCACAAGCATAATTATTTCTTTCTTTCTTCGTTCTTTTCCCCTAAATCATTTTGACCAGCTCTTTCAGTAAAATTCTCCTTAGTGTAGACATCCAATACATTGACGAAATTGTTTTGATGCGCTTCTAAATTTGTTACTAATGAACTTGCAGCGGTGTTAAGCGTATAAACTAATTCAGCTTGTACTGATTGTAAGTTTGGCAATTGAGCATAATTCATGAAATCATTGCGACTGAGTAATGTGTTGTCCACAATACCCGCCAATAATAACATCTGAGGCACCTTGCGAGTTATTTTCAGTAGCTGGGAAACATTTTGATTCGGTGAAAATAATATGCACTGTTGTGAATTAAATAACGGTAAGATGGCTTCATATCGCGTGCCCTCAACAGCCTTTCGTACAATTTTAGCTCCATACATTTTCAATTGCATATTTTGTTTATGTAGTTGAACCCTCACATCGAAGAAATCATCAGATTTAATCGAATTCAAATGAAATATTGCTACCATTTTTGAATGATCCAACCAATTTCGAACCTCACGTGCAATAATATCATTATAAGGATTTTCAACAACGTTGCGGCTGCGTTTCTCGAAACACGTATTAGTCCTGAGTGGTTCGGGATAGCGTGGTGCTGTTACCGCAATAACACGAGCACGTTCGTAATGTGGCTTCTTGGGACGTTGTATATTGATTTTACCCCTGTGACGATGAAACTGAAGCTGTGGAAAGCTTCTTATTTTTTTAAAGAATTCTGCAGCTAGCCAACAGAAGATATAATGTGGTTAAACAACAAACTTTTCTATGTACCTAAATAAGTTTTTTTTCTTACCGGGCTTTATAAGCTGTGACATAATTAATGTTTATTATTTAAGTAATTAAAAATATTTAATTTAACTTTCTTAAACTAAAGTGAAGAAACAATTTTAGAGTTGTGTTCATAAACGGCCTAGTTCAATTAAACCATTCACTAAAATTAATGAATCTGAATAACTAAGGTGTCAGACGTTCAAGTTTTCATTCATTTTTCAAATTTCTCTCATTTTTTTTCTAACCGTGCAGTCACACGGTCAAATTTTCATTAACTTTTCTTTCAAGAAATTTACACATACTGCTTGTCAAAATTCACAAAAATTGAAAGCTGTGACGTAGGCTGCACGCAATTTCAAAGCAAGTTTTTATGCAAGATGTTGTAAAGAAAACAAAAAAAAAATTATTTGAGCGAAAAAACTTCAATCAGCTGTTCTCTTGAATGAAATTTGAAAGACTCAATTGAACGAAAATTTGAAAGCAAATTCTCAGCAAGTTTTTAAAGTGAGAGTGTAGGACATGGCGAAATAATACAGGTGGTCTCGATAGCGAATTCATTAATTTCGCCGTAAACTCTTAATGTCAAACTCCATATATAAAAAATTTATCTAACTGTTATACATATTTTTTATATATGGAGTTTGACATTTAGAGTTTACGGCGAAATTAATGAATTCGCTATCGAGACCACCTGTATTATTTCGCCATGGTGTAGGAGCTCATTCAAGGCGAATCAATTACCAGGTGGCAGCGTAGGCGAATTTATTAATTTTTGCCGTGAACACTACTGTCAAACTCCATATCAATATGAAATCATGGCGAATTCATTAATTTCGCCGTAAACTCTAAATGTCAAACTCCATATATAAAAAATATGTATAACAGTTATACATATTTTTTATATGTGGAGTTTGACATTTACTGCAGTATTCATAAAAAATAAAATAAGTTTGAAATGTGTTTTATGACAAATTTTTCATACAAATTTGTCCTAAAATACATTTAAAATCTATTTTAATATTTTATGAATACCGCAGTTAGAGTTTACGGCGAAATTAATGAAGTCGCTATCGAGACCACCTGCCATGTATGAAATGTTACAGTACTTTTTACCAGCAAAAAATAATGAATTCGCCTACGTTGTTACCTGGTAGTTGATTCGC
This sequence comes from Gymnosoma rotundatum, assembly GCA_916610165.2. Taxonomy (NCBI): domain Eukaryota; kingdom Metazoa; phylum Arthropoda; class Insecta; order Diptera; family Tachinidae; genus Gymnosoma; species Gymnosoma rotundatum. Next base: position 120,829,999 of record OU744337.1, on the reverse strand, counting down.
CTTAAACTTATTCTGCATCGCAGCTGTAAAAATCGGCCGCGGTTATTACCCCGATTATAATTTGCTAAAAGACGAAGAGAATTTTAAAAATTTTATTAGCGGCGGCAAGCCGATGGTTTTCTACCGATTAGCTTAGGTTCACTGTCTACAGTGTTGCCAAAACGGCGGTTTTCCCGCTAGATCTGGTGGTTTTTTGCTCTCAAAAACGGGAAGTTTGAAAAAAAAAACCGCTAAGTGGTTTTTTTTAACTGGGAAAATTTTAAATGGCGGGTTTTTAGAGTTTTTTAAGCTAAAACAAGTTTTGTTTGATACAAAGCAAGCTCAACTATGTATTTGTAGCCTTTTATATAAATATATAGATTTTCCATCTCTTCCTTGTTTGTTTAAACTGTCAAAACAATTATCCCAAAAGTAAATAACGATATATATTTTAATTAGGCTAATAAAAACTTTTTCTAACTAATTGAAACTGTCATTTTAGATTACCAGAAAATCGGGACATTTTAGAAAAAACTGATAAATTATCAGCAAATAACTCAATATTTGGAAAAACTGGATTATAGCTCGGAAATAATCGAAACAATTTTAAATCAGCTTAATAATATACATAAATGCTATAAAATGGAATAATCTAATAGATACTACATATTTTTGTTACGAAGTTTTTGAATATCAAAATTCGGCTGAATATAAAATTTTCAAAGAGCCAGCTAACTCACCTTGCGATTATTTGGCATGCGTGGTCTAATGCAGAAAGTGCAACGATATTTTAGTCAACTTAATATAGCTAAATTAAAGCTCAGAAATCGATTGCAAACTAATATAGTTAATGCTATTTTAACGGTTAAGTATGTCAATTCCACAATTTTTTTTATTTACCTCTTTAAATTTACTTTGTTGCTAGATATGGTCTCTGTCGGCATAAAAAATACTTCTACAATTACAAGGATCTAAACTTAATCGCAACCTCTAATATTTATTTGAGTTCTCAAAATGAAACTTTTATATATAGACAATCAAAATCTTAACTAGAGATGAACAATTATTGCCATATTCATAAAAAATATTATAAGTTAATTTTATGAATACGGCAGTTAGTATTTAAAAACAGTATTGAACAAGTAAGAGTGGTATTTTCGGCTATGTTGAATCTTATATACCCTTCACCATGTAAATTTAGTTTAGTGAAGTAACTCCAATAAAAAAAAAAAACAAATATTGGGGTTACAGGGAATTAAAAAATATAAAAATGCGTATATTTTATTTTACATAAAAATGCCATCGGCTCTTAATGAGTTAAAGATCTCTTCAAAAGCTTTAAAATGATACCCATATTGATATTTAAAAAAATTTGAAATTTCAGAGCCCCGTAACTCGGAAAATATGGATGAGCGCCAATTTTATCACGTAATGTTTCTTTCTTACCTTTAGTTCTATATCACCTCATATATTAATTTTTTTGATTGGAGTTAATTTATTGTTCCATATGAAATTTGAGGTAGGCGTGGTGTTTTGTCCGCTGCCTCGAAGGACATGGACCGATAATGCTCATTCCAATAGCATCTCTTTCGACTCTATATCTGATCGATTGACATATTTATTTATTTATTTTTTTTTTGTGAAACCAAGTTAGCCTCGGTGAAACTGTTCAAGAAATTTTTTAGCGGTTTATGTCAGCGTTTTTTTCGACTATTTAGCGGTTTTTAGCGGTTTTCAACTAATATCTAGCGGGAAATGGTTCGATAGTTTTGGCAACACTGACTGTCTACCACATCAATAGATAATACACCACATCATTGGTTCTTACGGTTTTCTTGTGTATTATTTTGTTAAAAAAAATTAAAATAAAAAAATATATATATAAAATCGATAATGGATATAAACATAAAGTTGGAGCCCATTGATATTCAGAGTGATAATGAATTCAATACAAATGTGGAGATAAAAGAAGAAAAAGAGCTTTTAATTGATGGTGAGACCCAATGGTTACCATCAAAATATGAAGATGAAGAAAATGAATACTATCAAGAGTTTTTGGTGGAATATAGTCAGAATGTGAACTCTCAAACTATTATTAAAAACGAAAATGGTTTAGAAAAATTTACAATAGAATACGAAGATGATAATCAGTATCATTTTGATGATTACTACGTAAACGACGATTATGCTGAAATTGAGGGAGATGATACAAATATGAAAAGCTATTCTGACATAGAAGACAATACTGTTGAAGAGTTTAATTTAGATTTAGAACAATATACAAAGAATCATATAGAACAAGTTGAAAACCAAGACGATAAAGAAGAAAAGGGGGCTAATGATTCAAAGTTTCTATGTAAATTAGACTTAAATAAGTGGATAACTAACAATTATATTAAACGTGGATGTGTAGAATGCAATGAACTGTTTTCATATTACAATGAATGGAAAAAGCATGTAGAGTCTTACCACAAAGAGCTTATTGAAGAATATGAATCTAATTATTATTTCAATAACGAAAATTGCGGTGTATGCAAAAAATGTAATCTAGAATTCGCATCCCAATTTTCTCGCTACGTACACTCAATAAAACACTCGGAAAATGCTGCTAAGCTAGAAAAAAGCATATGCAAAATTTGTAGTTTTAGTTCAACCAAAAGCTTTCTTATTCGTCAACATATTGTTGATGAGCATCCGGAAGTTGTGAAAGAGTTTTCAATATCAGATACTCTGACAAAACTAATATGTCCACTTTGTCCTAACACTTACAAAAGATATAGTCATTTATATCATCACTTTATGGACAAACATCCACAAGAATATCGGACGAAATTTCGCTACAGTTGTCATTTATGCGAAGATGAAGGATTTAGTTGCGAAGAACTTTTTTTGCAACATGTTATTGAAACGCATGAGTTAAATTCATGGAAAAAAATAAGTTTTCGTAAGCCTTTTGATGATAAAGAATATTTTTCATGTGAAAAATGCAATACGTTGTTTTTTAGAAATGACATAGTCAAACTCTTAAAACATTTTTTCACTCACGAAGATAGTTTTTATTGGACGTGTAAATTTTGTCGTAAAAATATTGATTTTAAAAGATCTCCTATCAGTCATATGTGCGTTGAAATGGTGCGTTACTATAAAAACCGTAAAATATTCAAAGATGGCGAGACACTCAATGAGCCAATTAAAGGAATTTCGAAAATAAAAAATTTACAAGAATTTGAGGATTATATCGGACATGTATGTCCATTTTGCAATATAGAGTTTAATAAATTGCTCAAATGGCAGCACCATTTACGAACATTTCATGAAATTGACACCCTTAAAGGATTGGAAATGAAAGTTGTTGCTGATGATAATAATAAATTAATATGTGTAATTTGCCGTACATTGGTAGCAAATAATCCAGAGCAATTACATGCTCATCGTTTTCAACATTTACCCTACAAACCCTACAAATGCCTGCATTGTTTAGCAACATTAAATACTTTCAAAATGGCTATTAATCATGCTCTCATGCGCTGCAAAGGTGATGCTCACAATGACGACATCAAAGGTGTTTTAGTTGGGTCAGATGATGTAAAAAATCTCGATATTCGATCGATGGTGGGGATTCAATGTTCACTCTGTAATAATAAAAAGTTCTGTAATGTTAAAACTGTTTTAAAACATATAGAAGACGAACACAATAACTTTGAGGAGTTTTTCCTTAAACATCCAGACAATTTAATGACCTGTAAAGTTTGCAACAACCAATATGTGCAACACGATAAAAGTTCTTGCTTTAAACATTTACACCATCATTTTGATGACAAAATATTTAAATGCTTATTGTGCTTACGATCGTATCCTGCATTTAAAGGTTGTCATCAGCATTTATTTAACGTTCACTATGTCATGAACATAAATCAACATTCAACCGAGAGTAATGTTCAAAAGACCTCACTCTTTCTGAATAAAGAAGATAAAGTGACACATGTTACAAAGCTTCCTCAGTTAGCTAAGCCCACTTATAAATCACGCGTTCTTAATGAATTCGCAGAGTTCATAACATACGCTTGCCCAGAATGTAATGAAGGTATGACAACTCAACAGATTTGGCACACTCATATTACGACGCAGCATAATTTCTTCGACGTATCAAATTTATATATAAAAGACGTCGATGGATCTCTTAGATGCCCAACATGCAGAATGGCATTGGTTACTAGCATAACCCAACAACAAAAACATAAACTAACCCACATGCCGTATAAATCATTTATATGTAAATTATGCTACATCCGTTGCAATTCTTTGGGAGTACTTTATCAACATTTTCGTCGAATACACTTTGCTCCAGGCTCATTTGAATGTCCGATATGTCTTGAGGTTTTGCAAACTTCACATCAGAGAACAGAACATTTAAAAAAAACTCATCCTCGTAGTGAATGGCCGGACAGTGTCTGTTTAATATGTTATAAAATTTTAGCCAGTAAGCATAATCTATATACACATATGGATACTCACAATACAGATCGGAACATATATACTTGTGATGTTTGCGGTGCGAAAATATTTGAACTGAAAGATTTTAACATTCACATGGGTAAGTATCATAAAAGAGCGGAAAATCAACTAGAGCAAAAACTGGGTGATGATTTTAATTCCAAGGTCGGTTCTGAAAGCACTAAATTTTTTGGAAAATATGATGATGTCGTTAAATCTAAAGCGGATAATTCTGATAAAAGAAAATCTCTTACAAAAATGTTGGCAACAAAAAGGAAAAAAGAGTAAAAAGAATAAAAGGTTTTCTTAAAAATTTTAAACATTAATACTTCACGTTACTGAATATGTTAAATGTTTTTATAATATAATGGTATACATTTTCTGTCATTGTATAAACAATATTTATTAATTTATTTACTTTACTTACTATCTTGGGTAAGTATTTGGGATAACTTATACAATATCTACATTTTCTCTATGCTGGAAAATTGGCGAATCCTATTATTATTCTACCAGTTATTTTGAAAATTGTGATATTTTTACTGTAAAATTAGCTTTACAATTACATTGTTGAAAACCCTTTTTTTAGTGATGCACAATATGGCTTTTTATGTGGTAGGACTACGACTTCCTTTTTTAGTTTCCTTTTATGTTAAGATCTTTCTAGGCTTTTTTACAAAGAAAAACTTGAATACAATAATATACTTGTATGTACATAATATAAAAATAACAAGTATCTGAAAAATTGAATATCTGCTTACATGGCTAAAGATGAATAGACTATACACAGGCATGTCACAGAACTAAATAAATAAATAAAATAAACATTTACCTTTTCATCGCACTAGTTATACACGTAACGCCACTTTATTTCAGGCCTTTGTTCTACTTAAAGAAAGTAACTTGATTTTGCAGAAAGAATCTTAATCTTTTATTGAATTCAGCATTGACAAAAATGAGTTCAAATTTATACTTTTTAATATTATAAAATAATTGTTATTCTTAAATGTTCAATTTATTATTTGTATTATGTTACCTTTATGCATGTTTTGTTTTTAATATTTTCCAAGTTTCATTTAATTTATTTTGTAAACATTGCTTAGTAAAGCTTGTCCAAAGACTGAACTATTATAATAAATAACTAACTAACTAATAATAAAGTAATGAATATTAATAAATAAAAAATAGTTATAATAATAATTATTCAGCCTAATCATGTATATTCTCACGGAGAAATTTTTTTCGAGAAAAGATTCCTCCAATTATTAATTCCATGGGAACAAACACATAAAAACTGATGATTTGAAGTGAGTTGTTTTCTTTATTTACATTATATTTTTCCTTCATAACTCATAATATCTACTTGCTTTTATCCCTCGATTTTTTTCACTTTCCGCAGTCAATTAAAAGAGGAATAAATTTATAATGGGAGAAACGAAAAAAGAGAAAAAACTCGCACGGAAATTCTGTTTATAATTGGGCTACTTGAGTTTTAGACTTACAATCCACAAATTTAGACGGAGTTTAGCAGTAATGCTACCAGCAAACAATAATGATTACGCATTCTGCAATTGATTTGCCTTTATAAAATCGTTTGATTTAACAGCATTTCTTCATAAAATTCGACTCCAATTAGAAAAGCCAAATATCTATAGGCTGCATGAGCTACCTACCTATCCTAAAAATTACAAATCTGTCCTCCTATCCCAACACTGGTTTAACAAAAAAAAAAAATGCAAAGGAATAATATTTTGCCGTTACCGGGAATAAAGGTAACCCTATTTAACCAGCTATCGATAACAAACACATCATTGATTTTTTATTTATTCTTGTGTGTACATAAATGCTGTAAACTTTTATTTAACAAAAATTGAAAAATTACACTGGTACTTAACTCTAGCAGTCTATGATGAGCGAAACCACACTGGATATAAGTATAAAATTGGAGCCAATTGATATTCAAGGTCCAGAGATAAAAGAGGAAAAAGAATTGTTAATTGAAAGCGAGTCCCAATGGCTACCATTGAAGTTTGAGGAAAATGAATACTATCAAGAATTTGTGGATGAATGTAGTCCGAATGTGATCCGCCAAACAGTGATTAAAAAAGAAAATGACTATGAGCAATTCACAATAGAATACCAGGATGAAAATGATGATTATTGCGAAAGCGATGATTGTGCTGAAAAAGAGGATGTTGGTACAAATAACGTAAACAATTGTGACACAGGGAAGAATAGTTTTGAAGAGTTTAATTCATATTTAGAGGATCACATAGAAGAAGTTGAAAAACGGGAAGATAAAGTTAAAGATGGATCAGCTAATTCGAAGATCTTATGTAAGTCAGAACTAAATAATTGGATAACTAGCCATTATATAAAATACGAATGTATAGAATGCAATGCACTGTTTACATATTATGAATTGAGAAGACACGTAGAGTCCAACCACACAGAAGTCATTGAAGATTCCGAGTCTAATTATGGATTCGATGATGATAACGGCGGTATATGCAAAAAATGCGGTCAAGAATTTCTGACTCCGTTTTCTCGGTACCTTCACTCAATAAAGCACACTGAAAATGTTGACAAACTAGAAAAATGCCTTTGCAAAATTTGTGGCTTAAATTCAATAAAAAGCTTGTCTATTCATAAACATATTGTGCATAAGCATCCGGAAGTCGTGAAAGAGTTCACGTTTTCAGGATCTGTGAGGAAGCTAAAGTGTCCGCTGTGTCCTTACACTTGCGGAAGATACAGTCTTTTATTTCTCCACTTCATGGACAAACATCCACAAGAATATAAAGCGAATTCTTGCTACAGCTGTCATTTATGCAAAAATAAACAATTTAATAAGGAAGAACTTTTGCTGCAACATCTTATTAAAAAACATGAGTTAGATTCGTGGAATAAATTAGGTTATCGAAAACCTTTTGATGATAAAGAATATTTTTTATGTGAGAAATGTAGTGCATTGTTTTTAAAAAATAACATAGAAAAACTCCTAAAACATTTTTTAAATCACGAAGATAGTTATTATTGGACGTGTAAGTTTTGTTGCAAAAATATTGATTTTAAACAATCTCCTATCAGTCACATGTGTATTGAAATGGTTAGTTACTATGAATATCATTATAATATTATCACAGATGATGATGATATGGATCATAAAAAGTCAATTATAACAGTTTGGAAAATAAAAAATTTACAAGAATTTGAGGAGTATATCGCACATGTATGTCCATTTTGTAACACGGAGTTTGATAAATTGCTGAAATGGCAGCAACATTTAAGAAAATTTCATAAAATTGACACACTTAAAGGCTTGGAAATGAAAGTCATTAATAATGATAACGATAAATTAAGATGTGTGATTTGCCACACAGTGGTAGGAAATTATCCGGAGCAACTACATGCCCATCGTTTTCAACATTTACCCTACAAGCCCTACAAATGCTTGCATTGTTCGATAACATTAAACACGTTCAAGATGGCAGTAAATCATGTTTTAAAGCGCTGCAACGATGAGGTTGATAGAGACTACGTTAAAAGTGTATTAGTACGGGCATATGATACAAGAAATCTCGATATTAGATCGATGGTGCAGATTCAATGTTCATTCTGTAATAATAAAAAGTTCAGTGATGCTAAAACTGTTCTAAAACATATGAAAGATGAGCACAATAACTTCGAAGAGTTTTCCCTTAAAAATCACGACAATTCAATGACTTGCCAAATTTGTTACAAACAAAATGTGCAACACGATAATAGTTTTTTTAAGCATTTACATCATCATTTTGACGAAAAAGCATTTAAATGTGCATTGTGTTTACGGTCGTTTCATACATTCAAGAGTTGTTATTCACATTTATTACATTCTCATTATGTCGCAAACTTTAATCAACAGCCAACAGACATTAACGATCACAAGAACTCAATTTTCCCAAATAATGAAGATAAAGTACCACATGTTACAAAGGTGGCTCAGATAGCTAAGCCTACCATTAGAACACATGTTCTTAATCAATTCGCAGAATTTATAACTTATGCGTGTCCAGAATGCAATGAAGATATGACAACTCAACAAAATTGGTATAGTCATATCACGTCGCAACATAATTTCTTTGAAAAATCAAACTTACATATAAAAGACGTAGATGGGTCTCTTAAATGTCCAACATGTAATTTGACTATGCCTACTGGCACAATCCAAAAACAAAAACATAAACTGACGCACATGCCATATAAATCATTTATTTGCAAGTTATGCTATATCCGTTGTAATTCGTTGGGTATACTTTATGGTCATTTTCGTCGAGTACATTTTGCTCCGGGTGAATTTCAGTGTCCCATATGTCCTGAGATTTTACAAACTTCACATCAGAGAACCGAACATTTAAAGGAAACTCATCCTCGCAGTAAATGGCCGGACAGTATGTGCCTAATATGTTATAAAATTTTAACAAGCAAGCATGCTTTAAATAACCATATGATTACTCACAATGCAGATCGGTTAAAATATACATGCGATGTTTGCGGTTCGAAAATAGTAGAACTGAGAGATTTTAATATACACATGAGTAGGCATCATAAAAGTGCAGATATCGAACTGAAACAAAACCTGAGTGATGACGTTTCTTCCAAATCTGTCAAACAGTCAAGTAATACTGATATCGTTCATCAAACAACACTCATAAAAAAAGATGATGATGTCTGCGTATCTGAGGCAAAAAATTTTAATAAAAGAAAATCTCTTACAGAATCACTTACAACAAAAAAGAAAAAAGAACATACAGAATGAACAGTTTTCCTCTAAGTATAATCAGTTATAATACTTATACAATGGAATATAGAAAATAAGGCGACTATATAAAAACATATTAAGAGAATACATTATAGATACAATTAAAGTGTAGATGATGATAAAAATTAAAGGAAAAATATGAGTAATAATGATGATTATAAATGAATTAATATTCATTTTAAAATTTTGGGAAAATAAGGATTCTTTTGTTTAATTAACATAAGTTTCGAATGTAAAGTTATCATTGTTACTCATATTTTTCCTTTAATTTTTATCATCATTATTAAATGTATACTACACATAATGTACACGAAATGAAATTATACGAAATACATACATTTTTAAGTAAATAGAATTTATTTAAAGAATACAAAGCAAATATTAGTTTGGAAGGCAGTTCAATACAATTCACAAATGAGAAAAGAAACGAATTATTTTTTATTTGGGAGTTATCTACTAAAGTATTTTAATTAACAATAATAATGCAAGATAAGGTTACGAATATACGTAAATGCAAATATGTATGAGTAATAAATAAAACAACATTTTTTTTAAGTTGAATATAACTCCTGGGTGTTTACTCTATATTTCGATTTGAAAACATTATCATTCGAATTTACTATATGGCTTAAGCATCGCGGTTCGAAAGTTTTTTTCTTTTGAACCGAGGTACAGAGTAAGCTCCAGTTCTGGACAGAAAAAAAACAAAAACAATGTAATGAATATATTAAAAATATTGTGTATGAGTAAAACCATAAAATAAATAAAAAATAAAAACACTTCAACACTTCTAAAAGTTATACTTTTAAAATTGAGTTGGTAATTTGAGGTATTAATAATTCTGTATTCTCGAGACGCGAGATTCTTATTGCAGGTATTAGGTTAGGTTGTAAAGGCTGCCGGCATAAGAAGTCAACTCACTTGATTTTTTTGTGATGTCTGAAAAGGGATGTGCAAGGCATTTATTGCCGTTCAGATCCATCACTAAACCACCGCGAAGACCAGATTAGAAAATTTATCCTAACAACGTGACAGACCGATAGATATGCAATACTATGTAATCTTGGACCAACCAAATAAAGCTGGACAATGGTAAAACAGATGCTCCACCGTTTACTCATCCTCGAAACTTCCGCAGAAGTCAACGTATGGAAGATTCATTCTCCTAGCATAAGTACCGATAATCAGTGCCCTGTTAGCAGAGCTACCAGTGAACCCAGCTGTCCACGAGGACCCGCTGAAGAATAGCCATAGAGCAATTTAGCGGGACTCCTACCAGCGGATCTATCTCTCGGTCCTTTAGACGGGTTCCGCAACGTTATTCCCGGGTATGCCCGAGAGTGTTGGCACCCAAAACAGTTTCAGGTTGGAATGTCTCGCCACCTCATCTATAGATGTCCGGCATTCATGAACCATTCTGTATGTAGTGTAAACACCCGATGAATTTATCGCTGCCTTGCAGATCCGCATACCCTCTCCGTATATCCTGTGGTACTTCATTCTGCCCACCACTCTCTTAATGGCTGAAATTTCAGCCTGGCTATGCTACATTGCTTCTGTAGCCTAAACTTCAGTCTGATCTGAAATTGGTATAAGGACGCCTCCCCAACTAAACCTGACTTGAACCCGTCTGTATAATTATGAAGCACGTCACTCTGGTGATAAGTATGAATCATCATGTTTGACGTGCCCGACACTGATACTGCGAGTCCAATATCAGACATGGGGGTGGGCGAACAGTAATCAATATTATCGGGAATAGCCGAGGCGCATCCTAAGATCGTCGTATGATCAAAGTTCAGTAGCCTCGATGTCAGTGGAGTTGCCATAAGATCGACCAGTAGTCATTGAAACAGTAAAAAGCGCTTTTGATTTTGTGGTGCGTATTGCCCTGTTCCATAAACTACAGTTAGTCAGTCTGCCCAGTGCGGGCCACCAAACAAAAAGTAAAAAACTATTTTTTAGAGCAAAAATGTATTTTTAAATTCAAAAAGTTAGTCTGGAGCTTAACGACAACCACAGCATGTCCGAAAAAAGAAAATTTAATTTAAAAAAATCCAGATCAATTGAAACATTTTGTTTTCAATTTTATTTAGTTTTTATTAATTTTATTTCGATTAGCACAAGCGGCTAAAGGCTTTCGGCTATAAAAATATTAATTTACAATAACTAATGATATAAATTCTGAAATAAAAAATTTTAGAAGAATTTTCTTACAATCAACAATATCAAACTTTGTAGCTCGACATAGCTAAATTGTGTCAAGCTCAAAAGTTTTACTCGGCTACATCCTTTTTCCATCCATTTTTGTTTAAATCGTTGCACCCGTTTAGAGGTTATGTTGTTATTTCCAATTTTGCTAAAAAAATCTCTTAACAATTTTCACAACAAACATTAATTTTCATTCTATGATGACGTCGATGAACAGTAGAAAAATTTTCTTGGTTCATAAGTTTCGGCAAGTTTTTTGCTTTTCTTTGTAAAAGCATTTGCTTTAAAAATGTCTGAGAAGAAATTTTTGTAACATTAAAGAAAATTTAAGTATTTCGCAATTAAAAGAATATAAAAAATTTATCAAGGCGTATCTATACCAAGTGGTTGCAATGGCAAATTTTCGCCGAAACCATGTCAAACTTTATATATAAAAAATATGTAAACATCTTCAGTGAAAAACAACTAAACACTTTACGAGTATGTCTGAACCCTGAAATTAAAGTGTTTTGCGACGTGTTTATATGCCGTTCACACTAATGTATATTTTTAAGCGAGACGTTTAACAAAATAAACATAAGCGTTCACACTGTAATTATAGTTTAAATTGAAGCGTTTAATTTCCAGAAAAAGGTCCGCTATGCTATAAAAAAAACAGTAGCTTCGGCTGTGTAGCACGTAGCGCTGTTCTGTTGAAACCAAATGTTGCCAATATTCTCCTCTTTAATTTTTGTGAACAAAAATTCGTTCAACATGGCCCGACAACGACAGTAACGGCCACTCTTTCAAAGGAAATAGCCCAATTATGCCTCTGGACCCAAATCCTCACCAAACATTGACTCATTTTGGGTGCACAGGTTTTACAATGTATTCGTACGGGTTTTCTGTGCCCCAAATGCGACAATTTCGCTTGTTTACATATCCGCCAAGATCAAAATAAGCTTTATCTAAATTTTCGGCAAAATCGGCATCTTCTGTAAGTCAATATTTCCTAGCGTTGTTCAAGCATATACAAAGCCATATTCATTCATCGAAAAGATAAAACTAATTATCTATCAAATCAGACATGAGCTAAGTGTTACCATTCACGAAATAAGCACTATTTGAAAAAAAAAAACGTGAGATGGAAGACCCTGTATAAATAATGCAGTGATAAATAATAAAGAGTTATTTAAGCAAGAAAAAGAGATCTGTCATTGGAGACGTTGTGATTTAAATAAAAATGTAATGGATTTGAGAAAAGAGCAACAGCGAATTTTATTGATGTTGGCAAAGTATTCTTATTGTGGACATAGTTGATATCTATGATAGTAACTATTATCAGAAAAATTAATATTACTATTCTAAGGACTGCACAAACTCATTTTGGGAATTCGATATTCAAATGCTTAGTCAAGAAGGGATAAAAAACTCTTTTCGTATCCTAAAGAAAACACACAGTTTGTGCACGTTTGCTATTTTTTTCTTTAGTTTTGTATCAAAAAATGTAACTTGATGGGAGTACAAGACGAATTGCATTAGATCCTAAATGTTTGCTGGGTTCTAGCATAATAAAAACAATAGTTATCGTTTGTGTATCGAAATGGTTGTAATTTTGTACCATCCCTATTGTTCTTAAGTATTAAAATCTTCTGCTTGTGGAGCGTTTACTTTAAGGAGCTATAGTTTACAATTATTTCTCAAATTTTATGTATTAATAAAAAACAATGGAAAATATAACAATTAACCACAATAATGATTTATCTACTTCTATAAAAGTTGATCCAGAGATATACGAAACTCATGATAGTATCAACTGGAGCGCCAGCGGTTTGTTATTTTATGTTTATTAATACGATGATGTTTTTTTATACTCTTCTCACAAAAAGTGAAAGAGGGACCAAGTCCAGTTTACCGGCGCCGCTCCAAATGAAAAAAAAGTTGCCTACGGTATGTAAAATGCAATTCTAAGCAAAAAATGTAAAGTGAAAAATTTGGCGCTAACCTTTAGTTTCGGAGTTACGGATCTCCGAAGTATTATATCGAGTATTTGATGGCAAAAAGGGACAATATGGATGTCATTGGAAAGGTTACTTAAGCATCTATCTAATTAAACAGGAAAAAGGTAAAAAAAATTGCTAAAGACCAAAAAACGAATTTTTCAATTTAAACGTAAAGATTTTCTCCTCTATGGTTTGACCAACACCGGCTTCGCTTTATTAAGATTTCTGCACAGCCGGCCTTCCGCCGGACGCAAAAATTTTCTTCTCTACGGTATTTCTAATACCGGCTTCGCTTTCTAAAGCTTTCCGGCGTAGCCAGCCTTCGGCCGGACGCAAAGATTTTCTGCTGTATGGTATGTCCAACACCGGCTTCGCTTTCTAAAAATTTCCTGCGTAGTCGATATATGTTACATTATACGTAAAAACTTTGGAGGTCCGTATCTCGGAAACAAAGGGTTTTCCCGAAAATTACCACTTAATATTTTTTGTTTAGAATTAGATTTTATACTCTTTATATAACTTTTTTTGTAAAGTATTTGAAATGAACTGAATAATTTTAAGTAAAGTTACGTTTAAATGGAAAAAATCGTTTTTTTTTAGCCGATTTTTTTCTTTTTTTTTCTTTTTCTTGCTTAATTAGATAACCGCTTTAATTACCTTTTCAATGATACCCATACGAGTATTGTCCCATTCTGCCATCAAATACTCGATACATGCCATATTGAACATAAAAACTTCGGAGGCCCGTAACTCCGGAACTAAGAGTTGGCACCAAATTTTTCATTTAACATTTTTTGCTTAGAATTGAATTTAACACCACGTAGGCAATTTTTTTCTTCTGGAGCGGTGCCCGTAAACTGGACTTAAGCCTTTCAATTATTTAGTACTAAACATACTTTACAAAAACAAATCACAATAAAGTAACTCCAATCAAAAAAATATATAAGGTTTTGAAGAAGACGGACAATGTGGCTTGGCGATTTTTAGCTATTTTGTTTAATCATTGTCTAAACATTGGATATTTTCCGAGCGCATGGAAGACTGCACTTGTGGTTCCCATACTTAAACCGAAAACGGACCCTCGTGAGAGTGGAAGCTATAGACCTATATCTCTATTATCGGCCTTTGGAAAGCTATTTGAATATTTTCTCCTGGCAAAGATAAATGACGTTATTACTGACAATGACATTTTAAAAGATTTCCAATTTGGGTTTAGGAGCGGACTTTCGACGACACACGCACTAGTTGTACTTACGGACTATGTTGCCAGGGGTCTGAATAGGAGGTGCCCTACAATGGCAGTGAGCTTAGATTTTGCCAAAGCCTTTGACACTGTTTGGCATGATGGTCTTATCTATAAATTATTGACCATGGGCTTTGGTACGGGCATCTGCCGTATGATTGATAGCTTTCTAAAGGACCGCTCTTTTAGAGTTCGTATTGGAGATGTCCTCTCTCATGAAGGTTCGATTTTTGCAGGAGTGCCACAGGGATCGTTGCTGGGTCCAGTTTTGTATAATGTCTTCATATCAGATATACCTCCTCCCCCACAGGGAGATCTATTGTTGATCTATGCGGATGACATCCTTATTGCTTCTTCAGGCGCAAGGGCAAGGACTGTTAACGAACGAGTTAATCAATATTTGACTGCACTTACAGACTATTTTAAAAGGTGGGGCCTCAACTTAAACATCAGTAAGACTGTCGCTATGATGTTTAAGGGAAAGCGTAAATACATTTACCCGAATTGCAGATCATTTACACCGTGCTTAAGAGTTGGCAGTGACGTTATTAGGACTTCGGATAGGTTAAAGTACCTAGGTGTCACCTTCCATGAAAACTTAGAGTTTTATCGGCATATCGACAATGTGCTTGAGCGCAGAGGTGGACTCGATACAAAAGTACGCCTTTTGGTGTACCGCCAGATCATACGTCCTCTCATCTCTTACGCATTTCCAGCTTGGTTTAGAATTTCTTCTGCCCAGATGGAGAGACTTAGGAGATGGGAGAGGCGGATCTTAGTTGCGTGCCTTGGTTTGAGACCGTATATAGGGCGTAACGGAGAGTTCCGTAGGCCCTCTTGTAGCTCTATATATAGTGCAGTAGATTTTAGTCGAATAGACTTGTTTATGGTTGAGAAGGCTTTAAAGTTCATGGAAGGTGCACGTTCCGTGGAAAACAGGTTAGTGAGAGGATGTTTTTCTCAAGCCTCGAGTCTGGAGGCCGTTCAGATGGCGAAGTACCTTTCTCCAGTGGATCTATTGACCCTTGGGGGAGGTGGACTTCTTCACGAGGGTGCAGACCTGCTATTTTATCATAGAAGAAATAATACATTGAATATTGTTGATACAGTTTATAACACTGCTCAATAGGTTTTTTTTTCTTTTGTTTTGTTTACTTTTTTTGTTCCATTGTGTTTTGTTTCTTAGTGTGTACTTTGTTTTTAAGTTTATCTTTTTTATTTAATTTAATTGCCTCCCTTTTTTTCCTTTTTTGGGGAACTCTTTTTAACTTTTTATTTATTTCAAATGGCTGTGCAAAAAAATGTACAAAATTTTTATTTGGTTAATAGACATAGTCCTTGAAATATACTGTAGTATGTAAGGAATTATTTTAACGAATTGTTAGTTTTAGTTACTATTTTTTATAAAGATTTTTTGGAAAAAATAAATGAATTAACGAATTTACAAAATTTGGATAGAATCCATTGATGAGCTACATATATGAGCAGTAGCGATATGGACATATAGATATGCTTTCCCGCACTTATACATTTCATATTGTACTTTTTAATAAAAAGATTTCAAATAATAAATAATTTTATTAATTACTTCTCTTATTTAGAAAATTGTACTTTGGAAAACAACGAAGATGATATAAATAATAGGTATGGTGATTTGTTTTTAAGAAACTAATTTTTTATTTCGTTATACTTTTTGGCTTTTGTATTTTTCAGTTGCCGCCGCAGCAGAAGAACACGAAATAAAAATCTTCGCTATAGATCAGATGAAGAAAATAGTACTGTCGATGATCCATTGAGAAAAATCCTACTACAAATTGGACTTTATGATGATTTATATATCTTTTTAAAATGTATGATTAATGGAGCTATACAATAATTGTATTATAGTAATTATTCTTTTCTTTTTTCAGCTAAAGGAATAACTGCGCAGGCATTAAAACATATGCAATTACGTCATATAGATGAGTTGTTCAAAGGAACGCGTTTAAACACTAAAATAATTTTTGAGCATCGTTTAAAGAAATGGCAAGAACAAAATAAAACTTATTTAGAAACTAATTGTAGCATAATAAACAACCGACATCTAAATTTGGTAAGTTTCTCTTAACGTACCTCATTATGTCTAATCGAATTGCATTTACTTTTGTAAATTGAAGCCAATTCAAATTCAATTCTTTTTTAACTTTATCATAATCCGCTTAATCAATAAGGTTGGAAATTTATTCAGTCAATTAATTTTGATAATTAATTCAGACATTTAATTATGGCAATTACATTTTGTTAATTAAGTTTTATGCATAAAAAATAAAATTCGATAAAAATTTTTTGAAACCTCTTATCTTAACTTCATTTGTCCGTTAAGGTTCTGGTTCAAGAGAATTATCCATTTTAGTGCGAAAGCGAACATATAGAACACAAGTTTACCGAGAAGTAAACGATAATAGCCCATCAATAACGTGTCGAGCATGCCAAATAGAGAAATGATCTACCACTTTCCATGCCTCTTTCCAGATTTATAGGAACTGCGACGTAGCATTTTGAATCATATGTCCTTGATAGTCTCCCCTTAATCTCTGGTTTGGGTACCTGCTGTAGGATGCATAGTTTACCAGCAAATTCGGTTTTAAAGATTTTAATATAAAAATTTATTTTTTGGGCTCAAAAATGAAATTTTTTAAATTTCGTATTTTTATTAGTTTACGAGTAAATCAAGTTTTAAAGTTTTTAATAAAAAAATCTTGCTCTTTTTATCTTTCTTTCTATTTCGGACCATTTATTTCGTTTTCTTCTTCGCCTATCATAGGCAGCGCAAAAAGTCTAAATCTGGACCCAAATGACCGACACTCTTCCTTTCACAAGGCTGCCTGCTAACCAAATCTAATTTTAGCTCATTAAATTATTGTTATTATTAGATTACTCCAGAGTAATTAATATTAAATTTTTAAATTATTATTATTTATTGAGTTTCAGTAAGCTAACCTAAAAGCCCGTTATCGGTCACAAGTTTCTACAATTTCGATTACACTTGTTTTCTTACAAATAAAAAAATTTTAATAAAGTGTAACAATTATTAATATTTAAATAATTTTTTTTTATATAAATCTTTTTTAATTTTGTTCTTTTTTTACAATAATTATTTTGGACAACAGTCTGAATTGAACTCTACTCCACAACAAATTCTGCGTGATACTGACATACAAGTTTTAACAAATGTAAGTATTTTTAAAGCAATAAACGAAGGTTTAATTCATGTAAATTCATTTATTTAGCTTTTAACAAATGCTGTACAAGAAACTATAAACACAGTTTTACAGGAATTCAAACAAAACTGGCAACAGCCTTCAGGCGATAAGGTAAATTGTAAAAACTGTTATTTTCTTCTCAAAATACAGTTTGTGAAATAATTTTTATACATCGACATATTTTTGAATAAAGTATTTGTTCATTATGCAAATTTTTTAGAGCTGTAATTACAACCCGAGATTAAATAATGAAGTACCTACTGACACAATTCCATTGAAAAATATAAAAACTGAACCTAGTATGTGTGTCGATGAACATAGCATAATCAGTAAAAGATCTGAGAAAATAGGAAATTCCCACAAGGTAAAATGTTCAATGATATTGTAATTTAATTATTCCAATAAATTTATACTACACTCGTTTAGATTTTTAAAGACTCGGATGATATTTTACTTTCAAAAAGGTCGTCCCAACCAAAAAAAAGGAAACTGGTAAAAAAAAAATTTATATATTTTTTTTAATAAATTTAAAAGATTTAAACAAATCGACTCGAATTATTTTATATTTATAGGATGTGGAAATGAATGTACAAGAAATTTTAGCAGAATCTACTACGTGCCAAAGTTTATTTGACGATTATGATGCGAGTGGCTTCCTAACGCCAACTCAACGAACGCAGCTTGTACGCTGTGTTGTTGACTTTTACATACAAAATAATATTTCTATGTCAATAGGTCGTTGTAAAGAAATTGCAAACGAAATAGTAGAACTATTTCCATCTGAATATATAGTAAGTTTGATTTTTGGTTTTTTAACGGCTTACAACTTAAATTTTTGTTTTATTTTCAAGGAAACTTATTTTATAAAAGATAGCAAAGCAAGATTTCCGAAAGGAAAAATATGGGAACGCTATCAAGGCCACAAACGATCAACGCGTAAAATGATTGGTTTAAATTCATTTCAGGAAACAATGAAAAATGATTCTTCTAATAGTGATAAAGATGACACATCAAATAGTAATCCTGATTGGTCAGATATGCAGGCAATGTGTTCTCAAATAAAAAATATAAATGATGAAAAGGAATTGTTTGGAAAATGGAAAGAATCGTTTGCTTTTAGACGTCAGCAATTACAATCGGGTTGCTTTACAACATGGAAAATGTTTTTCGATGAATACCCATTTTGCAAACAACAAAATTATTCACGATACGTAAGTAAACTAACTGTTTATATTAAGGGTATATCTCAGTTTTTTATTCCGTTTGTAATTTTAAAAATATCCATTTTCGATCCCATTAAGTAAATATGTTCTGAGTTCTTATGCATAGCGGAGTCGATTGAGCGATATCGGTACTATATTAGCCGGAAAATATTTAAATGCGCCAATCGATCAGACATACTGTCGAAAGAGCTGCTATTGGAAATCAGCAAGATCGGACCATGTCCTTTGAGGCAACGGGCAAACGCCACGCTTACCTCTAATTTTTCTATGTTATTTGGAACAATGAATTAACTCCAATAAAAAAAAAACAAAGATATGAAGTGATATTGCCGCTCGCATATATTTTCCGAGTTACGGTCCTCTTAACTTTTAAATTTTTTTTAAATATCAATATGGATATCATTTAAAAGCTTTTGAAGAGATCTTTAAGAAAATACTAAAAATTTAAAAAAAAAATGCTTAACCCATTAAGAGCCGATGACTTTTTTATTTAAAATTATATGTAGGACTTTTTTTTATTTTTTAATTCTCTGTCACTAGATTTACATATATGTATGTTGAAGGGTATACAATATTTGGCATAGCCGAATATAGCACTCTTACTTGTTTTTTCTATTTTCTTTACAAATTAATACAACTTTTTTTAAATAATTTTCCATAAAAATTTAGAAATTATATTTCAGATTATTTATTTATTATAAATCATAATAATAATATTATTGTCTTTTACTTTTAGATTGAATACGATATAGAAACTCTTTATCCTAAACTAAAATTCAATGACTTTTTGTGGGATGAATTTCTTAAAAATTTTAAAACCATATTTTTAAATCGTATTAGACATCCAAAAGCAAAACAGTTATATGATCAACTTGCGTCTACGGAAAATCCAAATTTTTATACTGGTAATTATCAAAATTAAATACTTATATATTTTATTACTTTCTTTTTATTATCTAATACAAATAGAATTTTTTTTTCTCTTTTACAGATTATGTAGCAATTAAGGTTTTTGAACTTTTACATGTCGTTCTAAAAACTTATACAAACAAACCACAAAATATAGAAGATGCCCAACGTAAATTTACCGTCGAGGTAGGTGATTTATCCGACCTGAAAAAGGTAGTCATTGAGCGCAAGAAATACTGCACTGATAATAATGTACAAGCTAAACCTTATGTTGCAGTTGTTGGTCAAAATAAAACTTATAGTCATTTTTCGGTAATATTGGACTCAACTGGTTTTAGTTGCGAAAGTTATAAGGATTCATTGATTTTATGTTTTAATTTGTATCTCTTTTTCGATATAAGTTTTCCACATGAATCTCTTAATGTCTGGACTTTTATACAAAACTATTTTTTTAATAAACCGCCCTTGGTTCGAAATGCAAGAGTTGATGCATTTATTAATGAAATAAAGAGCCAAAAATCTGCAAGTTTAAGTAAATAAACAATAATATTGAATAAGAAAAATGCAGATCTACGAAATCAATTAAAATTTTAAGCGAAATTAAAGGAATTAACTACTGCAGGTTATAATAAGAATAATTTAATTCCCCCATTTTTGATTTAAAAATTTAATAAATGATTGATATTATTATTCTTGTGTATCATAAGATTTCAAATGTGTATTTTATATAAATAAAGTAATGAAAAAAAGCTACATATTTACTAAAGTTCACTAAATATTTATTTCAATTGGAGAACTAAGCTTTTCAATGATGTTTGTGTGAGTAGACACCGCAGGGTACGAAATTTATTTATTTTGGATTCACGTAGATCAGTAAATTACAATTTTCGAACTAACTTCCAAAGGGTTTTTATGTGTTTTGATTATTTTTTAATAAGTGCAAAATATTTTTATCGAAAAAATTGTTAATGATTTGTGAACGAAATTCCCACAACATTAAAAATAAAAAACATGTATAAAAAACTGTTTTTAAAATTAAATTGTTAGAAAAAAATAAATAAATAAACAAAACAACAAAAACTTTGTTTGTTGATGATGCCGTTTTATATTTATTTTTTGAAGTATGTGAGGGAACCCGATAGATTTGAAATCGATTGTTTTTTAAATGATTCGAACCAAAAACAAAAATATTTCAAATGTATAAAAACAATATTTTAAAAATAAAAACAAATTTAAGTAAGAATGCTCTATTCCGCTATGCTGAGTCTTATATAGGGCTTGTTCGGAAATGCATCACTGCACTTTATCTGATGCGTACGTGTGATTAGTTTGCGATGCATTGGCAAAACAGCTGATGCGAAAACAAGGAGAAGATAATAATAAATTAATTTTTTGGTTAAGATGAAAGCAAAAATGAAATAAAGGTGTGCAATCGACAAAAGAAAACAACATTTTTTGTTAAAGACGTATGTGTCAACAACAGACGAATCCCAAAAATTCTGGATTATGTTAATATAGTAAAGAACTATCAAATTCGTTTCTAAAAGTGTATAAACAAACGCAATTTATCAAAATAAAATTAATAAAGATCAAATGCATCAGCTATTTTTGTGATGCGTCTTTTACGTTTGCTTGCGCATCTTATATTTTATTGATGCATTTTAGAACACATGACATTTGCAGTGATGCCAACTGATGCATTTTCGAACGTACTGCACATCAGAAGCAGCGCAGCGATGCATTTCCGAACAATCCCAAATATTGGGGTGACAGAGAATTAAAAATAAGAAAAAACAAGTTAGAGTGCTACATTCAGTTATAGCGAATATTATACACCATCTATATAAATCTAGTTTAGTAAAGTAAGAATTAAAAAATAAAAAATTGAGTGCTATATGCATCGGCTCTTAATGGGTTAAGCATTTTTTTAAATATTTAGCATTTCCTTAAAGATCTAATCGGAAGGTTTTAAATGATACCCATACTGATATTTTAAAAGTTTAGAGGTCCGTAACTAGGAAAATATGGGCGAGCGACATTTTTTCACTTGATGTTTTTTTGGACGGACAGATGAACATCGCTCAATCGACTTCGCTATGCATAATAACTCAATATATTGTAGAAATTACAAACGGAATGACACACTTAGTTATACCCTTTTTCCTCTTTTTGTGGTGAAGGGTATAAGAATTAAGTACTATATATAATTTTACATACAAATGTCATCGGTTCTTAAAGGGTTAAGCATTTTAAAATTTTTTTGGTATTTTCTTAAGGATCTCTTCAAAAGCTTTTAAATGATACCCATATTGTATCTTAAAAAATATGGTGCACAATGATACTTTTCTATGAAAAGTTCAGAGGCCCATAACTAGGAAAATATGGGCGAGTGCTAATTTTTTCATTTGATGTCTTTTCTTATTTATTAATTATCTATCATCCTCTTTTTTATTATTGGAGTTCCTTCATTGTTCTAAATGATATGGAAAAATTAGAGGTAGGCGGTGTCTTGTCTGCTGCCTCGAAGAACATGGACCGATTTTACTTATTTTCAGTAGCAACTCTTTCGAGGACGGACAGACGAACATTGCTCAATAAGAACTCAAAATATATATACTTCAGAGGTCGGAAATGGATAATGTAAAAATTGCAATCCATTCACTGTTTTTGGTGAAGGGTATAAAAACGAGTGTTTTTAGATTGTTCGATTTCTATCCCATGCCTGAATATTCTTATTTCGAAATCTAAAATTTATTTTAAATTTCAGTTTGTTACGCTTCGTTTTTGTTTTTCATAAATACAAGATGTAAAAATTTTAAATCTTACAATTATAATTTATTTATATCAATTTAAATCTAAATTTTGTTTTATAATTTTACACACATTTTACTTCTTTAAAGAACCGATAGCGTTTTGAAACATTTGCGTTAAAAGCAAAGTGTTTAAAGTATTTGTTGAAGAAGTAGAGCTTTGCGCAGTTCCAAGTGGAACTGTTAAGTTGGGAAAACCATTTAAAACCATTGGCAAATGAACAGGATTTGTTGAAAAATTAGATAAATCAAGAGCTGCATTAGAAGCATTCTTGTTTTTACTTTTGCGTTTCTTTTTTGAAGAAGAAACTAAACTTTCAGTTAATGAATCTGAAGACTCTTCGGATTCAGTTGAAGTCTCGGAATCAGAATCATCATCGTTACTATCGTCACTGTCGGCTTTAGATTTTGCTTTCTTTGTAGCAGTAATTTTACGTTTTTTGGTTGCTTTCGTATTTGTAATGTTTTCGTTTGCCTTACGTTTTTTTTGATTTGATTTGTTATTGACACTTACTGAATGGAGAGAATTGACCGTTTGCTTAGTTACAGTATCACAAAGATTTGTTGCCATTTGCTTGTCAGCATTAAAATTTTGAATCTGTTGCATACAAAATTCAATAAACAACTGCAGCATAGTGTTTAAATTTGCCGGCTGTGGACAAGTGCGATAACCATGATATGGAGCGCTGCAATTTTTACAAATCATTTGACATTGAAACGAGGTATGCCCCTGAAAATAAAAACATATAAATTGGTTGAAAATACAGAACTAAATAATTGGGTTATTGTTAAGTAAAATAAAGTTTTATATCCTATCTTTTGTTATTTTATATTTTAAAATTTATGACATTATTTATTTTTTGCTACGTTTGATTTTTGTAAGTAAAAAGCCAGGGTATTCCATCAATAAACTTTTTAAGAGACAGATGAAGCAGCAATAGTAACGTCAGTAGCGAAGAATAAAAAAAGTTGTATTTATTGCCGATAGAAGGTAGTAATTGGCTTTAATGTACTCAACAGTAGCGGTGTTTTTTCTATTGTTGTGAAATTTTTTCAATAATATTAGTTTTTCTGTAAATAGCTGGGACCTGATAAGGGAGAACTAATCATAACTGAACTTAGATTTGTGGCAGGTATAATTTAAAAGAACCATCTTAAGTAGTTACTAGTCGCTAATAGGGCAACTCCTTAGTTTTGGGATCAATTTTAGTTTTTTAACATTACGGTGGAGGTGAGGTGAATAGAATATAAAATCTTAAGACTGATATTTGAAATAAATGGGTAAGTAGCGATTGAAGATAATTGGGACCAATGCAGCTTCCCTGCTCAACATCATTATTGACATGGGCAAGTTACCCAATCGATGATTTGAAAAGTAGCGTGATAGATAGACAGATGCTTTGAACTTAACAACTTTTCCGATTTAATCTGAAAAATGGTTAACTTCTACGTACTTACTTTTTTATCACAAATCATACACTTTTCTGAAGTTTTTTTTAAACACTTAGTTATTTTGTTAACAGTGTTTTCAACTGTTTCTTCGTCTTCATTAGCTTCCTTGTCACTTTCATCTTCCAATACGATTTTCCTTTCCAAATTCCCAATGCAGACAACATCATCTTCCGAACTATTTTTGTTTTTCGTTTTTAATTCCTTTTTAAGAACTTGCGACTTTTCAGTTTTATTCTCTTTAGCTACAGCTATAGAAGTTACTGGAAACCGACTAGATTCGTCGTCAGAAGATGAAGTCTCTGATGACTCTGACGGAGGTTCTAGTACTTCCAACAGACTTTTAGTTGATTTCGATGGTGTCGAGTTCACAGAACTAGATTTAGGTTTAAGTTTAATATTGAGTGGTGAAGATGGTGGTTTAGAACTCGTGGAAGCATCTGTCTTATTACCTATTGTTTTGTTTTTCGGTTCGGGTTCTTCTTCACTTGAAGAAGATTCACTGGAAGATGAAGAACTTGAAGATTTTTTTTCTTGTTTTAAATTTAACTCAACATCTTTTTCTTGCTTAACTTTCAAAATAACATTTGTTGGTTCGGTTAATTTAGATGTGTCATTATTTTCATGATTTGCAAGATTTGCAGAAGACACAGAATTGTTTCTACTTCTCGAAACAGATTTTTCTCTATCGGTTTCTTGAGGTATAGTCGGCTTATTAACTGGTTCCTGCCTATTTTGGACATTTATTTCTTTATTATATCCGGAGTCTTTCACCAAAAATTCTTTGTCAGACTGCTGCTCAAAATTTATATGCTTCGGTGATATTAAGGGTTTGACGGGGTTGTGCCTAATCCAAGGAAATATACCAGCTCCTGTAGCAGGTCCGTTACAATAATAGTTGTTTGTATTGTTACCGTTGTTCCAGTCATTTTGTGGCCAATAGTTTGAATCGTGATTAATATAATCGGTGTCAACAAATTTTTGAAAATGTCTTTCTCTTCCGTCTGTTCTTGTATAATTATTTTGTCTCTGATTGTTTCTCTTCCTACGAGTGTGTTTCTTTTTAACAACACATTGTGATTTTGTACCGTTACGCTTCTCGTTTGACCAATTTTTGGATTTATTCATACTATAACACTTCAAATTCAATTAAATTTTTGTATTTAAAATACCTGCACGTGTTGTTTACAAAAAAACAAAGCGACGTTGTTACTCAGGCGGCTCACGTACTCGTCTGTTTATTTAACTTTATCGCCGTCATTTCTCCTGAACCGTAAAGGGGATTGTTAAAGGAATGCAGAGTAGCTTAATTTTTAAAATTTTAGATAGTGATAAATATAGAATGCAAAAATACCTATTTTTGGAATTTTTGTCTGTCTGTGTTCACATCAAGTAAAAACTGCTGGATCGATTTGAATAAAATTTAGAATTTAGAGTACTTTTTTTCGTAAAAATATGTCATTTCGTAAAAATATGTCATTTCAACACTGTCTATAGAACTCTAAAATAAATATTTAACAAGAGTGCTATATTCGACTATGCCGAATATTGTATAGCATTCACCAGTTTTTTCTAAACTAGTGATTAATATTTTTTGTTTTCTGTTTATAAAACTGACCTTTTTCTTAATTAAAATAATTTTACATAGAAAAATCCTCAGTTCTTAATGGGTTAAACATTTTTAAAAAGTTTTAGTATTTCCTAAAAGATCTCTTCAAAAGATTTTTTTTAATGATACTCATATTGATATCTTAGAAAATAACAATTTTTTACTTTTTTTTTTTACATATTTTGGAAAGAAAAATTTTTTACAAACGTATGCGGACGTTTTTCAATTTTTGGGGATAATTTAATTAATTAATTTAATTGTTTTTTGGCGAATTGTATGGATAAAATTTATCTAATTAGGGATACTGCTCGAAAAAAATCTGGGAAGCATAATATTCAGATTTATTGCATCTGCTTAAGAAAGAGACCAAGGTACAGCGTTATAAAAACTATGATTTTTTATTTCAAGTGGTACTGCATTTTGTAATTATACTACATAGTGAAGTTAAGTTTTGTATCAGCTTGTTGTAAACAAAACAAAATTTTATAAAGCTCATCCTGTTAAATACATAGAATATTTGAGGAACTGCAATGCCTTTACTTAAAAATTTTAGACAATTTTATACAAACAGAATATGTGAAAATGAGTCTCAATAACGACCTTGGCTTTGGAAACAAAAGTCTATTTCTACACAACGAATAAGTCTATCTGGGTATTTTAAACACAAGATTTCTAGCTCAAAGCTCATTGCAAATAAAAAAAATTTATTGAAAATTGTGTGGCATTTTACATTGAGTTATGTAAACAATGTTAAAACGATTTGATTTAACCGATACGTTTTTAAGAGCTCTCATGTCTTAACCCTTTGAAAATGATAAATAGAAAAATTAATTCTCTGCCAGACTTAATAACCAATTTTCCAAATTAAATAAGTGAAAGGATATTCAAAATTCAAATAACGAATTTAGAGAACTCGGTTTTATAAAATTCAGTGATCATTTTACAACTCTAGATAATATTAGCTGTGAGGAATTTTGGTCAAAAGTTTTAAAAATAAAGATACATTTAGCGGACCGTAGATGTAAATGTAGCTGTACAGTAAATGTAGTTGTGCTTATAGAATATGTAAGAACGTGTCATGTAGTTTTGACATATTTCTGTTGATTAATAAATAATGCACAGCTGTTCAAACCAATGATGGCCATTTTGTGCAAAAAGTACGTAAATATTTCAATGGTACTAAAAATGATGTCGTTTTGTAATAATGAAAAATATAATATTTGCCTAAGCTTTACTTAGTCTAACAATTTTACAAAACATTACGTGTATAACATATATAACTTAAGGGTTACACGATCAAGTTTTGCTTCAATTTTTAATACATACACATTTTGTTTACCAATACACTCATACTTTTAAAATTGAAACGAACTTGCTTTCAATTTTTCTTTCAAGTTGAGTGTTTCAAGTTACTCTTGAACGTAATAGTTGTTCATAATTCTCTGGAACTATTCTTCGTTTTTGTTTCTACAAATATTATGCCGCCATAAATTGTTGCCATCTTAAAAGCAATTTGCTTTCAAGTTAAGCTGATAAGAACAGATACTACGCTTTGATCTTAGCCATAAGACCGAGAAGCGATCCAGATTTAATGTTAACAAATTTATTTCGGATATTTATGAATCTCAGTCATTTTAGTTGGTCAAATGTTAATTATTTATCCCCCATTGGTTTTCTAAATAAAATAAAATAAACATTAAACCTTTGCTTTCAAGTTGCGTACAGCCTATGTCACAGCTGGGAATTTAAACGAATTTTAACAAGCCGTATGTGTGTAAAACGTCATAATTCTTTATCAAATTTAACAACTTTAAAGTTTAAGTAAAAAAGGACAAATAAGTACTTAAAAAGGGGGTTTGTACTTCAATTTAATTTTGATAATATTTACCATCACTGGCTACATATGTCACGTAACCTCATATTGAAATTCTATTTTTAGCAGGTTGAAACGTTACGACTAAGTGACATTTCATTCGGCTAAGCATTTGCATAGCTTTTCGCAATGCGAATCAATTACCAGGTGGCAATTGATTCGCCTTGGCTTTTTGTATAACAAAAATGATCAGCTGATACATCTACATTTCTACATTTACGGTCGGCTAAAAAACGCGTTGAGCGTTTTTATTTTTTATTTATTCATTGAAGAATACAAAGTCTTGATACCAAACTGGATACATTTTTTTTAGTTAATTTACGTAAATTGTGCTTGTTTCCTTCAAAAATAAAATTGTCATATTAATCTCAAGAAATATTTATTACATATTAAAAAAAAACTAAAATATGAAATATACCTATTACTGCATGAAAATTATATTCATGTGGCAATTTCGCTGCTGTAAAAATTAAATTCCTCAGTCTTGTAATGTATATTATTTCTTTTTTAAGTTTTTCTTTTTCATATAATCAACAACTCTCTCAAGAGAGCTTTCTGAAGCCAAAACAGCAGTCTTTGTGATAACACTTCGCAATTTATCATTTTGTTTATAGTTTAACTTTTTACTATCAAAGTTGTCCAAAAGTTCCCTCGATATAAATTCTTTTCTATTAGGTTTAAGTTTTGAATTTGGCAAATTTTTCTTAAACTGTGTTTTTAATTTGATTTCTCCAGTTTTATGTTTTTTATTAGGTTCTCTTTTCGAGTTTTTCTCGATCGAATTTACCGCTTCATTTTTCGTAGATTTCTTCCTATTATTTTGATGGTCGTTCTCATCTTCGCTAAAATTCTCCCATTTTGTCTGCTCTTGTTTCTTTTGATCAATTAAGGACTTTCTGTAGTTTATTTCACGCTGTTTCATTGCGATTTTGGCCTGACTGCTTTCCATATTAGCTTTGGAAACAGCTTGCTTTTCTTTTATTTCAATTTCATATTTGTATTTATTCCATGGTGTTGAATTTTCTGGTTTTGCATCTCTTGCTACTTCATTAAATTTGTAAGATTCTTTTTTATAAAAATTACCTTTCCGGTTGTTAAAATTTCTGTTGTATGGCTTATTGCTGTCTGGAGGATTCCTAAAAGATTTTCTGGAATCATCTCCAAATCTTGTAGGTTTAAACTTTGATTTGCCCCAATCTTCAACATTTTGTGGGATATTTTTTGAAGGCTTACAACGAAATGGATTATTTTTATTTGCCATTATTAATTCAGCCAAATCAACGTGCAATTGTAAAATGTAAACATTATATTTGACAATTGTGAATGGATGTTTTAGTGAAGATAAACATTAAAATATTAGAGATGGTAGATTATTGATGTCATTTTGAAATGAATTTTTAATTATTCATATAAATTTACAGCCCGATTCAACTTTTGAATATTTATCAAGATTTGGTATTCTACTACAAAAAATAAAAGCTTTTTAGTTGATAATTTGTCAAAGTCTCATTTGGTATAGATAACTCTATTTTATCGTGTGTGTGTATTCAAATTCAAATATTTCGGTTTTCTTTACAGGTTACTGAATTATGCAAATTTATATGTTTATTGATATACTTTACAGCCGATTAATTTATAAAAATACAAAAATTTGATAACAATAATCAAAATCACCACACTGGTGAATTTCAAAAGCTTTTTATTTATCAATGTTGACACAGAAAACCAACCGAACTTTTGGTTGATAAAAATCCTGACAAAATATCTTGATAAAAAATTTATAAACAATTCACAGAATCGGGCTGTTAAAGGAATGTATTACACAAGATACATAATAACTTAAAAGGAACGTAAGGATTCAATTAACTACCTTAATGCTGTTATCAATATTAAAATTAGGAAATAAATTAGAAAAGTTAACAATTAGACAGAGAATCAAGACCTTACTTTACTATATGTTTTTGAAAGTGGTGCTTTTTGCTTGTAACCAATTAGACTGAGATCGAGAATAATGACTTTTTCTTACTATATGTTTTTGTACGCTAATTAGACCTTACTATATTTTTCTGAAAGTGGTGCTTTTTGCTAAATTGATACGATATTTAAGTTAAGTTTATTAATACTTTAATGTTTGTAAATTTTTACATTGAAAATTGTTACTTTTTAGTTAAACTTTAATTTTATCTGAATAATGTTTTGTGTAGAATTTTGACAATTTTTTGTGAAATTGCTAATTTTTTATGATATTCCGTCTTCTTTTTTGAATATGGCATAGATTTTTACCAACCAAAACCACGCAACTAACAAAATATTAAAATCTATTTTTTTTTAAATATATGTATTATATGATTACTTAATTTTATGTAATAATAAAAGGTATTTAAAATTTTTTGGTTTTGCATTTAAGCTCACGCTTTTTGTTTGCATTTTAAATAATTTTTTGACTTTTGTAAATCTTGTTGTTGTCTTTGTAAATCTACTTTTTATGAAAGTGTTAATATCTGGTTATAAATTCTACTGATCGTTGATGCACTAATTTTTCAAGTAAAGTTTCATTTTTAAGAAACTTCGATAGTGCCGTGAGACTTCAGATCTTGGAGATTTTTTTATCGGTGGATTTTGTAGCGAAATTTTTAATTTTTAAAACGCTGATTTTTGGCGACTTTTAAGCAAGCTTATTATTTATAGCCCAGGATTAATATTTATCAATGATTATAAAATACTTAAATATAAATAATAAAGCATGTAACACAAAATATTACCCGCCATCCACGGACAAACTGACACTGGTAATCGACTTCCCTACTTAGGAAGATCCAAAAAAACTAATACTTTACTGAATCGAAAAATTTAAATTGCAAAAAATAAAAATGTTATTATAAAATTCAAATAACTAAGAAAGATAACAAAGCAGCATTGGCAACAAGATTAAACTTCGACGATTGCTAAAAAGTCAC
The DNA here is from genome assembly GCA_916610165.2 of Gymnosoma rotundatum. Lineage (NCBI taxonomy): Eukaryota > Metazoa > Arthropoda > Insecta > Diptera > Tachinidae > Gymnosoma > Gymnosoma rotundatum. The sequence continues at coordinate 120,799,217 of OU744337.1, read as the reverse complement.
CTGGCAATGTAACTTTAGATAATTAACTAAACTGGGTAATAATAACTGGTAATAATATACAGGGCAATTTAATGATTTAAAATAATAATTAGAATATTTTTATTCCTACACCTTTACGATTATTGCATTGAAATTTTGTCATATCGTCTATAAAACATAATTACTTATGATATGTGCAACAACAATTTAACACTTCTTCTATTTTCAATAAGCAATTGCAATCATTATTGAAACATATGCGTACCGCAACACACTAATTTCATGTGATTCAAAAATGCAAACGCTGTCACAGACAAATAAATGTTTATAAATGCAAGAAATGTTTTTAAGTCTATAGTAATTGGATTAGCTTGATTCATAGAAGAATGGTTTTATGTCAAGTGCCACAACAATCTAAAAAGAAAACCAGAAGCACATTAAGGCATTTAGTTTACAACTAAACATTGGCCGCAATACATAACTTTGAGCAGAAGCAATATTTAACGTTTTTCAACAATGTTGTATATGTAAAATAAAATAAATACCTTTTAATTATGAGTTGTAGTTATTTATACGAAATTCATCGAAAATCGGAAGACTTCGGACAACATATTGAAGAAACGAAACGAGAAAATTCCAACCTATCGGATTATTCAAAAGATGAAGAAATCTGGGAAGTGCCTGAAGAGAGTTTTAATAATGTCTATGAATTAATGGATTGTAATGATAAATTAAAGAAAGAAAACGGGCTGGAGAATGAAATAAGTGTTATGTCAGAAGTTTTGAATTTAAATCAAATTGAAAATACATCAACAATTCATGTAAGCTTAAGTACAGAGAAAATTGCCCTAAAATCTTTAAGCCAACAATGTGCAAATTCTTATAAAACCTCACGAAATACGTTTCAAGCAATCAATAAATCGATTAAAATGGAAACGGATGTCAAAAAGTCAATGACCTCCATGAACAACACATCTAATGCCGGTGTTATGAACTTGCAATGGAAAAATTGTAATTTGTTTAATAAGAATAATTCTTTGACTACGCCACTTCCTAATTTTACAATTGTGCCCATAAATGTAGCATCACAGGAGCAAAAACAAAAACAGGAAGAACACAACACAAAAGCTTCAAAACTTCCGGAGATTAAATTAACTTCTTTTGCGACTAGGAGAACTTCTTTAAAATCAGTTCCTAGAAAAACGAATATACTCCAGCCCTTCAGTGGATATCAAGAACGGGACTTAAACGATTTAAAAACACCATCATCAACTGTTTCACGAAGAAAATCATCATCTGGTTTTGAAGTTAATAAACATCTAACAGAAAATTCCACTTCACCGGAATCTTTGTTGGATAATATATTAAGTTCGGCTTCTTCGGTGTCCGTACAAAGTAGTAGCCTTAGCAGCAATGGTCTTAATGCTGATTTGGATTTAGCGAAATTAAAACAAGACGTTAATTGCTTCGACAATTCATTAGCTTTGTCAACTAATAATTTAGACAAAAAAAATTCAGCAACATTACTAAAACAAATACCAGAATTAAAAATTATTACTGCGCCAAGTTCACCCACAAATCAGAAAACATTAAACATAGAGGCATACCCGTCGCCATCTTTGTTGACCATTAGTAACGTATCGCAATCGGATTCCTATGAAACTGCATCGAATAGAACGAGGTAAGATATTGTCGGAGTTTTGCCGAACTGTTTTAATATACCTTTAAATAATTTATTTACAAATTTTAGAAGCCCTTCTGCCTCACCACTTCAAAGTCTATCGCCAAAGGCTCCAACAGAACTGGCATTGTATCCAGATGATTTGCGTTGTAAAATTTGCAATGAATTGTTTAAAGATCCCAGAAGTTTAAATTGTTTGCATTCATTTTGTTTTCAATGTATTGTAAATGAAAATTTTAAACAAGATGCCAGCATACCATATTGGTCCCAACCACAATTTGCTGATCAAAATTGCAAAGGTATTTAATATATGTATATAATAATAACTGATATTTTAGATAAGGTAATCTATTTCAAAAAAAGAATAATGTTACCAATTCGTCTGAAAGTTGCTTTTTTTAAATTTTGTGCCTGCAGAACTCAGTCATTTCTAAATCGATTTTGAAATTTTTTTGTAATTTGATAGATTATGCTTACAGATTAGTTCCGTTTTGAAAACAGTTCAAAATATTAAAAATTAAAGAGTGTCCCCATACAACAGACACATACTTTTACGTGTATTAATAATTGTAAAGGGCTCTTTTTTAAAATTTAAAATGACGGTGTATTACTATAGCTCCTAGTAACAAAAAGTAATACAAACATAAATCTAAGAACTAAAGCGTGTGCTCATAGGTGACGTTAATTGACAAATATTGGCCAATCCTTTGAACCGTTATAGACAAACGCCTGAAAATTGGGCAGAATATCAATTATTATAAACGGTATAGTAAAAAAGATAAACATTTAAAATTATAAGTTAATGGATGTCCCAATAGTAAATGTAATTTAATATATGTGCCTAAATTTTAAATCGTTATAGACAGCAAAAATTTAAAAGGAGCCTGTATTAATAAGCCCGCTATAACAACAAGAATAAAATTCGAGTTTATAAATTAAAGGGCGTCCCCATAGGTGACGTAAATCGACCCATATCTATCTTTTAAACCGTTATAGAGAAACGCTTGAAAATTGGACAGAATGTCGATTACTATGAACGCGATAATAAAAAGTTTAAATACTTTATATATCAAAGCGTGTCCCAATAGTTAATGTAATTTGATGGGTTAGGCCAAACATTTAAACCGTTATTGATAGAAAGCTAAAATCTGTTTTGAAGCCTGTTTTGTTTTTGCAAGAATTATGTTAGAACAACCTTGATATAAATAGCTTTCAGGTATTGTGTCGCTTAAAAATGGTGAAATTTATTTTATGATTTTATTTTTATTTAATCTCCAGACAAATCTTATCTTTTTTTTTAACTTATTGTTTCAAAATATTGTGAATGTCGGTCTGAATGTATTATAAAAAATTTTGGGATTTAGTGCTCTGGTCGCCGTTTCGGAAATTACTTTATCGAGTATAAATTACAAAAAATCCTACATTTAAAGTTAAAGATTTATGTATTTGCATATACGTAAAAGGACGATATTTAATGTTGGATATATTTAGCGCGAACAATAGCTTTTCTATTCTAAAGGAAAAAACTCTTCAGTTTTAATAAACACGCGGCTTGAAAATGATGTTATCACATCGAAAGCGCTCGCCGAACATCCAAAGTACACAGCCAGTGACGACGGTTATTACCGAAAATTATAACAACAAAGTAAAATATGCTGCCAAGTCGTATCAGTTTAATTGATAAAGTTGCATACTTTTACTTTTTTGTCTATTTTTCCTTTAGAATAGAAAAGCTATTGTTCGCGCTAAATATATCCAACATTAAATATCGTCCTTTTACGTACACAGATGGACAAAAGTTACCGTCATTTGTTATCAAGAAAATAATAACACATCCCATGTCTAGAAAATGATAGAAACACAAAAAGTAGTATATTTAACAAAAACTATTATTTATTTAAATTCTATTTCAGTTTAAAAATAATGATAATTCAAAAGTTATTAATAAAAAAATGGCATATGATGATTGCTGTGTGCTTTTTTTGTTGGACAAAAGTCACCGTCATTTATTATAGTACTTTAATAATTTATTACCTAGAATTATTTTAGTATAAGGTGTGTTTGCCATTGTTTTTGAAGACAGCTTGCAAACGTTTCTGCATCGAATGGGCTAATTTTTTTGTAACATCAGGGCTTATTTTTTGCCATTCCTCTAGCAGTGCTTGCTTAAGCATACTTTTGGAGGTAATATGATGCTCCCGGACGCGCTGATCCAAATGGTCCCATAAATGCTCAATTGGATTCAGGTCGGGTGACTGTGGTGGAGTTTTTAGGGTATGGGGAGTGTTGTACAAGACCCACAAGCGAACTATTTCTGTAGTGTGCTTGGGGTCATTGTCATGCTGAAAGTAATAGTCTGATTCAATGCCAAGCTTTTGAGCACTTTTCTTTAGATTTTTTTTAAGAATATTCAAATAAAGTACTTTGTCCATTATTTCATCTATAAAGACGAGCTCTCCAACACCAGCCGCCGACATGCATCCCCATACCATGACTCCAGCACCACCGTGCTTCACAGTTGTTTGTATATGCTTCTCTGCTAATGCTTCGCCCTGTTTTCTCCACGTTAAAACACGTCCGTCCGATTTATATATACAAAATTTACTCTCATCAGAGAAGATAACCTTTTCCCAGAAATCTATTCCCTTGCTTAAATGCTCTTTTGCGAAGGAAAGACGTTTCGTTTGGTTGATCTTGCTGATCTGCGGTTTTTTTCTGCATACTCTGGCATTATAACCAACGGAATTCAGCGCTCTGCGCACAGTACGTGGGTGAACAACTGTACCAGTGCTTTCCTTTATTGTTGCAGCAATTTCTGTTGACGTGGTTTTGGGCTCTTTTTTAACTATTTTTATTATTTCACGTTCGCGTACAGAAAGTGCCGGCGGTCGTCCACTCCTTGGCAGATATTTGCACTCTGGGTCATCTTTAAATCTTTTTATTATTCCAATAATAGTGGTTCGTGCACGATTAACTAATGAGCATATCTCCTGAATGGTCTTGCTTTGATTGTACGCATTTAAAATAATTTTCCTTTCCTCAATTGTCGTTTCTTTCCTTTTTTGATTCATTTTTAAAAATTACGCAGCGTCAGTAAAATTTTAATTTAAGTACCGTTATAAAATGTATACAGATTAGTCTTAAAGCTACCATACTAAACGATAAACGGAGCCAGATTGACTCAAATTTTTGTTAAATCATTTGAACAAGCAAGCTAAGCTGAAGTGACGGTGACTTTTGTCCACCAAAAAAAGGACACAGCAACTATTATATGCCATTTCTTAATAAATAAACATTGAATTTGCCTTATGTTTAAATTGAAATAGGATTTAAATAAATAATAGTTTTTGTGAAATATACTACTTTTTATTTATATATCATTTTCTGGACATGGGATGTGTTATTATTTTCTTGATAACAAATGACGGTAACTTTTGTCCATCTGTGTATATGCAAATACATAAATCTTTAACTTTAAATGTAGGATTTTTTGTAATTTATACTCGATAAAGTAATTTCCGAAACGGCGACCAGAGCACTAAATCCCAAAAACTGAAGAGTTTTAATAAACACGCGGCTTGAAAATGATGTTATCACACCGAAAGCGCTCGCCGAACATCCAAAGTACACAGCCAGTGACGACGGTTATTACCGAAAATTATAACAACAGTTTATTATATACTGGCGGAATCAACCCAATTAATATTTTACTTTTTTGGTATTTTATAAGTGCACTTAATATAATATTAATTTAATTTTGTTATCACATAAATGTTAATACATACAAAATTACTGGAAGAATAAAAAAGAATTATTAAAAGTTTTTTGCGGTATTCCCTTAAAAGTCAAACATATTTAAGGATTACGGCTGACAAGATGTTTTGCAAACAAGTAAGAGTGCTATATTCGGCTATGCCGAATCTTATATACCCTTCACCATATATGTAAATCTAGTTTAGTGAAGTAACTCCAATCTAAGAAGCAAACATTGGGGTGACAGAGAATTAAAAAATAAGACAAAAATTAAGTTCTACATATGTATATATAATTTTACATAAAAATTCCACTTACTCTTAATGGGTTAAGCATTTTTTAAAATTTTTAGTATTTCCTTAAAGATCTCATCAAAAGCTTTAAAATGATACCCATATTGATATTTTAAAACAATTTTAAATTTCACAGCCCGTAACTCGGAAAATATGGGTGAGCGCCAATTTTTCAGTTGCATTTTTTCTTATTTTTTAAATCTCTAGTTACTTCATTGTTTCAAATAATATGGAAAAATAAGAGGTAGGCGTGGTGTTTTGCCCTCTGCGTCTAAGGACATGCACCGATCTTGCTGATTTCCAATAGCATCTCTTTCGACACTATATCTGATTGATTGGCGTATTTAGATTTTCTCTAGCTGATCTTCTGCCTTGTCAAACTTGATTTCAACACTAACACGGACGGACAGACGGACATCGCTCAATCGACTTCGCTATGCATAAGAACTCAGAATATACATATAAACTTAATGGGGTCAGAAATGGTGGCTGTAGAAATTACAAACTGAATGACAAACTTAGTTATACCCTTTTTCCACTTTTTGTGGTGAAGGGTATAATAAGTACTACATATGTGCAATTTTTAATAAAAATGCCATCGGCTCTTAATGGGTTAAGCATTTTTCAAATTTTAGTATTACTTTAAAGATATCTTCAAAAGCTTTAAAATGATACCCATATTGATATTTAAAAAAAATTGAAAATTTCAAAGCCCCGTAACTCGGAAAATATGGTCAATTTTTTCACTAGATGTTTTTTCTTATTTTTTAATTTTTTATCGCTTCATATATTTGTTTATTTTGATTGGAGTTTTTTGTTTCGACCGTTCATGCTGAATTCCCATAGCACCTCTTTCGACACTATGTCTGATTGATTGGCGTATTAAAATTTTCTCTAGCTGATCTAGTGCATTGTCTAACTTGATTTCAACACTAACACGGACGGACAGACGGACATCGCTCAATCGACTTCGCTATGCATAAGAACTCAGAATATACATATGTACTTTATGGGATCAGAAATGGATCTTGAAGAAATTACAAGCCGAATGACAAACTTAGTTATACCCTTTTTCGACTTTTTGTGTTGAAGGGTATAAGAATTAATATTTTGTTGTTGTTATAAACTTTGAAAGATTTTTATTGTTATCAGTCATTAATATCGATAAATATATAAAGGTAAAGCTATAATTTGAATATCAAATAGATTTGTTTAAAGAACATGTTCATATACTATTTATTAGCAGATATATTTATCTGCGTATTTGTAATAAATTAACAAGTGATTATATTTAAAAAAAGTGTAAATTTAAATCTATTTAACGATTGTACCAATTGCATTAATTTAAATCTACAAAAAAATCATGTCTTATATATAGTATAAAAAATTAATTAAATTTTGATTAATTTTAAAAATTTTGCAGTAAGAATTAGTTAAGATATATATTTTTTTTAAATGGTGTTTGGCAAAGTCTTAATTTAAAAAATTTTTTTCTATCTAAATATTTTTTGTTTGTTTCATAAATATTAAATAATACTTTAAAATGTTAAAGTATGAAAGTAATTGTTTGTTTTAATTGTAAAGTAATTAGAATGGAGTTTGATTTAAAATTATTATTGCTTAGAAATTCTAACAAATAGTATTATTTAAATACTCATAACAATTTAGATGGCCATTGCCATTTTGGAGGGTAGCTGCTGCAGCTTCATTGCGAGTCTTTATAAAGTTACCTATCCAATGTGCGGTTAGATCCAAGTATTTACTTTTCGCTCCTGGACTATAATCAAGAAAGCCAGCTTTAGGTACAACTTCTTCGATTTGACTGCCCTCTGGCCAATTATTATAACTAGCTATGTTAATAAACCCAACATGATTTAGAATAGCAGTACGCCAAGCTACACCATAATACTTCGAACAAGGAAACAGTAGTTAAACAAACAAACATTTTTAATTCTACAAAATATATTATTAACTTACCCTTCCATTACTTCGATGCCTTTGTATGTCGCCGTGACGTGGAAATTTGTTGCGTTCGGCAAAACCGGGACCTACTGTTGGTACAAACAGCAATTTATAAGTTAATGCAAACGATTTAAGATATGACCAGTTTTTCCAAGTGCTGGCAAACGTAGCCCCATTGCTAGGCAATCTACTATAAAAACCATCTAAGCAAAGACGTCTTATGTATTCGGCATGATTTTTTAATCTGAGTAAAAACAAATACATAAATATTATTACATTTAATGAGCACAAAAAAAGTAATTTTATTTAAAAATCTAGTTTGTTGTTTAAAAGAATTAATAGCTGTGTTAACTGATTTTTAAAACTTACCTTATATGCCCAATATAAAGGGCATCAAGTATAAATCGTATGGACTCGGAAGATTTACAAAATGCTTTGGAAGCTAAAGAATCTACTAGCTTATAGGCATTACTTATATAAATAACGGGTGTTAAGGCTTTACGAGTTTGCGAAAACACTTTAAAAAATACCGGCAAATGGTAAAATGTTCGAATATCTTTTAGTTGCTGCTGCAAAAACGATAAGGACTGATTGGTTGCTACACTTATTTCGAAGGTAATGGATAAATTGTATTGTGGTGCTATCTGGAATATCGTCTTGTAGATCTCTAGTTCGGAAGATTTGCCAGTATAGCTTAAGATCAATACACCTACACCACAATTGCGTATATTTTGAAAGTGTTTTTTAAATAATTCAGAAGTGGGCTTATATAAACCCATAGCCGGATAGAAAGCATTATTTAAAATTTTTGCTACTGGCTTTTGAGTGATAATCTCTGTTGTATTGAAATCGTATAGAATTTCTTTCGGCACAGAGGTTTTTCGAGTCTTGTACCATTGTACGGGAGCAGTATAAAAGATATGTATAGCTGTGGTTACACTTTCAAACGCGGTATGTTCTTCTTCGGGATCCTGTATCAATTGTTTTGTTTCTTCCCTTAAATTATGAATTTTTTCTTCGATTAATCGAGACTTTATTTTACGTTCATCGTACTTTTCCAGTTGTATAATTCCGTTTTCCCGAGGAGATTTCAATATAACTAATCCATTATCATTTAGTTGAGGCTTTTGCTGTGGTGGCCCAGCATAAGCTTGTGCTACAAATTTTTCATTGATTAATCTTTCAGAGTTGGCATGTTGCAAGCCATTGTTAAGTATTAATAATGTTATAATTATCAGTGTTACAATCATCAAAAGTAGAACTATACGAAATTTGCGTGGATTTTTACAATATTTTGTAATAATCATTTTTAAATTCTTGTACTTAAAATAAAGTTATTAAATTTTTCAACATTGTCTCAAACTCATATTTATCTTGTTTAGTAAAATACTGAATGATTATTTTTTACCCACCCTCATTACACGGACATTCGTTCAAAATAATTGTGTGTGTGTATATACAAATATGATAGTGTGCGTTTTGAACATGTGTTTCCTATTCTCTGTTTTGGTATCTGCCGTTATTCTATTTTGCTTTCATGTAAACATTGTACATTAACATCATAGGTCGTTTGTTGTTTCTAAAATGCGCATACGCCAACTATTTTTTATTCTCTAATGCCAAATAGAGATTCTCTTACAAAAGAGAGAATTTAAATTCACCCGTTAAGAAAATATAATTTTGAGTTAGTGTGTTGTGTAGCAAGCTCTTATTTGTGTGACGTATCAATAGAATAGATTTTGTAAACGAAGTACATTTGTAAAGTAAAAACCGCGAAAGTTTTTTTTTAAAAAATAAAAATGAATTGTGCAGTTAATAAATGTGATAATAAAAACAATTCAAAAGCATTAACAAATAATAATTAAATAGGCTCCCCATAGAGCAAAAATGTATTTTGAATACGAAAAGTTAGTGCAAAACTTAAAGGCAACTGCAGCATATCCAGAAAAAAAATTTTATAAAATAAAACACTAATTTTCATTCTATGATGACGTAGACGCTCAGTAGAAAAAATTTTTGTACGGCTGGGTGCGCAATCTTTGTTTTCTTGATTTATGAATTTGAACTATTTTTATACCCTTTACCACAGAAAGTGGAAAAAGAGTATATCTAAGTTTGTCATTCCGTTTGAATAATATCCATTTTCGACCCCATAAGGTATATATATTCTGAGTTTAGTAGAGTTACTTCCAATGAAAAAAGTAAATATATGGGGCGATAGAGAATTAAAGATTAAGAAAAAAAATTGATGTGAAAAAATTGGCGCTCGCCCATATTTGCCGAATTTAAAAGCTTTTGAAGAGATCCTTTAAAATACATTAAATTTTTTTTTAAATGCTTAACCCAATTAGAGAAATGACATTTTTATATGAAATTATATATAGTACCTTAATTTTTTCTTATTTTTGTCACCCAAGTACGAGTATTAGTTTTTTTTTATTGGAGTTACTTCACTAAACTAGATTTACTACATATATTGTGAAGGGTATATAAGATTCGCCATAGCCGAATATTACACTCTTACTTCTTAATAGAAAATTTAACAAAAATATTTTATTCTCAGAAAATACCAGAAAACTCAAATGTACAAAAAAATAGTTTATTAAAACTAAACAAAGAATTATCAAAATTTCACAAAAAGTAATAAAAAATGTACATATGTGTATAAAGCTTGGTTCAAATATTTGATGTAAATTTGATGATAGTTGGCTGGCATCCCAACTATCATGTTGGAATTGTTGTCAGTGTATCTTTTTGGGAAGATATATAAGTTTTGCTAATATGACAACTAGATCGATTTAGTTATGTATTTAATGCTACACGTATTCCTTTAGATTTTTTTTTCGTAATCAAAAATTATTTTTCTCTTAATATCTTCAGTGGAAGGAAGAGCTTATAATCATTTTGTTAGCTTTTAAACTTTGATTTAATTTTCAGTTATAAACTCGCCAAATAATAGTGTTTGTGTTGCATCCCAGGACACACAAACGGTACGCAGTTATTCAGACTTGTCAAATTCACCATCTCAACAAAAGCGTAGATCATCTTTTAGTTTTAAAAGGAAAAAGTCTTCGGATCGTTTACTTTTAAAGGTAAATTCATTACATATGTACATAAGGATAAAAATTATTTATTTATTCTATTCCATTTCATTCATTTGGGGGTAGAATAAGCCCGATAACATATCAGTAGGATTGTTGCAACAAGATTGTCAAGTGAATCAACGATTACAAACAGAAATGGCACGTTTGATAATGTGTAAAGTGTGTCAATTTCCAACAGAAGTGCCCATTGGAGGCATTCGTCAATTACCTCAGAACTTTCTACTTGTTAGGAGAATTGAAGAAATACGTTTTAAAGTGGGAGAAGAGATTATCACAAAAATTTGGTGCAGTTTATGCTATGAAGAAACAAATGTTAGTAAAATCAAAAAGTATTTTTTTATTATAATAAAATAAAATTTCTTGATTTTAATTTTAGGCTACTTATCATTGCTTAACTTGTATATTAAATTTATGCACTCTGTGTAAGGATTCTCACGAGAGACAAAAGTGTACAACGAAACATAATATTAAGAATATAGTAGAATTGCGCCGAGCCAGAAAAAAACAAGGTGCTCATATCATCGATAATTCGAAATTTATATTAAAATGCAGCATGCATCCGGGCTTTGATATTAAATCATTTTGTACAGTTTGCTTACAAGTGGCCTGTTCAGATTGTTTAATACTTCTGCATAAAGGACATAAACACGAAACCATTTCAAAATCTATTCCTACTTTTGTTCGGATTTTGAGAGACACTGCTGAGCACACTAAACCTCTTTGCAATTATGCCGAACACTCTATAGGAAAACTAAATGAAATTGCCAAGAACATAAACCGCAAATGTGATGAAATCCAAGCAGAAGTAGAAGAATTTATGGCAAGCTATTTTGAAGCTGTAGAAGCTCACAAAAATACGCTATTGCAGCAAGTGTGCAGGGCGAGAGAATCTAAAGTTGAAATGATTTTAGAACAACAAATTGATTTAGGTAACAACACTTGAAAAAATTTATACATACTTTATATAACATTTATTTGTAACAGAAAAACGTACACAAGATGCTTTAATGGCAGTTAAATTTAGTCAGGACTTAACGGAAAATGCATCGGATGTGGAAATTTTATCATTTGTAAAAATACTTCTAAAAAGATTTGAATATTGTCAACAATTCAAGGCTCCCATCGATCCTAAGGTAAGTTAGCAAACGAAATAAACTTGTAAAATTTTTTTAATTATGCAACGTTTCAGATTTCAGATACGTTACATTTTCTACCAAAAATTAAAGCTCCAGCAGCTAAAAATCAAAATGATATTCCACTGTTTGGAATAATTACAATGCAAACAGTGGAACCATCTTTGTGCACATTGCAATGGGATGGTAAGAATGAAGAAATAATTCCTTTTTTAACAAAAGAATAAATTGTTGTTTAGGTACTTATGTACATTATTATTTAGATGTAATTGGACGAATTTGAAACGTTTTCAATTTTATAAATTATAGACGTTTGCTGAAATATGATAACTTGTCTGATGTGTGTGATAGAACATGCCTGTGATAAGTGGAATAAATCTTAATCCAATTACCAACAATAATCTGACAGCTTAAATGACAGACCAGTGCTAACGATACAATGTTGATCCATTACTAAATTTGATAAAGTTATTCAATAACAGAGAAATTGCTGATCTTATTAGCTGGCACATTTTGTTCCGGTCGATTTCTCAACAATTAATTTGTCTGTTGTTTCCGATTTCAGTAATTTACTAAAAAGTATGGGACAAAAATTTGTTTAACGGAAATTTTGGAAATCACCTTTTAAGTCAGTCAGTAATACAGTTATTGGTGCCATGAGCTTCAAGAAACCATTATTATTTATAAATAAATAAATAGGCAAGGACAAAATTTCGGGATCTTTTTCTCTCTGTTTGTCAACCGATTTTGTTTATTTTCTCATATAGTTTTAGATGTTGTCAAGCTTTGCTTATTTAAATCGCTTCAGTATTTAAGAAATAAATAATTTCTTAAAATGCTGCCACTACACATGCAAAAAATACATATCGCTCATTTACTTCAATAACGTCATATCGCGAAAAAATTCATTTTAGATAATTGCAGTGTTCGTTTTTGACTCGTTCTCACCGTCGAAAATATCAGACTGCTTTAGTTTCCACAAGAATTGGTAAAATGATTCATAATTAAAAAATCCATTTAAGAAAACTCACATCAATAACATATTAAGGGGGAGGTCTTGGACAAACTATGTGGGATGTTTTAATTATGACATTACTGCTATAAAAATATATCCGATACTGTGTCGTAAACTAAAGTGTATCGTTATTTTTCAAAAAGAAAAAGGGAGTTTTACTCAATATTTTTTCTCATTACAGCCATAATTATTATGCGAAAAGTCGATACATTTTAAAAATATTTTTTTTTTTCATATATATAGTCAGAAAATGAAATGTGACAATTTTTTTCTTCTTAATGATCTTTACGTTATGAAGTTTACTCCACAACTCAAAAAGTGTCGTTCTTATTGTCAAACAAAGTTTCCAAACATGAAATGAAAGAACGTGTTATTCTCTTAAAACGTGGAAAGTACAAAAGACATAAAGATAAAACTAATAAACAATATAAAGCATGAAATGGCGAAAAATTCTGTATAATTAACTCTAAAATTTAAAATTTTGAGTTATGACGTTTTTGAAGTAAATGAGCGATATGTTTAAAACATAAGTGTGTATAAAAAAATTAACAAAGAAAACAGTGTTCAATAACAAACTTGGGCGAATTTTAACCACAAGGCGAGCTCTAGTAATTTTAAAACGCCGTTTTATAAAAAATATTAATTTAAAAAGTTTTTTTATGTTTTTTGTGAATAATTATATATGTATTTTATATTAGTCCACTTTTCAAAGTTCTAATTATCGGTTCAATTATTAGATTTTGTCTAAGCCTTTGTGTTTGTGTGTATTAATTTTTTTTTTTTGCCAATATTTCTTATTCAATCAATTCAATTCTTAACCTTTAAGGCATTTTAGCTTACCTAAGCTATGATTAAAACAACAAACGGCCACAGTAACTAGCTTTACTGCGAATAATCAATTGCAGTAAATTTATATAAAAGTAAAAATTGGTTTATTAGAACACTGGAAAGTGAATTAATAAATTTTGTTTTTTTTTCACCACCAAAATTGTATATTTTTCTTATTAAAGGAGTTTCTCAGTTACGTCTTCATAAAAAAGCAGAACTTGTACTAACCGCTCGTGATGCTGATGGTGCTTCACTCTGTCATGGGGGTCTACAAATAGCATCTCAAGTTAAATACAAGGACAACCATACAAAGTTATTACCAATAGAGGTAAGAAAGTGTACATAGCACAAAAAAAATGTTGGTATAAAATTTGACCTAAATTGTGCCAAATTCATTGAATAATAATATATAACTTTGACTTTTAAAGTTATTATTTCAGTTTGTAAGAGTCAGTCTTCTTTTTACTATTGATCACACAAAAGAGAATCTAGGTTAATTTTACAGCATGATTATAGCCCAAATGTTATCTGAAAACTAAGTCACTGAAATAAAGTGCAAGCGCAAATATTCAAATTCCCCTTAGATAAATCAAAAGGTTTGCTGGTGTAAGCCAATAATCGATAGAGAGCTCTAGATGCTTGTAGATGTAATGAGATAAAATAATCTGTAATTAATAAATAAGTAATTTGTTTTTTATAGAAATGTTAGTTTGATTAGCCAATTAAAAATTGCATATTTTTCCCTCAATAGTAAATTGAAAAATTTCATTGAGGATGTCAGCAAGAAATGGTTTGTTGGCTAAACTTTTTGAGGGTTCGTTTTTTCCAGAAATCCAGCCATTTACAAATACGAGTACTAAAAACTGGTTTTTCAATAACCCAAAATATAAAAAAAATGAAATCAGTGGTGAAGATAATCATGTCGAGAGATTGATATGCCACATCAAGAATAAGTTTAGCCACTTCCAGAATTTCCAAGGCCACACTACGATGCGATATAATGGCCATCAACTTAGAGTCATAACGTCGTTTGCAGAAAATATTTGGTAAGCAGAACCAGTGTCGGTTATACCATAGAAGAAGAAAAGACTTACGCCCGGCCAAAGGCCGTCTATACAGAAACTCTTTGGTCAGCGAAGATGTTGATGTTTTAAGTGAGGACGTTATGACACTTTTATGAGTGTCACTATGTCTATACTAAAGGCGACACAATGTCCGTGGACACTATGATGTTTTTTAAAACGACCTAATGTCAATTGACATTATGCCACTTTTAAGTCTATCGATATTATGTCCTTGGGCACTATGAGATGCAACCAAATTTTAAATGGTTACATTATAAATTTCTTTTTTCATAGAAATCTCTAAAAACATTTATGAATAAAATGATTTTGCTAATGAACTTAAATTTAATAAGTGACACAATAAGGATTCTATATTTTGCCCTTTATTATTTTTTTATTTTTATAGTAAATATAGCGACGTATTTATAACAAATATAAATATACATACATACGTCTTGTAGATGTAATGACTCTCAAAAGCTATTTTAATTAATTTTCCGGGAACAGTTTCTATTTTTTCTTTTATGTAACAGTATTGAATTGGTTGGTGGTAATATAATAACAAGATAAGATAATAAGATTTATACAGATGAATGAATATATAAAGCCCGCCTTTGTTATTTCTTTACTTTTACATAAATTTTTATATTTAAGATTACAGATAATCGGGATGGTTCATACATTATCTCATTTACACCAGATTCTCAGGGCACATTAATATTGACAATAACAATAAATGATAAGCCTATTAAGGTAAATTGAATACTAATAGAGTATTTTTTTATATGTATTTCAAATTTTTTTTTATCTTAATTTATTTAAGGGAAGTCCATTTAGCTTGCAAGCTCGTACTCTACGTCCTCATAGTGGTATATATCATTGTTGTGCTTTTTGCTCCAGCAAAGGTAATAAAAACATTAAATGTGCTTGTGATGGTCGAATGCCAGGTTTTAGTGGTTGCGGTCATGGCCATATTGGCCACCCCGGTCGTCGTCATTGGTCATGCTGCGGTAATGTTTTAGAAAATTCTGAATGTAGTATTGCTAATAAATTATTAAATTCATAAAAATATCGAAAATTCTATTTACTTTATACTTAATTTTTAAATATACTTGCTATATAATATAATTAAATGTTTTTAATACATATTTCTATTTTATAAGTTGTTACTAATTCAATTGGCTTATTTAATAAATGATTCTCAAAAATGTATTTGTCTTTAACAAATCACATAAAGGGCACTAAGACTTCAAAACCATTTTGTTTTCTGAAAGTGTCAAGTTTAAAAGGACTACAAAAAACATTTAAGGTAAAAATATTAAAATTTTTATTAAAAAAAATATTAAATTAGTTTCGATAGAGCAGTTAAAGATTCGTGTTCCTGAAGTACAGAAAAGCACGTCATCTGAAATATAAAAAAAAATGGTCAAATCACACCTATGCAGTTTCGATATCAGGATTACTGTTTTTAAATACAACCTTTATTCCGCATTAAGTTTTATTTAGAAGATTTAATGGTTATCCTAAAAATCGCAAGATGCAGTGTATCGTTTTAAAAACAGAATATATTGAAAAACAACAAACAATTTAAAAAAAGCTGTGTAAAAGCTCGTTGACTTCTCTTTCAACATTTTAACCATGGCGCAGTAATTAATTAATTAATTATAAATATTGTGATTTTAGTTGTCAAATTTTTAATTAAAATGTAAAATGTTGATTATGCCATGATAACATTATTGTAATTAAAAGATGTTTTCCAACTCCTTTTTATAAATTGCATTTAAGAAACCGAATTAAAAAGAAATTATTTTAAGAGAACGTTATTACTTTAAGAGTAAATTTTAATAAAATCCTGAGAATTTCTCATTATTTCTTAAAATTTTCCTAAAGTATTTTTAACAAGCAAAAAAGTCTTTTATTTATTTGCACTGAAATTAAATAAAGTCGTAAAAATATTTTCATTCTTTAAGTGGAATAAAAATAAAACACATTTAATATGCAAGATTAATTATTAAGATAACATTTACAGTTTGATTTTATTTGCATACACGTATATTGTAAATAAAAGTTTTTACCGCATAACACTTTTCATTTAGTCGGTATTTTTTGGATCTTTAACTGTAATATTTGTCTTTATTTGCTGTCAGTTGTTATGCATACTGCTTATTTCCTAGTTTGTAAATGTGTGTAGCGGAGGCGGTAAACATATTTTAGTTAAAGTGCCAAAAATATGCTAATGAAAATAACAGATTATATTAATGAAAATGATTTTAAGACATCTTTTTAAGTTCTAAGATTTTCATATGCTTTTTATACCCTTCACCACAAAAAGTGGAAAAAGGATATAACTAAGTTTGTCATTCCGTGTGTAATTTCTACGATATCCATTTCCGACCACATAAGGTATATATATTCTGAATTCTTATGCATTGCGAAGTCGATTGAGCGATGTCCGTCTGTCCATCCGTCAATCGATCAGATATTCGAAATTAGCATGATCGGTCCATGTTCTTCAAGGAAGCAGTCAAAACACCCCGCCTACCTCTAATTTTTTTATGTCATTTAGAACAATAAAGTAACTAAAATAAAAAAAGAAATACATATATAGGGCAATACAGAATTAAAAAAATAAAAAAAACATCAAGTTAAAAAAAATTCGCGCTCGCCCACATTTTCCGAGTTATGGGCCTCTGAAGTTTTCATAGATTGTGCCTCATATTTTTTAGATAGCAGGTATATGGGTTTCATTTTAAAGTTTTTGAAGAAATCTTAAAGGAAAAACTAAAATTAAAAGAAAATAATGCTTAACCCATTAAGAGCTAATAGCATTTTATGTTAAACTAGCTATTCCCGGAGCGCTTCGCTACCCCAATAAGGGTACTCGTACAACGACCACTCTTCTAAGCAAGTTTTTTATTTAATTAAAATGGAAGTAATAACAGATTTCCTTCTGCCAATTGGACCTTATGAATCAGGACTTATTATATTCTTAAAATTGCTTTTTGTTAATATCGATTTTGCGCATTTTTTCTCTTCCCCACTTACCCCTCCTGTTCCTTATTTTTTAAATAAGCCTATCCTTCAGCCGTAAATGCCCGTTTTAGTTATAACTCATGAACGCGTCGACCATACTAACAAACCCCAAAAATTTAATCGAATTCGGTTTAATCGTTCGTGAGTTATAAAGTCACAACACACTTGCAACAGTTTTTTGTATATTTAGATTATATATAGTACTTAATTTTTTTCTTATTTTTTAAATACTCTGTCATATTTGCTTTTTGATTGGAGTTATTTCACTAAAGTAAATTAACATATATTGTTGTTACTTGTTTATATAAGACTGCAGTGCCAAAGATTTGCCAAGCTATGCCTGCATTTATGCAGAGTTAAAACTATTCATAGTATTTAATAAAAATAACAAAACTCTTCCATCTTTATATAAAAAAGAGTTCATTCATTGTCTTATGGTAGCCACTTAACGTTAGTAGTAGCTGACAGATTTACAACAACACTAAAAGAACGTGGTATTTAACGAGTGGCTCGAGTATAAAAAACAACTTTAAATTACCTTCACGTACTTAAATAATTTGCTGAAGAAATTAAAAAAGTGTTTGAAGAAAACAGAGAAAAAATGCCTTTCTATTCAAATAACGATGGATGATATTTTGCAGATAAAGAAATTGAATCATTAAATTTGGTACAAATTAAGAAATAATCGTTATACATTTTTTACTTTAAATACAACAGTTTCATTGTTAATTATACTTCAAAACGTGTGTGAGTGTGCGAAATTAAACAAGAATTTTTTGCTATAACTACATATTAACATTAATGTCTTTACTAATTTTTGTTTTCATAAAACTCTCACTTTTTATTAAGCCATATAAAAAGCTCATTACAAAATTTGGCCTTTTTACCAAAAATCGATTTGGCTGCGAATATTTGTCGGACACACAGCGACAGTTGCATTTAGTTGTTTTTTAGACGGTTAAGTGGTTATAACAATTTCTTGTGTGTTACGAGTGTTACGGTTGAAAATAACATTATTTTCTTGCATTGACCGTAAGAGAATGAAAAAATATTAAATAATAAATTCGTTAAAGAAGTTAAAAATTTTATAGAGAACATGTGATATTATATTCTATAACAAATTAAAAAAATATATAATTAATGTAATTTGTTGTAAATCTCAATTGTTTCAATAATGATTTTTCTACAAAGTCGCAAAAATTTTAATATCAATTGTTGCTTATTTTTTATTTTCATAATTGGTAAGTAATAAAGTACATACTGGTGATGATCACACAAATGTTTTTATACTTTTTTTTATTAAAGTAGAAAGTTTTATTTATTAGGTAAAATATTTGTTTTTAAATATATATTTTTTTGATTTGCGCAATAGTGCAGTAACGCATAACTGATATAGTTAAAGGAAAACCATAAAAATAAGAAGGCTTATATGCGAAATCAATCACCTAGTAATCAGTTCGCCTTGGTGATTTCAGTATTAAAAAAAAGAAATAATGAAATTAAAGAAAAAGTCCTAAAATATCGGCTATTATTGTAATCGATTTTTTAGTTTTGTTCAAATTGATTAATAATAAGTAATAGAATAAGTGATTTTCCATTGAAAAATTTTTTTTAATTATTTTGAAACGATTCTGAAATTGATGGACATATTTACGCTACGTTTACATTAGACAATGCTGTCATGACAATAAAATAATACACATTAGTTGTCAAAAATGCTGACAATTGCTTCTTTAGAATAGGCGTCCAGACAATAATTATGACAATTCATTATGAGCACGTTCTCGGAAAATTTAAAATGGCTTTAGAGTTTCTTCCTGCTATTTTTCCATTTCTATTGTTATATGCAAGGAAAATTTTAGTAATTAAAATAATAATTTAATTAAAATTTCATTTAGTTAAAGCAATTATAAAAAAATTTGTCGGCATACGTCAAATCACTGTCTTGTTTACTGTCTTCAAAATATTCAAGACAGTAATCCAGACAATTGAAATGTGTACATGTATTAGTGAAAAACTGTGCTTGTATTGCTATTGTCATGACAGCATTGTCTAATGTAAACAGGGGGTTAGAAGTGATTTGATTTTTTGACATGTCATTCCATGTGAAACTATCTCTTCGAAAATGAAACTACCTTTTTTGCCTGTTAAGCGAACACTTATCGATTTTCGCCGTAACCGCTAAATGTCAAACACCATATAAAAAAATTATACATATTAATTATATATGGAGTTTGACGTTTAGGATTTCGGCGAAAATTAATGAATAAGACATCACGACCACCTTGTATTGGATACGCCTTGTCTAGAATTGTTCTATATATTGACTGAATCTAAATTATAAATTAAAGCAAATAAATTTTAGATGTAAGCCAGTCAAGCCTTTAAAACCAAATATTGTGAAATCTACATAAAGAATAATTAAGTTGTAGATCACATCATTAAGAAGTTTATACGATTTTTTGCGATTGGTCTTTAACCAACAATGCAAAAGAACACATAAACTAAACTGACTATATATTAAAGTAGCGCAAAAAATATTATTTAGATACGCCATTGGCAAGAGGTTTTACTAGCTAAAATTTAATTTTGATCAACTTAATTAATTAAACCTTCATTATCAATTTTAAAGCGTTGGTGTTCAATTCAACACACGTAAATGCTAAAACAACATTTAAATCATTGTCGAAAAATTCAAATATAAGAACAAGCATTTACAGTGATGTTACAACAACAGCACCTGCAACTCTAAATCGAGATATAACTATAGGGCCATGCACATGGGCTATCGAGAGGAAATGTCCAGATAAGGATATTACATTTTATCTGTACACGCGTAAGAATCCATCAGACAGACAATATTTGCATATAGATGATAATTTAAATGCTTCCAATCTAACAAACTCATTTTATGATAGTAAACATCCAAGTAAGATTATAGTACATGGATATAATTCCGATATGTTTTTGCATCCATTGCAAATGATGAAAATAGGTTTGTTAACTTATACCAGTGAAAACCATAATAAAAATTCTTAACATTTTTCTTTAAAGAATATTTGGCCAAAGGAGACTATAATATATTTTATGTCGATTGGAGTAAATTGGCTCCGGCGCCCTGTTATATTAGTGCTGTACATAATACAAAACATGCCGGAAAATGTATTGCTAAACTAGTGGAACGCATTTTAGATTTAGGTAGTTCAGACATACATGTGATTGGTTTTTCATTAGGAGCTCAAGTAACTAATTATATAGCTAACAGTCTGGAAACATTTCAATTACCACGTGTTACTGGTGAGTTTAAAATATGAAAAGCTACGGTTATTTGCTGTATAAAACTCTTAAATATGTAGGTAATACATTTTTACTTTAATGTTTATAGGCTTAGATCCAGCTATGCCTTTATTTGCCATGGCTTCTGAACAAGATAAATTAGATCCATCCGATGCTGCGTATGTTGACGTTATTCATACTAATGCCATGGTTCAAGGAAAATTAGAACGTTGTGGTCATGCAGATTTTTATATGAATGGTGGGATAATACAACCCGGTTGTACAAGGAATAGTCCATTAAGTGAGTAATTTTTGAATATTTTTGTTTTTTAGCTTAAGTTATTTTCGAATGTTTGTTTTTTACAGATCCCTTTGCTTGTAGTCATCAAAGAGCAACAGCCTACTTTTTGGAATCTATACGTTCAACAAAAGGCTTTTGGGGTTGGGCATGTAGTTCATATATAGCGTATTTACTTGGCATGTGTCCCGCTACAAATTATTTAGTAGAAGCTGGTGAAAATGTTAAAACAACTACCAGGGGCATGTTTTTAATCAATACCAATGACACGGCTCCGTTTGCTTTAGGAAAATGGACTGACTTACCTACTTTGGGTATCAAGAAATCTCCTTCTGCATCAGGCAATTCAATGACATTTCGACCACCACCTCAAAAAGGTGATCCTCTTCTGCGTAATATTGATGAATGGGGAAAATTAGATTACAGCTTTAACAACCTCTATCATCAAGAGCCAACGCCGTTTTCTCAAGATCCTTGTGGCGAAAACTGGCCATATTTCAGTGAAAACACTTCGGATATTACAAATAATTCCGTTGAGGAACAAGATATAGCAGAATATCATAATAAGGGAGACACGCATAAACATACTGGTACCGAACGGCCACAATATGTATGGGATGAATATAAGACAAATTTAACTGAGGGCTTTGTAGACAATAGCATATTTAGAATACCAGAAATAGGTAGAAAATAGTATTATTTTTAAGGCAAATCAAGATCTAGAACTTTTTTTAATTCAACGCACAATATTTATTTTAATATGTTTGTATGTACATACATATGTGTGTACATATGTATTTAAGAATTACATAATTACATATTAGCAAAATAAGTATAAGAATCATAATATTTATGATGGAAATACGATTTAACTTTATTTCTTTTAAAACTTTTTTTGTTTAATTATTTTATATGTATGTTGACAGCTGTAACGAAATCTTTTTCTACAATAATTTGTTATGCGTCGCTTATTAAATTTTTTAGTTACAAAAAAACTTATCATGAATAAACTAAAATACTGAAATAAATAAAAAAAAAATAATATGTACATTATTATGAACATATACATACTTATATATATATTTTAGATTTTGGGTAATAGTGTTTTGGTAAAATAGTGTTATTAAAATTTTAGAATCAAAATACAATTTGTTGAATTGAAAAAAATCTTCAAATACTACGAGACACAGTGACTATAGACCAGGATTTTCAAGTTGACCTGTACACGGTGTGACCGTTGGAAATGATCAAAAAGTGGCAGAAAAAGGGGATTTTTTTAAATGGCACAAAAAAGGGATTTAAAAAAATTGGCGCCATATAATGTTCAATTTATTTCAACGCTTTAACGTTTCATTTATTTACAGTATTTATAAACAAATCATATACGCATATGTTATTAAAATAAATTATCAAAATGTACATACATACATAGGTATACGGATTATATACTTAAGCCTGGTACTCTGTTCTGTTTTTCACGCGGAATGCTGTCAAACTACATACATAAAAAATTTGTATGACAAAGTCATGAAAAAATGTTGCAGAAGTAGTACTCTGTTTTTACTGTGGAAAAACATATGAAATGTTTCTGGCAACATTTTATCAAAGCTGTGAAATAAAGCAAATAGGCATTATTTCATGTGGAATTTTTTAAACAACAGCTGATCGTATGTCTTTTACATACATTTTTAAAACAATGATATAACACTTTAAATGTCAAATATTCCAAATGAAATATTCAATGTTTCTCAACAATTTTCACAAATTTGAACAGAGTACCAGGCTTTAACTCTGAAACTAGCTCAAAATATGGAATGTCTTTATTAAACTTAATAAATACTGGATCCATATACGTTAGTACATTCAACTTTTTATCGATAATGTTAATTCTTGAAACTATTTCCCCACACAATTTTTGATAAAATATTAATATTTATTCTACTTTTAAATCAATTATAAAAATTTTAGACATGTTAATAATATCCTTAAAGTACAAATTATTAAAAGAATCTACGTTCTTGCAATAGAATTAAAAGGCAACCATCTAAACTGAAACTAAAACAAAAAGTGCCATATTTAAAAAACGGTCAAAATAAGTTAAAATATATCAAAAAGTTACATATTTACTGCCGATTTCACTAAATGCGAACGAACACTTCTCTCGCATACTTGTATTGAAAACAAAAACAAAATATAAAAAATTGCTCGTTCGCTCGGGTCAAGCATTCGAAAAAGTAGCAATTTGCTACCTTAGTAGCAACAACGGTCACGCTGCCTGTACAACCATAGTGCATTTTTGTTGTACATACAGTGGTGTTCACATAATTAAAACATTCCTTGGAATATTAACTAATTCATATATATCATAAAAAGATTCAAATGTAAAATTTATAAATTTTGAATATTAATTTACTTTAATTGTGCCTGATTCCTTCAAATATAAATATTTTATGATATTCTCATGAAATATTTATTATTTTAAACTAAAAAATAAAATGTATTACTACGGGGAAAGAATATCCATATGGCCATTTCGCTACTGCTCATATAGCTTATCGGTGGATTTTACCCAAATTTTGTATAAAAAACTTAAGAGTCTTATGAGAAAAGCCAAAATGGATTAAATTGATGCTGCTGTAGTCAAGGTGGTAAACACGATGACTACAAATCTGGTTGCCCTGGGTTCAACCCTTGCGGCAGTCAAAAAAATTATAATTTTTTTTCTGTTTAATGGTATAAATACATTAAAACATGTAGCCTCCTTCGTCGGTACTTCTCCTTCATAGCAAATTCTCCGGCGAAGTAAAATAATTAATAAATGGCTATATCTATCTTTCACCACCTGTCTATCTCTTTCCTAAAGAATGTAGTACGTTTTCTTGTAACTATATAGGTTATGACTTCAGGCTACTTCTCTTAAAAAAATAGATCTTCATTAAATCAATAAAGCAAAAATACAATAAAAACTCAATAAATAAATCATTTTAAAAGTAACTAAATTATTGTTAAATAGATATATAATGCTGGAAACTGAAGTAGTTTTCTTTTTGATTTTTTATCCAATATTGAATCGAATTAAAACATCATTTGAGAAACCAAACATTACAAAATGAAACAAATGGTACCATTAAGATTTGACCAAGCCAACACAAAAATGGCAACTGTGTATTGTATTTGATATTGCCTTTTAGTACAACCATTCAATATCTATTTACACAACCCACAAAACATTTACAAAATCCAAACTTCTTTGTGGTAAGCCCCACGTGTTGGAAAACCCTTAGGATCTTGAGAATGCGTCGTCCCAAGAAGGTAAGTAAGATGGAAATTGTTTAAAGTTTAATAAAAAAAGTTAAAAATTACAGTACGAAGCCGGGGAAGCAACCCAATATATCACACGCAGAGCAGCGCTGCGCAAACTACAGTTGTCTCTGAATGACTTTCGTCGTCTTTGCATTATAAAAGGTGTCTATCCCAGAGAACCTAAACATCGACGTCGAGCACAAAAAGGTTCCTCAGATATTAAAATTTTATATCATTCGAAAGATATAAGATTTTTATTGCACGAACCCGTTGTTTGGACACTGCGTGATTATAAAGTAAGTATGCACATATAAAGCATATAAAACACATGTACCTAGATGTTACTATATGTTTTGTACGTTAGTACCCCATGAATGTCTTATAAGTATATATGCAGTAATATTGTATTGTGCGTCACCATTTATTGTTTAATAGATTTTTGCCAAAAAGACTGGACGAGACCGTGCTATTAAAGATTTCCGAAATCTAAAGAGACGTTTGGAACAGTTTCCTGAATTAAAAATCGACCATATTGTCAAAGAACGCTATCCTACCTTTATAGATGCTATAAAAGATTTGGATGATTGTCTAACACTTTTATTCCTGTTCAGTACCTTTCCTTCCTTAAGATTGATACCTCGTGACCAGTCTGCTCTATGTCGCCGTTTAACAATTGAATTTTTACACTACATAATCGCTTCGAAGTCATTGAGGAAGGTTTTTATTTCTATAAAAGGTTATTACTTTCAAGCAGACATCAAAGGACAAAAGGTCACATGGATAGTACCACATTACTATCCTTTCAAACCACACTCTAAGGCAGAAGTTGACTTCAAAATCATGTCTATTTTTGTTGAATTTTACACTATCATGTTGGGCTTTGTAAACTTTCGTTTGTATCACAGCATAAATCTTGCTTATCCACCGCAATTTCCTACTGGTGTTTTAGCTGACAACGAAGAAACTTTGAATGATGAGACGGCCTTTGTTTCTGATCGTATAGCTGCTTTGAATTTGCAGCTTCTGCGCACCGATAAACTCGAAGAGGATGAAGAGGAAAATGAAATGGACTTAGAGTTGTTGGAACAAGACGGAGACTCTAAGCGTGTATTAAAAATGAAAAAAGAAGCACAAGAAGTTTCACGTCTACGTAATCTATTCAAGGGGCTTAAAATCTTTATTAATCGTGAAGTACCTCGTGAACCATTAGTAATTTTAATTCGTTCTTTTGGTGGACAAGTTTCATGGGACTCTACTGTTTTCACAGGAAGTACTTTTGATGAGACCGATGAAACCATAACCCATCAGATTGTCGACCGTCCTAGTTTAAGTAAACAATATATCTCAAGAGATTATGTTCAACCGCAATGGGTTTTTGATTGTGTTAATAGACGGCAGTTATTGCCAACCAACAAATATTTTCTGGGTGTAGAGCTACCACCTCATTTGTCACCATTTGTTGAAACTAACCGTGATGCTTACATACCTCCTGAAGAAAAGTCTTTGCATGATCCTTCATTAATTGAGACTCACGAACAAAGTGATGAAGAAGAATCAGAAACTGAAGAAACAGAAGTTAGTGAAGAGAATCAAAACATAATAGATGCTCAATTACAACAAGCTTATCAAGAGGAAAAAATTGAGTTTGATCAATATAACGGTAATGATGTTAACGAAGATGAGGTGGAAGATGAAGAAAATAGTGAAGATGGTGAAGAAATAGATGAAAAGGAAAAGATGCGTTTGCAAGAGGTAACCTAAATATAATCTTGAAAGAAAATAACTTTTTGTTGCTTAAACTTTATTTTTTTTTTTTTCAGAAAAAGAAAATGTCTGTACAATCTGGAAAAGTACACAAAGAAAATAAACGTTTGTTACGCAAAAGTGAAGTTGACGAACATCGTTTACAGGCTCGCATGGTTAAACCTAGACATCGTAACCTTTTCCGAAAATTAATTCGTGAAAAACAGTTGAAAGAAAAAGAGGAATGGTTGTTAAAAAAGAAACGTAGTGCTTTAGATGCTCAAAGTAAGGAA
Source organism: Gymnosoma rotundatum (assembly GCA_916610165.2). Taxonomy (NCBI): domain Eukaryota; kingdom Metazoa; phylum Arthropoda; class Insecta; order Diptera; family Tachinidae; genus Gymnosoma; species Gymnosoma rotundatum. The sequence continues at coordinate 120,772,459 of OU744337.1, read as the reverse complement.
GCCAAAAAAGCTTCAAAGAAAGCGGTTCTAAGGGCGGCCCAGGCTTCTGTCGCTATAAAAAATTAGATTTGGTAAAACATTTTTAAATTAGTTATTCTTTTTATCTTCTATGGTGTGTATTAATTAAATACAAGTGTAAATAAATTTAAATATCCAAATGAAAAATGTTTTTAGCAATTGGATAGTGAAAACGCTTTTTAATTTATTCCCATGCTATAAACAAATAGCTTTTTGTGGTTGCTGCTATAATAATGGTTCAAGTCCAGTATTTTGCAAAAAAAAATACACCAGAGATATTTTAGAATGTTACGCTAAAGGGGTTTGGTTGCGTTTCAAAATGTTTGACATGTAAATAACTCGCTTATACGTCGTTGAAAGCTCTGTCGATGATATATTTTTACGGGTTTAAAACACTTACGATCAGATTTGCCAAATATTTGACCAAAAAGACGTAACTACTAAACAGCATAAACAATTTTTATAGGTTTTAAAAAATTATTCTTCAGTCTATCTTAAGCTCACATTGGTTCGACTTTCAAATATTTGGACCTTGTCTTCGTTGCAATACCGTAATGCACCTGGAGATTTGAAATATTGTCTGATATCTTTGTGTGTCATCTGAGACCTAGTGCGAAATTAAAGCAAGTTTAACTTATTTATTGTGAAGGATGCCTAAATAATTGGTGAAGGAAGAAAGAAGAAGGGCTTGTTCGGAAATGCATCATTGCGCTGCATCTGATGCGGAGTGCGTTCTAAAAAACATCAGTTAGCATCAATACACAAAAAAGGCTGATGCGTTGGATGAGAAAGTATTTTATTTTGTTAAATTACATTTGTTGTTCATTTCCAGAAATAAATAGACGTAAAATTTTTAAAACTTTTAATAAGGGTTCGAATGGACATGGAAGAGTAGCTTATTTTAGGAAAAAGGAAGAAGTCGGTGCTCTGGTCTTTAAAATATAAAGGAGCAGACACCTAATGGGATCAATAAAAAATAAAATAACACAAACAAAACAAAAAACTAATTTATTATCAATTTATCCATTTTTAATGTTAAGGCGTTCGAAGTTGTAAACAAACGATAATTTCTTTTTGTCTGCGCATCAAGTAAAAATCAGCTCAGCTGTTTTGCATCGCCATCGCAAACTAACATGCATATCAGATGCAGCCTTTAAACTTGATACTGTCGACAAAGTATGGGAGTGGATTCGTTATAAGGAATGGTTAATGTTGGTGACAGGATGTTGGATATAATGTTTAGTCATAAAATAACTATATAAAAATATTTCTAAATAACTTGCGTATACTACAAGTTAATATTAAGAACTTGACTTCTTTTTGCAAGTAGTTTTTTCTATAGGATAAATCGAAAGCAATCCAAAACACCGAAATCAAAAATAAATAGGATTTAGATAAAAAATTTTAATTATATTTATTTTATACATACTTTATAAACTAAATTCACAAAGTATATTGTAAAGGCGCCGGGTAGCTATACCATATGCGCACGAAAAAAACTACAATCTAGACAAAAAAATTAAATTAGAATTTGGTTAATACAAATCAAAAGTACATAAAAAAGTTTTTTTAATTAAAAATGTTGTATTACAAACTAGTACAAAAATGGATGACTAAACTTGACGAATACCATAATGTTGCAAGCTGACCTATATTTTTGTGAGTAGTGCAGTCCAGAATATCATTTAATGGTAAACCAATTCCTGAAACTCGGTATTCTGTTAGGATGTGCGAAACAGAATATCATTACAAAAATTGCATACACTCTGATTCGACCTATCGTAGTAATGCTTCGTAGTGAAAAGTGTTTTTCCAACTCTTAAACGGCCTAACATAATACACCGAGAACGTGTAATATTTTTGCTATACTTGGTCTGCTTGTTTCCGGTTTCTGTTGTTTTTTCCCCCCAAAGTGGATTCGAAATAGCTTTGGGAATGCAAGGTATGATACAGGGATACACAATAACAAAATTTGACTTTCGAATACGGGAAGGTTATTATGTTGTATTATTTTTTTATGGGATAATATTGGAAGCAATCTAAAAACACCGAAATCTAAAATAAATAGGATTTTGATAAAAATTTTTAACTAAAACTAAAATACATTTTTCATAATTGATTCTTAATATTCTTTATTGGTAAAACGTTAATGTATAGAGCATATATCTAGTTTAAAGACAGTTTATTAAAACAAAAAAAGTATACATCTAAGAATAAGTAATAATTAAATATTACTTTAAAAAAAAGTGGAAAAAATTAAAATATATGTATATTTTTTAGATCGTTTACACGCAAAAATTTAATCGTCAATGTAAACATTTTGTAGTTTCTATTCAATTAACAATAGAACGTTTTTTATAAATTTGTGTTCACGGTTAAAATTTATTGCTTTTTTCTTAGATCACGTTTGGTTTTTACCGGTTCTTTTTGTAGATTCGTCTCGCTTACATCCTCGACATGAATTGGCTCATTCACGACCATATTTTCATCTGTCTCGGTTGGTTGGTCTTCATTTATGGCAGTGGGTGATGGCGGTGGGCGTTCTGCATCGGGATCAGTATCTTCTTGTTCGTGAAAATCCTCTTCCCGATTACTTCCTTCAAGAATTGATAAATGATAAAGAGCCTTTTCTTCTTCGGAAATCGGCACAGGGGCACGAGACAACGGATCACGGCCATTAAGGGACTTGGGGAACGCTATCACATCACGTATCGATGAAGCCCTGCAAATGATTGAAATTAAGCGATCTAGCCCTAGAGCAATGCCACCATGAGGAGGACATCCCGATTCTAAAGCACTCAGCAAATGTGCTAAGTGATCATGTGGAATTTTTAAAATTTGCTCCAAAACAAAATATTGCACATCACGATCATGTATACGAATAGATCCACCACCAATTTCTTGGCCGTTCAAAACCAAATCATATGCTTGAGAACGTATTTTTACAAGATCTTCAGATTTAGAATTCATAAAAATCTCCATATCATCGGGATGAGGTGCGGTAAACGGATGATGTACACTCTCGAAATTACCAGTTTCATTTCGTTCAAACATTGGAAAATCAATAACCCACACAAATTTATTATCGTAATTCTTGCGAGCTATTCCATTTTCTATTAGAAAGTTTTGGTAATCTAAACGGATTTTGCCAAATAGTTTTTGCTTGATTTAAAAGAAAAGAAAAATTATGATTTCATAAGTTTAAAAAATTGTGTTAGAAGTTGTTTTTTATAATGATTTCGATATAAAATTTCTGATTGTTGAACTAGAAAAGTGGACTGAATTTCAAGTTTTTTAATTCTTAATTCAAATTGTCTTGTCTTCTGTGAATTCTTACTCACAACGGTACTACGGGAGCCGATATGTTATGTCATCACTGGGACCAGGTAGGATCAGTTCCTTTTTAAGTAAGTAAGTGGTACACTGACTCACAATCGGACTTTGTGACCCAATCAATGGAATGATCGGTTAATTTGGCCAACGACGGGGTCATCCTCTGCATTCTTCACGCCTACAGTTCGTTCGTTCTCTTTCTTAAAACTCTCTCTATTCCTCATCCCATATCTTCATCTCTATTTCTACGTTCTAACTTTTTCTATCTCTTTTTTATTCTTCCTTTTAAGCGGGCAGCACAAAGGGACCAATTAATAGACCCAAATGGGCTGTGGCAACAATGCTGCCTGCCTAACCTAACCTACTCACTATTAAGAGTTATTCGCGTCTATTACAAAAGCGGTACACTCCTAATTTATTTCAAATCTTTTTCAATGTGATTGAATATGAATAAATATTAAAAAATAATGCACTCAAACTTACCGTTTCTACCTTTTCCCCAATGCCTAAAAACAATAAGTCGTTCTCTTCTATATAATGTTTAGAAATCAGTTCCGAGGCCACATCTTCAGTTAACAAACCGCTTAAACGCTCCATTACTTCTTTGTATTGCTAAAAAAACAATATTTATATATAATCATTATAATTATTAATAATGTGCTATATTGACATTGTGTCAATTGATATTGTCTACTATTAATACCCTGTTCAGACATACGTTTTAATTGCGCAATAAAGGAATTTCCGCAATTAAGGCCCTAATTGAAATCAATTTACCATATAAGAAATTAATTAATAAATTTATCAATTAGTACTTGATTGTGTCATTAATTGATCAAGCTTCCTTATACAACCCTTGTGAAGTGTGTTCAGTGAGAGAAAGTTTCATATAATGACAAAACAAAATGCCATAAAAATGAAAAATAAAATATTTTCAAATTAAATGAAATGAAAATTTTTTTAAAAATTTAATGGATTTTCAAAGCTAGCGTGCAGTGAGAACTTGATCGTACTGACTGGAAGAGTTCCATATTTCAAATAAAAACAAGCAATTTTTTTTAAAGCCGAATTTCTCTTCATTCTTCCAAATTTTTAATGTAAAAATTATGTCTGCTCAATAAATTTTCGGCAAAAACTAGCAACGATAGAGTAAAATAAAAATTTATAACATTACTATTCCAAATAAAAAAAGAAATAAATCCATTTTTTAAAAAAATAGCAAAGTAAAGCCGAACTGACCATAATAACAAACAACCATAAAAATAAATATTTATCTAAAACAGAAAAAAAGGGGTGTTCGATGCGTAAAGTATTTTGTATTGCAACAGTTAGCATTTGCAAGAGCTTTGTCATCGATTACTTTTTCGAATACTTTGCAAAATTGCCAAAATTTTTCCGTCTTTTTTGTAAAACTTTTAGTTTATTTTATTCTATTTCTTTTGTTTATTGTTTTATTATCCTAGCGTTTACTTGTATACAGTTTGCTCAGCTTTCTTCTAACTATTATACAAACGTTACCTTCAATTTAATATATTTTGTATTAAAACTATAAATGTTATATATATTTTCTGCTGTGTGGTTATAAAAATTTCAGTTGTAGCTATTCGGTTTTGAAATCGCCATACAAATTATGGCAAAAAAGCCACACCATTTTAGTCTAGCAACGATTCAATTCAAAGTATTTAATATTTATTAATTTATTTTGTAAAACAGAAAAAGAATCAACTGTTCTGTTCTTGCCAGTAACAAAAGCGGTAACAAATTTATTACCATTCACATCTTATACTCTTTTTTACTCTTTCGTTGCTTCTTTTTAAGTCTGAAGTAAACACTTTCCAATAACAATTAGTAACAACTTCTTGTTATTGAACAGAACTATATTCTACTGTCAAATTTTAATTGAGTAAAATAAATTGGATATGTGTAAACAGCAAAATTAATTACTCAATTTAAATTTTAATTGTCTAAATTAAAACGTATGTCTGAACGGTTTATAACAATTTACATAAAAATATTCTTTTTACTATAGACATTTATTTAAATTAATAATTTCCCGTTTACTATTACTTCAATATAGTACACTATTACCATTCGCTACTGTGAAATATGGCGTAACAATCATAAATTATTTTCAACTGTAGTGAAAGTAGTAAAATAAGTAATTTTTAAAAACATACCAAAAATTTACGAATAAACAAGATGCCAGAAAATTCTTTAGAAAGACCAACAAAATGTTTGCGAGCTGCGCCATTCCAAAAACCTGCATTACCACGTAAAATTAAAGCATATGCACCCAAATCTTTAAATTTTTCTGCAAAACTTTCATTCTTTTTTACAATTTCAGTAACATTAGTTAGCTACAAATAAAAAAAAAATCTAAATAAAAAATTAACTTAAAAAATTTTTAAAGTACATACTACTAAATTAAAACGGATATCTGGTTTATCGGTGCCATACTTTTCCATTGACTCATTATAGGTTATACGTTTGAAGGGTGTTTGAATTTTCGTATATTCTTTCGGCCATGAATAACGTAAGGTTTCCTCAATTAATTGCATTATATCATCGCGGTTTGTAAATGAAAGTTCTATATCAAGTTGGGTAAATTCTGGCTGGCGATCCGGTCGAGTAGCTTCATCTCTGTAACAGCGGGCGACTTGGAAATAGCGGTCTATAGCACCAGCCATTAGCATTTGTTTAAATTGTTGTGGACTTTGCACAAGTGAATAGAAATGACCAGGTTTACGAGTGGGTACAACAAATTCTTGAGCACCACCAGGAGTGCGACAGAATAAGGTGGGTGTTTCTACCTCTACAAAGCCCAAATAGTTAATAAGATATTCGCGCATACGCATAATAACTTGGGATCGTAAGCGTAAGTTATGCTGCATATCGGAAAATCTGTAAAGACACATAAATCACTTTATAGGCAATGCAATAAAACAAAAAAAAAAAAAAAATCCTAACCTCAAATCAATATAGCGATGTGCCAAGCGCAAACGTTCACCAGCTCTATTAAATTTACGCACTTCAAACGGTAAATTTTTTTTTGCTGGATTAAGTACTTCAACATTTTCAGCTTCAACTTCAATATGACCAGTCTTCATTTTAGGATTTATAGTTGCTGCTGGCCTAGGTATAACTGTTCCCTCTACTTTAACTATAGATTCTAGGGTAATACCTTCTTCTTCGTTGTTTAAACCCTTCGTTTTGTCGACTATTAGTACTTGAGTTTGACCATAGCCATCGCGTAATATGAAAAATTTACCCATACGTTGAAATTCTAACCAACCACTTATTGTAACTTTTTCGCCTATGTTATCGGTAGTAAGCTCACCACAGGTATGAGTACGATTGGCAAACTTATTTAGATCAGCTACTTTAACAGTATTTCCAGAGCCACTTGATTTCACATTATTATCATCATCCACAGTTTCTTCGCCATTTTTTGTCTCACCTTCAACACCCTCATCAAGGTCGTTGATCGAAAGTTTCTTCAATTTATCTTTAACCTTGATGGGACCATCATAAGAGTCTTCAGGATTAAGAACTTTAACGTTATCAACCATAACTTCAATTTCACCAGTTTCGTATTTCTAATAAAACAATACACAAAAATATGAAAATACTATTTAAATCTCATTTTTAAGTTTAAATAATTTTTAAAAATAAAATATATGTTGCTGATTTGAAGTTTTTCCTTCTTGCGCGTGCATGGCGATTTTTTTTTTCAAATTAACGAAAATTAATAACGTTGTTTGTAAAATAATATTGTTAGTTTAGCATAGTTCCATTTACGATTCTGCGACATTTATTAGAGAAAGTCGATAATCTCTATAAAAAAACATATATATATTTTATATTTTACTTTTGAGCATTTGTTTTAACACAAATATTTTTGTCCGAAAATCTAAATGTTATTAAACAAGTAAGAGTCTACGTTCGGCTATGCCGAATCTTAAAAAAGCAAATATTGCGGTGACTGGGAATTAAAAATAAAAAAATTGGTACAGCATTTATATAATTTTACATAAAAATGAGTACGGCTCTTAATGGGTTAAGCATTTTTAAAATTTTAGTGTTTTCTTGAAGATCTCTTCAAAGCTTTAAAATAATACCCATATAGACATTTATTAAAATTTATTTTATAATTGCAAAGCCCCGTAACTCGGAAAATATGGGCGAGCGGCAGTTTTTTTTCACTTATTTTTTTAATTTCCTATCACCCCATACTTAATTTTTTTTATTGGAGCTACTTAATTGTTCCAAATGACATGAAAAAATTAGAGGTAGGCGTGGTGTTTTGCCTGATGCATCGAAGAACATGAATCGATCATGCAGATAGATTGACATATTTTTTTTTTTGTGAAATCAAGTTTGCCGAGGCACACAACACAGATGGACAGACGAACATCGCTCAATCGACTTCGCTATTCATAAGAATTCAGAATATATATACTTTATGGGGTCGAAAATGGACATTGTAGAAATTACAAACGGAATGACAAACTTAGATATACCATTTTTGCACTTTTTGTGGTGAAGGGTATAAAAAGAGTTCAGTTAAATTCTATTCAATTCTGTTAATAATTTTTATTTAAAAAAAAAATTAAATTATTACAAAAAGAGAATAAATGTGATTTTATTTACTAACCATATTTATATTTTGTCTAGGTCTTCCTAAAACTTTTCCAGTTATTTGAATCACTGTACCATCAGGAGCACTAGTTACAGTATCTTGCATCTACAAAAAATTTATAATTAAAATATAATAACTTTTACTTCAAAGTTAAAGCAACTTACAGATTTATCTTCAATTATTATTTGTGTTTGACCATAGCCATCTTTCAATTGCATAAATTTATTAGTTTTACCCGATGGAATCCAGCCTACTAAAGTGACATCTTTGCCAATATCATGACGTCTTAAATCATTACATGTTATATCACGATTTTCAAAGTATTTTAATAGACTTTCAGATTCTTAAATAAAAGAAAAAAAAAGGACATTTATTCATCAAATTTTTACTTTAATGGTGCAGAAAACTTACTAGCGATTTTATATTCTGTACTAGTTATAGCAGTACTATTTTGTTGTGCCATTGTACTATATGAACGTTTATCCCCAGCTCGCTTTGAAGTAGAATTAAAATCGATGGTTAGTATTTCTTGTACTTCCACTTCAATTTCTCCGGTGGGCATTGTTTGATTGCAAGAATTTCTCGGACGTCTTGTTACTAAACCAGCAATTGAAAGCACCGTATTCTCTGGCATATTTATCAGGCGACGAGCCACGCGTGGATGCTGTAATAATTTTTCAAGAATAATTACAACACCTTCTCTTTTATTTCTAATTTTCTTACTCGATCTTCTAAGACCACTAATTGACATGCACTATTTCCACGGTCTCGTAACTCCATAAAACGTGTTACGCGTTTTTTAATTAAACGTCCTGTTAGCTCTACAAACATACCAGCATGATGAGACCTCAAATCTCCACACAACATACGAATAGGAGGTGGTGGAGGTGGATTCATATTAAATCCATTTGCCATTACGTTCATAATTTGCATCAGATCATTACCCGACACTATTATGTAAATTAAAAATACATTATTTTTGTGTTATTTTAATTTAGTTTAAATTAGAGGCCTGCATAAATGTATTTACTGCCGATTTCTCTAAATGTGATCGAACATTTCTTTCGCATAGTTACATTTTTCTTTTTGTTTTCAATACAAGTCTGCGAAAGAAGCGTTCGTTCGCATTTAGTGAAATCGGCAGTTATTAAACATCAAACACACTCGTATTTTTAAATGTGTGTGTTGCCTTTACAAAAGTTAAATTTTTTTCATTAAAAGTTACATTTTGAAATTTTCTTTAAATTAATAGTAATTTAATGTAATTTATATAAAATACAATAAAAAATTTTATTCGATATTTCAGGGAAAATAACAAAGCAACAAATTCATTTAATGAATAAAAACAACATGGAAATTAAAAAAAAAAATAAAAACGTATGAAAAAACATTTCAGCCCGATGATACTCCTGAGGATTTAAACTATGATTCAATACAAACATTTTAGTAGTACACGCTATTCAATAAAATTAGCTTAAGTAGGACATTTTTCAATAAATCCGTTTGACCTTTTTCTTTGAAAGATTGAGCTTCATTAGAATTTGCAATTTTAAAAATACCATTTGCATGTGTGTTATCTTTTATACTAAAATCGAATTGATATTTTAAGAACAACGGATATTAGAGAGTTTCATGCCTCAAATAATAAACATTACTTTATTTGGTGTCTGTACCAAAAGTTATGAAAATTTGGCCAAATTTTACATGGATCCTTTAAAAGTTACAAAAAATGTAAAAAATATAACCAAACGGCAACACAGATACACATATTCCCTGCACTACAACAACATAAAGTACTCTCCTATACTGTACGTAGCACGAAGTAAATAGAGAAGTTCGTGTTGATTATTTAGATTACTGTCAAGACCATGATATAAGAATAGAAGGTAGTTCCACTCTCTCTTTTCGTATTAACGTTTACGGGAATTATGAAAATTTGTGCTACCGTATAAATTTGTAAGATCCCGGTTTTCTGTTTTATTTATTTTTTTTTTTTTCGTCTTATATGAAATTTCAGAAGCAAAGAAATACATAACTCAAAAATCACAAACACGTTTTAATAAATAAACAAATAAAAGAAGAGAAATATACGATTGTAAAAGTGGTGGAAAGTGCTTTTTCCAGGCTACGAAAGGTAATATATGGAATAGAATTTTCAATTTCAGTTTCGGTTAAAACTATAGCTTTCGGAAGAAAAAACAAGTACAGGTTTCGGTCTTATTTGTTAGGTAAAAAATAAAATTTTTTTCAAAGTAACGACTTAATTAATTAGGTAATGATACAAAAGTGATAGATTGACAAAATAACGAGTTTTAAAATATAGACGAAACCTAAAGCTACAAAATCTATGAAATAATTAGTAAAATACCGGTTGCTGAAGAAAATCAAATGGAGGTAAATTATTTGTTTTTCATCAAAATCTTTATTTTATCACTAGCTTAGGTTAGGTTGCACAGGCTGTCGGCGTAATGAGACCGACTCACTTGGGTCCTAAAAGTCCCGTTGTGTCACCTGGAATAGGATGTGCAGGGATTATATTCAGGTCTTTACGGTATCATCAAAGATCCATATCCAAACCACACGAGGACCGGATAAATAAGTTTATCCAACAACATCGTAGACAGATAAGTCTGCAAGACCATGCAGTCTCGGACTGCCGAAAATGGCGTCTCTATTCCCAGAAAGAGCTGGACAATGGCAGAGCAGATGCTCCACCGTTTCCTCCTCCTCATCTTGACAACTCCTACAGTAGTCATGATGCGGAAGATTCAGTCTCCTAGCATGTGTACCAATGACACAGTGCCCGTCAACACAGCCACCAGTATACCCAGTAGTCCTCGAGGAACCCTCAGTAGATTTGCGGATCTCCTACTATCATACTGAGGCCATAATGTCCTCGAGACCGTGCAGGTGACCTCTTCAGACCATCTAGACTGCGCTGCCCTAAAGAGTTCCTGCTGAAATAAAGCTTTACTTTACAGCAGCTTAACGGGACTCCCACCAGTGGATCTATCTTCCGGTCTCCCAACCGAGTTCCAAATCTGGCGAGTTCGCCCTCGACTATGTTTCCGAGTGAGCCGGAACCCAAAATAGCTATGTTGGAATGTCTCGCCATCTCGTCAAGAGATGTCCGGCATTCACGAACCAATCTGGATGTCGTATAGACACCCGATAAGGAGTTAATCGCGACCTTGCTGTCAATACATATCCAGATATCCTCTCCGTATATCCCTCATCCAGCAAGCCGCCATTCTAATAGCTGAGATCTCAGCCTGTACCACGCTACATTGATCCTGTAGCCTAAACTTCATCCTGAACCGAAATCTAGGAATGAAGACGCCGAGGTGCGCGGTATCCTGTTCAGTATACTGCAATTCACTAGCTTAAAGAACAACGAAAACCGAAAAACTTTGAGAGGAAATAAATCTTTTAAATAAAATAGCGTATTATGAACTGAAAAACTTTTCGGGATATATTATTTAAAAAATGCTGTTACAGGAATTGGAATTCAACCTTTGAGGAAAGAGATCAAAATTTATGATACGTGAACGTTTTATCTGAGGGTGGCCTTTAAATGCCAAACAAGAAATTTATAGAAGAAATAGAAAAACAACATTCCTAAAATTATTTAGTGGCCCCATATACAAAAATTTTTGTGCAATTGAAATTTAATGTTATATGGTATTGCTTAAGTTTTGAGAGGATGTTACTGCTGCTAATGTTTACTTTTAGATAACGCATAACGCTTTAACTTAAATAGAAAATTGAGAAAAAAAATGCCTCAAAAATGCATAGGGTAAATCTGGACCAAGTCTTATTATTTTACAACGTGTTTTCTTGATGTAAAATTTGACTTTTTTTTATTATTTTGGTTATTAAACATGGATAATAAAAGAAAAATGCTTCTATTAATGACTGTTGGAATACAAAAAGCTCTTTTACTGGTAAAATATATTTTTAAAAATATAAAAGAATTGCAGAAAAAGAAATATTAAAGCAAAAAAGAGCAATAGGCTATTTTCATTATTCTTGGCCCAAATCTTGTTTACAGACGCAGCTCAAAAATGAACCAAAAGTTATAAGGGGCCAAATTACGGCATTCGATATCGATCGAAATTTACATTTAAATTCTATTGAAATCTTGATCGATGTCGAATGCCTAATTTGCCCCCAGTTGTTTATTTTCAGCATGTAACTGAAAAAAGATGACCTGTTAGTAAAACGTGACTGCTAGCAGTTTTTCGAAACCCTGAGTAAAGCATTAAAAAAATATGCGGTGTCTTGATTGTGTGTTCAGATGTATGTATTAGTTCAGCGGACTTCTTAAAACTACCATATTCGTAAATATGTTGTGATTTTGTATGAATTTTGAGAAAAATATCGACAGTTTTGAAAATACACATAATTTGTTCTTGGATCAAGCAGACTTTAAATTTATCCAAATTACTTATGGGACAACACTTAACTTAAAAAAATATCACGTTTCTTCCTAAAAATTTACAGGACAAAGAGAACGACAGAAAATCAGTGGTCCTGTTTATTTAATGTGCCTCCTAATTGTAGAATAAAGTATAGTTCATTTTTAAAGAATTAATAAAATATGTACATAAGTATTATGAGATATTTTACACGATGAAATTTTGCATTAAAATAGTTTCATAAAATTTTTTTTCTTGACAAAAGGTGAAGAAAAGCAAGCGGGAAACACAAAATGGCATGGCTTGAATCTTAAGGGTAATTTTTTACAAAACTACAGTACCGAATATGTTCAGATTTAATTTTTTTTTTAATTCTAGTTTCAGTTTCATCGCCTCCCTATACTATGAAATTTCTCATGGCATGGGAATTTGAATTCATCCTTAGTTTGATATTCGTAGTAGTCTAAAATGGCTCTATCAAATTAAAAGCGAAATGTACATATTTCGATGTCTTAAAAATTTCGTAGTAGGTAAAGGAACGTGATGAAAACGGCTGAAGATTTTAAACTGAATTAAAAAAATAACTTGAAATTGAATCGCACGAGTAAATCCGGAGTAGCGAAATGACCATATGGATACTTTTAATTTTTTAGTTTAAAATAATAAATATTTCATGAGAATATCATGAATTATTTATATTTGAAGGATTCAAGCACAATTAAAGTGAATTAATATAAAAGATTCCAAATAATAAATTTTCTTGTTAAAATAAGATAAATAAATACATACAGTCAAAGCCCGGTACAACGAATACTCAGTTTAACGAATATCCGATATAACGAACGGCCAAATTTTTATATTAACTACCTTATATAGCGAATGGCAAAAAAAAATTAATCTCGATTTAACGAATGATAAAGCAAACTAAAAAAAATCGCTACAGAACCGCTAGATTTCTGTGTGTGTTTTTTGCTTCTTTGTGTATTGAAAGAACACGTGTGATGCGTTGGTTTTTCGTTAAAGTTTCAACAGATTTGTTTGGTGTATTGTGAAAACGAGATGTCAAATCGAAAAATAATCTCTTTTGATAAAAAATTAAAGATTTTAGAAGAATGCACGAAAGGTGTAAATCTTTCAGTAATATCACAAAAATATGGAATAGCAAAATCTTCAAAATGTACTTAAAAAAGAACGAACATAAAATTGTGGAAAATTGAAAAATTACAAATAATGGGACAAAAAATCGGCGATCTCTTAAAAGAGGTGAATTTCCCAGAATGGCTCTCTTCGATTGGTTTTTAAATCAAAGAAATAAACACATATCCGTCAATGGAATAATTTTAAAAGCAAAGGCATTAGAAATTCATAATCAAATGTACGGCTCCGGTTTTCACGTTTTAAGAAGAGATGTGGAATCAGATTGCTAAAACAAACTGATGAAAAACTTTCAGCACGACAAGATTTAGTGGAACCTTTAAAAAATCATTTCCATAACTTAATAGAAGAGAATTTAACAAAAGATGCGGTTTTTAATACGGATGAGACCGATTTTTATTAGAAATTGCTCCCTGATAAGACACTTGTCCATGCAGGAGAATCCTGTGCTCCTGGTAAGAAGCTATCAAAGGAAAAGGTAACAGTTCTTTTATGTGCAAATGCATTCGGTTCAAAAGAAAACTAAAACCGCTCTTAATTGGTAAAGCAAAAAAACCTCGTTCATTTAAAAACCGGGTTGTTCCAACAAATTACACCCACTCAAAAAATGCGTGGATGAATTCGGCAAATTTTAAAATGTGGTTTTTTTAAATGTTTGTTCTAAAGGTGGGTTCTTTGCTTAGATGTATTTTTTTGTGATAGTGTTTTATTTTTGTTTTTTTGAATGTGACGTTATTCCTGTCTAGTCAGAGGAACTAAAAATTAAACACTCAGACGTATTCAAAGGGTTTGAAACTTGTACAATGTGATGTGAACAGAAGAATAGATTTCTTAAAATCTCTTGTATTCAGGGAGTTACAAGAAAAAGCAATAAAAAAACGTTTATTTTTTTTATGAAATCATAAGAAATAAACAAAATTTCTTGAATACACGTGAAAATATAAATTGAGGTTTTATTTATACATTAAATTATACAATTAAGTTTTGATATTTTTAAAATTGTGTAACGTTTTAATAAAATTTTGAGATAAAAAATTACTGTTCGATATAACGAGTATCTCGGTATAACGAAAGGGCTGAACATTATATCATTCGTTAAACCGGGCTTTGACTGTACTTAGGTACAAGGCGAATTAATACAGGTGACCGCACGGCTACAACAATCCAACAACACAAAAAACAACAGGCAATTTGTTGCTACAAAATTATGTACGTGGCGAAATAATACAGGTGAACGCACGGGCGAAAAAGCCCATCAGCTGTATACATTGCAGTTGTCAAAAAAATTTGTCAGAAATAAATAATTTGTTAAATTTGTTTGTTTTAATTTTTTTGATTGCTAATAGAAAACAAAGTAAGTATTGAAATTCCTAGAGAAAACTACTACCACATGGAACCGTATTTGCAGTTCCTGATGTGTATAATCAAAATATGCGTCAAAAAATTGTGAAATTAAATTAAATTGGTTTTTTGTGGAAGTTTATGTTAGTCTTCAAATGGTCAACGTGCAAGAATGGAACGATGCATGTGATTTGGGCAAACTAGTGGTACAATGGAATTTTGGTCACTTTTCCTGTATTTTTATTTTTATGTAACTTAATTTTTATAATATTTTTGTTCTGATAATTACAACCAATTTTTTCATGAAATATGTACAGTGGCTCACAGCTTATTTTATGCACTGCATAATTTTATCTTTTAAGTCCTATAACAATAATACCAGTAGGAATTAAAAAAAACAAATTGGTATCATTAAATAGAGAAAAGGGCCTAGTTTAACAAGAAAACTTTATTTATTTAGAAAATTATTATTAACGTAATTAAAAAACAAGAAAAGTAAAATATACAGCTTTTTTCATCTCACAGCTTATTTTATGCATTTACTTCTTTTGGTAACGATACGTTCAGAATGCGTTGTCTAGCGGAAATTTATTTTTAATTTTACCCTATTGTACTTTACGATATGATTGGCACTTAATTTATGGTCTTACCTTGTCAATAATTTGGTTAATTTCGAGAAATTTAAAATAGGTCCAGCACAACGTTAGTACAGAAAGAATTGGTAGAAAATAATTTTAAAAACGGTCACTCGCAGCGGAAAATAGTTGAAATGATGAATAAAAAAACTTGGACGTCGCAACAAATTATCGAGTGCTTCGTTCATGAAAACCGTTTAATTAACAAATGTAGATAAGCACCAAATAAAATTTTTAATAAACATGATGAGCGTAATATTGTGAAAAAATTTGAAGCAAATACATGGCTCTCAGCTCCCAAACTGACTTTCGATATTCAATATGACCTGGGCAAACAATGCTGCGTCAAAACTTTTCAGTGTGTTCTTCGTCACCATGATTTTAATGGTCGAGTTCCACGTAAGAAGCCTTTCATAAGCGGCAAAATCAAAATATGCAGTCTCAACTTCACTGTAGAACACGATTCCAAGGACGCATCGATTTGGAATGCAGTTATCTTAACCGATAAATCCAAATTTAATAAATTTCGCTCGGATGATAAGTCCTACGTATGGCAAAAACCTAACTTCGAGCCTAATAAAGAATATTTAAAGGTAACAGGCAAGCATGGTGGTGGCAGCGTCATGATTTGGGCCTGTATGTCGACTGTTGGTACTGAGAGTTTAGAGTTTATTGAAACAACCATTGACAAAATAAGTATCTTCAAATTTTAAAGGACAATTTGTTGCAGAATGCAGAGAATCTGGGTATAAGATCAACTCTTCGATTTTATCAGTATAACGATCCGAAACATAAATCGGAAATTGTAAAGTTTTGGTCAATTTATAACTGCCCTCACTTGATGATTACGCCACCTCAGTCACCAAGCCTCAATGTCTTTAAAAATCTATGGTCCATTTTGGAAGAAACATAAGGCAACACGAGTTTTCAAGCAAAAATAGCCTAAAAGAATTGGAGTGGTAGAATATTTCGCCCATTTCAACGCGAAACCTTGTTGCATCTATACCAAACCGTCTCAAGTCTGTTATAGACAATAAAGTGTATCAGACAAAGTATTAAAAATATAAATTAGCAAACACAACTTGAAAGTTTTCAATATTTAAGGTTACCGCATAAAATAAGCTGTGAGATGAAAAAAGCTGTATTTTTTATTTTTTTTACTTTTAGGATATTTAATTCTTAATTTTTTAAAAATGTTTTAAAAAAGTTTTCTTGTTAAATTAAGCTCTTTTATCTATTAATTGACACCAATTTGGTTTTTTAATTCCTACTGGTTTTATTGTTACAGGGCTTAAAAAATTAAAGTATGCAGTGCATAAAATATATATTTTTTAATTTTGTTTATTTTCTTACAGTATTTTTTGACAACATACATAATTTTGTAGCAACAAATTGCCTGTAGTTTTTTGTGTTGTTGGATTGTTGTAGCCGT
Source organism: Gymnosoma rotundatum (assembly GCA_916610165.2). NCBI lineage: Eukaryota > Metazoa > Arthropoda > Insecta > Diptera > Tachinidae > Gymnosoma > Gymnosoma rotundatum. The sequence goes on along the minus strand of OU744337.1, from coordinate 120,755,488 downwards.
GCGGTCACCTGTATTAATTCGCCTTGATTATGTATGTTGTCAAAAAATATTGTAAGAAAATAAACAAAATAAAAAAATATATTTGATGAAAAAAAGTGGTTGTAATTATAAGAATAAAAAAATTATAAAAATTAAGTGACATAAAAATAAAAATACAGGAAATGTGACCAAAATTCTATTGTACCACTAGTTTGCCGAAATCACATTCATCGTTCCAATCAAGGCGAATCAATTATCAGGTGGCAGCGTTAGAAAATTTATTATTTTTTGCTGGTGAAACGAATGTCAAACTTCATATAAAAAAAATGGTAAACAGATTTTTTATATATGGAGTTTGACAGTAGTGTACACGGCGAAAATTAATGAATTCGCCTACGCTGCCACCTGGTAATTGATTCGCCTTGGTTCCAATCTTGCACGTTGACCATTTGAAAACTAACATAATCTTCCACAAAAAAACCAAGAAATTTAAATGTGTTAACAATGATTTCACTATCTTTTTACGCATATTTTGATTATACACATCAGGAACTGCAAATACGGTTCCATGTTGTGGTAGTTTTCTCTAGGAATTTCAATTGTTTGTTTTCTATTAGCAATCAAAAAAAAATTAAATTAAAAAAAATTTAACAAATTATTTATTTTTGACAAATTTTTTTGACAACTGTAATGTATACAGCTGATGGGCTTTTTCGCCCGTGCGTTCACCTGTATTATATCGCCATGCTTAGGTATGAATTCTGATGCTGCTTTACGTAGCACTGTAAATAAAAAAATAATTTTTTTTATATGTCAATAGTTACTTACTATTGCCATACGGGTTCATTCCGTTGCTATTATTATAACCGCCCCCATTATATCCACTACTGCCATAGTTGTCATAATCGCCACGGCCAGCATAGCCACTTCCAAAACGACCACCATTACCACTACGCTGACGGCCACTCATAATCTAAGTAAACAATTTCTAGCCAACTATTTAAGGTTTATGGATACTTTCTAAAACTTACGTGACTATTAACCGTAGATAGTGCTGATGAAATTGAGATTTTACTTAAAGAGTTCCCTTGTTTTTGATGTAATATTAGATAGTTCTTTGCAATCAAAATCTTGATACTTTCTGGATTTAATGGGTTTTTACCTTGTGGCAATACTTTCCTGCAAATAAACAACATCTTTATTTAAGAAATAAAACAATCCTTCCTCAAAGCCGGTTTTTCACGGCTCCTTTCTATTGTCAAAGTATATATAATCACAATCACAACAATTACTCATTTTTTCATATTGATGCATGCATGTAAAAACACATGTAAATATGTATACGAACACATACATATGCAGATACTATTATTAATCTATTTACGCGTACAATTGGAAAGCATAAAAAGTTAAATACCAACTTAGCCGAAGCCAATTCATTCTAATAAAACTCACCTTGTCCGCTGTATTTGAAAATTCAAACAATGTTTTAATTTCGAACAAGGCCTTAAGAATCTTAAATATTTAATTTGTGTTACACTTTTTGTAATTATTTCACTTCTTTTTTATATTGTTATACATTTTTGCACAGATAGGTGGCGGATTATTAACGCCAGGTGTTTTTGTGAACAGTGTTGGTAACTGAGCGATTTTGTTGTAATCCTACGTCTCCACGAGCCATCAACTTTACATGTCGCACATGCATTCGGTTAATGTAGACACCTAATGTTCATGTTTCGTTTTTGTGAAACCGTCGCTATCCGAACATTTGTCTGAATAAAACAAATAATTATCAGTTGTCGTAGCGATGTTACTTGGTTAAATAAGTTTCGGTTACAACCGTACACTTAAATGATTGACAACTGAACCGAATTTTGCAAGTGCTAATATCTTTTTTGAATTGCTATGAAATTGCCTTGAATGGAGTTTAACAGAAGACTAAATTTACACCCCATTAAGACACGCAAATTTTACTATGCAAAGTTTTGATTTTATGTGAAAGAGAAGAAGAATGAATAATGGTCAGCATACACCTTAGTACAGACTTTGATGTACTTGCAAAGTCCCAATTTTCATTAGGCAATTCTTATCGGCTTACTCGTATTCCTTTTGCTTGGTGGTAAGGGCGACAAGGGGAAAAGAAACGAGTACACAAGCTGATGTACTCGTGCAATTCGTTTTGCTTTCTTATTCGTAATTTTTAGCTGATTAAAATTTATATACAAATTTAAATTTGTTGCACAAAAGAAGAAGAACCGCTAAAACAATAAGCTAATAAACTAAGAACTGTGAAAACGACAAGGCAACTTCAAAGAAGAATAAGTGATAAGTTTAATAATAAGAATTGCCTAGTGAAAATTGGGACAAAGTTGCAATGTTTTTCTTTTGTTGCTTATACACAATTATATATATGTACATACACATATTTTTGTGTTATAAGCACCATATACAAAAAGTTATAGGATTAGGCACGAAATATGATGTAAAAACTCATCGCAGTTATTGACGCGATCTAATATACACACACAGAATTTCAGTGTAAGCAAGGCGCATTAATTTACAGGTGGTCTTAATAGCCCATCTGATTTTTGTTAATATTCGACGATGTTGTCAAAATTGTAAAATAATTTTAAACATGTGAGAGAAAGAAACCAACTGTTACAACTTCATTTAAAGCACCAAATGATAATTAAAGGATAAATTAATGATAATTAATTACTTTCTAAGTTTGTGTTTATATTGACACTAGACTTCTGCACAAATGTATTTGCTATTAAAAAGTACATATGATTTGCAAAACATGAACACATGCTTGAGCTTTTTGTAAAAACGATGAACATTTTTTGAGAACATCAAACTGAGTAACTATTAGTTGTACTCGACTGAGAGTGTGTTAGGTGAGTACATGTTTTTTTTTCTCTTACTTGCAATATGTATTCAACGAATATGTCGAGTATCATGCGACAGTCAAACTTATTTTGATACTTGCAGTACTAAGTGAAGTTTGGCAAATATGATAATTAAATTCATTTGTTTGGAATTTTCTCTTTTGATCTGCCAAACTGCCAAAAAGAAAATGGAAATAAATGAGGTACGTTTAGTTTATTTAGATATTCTTTAATTATTTATAACTATGTTAATATATATATATATATATATATATATATATATATATATATATATATATATATATATATATATATATATAATATATATAATAATAATAATATATATATATATATATATATATATATATATATATATATATATATAATTATAATGTTTTTTTGTGCGTTTTTAAATATCAAAGTTGATGACACTGTGGCTAGGACGTTTTATCTTCATATTTTTCATATTGAAATAAAAAGAAAATTATTCTAGTTTCTCTTTACCCGAATTCTGCTATCAAAAACTTCAAGTATGTTTTGAATGTTTTATATCAGTTTTGATATTCTATATCATTTTTGTTCTAGTTCTGTTTTGTTTTGCTTCAATGCAAATTTAAATTGAAAAATGACCTTTCATATAAAAAATTTGTATTCATGACAGTTCGGGTCTTCATACACAGATTATTAAAGGCAGATTTATTTTACTAGGTAGTGTCGTCCGGCCAGCTGGTTTATAGTTGGAAATGTCAAAAGTTTTTCTATTTTCCTTTGTTTGTTTACAAATTAAAAAAAACACTAACAACAAGCGTTTGCGAGACAAAGCAAGCATGTGTATGGAGAGCAATTATCTTTTATTTCTCTTTGTGTTTTTGACGTTTCCAACGCACAAAACAACAATAAAAAGGCATGTTGTTTTTGTAAATGTTGTATTTGTTGTATTAATGCTACTACTTACCCCCTGTTTACATTAGACAATGCTGTCATGACAATAGCAATACATGCACAGTTTTTCACTAATACATATACACATTTCAATTGTCTGAAAAACTGTCTTGAATATTTTGAAGACAGTAAACAAGACAGTGATTTGACGTATGCCGACAAATTTTTTTATAATTGCTTTAACTAAATGAAATTTTAATTAAATTCTTATTTTAATTGCTAAAATTTTCTTTGCATATAACAATAGAAATGAAAAAATAAGAGGAAGAAACTCTAAAGCTATTTAAAATTTTCCGAGAATGTGCTCATAATGAATTGTCATAATTATTATCTGGACGCCTATAGTTGATGTCACCTTTATTCATGATTATTGTTTTACAATATGTAGTGCCTCTGCGTTTTGAAGACATTGTTAAGGCGAGTTGGCAAATAAAAAAAAATTATCATTAAGTTTTATATCAAATTTTCTAATAAAAAAAAAAAAACAACTTTTAATATAAAAACTAAGATAAAACTGAAATTAACTAATAATCACAATAGAAGCATTTCTAAATTTTGTACAAGATACTCTTTAACATTTTTTTTTGAAAATGGAAATTCGAACAATATTTCTAATGTGTTGAGAAAGTTTATTAAACTCTTAACTACCAATGTGTTCTACTCGTTATTTTGTTTTTTTATTATTTCTTGTGTATTATTTCTTGTGTTGAAAGCTGTTTGATTTCTTGAAAACGTAATTGTATGATGTCCAATGTTGTTCAGTAATTTGAAGACATAAAGTAAAAGTTGCGTTTTGTGTAAGCCGTGTACAGGAAGATTGATTAAAGCTATGTTCTTATACAAAAGAATTGCTGAAAATATCAGAGGCAAATTAAAAACAGTTTTCAATGCTCTTTTTTGAACTCTTTGTAATGATTTAAGTTCATTGGTTTTTTTAAGACCATATATTATAGGCAAGTAGTTTAAATGGCTGTGTATTAAAGCCTGATATATAACCAATTTTGTTTTCGTGTTGAATTTATTTTTAATCTTATATAGTAGACCAACTGCAGACAACACTTTAGATTTTAATTTCTGAATATGTGTATCCCATGAGAGATTGCTTTGGAAGTGCACACCAAGGTATTTTATTGAAAATCATTCATTCATTCCATTTCATCTACCCAAACGCTAAAAACTTGATTAATAACTAAATACGGTCTGAATCGCAATATTTTAGTTTTTTTCAGCATTCAGATTTAATCTATTAAGCCTTACATATTCTGAAATTAATGCACTCCAGTGTCATGCTTATAAGGATAAAGAAGACTTATATCACCCGCATACATAAACATTTTTCCAAATAACTGCAGATTTTTTATATCATTTACACAAATTTTAAATAAAAGTGGTCCCATTCACTTCTTTGAGGAACTCCATATTCAACAGGACCAATAAAACTTTTTTCACCATTCACCTCAACATACTGCTTCCTATTTTCCAAATAACTCCTTAATAACAAGTCTCGTCCGTTAACACCATAGTATTTAATACCATGTTCACATTACAATTTGAATGACGTTATTCGCTCTCTGAATGACTTGTGCTATTTTGAGTGTTCACATTGCATCTAAGTAATTGGGTTTGGCAGTTGTTTGTTTATTTCGTAGAAAACACTTTTAATTTCGTAGAAAAAAATTTTAAAACCATTTTATTTTAAACAAAATACTTCTTTTGTTTACCTTTTTTTTGGTCTCTTCCAGTACTCTAGCCGTAGATAGTAGGCGCCTTGACATTACAATTTTTTATGATATTTTTATGATATATTTCTTCTCCATATTTATTTAAATTTTTAATGTCCTATATAACTTTTCACTTTTTTATTTGTTTACTTTTTATTATTTCGACAGTTGTTCAGGTAAAACTTCGATAAAAATTAGAGATGACACTGATTTTTTCGTAATTTTAGTCTTAATTCAAACTCAATTACCTACAAAATTGGTAATTCGCTCTCAAAAATTTGTATGGGGAATTACGTTATTCTGTTGGTAATTAGAGGCTGAATTACGAATGGGAGAGCGAATTACGAAAAAACGCCGAAATGTGCACATGGTATAAGTTTATTCATCATTACATCGTGATCGACAAGATCAAACGCTTTAGACTAATCGTAAAATACACCACCAACACCATTGAAGCCATCATCCAAATCTTTACATATATTATTTATTACGTTTATAACCGCTTCTTATGTGCCACATCCTTTTTTAAAGCCATACTGGCAATTATATAATAAATTATTGTCTTCAAAATATGAAGAAAGCTGTTTGTAAATTATTTTTTCAAAAATTTTATCAATTATTAGTAACAAAGCAATTGGTCGATATTCTTCTAGCAGTGTAGCTTTAGATTCTTTTGGTATTGGTATAATACTTCCTATTTTTAAATCACATGGATATATTGAAGTGTCAATAATTTTGTTAAAAGTTGTCACAAGGTATTGACAAATAACATCCTTACATATCTTAAGTATTTTCGCTGAGATTCCGTCAGATCCAGAGCTTTTTGTAACGTGAAGTTCTGAGATGACTTCAGCTATTTCCAGCTCTGTAGTATAAGAAAAATTAAAGATGCTTTGACATTGATTTAATGTTCTAAGGGCATTACACGAGTCACCAGGTAATTGATCAATTTGCTGTTTTAATATTTTAGGTACTTGAAGAAAGTACTGGTTAAAGAGATCACTCTTCAGGTGGTTGTCTAAAATAATATCTCCGTCAGAATCTCTTACTTTTATTTGATTCTTTAACTTTCTACCAAGATTTTCATTCAAATATTTCCAACATTTTTTCAGCTCCTGTTGTATTTGATTTAAATGACTGTAATAAAAGTTGTTCATAGACTGCTTGCAAGCTTTTCTGATCACGTTACTAATTCTTTTTAATCACTTTCAACATCACGTTTTTTTCCTTTGTTTCAAAATAGTTTTCTTATATAATATTAGAGCTTGTAAATTTTGATTTAGCTATGGTGTCAACTCTAGTTTTATCAATTTTTTTCAGTTTTCTCCACAGTAGAATTTGCCGTTGCAATTAAAATATGTTATATAATTTGCGAAATATCTCCAGTTTCTTGAAAAGCTTATATAGTTAGTTAAACTTTCTTTTGCTCGTTCATAATTGCATATTCGGTCAACTTTTTCAACATACTCGGAATTCGTAGCATTACTTTTTAGCATACAAGATATTATATTGTAATCTGTCAAACAGCATTCCATGGTATTTGTCAAAAGTTTATCTGGGATATTACTATAAACATTATCTATACATGTTCAAGATTCCGGACGAGTTATTAACGTATGACAGTTTTTATAATCAAAACTTAACAAAATATTAATTAATTCTGTGGAAGTGTTGTTAATAAAATCAATGTTCGAGTCTCCAACTATAATACTTGGAAAGCGACCATAACTCTCAAGTAGGTTTTCAAGAAAACTTAAAAACGTTTCCACATTGCACTTTTGGGATCTATAAAACGTTGTTAGTTTTAAATATTTTCCATTGATTTTATGTTAAGCAAAGATATTGTAATACTTTCAATAAAATGATTGCTACAACAAGTTTCAACATTGTAATGAAAACTGTTATTTATGTAAATTGTTGTCCCACCATATCCATCTGATCTGCAGCAACGAACAACACCATAACCAGGAATATTATACATCTGAACTAAGCTTGAATTAATCCACGTTTCTTGAACTGCTATTATACTTGGTAGTTTTGGTCATTTAGAAATCATATATTTAAATTTATTAAATTTATAATTTGTCCCAAGGCACATTAATATACTAGGTAGTGCCAGTAGATCAGTTGACTATCTTGTTTACGTTTTCAGATGTCAAATTTTGTTTACACTTATTATTTTTTTGCCTACAAACATTTTTTTCTTACAGTGGTGTTGTGAAAATACGAGTATATTTAAAATTTTCATAAAAAAAGTTTCATACACTTTTTGAAACTGGATTTAATTTAAGAATTGTAGGCCTCACCTCCTCCTGATTTTTTTTGCTCATTTTATATGTAAAAACCTAAAAGTTTGGTACAAAAAATGTTTATACAAAATCACCAGGAGGCGAGCTTTAGGAAGCTCCTCTAGCTTAAATATATGCTCGATATACATGTAAGTAGCATCAAAGGAAAGCTTATGACATCTAGACTAGTAATATTGTAATTATTTTTTTCGCGCTACATTTTCAAGAACTGAAAAAATCATGTTAAGGTGGTTTTTTGAGAAATTAAATATAGACATAAAATTGACACAAAATTATAATCATAACAAATTGTTTTTTTTTTACAAAAGAGGATACCCTGCCTTAATTAATCACGGAGCTGTCAAATCCTTTTTGGAGACTAACCGTTTACCTTTTTTTAATCGGTGCTTTGCACCCGAGGAATTTTACAATCATTTTAAAATTTTGTTCCAAAACTGGCAATGTTGGAAAGGGCTGGAGGGGGAACCGTTGTAATTGTTCCTAATTTTTCTTTTATTCGCATTTGCTACAGTTTCTCTTTAAAATGGTTTAAAAAACTGTTTCCAAACCACTGTGCGTCAGTTGATTTGACATCTGAAAATATATTTTACAAAAACAAAATGTTTACTTTTTGTTGTAGTTCTTTTAGAACTGCTATTACCTGTAAAATTAATATGCCTTGAATTTGTCCATACAAACTTAAACTGAGTTGCCAATAAGTTAAAATTTGTCATCTTAAAGCTGAACTGAGTTGCCCATTTACATAAAATTTGCACCATTTTGATTCGTATTGCAATTCAAACTGCCATCCCTAAATTAGCGCGTAATGCTATAAACACAATCAAAGGCTACCGACTACAAAAGTAGCTGGCTACAAAAATAGCCAAATCGCCAGCTACTTAATTCTTTTAACGACTATCGACCACTAACTATAAAAAATAAAAATCTGTTTTGACATACATATGTATCAAAGTTAACCAAAACAAAACAAACTTGATTTTTTTAATTGAATTTGTGTAAAAAAAATTTAAATGTCTCAAGAAAATTTAATTAACTTTATAAGTACTATTGCTAAAATAGTGGAAACAAAGACTTTAGTGTATGAAGTGTCCACGTCCATATTTGCATGTAAATTGAACTAAACATTTACGTTAAACAATATAATAAATACATATAAACAGTAAAAATTAATATTATATACTTACCAATTTCAATAAAAAACCCAAAAAATTAATATAAATGAAACAAATTAGAAATTAATAAAAAAAGAACTAAATGGAAACTTTCACAAATAAAAAGTAAATGAAAAATGCGCCAAATAAATATTAAATGAAAAATATAAACAAATGAACAGATGAATATTATTTTTCAATGGTGCCACTATTAAAGTTTTTCGCGTTTTTAATAGCGATATTTAATGTATTGCGTTTTTAAAACCACAATTTCATGCATTTATTGTATTGGCAGCACTAATCTGTTTTTGTAGCCAAAAAAAAATAGAAATTAGCCTAAGTTGGCTACGGGCTACAAAAGTAGTCGTGTAGTCGGTAGTCGTGTAGCAGCTAAAAGAATTCTATTTTTGACATCTTGTAGTAAGTTAGTAAGTGAAGTTTGCTGCTTGTTGGTTTGTTTTGTTATGGTTGAAAAGTAATGATAATTTAGTTATTTTCAAGGCAATCTAGCGTTTTTATCTCTTCTTTATTCTTATACAGCGGGTTTTATAAAATAAAATGAGTTAACATTACTGTTAAAGACACAAAGTTGACGCTCTTATCTAGGGATGACATTCCAGCGCAAAAGCTATGCTTTGCGTCTTACGCGCTAATTTCGGGATGTAAGAATGTGTATGCAAAATGGAAAATAATAATTCAATTTCTCAAAAGCTTATCGAGGAAATGAAGAAGCCTGGAAGGGAGTGTATGTGTGATATGACAAACAGCTCATACAAAAATAACCACGAAAAACAAATTATTTGGACACAAATAGCGAATTCCATTGGAATAGATCGTAAAAACATTTTTGTTTAGAAATCGAAATTATTCTTCAATTTTGCTTGGAAAAAGGTAAGTAGGAAAGATAAAGCAGCTTTACGCAATAGTGGCGGGAGAAGTGGCAGCGAACTAGTGGATGTAAAGGGGTTACCACAGTTCTTGTTAACAGATACTTTCAAAATTTCTGGGAGGATAAAGACTGAGGTTTTTAAATAAAAAATTTAATAATAATAATAATAATAATAATAATAATAATAATAATAATAATAATAATAATAATACCACAAGTAATTTCCTTTTTTCAATTATTAAAAAAATAATAATTACAATTTTTGCACATTGAAAAAAAAAAAAAACAATAACATCAGCTGTAACTGCCACATAACAAAACCATTGTTTGCATACGGCAGCATTGAATATCCAGACAAACTGTTTAAAATGGGTGAATCCTGTTTCAGAAAACTCTCCCAAAAAAAACTTTTGTCCGGGCAACATTTTTGTTTGGACATCATGGGTGAATCCAGCTTATGTGTTTGAAAATGAGAGTGTTCTATACACACACTACTTGAAATTTCCGTGATTGCTTATAAGAAATTTTTCTTAAGCTCGTGCAACCCTTTAATATTTATGTTCCACACATTGGGCCAGTTGCATAATGAATAAACTATATTTTAATTTATTAAATACCATCCACTTAAATGCAACATACTTTTGAACTTCAAGAGAATTTTTAAATAAATATTTAAAATATCATCAAAAAAGCTAATAAACATTTATATGTGGAAAAGTTAATTAAAACGAAGATTTGCAGATTCGGGAATTAAATTCAATGAAAATTATATAAACTTTTTACTACAGGTTGGTAAATTTCAGTTTTGCAAAAATCTCTTTTTTTTATCACATAAATTATTTATTTTAATTTTGATATACATGCGTAACAAATTAAAAGAAAAAAATAATTGCAACATTAAATGCAATTTCTTGGCATTTCATGATTTATGCCGGCGTAAGTACCAAAATTACTTTAAAAACAAGTTTCTAGACTTCCTTATAAACGGTACTATTTAAAGCATCTTTAAAATGAGTTATAACGTAGTCATGGTAATACATCATTATGCACAATGGCTGGCCAAGAATTATTGAAGCCCAAACTGTAATATTACCCATACGTGGACCAAGCGAACGTTCAACAGATTTCGATATTGCCGACAAGGGAATTTGACCCATCATACCAAGAAAAGCCCATATTTTGTATGTTTTTAAGGGTACAGATACCTAATATAGAAAAAATTAGTTTTTGTAGTACATATTACTATCAATAGAACTTACCAAATATTCATGGAAAAATGCACTTAAGAAGAAAACTATAGTAGAAGCTTGTCTTGAGGAATAGCCCATTTGCACCACAGGTATATATAAATGTCTGACACACCATCTGTAATATGTATTTATAGATATATATAATATGCATATGTGACAAATGAATTATTAATTTTCAGTTAGGCCCAAGTCTTTAAGTATATGTGATTTATTGTGTCGAAAACATTATAAGCTTTAGATCGAATTGTGAACACATTTTTCTTTACACATACTTCTTCTGAACTTAAACCTAACTGATAATTTACAATTTCTCCTAATTATAAGTGCAAGTAAGAATACAAATTTAAAGCTTAGATAACCAATTTATACTCTTTATTAACATTTTAACCTGTGGACTGGCATATTCCATGTTCTCCAAAATATATCAATGTTATTAGCATTCCACCAGTCGTTATAATAGTTACGATCAGCAAAATGCATAATTTCGCCAATAGCATTTAAAAACGAATGAAAAAATAAATAGAAAAAACAAAGCCACACTAAATGGTTTGGTAGCTAAAAGACAATAGAATAAATGTTTAGAAAGCTTTCTAGAAATATTGCATAATTGAAAACATACAGCTAATTTTAATAAACGTTCTGTTGCTAATCCCACGTCCATATTTGAAAATGGTATTAAGGAATTGCGTACAGAGGGTATAATCCATTGTTGAAATAAGGCCATAACAACATTTACACCGATAACCACCTCCAAAACGCGTTTTAACAGGAAACGTTTACGTATTCGTGTTGTACGAGGAAAATTTAATTCATAGCACAAAGTGGGGGCACACAGAAAGTAAAACAAATCCCTGTAGCATAAGTTATCGGGATATTGTACCAATACAGGAACATCTTCATCTTTTTCATCAACATCATCGAATTTTCCGTTTTCTAAACAAATAAATACTGGTTAATTAAAAAGATTTGTAACTTTTAAAAATTTACTTAGTTGAGCCAATGTTATGCTTGGACGCCTCTTTCGTGGATAATATTGTTTAGTGTGATATGTTTGGCGACACCACATATTAACCTGAACGTAGCTCCATAATTTAAGAAATAATATAGAGTAAAAAAAACACACCGTAGAGGCACCCACTGTAATTTTTCAAAGTCATTTTGTAATTATTCATTTATGAATATTCGATAGCTTACTCAAACTAAAAAGATGTCCTTTTAGATGCATTATTACAACTGGCAAGACCACAACAACAATAATATTAGTGACTTGTACAAACATACCCAGTCCCTCTGAAATGATTTCCTAAAAAAAGAATCACTGTATCAAAATTAAGAATATTTAATTGCATAAATAGTTTTTAATAGATTCTTCAATGTTTTTCTGTGTTTGGAAAATAGTTTTCCATATTTGGTTATTAATTAGGTATTTTCAGAATCATGTTTTGTTTTATTAACTTTATATGTATTTGCTTTAATAACGGTCATACAATGTATAAATCATGGCGAAATAATACAGGTGGTCTCGATGGCCTTAATTAATGAATTCGCCATTGCGACCACCTAATGTTATTTCGCCATGTCAAACACTATTTAAAAAAAATATACACAATTTTATATACGGAGTTTGACTTTTAGTATTTACGGCGAAATTCATGAATTCGTAATCGAGATCACCTGTATTTTTTCCACATGGTATACATTTTGTTAACACCCATGAAATTATGCGCATAAAATCTGGCAACACATAAGTAATGCCTAATTTCTCAAAAAAATAGTGGTTTGTTGCTTGCAATTCTCTACCGCTTGCATGTGTTCATACATATGTGTAGAAACTAAAGAAATTTTCTGCATTATAAATTTTATCGCAAACCGAATAATTAAACATTCTTTTTGAATATTTATATATATATTTAGATCTATATACGGAACTGAACTGCAAAAAAGAACAATAAGAAATATACATTTTAAATTTATTATCAGCGACTAATATTACAATGGAGGTAAAAAATGAAAATTTGCAATTGTTAGCCGGTTATCTGCAACAAGCCTTGAGTCCTGATCCAAATATTAGAAGACCGGGTAAGTCTTATTTGTGCTTGTTTATGATGTTTTGTGTATACACGAGTATACATTTTCCGTTCCAGCTGAGAAATTATTAGAATCTACAGAAACTCAACGTAATTACGCTGTGTTGTTGTTGAATTTAATTGATAAGACTGATGTGGACATGACTATACGAGTGTCCGGTTCCATTATTTTTAAAAACTTTATTAAGCGCAATTGGGCGATAAATGAGGTTAGTATTCTCAAAACATTAATGGTAAACATTTATACATACATTCATAAGTGTACTCTTGATTTTCGTCTTCAATTATATTTTTTGTGATTAGTTTTTTTTTTTTAATAATTATGTTCTTGGAATTTAAGTAGCAGAACTCATGAAAACAAAGGCTGCTTTAAAAATGAATTTGTTAATATGGGAGGGATTTTATTTGCGCTCCCAATAAAACTTAATTTCTTCGAGAACGTTGACGATATAAGTACATATGTAAATACAAACTGAAGTGCAAAAGGCGCAAACAAGTTTAATTTAGTTTTCTCTATGTTAATGAATATCATAATTTCACTCTAATATAAGTACTATTCCTCATAGGATTCTGAAGTTCCCGATAAAATTCACATTGATGATCGTAACGCTATTAAAACATTAATTGTAGCCCTCATGTTGCGTTCTCCACCAGCGCTTCAAAAGCAACTAAGTGATGCGGTAAGCATTATTGGAAAATACGATTTCCCCAAAAAATGGCCTCAACTCATTGACGAAATGGTTGATAAATTTGCCACTGGCGACTTTAACGTTATAAATGGTGTTTTGCAAACAGCACATTCCCTTTTCAAACGTTATCGTTATGAATTCAAGTCACAACACCTGTGGGAGGAAATTAAGTTAGTTCTGGATCGCATGGCAAAGCCATTAACTGACTTACTTTTGGCCACGATGCAGCTGACTAAAGTTCATGAGAATAATACGGAGGCACTAAAAGTTATTTATGGATCACTAGTGTTGGTGTGCAAAGTATTTTATTCGCTAAATTCACAAGATTTGCCGGAATTTTTTGAAGACAATATGGCTACTTGGATGAAGTCCTTTCATGAACTTTTGACAATAGATGTACCTTGTTTACATACGGGAGATGATGAAGATGCCGGTGTATTGGAACATTTACGTTCACAAGTTTGTGAAAATATTGGAATGTATGCTCAAAAATATGATGAAGAATTTGCGCCGTATATGGAAACATTTGTAACAGCTGTGTGGGAATTGCTGGTAAAAACTGGTATGCAAACTAAGTACGATGTGGTAAGATCAATTTATGTTTTTAATAAATTTGTTAGATATCATTTTATATATAATTTCAGTTAGTTTCCAATGCTCTGCAATTTTTATCGGTGGTAGCCGAACGTTCTCATTACCGAAAAATATTTGAAAACCCTGAAACTTTAGCCAACATTTGTGAAAAGGTAGTTATACCCAATTTAGAGTTCCGTCAATCAGACGAAGAATTATTTGAAGACAGTCCAGAAGAGTATATCCGACGTGACATTGAGGGTTCTGACATCGACACTAGACGCCGTGCTGCTTGCGATTTAGTAAAAACATTGTCACAAAACTTTGAAGCGAAGATTTTTGGTATATTTGGTCAATATTTAGAAATTTTGTTGGCTAAATACAAAGAAAATCCAATTGTAAATTGGCGTGCAAAGGACACTGCTATTTATTTGGTGACTTCATTTGCTTCAAGAGGTGGTACCCAAAAGCATGGTATAACACAAGCTTCAGAGTTGGTACCTTTACCTGATTTTTGTTCTCAACAAATTATGCCAGAATTGCAAAGGCCAAACAGTATGGACAAATATAATTATATTTAAATATATAAATACATTTGCATTTAAAAAACTTTTATTTCAGTTAATGAACTACCCGTGTTAAAATCGGCGGCCCTAAAATTTGTCATGGTTTTTCGCAGTTTGTTGGGTCAACAAAGCCTTTTGGCAGCACTGCCTCATTTAATACGTCATTTACCAGCTGAAAGCGTTGTGGTACATAGCTATGCTGCCTGTGCTTTAGAGAGAATTTTCACAATGAAGGGCCCGGCTAATGCCATGCTGTAAGTTAATTCAAAAATTTTCGCACTTTATTACTAACTTTAATGGTTTTATAGTATTGGACCTCAACATTTGTCACCTGTAGCAAATGATCTTTTGGGTGGCTTGTTTGCTACTTTAGCTTTACCCGGCTCTACCGAAAATGAATATGTTATGAAAGCTATAATGAGAAGTTTTTCGTCATTGCAAGAGCACTCGTTGCCTTTTATGGGTGTGGCCTTGCCGCGTTTAACAGAAATTTTAACGATAGTTGCTAAAAATCCATGTCGTCCTCATTTCAATCATTATCTTTTTGAAACTTTATCGCTGGCCATTAAGTAAGTTTAGTTAACATCTAAAAGTTTAAGTTAAATGTAAAAAACTTAATTTTTATCTTTAAAGGATTGTTTGCAAAACTGAAGCTGCAGCTGTCAGTTCATTTGAAGAGGTTTTGTTTCCAGTTTTTCAAGAAATATTACAGCAAGATATTTTAGAGTTCATGCCATATGTATTCCAAATGTTGTCTCTATTATTAGAAATACGTGAAGGTTCTGGAGCTATACCTGAACCGTATTGGGCTCTATTTCCCTGTTTGTTGGCTCCACCCTTATGGGACAGATCGGGAAATGTAACACCTCTTATACGTTTAATATGTGCTTTTATTAAGCAAGGCTCGGCCCAAATTGCAGCTATGGAGAAATTAGTGAGTTAGTTATTTCCTTGTTAATAATAATTTATTTAATAAATTTTTTTTCTAGAATGCCATTTTGGGTATATTCCAAAAAATGATCGCTTCCAAAGCAAACGATCATGAAGGCTTTTACCTCTTGCAAAATCTATTGGCCTATTATCCTACCAATGACTTACAGGCAAGCATGCGTCAGATATTCGCTTTGCTATTCCAACGTTTGTCATTGTCAAAGACTACGAAATATGTTAAGGGCATTATAGTTTTCTTTTGCTTTTACACTGCTAAATTGGGTGCACCTGCTTTGGTGGAACTTATTGATCAAATACAAGCCAATATGTTTGGCATGGTAGTGGAACGTGTATTCATTCCAGAAATGGCTAAAGTTTCCATTGAATTGGAGCGTAAAATTGTTGCCGTGGGCATTTCAAAAATACTGTGCGAATGTCCTGCTATGTTGTGTCCACCCTATAATCAATATTGGTCTAGATTATTGCAGGTATTGGTAGAACTTTTCGAATTGCCACCAGATAAGACAGACACAGAAGGTGATAATTTCGTTGAGCCAGACGATACTGCTGGTTATCAGGCTGCATTTTCTCAGCTAAGTTATGCTCAACCGAAAACACAAGACTTCTTAGCTGAAGTGTCTGATGTACGTAAATTTTTTGCTGATTCGTTGGCTAAATTGGCTCAGACAATTCCTGGCGAAATGACACAGATGGTGTCTACTATTGGTGATAATCATAAACAGGTATTGCAAAAATATTGCACTCAGTATGGTATACGTATTATTTAAGTGATTTGTGGGTTTCCCTTTTTTACTGCTTTATGTTACTATAATTTTTCAAGATGTTAGTTTTGTTAAAATCTTTGTAAGAGATTTAGAAAATAAATAAAAGTTTTGTATCTTAAAACATTTCAGAATTACTAAAATTAAATTTCAAGATTCATTAATTTAAAAAGATTTTAGAATTCATTATTCAAAAGGGTAAGTTTTAACTTTAAGGACCCTATTGCGGTTGACAACTTTTAAAATAATTTTTAAATTTACATTGTCATTCTTAGCTCAAATCATGGTTGACTTTTAAGTTGTGTTCACTGTTTTTTGTGGGATTTCTTCTTTTGCTTTAGAAAAATGATTATTAAACTGCATATTTGTAGGTGGGCTTTTGTACGTTACAGTTTAATTCAATATTAAGTCCAGAATATGGAGAGATCGTGAGTTAAAAAATTTGTTGTGCTTAATTTTACAGTTTCTAAGCATTTATCATATGTACAGTAGCTCCAAGCGAAACTCGTACACTTTAGACTAATTTTTAAACTATCTTATAACATTAAGTAAGAAGCTCTTAACAAATAAAACTGTATTTATTTTATTAGTTAATTTTATAACAAATTTAACAAAACAGAAAAACTTTAAATTATTATTCAATAAAATTTTTTTTAATAAAAACATAAAATAATAGTAATTTCTGTGACAAAGCTAAACTCGTACAACACACTTCAATCAAATATTATTTTGTTGGTTTTAAATATTATTATTTGGTGTGCATGCCTTTATTTTTATCACCATTTTTAATTTATTTGGCAAGGATTACGCAAAAACTTGGTTCAATTTTGCCCCATTCGTCCTGAAGAGCTCTTTTCAATCCATCTTTAGAACTTATTGTATGACTACGAATTTTACAATCGAGATAGCACCACAAATTTTCGACTGGGTTTATGTCTGGACTCTGGGCTAGTGTATCCATAACATGTGGACAATTACAAAGTAGCCATGATCGCATATTGTAAGCCTTATGCATAGGGTCGTTGTCTTGGTAAAAATAAAAGTTTTCAGCAAGA
Source organism: Gymnosoma rotundatum (assembly GCA_916610165.2). Lineage (NCBI taxonomy): Eukaryota > Metazoa > Arthropoda > Insecta > Diptera > Tachinidae > Gymnosoma > Gymnosoma rotundatum. The sequence goes on along the minus strand of OU744337.1, from coordinate 120,737,677 downwards.
CAAAGTTTCTGATTACAAACTGGCAAACTTTCTTTTAAAATGTTCAGATACATATGCTGATCCATGGTACCATCAATAAATTGTAAAACACCGGGGCCAGATGCAGAAAATGATCCCCAAACCATTACTGACCCACCCCGTGCTTAACTGTTGGTTTCATGTTTTAGGTAAGCAACTCCTCGTTGGATTTTCTCCATACATAAGGTCTTCCATCTGAACCAAACCAGTTGAATTTACTTTCATCTGTGAATAATACGTGCTTCCAAAATGAAAAATCCTTTGTTTCATGTTCCTTGGCGAATCGTAACCTTCTCTTTGATTTCTCTTATTAATCAGAGGTGTAACTCTTGTCCTTCTACTATTGAAATTAGCCCTTTTTAATATGTTTCTTATGGTCTGTGGGCAACATTTTTTTCCTAAGTCTTTCTCAACAACTTCTACGAGTTTCGGAGCACTTAAAAATGGATTCTTTTTTATTTGACGTAAAATATATTGCTCGTCTCCAGCAGAGAAAATTTTGTTATTTGCACTTTTCTTCTTGTTCGCAATCCTCTCATCCATTTTATACCTTTTTATAATATATTGCACTGTTGATAGGCTTCTATCAACTATCTCAGATATTTATCCCAGCGATTTATTATTATTATGATGTTAAATTATTAATTTTCTTACTTTGACAGAAGTTTGTCCTCTCTTTCTGCCCATTTTGTTCTCTTTTGTAACTCTTTCAAACAATAACTCAAATAAATGACAATAAAAGAGGTAATAATGGAAAAAGTTCTTAATTTTTTTAATTATTTTTAAGAAATATCCCGAAGTTAGATGCAAATTAAAAGAATGTTGCCAAATTAAATAAGACTGTACGAGTTTGGCTTTGGCGTCGAAAGTTGGCACTTTTTAAAATATTTATCTGTATTTTAATAAATAAATTTATATTCAAAATTTCGTTTCTGATATTTAATTAAGTACATAGTTTTGTACTAAAATTAAGTAAAATTATTTTATTAGCCTATTTAGTTTTATACATATAACATAAAAAATTTGTTTTCATAGGTGTACGAGTTTCGCTTGGAGCTACTGTACAAAGCTTTGAAAATTACAATGAAAGCCCAATTGGCGAGACTTGTTCAGCATATGGAAAAAAACCACAGATTGCTCGTGGAAAACCAAAATGACCAAGAATCATTGCAAAAATTTATGTGGGGGAATTAAATAGTTAACAAATCTGCAAAAAAATTCTTACTGTAATTGTAATTTATATATGAAAGTTGGGTCGACTTGTATACAGCCAAACTGAGTTGAGAACGACAATAGGTGCATACGTTTATATAAAACAAGTAAGAGTGCTAAATTCGGCTATGTCGAGTTTTATGTACCCTTCACCACATATGTAAATCTAGTTCAGTGAAGTAACTTCAATCAAAAAAGGAAAAGATGTCCAGTCTTTCATGTTATGTGTTTTTAATTTATCTTTTTATATTGTTAAATTCTCTTACACACATGTAAACTAAGGCGGTTACCCTCTAATTTAGCTTATTATCTTATATGCCGCCCATTTTCCTATTCGCTATATTCGACTTAGATAATGGCGGTAGCAGATTCTTATCTTAATGGCTGGCTGATCATATGTAATCGGCGGGTGTACAAAAATGTGCTATTTAGTTTGGGGAGATATTCCGTATTTCCTGGACTCCCTTTACGAATTCATGTACTTTTATCAACTGAAAGTTTTAATGATCTCAGTAAAATTTAGTGGTTTCAATTCCGCAAATAGGTTCCTTAGAAAACGAAAAATTTCTTCGGAATAAAACCACTTTTAAATTTCAAAGTGGATTTAGTTTCTTTGAAATTTAGTTATTTGCGGTTTTTAAAATTACTTTTATAATCAGACATGTCACAGAACTCAATTGCGATCGAAAGGGGTTTTAATTCCGCAAATTGGTTCTTTAGAAAACGAAATTTTTTTTCAAAATGAAACCACTTTTAAATTTCAAAGTAGAATTTAGATTTTTCAAAAATTTCCTTATTTGTGGATATTAAGAAGAGTTGGGTTTATTACCTCCTTAAAGTGAGCGCTTTTTTAACTAAGCTCATTAGAACGAGTTAGTTCGTTCATTTAGTTTAAGCTCACTTAGTGAGCTCAATCTTTAGTGTCCTGTGATAAATTTATCAGAAATTAAAAACGTATTCACACATACTAATGAAAAATTGTGAAACAGAGTATGCTTTTTTATCTGATTTTATTTTTGTAAACCTTTAAAACCAAAAAGAATATTGTAATCGGAAAATATATATTTTTTTTTGATATATTATCTGATTACAAAAGGATGTTTTTCCTTAATTTCTACTAAAATAAGTTTTAAGGTTTCACTCGTATAAATAATGATGAACTATAAAAGGCACTCAGTAACAGAGCCCTCCATTTAGTTCAATTGAGTGAGTCCATCAGTTGAACTAAGTCGTTTACGAACTACACAACTGTAATATTAAGGATTTTTTTAGAAATAAGCAAATTCGAGCGGAACCTAAAGAAGGTAACATAAAATCGATCGGAATTGTTAATACGGAATTAAAACCATTCTGATCGCAATTTGTTTCATGCCTGATAAATTTATTTTATTGCTTTTGGTGTGTGTTTTTGTAAACGAACATTTAATATTTAATTTTTTTTTAATTTGTAAATACATATTTTAGAATAAAAATCAAAACTAAATAATATTTGTACTCACCATTGCCAGTCCTTTTTCCACCATAAGACAAATTGATAAGTGAACAATAGAATCTAAAAGCAAATATTTTTGAATTTTAACAATTAATAATTATGAATTTTAATTATTCAAATGGAAATCTTTATTTTTAACAAAATATAAAAATTTAACTTACATGAAATTAAAAACAATGAGGCATGTCCTTCGCCTTTATTTTTGCCACTTAAAAAGAAATACCATTCAATGGGATTGATTCTGATGCCATATCTATGCAATGAAATTATTAGTTATTAAAAATATTAATGTCTTCGAGTTAGAAGAAAAATCTGTTAAAAACATACTTTAATAAATTCTCCAAACACAGTCGAAAACCACCGATCGTCAACAATAGGAAACCCCAATTAACTAAACCAGTGAAATTGCTAAACCCAGAACTCCAAGAAAATAGGGAATCTCTAGGTCGATGGCAGCTAAATAAATTATTTTAAATGTATTTTTAAATTTTAGCACATTTTCTTTCGAAGCTAAGTTTATGTTGATTTATAACTTACGGTTTATCTGGTTGTTCCTTACGTTGTTTTTCTTCTTTAGTTGTTATTTCTTCAGCTCGGGTAACACTTTGTGTCCTCCGATATCTAGTCTTTTTCTCTGTGTTATTGCCATTGTCTTCTTTATCTAGGACTTTGCGAAACTGTTTGAGATCTATAGGAATGCCATTTTGATCAAACAAATTTTGTGTTGATTTGCGATTACGCAACTCGCTCATATTATGTTCGCTGGCCGACACTGATCGCCTTAGTTTTTTACTCGTAATTATTTTCGCGGCTCCATTTTGTTGTTTAGAAGCCATTTTTATGATGTGTGTATGTGTACTCACTAAAAGTATATTTAATAATATTTAATTTTAATTCTAACTTGCATATGAATATTAAAAATGTAAATCTGAGTTTTTGTTTGTAACGCATTTACGCCACAACTACTTAACCGATCCATATAAGACAACACAAGATCTTAGTGGTAAAAAAATATATATAGAAAAAATTTAGCCTACGAGATATAGAAAAATAAATTTTGAAAGATCATGAGAAAGGCGGCTGCAGCAGGTAAAATGTGAATTTAAGCACAAATTTAGACATCAAATTAATGGGCGACTGTTTTGTTTATTATATTTCAGAGTTTATTTGCATTTGAGAGTTGTTCAGAGTTTCGATAACAATGGTAGAAAATGATGTTTAACAGACTCCTTGGCATGAAACTCGTGGGTTGCTTAAAACCAAAAATTACGTACGGGCTTAAGAAATATCGTTTGATGTGCGAAAAGAATCTAAAAATACAGGCGTCTCACCGAATTTATTCCGATCGAAACTGATTTCAATCCTTCCTAAATGGTTAATCTAATACATGAGATCTTTTCAGCCTTCTAACTTCTTTTGTGTCATGTAGAAGAGTTTTTGCAAGAATGTTACTGAGGTTGCTAAGGCGATCTAAGTACCTCTGAATAAATCTATTTATTTCGTTACTGACTAAAGGAATTTTGAGATCTTTGTGAATTTGTTTGTTCGTTACAAACTACGGAACATCAACAATCGTCCTCAGAGTTTTTGATTGATACCTTTGCAAAACTTCTATGTTTGAACGGCTTGAGGTTCCCCATTGGCACCGAGCAACCAGTACATTTTCTTGTTCTCTTTTTGCCTCTATGTGTCTTTTCCATGTCAATCTTTCGTCAAGAGGCATTTCCAGATATTGAACGGCTTCGACTTTTGGTAACTTAGATCGATTAATATATGAGGTAGGACACTCTTCCCTTCTTAATGTGAACGTGACATGATTATATTTACCCGTGTTAATTTCAATTTTCCATTTTTCTAACTACTGTTGTAATGTATCTATGTAGCTCTCTCTGAACTATTATGGATGCTTCATTTGACGATTGATTTGTATATAAAATTGCAGTGTCATCCACATAAGTAGCTATAGTAATATTACTATCAACAGGTATGTCAGATGTAAAAATAGTATACAAAACTGGACCTAGGACACTTCCTTGCGGCAAACCTGCTTTTATATCGCATATGACAGACCTTTCATCATCTACTTTGACATAAAACTTTCGTTCATTCAAATATGATTTTAAAAATAAGTAGTAAGGAGTCGGTAATATATTCTTTAACTTGAATAAGAGTCCCTCATGCCAAACTCTGTCAAATGCCTGTTTAACGTCTAAAAACAGTGCACAACAGTACAACTTCTTTTCTAGTGATTCTAGATGGCTTTGCTCCGGTGTTCGATGCTCGTATCTTAAACCAAATTGTTGTTAAGATATTATATTTTTCTTATTCAAAATTGGAAGCAATCTGTTTTTAAATAACTTTTCTAATATTAAAAAAATAGGCAACAAACTTATGGGCCTGTATAATAATATTTCATTTTCCGGCTTATTAGGTTTGCTAATCATTATAATTTCTAAGCACTTTCACTGTATTGGAAAATATGATAGTCTAATCGCAGAATTATATAAAAGCGTTAAAAATATAACACATTTTTTTGGATAGATTGAAAATGAAATGAAATAAAAAAAGATCAATACAATCGGTTAAACTACAGATTTATATCCACATTTTTGACCAATTCCTCCATTTTACGACATTTAGATTATATTAGATTAGATTATTTATTTTCCAAAAAACTTATTATAAAAAAGAAACTAAAACTAACAATAGATTAAAAAAATTCCTTACGAACTAAAGTATTTTTCAAGGATTGTTACAATACCAAAAAAAAAAATGTACATTTCAATACAGCCATTAAAAATTTAAATAAAGTTCAAGGAAATTCCCCAAAAAAGGAAGAAAAGGAGACGCAATTAGAAATTCTTTCAAAAAGATAATATACTTAAAACTTCTTACACACTAATGAAACAAAACAAAATACAAATAAGGTTACTGTGCAGTGTTATACACCCTGTTAACAATATTCAGTGTATTTAGTCTTCTATGAGAAAATAGAAGGTCTGCACCTTCGTTAGGAAAATCAGCTCCCCCAAGGGTCAGCAAGTCGACAGGAGAAGGGGGTACTTTGCTGTCTGAACGGTCTCCAGACTCGAGGCTCGAGAAAAACATTTTCTCACCAAACTGTTTTCTATGGAACGTCCACCTTCCATGAACTTCAAAGGTTTCTCGACCATAAACGAGTCTATTCGACTAAAATCCACTGCACTATTTATAGAGCTACAAGAGGGCCTACGGAACTTACCGTTACGCCCTATATACGGTCTCAAACCAAGGCATGCAACTAAGACCCGCCTCTCCCATCTCCTAAGTCTCTTCATCTGGGCAGAGGAAATTCTAAACCAAACTGGAATGGAATAGGAAATGAGAGGACGTATGATCTGGCGGTACACCAAAAGGCGTACTTTTGTATCGACCTCTGCGCTTTAGCACGCCCTGATACGCGTAGTAAGCCCTATTGTTGGTCTCAAGCACATTGTCGATATGCCAATAAAACTCAAAGTTTTCATGAAAGGTGAAAGGTATCTTAACCTATCCGAAGTCCTGATCATCTCACTTCCAATTCTCAAACACGGTCTGAAGGATCGGCAATTCAAGTATATATATTTTCGGCTTCCTTTGAACATCATAGCGTCAGTCTTATGAATGTTCAAGTTGAGGCCCCACCTATTGAAATAGTCCGTCAGTGCTGTCAAGTATTGATTGACTCATTCGTTAACAGTTCTTGCCTTGCTCCTGAAAAAGCAATAAAGATGTCACCAGCATAGATTAACAAGAGATATCCATGTGAGGGTGTAGGTATATCTATTATGAAGATGTTGTACAAAACCGGGCCCAGCAATGATCCTTGTGGCACTCCTGCAAAAATCGAACCCTCATAAGAGAGGACATCTCTAAGAAGAACCCTAAAAGAGCGGTCCCTTAGAAAGCAATCAATCATACGGCAGATGCCCATGCAATTTTACAACATTATAGTTTATTGTTTTGAAACTTTTTAGAAAATAGAACATAGCCTTTTATTCTTCTTTCAGCATAAAAAATAAGCAGACAAATCGTTTCTAACGTTTCAAAGTATGCTTCGATTTTAGTTTTCTTTCGGTACAAAAAGTTGAAAAAAAAAAAAAAAAATTAAACACACACTCAAACGTATAAACATTTTGAATTAGGAAAATTAATTAAAGCCTTTGTACATAATCTCTACTTAACTCTACATAACATATCTGATCAATTCTATACTTTAAAAAAATTAGTTTCTTTAGGTACAAAATTTTACTTCATTATTTTTAAACTTTGTGAATAAAACAAGTACCTTATCAACGGGGAAAAAATATGGATACAAAGTAAAAGTAACAGTTGGTAGTTTCTTACATTCATATTATTTAAATTTTTAAAAGTTTCTAAATATTAAGTTACTGTATTTGTTGCACAACAAATACCACATTGTGGTGTATCAAATAAAAATGTAGTAGGTAAAAACAAAGAGAAAAACATGAAAATAGAAATAATTTATTAAGAAACAGATTTTTAACATTTCAATAATATAATTTATATAAAAAATTGGCAAATATTTATTAATTATTCAATGCTTCACTAAGAATCATGTGTTTCTGGTTCAACTGTGTACTTAGTTCTTCTTCACAAAACAAAAAACAAGAAAATAACTGATAGCTGACAGTAAAGGGTTAATAAATGAAATATGTACCATATTATTTTTTTTTTTTACTTTAAAACTTTAAACTTCTTTGAGTAGCAGCTTGAATTAAGATCACGTAGAAATATATTTTTATATCAAAATTAAATAAATAACTTTAAAATAAATTTTTATTTTAGCTATTCTCAATGGGAATAACCCTAGTTCGACCACTCTTTCAAGCCAGTTTTATTTGATTATGGAAGTTGCAACAGATTTTCTTCTGGCTATTGGACTTATCTACATATATTTCAAATATCCAGTTACTCATTTTTTAAATTAGCGTACCCTCCTGGAGCTTTTGTTTTACATTTTATTAAACTATATCGCAAGTGCCATTTTCCTCTCATCTGGGTGCTTGAGGACTTATCTGTTTTTTGAATTTCATTAAGATCGATTTAGTTGTTTAAATCACTTCAGACGCTTAAAAATTGTGAAAAAGAAGGAAGCTTCTTTCTTCCTTTCCGGTCCGCTATTTGAAAATATATGTAAATTACCTATTTTACCATGAGGAAAAATAACTACCTTGTTTTGAAAATTTTTTTAAACGGTTCAGTTGATTAGCCGTGATTGACGCACCAACAAACAAAAAAATAAAATAAACTTTTGCAACTTCCCATAACCACTGATTTTTTAAGAAAATAAGCTTGATTTGTGATCATCTGAAAATAATTTTAAAAATATGTTTGTGTTGTAACTCTATAAATATTGAGATTTCTTAGAAAACAATCTTGAACTTTAATAACCCATAAAAATTAAACAAAAAATATTTTTAAATAAAAATATAATTAGAAACTTTATAAGTACATACATATTTTTATACATATAACAGGATCCATATATAAATAATAGACAAAACAAAGACAAACCCGAAACCCTTTCCTTAACTCTTTTCAACCGATTTTAATTATTATTTACCTATCGTATTTATCCCATTTAAGTCAGTTTAAAATGTTATTGAAGACTTTAACGGCATAACGGAGAACTAAAAAAGTTGATAGTATTTACTTACCTGCCGTATTCTCCAGTTACTGCCCTTAAATTAATAAAAATATATAATAATACTAATTTACTTTAATTGTGCTTAATTCCTTCAAATATAAATATATCATGATATCTATTCTCATATTTTAAACTAACAACAGAAATGTATTACTGCGGGGAAAGAATATCATGATAACCATTTCGCTACTGCTTATATAGCTTATCAGTGTATTTTACCAAAATTTTGTAAAGAAAACTTCAGCGTGTTATATAAAAAGGAAAATTGATAAAATGAGAACTACATTGAATCAATAAGTAGAAAAACCATAAAAACTCAAATTTTTTTACAAAGTCACATTAACGATTGAGTAACTATTATTTTTTCTTTCATTTTTCTAAATAAGGGTTGCCATCGGATTTTTTTGAGTTTTTACGGTCTTTTTGTCTTACTGATTCAATGGAGTTTTCATTTAATTAATTTGGTTTTTGATTAAGGACTCTGAGGTTTTATTTACAAAATTTGGGTAGAATCCAAATATATAATCAGGATATTACTAAGTTTGTCATTCCGTTTGTAATTTCTACAATAATCATTTCCGACTCCATAAAGTATATACGAGGTCTGATAAAAAATAACCGTTCCTTTCAAATTTCGTGAGTTACGTATGTTTGATTTTCGCATTTTTTTTTTCTGTTATGTTGGTACACATGTCTGTTATATATGTTGGCAATATCAGCCATTTTGGATTGTCACTTTGTTTTTGACAATATTTGCTTTTTTGGTTGAAGTTACTTTACTAAACTAGATTTGCACATATGGTGAAGGGTATGTAAGATTCGGCATACCCGAATATAACATTTTTTCTTGTTAATTAAGGATCTGAAAATTTTGGAAGAAAGCTTTGAAAGCTAGATGTTAAACGTTATATACTGATATATTTTCATCTGAGTAAAGAGACTTTTGCAATGATGCCCTTCTCATTACAGTTTTATATGAGCACTGTAAATGACCTACTTCTTTATTTACCAAAGATTTAATTGGTTTTTCTTCCAAAATTAAATTTTTCTGTTATAAATGGGCCATTAAAATACTAATTAAAAAATGTATAAAATTTTTAAATTTCCAAAACACATACATACATCCAAATACTGATCCGTGTGTTTACTTAATGGCAAAGAAAAAAACAAAACAAAGGAGGTATATTGTTTTTACGCAGACCATGTTGTACATAATAAATATCTTATAAGCAAGTTGTTTTTTTAACTTTTTTGTTTTTAGCAAAATTTCTCTTTATATTTCTACATTTAGGTAAAATTTTGCATTTAACATACAAAAAAATGTCTGCTCGCCCTTGAGTAGGAACAATTAGTTCATTGAAGCCTGCAGTGTATAAATTTTAATAAAATTTAAAAAATAAATAAACACTTTACATTCAGATTTTTACATCGTTAAACTATTTGGCCGACAAAAAAGGTATTATTGATTTGACATTTTTTCTGTTTTGCAATTTTAAATTGAAATTGGTTAGGCATAAGTTCCTTATTTTATGTGATGAATTCATTAAGGCCTTGAGTGAATTTTTGCAACGTTCACTAAAAATTAAAGTTTGATTTGTTTTTTTTTTATTTCTGACCAGGGGATGACTCTTACTCAAGCAATGCTTTGTGCCAGAATTAAGAAAGTAGGTTATGGAAAGGAGGATAGAGGAAGTAGTGTTTGTGGACAGGAAAAACCTTTTCATAAACTGTTCTCTTAAAAAACAAATTCTCTCTATAATAAATAGTGCGATTCCCTGGCCAATCGACCACTTATGGATAAGTTATTTATGAAAACAGTGTTGATTAACTGACAAATCGAGCACCTATGGATGACCTCATAATGAAAAGAGGGTTGTACGTAAAAACGTGCAAATATTGGGAACGAGTTCTCTGAATTCATTCACATTTCATTCTAGTATCCTAGTGTTTCTGGTAATCGTTGATGCGAAAACCCAACGTTGGGCTTTAACGATGTATAGAAAAACAAGTAAGAGTGCTATATTCGGCCATCTACGAATCTACGTAAATATAGTTTAGTAAAGTAACTCCAATCAAAAAAGCAAATATTGGGGTGAAAGAGAACTAAAATATAAAAAAGTTTTGTTACTGCATATGCATACATATAAATTTTACATAAAAATGACATCGGCTCTTAATGGGTTAAACTATTTTTTTTAAATTTTAGTATTTTCTTAAAGACCTCTTCAAAAGCTTTAAAATGATACCTACATTGATATTTTAAAAAATTTTAAATTCCGTCCGTTGTTGATCCCAGAAAGCACGTCAGTTAGAATTTACGTAATTAATAAAAGTTTGTAACGGGTCCATAAGTTTCCTAAGGGCCCCAATAAATATAAATTTATGTGGCAGAATGAGCCAGCAACGGTGAGTTGTATCCCAGCTGTACAAGCATCGTCATGGGAAACAAATGTCTTGCTTAGGTCACCTAACCCTTATTAACAGAGCAATTATCTTCTTAAGGATACCACGGAAAATAATTGCCTGACTTAGATTACCAAACACTTATTGCTAAAGTCAACTATTTTCTACGGAATAACACGGAAAACAATTGCCTTAGTTAGGCCGCCTAACATTAACACAGACGGACAGACGGACATCGCTCAATCGACTTGGCTATGCATAAGAAGTCAAAATATACTTTATAAGGTCGGAAAGAGACCCACATGGAATGACAAACTTAGTTATATTCTTCTTCCACTTTTTATGGTGAAGGGTATAAAAATGAGAAAAAAAAACAATGGAGAAGTTGTAGGTAAAATGGAATTGTTATGTGCAAAAGACCATAAGAATGAGTATGACTTAAGATAACACAGTTTTGCTATGGATGGACATTAATATTTTAAAGCACAATTGCAACGCTTATGGTGTTATTAAGCGTATTATACTTTTGAAGCTGGTACAGCTATTTTGGTTGTTTTTTTTTTTTTAATTAAATAAGGCATTTTTATTTTTCTTTAAATATTGACTTTTTCAAACGACAACATGAATTGGATCACAACAGATTGCAGAGTGGTTTAAAAACGATTTATTTTAGACATAATTCGGTATCTCTTGAATCACTAAAGACATCTTATTAAAATTATTATTAGGAAGCTCCTATATCTTAAATATATGCTCTATATAAATATACCGAGCACAGCTTCTAGAATTCTAAATTAATAATATTACAATGATTTTTTTTCGGCTTCCATTTTTAAATAACATTTACCTTAAAAACTTGAAAAATCACGTTAAAGTATTTTATTGAGAAATAAAATATATAAATATATATAAATCAAAACGCATCGAATATTCTTAAAAAATTTTTAAATTATCAAATAGTGAATAAAATATTTATTTTTTTTTATATTTTAACATAAAATTTCCCGGAATGGGGCAAAATGCTAAAAAAATTTTTTTTTTTCAAAATTGGTTATCCTGCCTTTATTTATCACGGGGCTGTCATATCCTTTTTAGAGTATTTAGCCAATTATTGAGGATTTAAAAATCCGGTTACGTGTTTTTAATGGTTGTTTTGCACTCCAAGAAATTTTACAATAATTTATAAATTTTGTTTCAAAATTGGCTATGTTTCGATAGGGCTGGAGGAAGACCCGTTATAATTTGTGACCTAGTTATATTATATTCGCAATTGCTAAAGGTTGTCTTTTAAATAGTTTAAAAAAATTTGTTGGCACCAAAGTAAGTTAAAAAAAAACATCACCTTTTTGGGGAAAATCTTGAAAAACAGGTACAGTTTACATTTCCTTATTCAGAGTCTTGTAATACTTTAACTAAAGCGCTTTCAGAACAAAACTTAAAATTAATTTCTTCTAAGTTTTATAAAGAAAATACGACAAGACTAAAATAAGTCCTAATGGCATGCTTCCTATAATGACGTTGCAAAAATTGTTTCTTAGAATAAACACCACGCCAAAAGTACTTAGTTAGGGTCGGCTAAAATTACAAAAAAAAAACAAAAAAAAAAAAAAAACACTAAAAAGGATCATCTACACATGTTAGTAGATTTTTTGTGCGTATTTTCAAGGTCTGTTTAAAGTTAAAAATCTTAACATTTGAGTTAACCATACATTTTTTTATGACATTTCCAAAAAAGTCGTATGCTCAAGGCACCCAAATTTAGAGAGCTACAGAAAAGACCCCTTCACCCAAAGGTGCTCAGGAGCTCTATTCAGAAATGCCTCTGCTTTGCCTCTGTGGAATTCCATTAAGATATTTGTAGTGGTTCATAATATACCGTATTATGTACAGTAATAATTTATTTATTTATTTTTATTTTTTGTTTTTTGATATTGATAGTAAACAATTGATTGTAAAGCAATGATAAAAGTTTCTGGGAAAGATTAATGATTCAAAACCGTTGCTTAAGTACAATGAGTTTACAGTGGTAGTAGATAGAAGAATACGGATTAAAAGTTTAATGATCTTAAATTGCATTTCACTTTGCTAATAATTGACTTTACGTATAATTATGAACTTAAGCATAAATAAAAAATTTATCTTAAATTACTAGATTTTAATATACTATTTCCTTCTTTATGCTAATTTAAGGAAGCAATTCAACAATTTTGTTAAAATTTGTATATTTGTGTGTAGAAAAATTTCTTTTCATAATTTTAAGTTTAAAATAAATACCCCCTTAAACTTACATCATCTAACTAAAAACAGATTAAAAATGCGTAATCAAGCAGACAGTTTTAATTTTTTTTATTATTTTTTATGACTAGACGTTATGATTTATTTAAATTGAAAACTTACTTGAAAATAGGACAAGACTAAAATAAGTCCTAATGGCATGCTTCTTATAATGACGTTGCAAAAATTGTTTATCAGTTACAAAAAAAAAAACAAAAAAAAAATCAAATCAAAAGTAATATTCTAACTGTTGGCTTCATACGTATGTATTCGTACATCAGTCTATTTAAAAATATTAAAATATCTTCATTCATATAAAGATTTGTTGTTATTTCTGAGTTTTTTATTCTATATGAATCCAAATAAACTAAGTTTTAATCGCATAAAATAAAAAAATTAATAAAATTATATTAATAGTTATTTTGATAAATAAATTAAGTTTTAAGTTTATCTTCATTGGACGCCTAAAATCGTTACAAAAACGGGCTCCTTATAAAAGAATTCCTTTTGTATTTTTTTTTTCAAAGTAAATAAGACCTCAAGGTTGAATAATTGTTGAAGAAAGTATTAAGTAGTTATAAATTTAATTAATAAAACCACGATAACGTAAGAATTAGAAATTAATAAAATAAATAACTTCCTATAAATTTAACATAATTGTATATTATCAAACATTATAAGTCTAAAATAAAATAATCTTTAACAAAATTTTGTTTTAAAATAAATACATCTTAAATATAAATTATTGTTTTATAAATATGGCAGCTATTCAATAAACACCAACCAATAAATTAAGAGCAGTAAACTATTTATTTGATTTTGGATTTTTTTTTATCATCATTTGAGCTGTGTGAGATTAGTTATATTAAACTACAGGAAAAAAGAAATAAAATACGTGATAAGAACTTGCTTTTGATATTTTTGGGGGTGATAAGACTAAAAGCAATAACATATTTGCTGACCTACTATAAAAAGTATTTTCTCGTTTTTATATTTCCCTCATACTGTCATTCGTTGTCCTCTCTCAATCTTTAGATCGTTCAAACATGTTTAAATGTTTAAATTCAATGATAACTAGAAGATTTTGTTAATTATATAAACTGTTTTGTATGAATGTTTACATTTTATGTGCAATTTATTTTATTTCATTCAATTGAAATGTGTTTTGTGCTATAAAACGTCATAAAATAGTTTAAGTAGCCGGCAATTTAGAGGTTAAGATAATAGTAAAAATAAAATAATTGTTCGTATGTAATCCGAATGTTCGCTATGATTTTCGATAACTTAAATTAAAAAAAAATTAAATCAAATAAATTTTCTTTTATTTGCACAACTTCATTACATAATTTTTAAATTTTGCATATTTTTTTTGTGTTTTATTTGAAGTGTACATATGTCAACTATATGTTTAATCTAAATATAAAATAATAACTTAATAAGGTTATATCAAAATTTAACAAAAAATTCCAAACTTGACGTAAAAACATGGAATGGAAATCTACTTGAAACCTCAAATTTAATTAAGATTTCACTACAAAGAATCCGTATATGAGAAAAAACTTAAGATTTTCCCGAAACCAAAAAATGAAATAAAATAAGTATGACTGCTATAATCGGCTATGCCGAATCTTATATACCCTTCACCATGTATGTAAATCTAGTTCAGTGAAATAATTCCAATCAAAAAAACAAATATTTCATTGATAGAGAAAATAATAACATCGGCTCTAAATGGGTTAAGACTTTTTTTTAAATATTAGTATTTTCTTAAAGATCTCTTCAAGAGCTTTTAAATGATACCCATATTGTATCTTAAAAAATTTGGTGCACAATCGTACTTTTCTATGAAAAATTTAGAGGCCCATGACTCGAAAATATGGATGTTTTTTTTTTTTAATTATCTATCGCCCCATATATTTGTTTTTTGAGTTTTTGGAGTTTCTTCATTGTTCCAAATGATATGGGCAAATTAGAGGCAGGTGTGGTGATTTTCAATAGCAAAATTTTCGAAACTATGTCTGACCGATTTGCATATTTATATTTTCTCTAGCTCATCTGCCTTGACAAACTTCATTTTAACTCAGACAGGCGGACATCGTATTCATTTGTGGTCGATTCGCCAGTGAATCGCACTACGCATTACCGAGAGAATTCGTTTTTTATTCGAAAAGTTCGTATGTGGAATAAACTCCCCGCAGAGGCCTTTCCTACCACTTTCAATGGGCAAGGATTCAAATCAAATGTCCACAAGCACTACTCCCATCATCCCCCTTCCCATAAACTAATTTCCTAGTTCTGGCACAATGCATTGCATAAGTAGGGATCATCTCTTGAGTGCTGGTCCTACTAAAAAAAAGTTCCAGAATTAAAAAAAATATGAGATTTTTCTCTTCAGAAGTTTTCGTTACTTTTTACAAGATAGTTCGGAACTACGTAAACTAAACTAATTTACATAATTGTTATAAAAACGCAACAAATTTCTACTTATATTTAAAATCAGCCTCAAGCCCTTTTACTTACATATTTGTTATTGAACTTAACCCATTTCTGTTAGACAATGTGTTTTAAAAGAAAAGCAAAATAATATTTGCTTTTAATATAAAAATAATATAGGTTCTAACGTTGAATGAACTTAAGAAAGAGAAAAAAGAGAGAGAAAATATAATTTAAACAAGAATTGGTCGCAGTGCATAGCGTTCACGCATGGTATTCGTGATACAGACCCCCTATCACGAATACCATGCGAGGATGGTAAATACATATATTCTAATACGCATCACTGAGGCAGATATGTAGAAAAAACTTGTCAAACACACAGTATAAAAATGCTGCTACAAAAATGCATTTAATTAGAGACCCAATTCTTAAAGGTTAAACCGAAAAGTTTACCATTTATTTTTTTATACATACATTTTTTTCAAGATTAAAAATTTCGTTCTTAAGAGCAACTCTACATGTTCGAATGTTAAGACATTCTTTCGTCTTTAATATGATAAAATAATTATAATTCTCTTTGTAAATTTGTTCAATTATTTGTTTGTTTTTTAGTGTGTCAATTATGGTTAAACGAGTGAACCGATTGTAAAGAAAACACGACCTCAGGTAAAAAAGGTACTTACATATTTATTTTTAAATATCGGGCCAGTAGTGCGATTCACTACTCTTTTTAATGATTATCGGCTTGTCAGATTAACTTAACAACAAACTTGTCGATTTTGCTATTCAATAACAATTTTAACAATATTCTCTATTGTTAAAATCAAGTTTATAAAGTTAGCAAGCTGCTCATCGTTAAGAAAGCGACTATAATTTTTGTGTTGTTAATTCTGTCTGCAAAATAAACGACACACAGTGGAGTGAAATTGCAAAAACTGGAATAAAAGTCTAGAATTTTTAAACTATTCATCCGATTTTCATGAAACAAAGTGCGATTTAAAGAGGAGCACATAAACTTATCGTCTACTGCATTTGAAAACACCCGGTTTCAGTACAGGGTAGTACCACAGCGCGTCAAATTAGGCAAGCTCTAATTTGAAAAATGTTTCAGAGCTTATAACTTTATCAAAAGTGAACCGATTTCAAAAAGTTTTTAGTAATTTACATAAATAGATGAAGGAAAAACATGCTTGGAATTTGAATGGTATCTTTAATACTTTTAGAAAAATTCGACTTTTAAATTTAAAGTACAAAATTTTTACCTTAGCATTTTTTAGTTTTTCACCTGTACTTTTTTTTAAATACAAGATAGATTTATTTTAGAAACAGATTTAGAAAGCTAAAACTATAAGAAAAACTTTTAGTTTTTACGAGGGCTGCTATATATATTTCTGGCCTGGCAACACTGAGTGCTGCCAAGTGCAATCTGACATTTCCATTGGAAAGTTTGTCATTTTTAAGCATAATCGTACTCAAAACGTTTTTACGCACGACCATTATTTGTGTTATTTACAGTGACTTCAAAAAATTAATATAGAAAAAAATGGAATTAACTCGTGAACATTTTCGTGCCATCATTTTTCACAACTTTCGACGTGGATTATCACGACAAGAGTGCATTGATGAACTTAAATCTTTGTATGGCGATGAAGCACCATCCTATAGCACTGTGAAAAATTGGTATAATGAATTTAATCGTGGCCGAAGCTCGCTCAAAGACGAATTCCGTGAAGGTCGTCCAAAAACGGCTGTTGTGCCAGAGAACATTGATGTCGTGCGTGAACTCATAATGCAAGATCGACATGCGACATACCGAGAGATAGAGACATTCTTGGACATTTCTTCCACCAGCATACATTCGATACTGCATGAACACCTGGCCGTAAAAAAGGTTTGTTCTCGTTGGATCCCGCACAATTTGAAAGTCGCTTAAAGAAAGGCTCGTGTCGATTGGTGCAAAGAAATGTTGCAAAAATACGATTGCGGTGCTTCAAAAGACGTTTATAGATCGTCACAGGTGACGAATCATGGATCTATGCGTATGAGCCCGAAACGAAACAACAATCGACCGTGTGGGTCTTCAAAGACGAGCAAAATCCAACGAAAGTTGTTCGTGGAGGAAGCACTTCGAAGCAAATGGTCGCCTGTTTCTTCGGCAAAACTGGTCATGTGGCGACTGTTCCGCTTGAGCAACGTAGGACGGTCACTTCTGAGTGGTACACTACAATTTGTTTGCCTGAAGTCATCGGTGAAATTCGAAAAACCAACAAGAGAAGACGAATCATTGTTCACCATGACAATGCGAGTTCTCACACATCGGCTCAAACCAGAGCGTTTTTGACCGGCCAAAACGTCGCATTAATGGGTCATCCGCCGTACAGCCCTGACTTGGCACCTAATGACTTCTTATTGTTTCCGCACATCAAGAAAAAAATGCGTGATCAACGATTTTCGTCGCCAGAAGAAGCTGTTGAAGTGTTCAAAAACCATGTTTTAGAGGTGTCTTAATCGGAGTGGAAAAAGTGCTTCGACAACTCGTTTGAGCGCAAAAGTGTATAAATCATGCTGGAGAATACTTTGAAAAACAATGAAACCATTTCTGATAATAAATATTTGCATTTCTACTATTAGGCCAGAAATATATAGAGCAGCTCTCGTAAGTAGTTTTTTAACGTTTTTTTTTAGTAAGTTTATAAAATTTTTAACTTTTTCTCTACAACAAGACCTTGTGTAATCCATCTGATTTGTTTTTAGGGAATTTTTTTAAAGCACCCTGCAGTCAGCATTGTTCGAATATGGCCAATTTTTTAACAAAAATCTAAATGTTTAAGTTTGTAAAAAACAAATTGCACGTGGATTTGCATTATTTTTATAACCAACTATTCTAGTACAATTGATTTTTTTTTAGTTTGCTAAATTTTTTAGACATCCTGCGCATAAATGGGGTATTGGGAGGCGATTAAAGAAAAAATTAAAATTTTTGGAAAAAATTAAAATTTTTGGAAAATTTTTTTTTTATCTACACAAAAAATAACATTTTAATTTATTGTTTGCTAAATTGTTATTAATTTTAGTTATCTACATATAGGTCTTTAATGGGATTAAAACCTTATTTAATATCTTTTATACGTTTGGAGATATTCGAGGTAAAATTTATTTCAAATTTCACTTTTTTTGGTTTTTGGCGGTATTTTTTATAGCTTTTTTTATTTTAAAAACTACTGCATAAAATTAAGCACAGCTGAATAGTAGAGGTAATTACCTATCCACTAATGTTAATTTGTTATTTTTTTTATTAAAACAGCTGTAAGTGATGCACGTAATTATGGTATCTCGCCCAAAAAGTACGTTATTATATTATGTTCTTTTAATAAGTGCTTTTACGTTTTCTTACTTTCTTCTTTGATTTTTTTCATTTTCTAATGCAGCAATTAAATATTTTTTAAATATGACTACCTGTACTTTTAGACGCGTCAAACCTATGTCTGTGTACGTAATTCTTCCTGGCGGTTTCTTTATAAATTATGTCCTACTTATCTTAAATTATATTTAAATTTAATTTTTATTACAACAATACAGTATAAAACCAATTTTGGGTATAGTAGTTTAATAATAATAATAAATAGTAGAAAATGCAAATGATAGTCGAAACAAACTCAGACACTGAGTAACAGCCAAACCTAAATTAGCACATAACGCTCAAATTATTTGTCAAAAATTCTCATGTACATACAAAATGTGTGAAGCAAACCATAATAGCGCGGCGTCAAAGCTTAACAATTGGAAAATCTGATTTTAACAGAGCGTTAGGAAGTGAAGTAGGCTGCCTGATTTTTTTGTTTTGTTATTGTTGAAAAGTAATGACAATCTAGCGGTTTTATCCCTTCTTTATTCTTATACAAAGGGTTTTATAAAATAAAATAAGTTAACACTACTGTAAAGGACACAAAGTTGACGCTCTTATTTAGGTATGACATTCCAGCGCAAAAGGTATGCATCAGATTGCTTTGCCTCTTACACTCTAATTTAGGTTTGGCTTATAAGAAATGTAGGAAAAATGGAATAAAGAGAAATTGAGTAAAATAAATATTGACGTGATGGCTTTTGAGGAGCAAAACCCCTAAAAATATCAAAAAATGTTGTAGGTGTTGTATCAACAGCATTTTTACAACCATTGTAGAATCCGAAGACTTCTTTACAAATATACATTAGTTTGTGCATTGAAAAAAGGATTATTTTTCATTGTTACACATGTTTTATTTTGCATAAATCTGGAGCTTGAAAGGTATTTTTTTATCTGATACTTATGTTTATAAATAATAACATTTACTAGAGATGACGAGCGTAATGCTTATCGTTTAATTTCAAATGAATATGTACACAGACTTAGCGTCATAAAACAAACCACGCTGTCAAATGGGCGAGATTTAAATTGTGGATTTTATCGTATTTGATTTGGTTCATTCAAAACATTTTTGTTTACACAAACCCTCATAAAATACTTAATGAAATAATGAAATTATAGTATTGTATTTTTAAACATTTATTATTACTGCTGTTTAATTATCTAAATCGTTATTTAATTTTTTGTTTTTTTTTTTTTTTAAGTACATTGAACTTTGAAATTTGCTTTTAAAATAAAAACGCCAGTAACTTTCTTCTCGCTCGATAACTATTGATAACATTTTTTGGTGTTTGCTGATATAAATATTTCAACACATACATACATATGTTTAAAGATATTAATTTTACAAAATAGTTTAAATAAAAGATAATGAATGTGTCGCATGCTTGTACGTGTGGTATATACATACATTTCTTTACAATATTTTAATCTTTACTTTTAAAAGGGTTTCAAAGAATTGATTTTAATGTTATATGAAGTGTCGAATTTATACGAGGGGAATCGCATTTCTGGCTCGAATTTCTGTTATGCATTAACGTTAATAAATGCTGTAACTGCTGTATGTTTTTGATCTTTGACCTACGACGATTGTTGGAACGTTTCCGTTTTATTTGAACTAAATATAAATAAAATTTGAGATGTAAGCAATGTTTTTTCTCTCTTTTGAATTCATTATACCAACTCCTTAGGGTTTTCCGAACCCAAAGGGTAAAAACGTAACCAACCCACTCTATTATTTTTGCTACAATGTATCTCCTGTCTGTCACAACCATCTATCTCTGGAACCGTAATAGATAAACTCTTAAAGGTTTTACTTTATGTATATTTCTATAGCTGATAGTGTATTTCTATAGCTGATATGTATCAACAACTTAAAGGGTGTGTTGCTATGGTGACGCTACATTTATTAAAATATTGTAATTTTTTAAGCTGTGATATGCAGACACCTCAAACTTTCATAGTTTATATGAAACTATATCCACTAAAGCAACAAATACAAAAATTAAACTTTATGTTAGAGAGTGTTCCAGTAGTATTGCGATTTTACATACTTTGTTTGAGCCGATAGATAGAAACTATATGTGAATACTTTTATATCCCCTGTAAGAACAAGTACAATAAAATAAAAATGTGCGTGATTATATCGTATACGGTTTTAGTTATGCAATCGTAGAAAGAAGATATTTAGAATTTACACGAAGTATGTATAAAAATGTCTGCTATAAAAATAAATTTAAAAATTAATGGGTGTTTGCATATATGCCGTGAGTTTTACGAATATGTCCTTATCTTTTAAGCCATTATAACCGGACACGTTAAATTTTCAACAACAAACAAGGCAAAATTAAAAAAATTAAAAGATACGGAAAAGAGGAAAAAAGAGGATAAACGAGCACGGAAATTTGTTTAAGATTGAGTTAACTTTTATTAAATGCATTAAACACTGTGTATTAATCATATTTTTTTGTATAGAAGAATTCCTCTGCCGCATAGTAATTTTAAGTTCTGGTGTAAGTCCGCATTAACCCGCCTTATTAATTCTTGATTTCCTTAGGTGTTGCCAACACCAGTTAATTATCAAAAGAAAAAATTTACCATTTAAGCCTTAAAAAATGTGTTGAGTCTTTTAATAATAACCAATTCCGTGTACATTTATCTGATTTCTGTTGTGATGTTGAATAACCCTCGTGTTAAGATTTAAATAAAATCTTGATGTATCATAAAGACAAATACTTAAAAGTTAAATATTTTTTTTTACTTTTTACCTAAATAATTTATTTATATTTTAAAGCAAATAGTCGTTGACTCATGGTATAAGCGGTATTAAAAATAAATAATAGTTTAATTGAATAATTTCAAGATTAAATATTTGTTATGTTAAATAATAACTTTTCTTATCTTCACATTGCGTACACCTTTCTTATCTACATACATACATATGTTACATTGTGTATGTAGTTGTTTTGAAACTTTCACTTGAATTTCAAATGACATGTTTATCAATATCACCGAAAAATTTCTTTTGGACATGCTGATAATAAGAACTTGTCAAAGACTATAATTATATTTTTAAGGTTAGCAAGTCTGTAATTATATTGAAAACAGTAAATATGGTTTCAATAGGTCGGTTGGCATTTTGTTATTTATTTTTTAAAAATCAGCGTTCTTTTTTAAGTTAAAAGTAAAATGCTTAATATTTTTCGAAATGAATTTAAACAAACATTTGCATTATTAAAGTGACATTTGTAAAAATGTCGTACGAAATGCTGTCAAAAATCAATATAAAAAAACCATATAAGTATGTATAACCACATGAACCATATTGCAGATTTTCCACTCAAAAGTTTTAATTAAAATCAGGAAAGGAAATTTCTTTGCTTAAGATTGTTGTCCCACCTAAGTAAATGAAAAGGTTGCTTTATCAGCTAACAGCAACCACCTGCAAGAGCACAAACGAAAGTTGAATAAGTAATAGTGCTATATTTGGCTATGCTGAATCTTAAATGCCCTTCACCATATATGTAAATCTAGTTTAGTGAAGTAACTCCAGTCAAAAAAGCAAATATTGGGGTTACAGAGAATTAAAAAAATAGGAAGAACATATTTTACAAAATTTTTAAATTTTAGAGGCCCGTAACTCGCAAAATATGGGCGAGTGGCTATTTTATCTCTATCGCCCCATATATTTGTTTTTTTGTTTGATTGGAGTTACTTCATTGTACCAAATCATATCCAAAAATTAGAGGCAGACGTGGGGTTTTGCCCCCTGTCTCGATGGATATGGACCGGTCTTGTTGATTTTCAATACAAAAATTTTCGAAACTATGACTGATCGATTGGTGTATTTAAATTTTTTCCACCTCATCTAGTGCCTTGAGAAAATTTGTTTATAGCACGAATGCGGACCGATAGACGAACAGATGGGCATCGCTCAATCCACTTTGCTATGCATAAGAATCGAGAATATATACATATATACTTTGTGGGGTCGGAAATAGATATTGCAGAAATTAGAAAAAAAAATAAACTTACATATTCCTTTTTCCACCTGTGGTGAAAGTAAATTAAATATTAGTGGGAAAAAATAAAATAAATGTGTCTGAAGTTGTATCTGTTCATTTTGTAATTAGATACCAAATGTTTCTGGCGTCATGTTTATAAACAGGAAAATGTTTATGGAAACAATTAAATTAAAAAACAGCATATTTAAAAGTAAAGAAAAGGACAAATTTCTTTAGCGCCATTGCTAATCGTTAGACTTGTCAAGCGAAATAAACAAAGTTTCGTAACAATTTTCGCAAATTTGCACAAAGTGCTTGGCTTCAGTAAGTCACATGCTGAATAATATTCATGTGTAACAACAAGTATTTCGAACATAATTCTAAATTGTTCATCATGTATGCTGGTCAAAAAATTGTTGGCTGATTTCTGGTGGTTTAAGTACTGTGTATGCTTAGTTCAGTCATGTATTTTCAGCGTGTGACTGTAGAAAAAAATTAACTGTTTAGTAAGACGTGACAGCTATTAATAGTTTATCAAAAACCTGATAAAAATATCATAAAATATTTCAAGTAGAAAAAACACATTTTCACTAAAACATCTGTTTTTTATAATTTTTCTTGCGATAAAAGAATGCCAAAATATTTTTAAAACATTTAATATTCTAAAAAATGAATCGTTATATTTCATAGTTTGTTCTCTATTCAATTGTTTCGTAGTTTTTTATTTGCTTAAACTGATCTATTCGTTTTGTAAATTTTGAATTAAAGCAAATCTTGAGTTGAGAAACAATGAAGAATGATTTAAACGACGTTTTATGCAGAAATCAACAATTTATCATAGAATCAAAGCTAAGAATAAATATAAATAATGACATTCTTACGTGCAATTTTTGCAATTCTTTTTTGATTTTCCTTATACTTTTCTATACCTCTTGAAACAAAAAAGACTGATGTAACAAATTTTACGTTGTAAATGTATACTGTAGGCGAAAATAATTAAATAAAAAAGTTCTCCCATAAAATTTGAACCTTTAACTTTAGATTAAAACTATTTTATTAAATAAAAGAAATTAAAGAATATTAGTTTTTTATTTTGATTTTGATTATGGTTTTTGGTTTATGCTTTTAACAAGTAATCGCTATTGTTATCACCACCAGTATTTTTCAATTTACTTTTAACAAATGCTTAATGGTTTTATGCAGAAAAAATATGGAGCCAAAATATTGTAAAAAGTAATAGCACGAATTAAGGTCCGTTCAAAACTTCACTGAAAATGTATGATTCACATTTAATGAGTTTCATATCTCTAAAATTTTCTGAGCGGAAATTGACTTAAATTTGAATTCCCTTACATATATACATATGTTTATTATCTATATGTTTTGTAAGTCCCCATCCACACTTTTTTGTTGTGCAATTCTTAAGTTTGATTGTGAGAATGGAAAGACGAATAGAAAGAAGTAGTCGTGCTTCAGGTACTTTCAATTCTTTTTTGTTTTTTCAATCGTAATTTAAAGCCAAAGCAAAATTTTAGTAATCAATGAAGTAATTAAAGAAATGAAGTTACGTATTCTGCATGAGTGTCCTGAAAGTGCAAAAATTTGCAGAAGAAACTACAAGTATGCACTACGACAAATCAAAAACTGTGAAGATGTTGCAATTTCGCTTAAAAATTTTATGATAGTTTGTCACGTGTAGTTTAAAATTGTAGAAAAAAATTAAATTTTCCAGAAAATGAATTTTCACCACAAAGTCAACAATAAATTTAGCTTAAAAACCAATTAATAAAAAAAAAGTCAAACCAATTAACTCCACTTAGTCCAAATTTACACCATGCCATTTTTTATGCAACATTTTTACAATTTTTGTTGCAGCGACATGCAATATTTTGAACAAAACATAAGCAACAGTAACATCCACATAAATCTTGACCGCCAAAGAAAAATTTTGTGCTAGTTTCATGAAAAATTACATACTGTTTTTCTTAATTTAAGACAATTTTTAAACTCTCAAATAAGATTTTAAAAAATGATTTTCGATTAAAATTTCACAATTATTATGTCCTTTATTATTAATAATTTTCAACTAATTTTTATGAAGTTACTCGATCTGTTATTTGAAGGTGGTGGCACTGTGCTGTGATTAATTCACGACTCAAGCTTTTTAAAATATCGAAAACTCTTTCTCAAACAAGTCCTAAAGTTAAGAAGCAAAATATTTTACTAAAATTATAAAATAACGCCTAAATGGCTTTTGCGTTTTTAAAGCGATTGGATTTCATATAAATTTGTAGTAGGAAATTGTTATACAGTAGGTTTCATTAAAAAACAGAATGTATTAACAACAGATAAAAATTATTATTTCGTATCGTTGAGTTTTATTTAAAAAACTAACACAATTTTCATAAAAAGAGTACTTTTATAACATTTTTAAAAATTGAAACAGTGGCATGTCGTACTGTCCAAGGACATTAGATCGTTTTGAAAAACGAGGATATTGTATAGTTTTTAGTATGATCATAGTTTCACTTATGATAGAGTCATGATGTTCGCACTTAAAACAACAAAGGCTTCGCTTCAAGGATTTTTCTTCCCCATTGTAAAACCAACACCGGCTTCGCTTACCAAAGATGTCTGCACGCAAATTTATAAAAACGTTTCATATATCTTACATCGAAAACCATAAAATATACCTAAAATATCTGTCACAGAGTATTGAAACAAGGAACTGATCTTTGTAAAAAAAGTGCAGAGATTATTATTAACCAGATGTGAAGAAACTGCGAGGAGTTTGCTTGCATTTGGAACTTTATATCTGAGAAATTTTTAAAGACGTGTTGTACAAACTATAAACAATTATTATTAAAATACTGATTTACAAAATACTTCAATTATGTCCTTGGTAGGACAAATAAAATTTTACAATTCACCAAGAAAAAAGCCGGGCAACCAACGCCAAGCTATTGAAAATATATTTTAATGCGATGTTTTGACTATAATTATGATTGAACCAGTGGCATTAAAGTGTAGAAAACCTCGTCCCTCAGTAGTAAAAATTTTGGATTTGAATTAAATTACTCAACTGACTTTGAACTTATTAGTTATTAGTTTATTATCATAAAAGTTCATGAATAACCGCTTAAACCGAACAATTGTAAACACTATTGTTGGCCAATTATAAAAGGCAAAGACAGAGAAATAAAAAAAAAATTTTACAGCTATTTTTGTTTATACATATGAGTTTATGAGTTGAGTTATAAATTCTCCTAATAAACTTCAATTAAAAAACAAAAAAAAAAAAAAAAAACAACAAGAAGAAATTTAAACAATAATAATAGCAAATAAACCTTAAAATTAATGTAAAGTCAAATAATCATAAGTATACTGACAATTTGTTAAACAAAAAAAAATTAAATTTTAATTGCTCTTTAATTATTTACTCCAAGTTGTTGATATTACTGCACACTTTATTACACGGCACAATGAAATTGTTAAAGCACGAGATTATTTAATTTGTGTTTTGTTTTTATTTATATTTTTTTTATTGTTATAAAAATATCTCTATTTTACACAATACACTAATTTTGCGAACACTTTTATTTTAAATAAAAAAATCTTCCAATGTTATTAACTGTCTCGTTGTACAGTATTGACAGTGAAAGCAACAGGCTGACAGACAAAATCGATTTGATCTTAATCGATCAACGCGTTGAAAACAACTAAAAACATTCCACTGTTAAAAAAAAATTAAGTTTTCTCGGATTCAAACAATTTGAGTGTCTCTCTTGCACTTCACCATTTTCTTCTCTTCATTGATAGCAACAAATATAAAATAAGTTACTGATATTTTGTTTTTATTTTTGATTTTTTGTGTAAGTTTATTTACTGTACATGAAATATACTTATTTATGATTTGAATGTTATTAGTTTAAGAAAATGATGATAAAAAATCACACTTTGTTGTTATTTAGTTATCGCTGATCTCTCACAATGTTTTAGAGAGTTGTATTATCTCTTCTTTCTCTATACTTGCTTTCTTTCAATCGTTGCACAAAAGATGTGGGTATAGATTTTATGAATCGAGTTACAGGTAATCGAATCATTAACAAAAATATAGAAAATTATTTTAAAAAAATGTGCGATTTTCTTTTAAAAATGTTTTTTAATAATAAAAGACTTTAGGCTTGTAAAGAAGCTCAAGTAAATGACTATTAAAGTATTGGGTTTTAAACCTAATAAATTAGTACATGAAATAAAGTTTCAAAATACATAATATCATCTAAATGTTGACCATTTCTTTATCTAAGATAGAGATAAATGATAGCTAAGCTTGCCTCTCAGTTAGTCCATTGTTTCGCAGTACTGGCTTCTGCTAAAATAAATTATCTGCCAAATTTATTTAATGCTTTAAAGATAACGATACGACGCTCACAACATGGTCATATCTACCTTAAAGAATGCAACTCAAAGCAAACTCTATATAACGAATAAGTCAGAAAAATAAAAAAAATTCTATAAAAAATATATGTATTTATTATCAATTTGTGTATTATTATAAACCAATGAAAAAATAAATAAAAAATAACAAACAATATTTTTATTTATAAACTGACCTAGTGCTTAAAAAAATAGTAAAAAAATAATTATAAAGGTCAAAAAGCAATTATATATGGAGTTAAAAACTATGGGTACTTTCATTATTTCTCTTGCAACTATTTTCTGTAATGTATTTTTAATAAGTATGTTTATTCTAGTTAAGTTATATTTTTTGAACTCATGAAAAACTCCTGAAAATTCTGTTATTAAAAACTGGGTTTAAAATTAAATTAAAGAATATGTTTTAGCCGTCCCAATAAAAAGTTTACAAATTTAGTTCTATTGTATTACAACAAACTAATGTTAACTTTATAATACGAGTATTTATGGGTTGCTAATCATTGAATTTTCCCTAGTTTTAAGCATTCATTTAAATGTAACCGTGCTCGACAATGACAAGCTAATGTTAAAATCATGTGTTTTTCCTCTAAATGGAACTAGATTTACATACTCATATGGTGATTCGGCATAGCAGAATTTGGCACTATTACTTGTTTTTTATTTTATTTAAAAAAATCTCTTGATGAACTCATTTTAAATTCCTTTGCTTTTTAATTATAAAAAATAGATTTATACTTTATTCTAAACAAAAAACTATAAAACAATAGTAGTTGGTTTTTTTAAAATTGAGTAGTCGGTTTACGTTATTATTTCATACCAAATTCATATAGAGGAAGTTATTTTTCTATAAATATGAGTAACACAATCACAACAACAGAGTTTGCCGGTCGCTGATTATGTTTTCTAAATGCATTCGTTGTTTTGATTTTAACTTCTCTTTTCACTATTGTTCTCTGAAATAACACACTAATGGTACAAACACAACTTCACAGATTTTTTTATACCTAATGTTGCCACTTAAATGCGATTGGACTAAAACTGGTTGATTTTAATTGGTACTACATATTTGGAAGTTTTACTTTTGGTAGAGAGAATATGTGAATATAAAAAAAATATAAAGGTATTAAACAATTAAATGTTTACATTTTTGTACCCTTCATCACAGGTGAAAAAAGCGTATATCTAAGTTTTTCGTGCCGTTTGTAATTTCTACAGTATCAATTTCCGATCCCATACAGTATATATATATATATATATATATATATATATATATTATTATGCATAGCGAAGTCAATTGAGCGATGTCCGTCCGTGTAAGTGTTGAAATTTGTTGAAATTGTTGAGCTAGAGAAAATTTGAATGCGGCAATCGATCGGACATAGTTTCGAAAGTGTCCTTCAATGCACCAGGCAAAACACCACGCTTGCCTTAAAATTTTTCATATCATTTGGAACAATGAAGTATGTAACTCCAATAAAAAAAAAAATATGGGGCGATACGAAATTAAAAAATAAGAAAAAAACATCTTAATCAATATAGATATCATATAAAAGCTTTTGAAGAAGTCTTTCAGGAAATACTAAAAGTTTAATAAATGGTCTACATATTCTAACCCGAAAACAATTTTTTGTAAAATTATATATAGAACTTAATTTTTCTCTCTTATTTTTTAATTCTCATTGCTTCATTAAACAAGATTTTCATATATGGCGAAGGATATATAAGATTCGGCATAGCTGAATATACTTATATGATTTTACATAAAAATGACACCGGCTCTTAAGAGGTTAAGAATTTTTAAAATATTTTAGTATTTCCTTAAAGATCTCTTCAAAAGTTTTAGAAGGATAGCCATACTGATATTTTAAAAAAATTTGTAAATTTCAGAGTCCCGTAATTAGGAAAAAATGGGTGAGCGCAAATTTTTTCACTTAATATTTTTTTCTTATTTTTCAATTCTCTATCGCCCCATATATTTATTTTTTAATTAGAGTTATTTTATCGTTTCAAGACATGAAAAAATTAGAGGTGGGCGTGGTGTTTTGCCTGCTGCCTCGAAGGACATGGATCGATCAATCTGATTTCCATTAGCACCTCTTTCGATACTACTTCTGATCGATTGACGGCCAGACGGACATCGTTCAATTGATTTTGCTATTCAGAAGTAGTCGGTATATATACATTTTATTAGTTTGGAAATGGATAATGTAGAAATTCACATGGAATGACAAACTTAGATGTACCCTTTTTCTACTTTTTTTGGTGAAGGGTTATACATAGTATGTATGTATTACATACGAAGTCAATTATAGCACTTTTACTTGTTAAGCTTAACTTTCTTTGGAAGTTAGTTTGTTAAACGTTTGTTAACTCTGTGAGATTTTTTTATATAAATCGATGCAAGTATATATCTGGTATCGTTTGAAGTTTTTAATATTTCACATAGATTTATTGAAAAATTTCTTAGTCAGGCATCATCATAGGTGATTTTTATCAAAGCCTAAAAGTATGCCCTAATAGCTATAACTAATGTATGTAGAAACGATTATGTTTAAAGTTTGTGTATTATAAACAACCAGGGATAGCAAAGTTGATCGAAAGGCATAATTTATATTGCATTTCGAAACTCATTTGTAAAATTAAATTTTTTTCCTAAATTGAAACTTATTTTTAGCTTAAGTTCATTTTTTCAATTTCTAAAAACCTTTTTTATGAAGAAAAATTATTTTACAAATGTATGCGGACGTTTTCCAAAGAAAACAAGAAAAATTAGACATCAGCATAATGTAATGCTGCATTTTCTAGACCGCTACATCCTTCATCAGCATTCTTCGCATCTATCTACCTTAGGTTGTGTAATTGTAAACATAATCATAAAAAAGTTCCATTATCTAAGTTCCCCATTTATATAAGGTGCCGTGGTAGAAATATGTTGGAGGAAAGGGAATTACATAAAAAACTCCTGGGCATTAACTTGAAAGACACGTATAATGATTAATTAATTAGGCTTTCATCCTTTAGTTAACAGATGTAATTTATCCGGTTAAATTCGTCAATAAGCTTAGGTTTGTCTGAGAAATTCCTCAAGGGCAGGACAGCGGTATTAACCCTATAAGAACTCGTTTCCTCTGCATTCTCATTTCGGGAATCTCTGGAAATATCTCTATAACGATATTTTTAAACAGTGTGTAAAAAATTTATCTTTGCTGAACCAAAGTAAATATCTCCTAGGTTCTCTAACCGGTCGTTGACTGAATTGGTTTTTTTGTTATCAGCATTTTTAATAAAAACAAGTAAGAGTGTTATATTCGGCTATGACAAATCTTATATACCCTTCAACATTTATGTAAATCTTGTTTAGTGAAGTAACTCCAATCAAAAAAGCAAATATTGGGGTGACAGAATTAAAAAAAAAAAATGGGTACTGCATACATATAATTTTACATAAAAATGACATAGGCTCTTAATGGGTTAAGCATTTTTAACAAATTTTAGTATATCCTTAAAGATCTCTTCAAAGGCTTTAAAATGATACCCATTTTGGTATTTAAAAAAGTTTGAAAATTTCAGAGCGCCGTAACTCGGAAAATATGGCCGAGCGCCAATGTTTTCATCTAATGTTTTTTTTTTATTTTTTAATTCTCATATATATTTATTTTTTTGATTGGAGTTACTTTATCGTTCCAAATGACATGAAAAAATTAGTGGTAGTCGTGGTTTTTTGCCTTTTGCCTCGAAGGAAATGGGCCGATCATGCTGATTTTCAATAACACCTCTTTCGACACTATATCTGATCGATTGGCGGTCAGACGGGCATCGCTTTATCGACTTCGCTATGCATAAGAAGTCTGAATATATACACTTTATGGTTTCGAAAATGAATATTGTAGAAATTACACACGGAATGACAAACTCCGATATACCCTTTTTCCACTTTTTGTGGTGAGAGGTAAAAAAAAGATAAGTTATGACTTCTTAAATATATAAAAATTTATAAATAAAATTCTTGTATGTGTACTCGGCGTTCTTATTCAAGCTTTTTAACGTTATGAAAAATAAAAGCTTTCTTTATTGTAGTGTCGTAAAAATATTCAAAAACTCTTAATTACAGAAGCTGATTTTGTGGAAAAAACATTTTAACGCCATTTCGATAATTTTAACTTTTAAGATAATAATATTTGTTCACGGCCAAGGTCCTTTTAAGCATTTTATAGATATTACAAACCCATGTAGTTGGTTTATTTCCAACCCCTATATATTTGTAGAAAATCTAAGAATGTTTAAATAATAAATAATTTTATTTAATAAATTACACTTATAATACTAAAATAAATATTTAATCACAAATATAAACGTGATGGTTGTTGGTAACTTAAACGACTTTTCAGAGTGAGGATTATCTGCTTATGTAACATCTTGATTTCTTTCTTGTTTTAATTTCAGATAAATAAAGCTGTTTTATATACAATTACAATAAAATGATTTCAAAAATATTTATAGATTTGGTATAGAACAGTATAAAAAAATACTTTTAAACGTTAAATTACGTTTTTGTTTTCTTTAAAAAACTAATAATTTCTCCATTCTTGTTTTAGTTTTGTGTTACGCTTCTTTAGTTTCATTTTGTTTTTGTTGCCTTTGAGCCAGATCCGTTAACTCTTCTTCTTCAATGTCGGTTAATTCGTCATCAACTAATGAAGAAAAATCATCAAAGTCGTCATCTTCTGTGCTGCTGCTGTTTACTGAAGTGCCAATTCGTTTAGTAAATTTGTTTTTATTGTTGTTCGAATTTACAGTTTCTTCATCTTGATCTTTTTCTTTTTCCTCATCTTTATCTTCCTCATATTCGTCATCCAAGTTAAAAGAAGAAAAATCATCTTCATCGACAATTCGTTCTAAGAAAGTTCCAAAATTCGCATCATCTTTAATACGGATTCTTGATTCGGGTAATTGATCATAATCGAATATTTGCCTCGTTTCACGTGGTAAGTATTCAGTGGTAATTGATGGAAAATAACTATCGCCATAGTCTTCGTAATCTTCGGCATTAATAGGTTGCAATTTTGTGGCAACTCTTGCATCAATTTGTTGTGAATTTGTTGTATTGCTTGTCATGGGCTTCAGTTTTGTTGTTCCATCTTTTAATTCCTTATCTTTTCCTGTTTTAGCATCACTGTCCGCAATAGGTTCTTCTTTAAAAATACTGCCTAAAGATGAATCTAAGAAGCTTAAGAGTCCTTGCATGCCCGTTGGAGGTGCATTTACTAAAGTTTGATGACTTGGTTTCTCTGAAATATCTATGGCATTAGGATTTTGAGTTTTTGTCAACATTTTTAAATCAACTGCTGCAGATTTATCACTTTTGTTGGGACTTTTAATTTCCTTGTATGGCATTTTGTCAAGATTAGGTCTTGTAGCTTTTGTTGTAACACTTAATTTAGGAACAGATTTCGTAGATGTTGGCTTAACAGTTGTGGTTGTTAAAAAAATGGTTGTTGTCTCTAAATTCTTTTTAGTTGGTTTTACAGTAGTGACAGTAACTTTTGGTTTTAAAGTCGTGCTTGTCAGCTGTTCCACGTGTTTTCTTGTGGTTGTACTGCTTGTTGGTTTTGTCGTCTTCGATGTTTCAATGTGCTTGGTATGCAAATGTTTCACTTGAAAAGTTTCTGGCGTTCCCCTTTTTTCATTGGGATCAGCTACTCTTACAACAGGTTCACGTTTCGGTATAACGGGAACAATTTTTGGTTTGTGAGGATCTAATTCGTCTTTACCGTACGTTTTTACCTTGGAGTGACCCTCGATAATTAAATACATTGGACCTCTAAGAGGTTTCTCCGGCTGATTATAGTGGGAGAATAATGAATCAGTAGTCATTTTCAAGGGTGCCACAGTTGGTCGATAAGCCAAATTGCTCGTGTTTGGTATTAATAATCTGGTTGGACTTAAGGTGGTAGTAGTACGTGGTGCATGGGTTGTGTGCGTTGGTGGAGTTGAACTGTACATTGGAGAATGAGATGTTGAAGTCTTTTCTTTTTGTGTACTACTTGTTACGTAAACTGTTTGGGTTGTGCTTGTAGTGCTAGGCATAGTGGGTGTTACAAATGTTACTGGAGCATAAGTGGTACTAACACCTTGTGGCCGGGTAATGGGCTCGAAATGTTGCGACATCATATACGAAGACTTTATGGGTTCAAAATGAAATGAATTTGGATTTTGAGTAGTTTTTACTGATTTTGTAAACTCTTTTTGCAACAAATCATGTATCCATGGTTTCTTCGAACTAATTGTTGTGGATTTGTTTCCACTGGATGAAACTCTTTTTGAGTCGGGAGAAAACATTTCATGGTGACCCATGGCACCACTTACTCCTAGCATGATGGAGGGTGTACTAGTGAGGCTTGGTCGATTATGATATGACAAATAGTTTAAGGTTTCCTGATGATGAGGATCAACTGCATAAGAATGAGGATGAGAGTAACGATGTAAATCTCCAGACATCATTATGGGTGAGTGTCCAGAAGAAGATGCAGAAGAAGATGTCCTTGTTGAAGGTGAACTTGATGTACGCATCCAAGAGTGTGTGGCTGTGGACATGTAATAAGGTTTTGCATGAACGTTCATAGAGCTCATGGGTGACGACGGCATATAAGATTGGCTTGGAATATTGTGTCGATATTCTGTGTGTACTGGCTTAACAATATGCATTGCTTGTACTTGTTGTTGTGGCTGTGATTGCTGCTGCATTTGAGAAGAGTCTAGTTGATGCTGTTGAGTAGCGGGCAGCATTGGTTGCATAGGTGGTGGCATCAAATGTGTTGGTAAATGATGTGCATAATAACTTCGTCTGATCGATGTATATTTTGGTTGCAACAATGGTGTTTCACCCTTAGCATTTTTAACAATATTAGAAACATGTTGCTGCAATGGTGCCCCACCCCGCATTCTATCGCTTGTAACGCCCAGCAGCAGTATCTCATTTTTACCTGGATTAGCCTTTTTAAGTTTAGCATCAATTAAAGCTGCTGATACTTCTTCCGTTTTTTCTTTATCTTTGTCGGAATCAGCCCAGTATCTTACCTGATCCAGGGTTGGAGGACTATAATCAAATGTTGGATCATTTTTTAATGGATCACCTCTGCCAACCGGGCGCCATTCGTTGTTGTTGTAGTCCATTCGTGGCGAAAAGTTGCGAACTTTTTAAAAGGAAGAATAAGAAAAATACAGATTAAAAAATAAAAATTTAAACGATTAAACGAATATGATTGAACCGTTTGTTTGTTAGATATATAAATAATTGAAAAATGTTACAAATTTGTTTTTCTTTTTATAGACAATTCAATTTCCGTTGATAATTGCTTCCAAAGAAAGCTTAAACTCCAAATTTGAGACATCTTTTTTTGAGACCCTACCTTTACAAAGAATTCATAGAATAATATCTTAATTCCATATATTTTTGATTTTATATTAAACTAAAATATTTAAGAAATAAATTATCAATATTTCCCTATCGTATTGCATAGCATCACACAGTGGTTTGAAAACGATTTATTTTGGACAAAATTAAGTACCTCATGAACCACTACAAATATCTTAATGAAATTTTACAGAGTCAAAGCAGAGGTGCTTTTCAGTGAACGTGTGAACGGTTGAGTTGAAGGGGGGTTTCTTGGTAGGCCACCTAACATGGGTACCTCGGGCGTACCATTTTTTAAAATGTCAAATGCGAACAAATAGCTAACAAAATGTGTTTATTTTATTTTCAATTTTTACAAAAACGGTTTTTTTTACAAAAGAACCTCCCCTGCCTTTATTAATTACAGGGCCGTCAAATTCTTTTTGGAGTATGTAGCAAACAATTTGGGACTAAAAAGCGTATTTATGTTTTTTAATCGGCGCTATGCACTTAGAGGAATTTTACAATAATTTATAAATTTTGTTTAAAAATTGTTAATGTTTGGAGAGCTAGAGGGGGTGCAGTCATAACTTTTGACCTAAATTTTCTTATTTCCATTTGCTTTATATTGTCTTGGTTTAAAAAAATTTGATAGTACCGGAGTAAATTTAAATTACATAAGCAAAAAAATAATACCACATTTTTTGAGAATATCCCAAGTAACAGTATTTTTTACATTTTTTTTTAATTCAGAGGCTTTTAACTCTTTAACGAAAACGCTATCAGAAGAATATAGCAAGTTATAATTCGATCATAAAAAGTACACCACGTTAAAAATACTAAGTTAAGGTCTGCCACAACTTAAAAGAAAAAATGTAAGCCAATCTTTTTTCAAATTAAAATAGATGACCTACACATGTAAGCATATTTTTTATAGATATTTTCAAGGTCTAATTGAATTTAAAAAAACTTAACATTTGAGTTAAAAAAAAATTTTTATGACACTTTAAAAAAATAATATACCTACCTGAGGTACCTCTGCTTGCGTCTGTAAAATATAATTAAGATATCTAAGTGGTTAATGAGACACTGAATTTTGTCTAAAATAGTTATTTTTCAATCAGTTGTGCATCGAGAGAAACTTAATTTTTTTGATGGGTGCTAGATTAATAGATTACATAATACAATTAAGCTAACTAAATACGAAAAGGAGTAATAGCTGGGGAGTTATTATGTACGGAACATTAATTACTTGGTCCACCCCAATTTCGAAAATGCTATTTTTGTTACGGCGAGACTTTAACTTTATGTTTTGCTTATAATTCGCCCATGCATTTGTAAAAAGGTTATATTGTAAGTTAAAGTATTCATATTTATATATGTATGTGCCTGAATATATGTATTTTCCACTTTCTACCTCATGTGAAGGTGGACCTGCAGCATTCAAAACTTGCAATAGTCTTTGCCATAACTCCCTGCATTTGCTTTTGGTATTAGAAACATTTATGTGTCCTTTTTCCAAATCTACATGCAATGTCATTAATTCCATTATTATTTCATATTTCCTTGGCTTTGTATAGAAACTCCTTTTAGGTTTTATTAATTAAATATTAAACGTATATATCTACATTTTCAAATGTGTATTCTTAACTTTTTTTATGTTTGTAAAAAAATTATAAAATTTCCGCAATCAAAATGGCAATCGAAAAATCTACATACCATAACATTTGGTATTTGCTTTCGCACAACATAATTGCAATTTCGAAAGGGATATTTTTGATTTCCGAACAGGATTAAAAAATTCCCTTAATTTACAAACGTTCGGAAATAAATTTTTACGAACTCGTTGATTTTCCGGTTCGAATAGAAATACATAATAGCCCCCCCTGTTTTGATTTTAAATTCCGATATTGGATGAAGTATGTTTTTAAATTATTTTTAAACAAAAGTTTGCAAATTCGATTAAGATTTACGTCGGTTCTATTTATCAGCAATTTAGAAGATATGTTAGGAATTAATATTTGGTTTCTACAAGAATAATAAGCGGAGCATTCGTTTAAATAGCGAGAAATGTTAAGTTTTGTGTTGCAGGTTGAAGTGTTGATGTGAAAGTGTGCTGCGACTTATTCTGAGCTTTCAAAATTTTAATTACATACACACATTAAAATATACAAAAAACTATTTACATAAAAAAAAATATTTACATAACTGTGTATATAACAATTGCCAGCAAAATCTAAAATTAGTAATTATTGCCCTGACTAACTTTAAGTAGACTGTTTTGATGGCTTCAGTTTAAAGTGTCCCAAGTTTATTGTGACATGTTCACCTACCAACATCTATTGCATTGTTTTTTATCTTAAATAATAATTTGTTAAAGTGTTAACAAATGTTTGCCACAAACATTACTTTACTTCAACACTAGCATCACCAGCAACCAAACCACCTGTACGAGTGTGTTTTTGTTTACCAAGCATTCAGTCAGTCAGTCAGTCACTTACATGTTGTGATTGTTACTCTACAATCACTATCAACATGCTAAGGTCTATGTTGTCTGTCTATCTAGTTTGCACATTAAAAAAAGATAGCGATGTACGACAGTTTAAATGCAACAACTACTGTTGGTTTCTGCATAAGTATATATAAACTTAGTCTGTATGTGTGTCTCAACCACTATGGTGCCTGGCAACAATCTGATGACTGTCTAGTTTTAAGACAAATATACCGATTTAATTGTTAGTTGGATACTGACATTTTAAGATTACAAGATCAAATATTCGTTAACAACTCTGCTCAACATAAAAGTAATTTGATCATATAATTATTAACTAAAGCAGGGACTGAAATAATTTTGTTGTAATTGTCATGACTTAATAGCTGTAGATAATATAAAAATATCTTATTTAACATTACAAATTTGGAAAAATAAAATAAAGAATGTATTAAGGCCAATGCCAGCTTCTTCTCTGTTAAAAAGCCTGGCACAGAATGGTCAATATATCAAATTATTTTTACTGCTTGTGTTTCTAATATAGTTTTTTATTGGACTTTTTAAGTAATTATATTTTAATTTATTTATCAAGCACAAGGTCTTAATCTTTATTTTTATTTTTTAAATATTTCGCTACTCCTTTGTTAAAACTTTTCTATTTCTGATAAGAAACGTAAAGAAAAACAATCGCCCATATTCATAGTTATAAACTAAAGTCAACATACAATTTCTAAACAAACATTGGAAAAAAGTAAACTTGTTGTTAGTTTGTTCACTTTGGTATAAAAATCGAATATAGAGTATTGTGTTTTTAAACCAAATAAAATAATTTTGGAAAAATGAGTTAAAAACAGCTTTAGGTAGTTTTAAATTTAGAGCTGACTTCCTCACCAAAAGTATACTTTAAATTGTCTATGAATGAATTAGAGTCTACTCTAAAGTAAAACCGACTTTAGTTCCCTTAAAGTATACTTTATTTTAACTATGAATGTGGGCCAATTCTTTTAATTTTTTATTAAATTAGGAGTTGAACGGAGGATTCTACAATTGATTGAAATTGAAATAATTTTTTAGAAATTAAAAGCCAAAAATAAATTCTAAAAACCATTATTTAAAATATACGCTGCATTGTTTTGAAAATGTGTTATGTTTCCCCACTGTGCAATGTTTAACTAAAAACAAAAATTACAACAAGTACACATAAGGATGATAAATTATTCGCTACTAAAACCAGACAAATCGCTTTCCATTTTCATTTTAAACGATTGGTAATCATAAATGTTAAAAAAAGTTAAACGTTTTAAAGAAGAACGAATTATAGATTTAAAGGTTTTAACACTTTAGTGCTACTATAAAAAGCTTAATGTGCTTTTTTGTAAATTCTGCCGCAATAATTGATATGCTGATCAAAAGCAAGTTTTCTTTAGAACAAAGCTGGGAACTATGCAGTACCCAATAATATTGCAGTAAAAATAAATGATATGTACTGCGATTTTTTTAATTACCATTTTTACTGATTACTGAATAGTTTTAAAGTTGTCGTTAAATTTTTACTGGTACTGCAATCAAATTTTCATTATCAGTAACCTTTTACTGATTAATGAAAAAAAGCAGTAATAAGTAAATTTTTACTGATTACTGAAATCAAAATTTCATTACCAGTAAAATCTTAACGACAGCTGCAACTTTTTTAAAAATAATTATTTCCTTTTTATTAATTATTTGAACTGTGAAATATTATAAATGAATAGAAATTATTTTGGCTTAAGTTCATTTATTTTTTAATTTCTAAAAATCTTTTTTTAGAAATAAAATTTATTTTTACAAATGTATGCGGATGTTTTCCAAAGAAAACACGAAAAATTAGACGCTAGCAGAATGAAATGCTGCACTTTCTGGACCGCTACGACCTTCATCAGCATTCTTCGCATCTATCTACCTTAGTTGTGTATTTTTATAAACATCATCTATTTTGTAAATAAGAATACGAGAATACTCATATACTCATATCAACATTAATTTGGTTAGACGAAATTTACACACAAACCAATGTATTTCTTTTTCTGTTCTCTCTGTATTTCGTCTTGTACATTTGTTTTTGCTACAGAGAGAACAGAGAAAGAAATACATTTGTAAAAATAAATTTTATTTCTAAAAAAAGATTTTTAGAAATTAAAAAATAATTATTTCCTTCAGATTTAGTAAGGCAATAAAAAGGATTTATTTGCACATACATATGTTATTATTTGCATTTTCAATGCAGTACACCAGTGATAGTTATTTCTTGCCATTTTAGAAATTTTGAACGCTAGCTAAGACATCGTTAGCAATTGAAAGAGCGTTTGGGAGAAACGGGGCCTAGGCAATCATCCACTGGAGCTAGACTCCAACAGTACTTCTCCTATAAGAGTTCGAAGTTTGGTGGTCGATTTTTGCTAAGAGTACTTAATTTGAGATACTTCAGAAGGTGCAGAAATTATCACTGGTTTTCATTTTCAACTTCCTTCGCACTATTCCTACGTGTTGGCAAGAATGTTGTGAACTTTAACACAGATGGCTACGAGTCTTGAGATGTGTGTATACTTCTAGGAGCTTTCTTTACTGTAGCCGTGCTTCGAAGTACTCGTTCCCAAGATAAAAGCAGCACTGAACTGCTGACGATTTTCTCGCACGTTAGCTGAGCAGTTCAACGTTAGCTTGCAGAGCTCAAGTAAATAAGAGAAACAACAGCGTGGATGAGCTTGCCAATATCTTACGTGTTCCACTGCCCTAAAAACCGTCGTTATTA
Organism: Gymnosoma rotundatum; assembly: GCA_916610165.2. NCBI lineage: Eukaryota > Metazoa > Arthropoda > Insecta > Diptera > Tachinidae > Gymnosoma > Gymnosoma rotundatum. The sequence continues at coordinate 120,697,637 of OU744337.1, read as the reverse complement.
CAATTTCCTCTTTCAGCACTACTGAAGTAGAGGCGAATAAACAGTTTTTGATATCAGAAGTGGTTTCAATTTAAAGAATACAGGATCTCGTAGATGTTACTGGCATGGAGCCAGAAGTATCGAGTGTAATTTTTGCAATTATAACCTCAAGAATATGCAAACGCTAAGGAATCAAACGATTTGAAAAGAAAACTTTAGCTAATAAATCATTTTAAAAAGTGCAATGCAATGTATCAGATTTTTTGGTTAAAATATTTTTGGCGGACATTGACGCGGAACACGTATCGCTTCCGTGAATTCTGCGAAAGGACTCAAGCACTCGCATTCCAAGCTAAAATTTAAACTAACGCTGTGGAACATGCATGAGCCATTGGACGGAGTCCACAAGGTTTCTAAATCAAAATTTGAGCAGTTTCTCATATATCGATTCATAATTAATAGAACAACTTATATAATCACTCAGTTAAAAAAATATAAAAAATTGTAAATGGCCTTGTTTGAGCTACGAAAAGTGAGTATCTTTTGTACAAAGCAAAGACTTTAAGCAAGATAATGCCATATTGAAAGTAAAATATTAAAACAGAAAAGGAGGGAGAAAAGAAGGATTAGAGACTATTTTCATGGCTATTTAATATTTATTTTTTTTTACCGGCTACAGGAGGGAGATATGGAGAAAAACAATGCAAATTTAATGAAATTTTAAACACAGATATATTTTAAATTAGAAGTAAAAAGAGGATTATTTTACTACGAGTAAAGGCGTAGAAAATTAAATTAGGATAGGTTAACTATTAACCAGAGGGGTGAAAAGGTAGAAAACTGGCATTATTATATGGACTAATAGATTTCAGTGAACATTAAAGAATAAATATGCACAAACTTATGTAGCTGGCACACTTTCATTGTTTCGTAAGTCGTTAATAAGCAAAAATCGGCAAAAGAGTATTTATAAACGCTTAATAGCCTACTAAACTTATTTATTATAAACCTTTAAACCAAAAACTAAATGAATTTTATTATCAAGATATTTTGATTTAACACAAAAGGTTGTCCTGGGATAGAAAAAGTTATTTTAAAAAGAAAATGTGAAAATGACAAAATCGTCGGTAGCCTGTATTTTCAAGGTTTACTTATCCCCAAAATGTTTATAATTATTTTGTTCGATTTTGTGAAAATTGTTAAGCAACATTGATTATTTCAGGTAGGAAATTTGACATTAAAAATGTGGTGTCTATATCGCGATTTAGAAGAATTTAACGTTTTATTGTTTTTACGTATACTACATTGTTTCAAAAATGTAAGCAAACGACATATGATCAGCTGCTGTTTGAAAAATTTCGCATGGAATAATGCCTACTTGCTTTATTTCACAGCTTTGAAACATTTCATATGTTTTTCCACAGTAAAAACAGAGTACTACCTCTGCAAAATTTTTTTTTTTACTTTTTCATACAAATTTTATATGTATGTTGTTTGCCAGCATTCCGGATGAAAAACTGAACAGAGTACCAGCATTACATTAAAAATGATAAAGTAGCCCTTAAATCTAGTTTTTGATAGTACTCCGGAATACATATATATATATTCCTATGTACATTCTAATGTATAAAAAAATGTTTAAAGTCCTCGCTACTTAAATAGTTATCATTTTATAGGTAAAAATAGGAATTTTTCTATAAATTGCACTTCCTTAAATTAAAAAAAAAGAAAACTATTTGAAGTGGATCCTCTGAGTTGATAATTCTAAAAAGGATTTCATTAGAGCTTAGGAAGAAAAGAAGATAATAAAATGGCTTTTCCGAAGACAATAAAAACTTATATATATATTTATATAAGACTGATCTGCTAGAAATAGTTTAATTTTTTTCAAATGCCCGTGAACGTTATACAAACAAGTCAATCTAAGAACCTGGTTGGTGAGAATTGTTGAAAAAGGCCATATAAAAAAATTACTGTTAAATAAATAGAAATAAAGTTGCTGAAGGTACTCTGTTCAATTGTGAAATATTCAGAAAATGTTTCTCGCAGCATGTTTATCCAACTAAAAAATGTTCTTGGAAACATTTTTTTTTTCAACTACGTAATAACAGAAGCAGCCCTTTTTTCGTACAGTATTTTTTGAAAACAATAATTTCAGACCGATTGTTTTGATTTTTTTTGTGTTAAAAAATTTATAAAAAAAAGAAAAAGTGGACATTTAAAAAGAGAAAAAGACAAAAATTCATTTATTGACGCAGAAGAGCGTTTGCTAATTACTGCAATTTTTAAACAAAAACATATATGTATGTACATATGTATGTATGGGATATATTCCATAAGTTTGGATGAGGTGAATGAGTATTTATTTCTCTTAAGCTTCAGTAAATTTTAGATTTTTTCAGACAATGTGGAATTCTTGAAGGTGATAAAAACGATAATGATTTTCAATAGCTTATTGTCAATTTTTTCAAACGAAATAATGCATGTTGCTCAACATTTTTCGCAAAATTGAACAGAGTACTAAGCTTAAGTAAAAAACAATCGGATTCGTTGCAGAAAATGTCAAACATCATATAAAAAAATTTGACACTGATTTTTTATGTATGGAGTTTGGCATTTTCTTCAAAGACAGCAAAGAATAAATTTGCCTTTGCCACCATCTGGTACATGATTTCGCTATGATACGAACCATGGCGAAAATATACAGGTGGTCTCGATGGCGAATTTATCACTTTTGCCGCAAACGCTAAATGTCAAACTCCATACATAAAAAATGTGTATATATTTTTTTTATATGGTGTTTGACATTTCACGTTTGCGGCGAAAATTATGAATTCGCCATTGCGACCACCTAGTATATTTTCGCCATGATACGAACATTACTTCATGCTGATGCTTTCATCTGGTTATCAATTCGCCTTGCAAATGAGCTTTGAAAAATATGTTTTCTGTATTCGAATAAAAAAACATCGTTTTATTACTATATTCCATGTTCCAATGCAAATAAACGCTAAATGTCAAACACCATGTAAAAAAATGCTACATTATTTTTATATATGGAGTTTAACATTTAGTGTTTCGGCGAAAATTAATGAATTTGGCATCGAGACATACACAAAAGAGTTCAAAAGAATAATTGCTAATATTTTAGATAAAATTGTATAAAATAATGATTATTTAAAAAAGCATTTGCCGAGTTTGTTTTTTTACCATATGAATACTTAGTTATTGTATATAAAATATAGTTGTTTGGCAGACATTTAGCCGGCTAGTTCTCTAGTCATTCATATGTCTAAGTTTTTTGTAAAATCAGTTTTTAAATAAAAAACAGAGTGTATTTTGATGTTAAGAGTATTGGCGAACTAACTATTGATGTGTCTACTACATGTCCATTCATTTAGCTGTCTTATATCGTCTGTATTGGCTGTTTATTTTTTGTAATCTTTGAGTGATTGACCATCAAAATAGATATTGTTGTGTGAGGCTCTCAGTTGGTGTTGTCTAAAATAACCATTTGTTTTCTTTTAAACATTTCTTTATATTTATTTTTGCTATTTTTGCAATTTTTGCGCTAAGCTTCTAAAGAAACAAGACAAGAAAATTTATTCAATAATATTTTGATTCATGGTCTTGTTGAGCTGAGAAATATCTAGTTGTTGTAGTTTGTAAGCAATACGAAAATTTTACGGCTCTTGTTGTTTGTGGCACATGTTTTTTATTTATTTATTTTTTTAAACATTTTTTCGTATAAACTTGATAAGTTCAAGTTTTAGGTCTTCTACCTCGTCAGCTTGTTTGAGATATTTTTATTTTTTCTTTTGTAATACTTCTTGTCGTAGACCAACTAGACTATTTTATAGACAATTTAAAATATTGTTTTACAAATGCCATAGATGATGAGAGTTTTCAAATATTCATTAATTAATATGCAACCGTAATCGTTTTTGATTATGTTGGCTTGAGGTATCTCTAGTTTATAAGTGATTGCCATATTAAAATATAAAAATACTTCATATAGAGTATTTTAAGTTTAAATTCGAGTTATTCAAGTTAATCACTTAACTTTATAATAAAAGAAAAATAAAATTTTTAATGTGGGCTCATTTTAACTGGATACAATTCATCCAGAGATTGGACAACTTTTTTAAGACCTCGGAAAAGTAGGATTTGTGATGACAACAACTCTTTTGCGCATAATAAGTAATATGTCACTTACAGCTTAATCATAGATTTTGTCTATGATTTCCGAAGTTACTACCTCAATTCGCTGTGTACCATTGTTTTTCTTACAACAAGATTAGCCATTACTGCATTAAAAATAAATTTGGAACCAAAAAGATGCATCAGAAAGTCACTGCTCATTGTGGAGATTGTTCGCTCTTGTAAGAATTGGTTTCAATACAACAGGTATTGTAACTTGGATTTTAAAGACGGGAAACGTTCCGGAAGCAAATATAATAATAAAAGGCATAAATTGATAAAAAACGAAAACAACAAACAGGGTTATTTCTTTTCGTTTGAAAGAGTTGACACTTATTCTAAGCCCGAAAGAAGTGAAGTGCCGCAAATGCTGCTTTTCGTTTACAAAAATGCTGACTCCGTTAATTTTTCTTGTATTTGTGTTTGCATTAGTCCGGTCCTATTTGGAGGATTGTAAATTGCTTACGTCTAAACAAACAAACTATATGAGCTATATTGACATCTAGACTGCTGCACTCATTAACATGTCTTTTGCTAGAATTAAAAATTAAATTTTTTGTGTGTAAATGTTTTTGACGGTGGTTACATCAGGAAGGTTTACTACTTTTTTTATTTTGATTGTATAAAAGAGAATGGGTCTTATATTGATAAATGTTTTATTTATTGTTGGCAATTATATATGGAATAGAATATCAGATAATTGCCTGCCTCTGTTAGCCTCACAAATGCCAGCCCTTTTGACCACATTTTTTTATGACATTCTCGGTATTTCATTTATTTCATCACGAATATCTTGTTTGAAATGCTTAAGCGTTTCTGGTTTGTTTGCATAAACCTTGCTTTTCAGATATTCCCACAAAAAGTAGTCCGGAGCAGTCAAATTAGGCGACCGTGGAGGCCACTCAACATAACAATTTCTTGAAATAACTTGTTGTGGAAAGAGGTCTCGAATCAATTCCACTGTAATCCTGGCTGTATGCGATGTGCAACTGTCAAAGCATGCAGTTTTGGCGTTAAAAAGTTTTCATTCATATCACAATATGGCTGCCCATTCACAGTTACCGTTACTTATTTTCAAAGAATTAAGGTCTAATTATTCCTCCTGACCCAAGTGCCCACCAGACTGCCACTTTTAATGGATGTAAAGTTGACTGATGAATAATTTAAGGGTTTTCCATTGCCTAGAATTGACTATTGTGTTTATTTACATATGCTTCAAAAGAAAATGTCCCTCGTCACTAATTATGATTTTTTCATAGAAATCGCTGTTGTTATGGGCGAGCTGTAATATCCTATTAGCATATGTACGACGGCGTAAATGGTCTTGTGGATGAAGCTCTTGAGTCAACTTAATCTTAAATGGAAACAAATACAAATCCTTGGGTAAAATTGTAGCCAAAGTTGTCCTTTTCAAATCAAATTCCTGAGGTAGGCATCGAATAGAGGTTGATGGGTTGTTTTGAACATTTTATTGAACAGCAGTATTGTTTTCAACCGATCTTGCAGTACGTTGTGGTCCATGCTTGGGCTATCACCTACAGACTCTTTTTCTTTGAAATTATTCACTGCACGATAAATAGTGCGTTTTGTTTTCACGTTGCTTCTCCCTCAAATTTCACGTAACTTTCTCATCTTCACAGTAACGATTTAAACACGAATATTTTTCCACGACTGCCAAATATGAACTGTCATGACTATTGTTTACCAAAATAGCGGCAAAACATAGTAGTCTACCTTCCCGGCGGACACCCGTGTTATTGAAGCTTAAAATTCTTTTTGCGTCTTGACTTTTATTTTTTATTATTTGTTGTTGCAAATTTTAATTGTCTGCTTATAACGGTTCAAAAGATAATCTCATGCCTTTTATGGAGACATCCTAAGGCTTTTAACTTAATTATTTGTACTTTTTGTTATAGCGGATGCTTTCGCGTGTAACGGTTTAAAGAAATTCACACTCTATGTAATAACTGCCTATTGTGTCACATCTCACATCACATCTCATTGACAACATCTTTTATTTTTAACTTGATCATAAACCTTCTGTAAAAAGCGTCTAGCTATTACAGTCCAAGAGAAGGACAGATATTATAGCCATATTGATAGGGCTACATTTTTACTCTTTGGGCACGGAATCCTAAAAACGATCATTATCACAAAGATATTGTCTTTAAAGTGCATGTATGGTATTTTGAGATCAAAATTTGTTGGAATTGTTAATATACATTGTGAGTACATATTTTTTATGTACTAAAGGTTAATTCGTTTCGAAACAAATGTGACTTTTAAAAATGTAAAGTATTTACAAAAGTGATATGTCAGCTTTAACCTCTCAAGCTTGTAACTATCTAATTTTATGAACAAACTGATAGATAGCTATTTTAATATTCCAAAAAAATTTATAACTTTGTTTCAAACACTTTGATGTTTACAAGATAAATAAATATTTCTCAGCAGTTATTTTGTGTTTGACAAAACTCTGCAACGCATTATAGTTTCAAGAAAATAAAAAATGTGTATCCTCCTGAGAATTGCAAATTAACTCAAACAAAAATGTTTGTGAAATGACAATCTAACAAGACAGGTCGGCACAGTAGTAAGCATTTTTTTATTGCTGTCTATTTGCAGCATGTTAACATTTAACAAAACTTGATGGCCATAGAAATTGAGATTATACGTGTGTTAAGCATAAAAAAAATAAATAAATAAAAGCAAAATGATAAAAACGTAGATGAGCTTGATGATGGAGACGATGATGAAGTGGACGAAGTGATGGTAATAATGCAACACCGTGTGTCACTGATGACAGTTATGATTGTGGCAATAAGATTGTTTTTTGAAAATTGTTTAAAAAACAACAACAAAGTATTGTGTATTAAACATTATTTTTTTATTTGTTGTTTTGTCATGAGCGACATTTAGAGAAAAGTGTTCAAATTAAAGAAAACCACACACATTCAAACAATTTTTATTGTATTTTTTCACAACAAATAGAAAATTTGTTGAAAAAAAAATGACAAAGCAAATAAAACATATGAAATCCTTGCATAATTGCAGAAACTCTAAAACTACTTTCTACTGCTTTTGATTTTAAAAACAAAACTATTTCTCTAATAGGATTCGATTTGATTGCGCTAAAATTGTATGACTGTTTTAAAAACAAAATTTTAATTTCATTTTAAATCATTATAAACTTGAAAACAATTTGCAATTATCATTAATATTTAATCACAATTATGATGATAAAAAGAGCAATTTAAGTTTAAAAAATGTATTTTAAATAATAAATTATATTTTGAAATTGTAATTTGTTGATTCCTTATTTCGTTTCTTCATGTATAGTACTGCTCTTTGTTAATTATTAACTGACCAATAATTTGCTTGTAAAATATGATCACAAAAACAATATTATGTTCTCTTTAAGATTATATTGTTATGTCAAATAAATTATAGTCACTTTAGGCAATTAACTATTTAGCAGTTCAGAAACATACCAAATGATGTAAGTCTGGGTTGAAAAGCTTTTTATTTGCCAAGATTTTAATTATAACAAGACTATGGTATATTTTGTTTAAAAAAAAAACTTTATATAATAAATTGCATTGGCCTAACTATAGGTCCTTTCTAAGCACTGTATAATATATTATAGCCTTTCTTTGCTATGAGGATCTTCTCCGAACACGTGAGAAATCTATTAGTACCACTGTTGCAGATTTTAGCCCCTCAAATTGCCAAATTCAAATTTGAAGATTTTTGGCCTAAAATCGAAGATTTTTTAAAACATCCTCATACATTCTAAAAAAAGATTTAAAAAAAATTAACTTAAACTAAACTAAAATCAATTTCAATTTATTTATAATATCCACAGTTCAACTCCTAATTATCAAAAAAAAATTTGTTTAACCTTTCAAATAAAAAATCTTTATTCATGACAGTTCGGGTCTTCTTACATAGATTTTTAAATCTGTTTTCGGTTTGGTAAAAGTATACCAATATGAAGCTTTTAGCTTGCACAAATTAATTGTTAAATATTTTATCGACAAGTACGTCGACTATAAAGAGTTGGATTTGCAACAGATGGAGCTGCTGTCATGACAGGCAAAAACATTTCCGTTGCCCAAATTTTAAAAAGTCAAATATCAGATTTATTTATTACAAAATTCATAAATATACCACTCACTGGAATTATGTTCGTAGTATGCATAACTCAAATTTCTATCTGCTGTGAAGACGCTTTAGCTATATAATTATTTGTCGAACAGTCCACAACAACATACTAAATTTTATAAAATACAAATTATATTAGATATTAAACTCAAAAAGATGCCTTGGCTTTCACTAGAGTCGGTTGTAAGTCGCTTATTAAAATTATGTGAGTGGTTAAAAATTTATTTCTTATTTTCTCTCAACTAAACTCATATTAAATACTTCTAAAGTACATTCATGGTTTTATTAATAATTTTAATAAAATGTTTCAAAGTGAAAAGACAGAGTCTCAAGAGTTTAGAGAATTAAAATTATTGAATTGTAAAGATATACTAAATAAAGGATAACGCATTTGAAGATTTATTGAAGATTTTTAAAATAAAGTGCAGATTTTGCAGATTTTTTCCTGAAATATTGTTGGATTTCGCAGATTTTAGACATGAAAATTCTGGCAACACTGATTAGTACCCAGTTTGGTTTTTATATGCTAGAAGATATCTATATTTCAAATATCTTTAGGATGTGATTTTTTAAGATCGGTTAAGGTACATTATATTGCGCATTTGTCCTCTACCCCACTTCCCTCTCCTATTCCTTAATTTAAATAAACATATAATATTATACCCTCTATATAAATATCTAACAATGTTAAAAATTTTAGTGTAATCGGTATGGACGTAAATGCCCGTTTTTCTCCTTTGTCTCCCATCTATGTCCAAGGTCTGAAAAATAGATGAGGACCTATCTATGTTTCCAATTTTATGTAAATTGATTAGCCGAGACTTTGTTAAAATTGATTCGGACGCATAAAAATGCCTGCTTCCCCTTTCTCTCCCCTTCCTTCGCCTGGCGCGAAGCTTCCTAATTAAAGAGGTGATGTAACACTGAATTAAGGCAGCTTCAGTTCGAATCTTCAAATTTTTTAGAGTTTTGTGTATCAACGTTACTCTTGTTTAATTTGTACTTAACTATATTATAATTTTGATTTAAGTTATTTTGCGACCATAACAGTTATTTAATTTTGTTTAATTCCGTGTGTTTGTGTGTGATCATCTAAACTTATGCCATTCGATTAGTCATACCTGTAACATCTTGTTGTTTATGATTTTGCGAGTCATTACTCTTAACTTCTTGTTGCAGTTGTAATGTCGGTTTCAAATGCAGTTGTTGTGATTGTTGTTGGGGCTGTGCGGCTTCTGCATAATGTATCCATGTCTTGCTGCTATCTAATGCAGTCGCTATAAGACATAAAAGCCAAAACAATTGTATCGTAACAAAATTCAATTTGTTGCGATCGGTAATCATAGCTGTCAGGGGATCTGTAAATATACAAATTGACAATATTGTTACTATAAAAATATTATTTTTTCTCAATGTAATGTTTTTATTATCCAAATAAAAAACGTTTACAGTTTTTTTTTTTAATTATTTTGTAGGGATTCACTTAATTCGTGCTAATAACTCAAATCTAAGTTTCTAGTAAATTTTCTGAAATTGGTTACTTGTGATAAAGCGGTTAAAAAGGTTAAGTAAAAGATGCTTTATGTTAAAAAATTTAAATGGCCAAATGGGAAATCTGAATAAAGCAGTTAATAAACAGCAATATCAAAGACCTTATTTTGCTCACTTTTTTTCATAAGTTTATATAAGTCTTTAATTCATATACCCGAAATATCAGAACGGTTAGAGAAATCAAAAATTTTTGACTGTAATAAATATAGAAGGGCATGCATAACACACTATATATTAAAAAGATTATTTAGGTAAAACTGAAGATAAAATAGCGAATCTAGAATTATCAAAATTAGTTTGTAAAATTTCTTGTAGCAGAAACGGTAATGAGATTTGTAATAAGGTATATATAGGAACAACGAAAAATAGACTAAAAACTAGAATTGTTGGTCATAATTCTGATCAAAGATATAAAAATATAAATTCACAAAAAACTGCATTATCATCTCATTGTGCTGGATTAAATCACTATTCTAGTTTTGAAAATGTTACAAATAATTAATACACCAATAAAATAAATAAAATATAAAAAGAAAACAATTTAAGTGTAACGAATAATCAATACGTTGACAAAAAAAAATGGTACAGGGAACCATTATTCGCATTGTACGAAAACTTTAATAGATTTATGGCCGGTACAGTGTGAAGAATTCACACAGGACTATATTTTAATATAGAAGATTACTAAATTAAAGATTAGCAAATTAATTACTTTGGTCATTTTTAAATAAAAGAGAGAATGCTCCTGGGATAAACAGATCAAGCAAAGAGGAAATTGATTCCAAAAATTGTTCGCCTAATAAAAGTTAATCAATAAAGTTGCTTCTATAAAATCTCAAATGTTTAGGTTTAATAATGTGAAGTTGTATTCAGTTGACATAAGACCATATATAAAAATTTTCTATATCGTGTTTCTTTATTCGTTCTTCCGTGGTAATTGTAAAAAATTTTTACATGAAAATAAAGAATGGTATTAAAACATTAATAAACAGGAAAATGTGGTTCCTTTCGATAACTTCCAAAAGCCCTTAAAAGGTTTGGATAGGGGCTTTTGCAAAAAACCTTTTAATTTCTATAATTTCATGCCAGACATTAATTTACTGCGAAAAGAAAAAATGATTGAGCTGCATTCACATACAGATTCAGACTAAAGAAAAACAGTATAGATTCAAAGAGCCTATTACCTCCCATAATATAATTATAGTATATCCGAAGTATAATGTACAGGCTTTAAACTTAATAAATTGATCAGTCTTAATAAACTGGATCTAAAAGATTTTAATAATCATTCCTGCAGTTTTTGATGCCACAAGCTAACGTCGATTACAATAAGCGTCTTATTTGTAATTTTCTTAAGATTCAAATTTGGAAAAATGTATGCTGTGGACAATGTTAAATACTTTCCATTTAGAAAAATAAAATGTACTGACAACTGTTTTAGTACCATTATGCCGGTAAAATGTGGCGCTTTCATATTTGTATCTCTATTTTCTCTACTATATGACTTATTTTTACGAAAAATATTCTATATTTGAACCGAGATTATAAGAGACCTCTTCACAAAATTTTATTCAAATTTATCCAGCAGTTTTTACGTGAAGCGAACACAGACAGACAAACATAGGTGTTTTGTATTTCATACCGATTACTATCTACACCAACATCAAAATTTTCAAAAAATATTTCATGTACCGAAATGACCCCGTTACAATTTTAAAATATGTGTAGACACTCTGTTTCTGTGTTACAAGCGATTAGCTCTTTTGAAAGATTTGCATAGAAATAATTTAAGAGCTGAGTGCTTTTAATAAAAAATTTTTAGGCACAGAACATAAATAATCAAATTTTAATATCCCAAAACTAAAAATTGTCATTAAAAAAAAATTAAAGCAAAATGTTTAAGGAAAGTATGTGTAATATTTAAAGTATTTAAAAATTACTAAATGTCTACGATTTTGTGCAAGATTTTTTGTATCAGCTTTTGAGTTGTAGAGTTGGTTTATTAATTACATATTGCAACAACTAAAATTGCAAATGAAAGTTGACATTATCCATAACAAATCCTTGAAGGGTTTTTTTTTTGTGCTGGATTTGAAACGCAGTCTCACTAGGAATAATCATTAAAATTATGATAAAATAATGCATTTTTATAATCCTGGAAAGTTGTGATGTTTTATTGTTTTTGGGGTCAAGAAATACATATTTGATATTTAATTATACTGATGTCTAACGTCGCTGGCGCTTTCATACAAATAATTGTAAAATTTGTTCGCAATATATTTGCCGTATTCACAAGCTCTGCTAAGGTGTAGGTAGTATTGCATACTACCTTTTGTTTACTTCTTTGTGAACAACCATTGTACCAGTGTGCCATTGTACATTGTACTTCATACGTCAAAAAGTAAATAAGAAGAAGAAAATGGGAGAAAACAGAAAAAAGTAAATTAATAAATTTTTTGTGTGAGGATGAATTATACATTTAGGGCTACCAAAATCATCATTATGGCATAATCGGGTTTTAAGATATTTTGATGAAAACAGATTTCTTCATATGATACGACTACACTACGGAATTTGCCTATATATTCAACCTTATAAAAAATTACGATGTTTTTCACACAATTGGCGAAAGGCTCCAACTACGCATTGACTTGCAGCTTAAAATTGTGCTTTAGTGCTTGGGATCTTCAGGAAATTGTGCTTGCGTTCGTAAGGTAGCATCTCTTTTTGGTATAGGTGATGGCGGTACCATACAAAATATAAGAAATCGAGTCATTAAAGCAATACTAAATCTTAAAGAACAGTTTTTATATTGGCAACTTTCAACTTTCAACTTCAACTTTCTAATAAATCAGTCAAATCAATAAACTAAATAAATAAAACTAATAAAAATATCTTTTAATTCAATTTAATTTAATATAATTCACACATGAACACTGAAATAATAATTCATTTAAACGTAAAACATTTAAACAAATACAATCGCATGTTTGCATGAAAATTACCAACAACACAGCTAGCACCGTTGTATTTTGTTAGCACTTAACACGTACTAGGGGGCTTGTGAATAGGGCAATTGTAAAGTGTAATTACTCGGACCATCCTACAATTACTTCAACTCACATAATATATAATTGAGGTCAAAAACTACATATTATTAGTACAAGCTGTAATAAAGGCTTACCCCGGAGAAAAATTTTAACGTTTATTAACTCTACTCGTTTCAACATATACCAAAAAAATTTATGTAATGTTAATATTTTGTGAGGAAAAATAATTTTAGCTCCCTTAGGGTTTTTCTTAAGCAATATACTATTAACTTACTTAATATCTTCCCACTATTATTTTATCGTTCTCAGACAAATTTTAATTGACAATTTTCCTTGAATTTATCGCTTTAAAATAAAATTAAAACACAATAAATTTGGTGAGAAAATTTATGATTTTGTCCTGAGCACAGCATAAATTTAAATTAACTGTCAACAGCCAACGAAAGTAAAAGACTTTTTTTTTAACAAACAGCATAAATCAAGCCAAATTTAACATCCACTAAAATTTCAAAATTTTGAAAAGAAAGAATCTCATGTTGGAGTTAAAAAAGAAAAAAACTTTACACCAAAAGCGCCGCTCTTTTATTAATAACGAAAACTTCATTCAAACCCAAAAAAAAGGAAATTTCACTTTCGTTTAAAACAAACTAAAAAGGGAAAAAGTATAAAATAAAAAATATTGCAGGAAACCCCTCTGAGTTAAACAGAAAGAAAAAAACGAAGATTCAACAACAGAGCTATGAGAAAAAAATTACCTTCCCTAAGGATATGTTAACAATGTTTTATGCACGAAAGATAAAAATAAAAAATAAACAGAACACCAATTTCTTCTCCCAACAATTGTCAAATTTGAAAAAAAGCCCACCCATACAAATTGGTACATTTAGCTTTGCATCTTCTTTTTGTACTTTTTCTTCTCATTTTAAACAACAATTTAATGATATTGTCTTCTCAATTAGCTTTCTTCTTCCATTGGTGGCGGTACCTTTAACACACTCACAGCACCACCAACAAAAAACAATAATTGCAAATGTACGCATATTCTGTTATACGAGTGTATGCAACATGTTGCAACTTTTTTTTTTTCTTGTCCAAGACTGTGGTCGCCTACGAAACATACATGACCACACAGTGCAAATTGCATATAAACGCCTCAATGATTTTATAAATGATACGTGCGATTTATATAATTTTTTTTCTGTTTTTAATTTTATTTTCGTGGTTTGACTCAATATGTGTGCGAGTTAAGGACTTTGCTTACACCGCCACAAACCATCTTTTCTTTGCAACAAAATTCGTTCTTCATTTTTTTCTTTCTTTACTTTTTGGATGTTTATAATTATTTATGGTTTAACTTGTCTGTATATTTGATTTTGATTTCGACGGCATAACAAAAAACATAAGAAATATAAACATTTCTTTTCTGTTGACTCGCTCTGTTGTATGATTAACTATGATAATGTAATAAATTTTTAATGAAGTTGTCATGACTGGTTGGTTGGTTGGTCCTGTCATGTTACTTAGGTCAAGAAAAAATAAAAACGTAAAAGATTTAAGCAAAAGAAAAAGGCGATCTAAAATGTATTTGTTTAATATAATTTACAAAAAGTGAAACACATATCAGAATTAAAATGCTTTTCGAGATCAAACTATTCATTTAAATTTTTGAAAAGCTGATATATGACTTTTCCATATTATTAGAATAAAGTATATTTTTACACTTATGTTAATAATATCATGCATAATGTATAATGTAAAACTGGTTACAGAAATGATAATTACGAAGATCACCTTATATTATTATACATTCAAAAGTTTATATGATTAAAGAATTTACGGTTGCAAGCCAGCTTAGGGTTGACATCTTCATTATTTCTTAAATCGATCGGAACTGCTTATTGGTATCATACCTGGAAGGTTTTTCGGTTTTACTGTAGAACATTAGCTTTTTAACAAACAAGGAAGTTGAGTCGTGTATAAATTATAAACTCCATAAGAAAGAAAAAATCTAATTATTAAATTGCAAGTGCCCGTTCATAAAGCAAAAATAAAATAAACAAAAACTGCCGAAAAAAAGTCAGCCGTATACAGTGGATAAAGAAAAGTAAAATCAAAGTTGATTATTGTTGTTTTTGCTTTTGCTTTAACTTTGATTTTTGTCTTTACTTTATTGTTTAGACAAAAATCTTTAGTTCATTTAAAATATTTGTGAGAAACTTTCTGACGAGTTGTACTAAGTTTGTGGATTTTTTAGTTGGCTGTTCATCCTATAATTACGAGAGGTGATCAGATAAATACATCAACTTAATTCAAAAGCCACAGGGTGATATATATACATATATATTATAGTATTTTTTCTTGAAATTCTTCAAGCCTTTGGTGCAATATGTACTTTGTTATTCTGATAACAGCCTCTTGAATATGTAATCGAACTCATTCAAAGTGGTTGCCTTGTTGTCGTAGACAGAGGCTTAATGTAGCCACAGAACACAGAAAATAGTCAAGAAAAGTTAATTAGGTAGTAAGTAAATAATAGTATACATATATATTTCTACACATAAGAAAATTTCTCTGTTCAATTTTTAAGCAAATTTACCTATTTCGCCTAAAAATATGACAATTAGAAAGTGATGCCAACACAACGTTTTGAAAAGTAATGTGTCGCTTTTATTGCATTTAAGTATGCAACATTATTTCGCAGTTAAAAAATTGTTAACAGAAACATGTAGCTTTTGAGTAACATGCAGCTAACAACATTTCACGACTTCTCACAACATGAATAAAGCATAGCAACGCTAATTTTAAATTTTTTCAGACAAATTTTTTATATGGGCTTTTAAAACGAAATATTGAATAGAATACCATGCTATTCTTTCAAAATATGAAAGGAATTTACTCTTTAAAAACTAGCCAGACACTGCAAAAAAAGAAATTAAGATGTCCAAAGACTAGTTTAAAATATATATTTGCTTTGTAAAACATTAAAAAGGCAACAACCGTAAAGCTTAATTTACAGCATCAAAAAATAAGAAATTCATGTAACAACAAAAACTAATATAGCCTGGCACTCTGTTCAACTGCTAATTTCTCATTTATATCAATCAATTCTCTATTTTATTTTATCACCTACACTAAACATGAAACATTAAATTTCGTCATAATATTTATGTGCTGTTTCTGTATTACGGGCGATCAACTCGTCTGAAAAATTCATATGAAAATAACTCAAAAAATTGAGTACTTTTGATATAAATTTTTCAGACGAGTTGATCGCCCGTAATACAGAAACAGCACATTAATCTATATTAATCGTTTCCTAATTAAATAATAATAAAATAATATTGGGCGAGTATAAAACGCTCGTCTGCGTCATTAAAATAGTTTTGTCTTTTTCTCTTTTTAAATGTACACCATTTTCATTTTTTTTTTTTAAATTTTTTTTAACACCAAAAAAAAAACGGTCTGACAAAATTGTTTTTAAAAATTCCGTACGAAAAAAGGGCTGCTTATGTTATTTCGTAGTTGAAAAAAAAAATGTTGCCAAAAACATTTTTTAGTTGAAAACATGCTACGAGAAACATTTCGCGACTTTTTCACAAATAAAGAGAGTACTATTACGGCAACATTATTATTATTTATTTCGATGTAATTTTCTTTATATGGACTTTGTACAACATTTCGTACGAAATTATGAACTGAGTACACCAATACCCCGATTTGCGTCGCTTCAGTTTGCGTCGCTTCGAAGTTGCGTCTTTTTTAAGTTTCTGGAATTTCAATGCTGCGTTATTTTTGTTTTAGTTTGCGTCGCATGGCTTCGAAGTTGCATCGTAAATGCTTTGATTTGCGTCGTTGATATGAAAATGTTTTTACAAAGCTAAAGCAGAAAAAGGGGATTTCTCGTTTAGTAGAAAGCAAATTTGCAGGTGTGCGTTGTTTACATGTTAAGCGTAGTTATAAGTTTCGAATTACATATATGTCGTGGAGTAAAGTTCAGTCTGAAAGTTAAAAAAATCAGCCAAAAAAGAAAGCAAATACCTTTAGACTAGCCCCTTCTACAATTAAATCCATTGTTATATTTTTATTTCAATAAAATCTGTTATTCAAAAAAAATATTTTGATTTAAAAACCCTTTTTCTAAGCTAAAATGTTTAAATCCTGTAGTGACTAAACGAAAATCAAATACATACGTAAACAATTGAAAATTCTGCTTCAGTTTGCGTCGTTTCGGTTTGCGTCTCACTTTTTCAGTCCCAATTAACGACGCAAACCGGGGTATTGGTGTACTATTCTTAAAGCCTAGTACTCTGTTCCATTTCGAGAAAAAAGTTGAGCAACATTCATTTTTTCGTTTGAAAAATTTGATAAATAGCTACTAGTGCCAACACAGCGTTTTAGAATATGATTATCGTTTTTATTGGCTTCAAGAACACCACATTGGAAAAAAAAATTTAATTTACTGAAGCCGAAGAGAAATGCTCATCCAAACTTATGAGCAAATGCCTTTCTGCGTCATTATATACAAGAATTTGTTTTAAGAGAGGAGGGGGTAGCTCGTACCTTAAACAAAATGAAATTTAATTTTAAAGTGTCAGTTTGCTTTGTTAGCAAAAACTTATTAATTATCCATTAATTTTTTTACAATTAAAAAGGCCTTTTTTTAGAAAGATTTTTTTAACATAATATTTGCTAAAAAAAACTTACAATTTTTTAGGGTTTGGCCACATATAAAAAAAATTGAACGAAAACTTTATAGTTTAATCTTTTAATGACCCATTAAACATGTTTTGTAACTTAAATCTTTATATATTTTCACTTTTGTTTAGAGATTCTAAATAGTTTTAAAAGGAAAAACATTTTAAGCTTTTCCAAAAACAAAAGCAAAAAAAATTAATGAATAAATCGAAATTACCACAAGTATTTTATTTGTTAGCTTGAAGACATGTACTAATTGTAGTGACAAGTGCTTGTGCTATCAGTGTTACGACTGTGGCAATCGTCGTTATGTTAATAGCATTTCTTCTTTCAATCAGTCATAGTCATACGTTTGTTGTTGTTTTTCTACTTTTATTATTAAATAAAAAGTAAAAAATAAAAGTAGAGAAATAGACAAGAAAACAAACAAACTGCAATATTATTGAACATTTGCAACAAACCAAAACTTTATTTGCTGTAAACATTCATAAATTTTAAATGTTTAAAAAACGATATTACAAAAACAACATTCTTCCCCAATATACGAAGGTGATTTTATTAAGGCTTTTAAACAAAACTGTTATTGTGTTTGTTAAATTCTAACAGCATTTTAAATTATCTGTTAAGAGAAGAGATAACAATTAAGGGATATACATATTTTATAAAGATTTTTATAAATTAAAGTTTTATTTTTCACCTTAAGGAGGTGGTTTAAGGCCTAAGGAAGAACATTAAGAAAAGATTGACAAAATGATGACTTATTCTAAAATGAAGTTTTAAATCTGTGGGCTTTTAAGAAAACATATCAAGTGTCATTATATTATTCGAAGAAATATAAATGTTAATTTGAATTATTGTTTTAAGAAATATTGTGTTATAAAGTATATTTTTTATTGATTTATCTTAGTATTGATTTTAAAATTTTACCTGACCATCATAACTAAAAAATACTTGGGAATTATTTTATCTCTGGTCGAGACGTTTTCTCGAAAATACATGAATGATTAGTTTTAGATACGCTAAAGTTCGTTATAATATATGTGTATTTGTAAAGAGAGTCGTTACAGCTTGTATCAATGTGATATAGCAAAAGCGAAACAGCTGACTACTATTTTGTTCTGTGATATTGAAGTTACAAGCATTTTGTTATAAGCACAACTGGTACAAGCGACCACTGCCCGCACTGGAAAGAGTATCAGTAACTACGCCAGATATATTCTTTCGAGCATGTGCAGTTAAAAGGGTGTTCACGGATCTCAACATAAACAAGTCTCATGGTCCAGATGGAATTCCAGCATTGGTCTTGAAGCAGTGCTCTTCGATGTTAGCTCGTCCCTTCGCAAAACTTTTCAACATTTTGTACCATGTTGGTAATTTGCTCTGCACTCTTCAAAGTTATGGAGAGTATGCTAAATTTTCATCTTGTAAAATATCTGGAGTCCAACAGCTTACTTAGTGACCGGCAGTACTTACTGGCCTTCCTTTTGGAAAAGTGGTGTCAATACATTTACCATTTCGGCGAAAGTAAGGTGGTGGCTCTAGATATTTCCAAGATGTTTGATAGAGTGTGACATGGTGCACTCATATCAAAACTTATTGCTTTTGGTGTCGGTAATAGTTTCTCACTACTTATATCGAGTTTTCTCAGGGATCGAACTATACGAGTTGTTATAGGTGGGATCTCATCAAACGAGTTTATGGTAAATTCAGGGGTACCGCAAGATTCAATTCTTTCCCCTACCCTATTTCTTATTTTTCTCAATGATGTTCTACGTCAGACTTCCAGCCCTATCTATTTCTTCGCAGATTACAGTAGCATAAGCAATTCATTTTCTTTTCGCAATAGACCAAGCCTTCGGGAAATTAGAGCTTTGCGAAAGCTCATGGACAATACCCTTAATCGCGACCTTTTGGTAATCTCCGAATAGGTCCAATTTAACGCTCATAAAACCCAGTGCTGTTTGATTTTGCACAGTCGTACGGCTGAATATGCTACGTAATCTGTAATTATGGGTATCATATTCGATCGGAAGAAAATCCGGCGGATTTAGGCAGTCGGGGACTTTCGCCCTCAGATCTGGCTAAGAGTGAACTCTGGTGGCACGGACCCACGTGGCTTCGTGAGCCCAAGTCTCAGTGGAAGATTCATGATCTCTCCCCGTTGGACACAGATGTCGAAGCTAGAGCTATTCGAGCACACGCCTCTTTTTTTTCGAATTATGAGGATATTCTTGACTGGTTTTCTAAACTTGACCGCGCTCTTAGGGTAATTGCCTACATGTTTCGATTTTTTGTTATGACACATTCTTCGCTTAGAGGCAAACAATCTTTTAATTCTTCTACCATTTCAAGTGATGAGATAACAAAGTTTCGATTGCGTTTAGCAATTTTGGCTCAGAAGGTTCATTTTGTGGAAGAATATAAATCTCTTTTGGCAGGAGAGACCATTTCATCGAGAAGTTCGCTTAGTTCACTTAATCCTTTTTTAGATGATAAAGGAGTAATGAGACTAAATGGTCGTTTGGTAAAATCGCCATCTTTATCTTACACGATTATTCTACCTTATTCGTGTCGGTTTACTATTCTTTTAGGGGAATTCGTGCATTTGATTTCTATTCATGGCAGTAATCAATTGATGTTGAGGATTATGCGCATTGAATATTGGGTGCCTCGACTTAAGGTTCTAGTGCGGACTATAATAAATCGTTGTAAGCGTTGTGTATTGGATAAAAAACGCTCATGTTCTCAGATAATGGCTGCTTTACCTCCGGAACGCACTACTTTAGAGTGACCTTTTACCACTACGGATGTTGATTTTGCAGGTCCCTTTGATTTGAAAAGTTTCACTGGTAGATCCTGCCGGATAACGAAGGGTTATGTGTGTATCTTCGTTTGTTTTTCAACTAAAGCAGTCCATTTAGAAGCCACGACTGATTTAACGTCAGGTTCGTTTTTGGCGGCATTACATCGATTTATTGCTAGACGTGGTTGTCCACTGACAATATATATATATAACGCTGTAAGAAATACTTTACTCCGTCTGATCTCCTTACTATTTATGTCACCTTTATCAGACCAAAAATGGAATACAACTCTCATGTATGGGTTGGTGCTTCAAAGTTTATTTTGGACCGCGTGCAGTAAAGAGCGAGGAAGCTCATTGGTGACAGTACGGTATCCAGCTCTATTGACTCACTGGAGCATCGACGTAATGTGGGGTGTGTTTCACGTTTTTATCGTTACTACAACTTAATATGCTCTCATGAAATCAGGGATCTTGTTCCTGAAAACCGTAATTTCGTACGTGCAACGCGCTCTGCATCAAGAGCGCCAGTGGTCGATTGGCCAGTGAATCGCACTACGCATTACAGAGAGAATTCGTTTTTCAGTCGTATGTGGAATAATAATAATAATTTTTGTATGGTCTTGCAGACCTATCGGTCTGTAATTTTGCTGGGATAAGCTCGTTTATACGGTTTTCGGGGTGGTTTAGGGATGGATCTGATGGTAATATAGAGACCTGAATTGAACCTTTGCACATCCCTTTAAGGCAACACAAAATGACAATTTAGGACCCAAGTGAACCGGTTTTCTAATGCCGGCAGCCTGTGCAACCTAACCTCACGGTCATTCTATATTAAAATATTCATAGTTTGCCTAAGTACAAATAAGGTAATACCTATTACAGATTTCGTTACGTCTTCACAAAAACAAATATGTTTATTTCTGACGACGACTATTCACAGCAAAAACAAAACTAAATAAATCTTAAACATTAAAGATGGGAAAGTTTTTTATTCAAAAAGTAAAATACTCTATATATGCAGCTGTTCTACAAATGAGATATGCGCCTAAACTATCAAGTATGAGTTACGCTTTAGTGTTAAAAAGTTTATAGTGCGTTTCCATTGACGTAATTTTGTCTTACACATTTGATTTGCTCCAATCAAGTGGTTTGCTTCTTGACTTTTCATACATTTTTCATGCTATCAAAACCACTTGATTTATTTCAAATCATATCGAAAATTTATTTTCTCGAACTAATTTGCCTTTGTGTTGTATCTAGGATATTCAAGTTCAATTCCGTTCTATCTATTTATGTTGGATGTTTTTATCGAAAAACTGACAATTACATTTAAATTTTTCAAGACAATAATCTTTTTTGTTACAAAAAAAGTGATTAAAAAAATATAAAAAAAAAATATGTAAAAACAAAAATTAAATTAACAATAAAAACAATTTTTTATAAAAAATAAAATAGTTTTTTTTTTCTTTTACACAGAAAATGTCAGTGTTATGTCACAAATTCGAATTTACAAAACACTTCAGATCAATGGAAAGACTTCGAAGTGATTTGCTCAAAACTAGTTGATTTGAAGTCAATGGAAACACAGTATTGATTTATTCTTCACGTTACGCAAAAAAAATTTTATTGGTTTTCAGATTAAAATTTCAATGATAGAATTAATTGAAAACTAAACGCAAAATTTTGTAATTACATAAATAGTTAAATCAATTATGCGTTTAACTAAAAAAAAAGAATAATTTATCTAAGATCTTTTTTCTGTGCACTATTAGGTTTCTCAATTTGTCGGTTTGATAGAAATAACAGTACTTTTAACAGTGCCATGCGCTCTACGATAAAAAATGTCTACGTTTATTCTGTTGTTACAGATAAAAAATCTGTCGATTATATTATTTCGATACAAAACGATTTAATACTTAGAGTGGTGCAAACGTTATTCCTTTCGAAACAACATAAAACCTTCACAAAAAAAAACATACCACAATTTGATTAATTTATTAGTAAAAAAAATACTAATTACTTCTCAAAGTTTCTTTAAACATTTTTTTCTTTCAATCAAAAATATAAATAAATATAAATTAGTAGTATTACAATTAAATTCCTTTTTTTAACAGCCTTCGTAATTGCAAGTACAAGTAACTATGTTTAACCAAGATTGTAACGTCCGATAAGCTATAGAAGGGGTGACAGGAGAACTACAGTGCTAAGGAAGAAATGAGAGTGCTGTGGTAGTGTTTACAAACATTAATTTCATTAAAAGAATGTCATCTTCATTTTAAGTGAAAGATAAATATGTAGTTAAATGCAGTAAAGTGGCTTAAGCACATACTTAAATAAATAAAAATCATTAATCTAATAGTTGCGGTACGTATAGACATGATTTGACTTTAAAGCTAATATTTAATGATTAATATAACTAAGAAAATGATAACTTATATGTATTTACATTTGTGTAACTATTTGTGATTTTAAACGTACTAAACTCTATTACTTTGTAAGCAACATTTTTGCGAATAACAAGAAAGAAAATTAAAATGGTTATGGGAAAATTTTACAGTTTGAAATATTTTTAAAATATTTGTTTCAACAAAATTTGGGAGATACAATTCTTTAGGTAATAAATATTGATTTAGTTTGTGTAAAATAGCGTACAGATAAAGTAATAACTTTTTCA
Source organism: Gymnosoma rotundatum (assembly GCA_916610165.2). NCBI lineage: Eukaryota > Metazoa > Arthropoda > Insecta > Diptera > Tachinidae > Gymnosoma > Gymnosoma rotundatum. The sequence goes on along the minus strand of OU744337.1, from coordinate 120,674,518 downwards.
AAGTCAACAAATTTTAGTTAATATTTCTTATCCGAAGGATTTTAAACTATCTAACCTTTTCTTTAGAGTTTTAAGTATAATCCATTCGGATTCAGCGGTATTGCACAGTGTGGACGTTATTTTTTTTAACATCGATTTAATGCGAAGGTATGAAAATAATGTATATCATACCTTGGAGTAATTAATTTGATAGACTTATTAATTGGCGGTTTCATTAGCGATTTTTTTTAGCAATATTATTATTTTTACTAACGGCAATGCTATTTAATAAAAAGACTTTATTGTTAATTTGTAAAAAAATACAAAATGATTACCATTAACTAATCAATAAATAAATGGTCTAATATAACATATTTTTGTTTTCGTGTAAGTTGTAAGGGTGTTGGTGACTTTAGATCTCAGAAATCAAGTTTTACACCTTTCTCACTTAAAAAGGAAAAGTTATTAAATTAAAGACACGGCAATATTTTTTAAATTATTTAATTTTTATAAAAAACTACTTGCTATTTTTAAATTGTTTTTTTTTTGCTTAAGCTTTGATTTTTGTCTTTGCTTTATTGTTTGGACAAAAATTTTTAGTTTATTTAAAATGTTTGACAGAAGTTTCCTGAAGAGTTAAGCCTCAATAATCAAAAACGGTAATTAATTTAATAGGGATAATTAAAAAAAAATAGCATGAAGTATTTTAGAAAAACTATTAAAATTTTCAAATAAAGATGAAGCTACAAGAGTGTAAAGGCTTATTTATTTAGTGCATAGTTTTTTTTTAATTCTGCGCTCTAAAATTTGTGTTTTATAAAAACCATTATTTTTAAATCAATTGTATTTACGATTTCATTAAAATTTCATTACCATATTACCATTAATAAAAACAATTATAATTAAAGTAAAATGAGTAGCATTTAACGGTGGTTAATTTTTTTCATTGTCTCTATTTTAAACAGTGCCAATGAAAGGGTAATGAAAAAATCACAGTATGGTGTATAAAACTATTTTATTAAATTATTTTCTATTTTATTAAGCTTTGGGTCCTTATATTTTTTACTAATATTTTATTTCAATATTTCGGTACTTTCTGCGTACCTTCTTCAGGAAACAAAATTAATATTGAAGAAGGTACGCAGAAAGTACCGAAATATTGAAATAAAATATTAATAAAAAATATAAGGACCCAAAGCTTAATAAAATAGAAAATAATTTAATAAAAAAAGGGTCAAATAATCATTATTAAACTAAAACTATTTTATGTCAATAGAGTAAAATTTTATGTAGAATTGAAAAAAGTAGGTAAACAACAAACCAACTTTTTTGTTAATTATGATGTTTTTCGTAAAAAGATATGATTATTAATATTGATTGAATATGGATATTCCTTCTATTGAAAATTATAAACAATGAAGTGCAAACTTATAATATGTGCTACAAGTGGTTGCTTTTTTGGCAGGTCTGCATTCGCATTTAAACCTTTGCCACCAAATCTCGGCGACGTAAGTGACAAAAATATGAAGGGGGATTTAATTTGGTTACTTATAAGACAATCAAATCATGAGTCAAATTTAACAAAAAAAAAGGTCAAAAAATTTTATTTGGTGTAAAATAGATAGCTTCAAATTATTGATAAAAAATTGACATATACTCATCTGTTTTTATTTATGATTTATCTCTTGTTTTATTTCCATCATAAACATGGAGCTTTATGAAAAAATAATTTTTTGGCAATTCTCGTTTTTACGAATATTTTTAATAAAAACTAATAAACATGTATAATGAATAAATATAATGGCCCATATTCATAGTTATAGAATAAAGTCGACTCTTGCTAAAGTATACTCTAAAATAAAAGGCTCTTATTATCTTTTTTGCTTTCATAGTCAAGAATAAAGTATACTTTAAGTTTAGCCGCCTTCCACTGGGTGCCAACTATAATTTGATAAATGTTTTCATACAATTTATAAAAAAACATTAGAAAAAAGTAACCTTGTGTTTATTTTGTTCACTTTGGTATAAAAATCGGATAAAGAGTATTGTGTTCTTAAACTAAATAAAATAATTTTGGAGAAATGAGTTAAAAACAGCTTTAGGTAGTTTTAAATTTAGAGTTGACTTCAACGCCAAAAGTATATTTTAAATTGTCTATGAATGAGTTAGAGTCGACTCTAAAGTAAAACCTACTTTAGTTCCCTTAAAGTATACTTTATTTTAACTATGAATATGGGCCAATGAAAATTAAAATTGGAATTGGAATACTCGTATCTTTAAGGTTAAAAAAATCAACTTCGGGTACGTCGAACATGATGATTCACACGGGTCATCATAGAGATGTGCTTGATGTCAAAGTCAGACACTGGAGTTGGGGGAGGCGTGTTTATTCCTAGATTTCAGATCACGATAAAGCTTAGTCTACAGAACCAATGTAGCATAATTCAGACACAATTCAGGTACACAGGATAAGAGAGGATATCCGGTTCTGTACTGATTGCAAGGTCCCTATAAACTCCTCATCGGGTGTCTACACGACATCAAGATTGGTGCGTGAATGCCAGACATTTTTAGATGAGATGGTGAAACATTCCAACCTAGAACTGTTTTGGGTGCCGGCACACTTGGGCATAACTGGAAACATACTTGTGGACAAACTCGCTAGATGTTGAAGTCTTCTGAGAGACTGGGAGATATATCCATTGGTGGGAATCCCGTTAATCTGATTTAGGGCTATATTTGAGCGGGAAATATTTTGGGATGCACAGACCAGATGGTCTAACGAGGTCATTATGGACTCAGTACGACCTGCCAATTTGGTGAGGTTTCCCAAAGACAGCTGCAGACACTGGTGGCTGTGTTTACAGGGAGACAGAATCTTCTATACCATGACTTCTGTAGAAGTTGTCAGGATGAGGAAGAGGAGGAAATGGTGGAGCATTTGCTCTGCCATTGTCTAGCTCTTTCTAGGCACAGAGCGGCTTTCCTCGGTCATCCGAGACTGCATAGTCTTGTAGATCTATCGGTTTGTGATGTTGCTAGGATAAACCGATCTTCAGGGTGGTTTGCAGATTGATCTGGTGGTAATATGGGGAACTGATCATTTGCACATCCCTTTTCAAGCAGCACAAAGGGGCTATTTAGGGCCCAAGTGACTCGGTTCTCCATGTTGTAAGTCTGTGCGACCTTACCAAGCCTAACCTAAATTACAAAACACCTATAATGCGATTTTAAGTCGCATCCCAAATTTCAACTGAAGCTAAAATATACAGACAACTGTAAATGAAACTTAACAAGTAAACATAAGAATCTAAAATTTTATCCAAACAATTTTTTATAATATAATTAAATATACAAATTTGTAACTATATATATCTTGTACCTCTGCTTTCAATTTTAAGCCAAAAAGTCCTAAATATAAATCAAAATAAGTTAAATTACGTAACCTGGGGGACACCCTTCAAATTTATTTATTGATTTTTTAAATTTTATTATTTACTGCTTTATTACTTTATGTTATTGCAGGCTAAAGTGAAACCAACTTTGTTAAATTTTTACCCATTAAGGTTGAATAGACATGTAAAATTCATGGGTATTTAATGGGGCATCCTTTAATTTTAAAAATTATGAACCTTAAAAAAAGGCAAATAAATATACAACTGCAAATCTCCGAGACGCATTAAATTTCTTATACTATTTTCATAATTTTTTGAAAATTTTCGTAAAGATAATTTACTGAACCTTTGTAAGAATTCCATCGGAATAACAAGCTGCCAAAATAAGAACAAAATTTTTACAATGTAAGTCATTTTGAAATGTTTGGTATAACTTAATCTTGAGATATTAATATGATTTTTTTGGTGAATAATAAAGTTTCTGTAGCTATTTGACGCTTTTAGATTTTTGAGAAATTTTTAGAATTTTTTTCAATTTGTCTGTTGCTTAACAACAATTAGTGAAAATATATTTGTGAGCAATTGCAGTTAAAGTTGTGTATACTTGAGTTCTTCTATACATGGTTAAATTTAGTTTTTCAACATTAGTTCACACCTTTAGGATTAAATCTAGTTTGTCTTTAAATATTTATAATCTTTATTGCAATGATTTTTTTACAAAATAATTCATCTGAATTCGATTTGAAATTCTAAAAATAATATTTTCTAAGAATTTATTTTTCTATATTTATACATACCATAAACTTTCTTAACGACAATAATTATTCAAATTACAAATCCAATTAATGGTTACTGTTATTTTTTGTATATATAAAAAGTGCTTTAAATAAATTTTATATATTATGTTATGGTTCTTATATAGTTTAACTTGATTTTTTTCTATTTTTATTTGTTTTTCGATTTCTATTAATTTCAATATGAAATTTTTTTAAAATAAATTATAGCCTCTTTAAGCATTAATAGCACATTAAAAATAAATTTCACTTTTTATTTGATGTCACACTAAAAATCCTAAAAAGTAACTAAAATATTCAAACTGGCGGCAGCCGTTGCTAATATGCTGCTGCATGTAACAAACTTGCTAATTAATCATCAAACAATAAGCAGCGTGCAACAACTTCAAAATTAACAAACAATAAAATGACACACCAACAAAAAAAAAAACATTTAAATTAAATATACACGATTAGTTAAGGTTGCAGAAACAAAAATTAAAAATTTTTCAATTGATATCTTTTTCGTTTTTTTAGTTTTAGAAAATTTAACGTTTTTAACAGAGTATTTTCCTTTGCTATTTCCGCTTAAAACATCCGTTTCAGACAATGTTCGTTATAAAACTGAATTCGCGTTAATTCCTTGCTTAACTAACAACTTGTCGTCAATGTTGTTATGATCGTGTTGTTAATGTCAATGCTTGTAAGGTTACACCACAAACCGTCGTTGCTTCAACGATATGTTCGCATGAGAGCTTTAAAGAAACACACATAAAAACTAATCGATAACAACTTTGGAGCAAAATTAAACAAAACTCACAGAGGCCAGCACATTTTACTGGAATCATCTTTAAAACAATTTTTTATAAACAACACTTGCGCTTTTTATTACTTGTTTTCGTTGAATTGTATGTATCTAAACTTTGTTGTTATAAAAATTGAAATAAAGTCAACCAACAAAAGCTTTACTTAATATATTTGTTGCTCGTATATTCACTTCTTCAGATTCGTACATAAATTTAAAACGTGATGTGCATCGTTTCGATTGTAAATAACTGCTTTTACTTGTAATAAATGATATACTTTAATAAACAGTAATGTGACTAACAAAAGTGACCATATAGGCAAAAATTAAAAATATTTGCATTCAACGGCAGAAATAAAAAATTCATATATGTGAAGGTTAGAAAAGAGGAAAGTTGTTGTTAATAAGTATTAGCAAAAAATGCTACACAGCAATGAATCGTATTTGTCTTATGAAAGAACGAAAGGGTCAAAAACACTAATATTTCTCTGCACAAAGTAAATACATGGAACTATTACTTGATAAAATAAGTCCTGTAGTGACCAGTGATATTTTAATCACAGTGGTTTAATCACAGGTACTGAAATATCGCTCAACTCATTAAAATTTATTGGTAATAAAGGTTGGGAAATTTCTTATCAATTGTATGAGTCGTTAGACTGTATGGCAGTGGTACAAATGTAAGAGTAAAAACACAACCTCACGGTTGCGGATGCGGTTGTTTTTTTATATGAAGTTTTGACAATATAAAAGCTTAACGAATCTTCACGAAATTAGAATCTATTTTAATTTGAGTGCGTTTTCTCTCAAACTTTCAATATTAAATTTTTTCTCTTTCAGCATGTTGCCACAGTTTTATTGTTTTTCTAACAAAAAATCCTATTTTTTAATATTTTTTATGAATGACTGGGAAAAAAGAAGAGAAAGAAAACGTAACAAGTCATTGACAATTATAAAAACTTCTAATTTTTTGGTTATATAGTAGATTGTATAAAATTTTTTAAATATATTTTAATAAAAAAGAATACAAAAACTAACAAACAAATAAAAAAATCAAAATAAAATCCGCATTCGTCGCTGCACCTCTTTTTATTTGTTTTTTTCTTTGAGATGCGGAATCCCACGCCGCAACCGTCAGGTTGTATTTCTACTCCTATGTAGAAAGAGAGATGTTTAAATATGAATTAAATTAGCTGTTTACTTCTTTTACTGTTTGACGTTGTAAATATTGATATGTAAATTTATCTTAAATTAATAAAAAAAAAAAAAAATAATAAAACCCATGGTATTGGAGTTGGAGTGGCGAATTGCAAGTTGCTTTGAAAGCAGGCGCCAGAATATTTATAAATGTTGTAGCAACATTTGTTTCTAATATGGGATGCTGAGGTTTGTATCTTAAGTTTTTTTGATTAATTTTTGTTGTTCGCGACTTTTTAAAAAAAGTTAAATTAACATTTATTTATATTATCATTGTTATTATTTTTTAATAACCATTCCCTACTGGTGCAGTTTGCCGTTTAACTTTCGTTTTCATTTATGTTCGTTTTTTTTTTTTTTTGCTCCGATGATAAAACGTCTGTCTACTCACAATTCTAGTTTGTAGTCTTACTACACATAGAAAATAAGATAACAGCGGTAAATGAAACTAAACAAAAAAAAAAAAAAAAAATATATATATATATATATATCAAAAAATATCAGATTCAGGGCTTCAAGTGTTAAAAAAAGACTAAAATAAACAAAACAAACAAAAATTCATTAAAGAAAAATAGAAATGAATCAAAAAAATTAAATAACTACTGAATCATAAGAATCGAAATATTACTAATTCGAAGAGTCCCATTAACAAACACATTACCCTAAATAACGATAAGCTACAACAAACAAATAAAATTTTTCCAAAAAAAACTTATTCTTATTCTATAAACAGGCATGTTCTGACAATCGAAAATCGCTTAAAACTTACGATGCGAGTTTACATCTCGACTTCAAATCGCAAGCACATACTGAAATGAAGTTATGAATTTTGCGTTAAATAAACTTTGAAACGACAAAAAATTATACACAAATTAAAATTAACATGTTATCTCTTATTTTTAACAAAAACTATTTTTATTTTTATACAATTAGAGTCGTAAATAACACTGGTTTACAGCCAAAAAATACCAAGAACACCACATGGCTAGATAAGTTAATTAAGACCTCCTACACACGAAAAACACTGTAATTATTTTTTTCTAAGTACCGTTTTTTAGATAACGGTGCTTTTGTGTTTTTCGGTGTATGGTCTCTCAAATCCTTGTGGAGCCCAACCGAATTGAATGGTAATTGAATGCCTTTTCCGTCGATATACTGCAACTTTCTATCTGCCAAGAAATGGCTGAGTTATGGCACCTTTAAATTCAAAATTTGTCTATTTTTTACGTTTTTTAAAAAAAAAAAATTTCTACCTTATAGTAAAAATCTGAACTGTTTTATTCTTTTACCAAATATTATATTTTATCAACAATATTTTAAGCGTAATTTAAAAAAAAAACGGATGAAAAATAAAAAAAAAATATTTACAGCGTTTTTCGTGTTCAGGATTGGGACCTCCTGACTTATCTCGCCATGTGGTGTTCTTGGTATTTTTCCAAATAAAATTTGTATAGCTGTGTAATGAATTTAAATACGCGGGAATGTTCTGAATTCCATCGGAATTTTCACTTCAAATTTTTCAAAGCATTATTGCTGCAAAATTATTTTTTACAAAAACATTTAAACTGTATTCGTTGATTAATAAAGAGAACAACGAAGAGAGATTTGGGTTGTACGAGTATGTAGACATCGTCTAACAAAATTAATAGTTATTGAATATGTCATTCCTCGTATTTAAAATTCTTAAATTGGTTGGTTTAATGATGATGATGTTTACAACGTACACAACCTAAGGTAGATAGATGGGAAAAAGAGTAATGCCAGATGTAGCGATCCTGAAAATGCTGCACTACATTCTGCTAATGGTGTCCTGCTTTCTTTGGAAAACGTCCGCATACATTTGTAAAATAATAAAAACAAAAAAGGTTTTTAGAAATTAAAAAATTAACTTAAGCCAAAATCGATTTCAATTCATTCATAATGTCCACAGTTTTACTCCTAATTTATTAAAAAAATTAAATTATTTTTTCTTTCATAAAAAATTTTTTGAAATTAAATTTAAAACGAACTTAAGCCATAATTAATTAATTTATTTGTTTTAATCTTTAAAGATTTTAAGCATATTTTCCTGAAAATAAACATTTAAATAATATATAATATTTAAATTAAGCCATAATTAATTAATTTATTTGTTTTAATCTTTAAAGATTTTAAGCATATTTTCCTGAAAATAAACATTTAAATAATATCTGTTCTGTTTTACGTTAAAAAAAATTTCTAAACAGAAAATTTTGAAATAACACCTTTATATATTCCTATGCTTTTCTAATGTCAACAAACTAATTCAGTTATAAATCATTTAAAATTTTTTAAATAAAATTTATAAAGTCCTTGAATTAAAAAAAATATCATTATTTCTACCGTCTTTTTCTAACTAAAACTCTCATAAATAATCATTAGATATTTAACAAGTCAACAGTATGTAATAGCTGTAATATGAGTAAAGACAAATTTATCGTATTGCAGCACGGCATGTTGGCAGTGAATATGTAAAGATGGTGTAAGTTTATTTTTCGATAATGAACATAACGTAAATAAACAAACAACAAATAAAAAAATTAAACAATATAAGGATGTTGTCGTTTTGTTGCAAAAAAGGAAAAATATAATTGAACACATGCATCACATTAAAGTTTTATGATGAGATGGTATGTGGGGAGGAAAAAACTACGCATAAAAAGAGACATGTAGGCAGACATGCAACATAATATTGCGGCATATAAACTATATGCAAAAGAGCTTTTTACAGCAACAACTCAATGACACTAAACAAACTACGCCACGAGTTGTTGACTTAACGCATATTTTTAAAGATTTTTGTTGTTTTTTTTTGTTAATCTCAGTTATAGTCGTTGCTGTCTTACCTGTATGCTGAGTAACTAGTTGCACACATTTTGTTTTTGTTTTTTTTATTTTTGTTTTTTTATTTCCAGAATATCAACAATTAGACTGTAGCTACTAGACATTTGGTCACCAAAATTATCATTAATAGTCGTATTTTGTTTTTGCATTTTTTTCTTATCATCTTTTTTTATATCTTAGTGATTTAAAATTTTATTCGATGTCTTTATTTCTATTTTGGTTTCGTTGAAAAGCTTTTTTTTTTTGTCTATTCGTGACTATAGATTTGATTTTTATTTGTTTAGGTGTCTCTGCTGTTGCTATTGTTTTCTTTTATTGGTTATTCCATAATAGAGTTGTGAATGGTGGCTAGTGGCAAGTTATTAAACGAATTATTTAGTGCCAAATGACAACAATATTTAGTTGTTATTGGCCCCTAATGAATATAATTAATAAGCATCTTAATGTTCATTTACAAGTTTTTTTTACTTACGAATGCAAAGATGATTATGTACTTTAGCACCTGTGTAGGATGATAGAAAATTCCAATGTTGTCGTATATGTTGTAAGTTAATGTGTCTACTCTTTCTTGCCCCAACTAGCTGGCAATGATAGTGGTAGTGCAATTTTAAGTCGTTTTTATTTAATGCAGCTAGCAGCAGTATAATTCAATCGATTTTTATCCTGTTTTTTTATTATTATTTTTTTCAACATATTTTTAATTGCAACGTTAGGATTATTTAAATATAAAATAATTTTTCAATATGAAAATTTATTATTCGAAATTTTTTAAAATTTAATTTATTTTATTCGTGCTTGATTCCTACAAATATAAATATTTCATGATATTCTCATAAACTAAAAAATGAAATGTATTACTACGGGAAAAGCATGTCCATATGGCCATTTCACTACTGCTCAAATAGGTCATCAGTGGATTTTACCCAAATTTTGAATACAAAACTAGAAAGTCTTATATCAAAAGCTAAATTGATTAAATGAGAACTTCATTAAATCAATAAGACAAAAGACAATAACAACTCAAAAATGTTTTATACAAAAACACAGCAAACATTCAGTAACTATTTTTAATTAATTTTTTCCTTCATTTTTCTATATATAATGGATCCCATTGGGAACCATTCATATGTATTTGAAAGATTCAATGAAAAAATCTTCTTAAAAAGTTTCGTGCTTTAATGGATACAAAATCGATTAATCTGTGCTGATGTCACACATTATCTGGTGTTTGAAAATTTACACGCAAAGAAATAACAATGTTGAGGTAACCATAATCTATGAGCAACATATTATGGTTGCATTATATGGTTGCTAACAAAACATAGTATTGTTACATATTCAACCAGATTGTTGTCTAAAGTATAAACATAATTATGTTCACATGTAAACATTAAATGGTTGAATTAAAATATGATAAAATGACAGAAAATGTCTTGTTATATAATTGAATTATAATATAATCTCGTGAGTGCAAAATTTTCCTGATACAAAAGACTGATTATTGTTTTAATCATAACTGATTTGCTTATAATAGCGCTTCGATCATAGGCTACAAGAATTAGTTATATAACTATTTTACAATTGTGCTTCAAAAACAAAAATAAAAATTTATATTTACAATATGTACTTCAACTTTTTTAACTGTTTTGATTCCCTTTTTGTTTTCATATTTTGCATATTATATTTAATTATTTATTTTGTACATAAATTTTTATTTTTTTCACTTTCTCCAACAATAAAAAACAATTTCAAATTTTAGCTACCAGAACCAGTAACTATATAATTGTTAAAAGTTAACAAAAAATGTTTATCGTGATTAAAGTTTTGGTGAAAACAACTAAAATTGGTTGTCCGCAACTATAGGTTGTTACAAAGAACATAATATGGTTATTGTGACCATATCACAACCATGTTTTTTTTTTCTGCGTGTATGCAGTAGGAGCCTTTAAAAACAGAAATTTTAGCAATATCAGTATTGGCACTGTAGCTCTCCAAGGTGATTTATTTAATTTAGTATTTGATGTTCCATAAATTATTTAAGCTTAAATTTTTCTGAATATTTTTTATGTCTTATTCTAGAGTGCGAAATCCTATTCTTTCTGTTTATAATCTTGATAACCACGTTTTTAAATTAAAAAAATCAATGTTGGATCTAGATCTTATTTTTTACACAACCATTTCATTTAACTCAATTTATGCTGCACTAGTATTTATAAAAAGGAATTCCTATAACTTTATTGATCTTTAGACAATAAAGTTGTTACACATCTCTTACGTAAGTTCTAAGTTAGCGATTAATCTCTCTGTCCCTTGCTTTGGCTTATCGGCTATTCCTTTTTTTTTTGGTTTTTTGTAGTTTAAGGTATGAGGGAAACTAAGCCGAATTTCATATTATATAAGTAACCCTGCATTAATATCTATAAATTGCATCCTTGTGACCAAGCCTGCCCTATTGCGTCATCGTGGGTAAATATATGTTTTTTTAAGAGTTTTCTTATTTTATGATTAGCAAATTTATTAGTCACTAGCATCAAGCCGCCACCACGAGAAGTAACAATTTCTTTTTATGTAAATGCTTAATTTTAGGGTAAATTAATAATTTAAAAGCTTTAAAATGTCTTCACTACCACATCTGAAGACATGATATAAGATATTGCTTGATTTCTATGTTTTACTTCAATTTCTAAAATATTATAATAAAAAAACACATATAAATATTTATGTTACCACACCCAAGTCAGCGTTGTCTTGTTTTAGCAAACATTTTTATTTCTTTTTTTTACTTCAAGTACTTTTTTATGACATCACATAAACATTTATAAATTTTAGATATTTTTATTAATATTTTAAAGTAAATTTTTTTACTAAAGAAAGCAATTACTTCTTACGGCAAGTAAACATATTAAAAAGTTACAAAGGTAAAAATATTATGATGACAATATTACTATTATTTTGTTTGTTTTATTTATTTGTTATTATTTAACATTATTATTTTAATGAGTATCTGGTCAGTAATTAATGGCATCTTGTTAATGAATGAATTTTTTTACACATATATCAATTAGCTATTCCCGGAGCGTTTCGCTACCCCAATGAGAATAATCGTTCCACGTCCACTCTTCCAAGCAAGTTTTTTATTTGATTATGAAGGGAATTATAACAGATTTCCTTCTGCCTGCTGGACTTATGTATCTTTCAAATATTCTTAAAATTGCTTTTTGTTAAAATCTATGTCGCGCATTCTTCCTCTAAATAAGCATACCCTTTTGGAACTTCTAAATAAATATCTATCTCTGTTTTCAATTTTTTTTAACGCGGCGTTCGTCATTTACGGTCGACGCAACCGATTTGTTTAGATAAACCATCCACACATTCATACAAACAAACCTAAACCCAAATAATGTTTGACCAGTGTTGCCAGAACTTTCATGTGTATAATCTGCGAAATCCAACAATATTTCGCGAAAAAATCTGCAAAATCTGCATCTTGTTTTAAAAATCTTTAATAAATCTTCAAATATTGAAAATGTCTATATATTTCTATACAATATATACAAATATTTACGAAAATAATAAAAAAAATACATTACCAGTACAATTCCATTTTTTACCTAAAAGGAATTTTATTTGCTTACAGAATAAATAAATAATCTTAAAGTTAAGTATTTACATATGTAAAAGTTCTATTAGATGTTATAAGCTCTATGTAAAAATTAATAATTTCTTTACTTTTGTTAATGAATATCAGATAACATAATTTTTACAAAACATTGGAAGTTTTTAAGATTTAAATAATTTTATGTAAGCAATATTCCTACTAATGATTTATTTTCTAAGCGATTATGAAGTTTTGTTTTATTTAAATTTACCTGACTAAATATTCTCTCGATATTTGCCGTTAAATGAGGTAAAGTCGTTATATTATGGAAGAACGCTGAAGTAGTTGGAGAAGCAGAATCAGAACCAGTACTTCTTATTTGGAATACTTTTTTTTACGGAAATTAGCTAAGGTCCTAAGGTCACTTCTTTTACATTTAGTATATCATTAAAATCTAATACTTTTAACTCTCTAAACTCCGAGTCCAAGTCCTGTCCTTATTTTCTTTTAAAAATCTTTAGAAAATTTTTAACTAAGTCCCAAACGATTTTGTGTCATCATTTATTATTAAATTTGGGCTAATACGCCCAAAAATCAATAACTCAATATCCAACAATTCAACATAAAATTTAATACAATCATCAAACATTTTGTTGTTATCGCAGTGGCCAAGACTGGTGCTTAAAATTATTTCAGCTGCATGAATGTCTATTTTGTGGTTAAATAATATTAAGTTAATTAATGTGTGGAATCCTGTAATTTATTTATTGGCCAATTAGGCTTACAAATTACAAATAAACTAACGCAATATCTGAATGTCTAGATGAACGCCTTTATAATTAAGAAAATTAAAGGGCTCTTGTAAAAATATCAGTTATTTTTATTAAATGTTGTTTCAAAAAGTAACTCATTACAATTTTTAATTTTTTTCATCGGATTACATAAAATGGGAATCTCTGCTGCTTCGCTTTGGAACATTTTATTAAAATTATTAATATTAATTTAAAAAGATAAATAGATTTTATTGGCATCATTAAGGTTATTTAAATATGAGTTTTTCATTGTCGATTTGAATGATATTAACAGCATATGAAAAATAAATTGTTAAGCACCCATATAATTCTAATAAGCGACTTAAAACCAACTCTACGAAAAGCCAACGCGTTTGGGATTTTTGATTTTAATATTAAATTGGTTATGATGTCTTGGACTGTTCGACTAATAATCATATACATCTCTAGCTAGTGGTTTAAGTGCATTTTTTAATTCTAGAAACCTTAATTTAGAAAGTAAAATTATTTTGCAACGTAATAGAAGTTGACCCATAGATTTTAAAAAAATCTTCGATTTAAAGCCAAAAATCTTCAAATCTGGTTTTAGGCAATCTTAGAGGCCTAAATCTTCAAAATGCAGTTCTGCACTTCTGGCAACAGTGTGTTTGACAACAAAAAACCCAGAGCCACCAAAAAAATTGTTCAATTTCCAGCCTACAAAGGTTTTTGTCATAATGACTAAAAAATTTGTATACTGTTTGTCAATTTGTTTTTCTATCATTTGAACGAAGAAATTCGTTGAAGTATAACTTAATTTCTACAATAAATTTGTTAGTTAAAATTAATTTCCTAATGAAGTCATTTGTTGATTTGATTGTTGTATTTATTAAACAATGAAATATATTAATTGATTTTCAAAAAAATCTTTTTTCATGCTACTTTTTCTTATCCCGATTTAATAATTAAATCACCGATATTGATTATTGAGGGTGAAAGCACGTCTCGATGGCCATTTCGCTGGCACTTACGAAGCTCTTCAGGAAACTTCTAACAAAAATTTTAAATCATCAAAATTAGTTTAAAACTGATAAATCCTTTATCAAATCGATTTGTTGTTTTTTTTTAAATAACGATCTTAACTAACTTTACTATCAATTCAAGTACACTTTTAATCAAATAATTTAATGTTTTTGATAAAAAAAATTGTTAACAGTTTGTGACTACCAGTTTTTCTGTGAATATATAGATTGTCATATTACACACTTCAATATTAAGCGGTTTTAGATAATTTAGATAATGCGTATTTGAAATTTTATATTTAATTTCATGTGTCTGTCAAAATAGCAATTCTTGCAAGACAGACAGTTATGTACTTCCAAATATAACTTATATCAAAATGCTGTAAATAAAAAAAATTAAATGCGTTATTGTATGGCATATACGCATGCTACATATGTACATGTTTTAAAAAGGGACACACAGGGTATAAAGATTATATGTATAGAAAAGTGACATGTCACATGACGAATTCACATTATCTGAAACCACTTAAAATCTTTTGCTTATAGGAAATTCATGCAAACTAATCGAAACAGAAAGTAATGGAAATCATTTTGACTTTTTGTAAGTTTGGCTTTTGTAAACGATATGCTTAGAACTTTACAAAATTAAAGCATGTAAACGAAAATATGTTTGAAACTTAAAATGCGAATATTGAGATATAACAATACTTCAAAATTCCCCTTTTTTTTAAATTAAATCTCATGGCATGTTGTTAGCCATCTTTAAGGGAATAAAATACGCAATTGGAAAACTTTTAAAAGCTGAACTCGCATGGGTGACGAAAAGAACGTAAAAAAATTTTTGCGTTCCAATATAATTCAGAAGTTGTATTATTTTATTTAAATTGAACAAACAAATGTCTATAAAATAACGTTTGAAAACACGTTTGTTACCTTCATTTCTATTTGATTATACAATGCCAATATTTAAACCTGAAAAGAAAGCCATACAATCATCCTTCACAATTATCAAACGGTTCTGAATTATTAATACATGATTTATTAAAACGAATGAAATTCTTTAACAGAGGAGACAGTTTATTTTTACTTTGAAAATATAAAGATTAAAAAAAAACGTCAAAAACGGTGTCGATAAACTGATGAGTGTTCTAAAGGTTATAATATGGCTTTTGAACTACCTCTTCAAGAACTAAAAGCTTTTTGCACCTATTCCATAATTTAATTGCTTTCATTTAAATACTTAATAAAGTGTTTAATTGATTTAATTTTTTGTGTTATTAAAAATTCATTTAAATTTTATTAATTAAATATATAATTGATTCAATTATTTATTTATTTAGAAAAAGAGTTTATTTTTGTTCCTTACAATAAGTAGTGTAGGTAAAGTAAAGTAAAAAAAACGATATCGGGATATTAAAGGACTTTTACATTTTGAGGTCTCCTAAATCCATTTTTATTATTTTCGCAATGATAACTGCGGATGGGTGCGCATGCCACTTTTTTGTGAACGCTCTGCACGTCAAACCGTTCGACATATAAAACTGAAATCCAGTATGTGCCTTTGGTATGCGCAGATGAAGAGCTGTATAATTTTTGGCATAATGGGAAGGGGAAGGGGTGGTATACCTAAGATCTCAAACCGTATTGTTTTCTTCAAGTCGAATATACTTTGAACTTTGATTATTTAAAAATTTTTATCCTTGGAACATCTCTTTCCATAAGGTATAGTGAAGTTGAGTGTAGGCCACTCCAGATTTTTAAATTGTCGTCTATGTGAAACCCAATAAAACTTTAATTTTGTAAGCCTTGGAGTAATGCCTTCAATTTATAAAAGTAAATTAAAAAGCATAAACTCATATGAAATTGTAACAAATAACATAAATGCTGTAGTAAAATTTCTTAAAGAAACGCATGAATCTACTTTGGAGTTTCTATTTATTTTTAAAATTTTTAAACCCGCAGCAATAAAAATTCATAAATATTCTGAAATGGTGCCATTTAAATCAACCAAAATTATTTTCAAATAAATGATTTCAATTCAGCATGAGCTGCTGCTACAACGAAAGAATAAATATGAACTATTTTAAAATTAAAGAAAAATAATTATTGACAATAAGTAGCACACATCTTCATAAAAGAGCAAGTGAATATATAAACATACATACAAACCTAAAAGAAAGAAATAGAAATTGCAACACATATAGCAATAGCACTTGTCAAAAGTCTTAAGCAATAAACTGAAACTTTACAAAACCACCAAAAATAAACGCCAACACGTACAATAAAGAAACGTATCAATAACAATAGTAAAAAAGTACTAAAACCAAAAACAAAAATATACATACATACCATAAAAAACTTGTAAAATGGAAAAGAAAAAAACTTTCTTTGTGAACAAAGTTAATTTTAAAACGATACCATTTGGCATTAAGCCAGTCTTCGAACATTTTATGGAAAGAAGTCATGTGTTTTCTTTATTTCTATTTTCTCTTAGACAAATTATTTTTTAAAGTTAGTTAAAAAAAAAATCAATCGATCGGCTGATCCATCAATTTTTAGAAAATAATTTTTTATGTGTAAAATTCATTTTTAGTAACATTTAACAAAACGTGTCAATTTGTCAATCGTTTGTCATAAATGAAATATATTTGTGAGATTTGCATACACGGTTCATAAAGGTAGCAATAACAACTTAAAATTTGTTTTGTATTTGTCTAAACAAATCGTTTGCTTGATTTGAGCTTCATTTTGCACGCCTTAAAGGCTGACTTTTATTTAATTTTGTTACATTCATGCATGTTTTTAGCTGGAAGGCAGTAAAATATTACTTTTTAAACTTCCATTAAAAATGTTTTTACTGAATTGATGTATGAGTTTCTTTCTTTTCGACTATGAGCATCTGCGGCACTCACTATTTCCGTTAGCTTTACTACAAATAACTTGACTTATTCAAGCATTTTAATTCGTCAGTCAATAATAAATATATCGTGGATCTCTTACCTTTACTTTTAAAAAATACCAGTATTAAATTGACGCTTTGAAGAATGATCCTCTTTTAAAATTAATGTACCCAATTTTTAAATTGGGGTGCAGATGTTTACATTTTTAGACTATCAAAACAACATAATTTTCCAAAACTAAGAAAAGTTAATTAATAAAACAAGACATTTGTCAGAACCTGCAGCAGGTTCGTTTTCCATTAAAAGTACACAGAAAGTAAACAGAACAATAAATACGAGTATTATAAACAAAACTTATTTTGATTATGAAAAGGAAAGTGCATTAAAAAAATATTTACACAAAGTTATTTAAACAGAAAAAAATAACGTAGAAATACACGCACAACGTTGGCTTAACAGGGTGTAGTGGTAAAATGAAAACAACAACAGCATTAAGAATAACATAAAATATCAAAAGACTTAAGCAACAAACTTTTTCAAACAAGAAATTTCTGGGTGCTGCTTTTTACTTTTTTTTCTATTAAATTTTCATTCACAAAAATTAATGATTGATATTTGTTTGACTCCTACATTAATAAAATAAATTAAAAAAAACGAAACCATAAAAATAAACTTTAGTCTCTCCGCTAAAGACCATATAAACATAAGAGTTTTTCTCGTTACGTTAGCATTTCCTTGGAATTATTGAAAATGAAACATCCACATAATATCAAACTGTATAAAGTCACATCAACCATTACAACTACATCAACAGAAAAGGAAAATAATTACTTGTTTAAGTGAAAACTTTGCAAATCATGAACAACCTTTGGTAGCATTAAATAAAAGTGTGTTTTGGAAAATATATTTTTTTACCATATTTCTTGTATTTATATTTGGTATATGCGTCTCTGATGTTTAGAATTTGGATTAAATGTGTATTGAACAGTGAGGTGCCTTTATGTATATAAAACTTAACAAAAAAAAAAAAGTTAATTACAGAAATATTTATTTAATTTAAGGAAATTTTTTGCCCCACAAGAGAGTTTTTCGTTACATAAATTTAGGTTTCAGATTAAGATGATTGCTGTATGTTTGGCATAAAAATGGATATGAGCTGATAAGTTCAATTTTCATTCATTTCAAATTTTAACTTTTAAAAAGGATATTTAGAAAAGCAATATCCAGCCTAACAACTATTGTTTTAAAATTAATCGTTTGCTTTAACTGGGCTCATTAAATTTCTCTGTTCATTGCAGTAATGTTTGGGACATCTTTTATACAAAATATTCCAATGGTATTAAACCAGACCGTGTGGTGGCCGATTCTAAATGTAGAAACGAGAGAACCTAGAAATGTGGCATGCAGTAAATAAATTGTTTTACAAGATGTGTACCATATGAGACAGACTTTTTAACTTTCACCCACATTAACACCAAACAATATCTGCAGCGGAAAATCCGAATTAATTTGTATTTTTATCATCCATCTTCTGATTTAGCTATAATGACTTGACGAAAAGTTATTATAAATTCTTATCTGATATGTTGATACATATTTTATTCCGAAGTAATGAGTTTGTGATCCAAAATTAATATACAGGGTTTTTCATTAAGACCGCTACAAAAGTTAAAAAAAAACGGTTTTGGATATCAATGAAATTCTTTATTCCTGTGAAAGTACGTTCGATGCTATTATGTATGGAATTCGATTTCTTTTGTATGGCTACCATGGGCACGCTTGCAGAAGTCCAGATGCTGAATTTTCGAAGTTTTTCAAGAGTAAATCGGCCAATACTGCTGCAATTTCACGTTCGATATTTGTACGAAGTTCATCAATTGTCCCTGGCTTGTTAACATAGACTATAGCCTTAACGTAGCCCTACAGAAAATAGTCTAACGGCGTCAAATCAAACGACCGAGGCGGTCAATCGGCTGGACCATTACGTAAGATAACACGTTCTCCAAACTTAGTTTCCTAATAAATTGATTGATGACTCATGGAGTACGTGTGGATCGCTGTCTGACAATTAACGCATCCTGAAATGGCAAACCTTATTGAAGAGATATCTTAAAAGAGCGGCAAGAAATATGGCGTTGTTTGCAGTCCCTGTTGCTCTACTTTTGTAGCGTCCCTGTTAAAACCCCGATACAATTTACAATAATATTTTCAGGTAGAGAAAATGTCTTATTATTAATTAATAATTATTGAATAAAAGAAACTAAAATTTTTGTTTTTAAATTCTTTTAAATAACACTTACATAACTTTGCTTACAGCTCCCTCTTATGTTGTAATGCTAATGTACTCTTACGAAAGTACATACTAAAAAGGAATATAAGTTCGATTTTTTATTGTCTCAACGTAAATAAGGACAAGCGTAAAGCAAACTACTAAACAAAGCTACCAGATCTTTCCAAATTAGAAACGTTTAGACGTTTTAACTCGCCTTTATATAGAAGTCGGAGTTGCAAGAGGAGAGGTTTGCATTTTAAAGTATATGTTGTATAACAGCGCTGACAACAATATTATGTAATGTTTAGTAAAGAAAATAACATTGATGAAAATCACCGATGTCGCTTTTTATTTTGCAATTAAATAAAGCCAACGAGTAAGTATGTTATATATAAATATTATGTTAACTAGAAATATTAAGACCTTATGATTTCTGGTGCTCCTCATCTCCATAATAGTGGGCTAAGTAAATAGTTTTTTAAAATAAAAAAATTAAGTATATCCATTACTTTCTGAATGAACTTAAGCCTAACTAAAAATTATTAGCTATTTATTAAATTGTTTGGTTTTTGGTCGACTTGACATTCATGCATTTTGGTAAAACATAAATGGTTATTTGTTTGGTTTTTGCTTATGTCAGCCACTTAGCCTTTTTCATTATTTTCGCCATTAAAAAATATAATTTAGATTTTAGCTATTTTCCAAATTACTCCTTATCGATTTAGCTACTTTTATAAACTTACGGAAAAACTCGCGAACCAGCTGCTATCTATTCCAGGTTGAGTTGCTGAATTAGAAAACGTTTTCATATATATTTAAATATTATGTTCAGGGGTGTTAGATGGGACAATTTTACGTCATTTTGACGATATTTTTCCATAAATATCACATATTGACGTTTGATGATTTTTATTTTTAAACTTCTTATATCTTGACGATTATTTGATATATATTATTCTACAATTATTAGTAAAGTGGAAAACTGTGGTATTATAATTCTACAGAAAGAATCAAGCATTCGTAAGTCTTCTATAGGAAGAACAGTAGTGAAATTCACTCCTCATTTTTAACGATTATCAGTTGGTTAAATTGACTTAACAACAAAATTGTCGATTTTGCTATTCAATAACAATTTTAAGTTAAGTTAGCAAGATGCTCATCGTTAATATAGCGACTATAATTTTTGCGTTGATAAATCTATCGACAAAATAAACGACGTACAACATGTGTACATTCATTCATACATTGGGGTCTATAAAAAGACAAGAAAAACTTTCAATGTAAAATTAATTCTGAATTTCAAAACCATTTAATTAATAATAAAAACCGTATTTCATGTTATATTGGATAGATTTTGAAAACTCAATTACAAGTGATTTAAGTCCAATAATTCCACCTGTTCATTGTTTCATCATAACAGAAGATCTTTGTGAGATAGCTGAGACGGCTATATGTAGTTAGAGAACTGATATTTAAAACTTTCAATGTATTCTAAAACTTTATAAATGAAATAATGGTTTAACAAAATTCTGAACTAATTTATCGTCAAGTATTTTTTAAAATAAAAAAAAATGGAATTTTATTTGCCAATGTTATAATGTTAGCTTTACTAAAAGTTTAATTAAAAAACGTAAAAAACTATTTTTTACGGTTGTAATAAATATCTAAATTAATTCAAATACTTAATGCACACATTTTAAAATTAAATTTACTATTTTTTGATTTAAACAAACAAAACAAATCAATAGGCTGATAATGTAATCATACATTCAAGAAATTTTAATCTATGACGAGTTTTTGACGTTACTTTTTAATTTTATCACGATTTTAACGGTTTTTTTTTCGAATTTCTGACGATTTTCCTAGAAAAAAGACTAACAAGCATGATTATATTGCATTTTTATATTTAAAAATATATATGAATATTAAGTTCCTCATAATTGTTTTAGGATAGTTTTTTTTTTTTAATTTATATATTACTTTCATATTTAAAAAAATAAAATTTTTTATAAAGTAAAACTATAAAACGTTGTGCAACAATAGTTAAAACAGTCAAAATCTATTTAACTTTTTTTGAAGTTGTAAAATGTATTGATTTAACAAGTCTTATTATATTATTATTATTATTGCAGGTTTTTTTTTCTTAGAAATGGCGAAATTGCGGGTGTTTTGTTTTATTGCTACCACATGTTGCACGCTTATCGTTTTTACAATTTCCAAAGCTTAACAATCAAACGCAATAGTAAGAAGAAGAAAAAACATGTTAAAGATTATTATGGTTGATTTGTATTTCTGGTTTTAAAAGCTTGTATGGCTGTTGGTAAACTATAAAAGATTTGTCATACTGTTTGTAACGTTTTCAAATTTTTTATATATTTTTTAAATAGTTACGCATAGTATGTCTTGTCTGTGCTTGGCATGGGCAGAAAATATCGATATATCGAAATATCGATACAATTTTTTTAATTTTCGATGTATATTACCGATATTTTAAATTTCGATACATCGATATTTATTTACGAATATCAATTTCGATGTTTTTTA
Source organism: Gymnosoma rotundatum (assembly GCA_916610165.2). Taxonomy (NCBI): domain Eukaryota; kingdom Metazoa; phylum Arthropoda; class Insecta; order Diptera; family Tachinidae; genus Gymnosoma; species Gymnosoma rotundatum. The sequence continues at coordinate 120,652,398 of OU744337.1, read as the reverse complement.
CAGGAATATTAATTTTTGCAGCAGCGGCGCATTGACTTTTGCTTGTGTATATTTTGGCAGCCTGACTTCGTCAAGAAAGTATAAGTAACAATTGGTTGCCTGGATAATGCGCATATTCGTCTTTATTTTATATACGCTTCCAGCGCTTCCCAAATTTTCAATTGTGAAATTTAGATTCAAATTTGTAGTGCAATTTAGACTTCAAACGTAAGGTGTTATTTCAGTGACTTATGTTCGTTACCACAGATAAAAACCTAATAAAAACTTATAAAAAGTTATAGTGAAACTGAATGTAATTCATATTAACATTATTTTTGGTTAAAAACTTTCCAAGAAAAAATTTCGATTAATCGATATCGGTACAATATATATCGATATATTTTTCCCATTTGCCCATCTATAGTCTGCACGTTATATGATGAATAAATTATTTATCTGATACAATTTACATTTGCTATTTTTTAATCCTTCATATTGAAACACCTCAGAAATTTTTATGAAAATTTTGTAACATTTAAAATTGCTTAACCTTGGATAATATTCCCATTTTGAAAATGAAGTGAACTAGAAGTTCTAAACTATTTGATTTGATTGATTTTCTCCATCCAAAACCTTGACGTAAATGTATAGGAATTGTATTGCGCGCATACCTTTCTGTATTGATTTACATTACATTTTCTTTTCGCCTATCATTGACACGTCATTACCTCTGTTTTTTTTGGCTATAATTATGAATGTCCCATTAATTAACTCAAACTTATTTTGGGTTACTATGAAATTTTACATAAATATTATTCGATTGTAATATTTCTTGACCACAGAAGGCTTTAAAAGTGCTTAAATAAAAAAATTAAATATATTGCAAGAGTGTATAAAGATATTTGTATAAAGAACACAGGTATTGGTATAACGAATTCATAAAAATAAAATTAGCCCATTTAAAAAATCTCTACTATTTTAATGAAAACTATGAAAGCGAGAAAATTTGACTGTTGTCAAACAAGATGAGAAATCCGCCAACTGTAAGTTTAAGGAATGATTCCATAATTAATATGTCGCACTTTCCTATGTTTATTTCTATATTTTAATTATTTCTTAAGAAAAACTTTAATTGTCTGCCCAGACTGTTGTGACGTACGCTGTGTGAAACTTAATAGTCAATTTTCTATTCAAGATGTGTTTATTAAGAAAAAAAAAACTCAAAATGTAAAGATTCATATGGCAGAAATTTTTGCTTTTTAAATAGTCCCACATTATTTTTATTGTTTGGTAATTCAAGAATTGCAAACAGTTGATTTACTGTTAAAAAACTTAACTCAAGATGGTGCTCAATTACGAAAAATATATGAAGAAGTATGAGCGTATTGCGACTTGAAAGGTAAAAGTTGAATGTGTAATTCTTAAAAGAAGTCAAGTGAAATTTAAAAACTTTGGGACCATAAGAAAGTTTTAAATCAACTTACAATGATCTTTTAACATTCGAGCTATTCAAGCCAAAAAAGAAAACAAAAACTTTCGAGCAAATTGCAATGACATGATCATGATGAACTATTTTAAAATATTATTTTGCTTTTAAACAGCGTAAAAATTTACGAAAATTATTTTATAATGGCTGCTTACTCGTATAATGTTTTACACGAATACATATCAAAAATTTTACATAACGGGTATATTCCACTGGAGTCTTTTCTTGATCAAAATGGGTATATCCAAAACCATGACGGCATTCCTATAGTTTACCACATTTATAGACGAGCCATTTCGAAATAAGTATTTATAAAAAGCCAACAATATTAAATCATATTTAAAACCTAAAAAATACTGGTGGGACTCTCGTTAATTAGTTTCGATTTTAACCTCTGACAGTACTTTTATCTTTCTTAATACATTTTGCTTACAAATAAGTTTCTAAAGCTGCATTAGTTTATTGTATATATGTATGTTATATGTAATTAGAAATAACGAAATAATTAATGTATATTATACTTGAGATCTCGTAATTTTGAGACTTTGTGTATAAAATAGAATATTTCGAATCTTTTATTTATTTTAAGATAAATTTATATGAGTTTGTAACAAACAAATAAAAAAATATTTTGCTAAAAGATATACCTTAATTAGCGCATAAAGCCCAGCGCCTAGCTTTTACGCTGAAATGTTATACCTAACAGCCAAACTTAAATTAGCGAGTAAAGTGCAACGCAATCTGGCCCATAACTTTTGCGCTGAAATGTCACATCCAAATAAGAGCGTCAACTTTGTGACTTGAACAGTAATGTCACATAATATTATTTTATAAGACCATCTTAATAGAAATAAAAGAAAAAGAAATAAAACAGCTTGATTGTCCTGAAAATATTTAAATTGTCTTTACTTTTCAACAATAAAAAAGAACAAAACAAACACACAAATACAAAAGGAAATAACTTCACTTCCTGGTGCACTGTCAAAATCAGATTTTCTAATTGTTGTAGATGGTCTAATGAGTCGATTGTTCTATCGATCGAACATATCAATACGCTGCGCTATATGATCTGGCTCATGGACAGGGCAGCTGCACTACTACAGCTACCGAGGAGTCGATTGCGCGACTTGTTGGCTGTGGTTGCTGGGTACTGTCTGTTTAGGACCCATGCTAGGAGAATGTGTCTCCCTTTTAATGATTACTACAGAAGTTGTCAGGACGATATGCCTTTGCGCCCCGCTGGGGTATATACGACTGAGAAACCTCTGTCAACGGTACAACGGAAGCCTATCTGGTATATCAACACTGGTACCAAGTAGGATCAGTTTCTTTTGGGTAGTTCACTGGTTTTGATCTAGTGAATGAGATGAGAGCATTCTTTTGCCAGCGGGCCTTATCCGGCGGGGTCTTCACTGCCATTTTCCACAGTTTTTTTCTATTCCTTATCTTTATCTTTTTTCCTACGTTCCCATTTCTTTTCTCTCCCTGTTTATTCTTCCTTCTCAGCAGGTAGCACAAAGGGACCAATTAATGGCCCCAAGTTGGCTGTGGCAACACAGCTGCCTGCCTAACCTAGCCTGACCTAACTTAACCTAAGCTTTGACTTAACTTTTGGAGGAATAAAAAAATTAAGGGTATGATAAAATTCGACCTTGATCAATAAAATCCAGTTTTAATTTAAAATATAATTCAAGAGCATCCACCACTTACAAATGGTTGTAATGTTTCTGCTATTAAGACAAAAAACAAACAGGTTGAGATTTTACTACTGTGTAGATCTTAATAAGGTGTTTTTTAAGTTTTTGTTCCTCCATAATTAGTCATATATGTTCGAAAACCAAACGCTGAATGAATTTGACATAAATGGATAAATTAACCATAATGATGAACAAGTATACATCCAATATTTAACATACCTACACACATATGAGTGTTACTAATGCTAACTGATCTGAGGTGATTGTGGTGTCGCAAAGAAATGATCGTTTGTCCAGTTAAGTGTGTAATGATTTCAAATAATATTAATAGCATGAATTCTTGATTTTCATATTACTTTTCAAATGCTAACCCAACAGCTACATGTGTACAACAAACATATTTATTATAAGTAATTGTGTTTAAATATTAAATACTCGTTTTTTATTTTGAAATAGAATTAGAAAACTTTCACTTTCATTTCACATGTTTTTAAATGAAAATTTATGTGCGCACTCTTCTTTTATTGTCATTAATATCAACTTTGTATTGTGTATTAAATACAGTGATATTGTGGGTAGAAATTTTTTTACGGCCATTTGAAAAAATATGTACTTTAATTGGAAACCTTTATTCGTTTATGGTGTTGCACGTATGTGCTTCGGAATAAATGCAAAATTTCTAATATAAAGTTGTGTAAAATACACTTTAAAAATTATGCTAAAAAGTTTCTGGGCATTTTTTTGATAAGTGTTAATGGTTTATTATAATTTTGCAGAATGTAGTGATCTTATTTAAAGCCCCTTTTCCCTGTTTAGGACGATCTGCAATTTTCGCATTATCTCTCCTAAAAAATAATAATATTTTAATATTATTAAAATATTTTGATTATACGTTATACGTGTTCTGTCAATATTGGTATCACATAAAAGCTTTTGAATGCCGGTTTCGCTTACTTGAGATAACCCTTACTTAATAAAGCTTGCACAGTATAAATATAAATACAACAAAAATGACAGTGGTTCTTAATGGATGGAGCACCTCCTAAAAGATATTTCCCTTTTGGAAAGTTGTGCTTTATCTTTTTAGCCTTCAAAACAGAAGGAGAAAGGATATATCTAAGTTTTTAATTGAGCGATGTTCGTCTGTCCGTCCGTATTTGGGTTAAAATCAGCTAGAGAAGGTTTAAATACGCCAATCGAACAAAAATAATTTAAAAATTTTTTTTAAAAGCAGCAGGCAAGAGACCACGCATGCCTCTAATTTTTTCATATCATTTGGAAAAATAAAGTAACGCCAATTTTTAATCGCATCGGGTGGCTTTTTAACTAAAGTAGCTTCGCTGCTACAATTTCCAATCAATAATTAATGGCAAATATTAAACAACGCATAATTTCGATGTTTCTATATTTGCCATTTTAATTCAACATTTTGCTTTAAATTTGCATTAAAATAAGAACTTTCTGAAACAGAAAGCAACAACGTTATTAAGCGCATTTTACAATTTTGGAAATGTTATTCTTTTAGAAAAAAAGCAATATCATTTTGCGATATGTATAAGCTATATCTGGACTTGTCCCTAGCATTAAATACATGATAGCTCCTACTGCTTGTCTATAAGAAAATTGAGAATACCTTTCATTTTCTTTCCCTGGTTCAAAAATTTCTCCCTTAAGTATTGGCGATAAAACTGATCTTATTGCATAAGCCACCTGACTAATAACTATTCCATTCTCGTTTCTTTTTATCTCCAGTCCCAAAAAATAGCTAGCACCTCTCATTGTTATCTTAAACTCTTAATTCGCATAAAAATGTTTTAAATCTTTTTGATCTATGGCAGCAACTAAGCCGTCGTTTAAATAACTGCCCTCACTAAATTATCACGTAAAGCGCAACTCCTTCTTACGTCGGGCTTTTGCGGTGCAATAACATACCTTAATAAGAGCGTCAACTTTGAGTCTTTTACATAAATGTTAACTTATTTTATTTTAAAAAACCCTCTGTATAAGAATAAAGAAGAGATAAAACCGATAGATTGCCTTGAAAATAACTTGTCATTAATTTTCAACCACAACAAAACAAAACGAACTAACAAGCAGCCAACTTTACTTCCTAAGCACTGTCAAAATTAGATTTTCCAATTTAGGGATGGCAGTAAAGCGCAAGTTTTAACTTCTTACTTTCCTTATTTCGTATGTATAATCAAGGATCAGCTTTACAAGCCTTAAAACCAAGATACAATAAATAATTTCCGAATCTCCGGTTCCAGCAGCGAGGGTCTTGTTTTAAACTAAACAAACTTCTTTTTAATTTACATACCCTCTCAGTGTTGCCGTAAAAATATTCAGGCTGTTTCATATAGATTATTTCTTCTAGTTGTTCTTAAAGAAACGCTGTGGAAACATCAAACTAAGCAATATTCATATTATTAATTGCAGCTACACTTAAAATTGTTCTGATTGTTTTCAAATTCGCGGCTGTATTACAGGTTTCATTGAGTAATAGTCGCTATTATTTATTAATTCAATTTATTTCTGTACTTTATGATTTATGCAGGGAACACAACTGGGACGAACGACGTATTTTTGGTCGCGAATATTCGTCGTCAAAAATAAAACACATTTGTGTATATGAAAATGACACAATCATGACGAAGTATCTTAATAAATAAAGTTATTTTACTTAAAAAACTTATGTATTTTTATTTTGCAGCATTATTAATAAGCGTACAGATTATAAGTTCAATATAAAAAGAGTTTTTAGTTGTGTTTTTTCTAATGTTTAACTTTTAAAATATTATTTTTTTTGATGGTCACCTTAGCAGCTTACAAAAAGTAAACCACTTCAAAAATTATAACAGCTGTGTTTTTGGTCGTTATTGTGTTTCATACGACGAATTTACACTACGATTTTTTGACGACGTATTCGTTGTGTTGGACGAAATTCGTCGTTCTTCCCAGTTGTGTTCCTAGCACTAAATTTTAAATTTGTTAAGTTTTTCTTAGAAATACATATTTTTAATTGAAAGAATTATAATTTGCTTTTTACTTTACTGTTGGCTTAATTCAAAAGCAATATAGGGTTACAAATATACTCTGGAGGCAAACTATGACATTCCATATCGAACGAATTTTTAAATGCGTTTAAATGTAAATTTTTATCGAAAGTCGTAATTTAGTTTCTAATTAACTTACTGAAATCGCGGCGAAAATTATGAATTTGCCATTGCCGTCACCTTAAAAAGCAAAAAAACCCAACTCGAATTAATAAGAGCTGGCCTTAACAGCCCAGGTGACTATTGTGATTTTTTCTTCTTCGAGTGTCAAAAGTTATAATCTCCTTTGCTTTTGACAGCCGAAAACTTTTTGTACAAAACAAAATGTGCATGTTTCTATCACAGATTTGTATTGATTTTCGCCGTGAGTATACCTACAGCATACCCATGGCGAAATAATACAGCTGGTCTCGATGACGAATTCACTAATTTTCGCCGTACACTCTAAATGTAAAACACCATATAAAAAAATTATACGTATTTTTTATATATGGAGTTTGACATTTAGTGTTTAGAGCGAAATTAATGAATTTGCCATCGAGACCACCTGTTTTATTTCGCCAAGCAACAAATCATGATTTTAAATAATTAAATTAAATTATTGAAAAAAATATTTATTTGTAACGCATAAAAATTTACAGTTTAATTCCTAAAATAACGTTCCAAACATTTAGAAAATTTGAGTACAAATTTTATGAGCTCCTGTAACTACAAGTATGTGAGTATCCCATATCTTGTAGGTAAAGGTGGGTGATATTTACAGTACTAACAAAAAATTAGTTATTCCAGTCAAGATTTAAAATTTGACTCTAAAGACACATATACATACATATGTATTTATGTATGTATGTTCACATTAAAACAAAAAAAAAACCTTTGCTGTCGTTTATTTTATTTGTAAAGCGACAGCAAACTTAAGGTTTTAATTTCACTTTGTCATACTTTTATTTTTGTTTATTTTCTATAACATTTCTTTCAGTTATTTTAAAATGCACTTCGTATAACTATTTGTCTTAAATCCGTGTTATTAAAACGCACAAATATTGGGTTTTATTTGTATAGTGTCCAATACTTTAATAGCTTTTTTGATTGTTTTTGGAATTTCCGTCCCAAGTTTTTTTTTATATATTAAAAACGAAAGTTTGTTTTATTAACTACGTAATATGCAATTTATTGGAAAAAGAAGCATATTCTGAGTTAGCTCACCTTTTTTATATAACATTTCTATAATTTTAATTTAAAAATTATTGTTGAACTTAATAACTTAATTGTTAATCAATTAATAACAATATATCACCTATTAATTTTTCACATCGTACCTGTTTAGTTAACATTAGCACAATGTCAAGCAGATCAGAAATGATTTATAATTTGCCTTGACACTAGCTTTTAGGGCGTCTGAGCTTCCTTGCGAATATTTAACTTGTCGATAATAGATTTTTACGACAGAAGTTTTATTGTGCGCTTTTCAAAGAAGTAAAAAAATAAACTCTAAATTAAAGGGTGTACCAATTATGACGAAATTATTTCTAATATGGTTTATGTTTTTTAACCGTAGTAAGCAGACGTTAGAGATTTCACAGAGTATAAACAAATATGTCTGTTATAAAAATAAATAAGAAATTAAAGAGTGTTTCTAAAAGGCCGTAAAACTTTTTAGCCGTTATGGTTAGACGCCTATGTCTGCTATAAGAACAGAAAAAACTGAAATAAAAGGTTTCCCGATAGTAATAAAATTTTCATATGTATGTCTTACTTTTTAACCGTAATAGGAGGCTATGAATTTACCCAGGGTATTTGTTGCTAAGTTGTTATAAAAGCAAGTATGAAAAACTAAAAGGGCAATAGTATCATTATTTTCACAAGGCTTTATTTTAAATTTTTCCAAAGAATATATATTAAATTATATATGACCCACACATGGTGTGGAACACTTGGCTAATTTATTTTAATTCTCGATTTCAAAGCTTTTTGCCAAAAATTATTTGTAAGTGCCATCCATAAATTAGTGCGTAAGACGCAAAGCAATGTAATTCATAGCTTTTGGCTGGAATGTCATTCCTAAATAACAGCGCCAACTTTGTGTCGTTAAAAGTAATGTTAATAAATTTTTTTTATAAAACCCGCTGTATAAGAACTATTAAGAGATAAGACCGCTAGATTGCCTTGAAAATAACTAAATTGTCATTACTTTTCAACCATAAGAAAACAAACCAACAAGCAGCCAACTTCACTTCCTAATGCACTGTCAAAATTGGATTTTCCAATTGCTAAGCGTTGACGCCGCTAATTAGGGATGCCAGTAATTAGTAAATTTCCAATTTTGCTTAGATCTGAAACTTGATTTTTTTTTGCAAATTTCGTTTTTTATCACCCCAGTTTGAAAAAGGGTATATCTAAATTTTTCATTCCATGTGTAATTTCTACAATATTAGTTTTCGACCTCATAAAGTATATATATTCTGAGTTCTTATGCATAGCAAAGTCGATTGAGCGATGTCCCACAGTGTACACATTTCATATAACGAGCGGCCAAAAATAGGAGTTATCGTAGAGTTTTTAAATTTCGTACATTTTCGTAGAATATCTAAATTAGGAAAAACAGTTTAAAAATTTACAAATGTCATACATGTAAAAATTAGCAATTTATATGCAGATTTTAAATTCTGTTAAATATCCTTCAGGTGAAAAACTTGCATCTCTTTCAAAATTTGTTTGATTTCTTTGAATTACAATTGTCTTCGGGTATTATACTTACATAATTGCAAAATTATATTTTTTAATTTTTTTTAGATAGTTTTCATTAGTTTTGAATTTGTCCAACGAATTAAGTCCATTGAAGGCTCCATAACTTTGGTAATAAGTAAATTTAAAATAAACCTGGGGTGATAAAAAACGAAATTTGCAAAAAAAATTCAAGTTTCAGATCTAAGCAAAATTGGAAATTTACTAATTACTGGCATCCCTAATTAGCGGCGTCAAAGCTTAGCAATTGGAAAATCCAATTTTGACAGTGCATTAGGAAGTGAAGTTGGCTGCTTGTTGGTTTGTTTTCTTATGGTTGAAAAGTAATGACAATTTAGTTATTTTCAAGGCAATCTAGCGGTCTTATCTCTTAATAATTCTTATACAGCGGGTTTTATAAAAAAAATTAATTAACATTACTTTTAACGACACAAAGTTGACGCTGTTATTTAGGAATGACATTCCAGCCAAAAGCTATGAATTACATTGCTTTGCGTCTTACGCGCTAATTTAGGGATGGCAGTTACAAATAATTTTTGGCAAAAAGCATTGAAATTGAGAATTAAAATAAATTAGCCAAGTGTTCCACACCATGTGTGGGTCATATATAAAATTTCTGAAACTTACTTTTACAAAAATAGACAAAAAATAAGGGCTAAGTCTTCATCACTTGCAAAGAAATATGAATCCAGCCATGTACCATTTTTTCTTTAAACTTTTTCTTAATATAATGACTCTTTTTCCATTTAGTTTCTAATTTATCTTTTCTACATAACTTATTTCTGCAGATTTTGCATCACTAAATTTTTTGTACCTAAGCCAGATATCAAAAAAAAGCACGGATTTTAATACGTCTTAGCACTAAAAATTGTAAATATAAATCAAAGTTGGGCGAAGTTGGAAGTGAAACCAACTTTGTTACTTACTTGTAGAAGTATTATATTAAAATATGGAAAAAGTATTTTTTGGTATTTTTTTTTAATTGTCCACTAAATTTGTAATATTCACAATAATTGATCTGTTTCTTTTTGCTTGCTTTCTTTGTAACGGTAAATCGCATATGAGTTACAAGTTGTTAAAAAAAAAAAGTATTTTTTTAATAACATACCTGTGTTACAATTATATTTTGAACTTAATTTTACTACTATATCAAAAAGCTTTTTAAAACCAATTCTTTGAAGTTTGTATACTTTTTTATATTTTTTTCAAATAATGACATACTTAACTACAACCTTCAACTTTAAATCATCATATCTTTTTTAAAAGTCAATGTTATTTAAAAATTATTGTTGATTTAATCAATTCAGAATGCTACTAATAACATCAGATAGTGCTTTTTTTATTCAGTATTTAGTTTTTTTATTTTTAGCCGCCCTCGTTAGAATGTGTGTTCGTGCTCGGGTTAAAATCAACTTCCCAATGCACCAGATGAGCTAGAAAAAATTTAAATACATCAATCGATCAGACATAGTTTAAGAAAATTTTGCTATTGAAAATCAGCAAGATCGGTCCATGTTTTTCGAGACAGTGGGCAAAACACCACGCCTACCACTAATTATTCCATATCATATGGAACAAATAAAGTTTAGTGAAGTAACTTCAATAAAAAAGGAAATGGATAATGGGGGATAGAGAATTCGAACAAAAGATTAAATAAATTTCGATTTTTGGTAATGCTGAATTTCTATTAGTGACTTTTTTTAAGTTATCAGCCTTTAATATTGCTCTTTTAATTTTTTATTGTACAATTACATAATGAATCAATACAAACTAACAATGAAATAATTTGTTTTGAGGATTTTCTATTACTAGTTTCATTGGACTTTTTTTTAAATAATGATTGGTTTGTGTAGTTTTGATCTTTGGATGTTTATCTGTGATTTTGAGATTTAGGTGAAGTTTTGATTAGATGGTAAAATTAGATTTTAAGTAAATATCGGATTTAAAGGTTCATTTTTTTTTGTAAGTTTTTAGTGTGGTAATAGCATTTCTTTTTTTTTACTGATACTAAGATTTTTGTTGAAATGTTATTATGATTGATTTTAGACTTCTGGCTAAATCTCGGTTTTCGTGGTACTTTACTATTATTGTTAAATTTTCTGTTTGTTGCTGAAGTTTTATTTGTATTACTGTAGGTGGTTATTTCTTATGATAAAAGGTAATAAAACTTGGTATCACCTATGTGGTTGTAGTTTATGCTAAAAAATTAATGTATTTAAGTTGGGACAATAACCCTAAGCAAAACTTACAATTTTAGGAAAAAACTTTTTTTATAGAAAAAATTTATGGTAGGAATTTCTTAAACTATTCAACGCGGAATCTGAAGTATATACATGTGGTTGTACATATGTGGTGAATTGTATGTAAGATATCGGTTTATATTAAAGTTAGTTCAAAAATATCTAAATATCCTGCACACTATTGTAAAAGTATCTCACCTTTAGCTATTTAAAATGTTTTTTAGTCCTGCGTAGTTGATCGTTTTCAACAACAGTCCATAAGAATTTTTCGTTAAAAATAAATAAAAATAAGTGACAAACTGTCTAAAGTAAATATCGATGCAGATTTTATGTCTTACAGCTGTTGTTGAGAATATTTTAATGATTTGAAGCTGATTTGTAACTAAGTACAGTGTAACAACAAATTTCTTATGGTACAAATATATATTTTTTTGTTATTAATAAAGTTATTCCCTACAAGTTATTAAGTTCATTTTACGGTTCTTCATCACTTAGCAAATCGTCTTCAGCATCGGAATTCTCCTCTTGTTGAACTCTTTCCAATTCCCTGCTATAAAGTTCCTTAAATGCTTCATATTCTGCCAAACTAACATGACACACTTTGGTAGCAAATGTTTTTTCTGAAGTATCTGTTATTTTATATAGACGTGGATTTTTTGATACGTCATTGGGATTCGCCTTTAAGGGGCGAGGTTTAAAAATGCCAAGTCTTTCCATGAAAACATGACGACACCTAATGTCCTCTAAAGACTTTCCTAATGCTTCAGATTTTACAATTTCTGGTATTTCAAGACGCATTTTCTCTTTCATATACAAAATTTTAGCTTCAATAGTTGCTTGTTTCTGCTCTATCAATGTAGGGCAATTCATAAGCAACTTCCAAACATTTTTGCTGGTGCCAACAAACGATTGTAAGAAAGTAATTTGTTTTAACAAACTCCTCTTGTCGTCTACATCCATTAGAAAAGGATATTTAGTGATGAGTAAAAACAGAAAGTATTCACCAAACTGGCATGAACGCCAATGTTCTAGCGTTTCTATAATTTTCTGAGGTGAACGCATTAAAACTTTTGGATTGCTAGTAACGATTTGTAAAAAGCTATTAGTTGATAAGCCATGGTTTAAAAATGTTTTATGTGCATTTTTCCACATTGCCTGCGGGACATTTGCTAAGGTAGGTGTTGCCTTAATGGCTGCCTCAATATGTTGTTGTAGTTCATAGTCTTCCGCCGTCTGTGACTCTTGTGCAGCACTTGAAACCTTCGCAGATATTATTTGTACTGAGTTACGTGTGTGTTGAGGAAACTAAAATTGTAATTTTTCATTTGCATATCACGCTGTGTTTACTTAATATTATTTTACCTTTAAATTAATTATGTTTCGCTGATATTTAACTAAAATATTCATCAACATATTAATTTATATCCTTTGGGATGGAAAAGAATTTATTGTTTGTGTCTGTTATGAAAGTGTGTGTGGCAAACTAAGAAAACATATGTTTTTTGTGTTGTCTTTTTTAGGCCGGTTTTACATTTTTTCACTCATATGTATTCCAATGTTATTACTTTATTACGCATGAGAAGAAATCAAACTCTGAGAAACGGCAAACTTTTTTCACAGAGTTGCAAAAAACGGAGTATTTTTGTTATTCTTAACAAAAATGTAAACAAAATTTGTCAAAAAATAAGCGTAATTAAATGCGGTCACAATTCCTCCAATTTTAATGCATTGTAAAATAAAAAATTGAATTAAGAAGCTTAAAGCTTGTAGAATCTGATTTTCCGGTTGTCACTTTCGCCATTTGAGAAATAAATGAGCTCCGCCTAATACATTTAGTCATTAAATGGAATGGATTTTTAGTTATAAAATCCAAACTAAGATCCGTACATCGAAACGACTGATGCCAATCGATAAAGCCTAAAAATACGCATCTAACGCGGTCCCAATTTTTTTCTAAAAAACTTTCTGAAAAATGTTATAGGGAAAACAAATTAAAAGAAAAAAATTGTAAAATGTATAAAATTAGTTTTTCATTCATTTCTCGAAAATCATTTCGCGTGCACATATCGCGCTACATGTAGTCGATAGAGGACAAAAATACGAATCAAACGTGGTCTTGGTTGTTTTCTAAAAAACTTTCTGGAAAAAGTTGTAGGGTAGCAAACTTTGGAAAATTATAAAAAACGCGTTTATATATATTGAATAAGTATTTTATTATTTACTCCAAAACGAATTCGCGCGCACATATCGCGCTACCTGCAATCGATAAAGGACAAAAATACAAATCAAACGTGGTCTTGGTTGTTTTCTAAAAAACTTTCTGGAAAAAGTTGTAGGGTGGCAAACTTTGGAAAGTTATAAAAAACACGTTTGTATATATTGAATTAGTATTTTATTAATTACTCCAAAACGAATTCGCGCGCACATATAGCGCTACCTGCAATCGATAGAGGACAAAAATACGAATCAAACGTGGTCTTAGTTGTTTTCTAAAAAACTTTCTGGAAAAAGTTGTAGGGTGGCAAACTTTGGAAAGTTATAAAAAACACGTTTGTATATATTGAATTAGTATTTTATTAATTACTCCAAAACGAATTCGCGCGCACATATAGCGCTACCTGCAATCGATAGAGGACAAAAATACGAATCAAACGTGGTCTTAGTTGTTTTCTAAAAAACTTTCTGGAAAAAGTTGTAGGGTGGCAAACTTTGGAAAGTTATAAAAAACACGTTTGTATATATTGAATTAGTATTTTATTAATTACTCCAAAACGAATTCGCGCGCACATATAGCGCTACCTGCAATCGATAGAGGACAAAAATACGAATCAAACGTGGTCTTAGTTGTTTTCTAAAAAACTTTCTGGAAAAAGTTGTAGGGTAGCAAACTTTGGAAAATTATAAAAAACATGTTTATATATATATAGAATTAGTATTTTGTTCATTACTCCAAAATGAATTCGCACGCACATATCGCGCTACCTGCAATCGATAGAGGACAAAAATACGAATCAAACGTGGTCTTGGTTGTTTTCTAAAAAACTTTGTGGAAAAAGTTGTAGGGTGGCAAACTTTGGAAAATTACAAAAAACACGTTTATATATATTGAATTAGTATTTTATTATTTACTCCAAAACAAATTCGCGCGCACATATCGCGCTACCTGCAATCGATAAAGGACAAAAATACAAATCAAACGTGGTCTTGGTTGTTTTCTAAAAAACTTTCTGGAAAAAGTTGTAGGGTGGCAAACTTTGGAAAGTTATAAAAAACACGTTTGTATATATTGAATTAGTATTTTATTAATTACTCCAAAACGAATTCGCGCGCACATATAGCGCTACCTGCAATCGATAGAGGACAAAAATACGAATCAAACGTGGTCTTAGTTGTTTTCTAAAAAACTTTCTGGAAAAAGTTGTAGGGTGGCAAACTTTGGAAAGTTATAAAAAACACGTTTGTATATATTGAATTAGTATTTTATTAATTACTCCAAAACGAATTCGCGCGCACATATAGCGCTACCTGCAATCGATAGAGGACAAAAATACGAATCAAACGTGGTCTTAGTTGTTTTCTAAAAAACTTTCTGGAAAAAGTTGTAGGGTGGCAAACTTTGGAAAGTTATAAAAAACACGTTTGTATATATTGAATTAGTATTTTATTAATTACTCCAAAACGAATTCGCGCGCACATATAGCGCTACCTGCAATCGATAGAGGACAAAAATACGAATCAAACGTGGTCTTAGTTGTTTTCTAAAAAACTTTCTGGAAAAAGTTGTAGGGTAGCAAACTTTGGAAAATTATAAAAAACATGTTTATATATATATAGAATTAGTATTTTGTTCATTACTCCAAAATGAATTCGCACGCACATATCGCGCTACCTGCAATCGATAGAGGACAAAAATACGAATCAAACGTGGTCTTGGTTGTTTTCTAAAAAACTTTGTGGAAAAAGTTGTAGGGTGGCAAACTTTGGAAAATTACAAAAAACACGTTTATATATATTGAATTAGTATTTTATTATTTACTCCAAAACAAATTCGCGCGCACATATCGCGCTACCTGCAATCGATAAAGGACAAAAATACAAATCAAACGTGGTCTTGGTTGTTTTCTAAAAAACTTTCTGGAAAAAGTTGTAGGGTGGCAAACTTTGGAAAGTTATAAAAAACACGTTTGTATATATTGAATTAGTATTTTATTAATTACTCCAAAACGAATTCGCGCGCACATATAGCGCTACCTGCAATCGATAGAGGACAAAAATACGAATCAAACGTGGTCTTAGTTGTTTTCTAAAAAACTTTCTGGAAAAAGTTGTAGGGTGGCAAACTTTGGAAAGTTATAAAAAACACGTTTGTATATATTGAATTAGTATTTTATTAATTACTCCAAAACGAATTCGCGCGCACATATAGCGCTACCTGCAATCGATAGAGGACAAAAATACGAATCAAACGTGGTCTTAGTTGTTTTCTAAAAAACTTTCTGGAAAAAGTTGTAGGGTGGCAAACTTTGGAAAGTTATAAAAAACACGTTTGTATATATTGAATTAGTATTTTATTAATTACTCCAAAACGAATTCGCGCGCACATATAGCGCTACCTGCAATCGATAGAGGACAAAAATACGAATCAAACGTGGTCTTAGTTGTTTTCTAAAAAACTTTCTGGAAAAAGTTGTAGGGTGGCAAACTTTGGAAAGTTATAAAAAACACGTTTGTATATATTGAATTAGTATTTTATTAATTACTCCAAAACGAATTCGCGCGCACATATAGCGCTACCTGCAATCGATAGAGGACAAAAATACGAATCAAACGTGGTCTTAGTTGTTTTCTAAAAAACTTTCTGGAAAAAGTTGTAGGGTAGCAAACTTTGGAAAATTATAAAAAACATGTTTATATATATATAGAATTAGTATTTTGTTCATTACTCCAAAATGAATTCGCACGCACATATCGCGCTACCTGCAATCGATAGAGGACAAAAATACGAATCAAACGTGGTCTTGGTTGTTTTCTAAAAAACTTTGTGGAAAAAGTTGTAGGGTGGCAAACTTTGGAAAATTACAAAAAACACGTTTATATATATTGAATTAGTATTTTATTATTTACTCCAAAACAAATTCGCGCGCACATATCGCGCTACCTGCAATCGATAAAGGACAAAAATACAAATCAAACGTGGTCTTGGTTGTTTTCTAAAAAACTTTCTGGAAAAAGTTGTAGGGTGGCAAACTTTGGAAAGTTATAAAAAACACGTTTGTATATATTGAATTAGTATTTTATTAATTACTCCAAAACGAATTCGCGCGCACATATAGCGCTACCTGCAATCGATAGAGGACAAAAATACGAATCAAACGTGGTCTTAGTTGTTTTCTAAAAAACTTTCTGGAAAAAGTTGTAGGGTGGCAAACTTTGGAAAGTTATAAAAAACACGTTTGTATATATTGAATAAGTATTTTATTAATTACTCCAAAACGAATTCGCGCGCACATATAGCGCTACCTGCAATCGATAGAGGACAAAAATACGAATCAAACGTGGTCTTAGTTGTTTTCTAAAAAACTTTCTGGAAAAAGTTGTAGGGTGGCAAACTTTGGAAAATTATAAAAAACACGTTTATATATATTGAATTAGTATTTTATTATTTACTCCAAAACGAATTCGCGCGCACATATCGCGTTACCTGCAATCGATAGAGGACAAAAATACGAAAAATAAGTTTATGTGGTGAATACATGAGTATCGCTGTCATTTTTTAATATATTTAAAATATTTTTCACAAAATTTGCAATTCATTGTGTATGTTAGCAGCTGTTTTTCATAAACATTGGAGATTTATTTTGATATTTCGTAATGCTACCATATTTTTGTGATATTTAAATGAGAACTTAAATAAGAACTGAAAAAATGAAACTGCATTTAAATACAACTTAAATTTAAATGAAAATTAACTAAATGCGTATTTAAATACGAACTCAAAAATTGGCCCTAAATCAAAGAAACTATTTAAAACATGAATTATATCCATACCTTTGGATATTTCATATGGGAAGCTATACTTCTTTTTCCTTTTATATATTTTCATTTCCAATGCATTGATATTTTTATTAATACGAACATTTAAACAGCAATTTGGTACATATTTGGTAAATATTATGTTTGAATGTAAAAAACACAGATGAATAATTCCTTTTATCGAAAGCTGAAATCTGGCCACACTGAATTTTTCGTGTGTTATCTGTGGTATAAAATGTATGAAAATCTAATTTAATATATTTCTAATTTTTCAGTTTGCAACTTTATTCAGAAAGTTTTTCGGAAAATAACTTGTACCATGTTTTATTCGAATTTTTGTCCCTTATCCATTCTGGGTAGTTAGATAAGTGCGCGAAAAAACGTTTTGGAGTAATGAATATAATACTAATTTCATATATTCTGACATTTTTTCGTAACTTTCGAAAGTTTGCTGTTTAATAACTTTTTTCAGAAAGTTTTTTAGAAAATAAGTTATGGCACGTTTTGTTCGTATTTCTGTCCTCTATTGATTCCGGGTAGTGGGATATGTGCGCGCGAACCCGTTTTGAAGTAATAAACAAAATACTAGTTTAATATATTTTGACGATTTTTCGTAATTTTTGAAAGTTTGCTGTTTAATAACTTTTTTCAGAAAGTTTTTTAGAAAATAAGTTATATCACGTTTTGTTCGTATTTTTGTCCTCTATTGATTCCGGGTAGTGGGATATGTGCGCGCGAACCCGTTTTGGAGTAATGAACAAAATACTAGTTTAATATATTTTGAAGATTTTTCGTAAATTTCGAAAGTTTGCTGTTTAATAACTTTTTCCAGAAAGTTTTTTAGAAAATAAGTTATATCACGTTTTGTTTGTATTCTTGTCCTCTATTGATTCCGGGTAGTGGGATATGTGCGCGCGAACCCGTTTTGAAGAAATAAACAAAATACTACTTTAATATATTTTGACGATTTTTCGTAATTTTTGAAAGTTTGCTGTTTAATAACTTTTTTCAGAAAGTTTTTTAGAAAATAAGTTATATCACGTTTTGTTCGTATTTTTGTCCTCTATTGATTCCGGGTAGTGGGATATGTGCACGCGAACCCGTTTTGAAGTAATAAACAAAATACTAGTTTAATATATTTTGACGATTTTTCGTAATTTTTGAAAGTTTGCTGTTTAATAACTTTTTTCAGAAAGTTTTTTAGAAAATAAGTTATATCACGTTTTGTTTGTATTCTTGTCCTCTATTGATTCCGGGTAGTGGGATATGTGCGCGCGAACCCGTTTTGGAGTAATGAACAAAATACTAGTTTAATATATTTTGACGATTTTTCGTAATTTTTGAAAGTTTGCTGTTTAATAACTTTTTTCAGAAAGTTTTTTAGAAAATAAGTTATATCACGTTTTGTTCGTATTTTTGTCCTCTATTGATTCCGGGTAGTGGGTTATGTGCGCGCGAACCCGTTTTGGAGTAATGAACAAAATACTAGTTTAATATATTTTGAAGATTTTTCGTAAATTTCGAAAGTTTGCTGTTTAATAACTTTTTTCAGAAAGTTTTTTAGAAAATAAGTTATGGCACGTTTTGTTCGTATTTCTGTCCTCTATTGATTCCGGGTAGTGGGATATGTGCGCGCGAACCCGTTTTGAAGTAATAAACAAAATACTAGTTTAATATATTTTGACGATTTTTCGTAATTTTTGAAAGTTTGCTGTTTAATAACTTTTTTCAGAAAGTTTTTTAGAAAATAAGTTATATCACGTTTTGTTCGTATTTTTGTCCTCTATTGATTCCGGGTAGTGGGATATGTGCGCGCGAACCCGTTTTGAAGTAATAAACAAAATACTAGTTTAATATATTTTGACGATTTTTCGTAATTTTTGAAAGTTTGCTGTTTAATAACTTTTTTCAGAAAGTTTTTTAGAAAATTAGTTATATCACGTTTTGTTCGTATTTTTGTCCTCTATTGATTCCGGGTAGTGGGATATGTGCGCGCGAACCCGTTTTGGAGTAATGAACAAAATACTAGTTTAATATATTTTGAAGATTTTTCGTAAATTTCGAAAGTTTGCTGTTTAATAACTTTTTCCAGAAAGTTTTTTAGAAAATAAGTTATATCACGTTTTGTTTGTATTTTTGTCCTCTATTGATTCCGGGTAGTGGGATATGTGCGCGCGAACCCGTTTTGAAGTAATAAACAAAATACTAGTTTAATATATTTTGAAGATTTTTCGTAATTTTCGAAAGTTTGCTGTTTAATAACTTTTTTCAGAAAGTTTTTTAGAAAATAAGTTATATCACGTTTTGTTTGTATTTTTGTCCTCTATTGATTCCGGGTAGTGGGATATGTGCGCGCGAAATAGTTTTGGAGTTATTAGCAAAAAAGTGTATCAGGAGATTTTAACTAAGTAATAATTTGTCTACCATATAGCTTATATATGATTAAAATCTATTAAGTGACAACCGTTAAATTTGATTTTGCCACTTTAGACTTATCTAATTCAATTTTTTATTTTAAAAAACATTAACAAATTACTGTAAAAATTAATGTTAAATAATGTACATTTTTGTTCATAATTTGTTTTTATAGAGCACGTTGTACCCATACACTCTCAAAAAAAGAACACGTGCTCACACGTATACGGAAAAAGTACGCTCCATGCAACTCTGAAAAAAGTTTGCCAAAACAAAGAAAAAGTTTGCTAAAAAGTTTGTTTTCTTCTCGCCGATTACTTTATTTGGATATGCAGCTAAATGAGACCGCTTTATTTTGGTGCATATATTATTTTGTGTGCATCTATTAAAATGTTTTTATTATATGGTTTTTGCCTTCACAGAAATTTTTTACTTCTAAAATGCAATGCCATAATCATATGACAATTAAGACTAAATACAGAAAAACAAACTCACATCGCTGAATATGTTATAATTTGTTTATATCAAAATTTCTTGTATCGTAAGAATAAGCAATCGTGCTAATAAATTCGAAAAAAACATGTTTTATATAAATTTAATATACATATATGTATGAATTTATTGATGAAATAACGTACGTTGCTTATATATAAAAATTGTTTACAATTTTTATTTTTTCATTAAATCTTTCAAATGCATATGAAAGATTTCCAATGGCAACCCTTATGTAGAAAAATGAAAGAAAAAATTAAAATATTTACTCAATGGTTACTGTGTTTTTGTATTCAAATTTGTTGAGTTTTTGATGGCTTTTTGCCTTATTGATTCAATGGAGTTCTCATTTAATCAATTTGGCTTTAAGTATAAGACTCTGAGGGTTTGCTTACAAAATTTGGGTAGAATCCACTGATGAGCAATATATGAGCAGTAGCGAAATGGCCATATGGATATGCTTTCCCCGCAGTAATACATTTCATTTTTTAGTTTAGTTTAAAAAAATAAATATTTCATGAGAATATCATGAAATATTTATATTTAAAGGAATCAAGAACAATTAAAGTAAATTAGTACGAAAATTTTATGATTTACTTTTTTTTTCTTGAAAAATAACATACAGCCAGCGTTGCCGCTTTGGTCCAATCGGACCAAACTTGGTAGTTTTTCGACTTTAAAAAACGGTTTGGTAGTTTGGTTGGTTTGTTGCATTTTTTTTAAATTTTTGGTAGGATTTCCTTCTGTAGCAATTTTTTAGTAATAGTAAATTTTTCTCCTTAGAAATTCAGTACATATAATTAAAAAAAAAAATGTAACTTTGAATTAAATAAACAATAACTTTGAATAGTGCTACCACTGTTTTCAAAAACTATCTTAGGTGAAATAAAAAACATCTCTGCTTTTTGCATAGAGATGATTAAAGCTAACCATGGCTTAAGAAATCCGAACAATATTATGAAATTGAAATTAACAATATTTTTGAGTGAAGGTTTATTTTCAGAAGACGACATACCATCAACCAGGTAAAACCACTCTTAAAATTTTTGTTTTAAAACATTTTTAAATAATATAATACTTTTAGTGATCATTGTAAAGAAACAGTCAAAAGAAAATTTAGAACCGAATGGTTGAGCGAATTTGATTGGCTTCAGGAAAGGGATGGGTGTTCATTCTAAAAAGATAAACTTCCATCTCAACAATTACGGAAAAAAACCAAATGAGTATAACAGAGTTTATGTGCAAGAAATGCATTTTTAAATTTTTGGTAGGCTGTGAACGATTTTGGTAGGATTTTTGAAAATTATTGGTAGGAAGTCAATTTCTTGTGTGGCAACTCTGCATACAGCCACATTTAAATAAAAGCGGAAACCGGAACGCTTTCTTCGGCATAGCTTTAACCCTGAAATGCATACCTAAATGATAAAAACAGGGTAAGTAATAAATAAAGACAAATCTAGTCTACGAACGCAGCTCCAAAATCAAAACAAGTTGTCTACGGCGTGTAAAAAAAAATACTCGATATATACCACATTATACATACAAACTTTGGAGGTCCGTAGCTCCAAAACAAGGTGCCAGCCCCAACATTTTAACTTAAAATTGCATTTTACGGGGTGTAGGCAACTTTTTTTATTTTTGAACTGCGTCCGTAAACTAGATTTGTTTCAAAATATATATGGCTTCTTTGATAATTTTAACAAAAACATTTTTGGAATTTTAATTGTGTACATTTTAAATTTATAAACAAAGAAAAATAATTATTTAAATTTTTATTTAATATTATTATTATAGAGTTCATTAATTTTAACCGTGCTTGATTCCTTCAACTGTAGATATTTCATGATATTCTCATGAAATAT
This sequence comes from Gymnosoma rotundatum, assembly GCA_916610165.2. Taxonomy (NCBI): domain Eukaryota; kingdom Metazoa; phylum Arthropoda; class Insecta; order Diptera; family Tachinidae; genus Gymnosoma; species Gymnosoma rotundatum. The sequence continues at coordinate 120,630,396 of OU744337.1, read as the reverse complement.
TTGTTATTTAAAATTGCAATATAAAATACATAACTCCGGGAAAAGCACATCCATGTGGCCATTTTGCTACTGCTCATATAGCTTATTAGTGGACTCTACCCAAATTTTGTATACCCTTTTATCAAAAGCCAAGTTAACTAAATCAGAACTACATTAATTCAACAAAGCAAAAGACAATAAAAAATCAAAAATGTTTTATGCAAAACACAGCAAACATTCAGTTACTATTTTTATTTTTCTTTCATTTAAAAAAATTAGTTACTGAATGTTTGCTGTGTTTTTGTATAAAACATTTTTGAGTTACGTATTTTAATCATGAAATTCAAGTTTCGAAGCTAAGTAATCGATTATCAGAGTGGTTACTCCATGTTTGTTTTGAATAAATCTGCAGCACCAATTAAAATGCATTGAATGCAGCCGGCGTAGTAAAATCATAGATTGGGTGAATTTATATTTAATTAACAAAAAGTTTTGTACTTATTTTATTTTTAAATATCTGTTTAAAACTAGGAAATACATACAAAGTGTAACTAATATTTTCAATTAATTATTATTTGAGGTTCTTGAAAATTCAACAACTGAGCAAATATTAAAGGTTCCAATAGCGTCTTGACCATGTCTTATCACTATACTGTTAAATTTTTATTTTTTTACAGAGAACTTATTACAACACATATTTGATACAATTATATTGCAATCCACAGGTTGAATTGAAATTGAATTGGTGCATTGTTTTCAGTTTGTTGATTAAAAATGCCAAGCGCTTTACGTTGGGGTATTGCCTCTGCTGGTAAAATTAGCAATGATTTTTGTATTGCATTAAGTACTTTGCCCTTTGATGAACATCAAATAGTTGCTGTAGCTGCCCGGGATAAAACACGTGCCGATGATTTTGCTAAAAAGCATGAAATTCTTAAAACATTTGGTTCATATGCCGAGTTGGCTGAGTGTGAGGATGTGGGTAAGTAGCTATATTTGTGCTGATAGGAAAGTTAGGAAAGAGAGGCATCACGTTGCTAAGTAATCACCGAAAGTAGTAGTTTTATGAAGCTTTTGTTCGGTATGAACAAATTTTGAAAGTTAAGTAACCGTTTTACTAAGCAAATTAATTATTCAGAGTTTATCTCTCCTGGCTAAGCTTCTTACATAATGAAATATATTAAACTTCTCTAGACACCTGTTTCTTTTCGCATAAAAGCAAATTTCTAATATTAAATTTATGCACACGTATAAACACGCTAAACATTTTTATTATAAGCCCTTTGATGCAAGACATAAACTGACGTTGAACATATCTTTTGTGCAAAATTTTGCACAGATTTTACGCAGTTGATTATAGGTAGAGCGAAATGCAAAATATAGTACGAAATCATGTTCTATTAGTTTGTTGTTGTTTGAAAAAAATTGCAATTTTCCAAGAGTAAAATTGGTGTTTTGGTGTATCAATAATAAAAAACAATAAAGATCATAAAAAAGTTGCAAGCTCAAAGAATTATAAATTAAAAAATAAATAAAAAAATTAAGAGTGCTTTATTCGGCTATGCCGAATCTTATATACCCTTGACCATATATGCAAATCTAATTAAGTGAAGTAACCCCAATCAAAAAAACTAATATTGGCTTGACAGAGAATTATAAAATTAGAAAAAATTACGTACTATATATAACTTTACATAAAAAAGTCATCGGCTCTGCTTAATTCATTAATGCATTTTTTTTTAATTTTAGTATTTCCATAAAGATATCATCAAAAGATTTTTAATGGCAAACTTGATTTTAACACTAACACGGACGTACAGACAGAGTTCTCTCAATCGACTTCACTATGCATAGAACTAACAATATATATACTTTATGGGCAAAATGAAATTGTAGAAATTACAAACGGAATGACAAACTTAGTTTTAGTTATACCCTTTTTCCACTTCTTGTGGGCAAGGGTATAAAAACATTGCCAAGTTATTTGCCAAAACAAAAAATTAATTTTATTTTAATATCGCCAAATAAAGTGTTCAGCAATTTTTTTGTATTTTCCTTTTCGCAGATATCGTTTATGTTGGTTCCCTAAATCCACAACATTACGAGATAACTATGTTAATGCTGGAACATGGAAAACATGTACTGTGTGAAAAACCTCTATGCATGAACCGAAAACAAGCCAAAAAAGTCATACAATACGCTGAAATGAAAAAACTATTTTTAATGGAAGGGGTGTGGTCAAGATTTTTCCCAGCCTATCAATATTTGCGAAAACAAATTGATACTGGGGTTTTGGGAGAGATTCAAGAAGTAGATGTGGAATTCGGATTTCCATTAAATGAAGTAGATCGTTTGCAGTAAGTAATTTCTTTTAAGTTAAAATTAAAATTAATTTTAAATGTTAAATAAAATTTCATTTAGAAAACGTGATTTGGGAGGTGGTACTTGCTTGGATTTAGGAATTTATACCATACAATTATCTCAATGGGCTTTTCAAGAACCGCCACAAGAAATTAAAGCTAAAGGTACTTTAAATGATCAAGGCGTTGATGTGGAGGTCAAAGCAGAATTACATTATACTGGCAAACGCATATCGAAGATGCATTTTAGTTCCAACAGCGAATTAAGTAACAATGCAGTTATTAAGGGTTCGAAAGGGCAAATAACAGTGAGAAACTACTTTGTTAAAAAACATTTTCAATATTTAATATTTCTTAATGACTTTTTAAGCTTCAACAATTTTGGTGTCCTACCAAAATTATTGACATGGATGGCCAGGAAAAGGAATGGGTTTTGCCTCAAGGTAAATATCCTACCAATTTCGCTAGCTCGGAGGGTTTGAGATATGAAGCTGAGGCTGCTAGGCAATGTATATTAGAAGGGAAACTACAACATGAGCATGTTAGTCACAATGACAGTTTATTATTTGCCCAAATTGAAGATGAATTTCGGGCACAAGTTGGTGTAATCTATTCTGTAGATAGAGAATAAAGTATGTTTTTTTAATCTCAATTTTATTCAATTCACCAATAAAAAATATATGTTGTAAATAAGGGCATCATAGAGATAATTATTTCATTAAATGAAATTCTATTTAAAAATCAAAAAAATCGTTTTTTTATTTTAAAACAATTTGAAGTCAGTAGTATTATTAAAAATATGCTAAAACCCAAATTTGCAATTTAGTTGTTAGTAGAATATCAAGAATATAGACATCAGTCAGTCTATACATATTTCAGTGGTCGAATAAGCTAAATTATTACGAGAGCTAAGAAAAGTTAAATTTTTTGTATGTAAAGAATCCTTTACTACAGGATGAATTTTCTTTCTGAAGTCCAATACAAAAATGTTTTATTAAAGCCGCAAGAGCAGTTTAATAAAAAAAAGAGTGCTATATTTGGCTATGCCGAATCTTATGTACCCTTCACTATCTATATAAATCTAGTTTAGTGAATTAACTCAAATCAAAAAAGCATATATTCGGGTGACAGAGAATTAAAAAATAAAAAAAAAATTTTGTACTGTATATACAATACACTGTAAATATATATATATATATATTTATATATTATTTTACATAAAAATGCCATTGACTCTTAATGGGTTATGCATTTAAAAAAAAATTTTAATATAGGAAATATAAAGATATCCATATAGATATTTTTAAAAATTTTAGAGCCCCGTAAGTCGGCAAATATGGTCGATCATCAATTTTTTTACTTGAGGTTTTTTTCTTATTTTTTGATTCTATATCGCGCCCATATATTTTTTTTTTATTGGAGTTACTTTATTGTTCAAATGGCATGAAAAATTAGAGGTACGTGTTTTGCCTGCTGTCTCGAAGGACATTGGCCGATCATGCTGATTTCCAATAACACCTCTTTCGGCACTATATCTGATCGATTGACATATACTACTTTATGGGGTCGGAAATGGATATTGTAGAAATTACACACGAAATGGCAAACTTATTTATACCCTTTTTTCACTTTTTTTTTTGGTGAAGAGTATAAAAACAGATTTATGCCCTTCATGAAAGTCAGATGACAGTTATTTTTTGATTTTTATTTTTTTGAGCAAAAATAAAAGTTATTTTTTGTTTTTTTTTCGAGCAAACATAACAGTTATTATTTTCGAACAAAACAGTTATTTTTTTCGAGCCAAAATAAGTTATATTTTGATTTTTATTTTTTCGAGCAAATGTAACAGTTCTTTTCTGATTTTTATTTTTATTTTTGACCAAAAATAACATAAAAAATAAATTTACGAGCAACTATATTTTTTAATCTTATTTTTTAGTGGAAAAATAACAGTTATTTTTTTTTGCTTTCTATTTTGCGAGCAACAAGTAATAAAGGTAATTTTTTATTTTTATGAGCAAAAATAAAGTTTATTTTCTAACGAAATGTACGTGTTACAATAATTTAGTTAATAATAAATTAATAAGAATAATAAATATATATTTTAATTTGCATAAAAAATCCCCATGAAGATCACATTTTTTATTATTTCTCACATTTTTGTATACTACTCTAAATCAATGGTGGACGCGGATTTGTCTAAGTTACAAATTTGTTCGGGTATTTACAATTTACTCATTGCTTTTACTTCAACCAGAGTTACTTTGAAGCCAAAAATTTGTATAAAGATGTTACTTAAAATTTTCCAAAACATGCAAAATTTTGGCTAACATAGAATCAAGACAAATTGTGTTATTGGAAAAGGACACAATATATGCTGGATTATTATTAGACCCTAGACGGCATCTAAAAAAAATTTTTTTTGAGCAAATTCAAAATTTGAAAATGGTGAGACACAGCTGGTTTTGTTAAACATTAATAAATGTTTTTTTATATATAAATATGTACTTCCCTGGCAACGTAGACTGGATTTTGTTGTGCATTCTTTAACTGTGACACAAGTTAGCATAGAGAGAGATCCTTTTCAGCAATCAGATTGATTCTAGGAGAGTTTCGGTACAATTTGTTAGTGGACAATTTGGAAGCTCTAATGATAGCAAAGCTAAATTCTAATGTTGAAAATATAATCTATATTGGCTCGAATAATAAACAAAAAAAATTTTATTTTTGCTCTAAAACGCAATTAAAAAAATAACTAAAAAATAAAATTAAAAAATTACTTTTTTTCTTGCTCTAAAAAATAAAAATCAAAACATTGTGCAATTTTTCATGAAACTATCGTGCAATTTTTGTTTGTTTGTAAAGCAGGAGGAGTAAGCAATATGGTATTGCTTGAATTTTGAGGGGATGTTACTGTTGCTAATGTTTACTTTTAGATAACGCATAACTCTGTAACTAAAATTGAAAGTTGAGAAAAAATGCATCAAAAATGGCATAGTGTAAATCTGGACTAACTCTTATTTTTGCTCGAAAAAATCAAAATCAAAAAATTACTTTAATTTTGTTTTTTCTTGCTCGAATATTTTATCATAGACTAATGCATAAGGATCAATGTGGTATCCTTCCATATGCTTTTTTGTTTGTTTTAAACTTCAAAATAACTGTTATTTTCGGTTGCACAATTATTGCGTTGCGGAATCTATGGACGGACCATCTTGTAAGTAAAATATCTCTTAAGATCTTTAGACCATAATCTTCACACATACTTATGTACATGTGCGGGATGACCTTCCAAAATAAAACCCTCAAGGTGCGTATTGACGGCGTCTTCTACCGGCTATAAATGAGATTTGTATGAGATTTTTTCGTGTATAATATGCCTTGATGACGGAAACTGCTCTTAGGTGGAGGGTGAATCGTTTTGTTCTTTAATTGCTTTCAAACGTGACTTTAGGTAATTTGGGGGGATTTACCGTGGCAATTCAAGCACAATAGACAGTCACTTTGAGTTTTAGCTCTACTTTCTTTGTGCGAGCAGTAACGAGTTTTAATTAATTAAAAAAGAAGAATTCTGCAAGATCACTTGGATAAGCTTTTACCAAACAGCAGAGGTCATTGATATTGGTACTCTCCGCTAGGATGGAAAAAACCATTTTAAAGTTGTGCTTACACTTACCCAATTTTGTTCAATAATAGTATACAAAATTTTTATATTTTTAAATGATTTTTGCAAATATTTTCGTTATGTTTGTTTTATTTTTAAAATTAAATAAATTATAATTAATTTAATACTATAATAATAAACTACATTTTTTATATTTATATTATCAAGATTTCTTCTGGTTTTTATTAATTGAATTTTTTCTTTTTTCATTGATATTTATATATAATTTTATAAGGGAAAAGTAGGATTTAGATAACAAAACTTTAAAGGATTAGAAATAATCAAAAACAGGGGCTTATAAAATAAACTACATACTTATTTGTTTATAAAATAAAAATAAAAAAGGAAATACAACGAGTGACGCAAAAAATTCTTTAAAGAGAAACAATATTAAAAACAAGTAAAGCTAATTTTAACTTTTAATTATAATTGTTGTTTAAAGGGTATATTAAAAAAAATAAACTAAATTACTTATAAACAATAAAAACATGTTAATTTAATTTAAAGTATTTAAAGCGCCTTGATGATTAAAAAAAAACTTCATGTGTGTGTAGGATGTTATATTTGGAAACGGATTAAAAATTAGGGAATTTATTTATAATATTCGTTATTTTAATAATTTACAAGCTGTTAAATATGTGTTTTTATTATTTAAAAAGTATTACGTTATTTGCTTTCAAGTTGTTAAAATATCAGTAACTTTTAATGTTTGTAATATTAAAATGCTGAAATAATATTTAAACTTAAAATTTATACATTTTTCTTAGTGAAACAAAAATTAATACAAAGTATGCGATGCAAGCAAGTAAGCTTGCCGAAAAGAATGTTATAAGATATTAATCAGTTACCTTTAACAATCTTAAGGATGAAATATTATTTTTATCTAACTTCTGTTAGGACACTGTCAAATATAAGTTAAGAAATTCTTAATTATTAGTTTTAAACAAAACTTCTAACTTGGAAGCAAAACTATTTTAAAATTTTACTAAATAAAGTGAAATGGCGCTAAAGGAAATTAAGTGACATTTTTACAAAGCTCTTCTTCGGGCTAATAAGCTTGATACGATTATTTCCCCAACATTTATTCAAAGTATTTTGTGATTTTTAATTTATCACAATTTTCTTTAAAAAGTTTTTTATTTTTATTTTAGCCTTTAGATACTGTAAGTATATATAATTAATTTGACTTAGATTCTTATCAAAACGGCTTCTGGTAAATGATTTGTGGGTATGTGAAGTAATCAATTTTAATTAATATCATCTTTATCTTTAGGTATTTTTGGTTATATATTGGTTCTTTTGTTTAGCATAATGTGGTTAAGTGTGATATTAAATCATTTTGGATTGACTCAACAGGACCACACCGAATAATAATGTCTTAAATTTGCATAAAAGTTCATGATTAACATATCAAATAAATACAACAAATACAATAACTAACCTGGGACATTTTACAATAAATTCGATATGAAACTTTGCATGAAATAAAATCGATCAAAATGAAATTTAATAACACATGCGACAACTTTAGTGTAATTTAATAGTAGAAAAATAGCTTAACTCGGATAAAAAGGGTTTTAGGTTTCTAAAAAGGTAATAACTTCGGTGCATCTAACGCGCGTTACAGAAAAAAAAAGCATCGGTTTGCAAAAATAACCCTCAAGCACATAAAAAAAGTTACACATCTTCCATTGAGAGAATGAAATATTAATGCGCCGTTTATATAATACAAGCAATCAACTTGTCTAAAAAAATTTGTATGAAAAGCCACTCACTTTGTGCGTTATTTTTAAACAAATTTTTTTAAACGAATTGTTGTTTGTATGGTATAAACAGCAATTAATTTTGTTATTTACCCAGGCAGAAATTACGACTCTTCTTAATAATAATATACCATCACAACACTGTGAATCCAAAATTACGACTTTCCCAACAATACTGTACCACCACAACACTGTAATGACAAAATTTTCAACCTTTGATTCACAAAACTGTGATTACGAAAATCCCATACCGCATCAACACTGTAAAATACAAAAACACAGCTTAACTTTTTAAATGTCGTTTTCAAGGAAACCATGTACACTAATACTAGGTCTGCTTCTTTACTCCCTCGGGATCCCAATTCGCAAGAAAATTGTTTTCTTATTCAAAATTGGGTAAATGACAACGGTTTTGACAGAATGAAGTTCTTCTTCTTCTTGCACGAAAAAGCCTAAACTTTTTCTTCGTGTATGTTATTTAAGCTTGTGCAACAGCTTTAAAACACAAACTAAATACAAAATAAATTATTATTTCCTATTTTTAATTTATTGAAATTATTTTTTCTTATTAAAATAGTCAAAAATTCTTTGAGTTTTTATTTTGTGTTCCTGTGTTTTTATATAATTTTGTATTTTAATGAGAGAAAAATATGCTTGCTCTCATTTTCACGAACTTTACCCAAAAAGTAAAGAAACAGACAGACCTACTGTAAATACAAAAATATAGCTTTAAACAATAGGTGCGTTCCCGTACTCAACTTTGGGATCCCGCGGGTTCCCAATGTTACCGAAAACTGTTCCCGTGCAACAAGTTTGGGTAGAAGAGAGAGCTTTTGAGAGAATAAAATTCTTTTTCTTTCTGCCCGAAACAGCCCAGACTTTTTCTTTGGGTGGAATTTGTAAGCTGAAAAATAATCAGCTTGTTGAAAAGTAAACAGTAGCAATAACCAAAAATTTAATGTTTCACACAAATGTCTACAAAAAGCGTTATTTATATGTTTTATCAAAAAAAAAAAAAAAAAATTAATTTAAAAACATACAAAATATTTGTGTTTTTATGTTTATTATGAACAACTGCATGCACATTTTATTTGACATCTTGTTTTGGGATAGAAGTATGGTTTTTTATGTTCCAGTACTTTTGAGCATTTTTGTCTTCAATTAAGAATAACTTGTGCTTATTCTCATGTTACCCAACTTTACCCAAAAAGTACGGGAACGGAGCTAATATCGTGTATATTCAGAATTTTTAATTTGTTATCCAGGTTATTATTTAACATTTCTCTCGTTATATCAACTTAATAAATTTTTACTAACAGTGTTATGATAACATTGAAAACGGTAATATCGGGTTTTTATTTTAACATTACAGAAACATTGTTTGACTGTAAACACAACGCTGTAAATTTAGATTTACAGTATTATGGCAACATTAAAAAGAAGAGTCGGAAGACGTTCAATTGATGTTATCATTTTAACATTGTGACTATACCGCCAATTTATTAAACAGGATGTTATGTTCATGTTGAAGAACTGTCATCAACGTCGGAACAGCGTCTTTTTCTGAGGCAAAGAGAAGGACAGTGATTCTGTACTATTCTCTCTTCTTTAAAAATTAAAGTCGCTGCAAGAAAAATTACAGCGTGAATAGACTTTTATTTATTTATTACTTTTTTTTTTTTTTGCCAAAATAAATTTATTTTGAATTTTTCGTTTTTACGCCTTCAGAATTATAGACAAATGACTTTTTTGTCTGCACATCAGAATCAGCTGACTTGCATCAGTATGACAAACTAAGAATTTTAGCGCATCAGATGCATCTCAGTGATGCAATTTTAAACGGACCCAGACTTGCACTTGTTTCACAACAGACTTGAAATGTATTTCGGAAAAAATTGTACATTTTCATTCCATTTTATTTTTTAGTATACCGATTCCCAATCTTATCGACTCTGTTCCAATCATTCTACGTTTAGGTTCTTTTTTATTAGAGATAAATATGAGAAAAATTTCTCGGTGTGGCCAATACTCGTTTTATGATTTATTAGAAGTGTAAACTGTATTTTTCCTTAGCAAAGTACAAATCAAATAGAAATTAGCTGAAAATATATTCGTAATAAACAGATTGTAAGTTTTTTTTAAATATTTTAAGTTCTCCGTTTAAATCAAACGCTTTAATAAATTTGTATGATTATTTTTTGTTTAGACGATTTTTCGTGGATCTGTGAAATAATTTGTTTTCATAGATGTACGCCTTTTAAAACGCTTATTTTTCTATAGGTGTATTTTATGTATAATTAAAATTGAAACTTAACTAAATTCTTGATTTATCAACTTTTCTTGTGTTTTATTTGCAAATGAAGTTTGTTTCTTTTAAAAGAAAAGCTTTGGCTAATTTAATTGCCATTCGCCACTTCAATAGCTGATGGTTCTTCTATAGTTGTAGTTACCGCTGCTTTGGTTGTATCTTTTTCATCTAGACACAAAGAATTTTGTGGTAAAACTTTTGTAGTAAATAATGATGATGATAAGTCCTCTACATTTTTTGTTAAAATTTCTGTTGGTAGTGTCAGTTCTGTTGGTTTAATATGTTCATTGTTAAGCTCACCTTCATTAACCGCCACCACTGGTAACGATTTAAAAGGTGATACTAGTTCGTCAAATACATCGTAGCTCTTGTTGTTATTTTCTGTATGGTGCGTATTTATCGAGGAGCATAAAGATGAGCTATCTGTTAAATTTGATTTGTTATCTGTGTTTTCATTATTTTGAGAAACGGCCACTAGAGCTGTTGTTGCATTGCGATTGTGTTGTAGTAAATCATTTATTTGTGATAGTCTTGTGGAACTGGCCAGCGGGGTTGATAAGCTTATGAAACTAGCACTTTGATCATTTTCTAATGAAGTCGTGCCATCAACACTGCAAGATGGTGCTGTGGTAGTTTCTAGGCTGGTCAGACTACTTACATTGTGATAAACTCCTGTAGCTTCGGTAGTTGTTGCTGTGCCAAAGGGTGGTACAGAGGGTACAGCACATGAACTGTAGGTATTTGATGTGCTAAGGGAAGTGGTGTCACTGTTCACATTTATATAAGCTGTACTGTGGTATGAATTGTATGGTGATGGCTGCCAAAATAAAACAATATAAAATCATATTTTTCAATCAAATTGTTAAGTTATTGCGGCTAGTTTTATACTTACTTGTGTTGGTACATTCCCATAATGATATGACGCCACTGGCAGTAGCTCTCCATATGATGGAGTTGCTGTAGTATTGCCACCAAACAGACTTGCATCCAAGCCATCAATACCGTAATGCGATGTTGTTGTAGTGGTAGCCACACTTCCATTGTGTATCATTTCCAAAGAGGGTTGTTGTCCATACAGACCATTTGAGGTGGAAGGGTTTTGTGAGTGATAGTAAGAACTGGCAGCCGTTTGTTGATGTATTTCGGAGGCAGTATTGTAAGCGGGTGATGCATAACCCGAACTGTAATTTGATTGCGGTTGTAAATGTGTTTGGTAGTACGAGGAAGGTGTTGGTTGTATGGGTGAGACAATGGCAGAAGAGTAAGGATTTTGTTGTTGACGGTTTTCCATCTCTAAGCGCATTAAAGTATGTATATAATGGGTGCGTACACGAGTCGGATTAAATTCAACACGTCCAATTGTGTTGCCACAGGCATCACGAGAACAGCCACAAGGAAACATATCACGATCAACTTGACATTTTATGCCAGATTGAGAACAAGAGCATGTTTCGGGATCACAAAAGTCACGACAAGAACAACCGCAAACCTCTCGACTATTACGAATGTTGCGGCATTCAGCCTTTTCACTGGGATCTATTTTACGTATGCCAGCAGCTTTAAGCAAAGCTCTTCGCTGCTTGGGCGAAACAGGCTGTAGGAAACCATTCGATTCACCATCTAGATCGGAACCACTGCCCTCACTTAGATAGTCTTCTTCAGATTCTTCGCTGTCGTCGCTAGAACTGCCTCTAGGATGTATTTCCTGTAACTGCAACCGATGTGCTCTTCGCAACTCGGCTGCGTGTTCGGCTAAAGTTAAAGTCTTAAAGGCAACATGCCTAGCTCCCATGCCTAAAGTACAACCACCTGCAGAGGGTACGCAACCAAAGCCCTGCTGTCGCGGAAAGTAATAAACTTCAACGGTATCGAAGTTTATTGAACGCTTTGATTTCTTTTGTATGTTGCCACTTAAAGAGCAGTGATTATTTAGTGAAGATGCAGTGGAGGTTAGAGTATCTAAACTTTCAACGACATCATCACCAACTTCCAAACGTCGCTTTAAGTTTGATCTGTATGGCTTAAGAGGGTCCTTTAGTGGCGAATTTGTTAGTCGTAGCACATTCGAACCCAACATTTTATCACTGTCTTTTGTTATAATTAATGTAGGAGTATGCGCTGGTGTTGCTGTAGTTGTGTTCAATTGACTAATATCTGTTATACTTGTTGCAGTGGTATGTAAAGCTGACGTTTCACTGCCCAAACCAGAATCAGAACCCTCGCCATTACGCTCTTCCTTTTCAGGCGTAACGTCCGAGGTGCTATCTTTAAGCACTATATTACTGCTACATGATGGTTGATTAGCCTCGAGATCGGTTTGTAACCATCGTAAATCTTCTTCGGCAGTTGTTCTTGTATCATCATCTTGTGAATTTTGCGAACTTGTTAGTAAATTTAATTCTTCTAAAGCAGCAGCTTTATCAGCAGCAAATGCTTCTTGTTCTTCGCATGCTATTGCTAATGGATCATCAGTCGTGTTGTTTGTATCAACAGAAGCCGTTGATGCATTAAGGTCAATTTCATCTAAAACGATTACATTGCTATCTGAAAAAAATAATAAATAAAAATAAACCCCTTAGTAAACAAGTTTACTTAAATTATAGCGTCATCGAAAAATCGTCGGAAAATTGATTTCCTTATAGATTAATTTAACGATAATAAATATTTATATAAGAGTAAATGATTAAAAGCACGAATAAGTGTGCTATTTAAGGCATAATTTGTATTGTGGAATGGAACATTGATAATGTGCTGATAAAGCAGAATTCTAGGTGGAACATTAAAGTGAACTCGTTGTAGTAACCCTGATTTACTACAATATTTCTATTTATCTCTCAGACTTACCTACGAGTCCACCGAAATCGCGGAGACTCGTAAAGCATTCTGCAAGCTTTTCAATGAGGCAAAGAGTTTGGGAAACTGGTCAGTTTACAAGTCCTCAGTGAACAGATTTAAAAACCTGGTAAGGAATGCAAAGCAAAAGTTCTGAAGATCCTTTTGCAGCGGAGTGGAAGGCTCTTCCGGAGGAGTATACTTCGCAAAATCATATCATTTCATTTCATTTCATTTTCATTTCATTTATTTGTTATAATCGAGCCATAGGCCATATATGATTACAAAGACTTACAATAGTAATAAATAGTGAAAAGAAAGTACAAGAAAACAATTGTGAAGATTTTTAATAATCCTTTGTTTGACAAAAATGCGCCAGGTGAAAAAAAAACAACTTAGTTAATAACTAAATTTAATTACATGTATTATGCATATGCATTTTGTAACAAATGTTTAAATCTATAAATAGAGAATTCAAAGCTTCTTAATCTAATTGGGAGGTCGTTGTAAAGTCTACATGATCTTACAACGAAAGACTTTTCAAAAATGGAATTATTAATTTGTGGTATAAGCTGCGGATTACGACTAGTTCTGGTAGAACGGTATAGCAATTTTAGGCATGGATTTGTATTGTGTTTAAGAGTGTTGTAAAGAATACATAAGATTCTTATTTTTACAAAATCATTGAATGAGTTCCCTAAAAATGTCTTGACAAATTCAGAGACGTGATCGAAAAATCTTAAGTTATAGATGTACCTTATAACGCGATTAACAGTTAGCCTTACTCGGCGAAGGTTGGTTGATGAGCAACCGCTGTAGATTTCTAAGCAGTAAATAATGTGAGTCATAAGGAGTGAATAAGCTAGTTGAGATTTAATTTTTCTCGGTAAGAAGCAATTAAAAGAATATAAGGATCTTAGCTTGCTGTTTATTTTTATAGCAACGTTGGTGATGTGGTCTTCGAACGTTAATTTACTGTCAAGAATTAAACCCAAACAATTTATGGTATCTACGAATGGCACATGAACTCCCTCAAATGTAATTCGAACTGAAGTGTGATTGAAGTATCCAGATCCAAAGGATATAGCTTTAGTTTTCGAAGGATTAAAATGAAGTTTATTATTTCCAGCCCAGTTTGAGACTAAAGAGAGTATGTAGTTAATCGTAGCCTCGTGGCAATCAAGGAATTGAGGCTCGCCACTGAATTGGGAAGTGCCAATAAAATTTACAAAGTCATTCATATAAAATAAAAACAGTAAAGGTCCTAGAACGGAGCCTTGCGGCACACCACTTAAACACCTTAAAATGGAGGATCTTTGACCCGTAACCTCAACAAATTGTTTCCGATCAGATAAATAAGAATACAGTAAACTACATGAAGAGTTAGAAAAATTAAACTCTGAAGCTAGTTTGTGAGATAAGACGGAGTAGTTCACAGTATCAAAAGCCTTACTAAGGTCAAGAGATAACAAAGTTGAAATTCGTTTATAGTTACAGTGGTTTCGTATGCGTTCAGTGAGGTTTATAAGCAAAGAGGAAGTGCTACTACCAGGTCGAAATCCATAATGACAAGTGCTTAACAAATTATAAGAATTTATATGTTCTAACAACTGATTTTTTAAAACTATTTCAAATATCTTAGATACGCAAGGAAGAATACTAATAGGACGATAACCCTCTGGACCATTGCATGTTCCCTTCTTCTTAATGGGAATTACTCTAGAAATCTTCCAGGAGCTGGGATAAGTGGAGGTCATGATAATTGTGTTAAAAATATGCGAAAGTGAATTCCGTATAAAAGGAAAAATTGTTTTTATAAATTTAAAGGGGATATTATCATACCCTAACGCATTCGATTTTATCTTAAAACAAGCCAAGACGAGATCATTATGATTTATGCATCTAAAATTGAAACCAGTTCTAGAAAATTCATCAAAGTTTGGTCTGATTGTATCAGTGGTAGTTTAAGAAGCAATAAAATGGCGATTAAACTCTTCTGCACCAACAGAGTCCGTAAAGTGTGAGCAATTGCTTCTTTCTTTATTAATAGTATTCCACATATCCCTGCTAGTGCAGCAATCGAATTTTCCTTCCCAAAACTTTGCTTTATATCTTCTTAGAATACTTATAACTTTATTCCTGTGCTTGCAGTAGGTTTTCCAACTAGCCTCATTCACATTTTCCTTATAAGCTCTAAAAGCTAAATCTCTTATATTTCTTGCTAATCTAACCTCCTTAATGTCAAAAAAACTTCTATTAGAACGTTCCCGAACTTGCTTAACAGGCACAGTTTCATATAACTGGTTAAGGAGTTGATACAAAGTTTCCGCTTGTGTATCAACATTATTAGTTAAGAAGATAGAGTTCCAACGATCTTCGGATAAAATACTATGAAAATAATTCCAGTTAATTTTCCTATAATCTCTGTATTCCGCACACTTATTGGAGACCTTCGGTGTGATATCAACACATATAAATATAAAGCAATGAAGTGAAAGAGAAGGTACTAAGAATTGACCCGAACGTTTTATAGTTGATATATTGCTGATAAAACAGTAGTCAATTAATGAGGTAGTCAGTGTCGCTCATTGTCTCAATTTTCATTAAGAAACCATGTGGCAGTTGGAACTTGAGTGCACATGAGATCCGGGAGGTTCTAATCGACACTCATTTCCCAGGCTGTACTGCTTTCAGAGGAGAATACGCAGCCATTCTGGATTGCCATGCATTTGTCCCCTACCCTATAAATAGGAAGACTTATATGGGCTCTGAATCGTTTTGATTCGTTTAAATCAGCGAGTCCCAAGGGCATTGTACCGGCTGATCTTCAGCACAATGCGAACATTGTTATACCACAACTATATGTACAGCATGCATTGTATGGTCATATATTCCGGATCCGTGACTTTTTTGCTCCGTGGTTTTCATTTTCAAGGCAGGGAAGACTACGCATACTACGGCGAAGGACTTAAGACATATAATTCTGTCTTCCTTCTTTTTTAAACACTGGAACGGATGATTAACTTCCATCTGAGGAAGACAATAAAATTGAACCAACTCTCCGCCTCTCAACAAGGATACACAGGGCAAATCCGTTGAGAAATTGAAAAACTCCTAGAGCATAAAGAATATGCATAGGTGTTTTTTCTTGATATAAAAGAGTCTTTCAACAATGTTATACCGGATGCCATTACAATGGCTCTGCAGAGACTGAACGTAAGTCAGTCAAAATTAGCTTTGTATGGGATCTTTTCACCAATAGTCATTAATTGAAATATGGACAGGCAACCATTTAAAGAGTAGCCAAGCGGGGAACACTACAAGGGAACTTTCCTTGGAACCTTACCATAAACTGATAGCTAACAGAAATGGATTCTAGGATTCTAAGCGCTTGCGCTTAGACGGATCATCTTCTTTTTACTAGAAGAAACAAGATTCCCATCTTCCCAGTTGCAATACGCACGACACCATCAAAGGTGCTCTTTACTTGGCTTCACTGCCGATCTTATGGCCAAACAATTGGATATGAACTCGGTGGTTACACTGAATGCAACTCTGGCATTGAAGCCACTTAACTTTGGCTATGCGACCATCTTGGAATGTGCTTTGGCTATTCCTGATAATATTGATTACTGCTCGCCCGCCCCCATATCAGACATTCGATTCTCAGTAACAGTGCCGGGCACGTCAAACATAATAATTCATACGTATCACCAGAGTGACGCGTTTGATGTTTACACAGACGGAACTAAGTCAAACACTGGAGTTGAGGGAGGAGTAATTTTTCTAGATTTTAAATCAGGATGAAGTTTAGGCTACAGAACTAATGTAGCACAATCCAGGCTGCAATTTCACTAAACTCCTTAAAGGGTGTATACCCGACACCCAGATTGGTTCGTGAATGCCGGATATCTCTAGATGAGATGGCGAGACATTACAACCTGTTACTATTTTGGGTGCGGCACATTCGGGTATGCCTGGGAACATTGTTGCAGACGAATTTGTTAGGTCTAGAACTTGGCCGAGGGATCGGGAGAAAAATCTTCTGATGGGAGTCTCGTTAGATTGCTGTAGGGCTATATTTCAGCAGGAACTTTTTGGGGACGCGCACTATGATAGTAGGAGATCTGCAAATTTGCTGAGGTTTCCTCGAAGGCAACTTGGTACGCTGATGGCTACGCTGTCGTCGGTACCCATGCGAAGAGACTGAATCTTCCAGTAACCTGTGAAACTTTATTTATAAAAAATATGCTCAATTTATTTTTTTTACATCTCAGACACGCACAAACGTCCAACAACCCTTAGCTTAGCTATCTGATTTTCAAGTGAAGCCAACTCAATTTCAAACCTGGAGATATCAATAGATCTCTTGTAGACTTTTTCGCCCAGTCATCTGCGCCTGTGGGTTCGTAATACCGGTCAGTGACACAATAGTGATCAATATTTTTCAATTCCTATTCGTTCTCGCATATCCTAAAGAAATCTGATGTGTCGAATTGATCTTATGGAGCAGTGGTGAGTAATCTAAACCTTAACCACACTTAGAGAATTTCTGCTCAAAACCAGGACTGGTATGGTTTTTGCTTTGTGCAATATTAGTAAAAAAAATCATTGCTTTCCTGGTTTAGGTTTTGAACGATGGATAAGTACCTTATTTTATTTAATGGAAAAATAAGACTGTTTTACACACATAACACCGCGGTATACACACTTTTTATCGAGTCGATTTTGTGTCAAAGTTTTTAAGTTGGATATACAGAGTGCACTCTACTTTAGTGATAAACATCTGTCTCAGCGGCAATACAAGGCGACGCCAAATTTAATCCTTTTTAAAGATCGGTATTCTCGTTGTCAATATTGCCATTTATCGATTACAGGAAATATGAATTAACTATTTTGTAAGGAAATATGACGTTGACATTGCTTCGAATTGCCGTTAATATTGTCGTCTGTGATTTTGGTGTCGTGTACAAACACGAAAAAAAAAACTATAAAAACTATAAACTATAAAAATAGTAGAAATAAAATGGAAAATGAATAAACTGAAGATTTACAATCCACCCCAACCAATTTTAAAAATTAGTTGAAGAGTTGGACAAAAATCCATCCTTTTCCAGAGGTTTTCGAGGAGCCACTGTTCCTTCCAATTTTAAGAAACAATGGGAAATTTTTGCGACCGCTCTAAACGGCATTGGTCCACCAAATAAAACGAGTGATGGATGGCAAAAGTTCTTGTTAAAGATAGTTGCAAACAAAATAGAATATAAAGCTACTGCAGGCGGTATATTTAAGCAGCTGGTACTCAGCACCTTTGAAGAAAATATGACAAATTAACTCCAGTTCCAAAAGCAAGTCAACCCTAAGGGTATGGTTCAGGTAGTCCCAAGTGAATGGGACCTTCATGAAGTCATATACAACGCCTTTTTGAACATGCTTAAATCATTTCAAATAGTAAGCCATGTTCCCCCAAGAGGTCCTTTTGCATTTGTTGATTGTTGTTTTATTCAGCCGGAAAAAACTTTCGAATGAGTGGATAACTTTGAATTTATCACTTACTTGGAAATGAATTGCAACTCATTTTACCAATTCATTTGAATTAATAATAAATTGCAATTCATTTTGTCCAGTTCTTTAGGATTGAAAATGAATTGCAATTCATATTTGAAAATTCAAAATTGATTCAAAATTCATTAAATTCTTTTTTTTTTTTTTTGTGAAAAGAATTAATTAAAAATTTAGCTAATTTGTAATGAATTGAAATCAAAAAAGAATAATTCATTTACAACTCTGATATGTATCATATGTTCATAAGTTTTTACTTACTTTTAAAATTTTGCAAATCTAAAAATGGCTCTTCTTCATCCTCAACTTCAATCACGTTATTTTGTTCGTTTTCGGTTTCAATATCTTTGTCTTCTTCAACCTCCAGTTCCGAGTCCACCAATCCCTTTTGTTCGTCCTCAGTTTTATTATCATCTTCATAGTCGGTTTGATATTCGTGGACAATTTTAAAATCTCTTTCTGACGCTTCTTCTGTACTTCCTACTGAACAAAACTCATCAACATGTTGATAAGAACATGGAGATGAATTCCTACCCAGCATTTCTATCGGATCGTGCCTAAAATCATTCAATTCATCATCTATCGGACTTAAGGAGTGATAGCGATTATAATCATGACTGATAACAATTTTGCAGTTATCATTTGGTGATTTTTTTAACTCCAAAATTTCACTACCATTTTTGGTTGTTGTTCTAACAGGTGTTTTTAACATAATACTTCTTTCTATTTGAGTCTCAATATCATCTTCAAGTTCACATGAATCCTCTGCAGATTCTGTAGATGTCGTTTTAAAAAGCGCTGTCTTTGTCTCAGAATATTCTAAGTCGGTTATAGAATCTTTAGTTTGTTCACAAATGTTTTCTACATTTTTCTCTCGCTTGTCTTCTTCTTTGTCGATTTCTTTTGGAACTTCAGTTTCAGTTTGCAAGTATGCATTTACTGCTTCTCTTTCTATGTTTTCTGTTTCCATTTTTGGTGATCCTTCTGTTGTACAATTTCCACCAAATATTGAATTACCACTTGCATTCTGTATATATGTTATCAAGTTTTTAATGGGTGTAAACATTCTCTTTTTATTTTCAGAGATGTCTAATTAATTTGCACGATTCTACGTTTTTAATAAGTTGGCGCAGAAGTGCTTGCAAGATTAGCGTAAGCCAACTTGAAGGTTTGCGTTAAGGTTATTTTTTCATAATACATTTGTAGCTGAAAAGTAAAAAAGGGTTAGCAAATTTTTAATACAAAATAAAATGAAATTTACATAATACATTTTTAACAGATTTGGTACTTCGTATTAAAAATTCTTATATCATCTAAAAAATTAAAACATTATGTAAAAATGTATTTTTTTAATTATGTTAATTTTTAATTAGTTTAAACAATTTTTAAAATAATATTTAAATTTTTATAGCTAGATATTCTTAAGAACTAATTGTATTAAGTTTGGCCTTAACGCTTTACATTTCATTGAATAAATAAAAAATAAAGAAAAACTTAAAGTAGCAAAGTTTGCTCCAAATTTTTGTAATACAAAAATGGCTTTTTACAAACATATTTGCCCTATTTACAAGCCCCCTAGTACGTGCTAAGTGCTAACAAAATACAACGGTGCTAGCTGTGTTGTTGGTAATTTTCATGCAAACATGCGATACAACACTTAGTACTTTTTTTCATATGTTTTTCAAACGTTGTATTTGTTTAAATGTTTTATGTTTAAATGAATTATTATTTTTGTGTTCATGTGTGAATTATATTAAATTAAATTGAATTAAAAGATATTTTTATTAGTTTTATTTATTTAATTTATTGATTTGACTGATTAATTAGAAGTGGAATAAGTCATTTTTGTTGTATATAGTAGGAGTGGGTATATTGTTCTTTAAGATTTAATATTGCTTTAATGACTCGATTTCTAATATTTTGTATGGTACCGCCATCACCTATACCAAAAAGAGATGCTACCTTACGAACACAAGCACCATTTCCTGAAGATCTCAAGCAGTAAAGTACAATTTTAAGCTGCAAGTCAATGCGTAGTTGGAGCCTTTCGCCGATTGTGTCAAAAACATCGTCATTTTTTATAAGGTTGAATATATAGGCAAATTCCTCTGGCCGTAGTCGTATCATATGAAGAAATCTGTTTTCATCAAAATATCTTAAAACTCGATTATGCTTTTAAATAACAAATGATGAATAGCACTTTTCTTCTTCTTATTTAGTTTTTGACGTATGAAGTACAATGTACAATGGCACATTGATACAATGGTTGTTCACAAAGAAGTAAACAAAACGTAGTATGCAATACTACCTACACCTTAGCAGAGCTTGTGAATACGGCAATTATATTGAATCGAAATTGATTTTGGCTTAAGTTCATTTATTTATTTATTATTTAAATTACGTTCGTTTCCAACCGATGGTTGGAACAAAAGCAAGAAAAATGTACAAGACGAAATACAGAGAGAACAGTGAAAAAATCCTTTGGTTTGTGTGTAATCTTTGTCTAACCAAATTAATATTGACATGAATACTTACACAATTAAGGTTGATAGATGCGAAGAATGCTAATGAAAAATGTAGCGGTCCAGAACATGCAAATGGTGTCTAATTTTTTTATTTTCTTTGGAAAACGTCAGCATACATTTGTTAAATAATTTTTCTTTCAGAAATTAAAATAAATGAACTTAACCAAAAATGATTTTCGATATATCTTTAACAACAAAATCCAGTGATGTCTGTGTAAAAAAAAACAGAAAAGTTCCGAATATATAGTCCCAATTTTCACAAAGCAATTCTTGTTAATAAACTTATCACTTATTCTTCTTTGAACTTGCCTTGTCATTTTCACAATTCTTAGCTTATTAGCTTATTGTTTTAGCGGTTCTTGTGTAGCAAATTTCAGTTTGTATACAAAAAAATATTAAATTTAATCAGCTAAAAATTACGAATAAGAAAGCAAAACGAATTGAACGAGTACATCAGCTTGTGCACTCGTTTCTTTTCCCCTTGTCGCCCTCACCATGAAGAAAAAGGGATAAGCCGATAAGAATTGCCTAGTGAAAATTGGGACATATTTCGTAATAGAAAGTTTTCCCAAAGTAATGAAAATAAAGCATCAATATTTTAAACTGCAATCGATTTTCTTAAAACAAAAAAAATCCTACGTACCGCCATCAACTAGACTTGTCGCTAACGTTCATCGCGCGTTATTATTTTTAAGGATTTGTAAAACCTAGAAAATCTCTTTTTTATAATCTTACTATCTTATTGTACCTGGCGTAGCCTGGGTTTAAATTTTGAGCCTTGATAGCCACTCCAAACACGTGAGAAATAGATCAAATATTTTTGGATCTTATAGACTATGATATATCTATATTTCAAATATCTTTAGAATATGATTTTGTTTAGATCGATAAGGACCTATTTATGTTTCGAATTTCATTAAAATCAATTAGCCAAGACCTCCTGGTCTGCTATTAAAACATATAACTACTCCAATTTTACCATGAGGACAAATATCAACCCGTGTTTAAAATACCAATACAATTGATTCAGTTGTTCAGCCATAGTTGAAGCACGCATAAACAATCACGAACACGTTGACCGATTTCGTGCAAACTTTAGATAAACCATCTACACGACCATACAAACAAACCCTAAAAAATTAATCGAATTCAATTTGACCGTTTGAGAGTTATAATGTCACAACACACTTGAAACATTTATATATATATATAAATTAAAAATCAGCTGCCGGTGAAAAACAATGGCAAAAAGTGAAACTATAAGAAGCACTTGTTAAGTAAGACACACCTAAAGTAATAACTATTTATAAAATTTTCTTGTAAAAATCAGACTTAATTCTTTGTACGTATACGTCATTATTAATATTCATATAAAATGATGACTTGGAAAATAAAGAAATTTTTATGTTGTAGTCTTATCAAATATTATTGCAATAAAATACCACAAGTAAAACCTACATAACAAACAACAAAAAGGCAGCTTCAATTCATTTTTATATTGCCAAGTTTGATAAGTCGATATCTTCTTGCTGTAGAACATAGGTAAAAATATATGTTTGCAAATATACTATGTATAAACGTACAAACATATCTATTATATAAACCTATATCTTTTGAATCAAACTCATATAGAAAATAAAAATCAAATACGTACGTTATTACAAAGAAACTTGCACAAGTGTAATTATGAATATACAATTAATTATTATTATCAAGCTTTCTCAATATAAAATTAATTTTAATAACATCTTAAGGTGTTGATGCAACATCGGAATGGTATCTCATTCTGAATTTTTTTTATTTATCTTCAATTTAAGATTTACCTACATTGTGTTAAGAAATGTTATGTCTTAATTTTTGTAATATTCGTATATCAAGAGCACATTTACAAAACCTTTAGTGGAAAAAAATTGAGATATGCTTTGTAATTACTGGAATGTTGCGGAATAATTTTTAAATAACATGCATAACTTTTTTTTTTTTTTGTTAAATTTTTACTAATTATTTGAACTGTGAATATTATATATATGAATAGAAATTATTTTGGCTTAAGTTCATTTATATTAAATTTCTAAAAATCTTTATTAGAAAGAAAATTTATTTAACAAATGTATGCGGATATTTTCGAAAGAAAACAAGAAAAATTAGACGCTAGCAGAATGAAATGCTGCAAATTTCTTTTACTTCAAGCAAGCTAACATAAATATGCCTGGGCTCGTTACCAAGTATGAAGTATATCGCTATCGATAATCGGTGCAATATATATATAATATGGAGCTAATTGTATGTAGATGAGTAAGACTCATTAGATCAACTGGAATAGATATTGAAGTAGATATGGAACTCAGTTCCCATCGAAAGTGGTTTATATACCGGAAATTCGTTCTTCAGAAGTGAATAAACGAAAAATTTCTTCAAAATGAAACCACTTTTAAATTTTAAGGTGGAATTTAGTTTCTTTCAAATTTTGTTATTTGCTGTTTTCAAATTATCTTCTATTATGTGTCCTTATAAATATCAGCCTTGTTGTCTACTTTGGTATGCGCAATATTGCCACATTTAAATAGTAGTAGTAGTAGTAACAGTGGAGATTTAGCTTTTTTAGAAAAAAAAGCAAAATCGATCGGAATCTGAAGAAGGTAAAACAAAATCGATCTGATTTGTTAATACGGAATTAAAACCATTCCAATCAGAATTTGTGAAGTGCCCAAGATTTTTCCAAGGTTAAGAGATAGAAAATATGAATACTAAAAAACTAAATTCGTATACATTTACAATAACATATGAGAGCAAATCAATTAGAGCGCAAAAAAATCAACGTAGAACTATAAACTAAGAAAGATACTATTTTTTTTTTACAAAATTTTTAAATATATTCGTCCTGATTACCTATTTCAAAAGCTTATCTTTGGTGTGTCTAATAGAACGCATTCTTTAGTATGTCCACCGCATTCTACACTTATGATGGAAAGATCGTGTAGTATTTAGATATAAAGATTATGGAATACGATTATACCATGTCAATCAACATCGTCGATTCTATCTTACATTATCTAGCTGCAAAAATATTTTCCTAACTCGTTTCTAATATTTATACAAATGGAAATTGAATGTTAAAGTTACTGAAAACGTATCAGTATTAATGTTGCAGTTAAACTTCTTACGTTCTGTTTTCATCTTCCGTATTGATGAGAACAGCTTTTTAACTCTTTCGATATTTTTTATATGCTACTATAATTTCGCCTATTTACAAAACGAATAGTATAACTGATAATTATTTAAACAATCCTTAAGTGTGTGCAAATGAAATGGCCATATCGAGTAGAGTTTAATCCATAATACAAAATGGATTAATAAATAAAAGCAACATGAATATCCATGTACTAGAAAGAACGTTTTTAATGTTAAAAGTATTCAATTCCATCAAGTCGATTGCACGATATTTTAAAAAGGTATTACAAGGTTTAGGTTTAGTAATAGCGTTTCTATTTTAAAAAGCTTTCTTTTTGGTCCTGTCTGTTACGTACTTAAAAATATTAGAAATGCTTGATTAAATATTACATAAAAAATACCTATAAGCAAATAAATATAAACAATTACCTGAAAAACATTCACATATCCCCATTATTTTACAAAATATTAGCAAACTGAAAAAAAAGAAATATAAGTAATTAAATGCCAAAAAACCTTAAAACATTCATACCTTTTTTGCTTATTCTGCAATATGTAAAAAATTTATTCAAACAAAACAAAAGCTAGAAACAGAGCAGAAAATATATGCTCTTTTAGTGGTGTTGATTTAATTTTAAAAGTTTCTTAGTTTTTTGTTCGTTTAATAATTTTAATGAGGCTAATACTCAAAACTTATTAGCTGACGATATAACGTTCTTTAGTTTAATACGATCAATATTTATAAGGCGGGCAGGAGGATTGCAATAAATAAATCCATATGAAACACAAGAATACAACACGAATGGGTGAAGGCGGCGTCTTCTCTTAACAAAAACAAAAAGTTCTTCATGAATACGTATACGCACCGACTGCTGTCAGCCAGCCACATACACAATGTTGAAAGCAAAATTTTGCAAAATTCTCCAATAACAAATGGCATTAGCAACTAGTAATTGTTTAAATTTTATTTCTTCCCTATTTAACAAATTTTTATTTTGATTTGAATTAGTTTTTTTTTTCTGCAACTAATTTTTTAACCTTTTTTGGCAATTTATTGTTTTATCAGATTTTCTCAATTGCTTTACCATTTTGTTTTAATATTTTTTTCTTTGGAAATTTAAATTTTTTATTTCACAGGTTTCTGTGATTTCTTTAATTAATTTCTTAAATTTCGCTGAATCTCCGCTTTGAATGCTCTTATTTGAATGTTTTTACACACACTTGTACCTATATTCCATTGCGTTTCTTTTAGAGGTTTATTCAGTTTTATTAAACAAAATTTTTTTTCTACAAGTAAAACTATTTTTTAAGAATATCTTCTCATCGAAAAAAAATTTCATCCGTTTAATTCTTGTAAATTATTTCATTCTTTACATTTATCAGCGTTTCTTGGATTCTTGTATTATTTGTGTGCGACATTTTCATTACGTGAACGGAAAAAACTACGTAAGGCAATGTTGAATGTTTCTTACGTTTTTGCAGTGTTGATCAAACTACAAGGTTGTATAAACGAGTATTAATATATGAAGTCAATCCTGCCTTAAACATTTTTATAATTGTATATTTTATACGAAATATGTAGATTTTTTATATTTTATTTTACGAATGTCCATAGAAAGTATGTGTGAAAAGGATTAACAAATAATTTTACACAAATTGAGATCATCGTTGAAAAGGAAAAACCGGAATTCGTAATTTTATCTGAAACTCATTTAACTGGAGAAGTAGAAGAAGGGAAATATAAATTGATGGATATGATTCAATATCAGCACCAAGGCAGATTTGTTAAACTTGATAGTAGCGGCTCTACAATAAATACAACATTGACAAAAACAACATGCCATTTTATTGTTGTTTTGTGCGTTGGAAACGTCAAAAACACAAAGAGAAAAAAAGATAATTGCTCTCAATACAAATGCTTGCTTTGTTTAGCAAACGCTTGTTGTTAGTGTATTTTGAAATTCGTAAACACACAAAGGAAAACATAAACAACTTTTAACATTTCCAACTACAAAGCAGCTGGGCGGACGACACTACCTAGTAAAATAAATTTGCCTTAATGTAACCTAACTTCTCAGACATTGTGTAGTTGTCAATTAAAAAGTATAATATTAAAAAAAGTGTTTGGTAAAAGCCATAATTCACTCAATCATAAACAATTGCACGATAATTTTGTAACGTATAGTGTAATTACTATGCCATGATATATATGATCAGGGCGCCTCATGAAAGATCTCATCTAAACAATATCATCAAATGAGTTCAAGCTCAAACACGAAAATAGTCAAAATTTTAATGGATATCATGAATTAACAAACAAGATTGCGCGTTGCGCAGGTCTGTTAGTTTGTTGATTAGTGATACATTGTTTGTGTGACGTAGACTTAGAATATTTTTTGTAAACAAAGTAAATTTGTGTATGGAGACTGCAACAAATTAAAGAAAAGCTCGCAAAAATTTTATTAAAAATAAAACATCCAGTTAATAAATGTGATAGCAACGATTCAAAAGCACGTAAAAATAACCGGTTTCAAGACGTTTACGGCTATTTTTTCGAGCAAAAATGTATTTTTAATTCGAAAAGTTAGTCCGGAGCTTAAAGAAAACTACAGCATCTCCACAAAAATTCAACATTTTAGTTTTAATTTTATTTTGAAAAACAAACTTGCCGTATAAAATAGGTTATTTTACTTTCACTTATTTAGTACTAAGGTCATTAATGACTATTATATATTTTATAACTAATGAAATAACTCCTGAAATAATATTATATAATTATAATATAATAATAATTTTTTTGAGAATTTTCATATAAGCCAAAATTTAAAACATTGGTATCCTGAAATAGTTCTTTTTCCAGCCTAAATTTAATAGTTTTACTCGAATACCTCTCTTTTCTTCCCATTTAAATTTTTGTTTAGAAGTTATGTAGTTATTTCGAGTTTCGCGCCAAAAATCTGTTACACTTTTTACAGCAAACACTAATTTTCAATCTATGATGACGTCGATGCACAATAGAACATTTTTCTGTACGGCTGAGTGCGCAATATAAATTTTAGAGGTAATCACAGACTTTGCTTATTTTGGCTCTAGGACGCTTAGTTTATGAGAAAATCAAGTTTTAAACTTTTGAATAAAAAAAAATTAATTTTTTAGGATCAAAATTGAATTTTTACAAATTTTGTGGTTTTTATTATGAAAATCCACTTTTATACATTTTGAGGTGACCAAATTCGGTGTTTAATTTTAATAACATGGTGCCATCATCTAACACTCATAAGGATAGTTCTCTAACTTATGCTGATGAATAACTGTCAGTTGTCAAATCTTTAATTAACAAGAAATCGTTTGGTTTGGATGGCGTTTCTAATTTCGTTATAAGAAAACTACTCGCAATTGCTTTCGACTATTTAGTTATTACTTATAATGACTGTATAAACAATTGCTACTTTCCAACTTCTTGGAAAAAAAAACAATAATTTGTCCTGTTCAAAAAAAAAAAAAAAAAAACAGTACATTTTTGATTTAGATAATGTAAGAACAATATCACTTATATCTAACCTTGGAAAACTTTTTGTAAGTCATTTAAATTAAGTTGGACAACAATTTAGAAACTTCTTGTATTCCAGATTATCAATTTGGTGTTTAGAAATTTCATTCAACAAATCATGCTTTGCCTTAATTTCAGAACGCTGTTGTGAATAATTTGAGGGAAAAACGTTGTACAATAACGGTTTTTCTTGATTTCGAAAACTCTTTCAACAGCACTTATCATGATGGTTTAATTTTTAAGATGATAAATATAGTTTTTAGTACTCACCTTTTTAAACTCATTCGCATTTTGTTTTTAACAAATAGAACATTTTGTGTTCAATTACAAAATGAATTTTCAGCCCTTGGCAACGTTTTGTGTGGTGTTCCATAGGTTTTTAGTTTAGCACCACTTTTATTTAATATTTTTATCTATGATTTTTAACACACATTTAACTTTGCAACTGGAATTCTTTATGCAGATCATTCACTTCTGTATGCACAGAGTATTTCTCCAATAAATACTCTCATATCAATTTTATCATATTTAAGTGAAGTCAATAACTATTATAAGCACTGGGGTATAAAAATTAATCCACGCAAAGGTAAAGCTATTTGTTTGAGGAATGGTTTAAGAAAGTGCAAATACTTTGTTGTTCTAGAAAGCAAGCAACTTAGAGTAATTCTGAATGGACAAAATATTCAATTTGTTGATAATGTAAAATATTTAGAAGTAAATTAAACAAATTGTTTAAATTTAATCATCATGCTAGATCACTCCATAATAAAGCCCGGGGAGTTAAAATATTATTTGGAAGAATGTTTAATAGCAGTTATCTGCCGGAAAAAACAAAATTGTTAATATATAAATTAAGTATAAAACCGTTACTTTCATATGCATTTTCAACCTGGTTTCCTATATCTCCAACGGTAATAAAGAAATTCGAAATCTTTGAGCGAAAAACTCTTAGTTTATAAGTTCATTCTTTTTTATTAAAACTCTTCTATATTGTGCAGGGAGCAAGCACTTAATTTACAAAAATTTATACTCGTAAATCCACACAAACTCATAAGCTTGTTGCTGTGTAACTTACAAACTTTTATTTCAAAACATTATAGATTTAAGTTTACTTTGTAAAATTTTTTATTAATTTTTTACCTTGTCATGTTTTTTTAAGTCTCAAATAAACTTAACTAAACTTATATTTCTTAGCCGCTTAATAACTTTTTTCGTACAGTCTTTCAAAAAACAAACTATACCACGATCGATTCGTATTTTTATCCTCTTTCGATCGTATATAGCGTTATACGTGCACGCGGAATAGTTTTTGAGTTATGAATGAAAAATTACTTTAAATAGGTTGATATGTAGCACCTTTTTATCCTAATTATCAAAAGTGACAGCTGCAAAATTTTATTCTATTATCTGTAGGCTTTTAATTTAATTTTTGTATTAAAATTAAATTAACCAATTGTGATCAAGTTAAACAATGCTATTTTTTTTTGTAGTTTGTTTACATTTTTTTTAGTGTAAAACAATAAAGCACGTGGCACTAATACACCTACAAAAAAAAAAAAACAAAAGCATAATCATACGTATAGGAAAAAGTACTTTCCACGCAACTCCGAAAAAAGTTTGCCAAAACAAAAATAAATTTGTCAAAAAGTTTGTTATCTTCTCCTCGAACCATATTATCTTCATTTGATAAATTTCTAACTAGAAAATATATCATCCTGTAGCACACAGGGTGAGCTAGAGTAATTCATAAACACTTTTAATATTTTATTTATTTCTTACTTACAAGATGACTGTAATATATTCTTGTGAGTTTTTTAATTTAGTCATAGAAATGGAAATTTGGTAGTGGACGATAATTTGAAATATACTGTAACTGTTTAATAATTTTACAATGTATCTGCAGCATACGTTGAGGCGCATATAAGTTTTTTTTTGCTTAGTCATGTTCAAACTTCTTCATTAATGTTACAATGCAATACGATATTTGGCCTTTTAGGTAACATATATTTTATGTATTGAAGTCATTAATGTGAAAGCCGGTTGTTTCTTTTACTATTTTAGTTATAACTCTTCATACGCCGGTTTTAAACGCAACTAAAATTGAAGTGAAGTCCAAAAGTCTTCTTGCGGGGCTTTACTTAAACGGAAGTAGTTGCTCTCCTTTTATTCTTATTCAAAAACCAATACTGCGGTTGATTTAGATGTGTCTACGTCAAACGGAAATTAAATTTATTTCTGTTTTAATCGATTTTTTTTTTTTTTTTTTTTTTTTTTTTTTTTTTTTTTGTAAAAAATGTTTTTGAGAGACATGAAAATAGAAATGAATTAAAGTGAAGAAGAGTTATTTTATTCTATTCATACAATTGTACTTGCCTTCATAGCTGCCTGTGTATATTTGGGGATTAACGCAAAATAACATTTAAAGACCTTACGCATGTTATTCACGATACACAACATGTTTTTGTTTTTGTTGACATCGATTTACATATTTGCGAAATATATAATTTCTGTAGTTTCTTTTGCTGTATTTTAATTAAGATGTGTCTAAGCCTACAATACACATTCTTATTTTTATCTTTCGATTTTTTTCGCACTAACAATTTCACATTGAGGGCGTTGACCACAAGTTTATGCTTCTATACATTAGATAGAATTGTTTTTAAGTAAAGGCAATAATAACATCTTGAATTCAAATTATTACGGAAGAATTTTCTTATTTATGCGTGTATGGATTTTGGCGCGATATTTAATACAAGAATATTTTTATTGTTTTTAGTGTATATTTAAAATAAACACATTTCGCATGTGAAAATGTAGTAAACATAAAGTTTATTGGCTTCTATATAAAGAAATACATATGTACATACGTACTTACGTACATAAAACTTTTTCGTTACTACGTTTTGTTTGATAATGATTTTTAAAGTGATGTTTTGATTTTTGGTACTTTTGAGTTTATTGACTCTAATCAATTATTTCAAGGATTTATGGAAAATTTCGATAAAAAATTAAATCTTTAAACTTATGTTTTCACAATTGTTATTGTGATGAATCATTGACCTTTACAGTATGAACGTTTTAAAAATTTATTTAAAGGCCCAACTATAATGTGCATAAGCTAGCTTTAGCTTATGTCAAAAATTCAACGAAAAGCCTGTCAAATGCTTAGGTAACTTATCAAAGAAATTTATGTGGCTACAATGTACATATATAAATTTAGTAACTTATTTGCCACAGTTGCATATTTATGTTTATTTCGTACTTTTGCCAAAAATAATTTCTATATAAATCAACAAAATATTAAAACTAAAAGGCTTTAAAGAAAATATTTTATATATTTAATAACATTCACAAACACATTTACATATTTTGGTTTATGTTCTAAGAAAATGTAAAAAAAAATTTTTACAAATTATTTTCTGTTTTGTGTTTGTGGCCAACCGTACTAAAAAATGCAACGATGTTCATCGTTTATATGGTATACATATGTGTGTATAAATACAAATTTAATTTAATTATATTATAATTGTAAAAAATTGGCCACAAAGAAATACATATGTTGTTTTTTCTACATTTTTTATTGAATTTAAAACTAAAAAATTTAACAATTTAGGTCTTAATTAGAAAATTTCTTTATTAATGTATAAACCAAAGCACAATCAGCTGTTTCCGTACGGAAAGTGCGATTAGTTTCGTACCTTGCATAAAGAAATGAAATTTAACGAAACTTGATGAAAAGTTATCTTAATCACATTATAGTTTACCACATATAATTTAATGTATTTGCACAGTTGTATAAGTTGGCATAAGCTAGTTTATGCACATTATAGTTGGGCCTTAAGTGTTAAATTGTTAGTTTTTAATTTAATAGAAAATGAAGAAAAAAATTTATTTTTCTTTATGGCCAATTTTTAACAAATATAATATATTTAAATTAAATTTGTATTTACACACACATATGTATACGATATAAGCGATGAACATCGTTGCATTTTTTAGTACGGTTGGCCACAAACACAAAACAGAAAATAACATGAACCCAAAAATGTAAATGCGTATGTATTATTAAATATATAAAATATCTTTAAAGCCTTTTAAAATGTTGTTTATGTATATAGAAATTATTTTTGGCAAAAGTATGAATTAAACATAAATGTGCAACTGTGTGCAAATAAATTACTAAATTTATGTAAGTACATTGTAGCCATATAAATTTCTTTAATAAGTTACCTAAGCTAAAGCTAGCTTATGCACATTATAGTTGGGCCTTTAGGTAAAATTTAAGTTGAAATGCAAACGTGCCATTGTCATTGGGCTATTGTGTTTTTGAGGCCAATAACAATTTGACTTGTAGCGCCGTTTTCTCGAGTCTACATATATATCCTGTATTTCCATACATTCAGAGACGATATTTTTATGTTGCGTTTAGGCAACGTTCTAGTATTGACTGATTGTTTAGTAAACATGTTGATTTTGATCACATAAATGTTAAACGGCCATCTGGAAGATATAACCATGAAAATTAAAATGTGGATGATGCTTATTTGAGTTAGAAAAATATATTTCATATTGGCTCTATTTCCTCTCCAATGTATCACTATAGGATATTTTACCAAAAGGCTGGTTTTAAATGGCTGATTTTTTGCAAGAGAGTTCCTCTTAAGGTCTTCAAAATTTTTAATCCGTCCCTATTACGAGTACATTGTATGATCGCGCACGCACATTGTACGTCATACAAACTATGTTACATTTACATTAATACAGCGTGTACGCCGTTGTTTGTTTATAGCTTTTAATAAAAGAGAATCGATCTTATATTAATAAATGTTTTGTTTAATGTCGGTAATCATGTATGGAATACAATATCAGATAAATGTCATTACATTATCACAAATTTCAGGCGGTTTTTTATTAATTTCATCACGAATATTTCGTTTGAGTTGCTCCACTATTTCTGGTTTATTTGCATAAACCTTACTTTTCAGATGTCCCCACATAAAGAAGTCTGAAGCAGTCAAATCACGCGATCGTAGAGGCCAATCAACATCACAATTTTTTAAAATAACTTGTCGTAGAAAGAGATCTCGAAGCAATTCCATTGTAATCCTGGCTGTATGCGATTTGGCACCGTTAAAAAGTATTTAATCATATAACGATATCGCTCAAGATTCACAGTTACCATTATGCCGTTTTAATTTTTAAAGAGGTAATGACCAATGATTACTCCTGAGCAAATTGTACACCAGACTGTCACTTTTAATGAATACAAACGTGATTGACGAATGATTTAAGGATTTTCCATTGCCCAGCACTGACTATTCTGTTTATTCACATATCCATGCAAATGAAAATGTGCCTCGTGAGTCATTATGATTTTTTCATGAAAATCGGTGTTGTCATGGGCAAGCTGTTATATTCTATCGGCATATGTAAGGCGGCGTAAATATTCGTATGGAAGAAGCTCTTGTGTCAACTGAATCTTTAATGGGAACAGATGCAAATCCTTGTGCAAAATTGTAGCCAAAGTTGTTCTTCTTCCTTCTTCTTGCTTGAGCAGCAGTAATGTTTTCAGATGATCTTGCTGTCTATTGTGGTTCATGCTTGCGCATATCACCGCATATCCAAATCATTCATTATACGATAAATAGGGCATTTTGTTGGCACTTTGTTCCTCACAAAAATTTCACGCATATTTTTCATCGTCATAGTAATTGATGCTTGATTTTAATAAAATGTTTTAACGATTAACACACGTTGGTTTAACGAATATTTTTCCACAATAAATTTGCCACGTCTCTACTTCACGACTGCGAGAAATGACCCGTCAAGACTAATGTTTACCGTCGAACACCCTGTATATTAGTTACTTACGGCCACAAATTTCGATCCAACTTTTTGAAATGAAATTTTAGACACAAAAAAAAAAACAAATTAACAAATTATTCAAACATAAATATTTCATGCGAATATCATAAAGTATTTATAGTTGATATTCTCATTAAATATTTACTATTTAAAAACTATAAAATGAAATGTATTTCTGCGTATTGTATTTTAGACATCCTAAACAAGGTTTGTGACACAATGGGACCTTTGGGACCCAAGTGAGTCGGTCTTTTCTTTTTGCGCCGACAGCCTGTGCAAACAAGGTTTAAAATTTGTGGGTCCATATTAATCTACCCAAATATGTATGACCTTTTTGGAATTTTTGTGGTCATTTTAAAAAATGAAGTATTAAATACAAAAGCGAATGATGAAATTTCCTAAAAAATTTTCAACATTTGAAAAACGCATTAAATATTTTTTTAAATATCATTGAAACCACGTTTTTCAAATTAAAAAAAAGTAAAATGCATTTTGGAATAATAAAATTTATAGGCTCAATTAATAAAAACGATTTGAACTTTATTATATTCCAAAATTAGATTACCTTAACTACGAGTAGAATGTCATGTTACGTTTAACTACTGAAAAGGTCAATTAATAAATAAACTCCAAAAGAAAACTCGAAATCTCATATATGTATGTATGTGCATTTGTAAGACTCTCTTGCTATTTAGCTGCTTATGGAAAATTCAAATTTACCATTGTGTATTGTATTATTTATAATTTAAAGGTAAATTACCAAAAAAAAAAAAAATTCTGACAGCCAACATATTGTCACTTTTTTTAAATTTTAATAAAAAAAAGTATTACAATATAAACAAAAAAGAAAAATGAACAAAGTTCAAGTACAGGCTACAAAAAATTTTAAGCAAAAAAAAAAAAAAAAAAAAAAAAAAACAAGATTTAACAAAAACGATAATAACCTTTAAAATCTTAAAATTGGAGGCGAATTTAGTAGTTCATAAACTTAACTTTTAAAAAACTAAACTAAGATTTAGTTTTTTTTAACATCATTTATTTTTTTTTTTTTGTATGAAAATATTCCTTTTTTTTTGGTAAAATACTTGACAACTGAGACTAAGATGCTGCTAAAATGATAAATACCAAATAAAAAAATGAATTAAATAAATAAATAAACAAAAAACAACCAGCACTGAACTAAAATCAATGAAACCCTAAAGAAACAGACAACCAAACATGTTGCTCACCTTATCACCAGACAAAGAGTGAGTGAGTTAATAATAAGTAGTATAAGCGAGTCCCTCAATATTCGTATAAAGTGTTGGAATCTGTGTTTGGTAAAACACCTTTTATTGAATTTATTTATTTGTATTTTTGTTATGCTTTTAAGATTCTGCACTAAATATTAAGGTTGGGTATATTTTGGCATAAAAGGGCTTTGTTTATATTATGGTTTGGATTTCAATACCGCATTACAATAGGGCAAAGTAGAAATACAAAAACTTTCCATATTTAGCAGAAAAAATAGAAATAATATGCTCTCTGTAGGAAGACCGAGATTTTTGTCTGAATTTGGTGATCTTAAAAGAAAATACACCAACAGTGGGAGGAAAAAAGTACCACTTATTTACACTTTCATCTTCTGTTAGCTTAAGTGATATTCAACAGTTTTAATTTAATTTAAGGGCTGGAGCTAAATTTCGTAAGGTAAATAAACGAAAGTTCTGAACATGGCATTAATATTTAAAAATGCTTTCGGGCATGTGGCCACCGCGGCTGCTTATGAGGAAGCGCATTCTAAACGTCCAATTTTAAGTCACTTTTTCAAGTACTGCTGGACGTATGTCACGAACAACAAGAACAATGTCGGCCTCCAAACTGTCAATTGTTGCTGGTTTAACAGCATAAACCAGTGATTTCAAGTGGCCCAAGAGATGTCAAATCACACGACCTTGGAGGTCATTCTATCTTCCGAAATCAACTTATTTTGATTTCAATAACTCGATTGTTGCTTTCGCCATATGGCACGTAGCGTCATTTTGTTGAAACCACATTTCGTTCCGCTAAATATCATCAATATTTTCAAACAAAAAATCATTAATCATCGTGAGGTAACGATTATGTCACGAGCGTGTAAACCACAGCAAACGTTGAATTTTTCTGGATGCAATAAAGTCTGTAGGGTATGTTGTGGATTGGTCTCACTCCATATGCGGCAATTTTGCTTATTAACATACGCGTTATGCCAAAAATGAGCCTCATCGCTGAACACGATTTGGCGATAAAACAACAGGTCAGCTAATAGTTGCTCTAGAGTCCAATCGGCGAAAAAACGACACAGACCGAGTCTATTCATAATGATTTGCCAGAGTTAACTGAAAATGAGGAGAACACATTTTTCATCAAAATTTAATTTTTAGTGTTATTTTTTATAATTTCAATTTTTATCATACTTAAAAAACACACTTTATGTGACAGTAAGAAACAAAACTACTACTCAAATTCCATTTACTCCAGTTTTCAAATTATATACAGAAAAAACTGAATATTTTTGATTTTTTGAAGCAATTTCACTTCTGTTTGCTTTAAGAATAAGTGATGGTAAATTGAACTTTAATTTTTTAAGTACATTTTTGGCAAAAAGTAAAACGAATTTACCTAAATTTAGAAAGAGATTTTTCTTTCTGTGTTTTTTTCCAGGGACATTATCTTCCTTAAGATTCCAGCCTTCGTTGCGCAGATATTTATGAGTTATATGGTGTGTTTAGTTACTTAGGAGTTCAAGGAACCAAAAATAAAAGATAAAGACTTTTAAGATAAGCAAATTTAGTACCAAGAGAAACAGTAGCCTGTAGGGATACAAAATTAATGAGTTTCACTTCTGTCGAAATAAATACAATAGGAGATGTTAATTACCCAGCAAAAAATTGTGCATTATCTTAAAAAGTACTTGCCATGTAATGACTTACTTTTGTGATTGCCATATTTTGTTACTTGCTTACAAAACACATTACATTATTTCGCAAAAGAAGGAAGTAGTAATTGAACTAGTTCTTTAACTTAAAAGAGAATACCTTAAAATACAAACTAATGATAATCATAACTTCCCGAATTAATCAATGTAATCAATTCTCAGTAATCTATATATATATAAATGAATATCTGTCTGTTTGTTTGTGCTTTATAGGAGGCCAAACCCTTGACCCGATCTTCCTTAAATTTTCACAGCATATTACTGTGACTCTGGAAGGAATAATAGGCTATAGGAAGTTTTAATTGGACAACGGGGCGTGGCACCGCCCATATAACCCAAAAATTTAAATCGCCATATTTTGGTCATTTTTTGACCTACGTCGACGATATTTAGTACATATGGTATTGGCATAATTAGGAATACGTACCAGGAGAAAAATTAGAAAAATTTAAAATCGTAATATAGTCTTAACTACTGGACCAATCGTCATTAAATTTTCGCAATAGGATATTCTTGACTATATAAAGTTGGGAGTGGACAAAGGGGCGTGGCCTCGCCCCTTTAATTTTATTTAATAACGAGGGGGGTAGCGAAGCACACCGGGTTCATCTAGTTGATTATAAAAGTCTTTTGTCTTGTTAAAATCATTAGGTTGGTAATCTAGTTGGGAATTTCTTCCGGAAAAAATGCTTAATTCCACACTCTATTACCTTTTTTAAAATTTTTTGCTGGGTAATGACACACACTAAGCAGAAAGATGCAAAGACTTCGGAAGAAGTATATAGCGACACATACACTTCCCGAAAAAGGAACTCTCTTTAAAATAATATACCAACATCGAACAAGTTGCAACATTTAAACTATATTTTTTTTAATCAGAAGAAAACGAAATTTATTTGAAAACTGCGAGTGGAGGATTTAGATCAATTCTTAAAAATTGCTCTTGTCTCGTTTGTAATAGGAACTTTAATAAGTCATTAAATTTTTTATAACGGTTGGTAAATGCTTAAATTGGCGCTATTCAAGGAAGCACTTAACCAACATAAAAGGATACTCGTGTGAAGGGGACGACGATGTGAAGTAAGCGTAACATAAAAATCGTTGCTACAATAAAACATCCAAAAACACCATATAAAAAGTTGGATGTTTTGTAAAATATTTTCATTATTTTTTTACCAACTAATTTTGGATACATTTGGTCGCACATTAAAAGGGTTGCCTGCAGTAAATAAAAGTTTGAATATTTTTCAACAAGTTTTTTTTGCACTTAAAAGTTGTCAAATTTAAAATTGAATATTGTAATTTTTGTTATTGTTGTTTGCTGTATGTGTGTGTGTATTGAATCAAGATTGATGTTTATAGGGGGAACGTTATGACATTTGCATATCACTGTCAACATTTGGTTGGTAACTTTTTTTTCCAAAAGGAATAAAAACTTGTTTTGATTTGTTTGTTTATCAAGATAATTAATGATTGAAAATTAATATGCAGCCAATTTGAATTTCATTGGCATTGGTTATCGGTGTTTACAATAGAAATATCATCTATACGACTGTAATGAAATACGATAATTTTTTAACCTTACAAAAGGTTAAGAGCTTTGTAAAATATTTAAATTTATTAGAAAAAAAATATTTTGCAAATGTTAAAAATGAATATGTTTTTATATTGGGTTAATTATGTATATTTTAAGGCTTTTAAAGTGCTGATAAAAAAATAAAATGGTTTAAAAGAGAAAAAGTATTTTATACAAATAATAAATGTTTTGATAAATTAAAATAAAAATCAATACACTTGACTCAGATTAATTGATCTTCCAAAAAATTGTAAACATCGTTTTCTATTTAAATTTATAAAAATAGAGTGGTCAGGACCTTTTTAATTCAATTGATATTAAATAACTCTAAGCAGAAGAGGATGCCAATAATGGACTTTTGAGAACTTATCCTTTAATATACTTTGGAATTTTCAACAAACTCCACTTGATGAAAATTTAAAGAGAATAAAAATTTTAAGTAAAAAATTCTTGGTTTAGTAGAGCCAAATGTCCAGCATGATTTTTTTTCTTCTGTTCACTGCCAGGCAGGTAAAGGGTATATTTATATATGATTATAATTTCGGCAACCTAGTAAGTGTTATAAATGGTAGTGTATATGTCAATATGCCAAATATCGTACCTTCCTCAACTTGTGACAGATGGATTTGCTATAGTTCCAGTATAACTGGTGGGTTAAAAAAGCAGAAAGCATTAGCGGTTTCATTTACAAACAAAGCAGTTCGTCTTAATTGCAAATATTTAAAATTTTTTAATTTGTTTTAAATTTCTTGCGTTGAATCTCTAGCTAAATTTAGAATTAAATTTGAAAAAAGTTTTTATAGACCCCGCTACCGAAGAAACTGTTTTGTTAGTAAAACGTTACGCTGGTCAAGAAAGTTTTTTAAAAGATGCGTCGTTAAAGTCAAATCGTTTTGTTATTTGTTAATAGATCTCAATATAAACGGCAACAAAACTATCAATGAATTAATTTAATTCAGTAAGCATTACAATTAAATTGTTTTACATAGATACTATTAAATTGACGTTTTCATTAGCATTGAATAATGTTCAATGCTAATGATATTTTAGCATTATCATAATTTTCACTAAAGGTAATATTTTTTCATAAAAATTTTTCATTGATAATTAGTTAAAAAACGAAACCATTACCACTGGCTAATAATTAAATGGTTTCAAATCATTGTCAGTAATGAATGTATTTCTAGTCTTTGTACAATAAATACATATCTTAAAGTGTAGTGGATGGTGCTTCATCGCCATACAAAGATTTAAGTTCATCAATGCACTCTTGTCGTGATAATCCACGTCGAAAATTGTGAATAATGATGGCACGAAATGTTTCATTTTTTTCTATATTAATTTTTTCAAGTCACTGTAAACAACACAAATAATGGTCGTACGTCAAAACGTTTTGAGTACGATTATGCTTAAAAATGACAAACTTTCCAATGGAAAGTTTGTCATTTGCTAGATGATGACTTTAGATCTCAGACATCAAGTTTTATACCTATCTCACTTAAAAATGATAAATTATTAAATTCTCAAATCTAGATCTATCTACAGGAGTGTTATGATTTATTAATTTATGCATACTTTTTTTAAAATTAATGCGATCGGAAATTTGTGTTTCATATATTTGATTCAATTGTAATTAGTAATTAACATATTTCATTAAAATTTCATTACCATTAAAAACAATTTTAATTAAACTAAAACCATTAGCATTAAATGGTAGTTAAATTTCTTTCATTGCCATTATTTCAAACAATGTCAATAAAATTTCAACGGTAATAAAAAATCACAAGTATGATTAAAATGATGTTGCATTCCCAGATGACTTG
Source organism: Gymnosoma rotundatum (assembly GCA_916610165.2). NCBI lineage: Eukaryota > Metazoa > Arthropoda > Insecta > Diptera > Tachinidae > Gymnosoma > Gymnosoma rotundatum. Next base: position 120,590,462 of record OU744337.1, on the reverse strand, counting down.
GAAAAAACAAGTGAAAATAATTCTTGCAAAAAAAACCGACTTCGAAACAGATTTCATCTCTCTGCCTATAACAGCTCAAGTGTATGGCCACATAAATTAGGTTACATTAACTTTTGGGACACACTTATATCTCCAAACTTTATACTTTTTCAACTGTTCAATAGATTGGTAATATACATAAAATTGCAGCAACTATAGGGTCACACTCTTTAATTTCCAAATTCAAATTATAAACTCGTTAATATAGCGAAATTAGAAATACAGATCCCTTTTAAGTTTCAGCGTTCTGTCTATTACGGTTCAAAAGTACGGCCCACACTTGAAATTACATCTACTATTGGAACACCCTTTAACTTCTAAATCCATGTTTTATACTTGTTGTTAAAGCGGACTTACCCATACAGGTTCGTAGTAAATTCCAAGCGTCTGTCTATAACTGTTAAAAAGTATGGCAATATACATCAAATTAAATGAAATATTAGCGCACCCTTTAATTTATAATTCTTAATATTAATACTTGTTACTATAACGGCCATAGCAATTGACATTCTGTTCAATTTGCAAGCGTTTGTCTATAACGGTTTAAAAGATAGGCCCATATATGTAAAATTACATCAATTATGGGGACACCCTTTAATTTAGATTTATTTTTGTATAATTTTTTGGAGCCATAGTAATACGCAGTCAATTTATATTTTACAGAATCGCCCTTTACAGTTCATAATACACGTAAAAAATATGTATGTGGTATGGGGACACCCTTTAATTTTTAAGATTATGAACTGTTTTTAAAACGGTACCAATCTGTAAGCATAAACTATCATATTACCAAAAATTTTCAAAATATAAAAAAAGCAACATTCAGCCGAATTGTATAACCTCCTTCTTTTTTTGAAGTCGGTTAAAAATAAATGCTCTCTAAACAATTTTCGTTTGACAAAATTTTATTAAACAATTTTTTGTAAATTTGGATAAAGGTTTTCTGATGAACTGGCTTAAGCAACCGGCGAAATACGAGTAGATACGTACTTTTTCAACCAACAAATAAATTGCATTTTTTTTTAAATGTTATGGGTTCTAGCATAATATAAAAAATAACATAAGTAATGTTAAAAAAATTCCCAAAATTCCCAAATACCTTCATAAGAAAGGACAAAAAAAGCAAGTGTGTGAGAATTATTCCGGAATTGTGTAATTTGGCCTTAATTTTACTAGAAACTCTTATTTTTTAGAAACTATATAATATTGGTTATTTATGAAATAATATGTGAATAAACAAAGAAAATCTTTTAAAAATTCTTAAATTATGCTTTAGAAATTTCAAAATCTACATTTGTGCTTTGGCAAAATAACAAAAGGTTTTAGGGCTTTTTAAAAAACCATTTCAGTTTTTAGATCCATGCTTAGCTATTTTAAAACACGAGTCAAAATTCAAATTTCGTTGATAATAAGTCAATTTACAAGAGGTCGAGTTAGTGGAGATTTAAAAATTGTTTATGCAATATTCATCTTCAAAAAGGTGTTTTTAAGAATATTTACGTATTCATTAAAAATTTTCTTTTAATGTGGGGATGACTCTTCGTTTTAAACCAAAACTGTGCGATTTTTAAATATTTTAATTTAAAATCGCCGTTTTTAATCTGGCAAAGATTTTGAGCTGATATTTTTTAAAAGCTCTATATTTACGTAAATTTTTTGAAAACTGTTTTCATTGAAATAACAGGACTAATATTTTAAGATATTAAAAATTTTCAATTTTTAAATGCATATAACTTGTTAACTCTACGAGGGCTGCTCTATATATTTCTGGCCAAATAGTGAAAATGCGAATATTTATAATCAAAAATGGTTTTATTGTTTTTCAAAGTATTCTCCAGCATGATTTATACACATTTGTATGCGCTCAAACCAGTTGTCGAAGCACTTTTTCCACTCCGATTGAGACACCTCTAAAACATGGTTTTTGAACACTTCAACAGCTTCTTCTGGCGACGAAAATCGTTGACCACGCATTTTTTTCTTGATGTGCGGAAACAAGAAGAAGTCATTAGGTGCCAAGTTAGTGCCGTACGGCGGATGATTCGAAGTTTTGGCCGGTCAAAAACGCTCTGGTTTGAGCCGATGTGTGAGAGCTCGCATTGTCATGGTGAACAATGATTCGTCTTCTCTTGTTGGTTTTTCGAATTTCTCCGATGACTTCAGGCAAACAAATTGTACTGTACCACTTAGAAGTGACTGTCCTACGTTGCTCAAGCGGAACAGTCGCCACATGACCAGTTTTGCCGAAGAAACAGGCGACCATTTGCTGCGAAGTGCTTCTTCCACGAACAACTTTCGTTGGATTTTGCTCGTCTTTGAAGACCCACACGGTCGATTGTTGTTTCGTTTCGGGCTCATACGCATAGATCCATGATTCGTCACCTGTGACGATCTTATAAACGTCTTTTAAAGCACCGCAATCGTATTTTTGCAACATTTCTTTGCACCAATCGACACGAGCCTTTTTTTGAGCGACTTTCAAATTGTGCGGGATCCAACGAGAACAAACCTTTTTTACGGCCAGGTTTTCATGCAGTATCGAATGTATGCTGGTGGAAGAAATGTCCAAGGATGTCTCTATCTCTCGGTATGTCGCATGTCGATCTTGCGTTATGAGTTTACGCACGGCATCAATGTTCTCTGGCACAACAGCCGTTTTTGGACGACCTTCACGGAATTCGTCTTTGAGCGAGCTTCGGCCACGATTAAATTCATTTCAACAATTTTTCACAGTGCTATAGGATGGTGCTTCATCGCCATACAAAGATTTAAGTTCATCAATGCACTCTTCTCGTGATAATCCCCGTCGAAAGTTGTGAAAAATGATGGCACGAAAATGTTCACGAGTTAATTCCATTTTTTTTTTCTATATTAATTTTTTCAAGTCACTGTAAACAACACAAATAATGGTCGTACGTCAAAACGTTTTGAGTACGATTATGCTTAAAAATGACCAACTTTCCAATGGAATTATCAGATTGCACTTGGCAGCACTCAGTGTTGCCAGGCCAGAAATATATATAGCCGCCCTCGTACACAATAGCTTTAAGGTTTATAATTGGTTTAAAGGCCTTATTAAAGACTGATGAAAACCTAAGACTCTTTTAAAACTTCCTCATTAAGGACCCTATTGAGCTTCTTTGGAAAGGTCTAGAAAATTCAGAATCAAAACTTACACTCTGTTTACTCTCTGCCTCATCCTTTTAAGAAAAAGAACACGTTTGGAAACAGCGCCGATTTAAGGCTCGTTCCAAATTATTTTTTTTAATTGAAGAACTTTTTATATTTTTTGTCAACATACTTTTGTTTAATTTATTGTCATCATATTAAACATAAATATAGTACATAAGTTTGTATGTACAAAAATATGAAAAATAATTTGCAATAAATTTTGAAAACTTTAATAAAATTCAGTGATTTTTTATGTTGCAAGTAAATAATTAATAGACTGCTTGCTTATGCATGCAAATTATGCATAAAAAATAACAAACAAATGTGCAACTTACAACAACAATAATGGGTGCACAGCTTTATTCTGCTATTCATAAGCGTTTTAATTGAGAGAACAAAAACTATTCGTATTAAATTTTCGTTTGTGCTTTTATTTTGGTAAATCTTGAAAGAAACTGCAATGTGTTAAATTGAATATTAGCATCATTTGGTTGCTGCAGGCAAAATTTTAAACAATAAATGTACACAATATAGAGTGTCACCATAGATTGTAAAATAAGTAATTCATAATAATGTTAAATATCGTTGAAAATAACGCCGATCAAGTGTAGGTGGTGGTAAATTTGCAGACGCCTGTTCTATATTACGGGTATATAATTTTTTTAAGCTTAGTTTTGTATTCAAATTGAATAAAAGAAGAAAAAAAAGAACACAGAATCAAGCAGTGAGTCATTCTGTAAACATGCTGAACTTTGTTCCATTAGACGGACTGGTTGTTATGCACAATTGTTTAACGAATGCGAAGGCAAAGTTAAAAAACTTTAAAGTTGAAACATTTTCTTTTGGTTTTTTTGGTTCAATTTTGGCGCCAAGCTTTTGGGAAATATTTGTAAAAATTGACATTTTGTAAGAAAAAGGTACACAGTATTGCTAATATAGCGGTTTTTGCATGAATTTTTCCTTTATTTTATATTATTGGTTTTTTCTACCTTAATAAGAAAATTTATTATTTGAAATCTTTTTTATCATCATTTACTTTAATTGTGCTTGGTTCCTTCAAAAAAATGAAAGAAAAAATATTTACTCAATGCACTATGGGCTCCCAGACCGGTTTTTGAGGCAAAAAATCATAGGAAGCTCCTAGACGCTTGAAATTTTGTGCGATTAAGTATAAGGCCCATTAAAGGTGTTAGTAAAAATTTCATGCTAATTTGGTTCTTCAAATACACACTAGATAAAATTGGGTCAGACGAATCCATAGCTCGGTTAAATACATCAGTTATATTGTGTTCCCTAGAATCCAGTCGTGCGTGTTCAATTCTATCCTTTTTATAAAATTTGTTTCTAGCCTCAGAAGCATTTTCCTCAGCACACCCAAGAGGCACGATTGAAGTTTGTAATATTTGTGAAGAATGTGCTAGAATTTTATGCAAGGTCGGCGACATTGGGAACCATTCGTAATTTTTAAAATATATATCAGCAGTTTCATAACAAAAACTCTTAAAAATCTCAACATTTATTTCAAATTCACTGGAAATGGCAATAAGTATTATATGCAGGTGCTTTATAAATTCAACATTAACATCTGTTATAGATGCAAACAATTCTGGATTTGAAAATGCTCTTCGAGCTGTATTACCATCATTCGTCGATCCGCTACCATTACTTTTCGGCTTGTGAACATGAAGACCCATTTCCTTCCAAACAGTTTCTTGGATTTTGCGTTTTCTTTCTTGCACTAATTTCTTGTCCTCCGTATTCCGAATTTTCCATTTTTTAACCTGAACTCTATATGAGAGATTAAGAACAAATTCAAGGCATCTTATCCATGCGTGTAAGGGGCTTATACCATATTTTAATGAGCTTGGTTTTGGCTGAAAGTCTAACGAACTTAAATCTTTTATTGACAACAACTGCTTCGGATTTGCTCCACATATTGGACATGATTGTGCGGACTTTGTATCCGTTAGCACGTTTAGCACCTTACCATCAATTAAAGTCATTATTAGTTCGTATTTCACTAAAATTTCCTTACCATTTGATAATAAATATTTCAAAGGAACTAGATTAGATATTTGAAGGTCCAAGTTTCTTTTTTCTTTCAAAATATGCTCCTTGGTTTCCCTTATATATTCAATTTTTAGCGGTCGACAAAACCGGATAGACTGAGGAGTACGGTTCTTCCAAACGATTGCGTCATCCGATGTGACTAGTTTTAGTGGTATAACGGAGGTAACAAAGAGGGAGCTATCTAAATTTTCTGGGGCATTGCTCTTATATATTTGTTTAAACAAACTTTGTCCTGTAGAACCATCGAAACCATAACTAAGAACTAATATCACTTAACTTATCTCAGGCATTATCGTTAAAATTTCTTCTTGGTATGATAATATTCTCTCAGCTGTGTGATTAACTAGGTTTTGTAAAGGGACTTCCGCAATTGATTTGTTATCATTAACCCTTCAGGTCGGCATTGCTTCTTATATTCTAGAAGTTTTTTATAGCTGGGATAAATATCGCAATTGTGTAATTTGTTCAGCTCCCTCATCCTAATATACTGTTGTTTTGTTAGATTATTTTCTAACAGAAAACCTAATGCTTCTCCAGGGGAAAGCATAATTGGCTTTTTGTTATCAGAGGTGAGCTCTTTTCTAATTTTCAGGGGCCCTCCTGGGGAAGAAGTTGTTTTTTTTAAAACAAAATTCAAATCTTTTTCTTTATTTGAATGAGCTGCAATTGAAGCGGCATGAAGCAGCAACTTGGTGTCGTTTCCCTGTTCTGCCGAAACTTCGGATGCGAGTTTTCGTTTTTGCCTCACACTTCCTTCATTATAACCAATTTTAGGCCGACCTCTTTTGATTAGAACATCATTATTTATTAATTTAAGCTCAGTCTCACAGGATAACCATTGGCTTTCCTTTTTTTCGAATTTAGCCCAGATTATGAAGTTTGCAGACCACTTTTGGTTGGCATATGCACAGAAATTATTAATTTTCTTTTTAAATGGTATCATACAGTTCTCATCAGCATCTCTTTGAAATTTACCGCAAATCCAGTTGATAACAGCAGTCACACTTCTATTATTTTCTAACCAAAATTTTACAATATCAGCATTTTTTATTTTTACGCAATCTAAAAATTTTAATATTTTAGAAGGTTGCAGATGGTTGCAGTAAATTTTTTACACACATTAACTAGACATTAGTAGCTTCCTGTGCACATCAGTTTTTCACACAATACGTTCCAATAAACAAACTTCTACTCCATTACATATGAAAACTATCACCAAAAATACACAAAAAAGACGGCACACTAAACAGCCTACATTAAGTAATACAACAATATTTTTGCACAATTTTTTTCTTAATCTAAATTTTCATACCTTTATTAATATTTTCCATTTTAAAATAATTTATTAAGTTTGATAATTATTGCTTACTTATTCCTTTACTTTGTTTACTTATCAAGTGAAAAATGTATGAAAGCAAAATAAAAAAACAAAGTCTGACTTTGAAAGCTTCCCCTTAAATGCAGGGTTGCCACATGGTTATAATTTTTTGCACTTGAGTTCCCCAGGATATTATCTATAAGTTACCATAGTTACTTTTTGGAAAATGTTAAGTTCAGAAATGGACTTTTTGCCTCAAAAACCGGTCTGGGAGCCCATAGTGCAATGGTTACTGTGTTTTTGTATTAACATTTTTTGATTTTTTATGGCTTTTTGCCTTATTAATTCAATGGAGTTATCATTTATCAATTTGGCTTTAAGTATAAGACTCTGAGGTTTTACTTACTAAATTTGGGTGGAATCCACTGATAAGCTATATATGAGCAGTAGCGAAATGGCCATATGGATATGCTTTCCCGGCAGTAATACATTTCATTTTTTTGGTTTTTTCTACCTTTATAATTAATTTTCTTTTCTAATTATTTTTTTTTTTCAGTTAAAATAAGAATATTGTTTTTTATTTTTTATCTTTTTAAAATTTCGCAGCACGATTAGGTAGCAGCTTCAGGAATAAGGAAACAAAAATTCTGAAAATTAGGTTTTTTAAACACAACATTAAATTGGAAAAAATTGACAGTGCTTGAAAAAATTAGAAAAGAAAATGTTCCTTTATTTTAGCAAGAAAGAAAATAATATATTTGGCAGGAGTAGTTTTTATTTGTTTTTGAGAATTAGCTATTTTGCGAAGAAGAAGACAATTCCTGTTATTATGCAATGTTATGTATTGGCTTTCATTTAAAGCAAGAGAACATAGTGGGGCCAAATTAAACCACCTGCACTGCAAATAAAAGCCAAGGTACGACCATTTAAATATTAGGTTGATCATTGAACACCAACCCATTATTAGAAATGCTAATATTTTCCTGCTGGGGGTCTTAGAAAACAACGGGCATAGGTACCACAGAAAATAATTTCAATTCTAGATTTTTATTCCCAAAACGTCCCACAGTTATAATGACTCTACTCTGAGTAATTATAAGTTGTAAAATTTTCATCTTTTAGATTACTAAGAAACTTTGGCCTGGAAAAGAGTTCTATCAAATATCAGCTCACCTTTAGTAATACAATAAAACAAATACATAATAGTGCTTTTGTACAAAATGGATTTTTGAAAAATAAACTAAAGAACTTGAACTGACACAAAATCAAAACTCATCGAGATATTATTACAAAATTTTGAAATTGAAATTATATAGAAAAAAGAGCTTTCAATCAAGTGGTGAAATAAAATTTAAAATTTTTTATTTTAACCCATAAATTCCCGGAACGGGAAAAAATGTCCCAAAGATTGTTTTTTTTTACAAAAGAGGCTACACTGTTATTATTATTTACGGGGATGTTAAATCCTTTTTAGAGTATATAGTTAATCCCTTTTCGTATTTTTAATCGGTGCTTTGCACTCCGAGGAATTTAACAATAATTTATAAATTTTATTTCCAAACTGAGTATGTTTGGATAGGGCTAGCAGGAAACCCGTTATAGTTTTTGACCTAACTTTTCTTTAATTCGCATTTGCTATAGGTTTTTAAAAAGTTTGCGACAAGTTTAACATCCTACAAAAACAAGTATGTTTAACATTTTCTCACTTCAGAGGCTTGTAACTTTTTAATGAAAAGCCCTATCAGAAAAAGACCTTAAATTCGTTTATTTTAAATTTTAATAGAAATACAGCGAAAGTCTTTTAGTAATAATCCGATCATTAGTATGAACACCACGCTAAGGCGATTCAAAAATAAAAATAAACAAGTAAGAGTACTATATTCGTCTATGGCGAATCTTAAATACCCTTCACCATCTTTGTAAATCTAGTTTAGTGAAGAAACTTCAATCAAAAAAGCAAATATTGGAGTGACGGAAAATTAAAAATTTAAAAAAATTTTTGGAACTGGCTCATCTGGACATCGGCTCTTAATTGGTTAAGCATTTTTAAAATTTTTTAGTATTTTCTTAAAGATTTCTTCAAAAGCTTTAAAATGATATTTAAACAAATTAGAAAAGTTCAGTGCCCCATAACTCGGACAATATGGACGAGCACCAATTCTTTCACTTGATAGTTTTTTAATTCTCTATCGCCTCATATATTTAATTTTTTGATTGAAGTTACAGCCTGCTTATAGAACACGTCAAGAGCAAGACGAAACCGGATGGCATATGGACAAATACGTAATAATTAGCGTCCGTTTAACACGTTCCGGTAGTAGTGTTGCCAATGTATTTATTAATGTTTTTTATTTACTTTTTTTCTTATACATTTTTTGTTTTTGCCTTAAATGATGGCAACCCTGCTTTGGCGCTTAAAAAGAAACAGCTGAGTTAAATAAACAAAACAAAATTATCAAACAATGAAGTAAAAATTTTTATCTGCTAAACAAAAATTTGTGAAAATAAAAAAGTTAAAACAATAGTTATAAAAATAAACAATAATTTAAATACTCGTATACTACGAGGGCTGCTCTATATATTTCTGGCCTAATAGTGAAAATGCGAATATTTATAATCAAAAATGGTTTGATTGTTTTTCAAAGTATTCTCCAGCATGATTTATACACTTTTGCATGCGCTCAAACCAGTTGTCGAAGCACTTTTTCCACTCCTATTGAGACACCTTTAAAACATGGTTTTTGAACACTTCAACAGCTTCTTCTGGCGACGAAAATCGTTGACCAAGCATTTTTTTCTTGATGTGCGGAAACAAGAAGAAGTCATTAGGTGCCAAGTCAGGGCTGTACGGCGGATGACCCATTAATTCGACGTTTTGGCCGGTCAAAAACGCTCTGGTTTGTGCCGATGTGTGAGAGCTCGCATTGTCATGGTGAACAATGATTCGTCTTCTCTTGTTGGTTTTTCGAATTTCTCCGATGACTTCAGGCAAACAAATTGTAGTGTACCACTCAGAAGTGACCGTCCTACGTTGCTCGAGCGGAACAGTCGCCACATAACCAGTTTTGCCGAAGAAACAGGCGACCATTTGTTTCGAAGTGCTTCTTCCACGAACAACTTTCGTTGGATTTTGCTCGTCTTTGAAGACCCACACGGTCGATTGTTGTTTCGTTTCGGGCTCATACGCATAGATCCATGATTCGTCACCTGTGACGATCTTATAAACGCCTTTTGAAGCACCGAAATCGCATTTTTGCAACATTTCTTTGCACCAATCGACACGAGCCTTTTTTTGAGCAACTTCCAGGTGTTCATGCAGTATCGAATGTATGCTGGTTTAAGAAATGTCCAAGGATGTCTCTATCTCTCGATATGTCGCATGTCGATCTTGCATTATGAGTTCACGCACGGCATCAATGTTCTCTGGCACAACAGCCGTTTTTGGACGACATTCACGGAATTCGTCTTTGAGCGAGCTTCGGCCACGATTAAATTCATTATACCAATTTTTCGCAGTGCTATAGGATGGTGCTTCATCGCCATACAAAAATTTAAGTTCATCAATGCACTCTTGTCGTGATAATCCACGTCGAAAGTTGTGAAAAAGATGGCACGAAAATGTTCACGAGTTAATTCCATTTTTTTCTATATTAATTTTTTCAAGTCACTGTAAACAACACAAATAATCGTCCTACGTCAAAACGTTTTGAGAACGATCATGCTTAAAAATGACAAACTTTCCAATGGAAATGTCAGATTGCACTTGGCAGCACTCAGTGTTGCCAGGCCAGAAATATATATAGCAGCCCTCGTAATAATACTAATAAATGTTTTTATAAGTGAAAGTGTTATGATGGACAATTGCCAAACAATTTTAACTCCTCACTAATGGTTTTTTTTCTTCGCTCATCTTCGACGTGTCTGACACTACAATGCGCGATACATAAACCAGAAACAATTGCCATTTGTTACGTTTTTACAAAAACAAAATGACATTCGCGTTTTAAAAACCCAAACATGGGAAACGGCAAATTGTGTTCTGTAAACTGGCTGTTACTTTATTGTTAAGAAGAACATGAACTGATCATGCTGATTTCTAATAGCCTCGGCAAACTTGATTTCAACACTACCATAACACTTTATGGGGTCGGAAATGTATATTGTAGAAATTACACACGGAATCACAAACTTAGTTATATCCTTTTTCCACTTTTAGTGGTGAAGGCTATACAAATTTGTAAGCCAATTTTCGCCCAAACTAAAAGAGATAATCTGCACATATAAGCAAATTTTAATAGATATTTTTAAGATCTAACTAACACAAAACTAGAACACGTCAAGAGCGAAACGAAACCGGATGCGATATGGGCGAATACGATATAATTATCGTACTTTTAACACGTTTCGATTTTTTCGTTTAACTTACGTTGTGTTTCATATAAATAAATGTTGTATCAAATCGCCAATGTATTAATTAATATTTTTTATTTACTTTTTTTCATATACATTTTTTGTTTTAGCCTTAAATGATGGTAGCCCTGCTTCGGCGTTTAAAAAGGAACAGCTGAGTATAATAAACAAAACAAAATTATCAAATAATCAATCGGTAAAAAAATTTGTGCAATAAAACAGTTTAAACAATAAATAAATAAAAAAGTTTAATAATAAAAATAAATAATAATTTTTAAAGTGTGAGTGTACTGATTATATGTATTTATAAAACTTTTATAGTAGATGTATACGTAAATGTTTTATTGGTGAAAGTGTTATTATGGGCAGTTGCCCAACAATATTAACTTTATAAAACTTCCTGAGCACTACATATTTCTTATTTTATTTCATATTTTTAAACTACTTTTGGGAACGCAACTAAACATGCAAAATTTTGAATACGAATTGTTTTTTTTTCGCTCAGTTTTGACGTTTCTGACACAACAATGACCGATACATAAACGAGAAACAAATGTCATTTGTAACGTTAAAAAAAATTGCATTCACGTTTTAAAAACCCAAAGATAGAAAACGGTAACGTTTTGTGCGTCTAAACGGAACATTTTGTTCTGTAAACTGGCAGTAAATGACTTTGACTTTTCCAAAAATTATATGTCAGAGGTACCAAAATTTCGGGCCCTTCCCAGAACACCCGATCTACCTTCAGGGGTTCATAAGATACTGAATTATGTCCAAAATAAAACATTTTCAAACTGCTGTGCTACGATTATAATCAATAAAAATTGTATTTATAGATGAAATAAAATAAGAAACAAAGTTGTAAATAATATGGCAGCTAACTCTTCCTGAAATTTTGATGGACCAATTGAAACAAATTTTTAAATTTTATGGTCATTTATCTGCCTGCCGTCTATCTATTTTTAAGTCTGTTTTATTTTCTTGCATTAATTATTTCACTCTATACTTTTATGTGCTAAAACTATTTTTAGTTGCAAACAATCTTGAAAATTTAAAAATATTAGCATTACTAACAGTAATACACACACACACTTTTTTTGCAGTTAACGTTAATGCGCCTCCATTGTTATACCGGTTGACAATTGTTTGTCATTTGTCATGTTTAAGCACACTTAAGATACACCATACTCCAACTTACACACACATACACATAGAACTGCATAATTCTATTTTAAAGATATATCGAACATTATTTAGGCACTAAACGTACAAATATTATGTGTTTTCTATTAAATACAAAAAAAAAAAAAGAAAAAAAAAGAAAACATACTCGTACAACAATATCTATTGATGTTGTCACAATGTTATTTTTCGCGTTATTTTGCAAAGTAAAATAACATTATTAACACACAGGTCAACTTTAACATGACACTTGTAATGTTTAGTTTAATATAATTTTTTTGTTTGTGTCATTGTACTTTTTTATATCAAACACCACAAACATAATAGACAAACACTTTGGGTGTTGCATAAAGTTTTTGCGTCGTTTCTTTTTTTTTTCTGATGCAGAGGGAGTATAAATCAATTATGTCAAATGTTTAATGTCAACAACATAATTTCTTGGATACAAAAGTCTTATGGCAAAAAAAAAAAGGAAAAAGTAAAATAACCAAAATAAATTAAGTTTTTAATAAGCTGTAAGAGGGGAAGGAGTAAATTATTTTTTTTACTTAGCGATAGAAAAACAACTTTTATAAACATTCCCCAATTTTGTTCGATTTATTGATATTCATCCAGGTGTTAGAAAACTATTATGCTTAAACTACTTTTTACTATTAGTGCAATGTTAACATACATTAAGTAAAAACTGTTTACACTAGAAACATTAGAAACTGCACTAGTATTAATGGAGAATAAAAAAATATTATGAATATTTAGAATTAAAAGCAAGGATTTTCGTAAATTGCGGAAAAGAAAAAGACTCAATTATAGTTTAATAAAGAGAAAATGATGGAAGTTTTAAAGAAACGGATGTTTTATTAAACGGAATATGTAGCGTTTAAAATCAACATTCGGTTCGGATCTTCAATATATATTTTCATTACTTGAGAAAGGTACATAATAATTGTGTAAATGAGGCACTAAAACATAACCTCAAAATATCAATTATTGCTTCGACTTTAATATCGATTGGATGTTAAAATTCTTTTTCAGATTTTCAGACATATCTGTCAAGCTTATTTAATCGGATATATCGAATCGCACGCAGTCGGTTTTTGTTAATAAAGTATGGTTGGACAAATTGTCATTTATTAGAAGCGTGCCACACGGGTCTATTCTGGGGCCACTTTTATTCTCAGTATGTGTGAATGATTTGTGTGTATATACACAAACCCCTACATATTTGTTTGATATAATACGTTTTTCCCAATCGCCTAGAAACCGAACCATTATAATACCTCGACATAAACATCTAGTGTCTGAGTGGCAATTTTATTTGTATGCTGCTCGCCTTTGGAATTTTTAACTTTACTATGAAGAAAAGATTTTGTCTTGTTGTACAGAAAATAAACAAATAAATAAACAAACACACATTAATTAGGATCTTAAATCTAATCAAATCTATTTGTTCCTTATGGTAGACTAGACCATTAAGGAAATGTCCAGAGTTCTACAAAACGCAGATATGTTAATCATTATTTTGACTGCAGGGATCTCCAACTATTTTAGGCTAAGCATTTTTTGACATTTCTTGCTCTGCTGTGGATAGTGGAAATTTTGTCCAAACGCTTACTTCCACCGCTCGTCTTGTTTAAACAGTATCTCTCTAAACACCCAGTACGGGAACGCAGCCTCGTGTCATCATGACACTTCTAAATTTGGATTTTGAAACCTTTCTGCAAAGCTACAAAATAATGTTTAGACTTACGTGACATTATATTACTCGTATCCTAATCTAAATATAATTAGAAAAGTTTGCAGTTTGCTTTTATAGACGGTACTCCATATTGTGGTGAAAGACAACTGAGAACAAATGGATCGAAATTTCTAAATTTATTTTGTTTCTCAAAAATTAAATTTTGAAACTCGCTATAAATTTCTGCTTTTTCTTCTTACGTGAACGATGTGTGAGCAGATGTACCAGCCAAAGTAGGGGAACAAATTGTAGGAAACGTCGTAGTTACGTGAAAGCGTGAACAAATCATCAAGGCATTTAAGCAGTCACCCACGTTCAAAAAAAACGCGTAGTTTGTAAATTTTTATGAATATTGTCTTTAGTGAGGATTTAAAGGAAAGACTTAATGGAATAAAAAAACTTATCAATATGACAAAATTTCAGTTAAATTTAATATAACTCTTTTTTAGACCTTGCAAGTTAGTTATTGTACTAAAATAATACAACAGTGTCAAAGACTTATAATTTTCAAAAATCGTCAATTTTTTTACAAAAGTCGTCGAAATGAAGTTAAATCTTCAAAGCTGGCGGTTATCAGACAGATTAAATTGTTTTATGCGCATTAAATTGAACCCTATTCGCAAGGCCCCATTCGGAGATTACCAAAAGGTCTCGGTTAAGGGTATCATCTATGTGCTTTCGCATAGCCCCAATTTCCCGAAGGCACATCGCCACACTCTATTAAACTCCTTGGAAATATCTAGAGCCACCACCTTACTTTTGCCGAAATAGTGAATGGATTGACACCACTTCTCCGAAAGGAAGGCCAGTGAGTCACCCGCAGAGCGTCCCCTACGGAAGTCGTACTGCCGGTTTAATGATATGTAGTACGTAATTTCTTCTCGTTTATGAGAACTAAAGAATATCATAAATCCCAACAGAGCATTGTATATCAAAGATAAATAATTGCTATTGAGTTGCTACAGTGGATAATTTGTTTAATAGCGAAAAAATAGTAAACAATACTTCAAATCACACTAGAGTCTCTAGCAGCTGCGGCAGATTATTTGGTGAAGGCAGGTGTTTGTATATTAGAACAGTAGATGTGAAGGTTAAGAAATTTGTACATGTAAACAAGGAAATCGCTCTTCAAACCTTAACGGAACCTTAGTTAGAGAGGAAATATATGATATAACAGCATGTGGAGGTTGTGGCCGAATTGTCTGAAGGGGAGGTTAAAGGTGCTTGTACGCTAACGATATGTTTTGAGTTTGAGTCTCACAAAAACTTATGGTTTGGATGGCTATGAGTAATTGCGAGGAAAATCTAGCGGGATCTACAGCGAAATACAAGAAAAAATATAAAATAAAAATTAAGAATACAAACTAATGTGATTGTATTCGCTGTCAAGTAAATACATATGCAAAAAGTGAAAAATGTGACAGTATGTTTAGTGTTAAACTGGAAAATATTCAGATTGTATTTTTTAATACAGTTTTATTTTTATTGTAAAACATTTCATTTATTAACATAACTGCTAGTGTAAACAGCTCTTTAATATTTTATGTTAAATCACGTACAACGACAAACTCCATGTTTATGGTGCAACAATGATGTATGATTCCAACACGCTGCACCATTTAACGTTTGACTTTTCATATTTTTAAAAGCAAATTTAACTACTTACATGCACGTTCCAATATCATGCCAATTTAACCAACTAAATGTATCATTTATAGCCATTTTATTAGAAGTTTTGTTACACTTTAATAGTCTCGATTTGAATGGTTTTTACAGTTTTATTAATTTACCTCAGACATTTAGACAAGCGAAATCTCTAGACAAACGATACAACTAAAGTTTTTGGCCAAACAGCAAGTCTCAGACTGGGCTGCTGTCTAAAGTCAAGTGTATTATTTTTATACTTTTATACTTTTTGTAGTGCAATATTTAGAGAGGAAAAATGTTAAAAAAAGTGCTATAATATGTGTTTTTGTTTTTTTTTTTTTTGTTTTCATTTATTCTATATTAATATTAATAGGTTGTTCATAAATTAAGTCAATATACTCGTATGAATGAATAATTCATTAATAATAATTTGATTAATAGTTCTTTTGAAATATTGAAAGGCCATATTAAACTATTAATATGATAAAAGGATACGATGGAAAATGGATGGAAAAAACAATTTTCGTTTGGTTTAATTAATCTTTATGTAGTAGCTGGCTGGTAATTGTTATTGTCTATAATGGCTTTTTAGTAATTTAAGAAAATTTAAGGCAGGAACTTAAATCATTTCGCATTATGATCAACTGAAAACAGTTCTTTGTAACTTGTCTTTGTTATTTCAGTCTTAATAACCAAGTTAGGAATTAAAATATAAATTTTAAGTGTGAAATGTTTGTTCTGCAGCACTCTTAATTTATCATAATTAAAAATTCTTATTTGAATTAAAAATAAATTATCTAAAAATATTTAATCTGAAGTAGGTGACATTAAAGTTTTTTTTTTTTATTGCATGATACTCTCCAAAATAATTTAGCAGTCAAAGTCTACTATTTGGATACTGTTCCACACCCTAAAACTAAATAATCCAGCAAGAAATGGATGACTGAAACTAATACGTACACATTTTGCACTGATACATTTGCAACAGTTTAAGATTGAATAGCGTTGCCGTTAGTGGACTAAATCTAAATGTTTGCCTTCTGTTTATAGATATTTGTTAGTGACGTTCAAATTGTAGCTTAAAAATGTTTTGTATATAAACATGTTTTTAAGTTCATTCTAAACTTTTGCTAAATGTTTTTGAAAACACTTACGGAATTTTTGTAGTTTTTTAGAAATATCAGTGGCAACGCTGTTTTGGCAATCTTTTTAATTTGTTTTTAAAAATGTGATGAAAACTCTGTTCTACGCAATGAATGGTATTTCGGTCAATGGGGACGGTAAAGTGACCGGTCAAATGGCAGATAATATTGTTACGTTTTTCCCTCTTTATAGACAAACGTATGGATTCTTTTGATTGCAAACACCACTGTGGCTAAATTCTGTCTACGAACTTTATGGCTTTCTCTGGCTATACTTCTCGATCCTACCGGTCTTGTGAGCCCTTGGTCTCTCTAGTTACTAAACATGCGTTATCACCACAAACACAACCATCCACGCTACACTACTGTGTTACTTCGGCGAGACATGAACTACTCGATGCCTTGTTTAGTAACCTTAACCATCCACAGACATCTTCACTACTCCTTTTATCCAAGCCAGTCATCTCCTTTAATCCAGTAGCCACAACACACGTCTGCCATACACTGTTGTTATGCTGTTACACTTCCCCGCGCTAAGCGCTTTTGCTCGTACTTATCCGTTACTCTTATATTAAATTTGACGTCTCCACCAGCGTTGCCGCTTTGGTCCAATCGGACCAAACTTGGTAGTTTTTCGTTTTTAAAAAACAGTTTGGTAGTTTGGTTGGTTTGTTGCATTTTTTTAAATTTTTGGTAGGTTTTCCTCCTGTAGCAAATTTTTAGCAATAGTAAATTTTTACCTTAAAAATTCAGAACATAAAATAAAAAGAATGTAACTTTGAATTAAATAAACAATCATCGCGAATAGTTTTACCACTGTTTTCAAAAACTGTTTTAGGTGTAATAAAAAACATCTCTGCTTTTTTGCATAAAGATGATTAAAGCTATAAACATCTCTTGTTTAAGAAACGCGAACAATATTATGAAATTGAAATTAACAATATTTTTGAGTGAAGTCTTATTTACAAGTGTTTGTATTAAAAAAATTAACAGACAAAGTAGAAAAGTAAGTAAACTTTTTTAACTGTGTATATGTACCTATTAATTACATAAATATTTACTAATATTGCATGTAAAGAAACAGTAAAAAAAAATTTAGAACCGAATGGTTGAGCGAATTTGATTGGCTCCAGAAAAGGGATGGGTGTTCATTCTGCATAATATGCTCTAAAACTATTTTAAATCATAACATCCATCTTAAAAATCACCAAAAGACAAATTTCCACCTCAACAATTACGGAAAAAAACCAAGTGAGTATAACAGAGTTTATGTGCAAGAAACGCATTTTTAAATTTTTGGTAGGTTGTGAACGATTTTGGTAGGATTTTTGAAAATTATTGGTAGGAAGTCAATTTCTTGTGTGGCAACGCTGGTCTCCACTAAATATTTGCCATGGCTTTACACAATAATTGTTCTCTTGCCTCTCGGGAGGTTTGTACTGCTGTTTATTAATTTTATTTGCATTATAACAGTTATTAATTTTTCTTTGCACGCATGTCGAATGCGGTATCGAACTCAGGACCCTCTGTTTTGCAGCACGCACATCTACCAACGCAGCCATTGAGGCTGCTCAGCTTTTGTTAGCTAACTTGTGGTTTTATTATTCTATAAACACACTATTAGTTGAATTAGCTTATTCACCACGCACATACGGAAACAACTAGAGGGGTTGCCAGATTTTATTATTCGTAACAATATGTTGTTAGGAAACCTTTTTCGGCATTCATATTAACCCTTTCGACCCGACATTCGAATAACAATGTTAAAATAAAATTTTTGATAGGTATGGGTTATTTCAGTAAAGTGCAAAAACATGATAAAGGAGTTCGGGGGGTGGTGGAACGCCATTGTACCGTTCGGGAGGTTATGTGGTCTTAGATATTGCAGAGACATTGAGGCATAACATGGATAAATCGCACAGTTCTATACTTGTTACAGGCCTTGCTTTGATTCCTTAAATTGTGAATTATTATGTCATAAACTTAGTAATGAATTTAACTTTAATTATACGGCGCGTACCTTAATGTCTTCATTTGTTAAGGGTAGAATGCAGTATGTTGAACTTAGAGGTCAAAGGTCGTCTACACTAGAAGTGTTTAGGGGTGTACCGCAAGGGTCTATTTTAGGACATAATGTATATGAATGATCTCTACCGTATTATAAATTTTTGTAAATGCTATACGTATGCAGATGATATTCACTTATTAGGAGACGACTCTGGTTTGGGGTTAGATTATTTGGCCAATAATATTAATAATGAATCAAGAAATGTAGCAGACTGGACCAAACAAAATTTTTTGTTGCTAAATTCTTCTAAATCAAAGTGTATGTTTTTTTCCAATAGTTTATTCCCACCTACGATATCGCTTAGAGAAGACCCCATTATATTTGTGTCGCATCATAAAGTTTTAGGAATATACCTTGATTGTAAACTTAACTTTTTATATCAAGTCAACAACATAGTGAGATTGAGGTTTTTTCAGGAATGTCACAACAAAACATTTCAAAACTTCGTATTTGCTTCAATAGAGTAGTACGATTTATTTATGGTCTTAACTATAGGGATCACATTTCAGCTTATGTAATTCGAACATTGGGTTCAGACTTTCAAACTTTTATAGACTTGCGAATAATTACTCATTTTTATAAAAAATGAAAAATGGTCAACCATCTTATATTTTTGAGAGATTTAGTTTTGGTCGCTCTTCTAAAACCAATGTCCAATTCATTCTACTTTATACATGAGCCGATCATTCTTGGTAAGAGTAGCAAGAATTTGAAATAGTATACTTCTGCATGAAGTTCGACGATTTGATAAAAATGTTGGTCAATTTATGAATATTGTAGAAAAATACTTATAAGTAAGCTGTTACGTTACTAATTAAAACTACTTACATCAGACTATCTGAAGATACTTTTATTTGAGTTTATGTGTCATTATTTGTGCAAAAAAGGGGGGGATTAAATTTATTATTTTTTTAAAATAAAATTATTTACATTAAACCTAAATTTTAATCTTAAATTGTAGTTGCCATGTAAAATACTGAATTCATTTGGCCTTGCGGCTTGTAATTCTTTGAATAAATGCATAAATAAAATAAATAAAATAAATAAGTACCAAACATGCAGTAAAATATACCATAAAAATTGCATAAATATTTTATTTACCTTCAGGTTCCATTTCTTTGGGAAACACAAATTATTTCAAAACTTGAAATCATTTTATTTATTACTTATTAGACTGCTGGCAGACATTCACAATACTGGACGAATGGTACATATGAGCACCATTTACTAAAAAAAAAAACACCCAAAACAACTACTTAAATTTTTAAATTTGAAACACATAAATATTTTAGAAATATCCTA
The DNA here is from genome assembly GCA_916610165.2 of Gymnosoma rotundatum. Lineage (NCBI taxonomy): Eukaryota > Metazoa > Arthropoda > Insecta > Diptera > Tachinidae > Gymnosoma > Gymnosoma rotundatum. The sequence continues at coordinate 120,570,378 of OU744337.1, read as the reverse complement.
ATGATGATAATAGGATGCATTAATAAAATTATGTTATCGGTTTCGGTTCATGCGCATAATTTCAAATTGACATGCATATACATACATACATATGTATGTACGTAGGTGAAGCTTATGCAAAGCGTTTTAGTAAGGAAGAGTTTCTTTATAATTCAGAAACAATTAGTATTTTTCATTTTCAGCGTTCCTAAAAACAAATTAATTTCAAAAAATTTTGATATATGTACATATTGCTCAGATACGACGGCTGCTCTATACTTAAAAATGGTTTTATACTTAAAAATGGTTTTATTGTTTTTCAAAGTATTCTCCAGCATGATTTATACACTTTTGCATGCGCTCAAACCAGTTGTCGAAGCACTTTTTCCACTCCAGTTGAGACAGCTCTAAAACATGGTTTTTGAACACTTCAACAGCTTCTTCTGGCGACGAAAATCGTTGACCACGCATTTTTTTCTTGATGTGCGGAAACAAGAAGAAGTCATTAGGTGCCAAGTCAGGGCTGTACGGCGGATGACCCATTAATTCGACGTTTTGGCCGGTCAAAAACGCTCTGGTTTGAGCCGATGTGTGAGAGCTCGCATTGTCATGGTGAAGAATGATTCGTCTTCTCTTGTTGGTTTTTCGAATTTCTCCGATAACTTCAGGCAAACAAATTTTAGTGTACCACTCAAAAGTGACCGTCCTACGTTGCTCAAGCGGAACAGTCGCCACAAACAACTTCCACGAACAACTTTCGTTGGATTTTGCTCGTCTTTGAAGACCCACACGGTCGATTGTTGTTTCGTTTCGGGCTCGTACGCTTAGATCCATGATTCGTCACCTGTGACGATCTTATAAACGCCTTTTGAAGCACCGCAATCGTATTTTTGCAACATTTCTTTGCACCAATCGACACGAGCCTTTTTTTGAGCGACTTTCAAATTGTGTGGGATCCAACGAGAACAAACCTTTTTTACGGCCAGGTGTTCATGCAGTATCGAATGTATGCTGATGGAAGAATTGGATGTCTCTATCTCTCGGTATGTCGCATGTCGATCTTGCATTATGAGTTCACGCACGCCATCAATGTTCTCTGCCACAACAGCCGTTTTTGGACGACCTTCACGGAATTCGTCTTTGAGCGAGCTTCGGCCACGATTAAATTCATTATACCAATTTTTCACAGTGCTATAGGATAGTGCTTCATCGCCATACAAAGATTTAAGTTCATCAATGCACTCTTGTCGTGATAATCCACGTCGAAAGTTCTGAAAAATAATGGCACGAAAATGTTCACGAGTTAATTCCATTTTTTTCTATATTAATTTTTTCAAGTCACTGTAAACAACACAAATAATGGTCGTACGTCAAAACGTTTTGAGTACGATTATGCTTAAAAATGACAAACTTTCCAATGGAGATGTCAGATTGCACTAGGCAGCACTCAGTATTGCCAGGTCAGAAATATATATAGCAGCCCTCGTACTAATATAACTTTATAACTCCAAACAAATAATTTCGACTCGTTCTCACAATCGAGAAACATATCAGTATGCTTAAGTTTCCACTATAACTAGTAAAATGGCTCATAAATAAATATGAAACTTATACACAATATAAAGCATGAAATGGCGAACAATTCTGTACTATTAATTCCAAAATGTGAAATTTTGAGTTATGACATTGTATTAGTAAATGAACGATATGTACATAAAATGAAAATTTTTAATAAATACATTTTTTCTTCAAAATCTTTTTGTTTTAAATATTTATGCTGCCATTATTTTCACAGTTTACTACGATTACGTTAGTTTAGGGGAAAGGACAAGACGAATCAATACTAGGTGGTCGCTATGGGGAATTTTTTAATTTCGCTGAAACGTGGAAGCGTATTTGAAAAGTCCAATAACACAAACAATCTTGTACTCCAAGGCTTTAATTGTTGCCCCTTATCACCAAAAACTAGTGATTTGACGTAGCCCAAAAGGAAATAATCGAGAGATGTTAAATCATACGACCATTGATTCTGGTGCAGTGAAAATCTCGATCTACTGTAAAGCGAGCTCCATCTTAATTTTTAAAGAAATAGATCAAACCGCACCACCAAAGTATATACCGCGGCAAACGTTGCATTTTTTTAGATGTAATGGAGTCTGTAGTGTCGGTTGTGGATTGGTTTCAATCCATATAATAAAATCCCTTTAGGCCAAAAATTAGCATAATTGCTGGACACAATATTGCGTATATAAGTTGTGCGAATTAATGTATAATAATGTTCAGTGTAAGTTTTGAAAATTTTGTAGCGCTATTTAAGCTTCAATATATTTATGATAATTTGACAGAGTGTACTGATCACATATCTCAAAAAGTGAGCGTAGTATGACAGTTCGTTTCATAGTTAACTTTTTTGTAAGTTCTCTCGAACTTATAAAAGGAACTACTATTTTCAGAGGTTGTAAGCTTGTATCCAAAATATACTACAATTAAAAGTACAGTTAAACTAAAACCACTCTTTTGTGGTTTTAGTTATATTTGAATTACCAATACAAAAGTTAACAACTTATTAAATGTTTGAAAATTACTGTTTAAACTGCATAACATGCACATGTTTGTCATGTAATCGTACATTTTTTTAACATCTTTTTCTCAGCATAACGCCTCAATATTAATTACAATTTTATAATTTACGGTTGTTTTAAATTTAATTGCATGTTTTCATGTCAACATACTTGTATGTTATAATAATAATTGTCTGCACCAAGTTGCAATCAAACACAATTTATTTATGTTTATGAATAAATATTCATACATTCATAAATATTCATATACTACAGAATTAATGTAGTTTTCTATAGTTTATTGATTTATTAAAATGACAAAATAGATACACGATCGTTTAAATACAATTCAAACAAATATAAAATTACATTTTTATACATATGAATTAATTTTATTTCATTCATAAATTGAAAAAATGTTGTTAAAAGTGTTGTTTTTTTGGTTACAAGAGAAACACAGATGCTTAATTTAGTATCATTAGTACGATTTACACAAGCAACATATTAAAAAAGGTGTGTTCCTTCGTGAAAAGCTTAGGAGGCAAAGTGTTGAATTAATAAACAATACAAATGAACCTGATTTTAAATATCGACATCATTTGAGTTATTTTGTAATTAAAGAATATTAGTGCAAATATATATTTTAGTGGTTTTATATTGTTGCAAATTTGTTTGTAAGGGGAATTTCGAATATTAAGGTTAAATCATGCACCAATTAAAAAAATGATTTTATAAAAATCTTTTTAAAAATATTTCAATATTCAATACGTTCAATAGAGTTTAGCTCTATAAACTCCTCTTTTAAGTTTCTTTTTGGAATGTTATAATTCAGAGAAGATCTTTCGTCTTATTTGTCTTTCCAAATGTAGAAAAATTATAATTCGTATTTTTGTGGGAAAAAGTGGCTGCCATTATACCGAAAAATGTACTTTTGTGTGCATTAAAAATTAAAAAATCGCTGATGAGCTATACAAGCAGTATCAAAATATCTATATGGATATGATATCTCCGTTTCGTATTTAGTTTTGAACAACAGAATATCATGAAATATTAGAAAAATTAATAGATTGAAATACAAATTATTTTCAAACTTTTGCGTTAATTTTTAAAGAAAATAGGAAAAATTAAACGTTTGCAGAATAAAGTATAGAATTTTCTGGAACGCTTTACCTGTCATCACCATTCTCAGTATTTATCTGCCTTAGGCCGAGGTCACGCAATGAGTGCCAGAGCGGCAGAGAGGCGAGTTTAAGCGGCAAGTGGCTTATTACTGAGCGTCATTATTGAGCGGTTAGTTGTTAAAATGCCATTGTAAAGAGAGGTTTGTTTAATGTTTTTACGCCAAAATCGTATTCACATTTACAAGAATTAAATGCGTTTAAGGCAACAAAAAGAAGATTTGGTATTATTAAAAACTAAATAAAATGTAATTAATAAATACATAAATTAAATAAAATCTTATCTGTGCAACCACAAATCTCACCAACTTCCCTCCATAATTTATCAGTTAAATTTTTATTTTTAAAACTTGGTAATCTATCTTGCCACAATAGCAGTCGGCTTTGTACACATGAAATTATAAGCTCCGCATTCACTTTTGCCATGTTTATACTTTGCCGCTCACAAATCAACTAAAAATTAGAACAAGTTCTATTTTTAAGCGGCTAAGCAGACATTGTGTGTGCAATTTAAATGATCACCACGCGAAGTATTGCAAGCATTGATTCTTTCGAGGTAATTTTCGACCACTTTTTGACACATACTGGGCGGCATTTCAGCCATAAGTTGACGAATGTTGATTTTTAAGCGCTTACGCATTAAAGGTTTATCTACATAAACAAGTTTTTTCGCATAGCCCCAGAAAAAAAGACAAATAGCATGATCTTGGTGGCCAGTTGATATCGCCAAGGCGAGAAGTTACGCGGCCAGGAAATGTCTTTTGCAATAAAGCCATATTCGCTCGAGTTGGGTGGCATGTGAGACGGTGCTTGTTGGTACCACTCCAAGTCGTATTCTTTAACAGCAGGCAAAAAGACTGTCCTAATTCCTGAAAACGACGAGAAATCGACACATTCGAGTTACCGGCAACACTTTCACTTACAGCAGCGACATTTTCAGCGGAACGATGGTATACAGGCCTTACAGTATCTGTAACCGCTCCAGTCTCTTCAAATATCTTCACAATTTTGCCAATTGCTTGCGTAGTTCGACGATTATGTAATCTATAACCTCCTTTTAAAGCACGATATGTGGCTGTGCTAGAATCATAATTTTTGTAGTAGGTTTTGATGAAATTTATGTGTTGTGTGATAGTTAAGCAATCCATTTTCGCCAATGTCAGACTTCCAACTGAAAAGAAAAAAATTTGTTTAAGAACTTGGTTTGACAGATATCAAATTCCAGTCCTATATTTTTGAAACCACAAAATAAATAACCCGTTACTATAGCTTTAAAAAAAAACTCATATCTGATGTAAGCCTTGGTTACTATTAAAAAATCTTTCAGGCTTTCTTTTGAGAATATTTATACAAATTGTCGTTATTTGACGTCTTTTTTTATTAGCGAACTGTCCCGTTAATTCGTATCTAATTTATTTAAAAATACAATCATGTTTATCGCAAAAGCTTAACGAACTTTTCACAAGTTATTAAAGTAAATAAGGTAATAAATATGAACTGTTCACATATTAAAATCTTAAGCCTTTTAACATTTACAGGTGTAATAGGCTTCATTTTTTACCAAAACTCTAGTCTAATCTAATCTTAATAATAGCAACAAAGCCAATGAATTTGATCTTAGGTGGAAAAGACACAACTACTAAATATTACACAATAAAATTGCACATGTCTGGGACAAATTATTGACACTTAAAACAAAAATAACTGCAAATTGCACTTGTGCCTGAAACATAAGACATAAACTTTTGTTAGCAACAATATCAATATCAAGAGACATAAACAAACATAAACAAAGATCATCTTGATATTTTGCATATGCAACAAAGCAACAGCAACAACATGAATAACAAAACATTAAAATACAAACATTGCAATACAACAAGATACAAAACATGATACAAGTTCACCACCCAGATAAAAAAAAATATATAAGAAATGAACAGGCCACTAACAAACTAAAATAGGAATAACACAGCTAAAAAGTCTGCAGCACAATAAACGTTTTGCTATGTCGACACTCTTTTAGCGAACATAAAATTTCAATTATCTGCAAAATAATAAATGTGAACCAAATCTACAAAAATTAAAAACAATATTTAGTTGGAAATCCTTTTCTACAAATGTGGAATAATGGTCAGAGAGTGTGGCAGGAAAAAGCAAACAAGCAAGCAAGCGAGCAAAGAAACAAACTATAAATGATCATGAAATAGTTGTTGAGTGTAATGAAAGTGATTTTATTACGATTAATGTTTCAATAAATGTTTTTAAGTTAAACAAGTTTGAAAACATTTACTACAATCACAAACAACAGCCACGATTTTCTAAGTATCCTATGTTGTCGTATGTACGAGTTTGTCCATCCAATAATGATCATTCGTTGTTTTCTTTTTGTGTGTCCAGGAGACAGTGGAAGTTGAGGAAATTTTAATTGTTATTTCAATTTGAAATGAACCTTGAGCGTATATATTGTCAAATATGACATTTTAATGGTTTCACGTATTTCACTTTTCACCAAATAATGCTCTGATCCTATTGCTTTTAGTATTCAAGTGCCTTTTCTAACTATCTACGCAGCTACATATATATCTGTTACTTTACTTTTATGATTTCCTTGTTTTAATATACAAATGCTTTAAATATCCTAGCTGCTGTTTCAACCACCTTAACTTACTGTTGTATTATTTAAAGCCCAATTGAACTGTAAAACAAACCGTTATACTGCGCTTACTTTTTGACTTTAATAGTCAATATACTCTGGCAAACAGTCAAGAATAAATTAATGCTTGAACAACGCTACCAAAATATCGAGATTAATTTTGAAAGCTAGTCATCAATTCAGGCAACACTATATCCAAGCAAGTTAAAGTGCTATATTCGGTGATGGCAAATCTTATATACCCTTCAACGTATATGTAAATCTAGTTTAGTGAAGTAACTCCAATCGAATAAACAGATATTGGCGTGAATGAGAATTAAAAAATAAGAAAAAAAAATAAGTACTATACATAATTTAACATAAAAATGTTATCGGCTCTTAATGGCATTTTTTAAATTTTAGTATTTCCTTAAAGATCTCCACAAAAGCTTTAAAATGATACCCATATTGGTATTTAAAAAAATTTAATTATTTAAGAGCCCCGTAACTCGAAAAATATGAGTGATCGCCGATTTCATAACTTGATATTTTTTTTCTTTTTTTTAATTCTCTATAGCTCCATATATTGATTGGAGTTACTTCATCGATATGAAGTGATAAGGAAAAATAAGAGGCTAACGTGGTGTTTGGTGCTTGGTCTGCTGCTTCGAAAGATTTGCTGATTCTCAATAGCAACTCTTTCGTCCCTATGTCAGATCTATTGGCGTATTTAAATTTTCTCTAGCTGATCTATTACCTTGGAAAAATTTTTCAACACCAACACGGACAAACAGACGGACATCGCTCAATAGACTTCGCTATGCATAAGAACTCAGAATATATATACTTTATGGTTTTAAAAATTGATCTTTCAAATAAAAGTTTTTTGTCATTAAATATGATTTTTTGTGTTGATTCCACAAATTAAACCCAGAAAAAAATTTCGAAAAGGTAATCGAGTGTGGAATTAAGCGTTTTTGGCAGAAGTACTTCCCAACTAGATTGCCAACCTAATTATTTTAACAGGGCATGAGACTTTTATAATCAGTTACTGAGAATCGATTACATTAATTATTGTACACAGAGAAAAGAAATTCGTTATAAGAACCGAATTTGTTGCCAATTCAATTTTGTCGGTTGTGTGTATTTACTTGAATTCGGTTGTAGTAACTGAATAAATATAGCAGTCTTGGGTGATTATAAAATATTATTGTGAATTAAACAAAACAAAATAATTGTTTAATATTTACTTTTATTTTAATAATAAATTATAGAAATAAGATTATACATTATAAATTTCATGATTCGAACCATTGAATGCAGCTTCCTTCATCCTTTACATCATAAATTCTTCTTTTCCACATAGTTTCTTCAATTTGCTATCCCATACCGCACGTTTTGCGCTGCTAAATAAATTAAATATTAAATATTATAAAATTATTTTTATATATAAATGTCTTTGTAAGATAATTTTGAACTTACCATTTACCAATATTGGAGAACTTTTCACCACTTTTAATAAATCTTTTTATTTTTTAACTAAAATATTTTTGATTTTTGTAATGTGTACAAATTTTATTTATATTGTGTCAAACATTTTTCGATTTCAGAATATACAATCGAGTTTTGTGATTCTTACTTCCAAAATTTGGTTTTCAGTAGTAATGTACTGAATAAGTTTAGTTGCATCTTCCATTTAATAGAATAGATTTTAGTAAAGACACAAATCGGTCATGTTAACTTTTCTAAGAGGTGTTACAACTAACATTTAAAAGCAAATATCATTTGTTAGCTTTTAATATAAAAAATAATTCAAGACTATAAATTATTAATAATAAAAATCAAATTATTATATTAGTAATTGAATTTTTAACGTATCAAGCGAATTGTTACCAATATTTTTTCTGTGTGTACTTTTAAGCTCATCCAATGCGGCTACTCAACAATTATTATTATTATTTTTTATTTAAAAGCTATGTTGGGATCTGAACTCATGCTCCTAATTATAAACCTGCTTAGGAATTAATATATTATTAAATAATATCATGACAATAAATGTAATTTTTGCATAAGGAGATAAATAGGAAATCTAAAATAAAAATTGGAATTCTATAAGAATATATATAGTAAAGAAACTCCAATCCTAAAAGCAAATATTTGTGTGACAGAGAATTAAAAAATAAAAAAAAATTGGTACTGCATCGGCTCTTAATGGGTTAAGCATTTTTAAAAAATCTTAGTATTTCCTTAAAGATCTCTTCAAAAGTTTTAAAATGTTACCCATATTGTTATTTTAAAAAGTTTGATTATTTCAGAGCCCCTAAACTCGGAAAATATGGGCGAGCGCCAATTTTTTCTTATTTTTTAATTCTCTATCGCCCTTTTTTATTTATTTTTTTGATTGGAATTACTTTATTGTTAAAATGACATGAAAAAGTAAGAGGTAGGCATGGTGTTTTGCCGGCTGCCTCAAAGGATATGGACCGATCATGCTGATTTCCAATAGCACCTCTTTCGACACTTGATTTTAACACAAACACGGATAGACAGACGGAACTCGCTCGTCTACGCTATGCACAAAAATTTAAAATATAAACACTTTATGGGATCGGAAATGGATATTGTAGAAACTACACGCTTCACCACCCACTTTTTGTGATGAAGTTTATAAACAACAAGAAACATCGCTTTTACTTTCCCTAAACTCTTTTCTACCACTGAACAGTGTAGCAAAAACTAAATATTTTTAAAATATCGATATGAAATTTTGTTATTTGGAATATTTTTTGAAGTTTGAGTTTTCCGTCCCAAAGTACGAAAGGTTGTGCAAAAATTAGGAATCGGCCAAGTGTAAGTTTGACGTATATTCTTACCTTATTATATTCTCTGAAAATTTCAAACGTCTGCCTATAATGGTTTAAGGGATGCGGCCATATTTGTCCAATTGACGATCTTTGGGAAACACCTTTTAGTTTCCAAATTTATTATTTACAGTTTATTTTTATAGCGGACATATTTGTACAGACTCTGTATGAATTGTAAATTGTTGCCTGCTACGGTTCAAACACTAAAGCCATATAAGCGATAACCACGTTAATATTGGGATATATTTTAAGTTAAAGTTAAATTTTTTCTACATTTTGCTATAGCGTACATAATTTTACTGACACTGTGTTAATTTGACGTGTCTGCCTATCATAGTTGAAAAATATTTTTATGACTATCGCGTTACTCTTCAAAGTTTTTTTCAGGAGTTTTAGACTTGGAGTTGTATAAATTTAAAATTAATTTTCCTTTGTTTATTTTGAATGTTTTGTTACGTTTTTTCCCTTTTAAAACAAACGTACGGATTCTTTTGATTGCAAATATCACTGTTGCTCATTATAAATTCCGTATTCTTACTTTATGGCTTTCTCTGGCTATACTTCTTGATACTACCGGTCTTCTGAACCCTTGGTCTCGTGTTTACTAAACATGCGTTATTACTACAAACGCAGCCAACACGCAACACTACTGTGTTACTCCGGCGAGACATAAGCTACTCGATGCCTTATTTAGTAACCTTAACCATCCACAGACATCTCCACTACACCTTTTATCCAAGCCAGTCATCCCTTTTAAACCAATAGCCACAACACACGGCTGCCATACACTGTTGTTATGCTGTCACACTTTCCCGCGCTAGCCGCTACCGTTCTTCTTCTTGACAATTATCTATTACTCTTATATTATATTGGGCGTTTCCACTAAGTTATCTGTCATGGCTTCACACAATAATTGCCTTTTTGCCTCCCGGTAGGTTTGTACTGCTGTTTATTAATTTTTAAATTGCATTATAACTTTTTTTATTTTCCATTGTGCGCACGTCCGAAGGCGGGATTGAACTCACGATCTCCTGTTTTACAGCGCGCACCTCTACCAACGCAGCTATTGAGGCTACTCAACTTTCGTTAGCTAATTGTGGTATTATTCTATACACACACCATTAGTTGAATTTACTTATTCACCACGCTCATACGGAAACAACAACAGGGGTTGCCAGATCTTACTTTCGTAATAGTATCAAATATGCAAACACATGACCAAAAGTAGCTGATCCCCATATAAAGATCGTACTGGGTCTAATTGGCAAAAATTACAAATTTTATCTTCAAAATTGTTGTTTAAACCACAGTATTTAGTCGATTTATTTTTTTAATTTTTATAAGCATTTAAAATTTTTGGCAAACTTATGATCATGTAACATTATTTTAGAGCAAATGTGACCAAAAACAAATTTGTTGGTGGTTGGCATGATGATGTTCACAGAGGTTAGAATTTAGTTCCCTGTTGGTGGTTGTTGGCTCCTTCCCAATTTATGCTAGATCATAGCCTCATCTTCTCTTTCTCCCACCAACCATAAAACAGTGAACAAGTAAAATGAAAAAAAAAAGAAATATGTAACTACTACCTCATGTTATTCTATTTGTGTCTAGCGCATGTTTTCTTCACCCAAAATTTTTAAATATTCCATTACTTCACAAGTTCTTTCAACAAAAGTTTTGTTCAAATATAAATGTGAGCAGTAAATAACAAACCAAAGTAACTGTCTTTAACGATAGTATAAGTAAGTATTGATATTATTTTATGTTTTTTCAAAATTGGGTTTTTATGTTTTTATATGTTGCGGTTTCTATTTTGTTTTTCTTTTTTTGTTAATCTCAGTATCTATTTGCTAGTTTTTTAGCTAAAAAATATTTAAATTTTTTTGTTGAAAAAAGAAGAAAAAACAACAGAAAATGTAGTTTTTGTTGTTGTATTTCCAGTATTATTGTAGTTTTTGGCACAGGTTTGTAATTTAGAATTTGTTTTTAATTGCCTGCTTTAAATGGGATCATTAATGCAACATTAAATTGATCACGTTTTTGTAATCAAATACCATGAAGGTGTGTGTAATTCAGGTGTTTAAAACATTTATTTATTTAACTTATTTTGTTGCTTACGATTTTTTGTAATTGCTGTTTTCTTAAGAAATAAAATTGAATAAAGAGAAGATTGCAAAAAAAACATCAATCGAAATATATGTAATGGTAATCTAATCACTTGTTTGTTAAGTATTTAAATTAGCGAAAATTGTGTTGTGGGGAATGATTGATAAATTTGTCTATTTTGCAAGGATTTTATTTTAAAAGGTGTCAAAATATACTTTCCGTCATTAGTTTTAAGTACACAGTGGACACAAAAAAATTTTAAATTTTAAAATTACAAAATAACAATTGCTTTCTTTTACAGAGCGGTACGTTGTAAGGTATAATTTTTTTTGAGAAATTTTAAAAGCCAATACTTTTAAAAAAGGCCACTAAATATGTTTCTTGAAATTACCAAAAAAAAAAAAACAAAAACTACACAACATGGAAAATTTGATATAAATTCTGAATGTAGAATGCTTCTATTCTGAGGTTTAAACATAAACAATATTTACTTTTTTTAATTTTACGAATAAAATGTCTCGAAGTTTTACAAAATACGATTAATTCAAATTACGATTAATTCAAAACTACTTTTATTTATTTGATTGATTAACGGTTGCCTGCTGCTACTTCTGCTGCAACTCTACGACTCGATTTATTCCTTTTAAAAGGCGTATGCAGATGTTTAGAAGTCAGATTTTACATTAACAAATTAATTCATTGAATCATTAAAAGTTATAAAAATTTTAATTTTTAGGGGGAGAAAATATTTATTAATTTTTTGAAATGAAATACCTTTTAAAGTCTTAAGGTACATTTAGCCGAACGTAGAAATTGTAAATGTAAAGTAAATGTAGCTGTACAGTAAATGTAAATGTAGTTGTGTTTATAGAATGTGTAAAAACGTGTCATGTCTTTCTGACATAAGCAAAAAATAAAATAAAACTGTACTGAGTTTTGTCTTATTTTGTATGTGATGTTAAATTAGAAGAAGATTTGTTTATTACATAGTTTAAACTTTTTGCGTTTATGTAAACTTTCGTGTTTTTTTTTTTGGATTCTTATATCCTAAAGAATGTTTATTGTAAAGGCATTCATTAGCCTAAACAAGATTTATTAATTTTTCATCTTCCATCATTTTTTTTTATTTTTCTATATTTCAGTTTATAAATAAATAAAATCACACAGCTGTTCAAAACAATGCTGGCCACCTTGCAATTTTGTGTAAAAAGTACTCCAATATTTCCATAGTACTAAGAATGATTTTGTTTTGTAATAATAAAAAATATAATATTTGCATAAGTTATACTTAGCCTAACAATTTTACAAAACATCACGGTTATAATTTATTTTTTCTTAATTATATTGTGTGCGATAAAATTTAACAAATTAAAAGTTTAAGTAAAAAAGGACAAACAAGTACTTAAAAGGGGGTTTGTACTTCACTTGAATTTTTTATAATATCTACCATCACTGCCTGCATGTGTCACGTAACCTCGTATTGAAATTCTATTTTCAGCAGGTTGAAACGTTACGGCTAAGCGACATTTCAGTCGTCTAAGCATTTGCATAGCTTTTTATATAACAAAAATGATCTGCTGACATATTTATATTTCTACATTTATGGTCGGCTAAGTGTACCTTTACAGATATAATAATAATATAATTTCGAATTATAATAAATCCGGTCAGTAACTTAAAAGTTGAATACATATTACCATCTTTTTTTTATTGGCCCAACTGTGCATCAATTTTTTTAGAGCATTTTCGTAGAAAAAAAAAATTAATTTGACAAAAAATTTTCAATAGCTTTTTTTAACGCTGTCATGTATTCTTTAATAATTAAAAAGCAAAATCGAATATTAATTTATTTTTTAAAACAATTTTTTTTTCAAGTAAGGACTTAAGCTTAAATAAACGTTACAGTAGAAATTTTAAAAAGAAGGTAGAAAAAATTTAATATACACGTGGAATCTCGATAGCTCGTAATCCTTAGGGATCTCTATTATTGAAAATTAATTTTTTTAAGTATGAAGTGCACATCAAAATAGCTTTAGCTTTAAGACTGACCTAGGATTCTGTGTTTGTGTTGTATAAAGATTTTGGATTATTTTTTTTTATTATCTAACTTCTGTGTTGTAAAAGCTCAGTTTTTAATATTTAGTAAATTAAATACAAAACTCTTTCTATAATGTTGACAAAGTGACCATTTTTAAAAATACCCTGAAGAAGTGTGAAAAAAAACAAAGGAAACATTGGGACAAATGGGTATATAAAATGTTTTGATTTTTATTCACATTTAGAGACGATTAACCATAACAGACTAATTCTTTAAGCACATTCGAGACAGCAGCTACCGACTGCAAAATATCAAAAATAGAATACATGTGTTTATATGAAAATGATTATTTTGACGATAGCAAGGCAGCAGGTTGTTGTTTAGGCTGAATTTGACGCTGCAGTCAAATTAAACTAATTTCTATTTTTGTTGGCGACAATAAACAGTTAGGTGATGTCAGTACTATAAGACATGTAAAATAATAAGTGCTTAGAATCTCTTATTATGAGAAAAGAAAAGAACAATAAAAATTTAAAATAAAGTTTATTTATTTAAATTTATTTATTAAATGTTTAAAGAAATATATTAGGAAAATGTTGTTGTTAATAATTGATTTGGCATACAAAATTCCTATTTTTGGAATTTATGTCTGTCTGGGTTCGCATTACGTTAAAGCTGCTGGATAAATTTGAGTAACATATTGTGAGGAGATCCTTTAGAACCTTGGTTAAAATATAGAACATTCGTAGAAAAATCAAGATACAAAAGTAAAATCACTCAAAGCATGTTTACACTGCAAAATGAAGCACTTGCTTCGCTCTCTGAATCATGAATGCGAAGCATGCCGTCTCCACGACACATACTACATGCTTCACACTGACTTCTGTTCTATAATTTTAATTTTCGTTTCAATTTGAGTGTTTGTAATTAATTAAATTTTAAATTATAATATAATTATTTGTTTTAATATTAACACATATTCACACACACTACTTTAAATATTGTTTTACTTTTTTGTTTACATTTATATACAGCTAGTTCAGATAAACTTGCGATAAAAATTAGGGAAGACAGAAATCATTCATGTTTAGCAAGTAGATTCAAGCTTAATCGTCTCAAAACAAAATGCTTCGCTCTCAAGATTTTATATGGCGAAGCATGTTGATTTGGTCGTGATTGAGGTGTGAATCATTAAAGAGAGAGCGAAGCAAGAATATTGGGCTCCGTGGAAACATAGTATCAATTTACCGGCATACTTGTGCTTAAACAGTTGTCAGCACATTTTATTCTAGTAAATAGAAAATTTTTAACACTTTTTACATACTTTGCAATAAATAATAAACACATATTTTTCCAAATTTGAATTAAAAAAAAATTAGAAATGCCACACCAAAGAAGTAGTGCGCACTGCTAGTATTTTATAGAAGTAATTTTTTCGAATTCCTATTTATGTGGACAACATTAAGTTAAAAATTTACTTCTACTCTTAGTATTTGTATTTTGTTGTTTTTATTCTTTTTTTTAGTTTAGTGTACAAGTTACAACGTGTTATTTATACTGACGTACATTACTGTTCTTATTATTGCTTCTGAGAAATACTTTAATATATTTTTAATTTTAAAGACAATCCAAACGTAAAATCGACATGACCCTTAAAAGCATTATTTTACTCTTCTAATAGCCTCTTACATAATAGTTAAACTATTTTTTAATTTTTAATCCGATTTGTTTCTTTCAAAATTGCTAAAGTGACATCACTGAAATACAATAAAATCGTATTTTTATTATGTAGCTGATGCCTTCAAAATAATTATGTAGCTGCATAAAAGGCGATAAACATTGCCAGCGTCATTTGCTGTCGTGCGTTCGTGTATCTTGCTGCGGCTAATGTGTTTACAGCATAAGGAGATACACAAAAAAAATCTCAAAATAATAAGAGTTAAAATTCAAAAAATAATATAATAATATGGTAATAAAAACAAAAACATTTCTTTCTTATTTAAACTAATTTTTTTTTGGAAATTAATTATATTATTAGTTCGTTATAAATTGTGATAAATTAAAAGAGAACAGTAAAATTATATACCAGAAGAATTGAATGCTTTTCCTGGTTCATTACAACCTTCTTCTTGTAGATAGATACAAAGTGTGCTTTATATTTTATTCTAATGTCACATATGACTTTTAAAAATATATTTGTTTATGTCATTTGCATTTATTCTGTTGCAAGTGTTCTCAAATTAAAGCAATATACACTATCAAAAAAAAAAAAAAAAAAAAAAATTTAAAGCGCACAGTTTATCACAAACGAAATTATATATTATTTATATAATTTATATGACTTTGATGAATATGATGCAATATAAAGGAAAAAATATATTTTGTAAGAATTTAAAAAAATACACCTCCCTTAATTCGCAGAATTCGACATATAAAAGCTGTACTTCAAATCAGTTCACATACGATGTATCCTCATGTTTTCCGGTATTTTGAACCGAATGTATCAAATGAATTTAACTTATTTTCATTTCTTGTAACCTCTGAATAGAAATAATGTTGCAAAATGTATTTCACTCAATGGAAGTAAAAATGTCACGTATGTTGTTGTGGTAATGCCGATATATCAGAAGCAAACTGCGTAAAATGATTTTTGCAACAAACCAAAACCTCGAAAAATAGCATTGAAATACATTAATATAATTGTCTATAACTGTTTAATCTCTTAAAAGCTTGTTAAATTACAAAAATAACAAAAGAAATAATAGAATTTCAGACGATATCTCCCATTATGATCAGAGAAATATTTGTGAACAAACTCTTTTAAGAATTCCAAAAGCGTGTGGATAGTTTTTTTTTTTATTAGAACCAGCACTCAGGGGATGACCCCTACTTATGCAACGCATTGTGCCAGATCTAGGAAATTAAGATGATAGAAGGAGTAGTGCTTGTTGCCATTTGATTTGAATCTTTGCACACTGAAAGTGACAGGTAAGACTTTCGCAGGGAGTTTATTCCACATGCGAACTGTTCGGCTAAAAAACGATTTTTATCTGTAGTTCGAAGTGCGATTCACTGGCCAATCGACCACAAAGGGATGCGCTCTTGATGCAGTGCGTCTTGCGCTTATGAAATTACCGTTTTCAGGAATAAGCTCCCTGATTTCATAAGAGCATATTCCATTGTAGTAACAATAAGACAGGGAAACACGATTCACATTGCGTCGATGCTCCAGTGAATCAATAGAGCTGGATACCCTACTATTAGCGATAAGCTTCTTCGCTCTCTACTGCAGGCGGTCGAGTAACTCAAAAAAAGTCTTTGAAGCACTGGCCCATACATGGGAGTTGTATTTCATTTTTGGTCTGATAAAGGTGAGTGGCATAGATAGAGAGGAGATCAGATGGAGTGAAGTATTTCTTGGACCGTTTCAGAAAACCTAGGCAGTTGAACACGATATTAACACTTACAAGGAAAAATTATTTGATTTGGCCATGCTTTTGTCTATTTTTTAAATAAATATTATTTTTTTTGATATACCTGCAATTCATATTGTTACGAATAATAAAATCTGGCAACCCCCGTAGTTGTTTTCGTATGAACGTGGTGAATAAGTTAATTCAACAACCAATGGTGTGTGTATAGAATAAAAACCACAATTAGCTAACAAAAGCTGAGCAGCCTCGATGGCTGCGTTGGTAGAGGTGCGTACAGCAAAACAGGGGGTCCTGAGTTCGATACCGGCTTCGGACATGCGTACAAAGGAAAGTAACAATTGTGGTAGTACAATTAAGAATCAGCAGTACAAACCTCCCGAGAGGCAAAGGACAATTATTGTGTGAAGCCATGGCAGATAATTTAGTGGAGACGTCCAATTTAATATAAGAGTAACAGATAATTGTCAAGAAGCCCGTTATAATAAAAAGTAAGAACGATAGCGGTTAGCGCGGGGAAGTGTAACAGCATAACAACAGTGTATGGCAGACGTGGGTTGTGGCTACTGGATTAAAGGAGATGACTGGCTTGATAAAAAGGAGAAGTGGACATGTCTGTGAATGGTTAAGGTTACTAAACAAGGCATCGAGTAGTTCATGTCTCGCCGGAGTAACACAGTAGTGTAGCGTGGATGGCTGCGTTTGTTTTAGTAAATACGAGACCAAGGGTTCACAAGACCGGTAGGATCAAGAAGTATAGCCAGAGAAAGCCTTAAAGTAAAAGAATACAGAAATTATAATGAGCCACAGTGGTATTTGCAATCAACAGAATCCGTACGTTTGTTCTTAAAGGGAAAAACGTAACAATATTTTGTAAATATCTGCTTTATTATATGTTTTGATAAAATTATTATTTAAGAAAAACACATACACAACATATTTAAAAAAAAAAACCAGTGATAGCTGCATTGAAATACCGGATTTACACCTTGTTGTATTTAATTCTAAAGTCGTCATTAATTTACCCAATTTGCGATTAAATAAGATACAAATGATTCATTATAAAGCAAAACATTGATCCTTGAACTTATTACAAAATGCATTAATTAACAAAATATACAATTACTTCACTAACTAACTATAGTTTAGCAATAGTAAAGAACCAAACTAACTAAACAAATGAGAACACAAAATCTTAAAAGTAAAACCACCACATAATGATCTGTGAAAATACCACTAGTTTTCAATAAATTATAATGACTATTTAATAAATTAAGTTTTGCGATTTGAAATTATTTACAACATCAGACAATACAAACTTAACCAGGTAATTTTAATGTATTCGTAATTGCAAAAAGATAACAATAAATGAGAAAAAAAGAAACAAAATATATATAAAAAAGATTATATTCAAATCAAAAATTCAACTCAACGGCAAACAATAAAATAAAAATACTATAAATACAAAATACTACTGACCTTCGACTCTGGTGTTGCAAACAATTGCTACCAAATGTTTCCGAAATTCGGTAAATTGCAAATACACAGAACTTAAACAATTTATAGAAAAACAATTTTAAATGCAACAGAAATAAATGAATTTAATAAAACTAAACGTTGCAAGTTGCAAACAAAAGCAATGAGCAATCACAATAAAAAACTGTTTCATGTATTTAAGCAAATTATAATAAAATAAAAAAATAAAATTATATATAAAAATATTTGTGCAATGCAATAAAACGATTTTTATTTTATTGACTTAAAAGACAACAGCAACAAAAATGGTTTCCTAATCGTGAAATGGAAATCAGTGGCAAATTTGGTACCAATAATTTTGACTCATACGCTAAAATTGTTACGTAGACAAAAATTATCGTTATTAATGTGTTGTACGAATATACGAACAAAGTTTAAAATTTTTACATGATTTTACGAGTATTTTTATACCCCACACTATACTATTTTTTAGACAAAAACATACTTACTTACCTAAATGTATGAACATATATTTTCAGAGGGGTTATAGATCATATAAAATTAAATAGTTTTAAAAAATATACCTTAATCCAAAACAATTTTGTTTTAATCTGCAAAAAACAATATAAGTTTATTGCAATTGCTTGGTAATTATTGTAAAAATTGTAAATATTTGGTCATTAAATTTTTTTAAGGCTTTTATATGTTTTTGCATTTTTTTAATTATTTCATCGCTTTTTAGCTGGCATCCGTGAACAGAATTGTAATGTTGGAAAGGGAAGATATATTTTATTTATTTCATTCATTTCTTAATCCTGATAGATTGTTCTAAATTTCTAACAATAACATTTTTAATTTGCGTAACATAGTTATTAATAGAACAAATAATCCTTTAATCCGGCTTGGGTTCACGTACATCTATTGCAATCTTTGTATTTATTTCCTAAAGAAAACAGGGAAAAAACTAGTAGAACCTTATTTAGCATTTTCTTCGCTACGTCCTTTATCAGCATTCTAGTGTATCCCACAAAAAAAAAAAAAAAAAAATATGAAAGAGTTCAAAAATCATGCTTCTCTTCCACTTATTTTCTATAATGCATTTTGAATAAGTTTGTATATTCTAGTTAAGTTATAATTATTTAACTTATGAAAAACTCATGGACAACTCATGAAAATTCTGTTAATAGTCAGTTCGATTTTATTACAACAAATAAATATTAATGAAAACTATTCAAGCTATGTAATAATATTTACGAATTGCTTACATTTATTTTAAGAAATCAGAAAAAAATTAAATCATCAAATAATTATCGAATTTGTACTGTTTTGAAGAAATCATTTAAATGCCAAGGCGTTATGTTCATTTGAACTCATGCTCGCTAATGACAAGCTAATGGTAAAATTGTGCGTTTTTCCCCTAAATTGAATCAGTTCAGTTATTACCGAAAATTATAACAACAGTTGAATCAGTTCATTTTAAGGAGAACGTATGAATTACCTACTTCTTTTGCATGTCTATTTTTGCTGGGAATTTAATTAAAAAATTTATAACATTCTAAAATAAGTTTTAAAGAATTTCCATTCTTTACAGTGATGATTGCCTCATAAAAAATATTGTCAATTTGCTAAATATATTGCAACGAATTCGTGTTATAAAGTCAAAATAATTTGACTGACAAACTCGTGTTTTTAAATCGCAAATCGCAAAGGCTAAAGTTACTACAGTACGACGTCGAAGATTTTCATCTGAAAGTTCCATTGTAATTAATTAAGTTACATCAGTATGTCTCAGTATATACTGCGGTTTGTTGCCGATAGATTTCCAGCGATTGGCATTTATGTATATTTATTTTTAAGCAACACGTGCTTATCAGAACATGGGCATATATACAGTATTGTGCAAAACCTAAGAAACATTGCCCAATATCGGCTTAAACCCCGATATTGTAAAAAAACTGTCAAGCATGGGGGTGGCAATGTGATGGTGTGGACGTGTTTTTCAGGTCATGGTCTAGGGCCGTTCCACAGAATTTCTACCAAAATGGACAGATTTGTGTATAGAATTAGAAAATAAGATGTTGCCATATGCCGAGTGGAATATGCCACTTCGATGGGTGTTTCAACATGATAACGATCCGAAACACTCATCGAAGTTGGTAAAGGACTGGATACAATCGAAAGGGATTCAATTGCTTGATTGGCCGGCCCAATCGCCCGATTTGAACCCAATCGAAAATTTATTTTCCATATTGAAGAAGAATGTTGGATCGAAACGATTCTCCAACAGAGACGATTTATTTTCGTGTCTGGAAGATGAATGGATACGCATAGATCCAAAAATAATTGATAATTTAATCAAATCTATGCCGCGTCGGTGCGCCGCAGTAATAAAAAATAAGGGTTATTATACAAAATATTAAAAGTTTCTTAGGTTTTGCCCAATGAATTTTAGAGTAATTTTTGTTGTTGTACTAAAAGAACCGTTAGGTGAGAGATAATTACAAATTTTTTTTTTGTAATATTGTATGACACAGAAACTAATAAAACTGCATTAAAACATTGAATTGAAATATGTTCGTTTAAACATAATTTGACTCAGAAGCCGTAAGTAAAAAACGATTCTAGAGCTTTGAAGTAAAATAGCGTACGTACAGCGCGATCAGTCCTTATGGTTATTAAATGAATATTGTGTGTCTTACATATATAAATTCTATAAAAAATTGGTTAAATGAAAAAAAAAATTTTGTGCGCTATTTTTTATCCTGATAAAATTATTAAATCACCGATATTGATTATTGCGGGTGAAAGCCGTCTCGATGGCCATATCGCTACCGCTTACTTAGCTCTTCATGGAAACTTCTCACAAACATTTTAAATAAACTAAAGGTTTTTGTCCGAACAATATCGTAAAGGCAAAAAACAACACTAATCAACAAGTATTTTATTTTTTTATATCCACTGTATACAGTTGACATCTTTCAATTCTTTTATACAGTTAAAAGATTATAAATAATAAAATATCACAAAACACTAAATAATTTAAAAACAACGACATCCTTAGAAAAACAACACTCTTTATTTATACAGGCACACGGATTAAATAATTATTTGACCTTTTTAATTAATTATATTTTATAAAATTTTAAGCAATAGGTCTTTTTTATTTTTTATATATATTGTTGCGTTTTTCCCTTTAGAACAAACGTACGGATTCTTTTGATTGCAAATACTACTGTAGATCATTATTCTGTATTCAAACTTTATGGCTTTCTCTGGCTATACTTCTTGATCCTACCGGTCTCGTGAACATTTAGTCTTGTATTTACTAAACATGCGTTTTTACCACAAACGCAGCCATCCTCGCTACACTACTGTGTTACTCCGGCGAGACATAAACTGCTCGATGCCTTGTTTAGTAACCTTAACCATCCACAGACATCTCTACTACTCCTTTTATCCAAGCCAGTCATCCAATAGCCACAACACACGTCTGCCATACACTTTGTTGTTATACTGTTACACTTTCCTGCGCAACCGCTACCGTTCTTACTTTTTATTATAAAGGGATTCTTTACAATAATCTGTAGCTCTTATATTAAATTGGACGTCTCCACTAAATTATCTGCCATGGCTTTACACAATAATTGTTGAATTAACTTTTTCAACATGCTCATGCTCGGAAACAACAACAGGGGTTGCCATATATTATTATTATTCGTAACAATATGTAAATTTCCCTGATCAAGATACACAATGGAGTAGCGAGATATCGAAAATATATATAAAAAATAAAAAAGACCAATTGCTTAAAATTTAAATAAAATGTATTTAATATATTATGTTAAAATAAACTTGTATTTGGTATAATACAATATAACATGTTTATTAACGTAAAATCTTCAAAGTTGCCCAATTATTTAAAATTTAAAATAATTATTTTTTAATATTTCATCTGTAAGCCAGTAGAATATTTGATTCATTTAAACACCAGTTCTTGATCATTATGAGATTTCGTGGAAGGTTTTTTCTTTATCATACGGAGTGTGTGTAAAGCATAGTAATCATTAAAAAATTGATGTCCGGATTTCAACGGATTTTTACTTTTTGTGGTAATTTTTATTATTTTCGAGATAATGTCTGCGGGAGTTGGATGTTAGCGTGTGCCACTATTTTTGTGAACGGTCTACAGGTCATAGCGTTTGACGAAATCTTGTATGTGTCTTTGGTACATGCAGGTGGAAAGCTGTATAGTTTTTGGAATAAGGGAGACACCCGTACTAATAATAATTATCTTTTCAATTCGAATATACATTGCAATTTTATTCTTTATATTAATATCCATAAAAATATCTGTTTCCATAAGATATGGTAAAGTTGGGTGTAGGCCACTTCCGATGTTTTTCTAATGTTTTATTTTAATATGTTGCAAGCATTTTTTTTTATCGCACTTACAGCTTATGCAGCAACGAAACGTAGTCATATTATAAAAATTTTTTCACTATTAATTATTTAACCAAAAAATTTGTTAGTTATATCATAACTTACTTTTATTCAATTCTACACCCCATTTTAGTTTATTTATGAAAATATTTGGTTCAGTGTAGAAGTACACATTACTACTTTGTCCCAGATAAATACCGAAGTATATCATTCACTTTAGGCAGAGTGGTATCTGTTGTTCATTTGTATTCTTAGTCTAGCAAAGTTACTACCTACGGCCTTCTTAAGACCCACTTAAGATTGTATATAAATATATGTTTTTTAAACGCTTCATCCTTATAGATTGCCAGCAAGAATATCAGAGATAAAAAAAATCATATTGCCAATAAATAGAAAATATTTTAACTAACAGAACATTGGGATTTTTGGTGCTTTATTTATGTTTTTTATTTGAACAGCCATGTTATTGGCCACTAATTTGTTAAACAATTACTAAAATGTTGTTCTTATTATTAAATTATAATGGTCAATAACAAAAGCATTTACAAGTATTTATTTGCAACAATTCTTTATCAAAGGTTAAAGGTTTTTCGCCTAAGAAAATATAATAAAAAAAAAACTAGAAACTGGGCAAAAATACTGGTGCAAAAATTGAATGCAAACTTTAAAAGATTTTAACTAGTCTCAGTCTTTTCCTATCAAGGTTGAACTAGTTATATTTTAAAAAAAAAAAAAAAAAAAAAAAATTGGGTGTAGTTTGGCACATATAAATAAATTTATTTTTATTTATTTATTATTTTTGTTTTGTATTTTTTATTTAAAACAAATTTTTATAGACTATAAAGCGGCCAACACCTTTTTCCATAGATAATATTGCTGATATTTAGTGGCTACTACTAAGAAATTCTTGTTTTGGCCGCTTGACTGGCTAGTCAATGGTCTCATTTTCTGTCTGGTTATTTGGATAGTTAACCAAGTACTGTTTAAGATCTCTACACCATAAGTGGGTGGGTGTTTAAATTTTACACCAGCGAAAATAATAATAAAAAAGAAACTGATTTGTACGAGGTTTGTTAACAAACTCACGATATTGTTTTCTTTAATAATCTTTATTTTTCAGCAATATCTTTTATGTGGTTTTTAGACTAATTAAGTTTGGATGTAATATCTGGAAGTTACTAACCAATTACAGTAAAAAAGAAAAGTTCGGGAGTGCAAGATAACGGTATTATTTTTAACCGACTGTATAAAAAGAAGGAGGTTACCATTTCGACTGAATATTGCTTTTTTATGTTTGAACTTGCAGAACTCAGTCATTTCTAAAATGATTTAAAAAATTTCTTGCATTTTGATAGATTATGCTTACAGATTGGTCCCGTTTTTAAAACAATTCATAATCTTAAAAATTTAAGGGTGTCTCCATAAAACATACATGTTTTTTAAGTTTATTATGAACTGTAAAGGGCACTTCTGTAAAATTTAAAATGACTGCATATTACTCTATAGCTCACAATAGCAAAAAGTAATACAAAAATAAATCTTTAAATTAAAGAGTGACGCTATAGGTAACGTAAATGGACATATATGGGCCTATCTTTTGAACCGTTACAGACGAACACTTTCAAATTGAACATAATGTCGGTTGCTATGGCCGTTATAGTCACAATTATTAATATTTAAAATTATATAATAAAGGGTGCCCCAATAGTTTAATAATTTGATGTATATGGCCATACTTTTGTACAGTTGAAGATAGACGCTATAATGACAAGTATAAGATTTGGATTTGGAAATAAACGGGTGTCCCAATAGTTAATGTAATTTGGTGTATGTGGCCGAATTTTTGAAACGTTATAGACAGACAGCTAAAACATTCAAGACACCTGTATTGCTTAGTCCGCTATAACCAGAAGCTTATAATTTGAATTTAGAAATAAAAGGGTGTTCCCAAAATTAATGTAATTTAACTATTATATAAAAACACCTAAAAAATTAGACAGAATAGTAGTGGACATTGCTTGATATAATTAGAAGTATAAAAATTTTAAATTATAATTTAAAGGGTTTTACAATAGTTGATACTATCTGATGTTTTTGGCCAAACTGTTGAACCGTTATAGACAGACAGTTGAAATTTACAAAGAACATGATTACTAAATCTACTACAACAGCAAGAATATAATTTGAATTTGGAAATTAAAGGGTGCTCCTAAAGTTGCTGTAGTTTGATGTATATTGCCACAGTAGAATAAGTATAAAGTTTGGAAATATAAGGGTGTCCCAATAGTTAATGTAATCTAATGTATTTGGCCTTACTCTTGAACCGTTATAGGCAGACAGAAGACATCTTTTTTAAAGTCGGTTTTTTTTGCAAGATTTTTTTTATACATTTAATAAAAAATTAGTTTTAACGCTAGACAAACCAAACATTTAAACCAACACATTTCTTTGTTATCAATATTGTTTCAAAATTTCTGTTAATTTTTCCATTACACCTCGTGTATTTTTCTTTATTCTGAATTTCCCCAATTCAGTGTTATTCTTGTTGTTATAGTGGTTATAGACTTTGGTTTCTAACTAACGTGATAATAAAGTGCAAATAATAGACATAAACACTTAATATGTAATATGTACATCCAGTTATAGTAGAAACAATTTTATGTACACAATTAAATGTTTGTGGCGAATAGACAGCTTGTAAAGGAATTGATTAATTAATTTTCCTGCTGTTTCATTAGACTTTTCTGGTAGATTTTTTTAGTGCTGGTGACTCTAACACAAGGTACACATTGTGGACATCTCGATTTATTACTCTGATGGGTAGAACTTTATTTGATCGTACTTTGAATCTGACTTTGTGTGGACAAAAAACATTTTGAATTGCTGGCAGGTAAAATACTACTCTTGATTTCCTCTAGGGGAGCTAAAATAATTAAATAACTAACTGGATTTTTAACGGACGGCAGGTACATGCATAAATTGGTTAAAATATAGGAAATGTATTTATAAGTAAGTATTTGTTGCTCGGAATATTTTGCGTAAGAGCATCAAGAGATGTAAAGCTTCCTATAATGAATTTGATAAAGATTTTAAGTCTTTTCAATTTAAAAACAAGTAAGAGTGCTATATTTGGCTATGCCAATTTTTTTATACCCTTTACTATACATATATGCAAATCTAGTTCAGTGAAGTAACTCCAATCGAAAAACAAACATTGTGGTGACACAGAATTAAAAAAAAAGTAAATACTATATATAATTTTACATAAAAATGTCATCGACTTTTAATGGGTAAAGCATTTTTTAAAAATTTTGTATTTAGTAAAGACCTCTTCAAAAGCTTTTAAATGATACCATATTGATACCTTAAAAAATATGGTGCAAAACCGTCAGAGGCCCGTAGCATGGAAAATATAAGCGAGCGCCAATTTTTTCACTTGATGCGTTTTTCTTATTTCTTAATTCTTTATCGCCCCATATGTTTTTTTTTCTTGATTGGAGTTACTTCACTAAACTAGATTTGTTCAAGTCATATGGAAAAATTAGAGGGTATGGACCGATCTAGCTGATTTTCAATAGCAAAACTATGTCTAATGGATTAAAGTATTTAAATTTTCTCTAGCTCTTTTAGTGCATTGGCAAAGTCGATTTCAACGTGGACGAACCGACGGACATCGCTCAATCGACTTCGCTATGCATAAGAACTTAGAATATATATACTTTTTGGGATTAGAACTGGATATTTTGGTGAAGGGTAAAACAAAGAGCTAGCAGAATCTAGAGTAATTGTAACTTTAAGGAAGAAGACTTCGACTTAACCCCACAATTTTTCATTTAGAAGACTTCGTTACTGAAAAAAACAACATCGTATTTGATAACCATAACAATAAATATGTAAATCGGCTGATATAGTCGAGCTAACAATTCTTTTTTGATGCATTAATCTGCCTTTGATTTTATCTTTGAAATATTAAAAAGGTAGTCAGTCACCTATTTAAACTCTCAGGAAGCCAATCATTGTATTGATAAGTCAATTAAAAAAATCCTCTCAGAGCTGCCACATAAAGTCAACATTATTCTTTATGTTCTGCGTTTTTAACCAACATCTCTTTGAAGTATTTCACAAAGATTTTGCTTTAATGCTTATTCTTGTTGTAGTGTAGCTTTAGTCACAGTTCGTGTGTGACAGTTAGCAGATAAGCTTTTTTTTCCAACAGTGACTAGATGTATTGAAGTATAATTATTAGGTATATTTTGTTTAGTTTTAAAGACCTATTGCTTAAAAATTAAACAAAATATAATTATTTAAAAAGGTTTTTTTTGCATTTTTCTTTTATTTACAATCTATTTTACAATATTAAGCAAATTTAATAATTTAAAAAAATATCACATGAGTTGTTAAACTACATTAAGTTTAACAAACTATATAAAAATACATATGAATGAATATACATACAGTAGTTAAAATTTTTATTGTTCTTTTTTTTATATTTTATTTTCTATATTGGAGATCTAGAACATGAAACCTATTTAACCTTCTAATCTCATTTGATTCATCTAGTAACGCAATTGCCAATGTATTTTGATGGTTGCTTAGCCTATTTATGTACCTAGAGCTAAACCTGTTTATTTCATTTTGAATAAATGGAACTTTCAGATCTCTATGTATTTGAATATTGGTCATAAACCAGGGTGCATTGCATATGTTCCTTAATGTTTTGGATTGACACCGCTGCAGTATCTCAATGTTTAAGTTACTGGTCGTTCCCCACAACTCAATACCATACGTCCATACTGGTTTTAAAATTACTTTGTACAATTTAATTTTTTTCTCTAGGCTTAGTTGGGACTTTTTCCCAATTAGCCAGTTTATTCTTTTGGTTTTTATGTTAAGATGATCTCTCTTTTTTTTAATATGGTCCTTCCATGTAAGGCGTTTATCTATATACATACCCAAATACTTAACGCAGTTTGATTTTGGTAATTCTAATCCATTAATATATAATGGAGGGCACTCTTGTTTTCTTAAAGTAACGTGACTACATTTCTCAACATTTATTATAATTTTCCATTCATCTAACCAATGCTTTAAGGTGTCAAGTGCTCTTTGTATTGCAGATGACGCTTCAATGTGTCATTCATTAGAAGATATTAAAGCGGTATCGTCCGCATAAGTCGCAACTAAAATTTTATCGGATGTTGGCATATCTGAAGTGTATATTGTGTACAGTATAGAACCTAAAACACTGCCCTGCGGTACACCACTAAATATCTGGCATATGCTTGATACCTCGTCACCAAATTTGACATAAAAAGTCCGATTGTGTAGGTATGCTTTTATTACCGAAAAGAATGGAGCTGGTAAAATTTTTTTAAGTTTGAACAGCAGGCCTTCGTGCCATACTCTATCAAACGCCTGTTTAACGTCAAGAAATGCTGCCGAACAGTACATTTTTTTCTCTAGCAAGTTCGCTATTACGCTTACAATTCTGTGACACTGTTCCGGTGTTCCGTGTTTTTTGAGAAATCCAAACTGGTGATCGGGTATAATGCATTGCTTTTAAAAATCGGTAATAATCTTAATGCAAATAATCTTTCGAATATTTCTGAAAACGTGGTTAGTAGACTTATTTGCCTATATGATGAAATCTGGAATTAAAAAGGTGAAATAAAAAAACTTTATTAATATAATTCTTAGGTTTAAGAAAAAAATAGATGAGCTATAAGACTGTTGCTCATAAAATCATACGATCTGTGACTTCTTTTAGTTCAGTCTTAGCTCCAGAATAATCATAATATAGACAATGTGTTTATTTCGCACACGAAACTTCTTTTATTCATTTTAAATATCTATCTGCTGCTTTTAAAAATCCTGTTAAAATCCTGCAATATACCATTCAAGTCAGATGTTCTATCAACTATTTTTAATTCTCATTCGGTATATGCACTGTAAATTTTGTTTTCATCATTACACTGATTTACTTTAATCGTGCTTGATTCCTTCAAACATAAATATTTCATGATATTCTCATGATATATTTTTTATTTAAAACTACAAATTGAAAAGTATTACTGCGGAGAAAGCATGTCCATATGGCCATTTTACTACAGCTCATCGGTGAATTTTACCCAAATTTTGTATAGAAAACTTGAAAGTCTTATATCAAAAGCCAAATTGATTAAATGAGAACTCCATCGAATCAATAAGATAATAACAACTCAAAAATGTTTTATACAAAAACACAGCAAACATTTAGTAACTATTTTTATTTTTTCTTAAATTTTTTTCATATTTATATTATTACTTTGGTTAAAATTCTCCTTTAGTTTCTAAGAACTCACTCTTTTTAATATAAACAGATGTCGTTAAGTACATGTTTACATGTTTACTTACTTATAAAGTAAGTAACATTACATACATAAAATACTTGAAATAATAATAAATTAATTAGTTGATTTAAATAAAGAATATATGCTTTTAAACTACTGTATGTTAACAATAACACAAAATTTTTAAATTTTCCATAATTTTACCACTTTGTTTTTTCAAGGGGTTTATACAACATCCATCCACAACTTGAATTTTTCGAAATTGTTAAAAAGTTTTGTTAATTTTTGGTCTTTCCGTATGTTTTGCTTATTTTGATAATTTACATTTGTGTTGGAGATTATTGGATTGTTGTTGCAAATTTTATTACTGTTTTTGTTGGTTACACGATACGATATGGCAACTGTTGTTATTGCAGTATTTTTTCCTACTAATTTCTTAAATAGATAATAACCTCCACCATAGTTGTTGTTGATGCTATTTCTATTGCTGTTTTGTTCATGTTGTTAGTGTTGCAGTTTATTGTTTTTGGTGTTTGCAGTCTATTTCTATTATTATCTTGATGGAAATGCACCTGACTCGTTTGGTATTTGCACGTTTTTTACTTAATTTTTGTTGTTGCCTTTTTTTGCACATGCGCATAGCAGTGTTTTTTTTATAGTTGTTGTTATTAAGTGGGTGCTAATAGAGTTGCCACATCTGTATTAAAAGCTTATAAAAAAAAAGAAAAGTACTTTTAATTTTTTTTAAGATAAAAGATAAGTTTTTTTTAAACTTGTAGCATTGAATCGTGATCTCAATTAGAAATCTTAACATTTTCCTTGGATATTTCTTATCGCAAATTTTTTTAAATAAAATGTACCTCATTGAAATGTTCAGTTATAGACATTTTCTTTAGAGAAAATTGATATCATAACTAACTTTATACAGAAATTAGTGTTATCGATAAATTCTCCATAGAACTTAATACTATTAAAAAGCTTTTGATAAAATATTTCATATCAAAAAATTTATTGTAGAAAATTTATATTATTGCTAGATTTTTCACCGAAATGTGATATTAGCTAAACATTAGAAAACGGCATAACAAAAACTTAGAATGAGTTTGTTATGAGTGAAGAAATTTACAGGGCTCCCAGTGTGTTTTGCTGTACGGCCTTTCACTTAAAATCATTGCAAATTGTTGCCGTGACCCATAACTATATTTTATGCCTATTTTCGGTGTCAAATTATATGGAGAGCCTTGAGGAGACCCTGAGTAAAATTGGTGCTTTCGAAAAGTTATGGCTAGGGAAATTTTTGTTTTCGAAAAATATTGCGTAGAAATTTAATATTTGTTTAAATGTATCAAAAGTAAATTCCTGTAATTGAAATTTTTCTGTAGAAAATTGAAATTTTTTTTATAGAAAATTGATTTTTACTGAAATTTTTCTGTAGAAAATTTATTTTCTTGATGTTTTTGTATAGAAAATTCATCTTACTGAAATTTTTCTATTGAAGATGTTTTATTTGAAACGTTTTGATAGTAAAATCTTTCCATGGAAAAGTTAACTTATCGAAATATTGATGTTAACAATAAATTTTCTATGAAAAGGTAATGCAAATATTGTAAGCTTATTGTAAGACCTCACGCAGAGAAAAATTATAGCTGTAGTATGGCAAAAAGTTATATTATGTTTTCTGTGACAATTTATCGTTACGGTTAACAACTTATAATTGTTAGCAATACTTATGTTACGAAAAAAGGGTTTTTTTTTTACATAACTGACTTAAAATAAATAATTTTTGGTAATATTAAAAGCACAACTGTTTAATAACTATCTGATAATAATATAGTATTAGAAACCATAATATATTGTGAACAATCATATTAATGTTTTGCATTAAAAATATTTTGGTTTCGCAGACTGAAGGCTCATTGGTATGCTTAAACGCTATCGGTTTATTTGAAAACGTTAAGTATCGATAAGTATAATAATATTATATAGAAATTGCTTAAAAAAAAAAATAGTATTTGATCATATTATGTTATAATATGTTTATGCGCTAAAAATAATTATGGTTATATTAGCAAGGTTTTTATTATGTTAGACCTAAAAAGATATTATTATTATTAGGAATAATAATAGCTTTTGCGCTGGAATTTCATCCCTAAAGAGGAGCGTCAAGTTTGTGTCTTTAATAGTAATGTTAACTCATGTTATTTTATAAAACCCGCTGTATAAGAATAAGGAAGAGATAAAATCGCTAAATTGCCTTGAAAACAACTAAATTGTTATTACTTTTCAACTATAACAAAACAAAACAAACCAACAAGCAGCCAACTTCACTTCCTAACGCACTGTCAAAATTGGATTTTCCAATTGCTAAGCGTTGACGCCGTGCTATTTAGGGATGCGCTTTACGCGCTAATTTAGGGATGACAGTTATTCACATAATTCAATCATTATATGTTGCTGTGCTTAAGTCTATCAATAAGTTTTTTCTTTCAGTGCAGATTTCGATGCGACAAAATATTGTTCGAGCAAAGAAAATTAGGGTGCTAAATTGAATTTCATTTACAACAACAGCTAAGAGATGGTGGCTAATTCTTCACCCGGTCACGCAAAAATATATGTTTTTGAAAGCGGAGATATTGCAGATAACATAAAAAACGGTCCAGAGAATAGTAGATATATGACAAGAAAACATATGCTATCAGAAGGCTTTTTCTAGAAAATATTATAAGCAAAAAAAAAAAAAGCCTTTTTTTATAACTGATAAATAAATGCTAACATTGGTAGATCTCTGACTTTAATGAACTTAAGACTGACTAATACTAATAATCTACATGTTTTTAGGCATCTAAAGAGAAAGCTTCTTTCGAAATCACTCTCAGTGCTATAGTTTTATAAAAAGTTTTATAAGATGACCGTGCTATTAGCCGCCTTCTCGGAATATGTACCACATACCGTGCTTAGGAATTTAAAAACTAAGTTAATTTAAATATAGTTCTAATATAGTAAGGATACATTACTAAATTAGGTTGTCAATATAAATTCATAACTTTAATGATGAGACGGAAACACTTATTTTCATTAACACAGATAAAAGTTTGACCCTCCAAGTTCTTTAACAAATTTTTAACATCAAAAACAAAAAAAAATCATATAATTTTACCAATTTTAGAAGTTTTGTTTTCCCAAAAATTGTATTGGAAAGAAAACAAAAGAAGGGCGAAACTAAAACGAAAACGAAAAGCAACAAACATTAACAACCCAACAAAATTTAAATAAAATGCTGCAATTTAGCTGTTGGCAACGATTTACAACTGCAGCAACAATAACTATAGACAAAAGTATGCAACAAAAGAATATGTTGCATATTTACTGGTGTAAGTAAGTAACTTATAGATACATGTAAAAGTATAAAGATAGTTCTCTAAGGTGCATCTATAAACAGAAATGAAATTGTAAAGGTATTGTAAACTAGCAAAATTTTATAAAAGCTGGGGAAGATTTACATTATTGTTTGTTGTTATTTTAACTTACTTGTATTGTTGCTGGCAGTTGCATTTGTTGTTTTACACGTCAAACGAATTACTTTGACTTGACGGTTTTACAGTTTTCTTCTTTGCTTTGTTGGGCAATTATTCGACACAAAATAACGAACACAAAAATTTTTCAGTTGATTCAACTTTAGCCTCAAGTTCAACAAC
This sequence comes from Gymnosoma rotundatum, assembly GCA_916610165.2. NCBI lineage: Eukaryota > Metazoa > Arthropoda > Insecta > Diptera > Tachinidae > Gymnosoma > Gymnosoma rotundatum. The sequence continues at coordinate 120,537,646 of OU744337.1, read as the reverse complement.
AAACAGAAGAAACAAATTTCAGTTTAAAAATCAAACTGAAATACAAGAATGAAATACACGGATCTTTCGGTAATTGTGGTTACTTTTTTCTTTTTTTCAAATTGTTGTTGTTGTTAGTGGAGGTGGTGCTTTTTCAACTATAGTTTCCCATGATTTTGAAATTGCCAGTAGATGTTGTTCTAGCTTTTTTATTATTTTTTTCTGTTGATATAAGTTGAGTTTTAGTTGGCAATAAGGTGTAAAGTAACCTGTTGCTGCAGCTTTAAGTAATCATTCAACATTCGTCCATTTATCTCCTCTGCCAGAGGCTTAAAGGACTGTTTTTTGTAAGATCCAAATATAACTGTCTTTGTTTAATTATAAGAAAGAAATATAGAAAAAAGAGAGTATCATTATTGAATGGTGCAAACTTGAAGATTAAAATTTTCGCCTATTTGATGCTGTCGTTAGCCAACGCTTGTTTACGTCAAACTTTTTTTTTTTTACAAAAAATTTAATTTTTTCTTAAGTCGCTTATTAGAAAAATTTCTAACTGGGTTGAGCTTCAATTTCACATGCTACAGTAAATTAAAACTGTAGGTCCATTGGTAACCAGGGTATGCATACGAGAGACAAAGCCTGTTGCTGCTTATGCATATCTGGCGTACAATACTCTACCATGGATAAGAGTATTAATTTTAAGCGAGCTCTTCTCTTCGCCTGATGTGTTTAGCTCACACTTTCAGCAGAATAAGCTGTACTTCCGGCAAATGTCAGCTGTCGAACTTTAAATGACAATGTAAACTAGTAAAATAATAACTGCCGTACTCATAAAAAATATAAAAACTTTTAAAAGTGTTTTTTTTGACAAATTTCCGATATAAATTTCGTGCGAAATGTTGAAAAAGTCAATATAAAAAAATTACAGCGAAAAAAATAAAGGCCCAACTAATACTGTGCAAATACATTAAATTAAAGGTGGTAAACTATAATGTACATATAATAACTTTTTGTCAAGTTTCGTTAAATGTCATTTCTTTCAGCAACGTACGAAACTGATCGCACTTTTCGTACGGAAACAGCTGATTGTGCTATGTGTTATACAATTATAAAGAAAAATTATAATTAAGATCTACAGTGGTAAATTTTTAGTTTTTAATTCAATAGAAAATGTAGAAAAAAGAACATTTTTATTTCTATCCAATTTTTAACAAATATAATAAATAAAAATTCAATATAAACACCGTCGCATTTTTTAGTATGGTTGGCCACAAACTCAAAACAGAAAATAACTTGTAATAATTTTTAAAAAAATTTATCTTAGAACATAAACGAAAACAAGTAAGTGTGTATGTGAATGTTATTAAATGTATAAAATATCTTCTTTAAACCCTTTTCGTTTTAAAATTTTGTTTATTTATATAGAAATTATTTTTGGCAAAAGTACGAATCAAACATAAATGTGTAACTGTGGCAAATACGTTACTAAATTTATGTAGGTACATTGTAGTCACCTACATATCTTTAATATAGTACCTAAGCATTTGACAGGCTTTTCGTTGGATTTTTGACATAAGCTAAAGCAAGCTTATGCACATTATAGTTGGGCCTTAAGAAATAATGTTGCTGAAGTAGAACTCTGTTCATTTGTGAAATAGTCACGAAAAGTTTCTCGCAGCATGTTGACCAACTAAAAAATGTTCTTGGCAACATTTTTTTTCAACTACGAAATAACATAAGGAGTATTTTTTTTTTGTACGGATTTTTTTAATAACAATTTTTCAGACCTTTTTGTTTTAATTTATTTTTTTGTGTTCAAAAAATTTATAAAAAAAAAAGAGAAAAAGACAATAATTAATTTGTTGACGCTAAAAAACATTTGCAATTAAAAAACAAAAACATATATGTATGGGATAAATCCCATAAGTTTGGATGAGGTGAATGAGTATTTATTTCTCTTCGGCTTCAGTAAATTTTGATTTTTTTCCAGACAATGTGGAATTCTTGAAAGCGATGAAAACGATAATTATTTTCTAAAACGCTGTGTTAGCAGTAGAAGCCTATTGTCAAATTTTTAAGCGAAATATTGCATGTTGCTCAACATTTTATGCAAAATCGAAATTAATAAAATAATAAAAAAAAAAAAAAATAAAAAAAATAAAAATATTGCTTAAGTAATTTTAACAATTTTATACGCAACATGTTGAATATTGTAGGTAAAGTTACTTCTATGGTGTTCTTTCCGTATTTGTTTTTAGATCTTCCGCCTTTAAAACGCCCTTCTATTCGCCTTCTTGTGTTGTATTGGTGATCAATTTCTTTCAAAAGAGGTGTATCGTTGTAAAACTTAATAGAACGTTTAGATCTTTTGTTAAATTGTCATAGTTGTTGTTTGCCCTGATGTTTATATCGTTACTGCTGCGAGAGCAGTGGTCCAAGTTTCGATCATTGCGGTACTCCGAATTCTTTTATTTGCTCATCTCGAATAAAATTTTTTTTCTTCACTCGATATGTCCTCTATTCCAAATAGTTTCTGAAACATTTCAACCTCATTCCTCTTATACCATTTTTCTTTAGTATTTGCAGAAGTTTGCTGTGTGATAACTTATGAAAGGATTTGCTAAAAGCAATAAATAGTACCAGGCAATGTTCTTTTTCACTAAGGCAATTATTTATTTAAAAACCTATTAATGTTTTTTTCTTTTTTGAAACCAAACATTACTTTGTACTTCTCTAAAAAGCTGTTAAGTCGTCTGACGACTATTTCCTCCAATACTTTCTCTAAGACTGGTAGGATTGAAATAGGTCTGTAACTATTGTAGTCTGTCTTATCTCCATTCTTATATATTAGTCTTATTAGAGACGTTTTCATAGGTTTTGTTGTAAGTGCCTTATCAAGACATTTATTAATCATTTTTGTTATTATAGGTGTAAGGATGAGGGCATTATTTTTAATATCCTTTCCCAAACAAGTTTTTAGCATTTATTTATTTAGTTACGCAAACAAAAACTGTACGAATGAACAGTGACTATCATGTATAATTTTGTAAGTGATTTAATACCTTTACAATTCTTACTCTACGTTCAAATATAAAACAAAAAACAAAAAAAAAAACCTTAGCCACTTATAGTGATTGACTACATTTAGTAGATTTTTAACTCACACTATAACACCTTGCAGCATTATTTTAAAATATATTTTAAAAATTTTTTGTTTTGTATTACAAAGGACACGAAGTTCAAATCATTCTACAATTCTTTTCCTTTTCCTAATACAACATCACACATACTTTTTACTTCTCGATTACATTATTTATAAACACTTTGCAGACTTCTTTACCTTTGATTGTCTGGTTGCGGCTGTTAGATTTTTTGCTGCTGCTGTTGCTGCAGCTGATGATGATGATGATGAAATATCACTTAAAGCTCTATTTTGTGTCTGTTATTTTCAAATTCTTAGCAATTTTGTTATTTATAACATCTAACAAAGACTTGTTCGGATTATTCTGTAGCTTATGGTTTTTGAATTCTTTTTAGTAGATTAATTGAAATTAAGGGCCTTCAATTAATTTTGTTATTGTTCTCTATTGTGGTAAATATTTTCTCAGAAGCCTCAAGTGCATTGTTGTACGAAGTATACTTTATTGTTTGTAATCTACAGTAGTAAATTATAGTTTATGTTTTCCTATTTTCGTTTCTTTCGTTTTTTGCAATTCACATTGTAATGGGAGTGGTGGTTGGTAAGCTTATTGGTGATGGATTCATGTGAACTTGTTAAAATATTTATTTTTTTTTATGTTTAGATCTTGTATTATTAAGCTTGATTCATAATTCTATAAATTTTTTAATTGAGTAAACATATCTTTTAATCGTTCTAAATTTCAGTGTTAATTTAAAGTTACAATATCAATTAGTAAGTTACAGTCTGGATATAGTGATAACTAAACTAACAGCTAATTTATAAGAATTGTAAGAAATTCTACTTTTAAATCTCGACGTTTCAAGAGATTTGCTTAGAGAAGATTTCGCGTAGCCAATTTATTAAATATTTTTACACCGAAAGAAACTGAATTTTATTTGGTCGTGAAGCATTCACGCAGAGAAAAACATGGCCGTGGCATGACAAAAAGTCCTATTATGTTTTCTGTGACAATATATAGTTACGGTTAATAAATTATAATTGCTTTAAAGAATATGTACTTAAGTTACGATAAAAAGAGTTATTTACATTACTGACTTAAAAAAAGAAATTTTGTTAATATTTAAAGCACAACTGTTTAGTAACTATCTAATAATAATATAGTATTTGAAACCACAAAATATTGTTAATCATAATGTTTTCGCATTAGCTGAAGGTTCAGTGATATGTTTTGAAAGCTATCGGCTTATTTAAAAGTACAGTAATATTGTATAATAATAAGTATTTTAATATTGAATAGAAATCGTTTGTAAAAATAGTTTTTGATTATATTATATTATAATATGTTTATGCGCTAAAAATAATTATGGTTATATTACCAAGGTTTTTATAATACTAGTCATCAATATGGTTCTAAAAACAACAATATTGTTACGTTTTTCCCTTTATAGAACAAACGTACGGATTCTTTTGATTGCAAATACCACTGGGGATCATTATAAATTCTGTATTTAAACTTTATGGCTTTCTCTGGCTATACTTCTTGATCCTACCGGTCTTGTGAACCCTTGGCCTCATTATTACTAAACATGCGTTATTACTACTAACGCAGCCATGCACGCTACACTATTGTGTTACTCCAGCGAGACATGAACTACTCGATGCCTTGTTTAGTAACCTTAACCATCCACAGTTATTTCCAAAAACCCTTTTATCCAAGCCAGTCATCTCCTTTAATCCAATAGCCACAACACACATCTGCCATACACTTTGTTTTTGTATTGTTACACTTTCCTGCGCAACCGCTACCGATCTTACTTTTTATTATAAAGGGATTCTTTACAATTATCTGTAGCTCTTATATTAAATTGGAAGTTTCCACTAAATTATCTGCCATGACATCACACAATAATTGCCTTTTGCCTCTCGGGTGGTTTGTACCGCTGTTTTATTAACTTTAATTTCTCTACAACAACAATTATTTTCTGTTGTACGCATGTCTGAACGCGGGATCGAACTCAGGACCTCCTGTTTTGCAGCACGCACCTCTACCAACGCAACCATCGAGGTTGCTCAGCTTTTGTTAGCTGATTGCGGTTTTTATTCTATACACACACCATTAGTTGAATTAGCTTATTCACCACACTCATACGGATAAAAACAACAGGGGTTGCCGGATCTTATATTCGTAAAAATGTTATTATTATAATTATTATTATTAGGCATGTGATTCATATAATTTAACCATAATACGTTGCTGTGCTTAACTCAATCGATACGTTTTTCCCTCCAGTGCAATTTTTGATGGGATTAAATACTACTTGAGCAAAGGAAATTAGATTACTTAATTGAAAGGGAAAGTGGCTGCTTCTTCACACGGTCACGCAAAAACATAAGTACAAAAGGTTCAGAGAATAGTATGTAACAATGAATGAAACATGGATCCTTTAATTTAAGACGGGGGTCAATTGACACTGTTGCCACTGGTCTTCGCTCCAAACAAACGGTTTTCCTTAAAAAACGAAGCTTTCTATCTATTATCTATCTTGACTACCGCAAAAAAAGAAACAAATAATGCTTAGCAGAAAGTTAGAGGTTTCGTTAGTTTTGGAAAAAATATTAATTTTTTTTTAGTTATTATAACATATTTAAATTTTCTAAAAAATTGTTTTCTTTCCATAAAAGATTACAAGTTAAAATAACACCAAAATTAAAACTTTAGCTTGTCTGCAATTTCACATTTCTAGATAAAGTTTCATTGAATTCAATTCATTCTTTTAGGAAGGACAAGTGCATTTAAATTTTTTTTTTGAAAGTTTAAGAAGAAAAAGTGCAGGTTAGATAATTACAGTTATGATAAAGATACACATTTTACATATTTTAGAAATCAGCTTATAAAGATTTCGAACGCAAACAGGGCGAAGGTCGAACAATCGACAGTAGTTGGTATTCCTCAAGTTGTCGTGTTGATAAGTGTAAGTATTATTCATTCTGAATGTAGAGGAAAATCCTATCATCATATTTGGCAATAGTACAATTTCATTAGAAGAGTCAGCATGTTGTTTATTAGAAGGCTGTAAGTTCGAATCCCAACAGAGCCTGGAGAAAAATATAACAAGTTGTTGTTGAATGGCAGTTGTTTAAAGCTTCTGAATTAGTGATGAAAAAATGGAAGAATGTAGCTACGGTAGATAAGTTGGAGATGGTGTATGTATATTAGAACAGCCTGTGTAGTAAACAGAAGAAATAATAGTCCAAATATCGGCAGAGTATTAGTTAGAGAGAACAGCAACACCAAACAATAGAGTATGACACTCGTGGAAGAGTTAATTAAAAAGGGCCTGGTCGATAAAGCAGGAAATTGTGATTCTCCCTGAAACCAGAGCTTATTGTGCTCTTGATAGCTTTGCGGGATAAAAATACATAAGACATCGACTAATTCGAGTCTCGCCGGAGTTATTGTGGTGTGGATGGCTGGTAAGTTTGAATAAGGCGTGCAAGTAACAGAGTAAGTTACGACGGCATTTTGCATGAAACTTGTTTCAGCGAAATATTTAAAGTCTTTTAAAGAGATCTGAAACGAAAGACAAAAAAAAAAAAAAAACTGAAATAAATAAATTTTCATTTAATTAGAAACCACTGGAAATAAGAAAACGTATCAAAGTAATGTATCAATGTATACGTTGGAAACTCAACTGAAACAATGAAAAATACAAAACTTTTTTGTTAAACTTTCCTACCTTTGAGCGTTTAATGGTACCTAGAATGACTATCTTTAATCCTAATTACATGACATTTATGTTGTGCATATTTGTTTTGACCCCTATTTTATTATTTATAATATGGATTGCCAAATTTGTTCTCCTACTCTAAAGAAAGTTAAAATTTAAACTTTGGCATTTCTTACTATTCATACTGCTGCCCTAATTATACTGACAAATTTATGTAGCCATGTATATGGCTTCCACTCGCTGCAATTTTTGTGATAGAAAATATTTTTTATTTTTTTTTTAATATTTTTATGCATCATAGTTTGAGTTACAAAAAAAATATGTTTGCAATAAATAAAAAATCAAGTACAATTCTAAACGTTATGATGCCCTGAAACATTGGGCATTCTTATCAATAATCAACAAGTTAAAAAAATAAAACAAAATCATTAAAATCTCATAGAAGAGATGCGAAAAATGTTAAAACTCATTGATATTGATTGCGTTTTTTTTGTAACAACAGAAGTATAATAAAATTTTCGGATACAGAAAAGCGATAACGTGTAAGTGGGAATTCAGCATTTTTATGTAATAGGTGGCTTTAAATAAAAAAAAAAAACAATAAATTTTTTTTTCGGGAAGTAGAAATAGAGGAATAAAGTAATATATTCTTATATACGCATGTTTCTTATTATTTTGAGTGCCCAGTATATAAAAATGTTTATCACTGTGATAAGATTCTGTTATGCCTTTCCTTCTTTTTTAGTTAAGTTTGTGATATAAAAATATCACAGTTAAGAGATTTTTAAAGTGAATTCAATAAAAAAATTTAAATTAAATAAAGATATAATTTAATTATTTTATTTTGCATTTCTCTTTTTATAGTCGCGCCTTGTGCATTTTTCGGCATGCTTAACCTAAATAAATAAATATATAATTTAAATAAAAACATTGTCGTTACTTAAAAATGCTTTAATTCTACTAACAACGGTTGTACCGCAAAGTAAGAATCTAAAGTTAACTTTGAATGGAAGTGAGATTCATTTTAAGAATAGCATTAAGTACTTTGGAGTCCATTTAAGTAAGCTCATGAAATTAAATAAACACGTTGGTTACAATTTGCACAAGGTGAATCGGGTTAAAGAAGCCTTTGTTAAGATTGTGCCAGTTAAAATAAAGCTGCAAAGCAAAGTACAAAGTATGCATAAGGCCTATTCTTCTTTATGCATTTGCAATATGGTTTAGCATTTCGAAAACGGTTATGAATAGAATGGAGATTTTTGAACGACATGTAGTACGAAAATGCATAGGGAAAAATTATGAATCTTTAACTAAGAGATTTTCTAATAAAAATGTTTATGAAAGCTCCAAACTATCTGCCATATCTCAGTATGCTTTCGAGTTGATGAATAGGTTTGTGAAAAAATTATCTTACTATGAAGGCAATGTCATTCAGGATATTTTATCCAGCGAACATGATTTCTTTTTTTAGTTTAGTTCAAGTAGGTATTGTAAGGCTTAGATTTAGGTTGTTATATTACTATTAAGTTCATTATAGAAAACATAGCGTTACTAGTATTGTCTAATGCCGGGAGCAAGCATTGTAATTAAACAAAAAAAAATTTCAAAATTTTTATAATTTGTTTAACTTCTAACTTAATTAGCGCGTTGCAGTTTCAAAAACAAAAAAAAAAGAACTTATGTCATTAAAATAATACTTAATAGTTTTAAATTTTCCTGTATTATGAAAGAAATGGAGTCTCAATAAATGTCAAATCAAAACTCTACTAACAACAAAGCATAAAGCATATTTATAGGCAAAGTTTTTTTTTATTGTAAAAACCTCTAGTAACCAGTATTTTCAGTCAATTAGCACCAGAACCGTTTCCCAAGATTCCTTAAGCATATATCAAATATCCCTTATTTGAAATTTTTGAAATTTTGGTAGGCTTTCATTTAATTTAGTCATTAAAACCGTATTCATAAATTACTAAATGATGCATCAATATCCTTTCATTGGAATTTTGACATAAAATTCATGTTTGGGTCTTTAGTCATTAAATACTGCTAGGAAATAATGAAGGCATATTAGGCTTATTAAAACCGGTTTCAGTTTATGTATGATAGCTTTGTCATTTTTAAACAAATGCGCTAAATTCGAAATTTTATAAAACATGTCAAATATGTAGTGTGTTGGTTTTATTAATTAACATGGTAGTTTTTTCCCGAACAAAACTGTCAGATATCATCGGGGATCTCGTTTTTACAAGGCCATTAGATCCACACTGCCGGGATATATTTCAGAAAACTGCCAGGTTCAGCTCAAAGTGCGATGGAATCTGCTTTCACTCACCGATAAATCTACATCGATTTTAAATAAGCATTACATTACATAAGCATTCTTACAAAGCGTCTGCTGACCCGTTATTACTGCCAGCAACTTATTATTTAAATTTCCATACATTAGCTGCATGCTGTGCTTCTCATTAACAAGAATCACTTCAATCTAGCAATCCCATGTAACCTTTTCGAAGAAAGTGTCATAATAGTTTTAATAGTTTCTTAATAGTTTCTATGGGAACCATTGTTACCGTTTAGTTACATTTTTTAAATTTTTGTAACTTTTTGAAGGCTCCACGTAACGTGTGTAATTTTGTTATATTTGGTGAAATTTTCGTAACTTTTGGTACAAACACGAAATAAAGTAATATCACTAAAAAGTACTTGTTTCATTATTTGAGGTAAGAATCTCTCTTAACATATCCACTTTTCTTTATATATCAATTTGATTATGATAACAAAGGTTACCTGCAAATGCAATCAAAATCCCACAAAAAAAAAAATCATTTTTAAATAAACAAAAAATAACGTTGCTGTAGTTTTACTTTGTTTAATTCGTGAGAAATCACGAAATGTTTTTGCTTCATGTTTATAAACAATTTTTTCCAACTGTGAAATAATATGAGCTGAATTTTTTGCTGAAAACTGTTCAAATTCGCGAAAATTTTTAAAAACTTTTGTTATTTCGCTTAAAAAATTTGATAACGGTACCAATACCTCGATTTAGATTTAATTTACTTCAGGAAAGTTCGGACTATATTAAGGAAAAATTGTCAGTAATTTTATGTTGAAGTTTTAAGTAAAGAAAAGGCTCAAACAATAAGCGTAGTAAATTCTATCGTAGCTCAATTTTTTTTAAAGAAAAAGGTCAAACGGATTTATTAAAAAAATTTAACTTTTAACTCATTTTATTAAATGGAGAGAGCATGCACTTAATTAATTTAAATCCTCATGAGTATCATCGGTCAGCATTTTTTCATAAGTTTTTCTATTTTTTCTTTATCTTCTGTTATTTTTGTTCAGTAAATGAATTTGCTGTCTTGTTACTTTCACTGAAATATTTAATAAAACTTTTTACTATATTTTATAAAAATCACATTAAATTACTATTTGTTTAAGAAAAATCTCAAAATGTAACTTTTAATAAAAATTTTTAACTTTTTTGAAGGAAGATCGTAACTCTGATGGGAACTGCGACTAAAACCGCGTTAGTAATATTATGTAACAGGATCCAGTTCTGGCTAAACAAGATGAAGAAAACCACTCAAATATTTTTTAAAATTAGATTTCGAAACAAGTAGTTGAATACAAAATCTCACAAATCGGCCGCTAATTTCTTCGTATTCAAAGTGTGTGTTTTTGCTTTCTGCTTTTGTTTTTGTTTTTCATCACAGTACCTGATGAAGGTGTTTAAAAAATTCACTTCATTTTTCGGTCATTCGGTTTATCGATCTGAATTTAAGTTTTTATAAAGATCTTTACCAACCTAAAATGAAAATAATTAAATTTCTTAAGGTTAAATTAGACGTGCTATACCATAACGCCATAGCCGTAACCATGGCCATAACCATAATTATATTTACTGCCAACGAATAGTGGTGCCATAGCCATAAGCAACTCTTATTTGTCTTGTGTTTGTTAAGAAAGCAGCGCAATGCAAAATATAAATTAAAACTCGCCAATACAATGTGGAGAATGTGAAAAGTAAGAACAAAATAAAAAAACAAACCATTAATACCTAAATTCAATAGTCGGTTGTATATAGTTATGGTAAAAATCAAAATTTAATTATTATCTACGGTTACGGTTACGGCTATAGCTTTATGGCATATCACCAATAATCAAATACAGTATTTTCCATAAGGTTGGTTTGAACAGCAGTTTTATATGGTTATGGTTATGGCACGTCTAATTGAACCTTTAGGACTGTAATATTAATTTTCTCTTTCTTTGTGTAATAATTACAAGTTTCTGCAGCAGTAAAATAGTCAAAAATACAATAATTGTTATCGAAAAAAAGATTTTTAAACATAAGTTTCTATTTTAGTTTAAGCGTTCGATTTTTATTTAAACAAAGTTATATGCACATAAGTATAAAGTTAAGTAAACAAATATTTATACATCCAGAAAAGGCTCTGTCGTATGAACGTATGTACGTACATATTTATCATTATGTGAATTTGTGATACGTAATTTTTCCTTTACATGCTTTATATCACAGGCTCCCAACTATGTTTTGTCAATTCAACTGCCGCCGTTGAGATAAAAAACAAATATTTTTGTTATTTATATGACAACAAAAAAGTGCGTTCAAATAAATTTTCTGTGCTCTCAAACTCGCAGCTTCAAATATTGAGAGCCTGTTACATTTGAGAAACAAAATCTGCTCTTAATTCTAAATTATAAAATTATATTGTACGAGTATATAGTTAGAGTTATATTTTTATTTATGCTTTTCTTTTACCTATAGAAGCAGCATTGTAGTTTTATTATAACTTGGGGATTATCCTAAATTCAATTGTGCTGCTGGTACGTACAGACAATCACTAAAAAAGTGTTGTTGTGTTGGTTGCAGAACAATACATATATGTTGTTTTTGTTTACCATTATAATTTATATTATACTTAAAGAATTTAAATAACCACAAATATCCTTTTGGTATAACTCAAACTCATACTTTTTTTATATTATAATCACGTGTCTATTATCCTTAAAGCTCCTTGATTTCTCTGTTATGTATACTTTCGTTGTAAACATAAAATATAATATATAATATGAATGAATGAATATGAACCAAAAACATACGTCTAAAATATTGAATTTTGGCGCCTTCATGTGATGGGAGAGCAGAAATAAAACGAAAGTAATCTGAAAAACTGCGCATGGACCAAAAATACTATTTTCCATAGACAAAAATGTTTGTGTGTTTTTGTTTTATTCTCAATAAGGGATGCAAAAAATCACAATTAAAAAAAGATACTTTTTATATTGTGACTATCCTATTCCTTCTTTAGTCTTCATTTTGTTTTTAACAAAACATGAGATGAAAACAAAACAAGTTTTATGTCATTTGAAACTTTTTAAAAAGGTTTCTTTCGTTCACAAAAAATGAAAAGAAAATTACTTCAGTGGCAAAATCTCATTAAACTTTTTAAAAAATTATGCTAATTGAAATATCTTTAAACTATGCTTTAATATTTATAATAAGTAATAACTGCCAATAATATAAAATTTTCTCTGCTCTGTCTGTATTCAACATTTTTCGACAGCATTGAAATTGTAAAGTTCATTGAATAGATTTAGCGCATTTTTTAAATGTTTCCAACAAACTATTTGTGTTTCTAATACCCCTGTCCTAATTTTTGAGTTTTTTTTTATGTATTAATGTGTGTGTACATTCATATATACCCTGCATTTTCTACTGGTATCCTTGTGTAAAGTTCATGGTTTTGTTGACCTTATTTTTCTTATACACACCAATCTGAATTTTATTTGGTTTTGTATGTGTATGTGTATTTTTGTGTCATGACATATATTTTCTTCTTTCTGGGAAAATGTTACAAACACACACACCATTATTGCGTTCCCTTTTTGAAATGCCATTTGTAAAGTTTCAAATATTTTTTATACTTTCTGTTGTTTATGAACTCCTAGTAAAATACATGCTTTTTGTTTTTGATTTCAGGGACATTTTGAAATGATTGATGGGTACGCGCTTTGCAACATAATAAGTAAGAATTTTTCAATTACATTTCGTTCATTTTTAAACTAGTATTTTTATGCTTTTCTTGGAAATGTATTTTTCTTGGAATACATATTTTTCCACATACTTTTAAGAATTATAAAGCTGCATTTTTTTTTAAAGGATTATGTGTGGTAGCTGTTGTATTTTGTTGGGAAAATGTTGGAGAAAAGATAATGCTATTAAATCTTCAATAAGAAGGAAGCATTGACAACAAGGAAAGTAGAAAAAGAAGAAAAAGAACTTTGTCATTACGTGTGTAATTTCTACAATATCTATTTCTGTATATTCCGAGTTCTTATATATAGCGAAGTCGATTGCGCAATCTCCATTGAAAATCAGCAAGATCGGTCCATGTCCTTAAAGGCAGCGGGCAAAACTCCACGCCTGTCTCTAAGTTTTCTACCTCGTTTGAAACAATGAAGTAACTTCAATCAAAAAACAAATATGTGGGATAAAAGAGATTTAAAAAAATAAGAGAAAAACAAATCAAGTGAAAAAATTGGCGCTCGCCTATATTTTCCGAGTTATAGGCCTCTGAACTTTTCATAGAAAAGTACGATTGTGCACCATATATTTTAAGATATCAATGATACCCATCATTTAAAAGCTTTCGAAGAGATCTTTAATGAAATACTAATTAAAAAAATGATTATCCCATTAAGAGCCAATGACACATTTATCTAAAATTGTATAAAGTACTTAAATCTTTTTTAATTTTCTCATTCTCTGTCATCCTCTTTCATCTCTGTGTTTTTGATTGGATTTACTTCACTAAACTAGATTTACATATATGGTGAAGGGTATATAAGATTCAGCATAGCCGATTATAGCAGTCTTACTTTTTTGTTGTAAATTGATTTGTGTATGTTATGGAATTAAGTCTTGGCGAATTTCAGACAGAAAAGAATTTGGTGTGTTAAAGAAAACGGCTTTTTAACTAAATTGTTAATATAAATTAATACATAAATTATTTGGAAAACATTTTTGCAGCAATCTTTAAAATACTATTAAATTAAGATGTTCTATTAGTGTGATGATTATAAAATAATTTATTCACCAGAAGCTATGGAGCTCCCTTAACGGCATGTAATCTCCATGAACATGCGCGACAAATTATAAATGTAGGACTTAAACTAAAAAAAAAGTAATAATAATATCGTTTATTCAAGAAACGATAGTCATTAAGAAGAAATTAAGAAGCCACTTAATCAGCTATGTGTGTTAATTAAAATGTCGGAAAAGTATTAATAATGAGCTTTAAATTAACGTATATTTTAGTAATGAAAAATAGGCATTTTTTAGCCCGTGAAATTAAAAGAAAAGTTACGTAAATTATCCCCAATACTATTCTTCACACCAACAGCAAAAATTTTTCTTATCATTCTGACCAAAAGTTCGCATTCGAATTATATGCGTTTTCAGAAATAAGCATCGTAGGCCCATAATAGCAACAGGGGGACAATATTCAATCTAGAATATCAATTTTAAATATGGTCTGTATAAATGAAAATCGAGTAAAATTATTTATTAAGTAAACTCTGAAAAAGGCATAGAGGTTTTTAGACGATAAATATATCGGACGAAAGCTTGTAAGTTTACCAAGCAGGAAATACTTAGTAACGAAAAATAATGAAAAAGGTCTTTAAACTAATTTTAATATATATCAGTACTAAATCTGTAAGATTCTTATTAAGAACAAATTGACAGTTCGCCAATCGATGTTAATAAGTGTCACGATCGTTGAAACTAAATTTATTGATAACTATTAATTTTCAAAAAATAAGCTGAATATGGCTTAGTTAACCAGATATCTATTTAAATATTTAAACCATTAGTGTATTGTTGTATATTCTGTAAAATGTACACATCAGTAACTGTGGAAACCATTATCATTGTTCCAAGACCTGTAATAGTGGGACTATAAGCTTGCCGACTGAAGTTATTAATTGGGTAGATTTTATTTTTAAATTTATATATGTTTTATATATGTTTTTATATTTTAAGTCCTTTATAAATATGGTATAATCTGCTCATCATTTTATACAAATAAAAAAATTAGTGAGAGATAAATAGAAAATATATTGCAGTTGTTATGTTTTGCTTAAAGCATAGTACTCTGTCCATCATTTCGTATGCAATGTTGTCAAAAGTTCATGTAAAAAACACTACTGCAAAATAAATAATTCTTGCATAAAAAAACCGACTACAAAACAGATTTCATCTGTCTCCTATCACGGTTCAAGGGTATGGCCACATAAATTAGATTACATTAACTATTTGGACACCACATATATCTCCAAACTTTATGCCTGTTCAATTGTTCAATAGTTTGGCAATATACATCAATTTACAGCAACTATAGGGTTACCCTAAGTTCAAACTTTATACTTGCTGTAGTAGAAGATTCAGGTTCTGTGTAAATTTAAATCGTCTGTCTATAACGGTTGTACGGTTTGGCCATATACATTCGATTATATAAACTATTGTAAAACCATTTAATTTATAATTCAAAGTTTTTATACTTCTTATTATACGAAACAAATCAGTGGAAATTATGTCTCAAATTCAGGTGTTTGTATACAAGGGGTCAAAAAAAACGAACATATAGAACAAATTACATTAATTTTGATTTCTAAATTGAAGTTCTAAGCTTCTTGTTATAGCGGACTTAGAAAAACAGGACCCTTGTAAATTTTAACTGTCTATCTATAACAATTAGGACACCCTTTAACTTCCAAATCCAAATTTTATACTTGTTGTTATAGTGGACTTGGCAATTCAGGTTCGCCCTTTACAGTTCATAATACACGTAAAAAATATGTATGTTCTATAGGGACACCCTTTAATTTTTAAGATTATTAACTGTTTTTTAAACGGGACCAATCTGTAAGCATAATCTATCATATTACCCAAAATTTTCAAAATCTGCAGGCACAAACAACATAAAAAAAGCAACATTCAGTCGAATTGTATAACTTTCTTTTTGTTAAGTCGGTTAATAAGAAATAATGTTGCTGTAGTAGTACTTTGTTTATTGAAAAAGTCACGAAATGTTTCTGGCAGCATGTTTTACAAACTTAAAAGTGTTTCTGGCAACATTTTTTTTCAACTGCGAAATATTATAAGCACTTAATTCGCACGGAATTTTTGAAAGCAACTGATTAGTTTTATTCATTTGTATTTTGTTGGGGCCAAGAAATTAAAAAAGCTTGAATTTGAATTTAGTGACACGAAAAAGCATTGGCTCATATCTAGTAGTTAAAAAGCAAAAATACATATGTATGTATGTGACAAGTCTCATAAGCTGCAGTGCAACAGCAATAACATAAAAGCATCATGGAGGAAAATGGCCAAAAAACCTTAAAAAGTGCAATAAGAAATATAAAATATATTGTCCTCATGATCATACCTCTACAGTATTATTAATATAATCCATAGATAAAGCGCGTAAACTAAACTGGAGGAGCATTATGCATAGTAAAAAGTACTATCTACTTTGAGGTACACAGAGAAAAGAAATTCGTTATAAGAACCGAATTTATTGCCAATCGAATTTTGTCGGTTGTGTGTATTTACTTGAATTCGGTTGTAGTAACTGAATAAATATAGCAGTCACAACTATTTTAAAAAATGATTCTTGGGTGATTATAAAATATTATTGTGAATTAAACAAAACAAAATAATTTTTTTAATATTTATTTTATTTTAATAATAAATTATAGGAAGAAGATTATACATTATAAATTTCATGATTCGAACCATTGAATGCAGCTTTCTTCATCCTTTACATCATGATTTCTTTTTTTCCAGATAGTTTCTTCAATTTGCTATCCCATACCGGTTTTGCTCTGCGAAATAAATTAAATATTATAAAATTATTTTTATATACTCGTATAAATGTCTTTCCGAGATTATTTTGAACTTACCATTTACCAATATTGGAGAACTTTTCACCACTTTTAATAAATCTTTTTATTTTTTAACTAAAATATTTTTGATTTTTGTAATGTGTACAAGTTTTATTTATATTGTGTCAAACATTTTTCGATTTCAGAATATACAATCGAGTTTTATGATTCTTACTTCCAAAATTCAGTAGTAATGTACTGAATAAATTTAGTTGCATCTCCCATTTAATAGAATAGATTTTAGTAAAGACATAAATCGGTCATGTTAACTTTTCTAAGAGGTGTTACAACTAACATTTAGAAGCAAATATCATTTGTTAGCTTTTAATATAAAAAATAAATCAAGACTATAAATTGTTAATAATAAAAATCAAATTATTATATTAGTAATTGAATTTTTAATGTATCAAGCGAATTGTTACCAATCTTTTTTCTGTGTGTAAGGTCTTTTTCAATACCGTGAATCTTCAAAAAGTTCCTCTGGAGCAATTGCAATTTACATTAATGTTGTGCTTCAATACAAGCTGGTAGTTTTATTTTATTATCTATTTTTTTAAACTTTTCTGCAGTTCTTGTAAATAAAATTGTTTTCAGACACTATTTACACAGTTGAAACACTGTGGCAAACTAAACACCTATGGGTACTAAGAATGACAATTATCTTCCAAGCCACTGTATTGTCATTACTAACTTATTGTTAAAAATAACAAGTGAAATAATGTATATTGCACAAAGTTTTTCGAAAAATCGAACAGAGTACTACGCTTAAATTGTAAAAAGTAATGAAATATTTATGGCAGCATGTTTATAAGGTTTGAAATGTTTCTGCAACATATTAAGCTCAAACATGGGAAATTATATGAGGTACGTACGCCTACTTCGTTTGAAGGTTGCATAATTAAGGACAATAAAAATTACAAAATTAAAATTTCTTCTACGAACTTGTTAACATTTTGAAGCGGTATAAGTTGGTAAACAATTTTCTTAAATTTTAACCGATTGCGAAGCTAAATTTTAACAATATCCAAAAAAGATTTTATGAGTCAGTTATTTACTTTATACAGGGTGTCCGCCGGGAAGGTATACTACTATTTTGTTTGTTTGTAATTTTTGATTAAATGAAATATTAAATGTCAGCAATTATATATTAAAAACAAAACCAGTTTAATGTTCGCCTCTGTTATCCTTACAAATGCGAGCTCTTTTGAACATATTTTTCATTATATTCTCACACATTTCAGGCGGTGTTTCATCCATTTCATTACGAATGTTTTGTTTGAGTTGCTCAAGCATTTCTGGTTTTTTTTTTGCATAAACCTTGCTTTTCGGATATCTCCACAAAAAGAAGTCCAGAGCAATCAAATCAGGCGACTACGGAGGCCTGAAATAACTTGTAGAAAGAGGCCTCGCATCACACCATACTGTCACCTTTAATGGATGCAAAGGTGACTGATGAATAATTTTAGGGTTTTCCATTGCCCAGAAATATATCCTAAGAAGATTTTTGGAATGGATCATATACCTTATAGCTAAAATTTTCAACCCAGTTGTTAAAGTTCTTGATTTGCATAAAGATGAAGGTTATTATGGTTAAATGTTATGAACAATTAATACACAAAAGATTTTGCTTAAGCCCTTACAAAATTTCAAGAATAACAAAAAATTTTGGAGAATAAACTTTGTCACTAAAATTTATAAAGATAATCTATTTGCACTTAAGTATAGTAAGAGGCAAATTAAATTTTGCGAAATCTACGCAGAACCGTGCAATAGTAATGCATCAGCTGTCGTTATAGAAAAAAAGTGACAAATTTCAAATTTTGTTTGAGCAATTACATTGAGATCATTTAAATATCAGAATTTGTCAAAACAGCTGTATTTTTTGCTTAAATTACAATTATTCTGTAATTTATTTTTTTTATCAAGATGGCAATATAGTGAACTTGTCTTTTCAAAAGATTCTATTCCACAACAACTCAAAGGTAAACAAAATCTTTTGAAAATCACAATCGAAAAGTTCAACAAACTGAATGAAACATTTGCTGTTGATGATCTTAACAAATCAACACAATTGTCATTCAAAATAATCGTGTTACAAAGTATTGAAAAGCGTGGAGTAGGTTGTATTTGCAATACAATGCTGCAACCTGAGTCATAAATCCCTGCCATCTTTGCCCTGTATAATTTTCTGTTATGATGTGCGCTGTTTTTAATGTTGATGATTGTGATTTTGAATAAAGTGTAAAAAAGTAACAAGTAGTTTATTGTATTTATTCATATCTCTTTTTTATTATTTTATTTAATTTTTTACAGCTTTTTCCACTAATACTTTTAGGAAGTTGAATCTTCCTAAAAATTTAAAATGAAACTATAGAATAAATTCATGACAAAACAAACAATAAGATAAACAAAAATAATTTTCAACAATAGTGATAGAAACACGGATAAGGGGAATCAAAATTGGTGGTATAAAAAACACCGGCAACAACAACAACAACAACAACAACAACGACTAATTTAATGACAATTGTTAAACAAATAAAATATCATTATCATAATAATTGTACATAAATATATTTATATTTATATATATAAATATTTATTTACTCTTTCGTTTGGTAGACATCTCCAAAAATATTGTATGCAGATCTTTTGAAACTAATAGAGAATAAAATAACTGTCGTAGCCATAGTTATTGCTATTGCTGCTGCTCTTCGTTACCAGCAGTTTATGCTGTGAATACTGTAGTGTATTGATGTATAAAACTACTTCCACAACTTCTTGTATTAGTTTTGAATGGTAACAGTTACTAAATGTCTGTAAAACTATAATTTCCATTTCTGCTTTGAAGATTTTAGTCTTTATGTTAGAAATATTTTTTGGCAGTATTAAACTAATCAAAATTCTTTAAAGGTTCTCGGTAGTTTTATGCCTACTAGCGAAAAAAAAGACTGTTTAAGTTTTGTTACTTCATATTTAAAACTTTGTAAATGTAATTCTCTTTTTTAAGGCCTCTCAAAATTTCAAGTTGTGCGTGTCGGTTACAAGAACCTGAGACTCGCAACAAAAATTATTGCTCATAAATCAGATTTATTTGTTATTAAAAACTAAATGAACGAATCTGAGTTTAATGAAAATGTTTATCATAATTTTTGAAAGTGCTTTTCCTTTTATACTGATTCGATAAAATTTAAAATTTATAGTTGGACCATTCCCAAAAATTAAGTTTAGTTACATATATAGATTTTTTGTATTTGTGGAAGCCACATACATAGTAGAGCAGTTAAATGCTCGCACGAGAAATATGCTCCCAGTAAGTCAATTAAGTAAGCTGTGGGTAGAAATGTTTGTGCCAATAGCAGAAACCTCAACAGGTACTTACGTCGTGTACTAATTTATGGAGCTAAGAGCGTAGAAACGCTTGAATCAAAAAACAAAGCAGGAAATGGAAACAGCACCAGTAAAAGAATTTGCGATGACACTACTCAGAAAGTAATCGTATCGGCCAGAAGTGGAAGTTTATCCTGGCAGTGCGAGACCGGTTCGAGACAAGTAACTGAATGAATAGGGCAGTTATATAAATGTCGTGATGTCTCGCAACATTCGAAACATACCAAATCTGCTTAATATATTTTGTTGTTATGCTAGAAAGGTACTCAGTAAATAACTATGCAAGATAGAAGTAAATATTTTTGAAATTACTACAAGCAGATATAATCCAACGGCGAAACAAATCTTGGAAGGGACTGAAGCAGATTTCATCTATCTGTCTATAACGGTTCAGAAGTTAGGTCACACACATCAAATTACTATTGAGACTTCCTTCAGTTTCCAAATCCTTATTAGGTATCTGTTG
This sequence comes from Gymnosoma rotundatum, assembly GCA_916610165.2. Lineage (NCBI taxonomy): Eukaryota > Metazoa > Arthropoda > Insecta > Diptera > Tachinidae > Gymnosoma > Gymnosoma rotundatum. The sequence goes on along the minus strand of OU744337.1, from coordinate 120,516,969 downwards.
TTATAGCGTAATAAGCAATAAAAGTTCTTTGTGAATTTTAACCGTCTGTCTACAACTGTTAAATAGTATGGCCATATACTCATGTCAAATTAAATGAACTATTAAAGTACCCTTTAATTAAGAATTTTGAATATTCATACTTGTTATTTTTGCGATCATAGTAATCGACATTCTGTTAAATGTTTAAGCGTTTGTCTATAACAGTTCAAAAGATATACCCGTATAGGTCAATTTTCATCACTTATAGGGTACCCTTTAATTTTTTGGTTTATTTTTATATTAATTTGTGCTGTTAGAAACTAAAGTGATGTGCAGTTTTATTTTTAAATTTTTAAACTGGCACCCTTTACGGTTTATAATACACTTAGAAAACATGTATGGTGTATGGGGATACCCTTTAATTTTTAAGATTATGAAGTGTTTTTAAACGGGATCAATCTGTAGGCATAACCTTTCAAATAAAGAAAACAAAATTCGAAATCAGTTCAGAAATAACTGAGTTCTGCAGGCACAAACATAAAAAAGCGCTATTCAGAGGAATTGATAACTTCCCGTTTTTTTTTTGACGTCAGCTAAAATAATTCTTGCAAAAAACCGACTTCAAAATATATTTCATCTGTCGGCCTATAACGGTTCAAGAGTATGACCTTATAACTCCAAACTTTATACTTGTTCAACTGTGGCAATATACATTAAATTACAACTATACCCTTTAATTTCCAAATTCAAATTATATACTTGCTGTTGTAGTAGACTTAGCAATCAGGTTCGTTGTAAATTTCAACCGTCTGTCTATAACAGTTCAACAGTTTGGCAACATAGATCAGATTACATCACCTATTGTAAAACCCTTTAATTTATAAATAAAAATATTTATACTTCTTCTTATACTAAACAAAGTAGTGGAAATTCCATCTAATTTCAAGTGGTTGTATTTAACGTTTCAAAAGATAGGTCAAAATTTTGGGAACGCTCTTAAATTTCTTAATTGAAATTATAAACTATTTGTTATAGCGGACAAAGCAGTACAGGTCCCTTTTAAGTTGTAGCGTTCTGTCTATAACGGTTCTAAAGTTTGGCCACATACATCAAATTACATTAACTATTGGGCCACCCTTTAATTTTTAATTTTGTGTGTTTCTACTTGTTATTATAACGGTCATTGTAATCGATCGTATGTCCAATTTTCAACGGTTCAAAAGATATGCATACATAAGTCCATTTACGTCACCTATGGAGTCACCCTCTAATTTTCAAATTTATTATTATTTTACTTTTTACTATTGGCAGATATAGTAATAGGCAGTTTTTTTAATTTTAAAGTGCAGTTTATACTTGAAAAATATGTATGTTGTATGGGGACACCCTTTAATTTTTAAAATTATGAACTGTTTTTCAAACGGGACCAATTTGCAAGCATAATCTATCAAATAACAAAAAAAAAGTAATCATTCAGTCGAATTGATAACCTCCTTCTTTTTTTGAAGTCCGTTAATTAGTGTTTAATAAAAAATCAAGAACAATCGAAGTGACACATCAACAAACTTACAGAAATATGAAATGCATACTTTTAGGCGTTTGTCTCAGGTCAGCTGCTCCACAAAAAGTAACTCTGGTAGCATTAAAAGTGTTGTTATATAAAATTTAACAAAAAGTTAACACGTCCGGTAATGTCAAAACAAATGTCGCAAATTGTCACATTTAATTTAATATGGTTTTTAGAGGTTAACTCATTTCTAAGAATCAAGTCCTTTCAATCTCTGGTCTGTTTGACTTTTTTTAAATAAGCTAAAGCAGTAGTTAGTATTCTTCGTCGTAGCAGTTTTGCTTAACAATAAATGCCCTTAAAACAAATTATTAACGAAATTTTTAATGACAAACTTTTGATGTGATGTCACGATTTTCAAAAGGTGTAGTTTGTCTTTTGATTGTCTTTTACATTTTGTTTTGATTGTATGAATAAAATATAAAAAAACTAGAAATTTACTATAAAAGGAAAGAAAAGAAGTTGAAATACTTTTTCTCACGATTTTGTTACAATTTGGTTTTTATTTTTTCCGAGTTGCTTAAAAATAAAACAATGTAATTTTTGTATGATAAATAAAAAAAGATTTTATATAAATAGTAATTATTAAAAGCATTTTTGTTAAATATGTAAATTTTTGAAAAGAAAACAAACAAACAAACTATTAAAGTTTAGTCTTTAATAACCTTGCAATTTCACTCAAACATTTTAACATTTTGGAGTAAAATACTACACGAGTTTGTTTGCTTGCCCAACAACATATCACGTGGCACATCTTGTTAAAATACGGGCCAACACACGTGCTAAAATTTGTAGTTTATTTTTGAAGCAAATTTACCCAAATTTATAAATATTTGTTTTGGTAGACAAGAAAGAAAGTCTACCTTTATTTATTTTTTCTAGAGTCATAGGATTGAAGGGCATGTTGGAAGTTGCAATTGGAAAATATAATTTTCCTTCATTTAGTATAAAAAGAAAACACATGTGCTGCAGAAGTTGCAAAATGCATACAAAAAAAGACGCGCCCTTTTTTCATGGAATGGTACGTGCTAAAGCTATTATTTTCATAAGAGGCTAAGATTTAGTAAACCCATGTGTTAACAGAGCGGTGATAATTTTAACAAGTATCGTTGGTGGTAAAATAATTTTCAAACAAATTAATTTTATATTTATTTTAAATGAAAAGAATGTTTGAAAATCGTATAGAACATTAAGAAGTGGTAGACAAAAGAGCTGTGGGGTGTTCGCTTTTTTATTGATCAAGGTCATAACTAAGGCATTAAAATTTTGTTAAATTTAATTAATAATTTAGATCAAAAAGAACTAATTATACGGGACTTTCTCTTTAAATATTTGTTAAAGGTTATTCAACTCAAAACAAATCCGCCGAGAGGGAGTTTAAATTATACGGTAAAGGTTCCATACCATGTATGGACCACCCTTTCATGTTAGATTATATCTGCCCATTGAAGTTCAAAAAATTAGACGATACATGCCATAATCAGATTTTCGATAGAGCCAACTTTTAAGTTTTTATTTCATTTTTGCGCTCGATGAACATTTTAAGGATCTGTCTTCTGTCGCAATTCAAAATTTAAGACTATATACGTAAAAGTCACGACTTGCATGTGAAACTCTTTACATTTTTTCTAAATTTTTACATTCGTCATTTTAGCGCATATAGTGCTGCATACTTTATTTTCAATTTCAAGTGTATACCTATAACGGTTTCAATGATATGGTTTTATTGGTAAAAATCAGGCCTCTTTTGGGACACCCTTTAATTTTTCATATTTATTTTAATACTTCCTGTTGCAGCGCCGAAAACACCAAAACTTTCGCAAACATCTCAAGTTCTAGAGACATAAACTTGTGACTGATGAATAGACAAACGGATAGAAATTGTAGAGTTATTAATAGAGCTAACGTTTAACTCCTTTTGTACATTGAATGTTAGGTGGAAATCCTATCTAGAATGTTTTTCCCCAAACAAACTGCTTGGCTAAGAATCAAACTCGTCGTGTAATTCGTAGGGATATTCACTAACTGACTACAAATGAAACGGCTCAACCTATTTATAAATAGACAAGAAATGCTATTGCCACATGCGAAAAAAGGCTGGGACTTTGAATTTAACAAAGGACATTTTGAAATAATTGAAAAAGTTTTCTTCATTTGAAAGGTTATGCTTACAGATTGGTCACGTTTGAAAAAATAATTCTTAATTTTAGAAATTAAAGGGTGTCCTTATACGTGCCATAAATTAACCCATATTGAGCTCCTTTTTGAACCGTTAAAAATGTCGATTACTATGACCGTTATAATAACAACTTTAAAATTTCACAATTAAATATTTAAGGGTGCCCCAGCAGTTCATTTTGTTTGATGTATGTGGTCATACTTTTGAACAGCTGTAGACAGACGGTTGAAATTTATAAAGAATCTGTATTGCTAAGACCGCTATAACAACAAGTATAAAACTCGGATTTTATATATATAGACAGCTGAAAATTGAAAATTTTTTGTTGTTCCAAAAGTGGATGTAATTCAATGTATGGCAAATAGCAAAATAGAAATTAAGTGGTGTCCCCATTTTCGCAACCGTTGTAGACAAACACATGATTTTAAGTATGTCTGTCTTTAAGTCTAGTTCTAGATTAAGTCTTTAATCTAGAGAAGACAATTGGAAATAGGTGCCGGAAAATGTGTTTAAAAGCGGCAGTCCTGGAAATTATAAAGGGAACCCGTTGATCTCTAAAGTGTAATGAATATCACAACAAAAGACCTCAGCCCTCATTAAGCAAGCAACTTTTGGACTTCAAAGTCGTAATCGTATCAAAAAAAAAAAAAAAACCCTATTTTTTTTCTCTGCTTACAGTTTGGCGTTGCCGAATATTACTTTCTTTTACTATAAGCACGTCTCAAAATTTAACAACATATGCTCTTTCTCCTAATGAGTTAAAAATTTTACTTCATAGTGAAAAAGTTATGAAAAGATTTTCCAAGATATATAAAAAAAATTAACCAGTTATTTACTGAATGTTCTTCGAAAACTTTTTTGATAAAAATACATTACATTATTTCTTTCTTTTAGTCCAATTTAAATATTTTCCCAACGCTTCTTACCTTTTAGGGATCTTTATCATTTTGCACATTCGTACCAAAAGGCGCAGTAACAAGTCATAAAAAGTTGAAAGGTTTTTGGTAATAAAACATTCACATGTTGGTTAATTGTTTGTTTCTTTTTTCTGTCAGAGGCTACAAAATAATACTGCATATGTTTAACACATGTACGGTTTGACAATTGGAAAAACAAATTATCTCTACACTGCCCTCTGTGCATGTTCGCAGACCACTTCTACTAAGACAAATGTATGCATGTTGAAATAAATCTATTTTATTTATCATTGCTAAACCAACATTGAATTCTCATTTATTTTATGCTCGTGTTATTTTAAAATATCGAAGTTTTTTCCTAAAAGAAAAGTTAAAGCTTCAAATACACTAGTCAACAAAAATTTTCTTAAAAGTAAAGTTGCACGAAAAATTGTTGTTATTTATTATTTCGGGAATCGATATAGATATAAATAAAATTATATTAATAGACTTAAAAAAATAAAACAGTCTTTGCTCCTAATTATAGTTTTATTTAATTTTTGATTGAATTTTAAATAAGCTTTTAATTGATTCAATTATTTATTTAATTATAAATAAAACGCATATTTTTTGTGTAAACCTACAGTTATTTCTCTTTCGTAATTTCTGACATTTTTCTAAGGCTAAAATCTCTTATAGGAATTACATTTAATATGTGTCTACCCAAGTTCCTTAGCATGATGAAAGCCATCAGCGTCTGCACTATTTTCTTTGACCTTCATCTCTGCCAGATGATACCTGATGTTTCACTGGCTTCGATTATATATTAAAATTATTGCGTCAGCCCCTATCGAGATATTCTTATCCATCGTCTTCGGATTAAAAATAAGAAAATATAATTCCTGTTATTATATCAGTCGAACTGAGTTCCCCGTTTACCTCGTGTTTGCTGATTACGAAGAAGCGTTTAATACCATCAACCAAAAATGTGCGCGGTATTCCTACACGATGGCAGACTTTTCGACCCTTTCGAAAGTTGGTTGGAAAAATCAAAGAAATACAAATAAATAGAGATTTTGACCAACCTATCCCACGTTATTACCAGCCAATTTAAGGTATGGAAGAATTTCCATACCTAGGAGTATGGTTACAGACGACGATGGCGCCAACAAACATATCGACTAAACACAGCCCGTGGCGCCTTCATAAAATTCAACAAAGCTCGGCAGTCAAACCATTACAGTTGACAAGAAAGGTGCGCATCTTCCAATCATGCTGACATTAAAAACTTCCTACAAGTATTCGTCAATCGTTATTTCAGTTGTATTCTTATAATCTTCTTGCCAAACATCAACAGTAACGCCGAGTGATATGACAGAACCGATTTCTCAGACATCAATGCAGTAGACGTAGAGAACGTCCTAAAAACACCTGCAGAAGATTGTTTCTAGTCGTTCTAAATGGAGAAATCTTATTGATGGACTCAGCACATTAGAGACGCAGCATAAACCAGCCTCATCACGCGAGGCGATAAGTATGAATGTATGTATTTTTGTTATAAAATCTTGTTATACGGTGTAACTTTATATTCTTCTTAAAAAAAAAGAACTAATTTTATTTTTAATTCTACTATCAATGTCAAAGTAGGGTAATCACCTTTAAGAAATTTTTGATTTTTTCTAAACGCTTAAATGCGTTTTTTATTCAATTAAAATTTGAATTTTTTGTTGTTGGAATTTGTGGAAACTTTTATGGCCATTGGCGCCAAGTGTTTGTTGTTTCAATAGAAGTATTCATGCAAAAATATTAGATTTTACTACTGTTTTTGTTTTGAGGGACATCAAAGTTTTATTTTTTTTTTTTTTTTTTTACTGAAGACTGCAAGTCAACAATCTGTGCTGATTTGCAATTTTAAATTGTCCTTCAGAATAATTTTTTATATGTTGTGGTTACATACAAATTTTAAATTGTTCAAAATGTTAAAATTCTAATTTTTAAATTTTTGTTCCGAATAGAATGATTTTATTTATTATGAGTAGTCATGAATTTGACTCAAGTAGTGTTCTTTCAAAATCTGGAAGAACTGTGTGCTTAAGATTCATAGGAGGTTTTCATGATAACAGGATGTAAAGAATACAAATAAACAAAAGTTTTACGGTCTTATTTATAAAAAATTATTATTTTATTCATTATTTATAAAAAATTCATATTTATTAAACACTTTTCATTTAAAAAACAATTTTCAACAATAACAGCTAATCTACACTTTAAACAATTTAACGTTTTTACCTGGCAACTCCTAATATCAATTTTCAAATGATCTGAAAACCGAATATGGTTTGTCTTTTTATTTATTTTACACAAAAAAAATGAACTTTGTAGAGCAAAGAAAAATATATGCAAAATATACAAGTAAAAAATGTAATAAAAAAATTTTAAATAAATATGTTTCGTTTATTTTGGTCATGGATAAAATAAAAAGTATTCGAATAAAGAGTTTTATAACGAGACGTTTACGATTTTTATACATCACTTTTCAATTTAGTTTAGTATTTAATTGAATAAATCTAGCTTAGCGCAGTAGCACCAAATGAAATAAGAAATTGTACGCTGTTCAAAAGAAGTAATTTTACGAAGAAAATATTATGTGATAAAGTGTATTATAGTTTGTAGGAATTCTGTCAAAACTGAAACTAGAATTTATGCTTACCTACATGGTAGCAAAATTGATATTATTACTTCAGCCAGAAAATTGGGCATTCTGTTCAACAGTACATTTACTTGGTCAGATCACATGAACCAAGCATGTTAAGGGGTATATAGTATTCTCCGGTGCTTATGGGCTACAAAGTATTGTACACCACCTACTTCTTGCTATAACCTATTTACTTCCAATGCTGCTACATTCATCAGAAGTATTCTCTGGCTGCAACATAAAAGACTCTGCGAAATTGAACACAACTTTTAACAAAATTGTACGCTTCATATTCTCCTTGAGAAGATTTAATCATGTTTTACAGTACTCCAGTCGTACCTTTAATGTTACCTTCAAGAACTATTTAAAGCTAAAAAACTTATTATATGTTTTTTTTGCATAAAATTGAAACATCAGAGCAACCAAGATATCTTTATGATCGCTTAAGATATCTGAAATCTTCAAGCGGAAATGGCATAATTAAATGGTATACAGCGTCTGAAAGACAGGTTTTCATAATTACTATTTGTCTCTGGAACCAACTTCCACCAAACTTGCAAACTATTAGCAACGCAATTAAATTTATTTTATATTATTTTACTATTGTTTTCATACTCGTATAAATGTATTATTCTTAAATTCTATATATTTATGAATAATATCTCTAATTCTGTTACTTTAAATTATAAGATATAATGTCTTGTTGTATCAGAAAATCGAAATTTAATAAATACAAATAAATCCTGCAAAACCTCATATTTTAAGAAATACGGAACCCTAAAGTTAACAAAAAACATGCAACCTTTCAAATATTCTTTGACGGAATGGGCCAATATGGGTATCATAGGAAAGCTTCTAAAATACATAAATTATCAGGTTCATCAAAAATATATACATATGTATATAAAAATATTGTTACGTTTCACCCTTTTAGACAAACGTACGGATTCTTTTGATTGCAAATACCACTGTAGCTAAATTCGGTCTTCGAACTTTATGGCTTTCTCTGGCTGTACTTCTTGATCCTACCGGTCTTGTGAACCCTTGGTCTCGTATTTTACTAAACATGCGTTATTACTACAAACACAGCCATCCACGCTACACTCCTGTGTTACTCCGGCGAGACATGAACTACTGGATGCCTTGTTTAGTAACCTTAACCATCCACAGACATCTCCACTACTCCTTTTATCCAAGTCAGTCATCTCTTTTAATCCAGTAGCCACAACACACGTCTGCCATACACTGTTGTTATGCTGTTACATTTCCCCGCGCTAACCGCTACCGTTCTTACTTTTTATGATAAAGGGCTTCTTGACAATTATCTGTAGCTCTTATATTATATTGGACGTCTCCACTAAATTATCTGCCATGGCTTCACACAATAATTGTCTTTTGCCTCTCGGGAGGTTTGTACTTCTGTTAAATAATTTTTAATTTCTTAAAACAATTACTATTTTTCGTTGCACGCATGTCTGAATACGGTATCGAACTCAGGACCTCCTGTTTTGCAGCACGCACCTCTACCAACGCAGCTATTGAGGCTGCTCAGCTTTTGTTAGCTAACTTGTGGTTTTTGTTATTCTATAAACACACCATTAGTTGAATTAGCTTGTTCACCACGCTCATACGAAAACAACTACAGGGGTTGCCAGATTTTATTATTCGTAACAATATGTTAGCCCGGTTAAATATTGTTGAACTTTTATCATTATTTTTGTGAATATTTTTATATTGATAAAACAAAATTTACAACTTTTTGTAGTAAAAATATTATGTTATATTTACATCGGTATATATTAGAGCTGTGTCGTTCGCGAAAGAATGAGTTAAATTGACCGAATCAATCAAGTGAACGAAATGATCCAGTCATTTAAATCCGGTATTTTCGTTCAATAGTGTACAGGTTAATTTAAACGGGTGACTTAATTGAACGAAATGAGCCAGATATTTAACCGATTCCTTTCGTTCAAATTGACCGATTGAACGAATTGAACGAACGAATCAGTCTTTGATAATTGACCGAAAAAGACCGGTCACTGAAACAAACGACCGGGCACATGTCTTGTATATATGTACGTATTCCGGTGTAGTTGGTAAAACTAGAACTGAGGGCTAGTTTTTCATTTTTAATGGTTGAAAATCTTATTGGTCCATTTGCTTGCGATATGTATGGTGCTTGATAGGAATTTTGATAAGATCTTTTACGATATCCATGTTGTCCCATTACCTCTAATTTTTTCATGTCATTTAGAATGCTAGAGAATTAAAAAATATGAAAAAAACTTTAAGTGAAAAAGTTGGTGACCGCAATATTTGCCGAGTTACGGGGCTCTGAATTTTTCAAATTTAAAAAAATATTAATATAAGTACCACTTTAAAGATTTTAAAGAGATCTTTAAGGAAATACTAGAATTCTTAAAAAATACTTAACCCATTAAGAGCAATTGTCATTTTTATGTGAAATTGTATTTTATGCAATACCAAATTATTATTTATTTCTCTGTCATCCCAATTTTTGCTTTTTTTTAGAATTACTTCACTACGAGTAAATAAGATTTACATATACGAGGGCGGATTGATATTGAAGCTACCTAAGTAGGAAAAAAATTTCATTTTTTAACATAGTCTCCTTTTAGCTCAATACACTTAGTAAGACGATTTTCCAACTTTTTTATACCATCTGAATAAAACGATTTTGGGAACTCCTCAAAATACGCATTTGTTTCGGTAATCACTTCTTCGTTTGAGATGAATCTTTTTCCTGCGAGCCATTTTTTCAAGTTTGGAAACAGGAAAAAGTCACTAGGGGCTAAATATAGACGATAAGGTGGATGATCAATCAATTCGAAGTGGATTTCTCGTAGTTTTAGCATCGTATCTAATGCTGTATGAACCGGTGCGTTGTCTTGCAGAAAGAGCTCTTTTTTCTTGGTTAAATGTGATCGTTTTTCCTTGATTGCATCATCAACCAATTGATCCAATAATGCACGATAATACTCTCCTGTGATTGTGGATCCCTTTTTAAGATAATCGATGAGCAATATTCCCTATGAATCCCAAAATACAGTGGCCATAACCTTACCAGCCGATTTCGCTGTCTTCGTCTTCTTCGGAGCACTTCCACCAGCTTCCACCCATTGCTTCGATTGATTTTAGTTTTCAGGTGTGTAGTGGTGGACCCACGTTTCATCAACAATTATTAATCTACGCCAAAAATCAGCAGGAATATGCTTTATCATGTCCAAACACCGCTGTGAAGTGATCTGTTGAATTCGTTTTTGTTCAACACTGAGCAAACGCGACACCCATCTTGCCGATAGCTTTTTCATATGCAAATGTTCATGCAAAATGTTGAACACACGTTCATATGATATGTTTACCATTTCAGCAATCTCACGTATTTTGACCCGGCGACCATTCATAACGATATCGAGGATTTTATTGATATTTTATTCAGTAACCACCTCTTTTTGCCTTTCTATTGATAGTGTTGTTGCAGTGCTTGTACGGCCCCATTTAAATTCAGCAATCCAAAATAATCTGACGGAACAGATTAGTCGTAATGTTTATCAAGCTGTTCTTTTATCTCTTTCGCCGTTTTGCCTTTCAAATAATAGTGTTTAATCACCACACGAAATTCACTTTTTTCCATTTTTCAAGAAACGCAAAAGTTGCTTATTTCAAACGACTACAACAAATAAACTAATCGATGAATTTGGCTAAAATTTTTACAGCGTTTGACAGATCATAATTTCTAAAAAAGAAAAAGTTTTTGTGTTTGTGCTGCCATCTAGAGCTAGGTAGCTTCAATATCGATCCGTCCTCGTATGGTGAAGGGTATAGCCGAATATAGCACTTTTACTTGTTCTATTTTAGGTCTAACAACCTGCTGTAAATTTTTATGAATACGGCCGTTAAAATTATGATAAATACGGTAAAATAGTATGTGGAATTACAGATGGTTTTCGTAGTCGAGTTTTTTTACTAAGTATTGCAGGAACTATGGATCTAAGACTGAATCTACAAACCGATAGACACTGAAAGAAGAATTTGCAAAATTGATATTTTTAACACAACAATGATCTTAGATTTAGATATTTTAAATTATATCAAACAAACATAGTCTTATTTTAGTATACTGTGATATTAACTTTAAGAACAGTGGTGTGCTATTATGTTAATGTTATTTTACTTGATGTTTAAATTTTGTTTATTTAAAAAAAAATTAATTGTCGTTTTAAATGTTAAATATTTTTGTTGTATTAAAATTAAAATATTATACAAAATAAAAATTTCCCTGATGAAGTTGGGATTATCCAACGAAACGTCGGAATAAATAAATAAAAATTTTCATTTTCTAAAATTGACCTTGAAAGCCTGAAAGTTCAAAAAGAACTAAAAAGGACAGAAATTTAATAAAACGAAAAAGGTCAGGAAAAAACTAAAAATAAAAAAAAAACCGAGATAAATTCGGACGTTTTTTTAAACTCATCATAAGATTTACAAAAATATTAAATTTTGTCTTATAAATATTTTTGCAGCCACATATGTTTTCAAAAAGAAAATATCTTATTTAGAGGTATATAGTTATTTATACATACATATGTATGTTATTTGTCATTTTAGGTGTTTTGAGGTGTTTTCTACTTTTGTTATTAAATATACAAACGTACCGACAAATTTTAATATAAAAATTTCAAGAACACTAATTTCTCACGTTGTACACTGCATGTTATTTACTAAAAACTCCATACATATTGTAAATGAACATATTGCAATCAATACATATTTCTAACATATGACTTATAAAACTATTGGAAATTTCTAAAATGTATTACATTAATATGAGCATTATCTCAACATTCATACATACGTAGATGCGTATGTTTGCTGAGTGAATAAACAATTAAAGTTAAGTTTTAGCGCCTTCAATTCTTAAAGGTAACCAAAATATTTGAAGAGATACGTAAAAGAAAATATTTTATAAAATCGCAGAGTACATGGTAGATGCTGAGAAAAACTTAACGGAAAAATAATAGTAAATAGGAAGGATATTGCCCACTACTATTTAGCATATGTTGTTTTAATAAACAGCACTAACAAACATTTTGTTCTTGAGGTGTTAGTTGTTGTGCCACATGATTACTTTTATTTATTTTTTGATGCCAAAAAAAGAAAAAACCAAAAATATATTTTTCTGTTATTTCCACTCATTATATTGTCATCAACCTCATAAAACGAAAGCGCCATGCAATGCAGTTCAGGGAAAATTTGTTAACGGCAACAGCAAATACATATGTATGCATATAGATGCCAGATATTTGGTTAGACATATTTATACACATGTGAAGTATTTAGTACGTGCCCTTAACGTGCCTTTTGTAACTTTTCCTTAATTTTCACAACAAACCAACAAAATAGTTGAATATTTTTCAACAATCCAGTGTACGTATGTGTGCATGTAAGTGCTCACATGTTAAGAGTTTTCCGATTTTCTTTGAGAATTACAAAAATCTAGTTGGTATTCCCTTTTTAGAAGCAAAATTATACAGACATTCCTACACTATCATATGTGTTTTATTTATTTATTTCCCATGGTTTTTTTTTTGCTGCTTGTGGAACTTTGATGGCAAATGTGTTTGGGAAATATTGGCGAAAATTTCTAATGGTCAACACAATTTATTATTGCCTGAGTTTATAAGGGATATTACGGTGATTTTATAGCGGCCTATCGTACTTGCTGTATGTAGGTAAATTAACTATTGTTACTTTCTTTCCATCGTATGTGGGAAAAAATATATTTTATCTCATGCTGGTAGATATGAGTATTAAATGTAAAAAAAGAATTATCCAAACACATGGGTTTTTTTTGCTATCTTTTACATATGATTCAATTTAAGGAATATCCTTATAGAACTATCATTTTTATTTAGGAAATATTTATGTCATGTTTTTTCCTTGCGTCAAGACATTAAGTTAAAATTTTAAATCGACAAATTCCCAAATAATAATAAAACTTGAAGAAAATTAAACGAATAAAATAATTTGCAAAACAAATTAATCCATTAAGACAGAAATTAATTATGCATATTGTATTAAGAGAGTTATTAGTTTTCAGATTGAAATTTAATTAAATTTTTAATTGATTCAATGATGTAATTAATTAAAATTAAATACAAACTTTTGCAATTAAATAAATAATAAAATCAACTAGAAATTTTTTTAAAAAAAGTAATTAAATCAATTAATAGTTTAATAAAATTTCTGAAAAAACAAAACCTTTAATAGGTGAATTCTTTGGTGGCATGTCATAACGTCCAAGGACACAATATCCATCAACGTAGAGACATAACGTCCATAGATATTACAGCTATATTTTGTGGTATTCTATGTAAGAAAGATGCAAAGTTTTTATAAAATTGCTTGCAGAAAATCTTTGGTAAGCGAAGCCAATGTAAGTTATATCATAGAGGATAAAACCTTGCGCGCGGCCGAAGGGCTAGCGATAATTGTAATGAAAGCGGTTTTTTCATTATCTGAAGTATGACCACTTAGGTGACATTAGCTTGAAAACAGTTTCTGTAAATTAGAACTAGAACATAATCTAATACAAGAACAATGCAGAAAGCTTTTTTGCTTAATAGCGTTTTTATAGACTTTTTACACTTAATCACATCTTTCATCTTTCCCATAAGAAATACATAGGCCCAAAAATAAACATTTTTCAACATTTTTACAAGATGTTTCTATCTCATTTTGTTTCACTAATCATCTTTCGATAATTTTAATGTTTTGAATTTTTTAAAACTGTGTTTTTTACTAAATAATAATGCTGTGATCTCAAATAAAATATATATTTTAGAACAAAATTTTTTTACTTCTACGAGGGCTGCTCTATATATATCTGGCCTAATAGTCAAAATGCGAATATTTATAATCAAAAATGGTTTTATTGTTTTTCAAAGTATTCTCCAGCATGATTTATACACTTTTGCATGCGCTCAAACCAGTTGTCGAAGCACTTTTTCCACTCCCATTGAGACACCTCTAAAACATGATTTTTGAACACTTCAAAAGCTGCTTCTGGCGACGAAAATTGTTGACCACGCATTTTTTTCTTGATGTGTGGAAACAAGAAGAAGTCATTAGGTGCCAAGTCAGGGCTGTACGGCGGATGACCCATTAATTCGACGTTTTGGCCGGTCAAAAACGCTCTGGTTTGAGCCGATGTGTGAGAGCTCGCATTGTCATGGTGAAGAATGATTCGTCTTCTCTTGTTGGTTTTTCGAATTTCTCCGATGACTTCAGGCAAACAAATTGTAGTGTACCACTCAGAAGTGACCGTCCTACGTTGCTCAAGCGGAACTGTCGCCACATGACCAGTTTTGACGAAGAAACAGGCGACCATTTCCTTCGAAGTGCTTCTTCCACGAACAACTTTCGTTGGATTTTGCTCGTCTTTGAAGACCCACACGGTCGATTGTTGTTTCGTTTCGGGCTCATACGCATAGATCCATGATTCGTCACCTGTGACGATCTTACAAACGTCTTTTGAAGATCCGCAATCGTATTTTTGCAACATTTCTTTGCACCAATCGACACGAGCCTTTTTTTTTGAGCGACTTTTAAATTGTGCGGGATTCAACGAGAACAAACCTTTTTTACGGCCAGGTGTTCATGCAGTATCGAATGAATGCTGGTGGAAGAAATGTCCAAGGACGTCTCTATCTCTCGGTATGTCGCATGTCGATCTTGCGTTATGAGTTCACGCACGGCATCAATGTTCTGTGGCACAACAGCCGTTTTTGGACGACCTTCACGGAATTTGTCTTTAAGCGAGCTTCGGCCACGATTAAATTCATTATACCAATTTTTCACAGTGCTATAGGATGGTGCTTCATCGCCATGCAAAGATTTAAGTTCATCAATGCACTCTTGTCGTGATAATCCACGTCGAAGGTTGTGAAAAATGATGGCACGAAAATGTTCACGAGTTAATTCCATTTTTTTCTATATTAATTTTTTCAAGTCATTGTAAACAACACAAATAATGGTCGTACGTCAAAACGTTTTGAGTACGATTATGCTTAAAGATGACAAACTTTCCAATGGAAATGTCAGATTGCACTTGGTAGCACTCAGTGTTTCCAGGCCAGAAATGTATATAGCAGCCCTCGTAGTTTAATATGTTTTTGTTTAAAAGATAAATGATAATGAATTCTTAATTAAAATGGTCTTTCAGTAAGGTATTTTTGCAATTGATCTTCTAAAATTTTCTGCTGGTTCTAAGAAATCTGCGGATGTCTTGTATTCAAATGGTTGCGGACGTACTCAGTATGGTCAATTTTCCAACATTTATTTATGAAGCTGTTATACCAGTTAAAAAATTTATGTAGAATACAACAACTCATGATAATTCTGCTGTTGAAATTAAGGTGGGTATCTAAGCCCTTCCTATGCGATGAGACCTGGCCTTTAAGTAGTCGAACGTGTAACGATTCTAAATTTATGTTCATTAATTTTTTAGTAAATTTATATAAATTATACAAATATATTGCGCCCACAAATATCCAAAGGCTTTCACGAGGATTCACAATATACAGCATAACAATTTCTTCTTCCACCAGCAAGTTATGCTAATTCTGCATAATGCAATAATAATAGCTTTTGGTCTGCAATAGCAGTAATTAACCCAAGTAGACTTTTCTAGCTCCATTTTACTAAATTGCTTAATTTCTTGATATAAATGTAACAAAATGTTTGTCAAAGATGAAAGATGTTGCAAATGTAATAAGTTTGTTTTCATTTTCAACATCTTGCACGCATTTCTCATAGATGTATGTACAAATAAGTTTTATAGTTAAGCTTAGGATCTAAATCTTAAAATGCTCATTTATATGGATTACTAAATATTTGTGCATATAAATTCTAGTGGACGAAAACAATTAAAACGATTACCAAGGCGAAGTTAACTGAGGCTTAAAGAGTGACACAGGGCGCCTTTAGAACATTTACAAATGGGGCTATAAACGATATAATTGCCCCTTATTGGTTCTCTTAAATGCAAACATAAAATATTGTAGAACTAAAAAAAAAAGAAATATAAATTAACAGAGATTGGATTGAAAATACTACGCTATTATTGCGTTGGAAAAAAGTAAAGGGAAAATTCGTTAACTGATGGATAAAGGGGTTAACTTGGGTTTAACATTGGGTTCGACAAGAAAATATTTGTAGTACCTTTCGTGCAGAAATTTCTACAATTATTATGTTTGTTCTTAAGGTGCACGAATATTTCATATTTTTATTTCTTAAATATTTCTGTACTCTCAAAAAAATCTCCTTATGACCTTCTAATGGATATTTTAAAACTACCGTCCATGAACCAGAACCTTTTAGTGGTAAAAACTAGTCGTCTTTTGGGACTTTTGATAGAAAAGATGGTGGTCCATCATTTGATATTTCCGACTAAATTATATCTATTTGAATTTAAAGTTTATAGATGCAAAAAATTTATAGAAAAAACAATAATCATGAATTGTAAGTATCCTAAAATGTCTGCAATCCTTCTTAATCTTCTGTTATTTTATTCAAAAGAGTATTTAATGCATCATCGTTGAGCAAGGTTGTCAGATTAGGGCAGGAATATAGAAACTACAAAGTACAAAGAAAGGATTTTTGAGTAGTTGCTTATCTACCGCAATTTCTTTTTCGATTGGTTACACTTAACTCAAGGTCTATAGTAAAAATTGTTACCATATATATATCATATATAAAATATCCACATTTGGAGTAGTAAGTTGTGACACTTTGGTTGATATATTAGTACTTATAATAGAATAATGAAAATTTGAAACTGATACAATACGTTATTGAAAAATAATTCCAATATGTTTGGTTGTTTGTTTGTTTTTCTTTAATTTTATGAATGACAAAATTATATAATTTAAAGTAATAATTTAAAGTAATAAATTCTTAAAATGGGAATTTTCTGGGTCGGGATTTTTTGTTTTCGAATAAGTGTAGAAACACAACAGACGACGGTTATGGAACGATTTATCGTTACTGAGAGTTAGTGAAAAAATAAAGACGGTTCTCTGACGGCATTAATAATATTTATTTTCATTTCAGTTTTGTGTTTGTTTTCAAAAATATTTTATTACATTTAAATGAATCAGTTAAATTCTATTAAAAAATCGATGAAATGTTAAAATTATCAAGTACATGGCTTTAGAGTCTATTGGACTGGTTAATCTTGCCAGGGATTCAATGTCACTTTTCAAAACCTTCATACAGATTGAAAAGAGGGACGAAGAATAAATGATGACTGATTTAAGATGTTACATAGGCTCATATTTTTCATTTTTTCAATTATTTTTTCAATCAATTTTATTTTCATATTTTTTACCTTTTCAATTATGTTTGTCATTTACGTACATATATCAGTTTTTTTAATATTTTTATTCCTGAAATTTTATTTTTATATATATTTCTGGATATATGTGGCAATATTGTTAGGAGAGTGAGAGACTAAATTTGAGAGAAAAACAAATAAAATAAGTTTTATCTCAGCGGCATTGTCGTTGAACGATAACTTATGTCAAATTTGTATGAAAATATCGTTACTGTCGTGTGTTGTGTTCCTGCACTAGAGTAAAAATACAAACTTAGAGTAGAAATACAACCTCAGAGTAGAAATACAACCTCACGGTTGCGGCGACGGATTCCGCAGTCAGAGAAAAAACAAATAAAATGAGTTGCGGCGACGGATGCGGATTTTATTGTCATTTTTTATTATTTTTTACTAATTTTTTTATTCTTTTTTATTGAAATATATTAAAAATTTTTTTGGAAAATGTAAACAAGCAATAAATTGAAAAATTTCAAAATTGTTGTTGATTTTCAATGACTTTTTACATTTTCTTTCTCTTCTTTTTTTGTAGTCATTCACAAAAAATATTAACAAATAGTATTTTTTGTTAGAAAAACATTAAAACTGTGGCAACATGCTGAAAGAGAAAAAATTAAAAATTGAGCGCTTGAGAGAAAACGCACTCAAATTAAAATAGATTCTAATTTCATGCGGATTCGTTGAACGTTTTTTATTGTCAAAAATACATATAAAGAAACAACCGCATCCGCAACCGTGAGGTTGTATTTCTACTCTAAAATAGATTCTAATTTCATGCGGATTCGTTGAACGTTTTTTATTGTCAAAACTACATATAAAAAAAACAACCGCATCCGCAACCGTGAGGTTGTATTTCTACTGCGGCGACGGATTCCGCATGTTAGAGAATAAACAAATAAAATGAGGTGCGGCAACGGATGCGGATTTTATTGTCATTTTGTTACTATTTTTTTGCTTTATGTTTGTTATTTTTTATTGAAATATATTTAAACAAATTTTTACAATGTATGTAAGCAATAAATTGAAAAATTTTAAAATTATTTTTGATTTTCAATGACTTTTTACATTTTCTTTCTCTTCTTATTTTGTAGTCATTCACAAAAAATATTAACAAACAGTATTTTTTGTTAGAAAAACAATAAAACTGTGGCAACATGCTTAAAGAGAAAAAATTCAAAATTGAGCCCTTGAGAGAAAACGCACTCAAATTAAAATAGATTTTAACAGTGATGGAAAATGATATTTGCATTTCGGTATCAAAAAATTTTTTGAGAGTACTTTTTTAACCTCAAGAGTAACAAATCGTTAATTTTTTTTTTAATTTTTATTAAACAGCAAAAAATCTTTATGAAAAAGAAAAGTTAACTAAAACCATAAATCATTATATATATAAATTTTTTTTTACCTATAAACAACAAATTGTTTAAATTTATTTTGTACTTTTTAGGGTATGACACTTTAAACTGAAATAGCCTCTAGATAAATAGCGCCAATGGAATGGATTGGGACTTATTTCAAAAGCAATTTTCTCTTAAATTTTAAGACCATTTCCAAAAAAAAAACTTCCTTCATCACATTAAAGTCAAATAAGCCCAAATCTACATCAAATGAAAATATCATTTCCCATCACTGAAATGCATATTTTTTAATTCTCTGTCACCCTAATATTTGATTTTTGATTGGAGTTACTTTACTAAACTAGATTAACATAGATGGTGAAGGAAATATAAGATTCGGCTTAGCCGAATATAGCACTCTTACTTGTTTGTATTAATATTGACAATTCTATCAAAAGAAACACAAAAAACGTAACGGCTGTTTTTTTGCAGCTACCCTATGTACAAAAACAAAAACAAAGCGAATATGTAAAACCAAATAATAAGACACGATAAGAACTAGAGTTGCAATATTCGTAAACTATAACTGATGAAGGGGAAATGCTAAAACAGATTAATTTAAGAAAATCAATGTTTTTAAATTGTAGACGTATCGCTGAAAGTATCAAATGTTACAGAGGAGTAACACAGTTGCCCTATTCACAAGCCCCCTAGTACGTGCTAAGTGCTAACAAAATACAACGGTGCTAGCTGTGTTGTTGGTAATTTTCATGCAAACATGCGATACAACACTTAGTACTTTTTTTCATATGTTTTTGAAAACGTTGTATTTGTTTAAATGTTTTATGTTTAAATGAATTATTATTTTTGTGTTCATGTGTGAATTATATTAAATTAAATTGAATTAAAAGATATTTTTATTAGTTTTATTTATTTAATTTATTGATTTGTCTGATTTATTAGAAAGTTGAAGTTGAAAGTTGCCAATGTAAAAACTGTTCTTTAAGATTTAATAATGCTTTAATGACTCGATTTCTAATATTTTGTATGGAACCGCCATCACCTATACCAAAAAGAGATGCTACCTTACGAACACAAGCACCATTTCCTGAAGATCTCAAGCAGTAAAGTACAATTTTAAGCTGCAAGTCAATGCGTAGTTCGCCAATTGTGTGAAAAACATCGTCATTTTTTATAAGGTTGAATATATAGGCTAATTCCTCTGGCCGTAGTCGTATCATATGAAGACATCTGATTTTGGTAGCCCTAAATGTATAATTCTGCGACTGGAGAGCAAGTACATTAGGTTCATCCTAAAAATGCCTTGAATTTCATCCTCACACAAAAAATTTATTAATTTCCTTTTTTCTCTTTTCTCCCCCATTTGGCTTATAAATAACAAATGATGAATAGCACTTTTCTTCTTCTTATTTACTTTTTGACGTATGAAGTACAATGTACAATGGCACACTGATACAATGGCTGTTCACAAAGAAGTAAACAAAAGGTAGTATGCAATACTACCTACACCTTAGCAGAGCTTGTGAATACGGCAAGTATTTTTTAAAATCAAATAGTATCAAAAAAAGTACGATCGTAACAACTTTTCCATCACTGGATTCTAATATCATGCGGATTCGTTGAACGTTTTTTATTGTCAAAACTCCATATAAAAAAAAAAAAAACAACCGCATCGGCAACCGTGAGGTTGTATTTCTACTCCTAAGTTGAATTTTAAAAATTAAAAATAAAACGATTTCGGATTTAAAAATAGAGAAATCTTTATTTCAACTTTTACTACGTTTAATAAATTCTTAAAAGCTATAAAATATTTTTATCTCGTAATAAATAACAATTTTCTTATAGACTATTAAAGGTCAAAATAAAATAATAACTGTTGCTTATGTCTTTTTTCTATAGCAAACAGCTGCATGAGTAGATTTTATAAATCTTAGCTTCACGTACATAAAAATTTCAATTTCAAAGACTTAAAAAACAGTCTAAATCACTACAAGCAATGTGTCATAGGTTTCCAATTTCTTAAAAGAAATTCCTTAACTTTTTCCCTAAAAAACCACTTGAATTTCACAACATGATATCTGTTCATCTTAAAACCACTTATTAAACTAATTCTTTAAACACTGTTTATTTAAACATCTCTACAGGTACTTGTTCAAATTCACAAGGAAACACCTAAAATTAGCTACCGGGAAAACACGCTTCGTTCTCAGCATTTTGCCACAACATCATCATCATCGTCACCATTATATGAAACACTTGACTCTATTTAATATTTAAACAACCCAAACAAAAAAAACCTACTGTTTGTTATTTTTCCCACTTTCCTTAAGCAGCCTGCAAAAGTAGGAAAAACCATAACAATTTTAAACATATTAAACACAGGTAAATATTTGTATCTGCGTTTTAAGAGGCGGAACAGGTAAATATTTGCTAATTGTCATACACCGAATATATGTCGAAGGTCTTTTGTTGGGAAATATTATGGTTTTTCATTTTTCCCTTGTGGTTTTTCCAAATATCCTACGGGAAACAGAGTAAGCTTCCGATTGTGGTCAAGTGATGTATTGTCTGTTGTTGAAAAAGTGATCACTTATTCCAAATACAAATTAACTTTTTCTATTGAGAGAGAATTTTTGAAATTGCTAACCGCTGTTTGTGAGATTTAAAATAATATTTTAAAAATCTTACGTTGTTATTTTTAAAACTTATTGGTCCGAGTGTGAATTTTTGAAAAAAAATCCTCTTGTTCTAATTAATCACATTTTATAAAAAAACATTATTTACAACATAATCTTTCAAATTAAATCTCTTATTTCTCTTAATTGTGTAATCCAAATAACAAATAAAAAATTAAGTAAAATTTCTATTTTATTCATCCTTTTTGTTACATAAAATCAAACGATCCTTCTCATTGGATATTAAAATTCTATATAAAAAAAATAATAGACCCACATTAGTGAACAATTTGTTGGCAGCAAATTAAGAAAACAATAAGAAATGACAGCAATCAATGAAAATTCAAAAGAAATCAATTTATAAACATGAATAATTTTGTGGGAAAATAAAATTTGATATGTCGACTGATTGAGGAAATACACTCGTACATTGTTTGATTGATTTTAAATTCAAAACAGTCCTTTTCAGGAAAACAATTTGTTTAAAAACACTTTTACTTTCTAAGGTTAAAATAATGTGCCCACATTAACACATTTATTTATCAAATTCAATCGATTTATTGAGATCGACATTTACAACTACTGTAGTGGCATTTGTGCCTTTAAATTATTTAAAATAAGAAAAAATTTTAGTTTTGTCGTGTTTAATCATTGTGATCATTAAAAAAATAAAGTTTTCACAAGAAGCAATTTTACGATAAAGAGATAATGTTAACATAAGGATTTTGATAAATTTTACGATAATTAAAAATAAAAACGTTATTTATCTCTGTGTTCATTAGCAGAGAAAAAAGTTAAATTTTCTTGGTTGCTGTTTTGAAATATTTCAGTATATTAAAAATAACTTTTAAACTAAATTGATAATTTTTTAATTGATTTGAGCATTAAAAGTATATTCTTATAACCAAAGGAACTGGTTTTAGCCAAGCTTAAGTTCTTGTTTTCAATTAACTTAAACAAAAAAAAGCTTATTTTTACATGATGTTTAAATCTAGTCTTAAGCTAGCACAGGAAGAAGCTTTAGGCCAGTGGTCCTTAACCACTGTGCCACGGTACCACCAAATTTGAATATAAAAAAATTGTTAATATTATTAAATAATTTGAATTATAAAAAAAACTGGGTTGTAAATGCTTCTGTGGCATCAACAAATATAATTAATGTCAGCATGAAGCTATTTTGCAACAGAATGACTTTGATGTTTTCAACAAAAGCTATGTCAGGTGTAATTTTTAATGGAAGTTTGTGACAAAAGTAGTTTTTTTACGGTACTTGGTATCACCTTGCTTTTCAAAAACCGAGATTTAATTCTAAAACATTTAGAAAAATCAATTAATTCATTTTGGATTATTATTAGATCCGATTATTCAATGATAGCCGAAAAAGTTTTAAGCATATCATTACAATTTTCCACTTCGTATTTGTGTAAATTCGGATTTTCAGTGTTAACTAACATTAAAACTAAAAAAAGAGAAAGATTACTAAATGTAGAAAGCGACATAAGAGTGGCATTACTAGTTATACGACCGAATAGAAATGAAATTATCAAAAACATCAAGTTCAAATTTCCAACTAAAAGTATTTTTGTTATTTTTACACATTATTTTATTTAGACATTATTTTATTAACATATCGCTCCTTTATATCTCAAAAAATTAAAAATTTGTAGTTACTCAAGCAAAACTGCTCTTTTAGACCTTCTGTACATATTGAAAAAAAATCAGTTTTATATCCCAAGCTGAACCGAAGTTATAGCAATTGCAATTGCGGCAATTAGATCATAGGACTTATGGCTTGAAAACTTAAATCGCATTTTGCCAAGTTCAAGTTTTTTTGAGGTATGACTATGTTGCAATAAAGGATAATAATAATATTTTACGAAGTGCGTTATAGGTCGTAAGTTAATAATTTTAAGACTTATCTTTTTCTTTTTGTGCCACCAAATTTTGAAAGCGTTAAAAGCGTACCGTAACAAAAAAAAGTTGAGAATCACTGTTTTAGGTCGTGGGTAAACTATTAGCCAACTATTCTTAATTACTGTTGTTATAATTTTCGGTAATAACCGTCGTCACTGGCTGTGTACTTTGGATGTTCGGCGAGCGCTTTCGATGTGATAACATCATTTTCAAGCCGCGTTTTTACGGTTATTACCGAAAATTATAACAACAGTTTATTATATACTGGCGGAATCAACCCAATTAATTTAATTCTTAATTACACTATGTTCGTTTTCAAGATGTAGTAAATATCCCCGCTAATTATGGTGTCTAACGAGAATTTTTTCATTTGTTTCTGGTTGGTAAATACCTGCAAACGTTGGTGGCTATTCTGTAATACCGGTCAAGGAAGTCAAACTTTAAACGGAAAAGAAAACAGGATGTAAATCATGGCATTCGATATCGATCGAAATTTACATTTAAATTCTATTGAAATTTCGATTGATATCTAATGCCGAATGACAAAAACAAAACTAAATATTTTAATTTTTTGAAATGTTATTTTTGTTATAGATATAAAAATGCTGAAGAAGGATGTAGCGTTTCAGAAGTTACAGTATTTTCTGTTGGTACCTTAGTTAGCTTTTCCTTTTCTCTTTAAAAAATTTAAACATTTTTTGAATCTAATGTTTGTTCTTATTTGTATTAAAAATACGAACTTGAGCCTGAATAAAAAATATTTATTTGCTGGAAAGAAATAGGCTCTTGAGCGAATATGTTAGAGAGGTCTGTAAGGATAAGGGCAACAACCTTGATGACGGTGGCAACAACGCAGTCTTCGTGGCAGCACCTACCGATTTATTTATTGGATTAAAGTCAATCGGCCAGTATAAGGTCGTCCTCCTGGATAACTACAAATTCTTTTACGAGATTAACAAAGTTAAAAACAAAAACATACATTCGTATGTTAATACACAGGAGTTAAAAACAATTTTCTTTTCTAATTTTTAAGCACTAGGTGAGTGTAAAAAAAATATTGTTTATTTTTTTAATATTTCGACACAACGTTGGGTGACATCTATGGGAAACAGGAAAGAATATTAATATTAAGTTTTTTTCAAACACAAAAATAGCTAAGTTGCAAAAAACTCAAAAAATTCGAAAAACCAAAAGACAAAAAGACAAAAAAAATGAAAAATTTAATATTAAATATTCTAACATATTTGTACATTTTCAAACCTGATTTCACAAAAAAATAAATATGTCAATCGATCATGTATAGTGTCGAAAGGGGTGCTATTGGAAATCAGCATGATCGGTCCATGCCCTTCGAGGCAGCAGGCAAAACACCACCTCTAATTTTTTCATGTCATTTGGAGCATTAAAGTAAAACGAATCAAAAGAACAAATATATGCGACGAGAGAGAATTAAAAAATAAGAAAAACACAAGTGAAAAAATTGGCGCTCGTCCATATTTTCCGAGTTACGAGCTCTGAAATTTTCAATTTTTTTAAAATATCAATATGGATATCATTTTAAAGCTTTTGGAGAGATCTTTAAGGAAATACAAAAAAAAAAAAAATACAAATGCTTAACCCATTAAAAGCCGATGGCATTTTTATGTAAAAAAATATATACGCAGTACCAAATTTTTGTTTGTTTTTTAATACTC
The DNA here is from genome assembly GCA_916610165.2 of Gymnosoma rotundatum. Taxonomy (NCBI): domain Eukaryota; kingdom Metazoa; phylum Arthropoda; class Insecta; order Diptera; family Tachinidae; genus Gymnosoma; species Gymnosoma rotundatum. The sequence goes on along the minus strand of OU744337.1, from coordinate 120,491,598 downwards.
TGTCACTCTAATATTTGCTTTTTTGATTGGAGTTACTTCACTAAACTAGATTTACATAGATAGTGAAGGGTATATAAGATTCCGCATAGCGCAATATAGCACTCTTACTTGTTGGAACTTTAATTATTTATAACATCTCTAAAATAAACCGACGTATATAATTAGTCCCTATATTTGAAGCTGATGTCTCTTCAAAGTTAGGATAATGATTTAATATTAAAGGTCAAATAAGCTATTTCCGTATAATTTTGAAAAATCTTAAAATCAAATATATTAGGTAAACTGTATATAAGATAATTTTTTACACAATTAATGATTGACCACCGTCATTATAGTGAAAGTAATCCATAATTATGAAAATATTTTACAGTTTACATGTCAAAATAAAAGAACAATAGCCATCAAACTTGTTAAAAAACAAAAAGGAAATCTTTTTTCTTTAAAAATTTGTATTTCTTAACAAAAAAAAAGAAAAATTAAAAATAATGGCGCTTAAATAAAATGTGTAGACCCAAACGAAATTCCTTATAATTCTTTACAATAATTTGTATTTCTATTGTAATCTTTAAATCAATTTGCTCACGTGTGGCATTTATTTGTTTTCGTTTTCTTTAATTTTTATTTACGTATTTGTTTAAGTCCAGGTGTCATCATTTTCACTTTTCACTGACAAATAATTTTTTGTTTTTCAATTTCAATTAATTTGTTCGGTTTGACACCTTGTAATGTTGTGTCAATTGTTTACTTATTTATTATTTGTGTTTCGTTTTTTTTTATACAAATTGTGTAATAAGGGGCGTTTTTAATAAAATATATCTAAGAATCATCATTTATAACCCTAACAGATATTTTAACTTTGAAAGATGGTAACGAACGAGGTTGACCAGATGCAAGTGAGGTTGTTTTTGTAACCCGGGGTTAAAAGTCACAGAAATTTATCAGTGTTTTATTAATATTTCATTAGGAAAACAAAACACATAATTTTCTCTCAATAAGAAAACAAAACTTTTTATTTTTCATAATTATTTTTACTTTACACTTAAATAAGTTCAAACTAAAGATCCATTATTAAAAAGTATTACGTGAAATTGTATTTGAAAATTTGAATTTGTATTTAAAAATCCTTGTCTAAACTGTTTTAAAATAAATTAAGGAAACATTTTTTATAAAATCTTACCCAAGCAAATTTTACTCACTGATCAATCTGCCTGATTAATTACCAATAAAATTACCTGATTTCGATTTTTAACTATTTTTTGACCCAATTTAAGCAATCACAAATAAATTAAATAATTTTTTTTAATTAAACAAATAAAACCTAATTCCAACACACATGCGCACCATAAAAACCTAAATTGCAAAGCATTCATAAACTTAAATATTGCTATAGAAAAATAGGATAAATTGAATTCAATGTTACTTACTGCTGGCATAAAATTGTACCCCATTTCATTATCTACCCTAAAAAATCAGCAGACAGAAAAGTAAACAAAATATAAACAACAAGAGCTACAAAAACGCACTTTATTAAATGTTTGTTTTTTTTGTTTTTGACATTTAAAGCTTGCAGCCATGAACAGAAACACAAAAGCACAAAAAAGTCGCACTTAAATAAAAAAAAATTTAAATAAAATTTAAATACTGGAACACTTGGTCTTATGCTAATATTTGGAAAAAGGTACTAATGATATTGAATAATGATATTGCTGACTTACACAATCAGAAAATATAGTGGATATATTTATGTACTTTATAAGTGTTCCAGTGATTTAAAGGAATATAATTATTGGCCAGTAATAAGAATGCCTAACGCTCAATTTATTAAAAATAAGTTTGTTTTTGTTTTACGCACGGGCACTTTGCTAATTATTTTATTAAATTTAACCACGGGAAAATTTAATTTATTTTTATATTATATTTATTATATTTTTTTTATATTGACTAAATTAATAAATCACCGAAATTGATGATTGAGACGTGCTTTAACCCTTAATAATCAATATCGTTGATTTAATAATGAAGTTGGGATAAAAAAATAGCACGATATTTAAAAAAATAAATAAATAAATAAAAAGAAAATAAATTTGTTTGTACTGTTGGCTTTATTCGTAATACAGTCGAACTTTCCTATAGTGAACTTCTATACAATGAACTAAAGTCCAGAATACAGCTTTTTCTTTCCACTTTCAATGTATATTGATCTCCGTATAACGAATTTCCACACAGTGAATTTTTCTTTACAATGAACAAAGTTTTGGAAATAAAAACACATTTTACGTGATTTTTTGTCTCCATATAGTGAACTATTTTTAGCAGCTTTATTTTACACTATCTAGCAACACTATGAGCAAAATAAGTAATATTTTTGGGGTTCCCAAAATATGTTTCTTAGGGCTGGACCAAAAATGTGCGTACGTAAAAGAAAAACTACAAAATATTGAACTTGTCTACTTTCCTCCCAATATGACTTCTCTTCTTTAACAAATGGATCAACGCATAATCTACAATATAAAACAACTTTACAGAAAACGAATTTGTGTGCACATATTGTCACAAATGGAAGAAAACAAACCTGTAATACCCACAGATTTACTTCAAGCTATTCGAAATTTAAGCACAGTGTGCAATATCTATGTTAAACCAGAGACAATTGCACGTCACCTACATTAAAACACATTTCCTCTTTACTTGTTGTACTACGAACTTTTTGGAAATGAAGAGCAACGTTCCGATAAATGTATTTAAATGTCTTAATGTAATTGAAGCTTTTATTGATAAAGAAAAATGGAAATATGTAGTTCAAACAAAAATACCTGATTATTTTAAATAAATACATATATACGAGGGCTGCTCTATATATTTCTGGCGCAATAGTGAAAATGCGAATATTTATAATCAAAAATGGTTTTATTGTTTTCCAAAGTATTTTCCAGCATGATTTATACATTTTTGCATGCGCTCAAACCAGTTGTCGAAACACTTTTTTCACTACGATTGAGACACCTCTTAAACATGGTTTTTGAACACTTCAACAGCTTCTTGTGGCGACGAAAATCGTTGACCACGCTTTTTTTCTTGATGTGCGGAAACAAGAAGAAGTCATTAGGTGCCAAGTTAGGGCTGTGCGGCGGATGACCCATTAATTCGACGTTTTGGCCGGTCAAAAACGCTCTGGTTTGAGCCGATGTGTAAAAGCTCGCATTGTCATGGTGAACAATGATTCGTCTTCTCTTGTTGGTTTTTCGAATTTCTCCGATGACTTCAGGCAATCAAATTGTAGTGTACCACTCAGAAGTGACTGTCCTACGTTGCTCAAGCGGAACAGTCGCCACAGGACCAGTTTTGCCGAAGAAACATGCGACCATTTGCTTCGAAGTGCTTCTTCCACGAACAACTTTCGTTGGATTTTGCTCTTCTTTGAAGACCCACACGGTCGATTGTTGTTTCGTTTCGTGCTCATACGCATAGATCCATGATTCGTCACCTGTGACGATCTTATAAACGTCTTTTGAAGCACCGCAATCGTATTTTTGCAACATTTCTTTGCACCAATCGACACGAGCCTTTTTTGAGCGACTTTCAAATTGTGCGGGATCCAACGAGAACAAACCTTTTTTACGGCCAGGTGCTCATACAGTATCGGAAAGACATGTGCCCGGTCGTTTGTTTTATTGACCGGTCTTTTTCGGTCAATTATCAAAGACTGATTCGTAAGTTCAATCGTTCAATTTGAACGGAAGGAGCCGGTTAAATATCTGGCTCATTTCTTTCAATTAAGTCATCCGTTCAATTTAACCCGTACACTATTGAACGAAAAGACCGGATTTAAATGACCGGATCATTCCGTTCACTTTATTGATTCGGTCAATTTAACCCGTTCGTTCGCGAACGACAGCTCTAGTATCGAATGTATGCTGGTGGAAGAAATGTCCAAGGATGTATCTATCTCTCGGTATGTCACATGTCGATCTTACATTATGAGTTCACGCACGGCATCAATGTTCTCTGGCACAACAGCCGTTTTTGGACGACCTTCACGGAATTCGTCTTTGAGCGAGCTTCGGCCACGATTAAATTCATTATACCAATTTTTCACAGTGCTATAGGATGGTGCTTCATCGCCATACAAACAGTTAAGTTCATCAATGCACTCTTGTCGTGATAATCCACGTCGAAAGTTGTGAAAAATGATGGCACGAAAGTGTTCACGAGTTAATTCCATTTTTTTCTATATTAATTTTTTCAAGTCACTGTAAACAACACAAATAATGGTCGTACGTCAAAACGTTTTGAGTACGATTATGCTTAAAAATGACAAACTTTCCAATGGAAATGTCAGATTGCAGCCCTCGTAAAAAAAAATATATTTCTGTATAATTAAGTTTCTATATAGTGAAATAATTATCTGTCCCCGTGGAGATACACTATAGGGAAGTTCGACTGTATTTCAGCTTTTCAGTGATATGGAATATTATTTTCGTGAACTTTTTTTAACTTTTTGGTACATTTTTTATGGATTTGCGACTTCAAAAAAAGAAAGAGGTCATTTCCAGACATTTCATTTCATTCATTCATTTCATTGAATCAATGTTGAATTTTTTTTTTATTTGTAGGGTATTGATTACAGATTGGTACTGTTTTAAAATCAGTTAATAATGTCAAAAAAGGGTATCCCCATACAACATACGTGGTTTTTACGTGTATTCTAACCCATAAAGGATACCCCATACAAATTTAAAAAAACTATACCTCTCAGTAGCAAATAAAAATACAAAAATAAATTTAAAAATTAAAGGGCGTCCGCATAAGTGACGTAAATTAACCTGGCCATTTTTTTGAACCGTTATAGACAAACGCTTGCAAATTTGCCGAAACGTCGATTGCTATAAATGTTACAGTAATAAGTATTGATTTTAAAAATTATAAACTAAAAGGTGCCCCTATAGTTCGTTTAATTTGATGTAGATGGCCATTCTCATGAGCAGTTGTAGCCAGACGTTTGAAATTTAAAACGAACTTGCATTGCTAACTACACTATAACAGCAATTATATAATTTGGATTTGGAAATTGAAGGGTATTCCAATAGTTAATGTAATTTGATGTATGTGGTCAAAGTTTTATACCGTTATATACAGAAACTTTTAGGGGACCTATATTGCTAAGCCGACTATATTAACAAGTTTATAATTAGAGCTTAGAAATTAAAGGGTGTTCCCATAAATAAGGTAAATTGGCCTATATGGGCCTATCTCTTAAACCGTCAAGACAAACGCTTGCAAATTAGACAGAATGCCGATTGCTATTAACACGTTGACTGCCACGCGTATTTACAACAAAATCCCCGTCAGGCCACCCGTGCCACTGTAAGATGCGTGCTCTGCTACCGCATGTCTGTTTACATTTCTTTCGGTACTCTCACCCCGATATCTATTACGATCCTCATTTATCACGTTATTACTCTGCACGAGCAGTTGTAATCTTTGCCGTGTACTGAGTAGTATAACTAATATCTCTGCCCAACTAATATCTCAACCGCAACTTTGCAGTGAATGCTTCAATATTTTGCACTGTAAATAATTTTGTTAATAAACGATTTTTAAAAAAATTCAACAGTATTATTATCTCCTGTCATATATTTATCTAAATATGTTCGAAAATCCTTTGGAAGGAGTCACCCGACATGGCCTGATGAGAACTCTTGCTGTCACCCGAATACGGGTGACACGGCAGTTAACGTGTTAAACCGTTACGGTAACAATTATTAATATTAAAAATTATATAATAAAAGGTGTCCTAATAGTTAATGTATGTGGCCAAACTTTTGAAGCGTTATAGAGTAACAGCTTAAAACTACAATGGACCTGTATTTCTAAATTCGCTATAACAGCAAGTTTTTAATTTAAATTTAAAAATTATAGGGTATTTCCAAAATAATTTAACTTGATCGTTATATACAAACATTTCAAAATTAGACTAAATGTCCACTACTGTATCTGCCTTTATAAGAAGTATAATATTGTTACGTTCTACCCTTTTTAGACAAACGTACGGATTCTTTTGATTGCAAATACCACTGTGGCTCATTATAATTTCTGTATTCTTTTACTTTATGGCTTTCTCTGGCTATACTTCTCGATCCTACCGGTCTTGTGAACCCTTGGTCTCGTATTTACTAAACATGCGTTATCACCACAAATGCAGCCATCCACGCTACACTACTGTGTTACTCCGGCGAGACATGAACTACTCGATGCCTTGTTTAGTAACCTTAACCATCCACAGACATCTTCACTACTCCTTTTATCCAAGCCAGTCATCTCCTTTAATTTAGTAGCCACAACACACGTCTGCCATACACTGTTGTTATGCTGTTACACTTCCTCGCGCTAACCGGTATCGTTCTTACTTTTTATTATAAAGGGCTTCTTGACAATTATCTGTTGCTCTTATTTAGCTAACTTGTGGTTTTGTTATTCTATAAACACATCATTAGTTGAATTAGCTTATTCACCACTCATACGGAAGCAACTACAGGGGTTGCCAGATATTGTTATTCGTAGCAATATTTTAAATTAAAAATTAAAAGATGTTACAATAGTTTATATACAGACGGCTTAAATTTACAAAGACCCTGATTCCTAAGTCTACTACAAAAGAGAGTATAAAATTTAAATTTGGAAATTAAAGGGTGCTCCTACAGTTGCTGTAATTTAAAGTATATTGCCAACTGTTGAACAGTTGTAGACAGACAGTTGAAATTCGCAAGGAGCTGTGGTGTTAAGTATGCTATAACAAGAATAAAGTTTGGAGATGGAATACATGTGTCTGCCAATAGTTATTGTAATTAAAATTTCATTTTTTGTGTATTTTCGATTTATTTTTTTTTAGTAAAATATCAGTTTTTTGTGATATTTTAATGCTATTTTGATTTTTTGGTGAACTTTTGATTTATTATTGTTTTTGTTTTGTAAAATTTCAACTTTTTCTTCGAATTTTGTTGATATTTCGGTCAAAATAAAATTTATATTTAATTAGAGTCTATTTATTCTTGAATGAAAGTGTTATATATTTGGACTTAAATTTGACATTAAAGGAGAATGTTTGCGAATAGTCCTTTATTATAAAATGTCGTGAATTAACATCAAATAGTTGCTAATTGATTTTATACATTTATTTCTCTTGTTTACATTCAATTGAACTTAAAAAAATAATATTAAAGAAGCTACAGCAAAGAAAAAAATGTAAACAAAGACGGAAAAAGCTAGGAAAGAGGTTGTGAAACTCTGGGTTGTGAAATGCATGCCTACATAAAAGTATACACGTGTACATACGGATCCACACATACATTCATATTGTAGCTTGTATAAACAACAAAAACAGAATTCAAAATAACACCTGGTTACGTTATAAGGTGGACTTAAGCAGTTGATATTAAGTGATACGCACACATTTACATGTTTCTTTCTTATTCATATACATTAAAATTCATAAATAAATATTCAAACACAAATACTTGCAAGGAATCTAATAGTGCACAAATGTGAGAAATCAATAAGAAAAAAGGAATAACAATGAGACTGATTGTCTTCAATTGATAAAGAAAAGTTCAACAACAAGATTCTGTAGTGGTATTTTACAATATAATTTTAACGGCGTTCATTCTTTTATAATTATCAAGGGGCAATTATCAAATTATAATATTTACTTTTTAAAATGTTTAAATTATTTGTTTTATTGTGATCAATTAGCATATGTAATCGTAATCAGGAAATACTTATGTATGTAGAAATTTATTAGGGTACTTTATAATTCTGGTTACTGAATATTTAGGTATTTTATCACTAAAAAACTTAAAAACAACTTGAAAAATATTATTTTAATATATCTGAACTATGGAGTAGTATAGATGTATCGAATAAAAAATATGAAATATAAAAGAAAGCCATATCTCGCGAAATATAATCTGCCTTATTTCTAAAATATAAAAATAGATTTGAAATTTGGTATAAGACAAATTTGTACGCACATTACGTCGCCACAGAAATTGACATAGTTTCCATGGTCGTAATGTCACACTACGATGCGACGTAAAGTCCATTAACGTAGAGTCATAATATCCATGGATATTTTAGTTATATTTTATACTACTTTATGTAAGAAAGATGACGCGTTTTTAAACTGGCTTGAAGAACATTGCTGGTAAGCGGAGCTGGTATTGGTTAGACCATAGAGGAGGAAATCCTTGTGCCCAGGCGAAGGCCGGTTATGAAGAATATCTTTGGCAAGCAAAGCCTTTGTTATTTTAAGAGTTTAAAAACGAAACAATGTCAATGGACATTATGACGTTTTTCAAACAGACATAATATCTACTTTTGAGTGCGACATAAAGTTCATGGACATTATGTCCTTGGACATTATGACATGCCACCTTGAATTTTGACTTGTAACATAAGAGGTTCCAACTCTGGGTTAAGCAATGGTGTATTGGTCTTAGAATGAGGTTACCCAATAATGAGTTATGCTGGGTTTCTTCTTGTCTAACAACAACAAAACAAAACCGCAATGGAAGATCAATTGTGATTGCTTCTTGAGCTAATAGTCACTTTTCTATAAATCTTAAAAATATGTACAAATTTACACCAGCTCTTTGTGTTTTTTTCCGGTTAGCTCGAGGTATCGCACCTGAACTTCCATTTTTAGAGAAATTAAATCAACAATAAACAAATTGTGAGACACTTAAGAATAAGCAAATTGTTTACACGCAAATAAACTAAAAGAGCCATTAGTTCTAGTTTTGCTCAAAAACTTATTTTACCTTTTAATTTTAATATAAAGATTCAACAGTATGTTTTAATGCCAATACCTTTGCGCTTTTAATACAATAGGCTTTACTGAGATATCTTTTACTCAAATAACTTTTTTTTTTGAAAATGCTATAAAAATACATTGTAGTTTTGGCTGCGTGGCATGTAGCACCGTACTGTTGAAACCCAACGTTGCCAATATCCTCCTCTTCAATTCTTGTTAGGAAAATTTCGTTCAACTTGGCCCAATAACGATCGCCATTGACGGTAACGGCTAAAGAAAAATGGTCCAGTTATGCCTCTGCACCAAAATCCGCACCAAACAGTGACTCGTTTTGGGTGCACTGGCTTTTCAATCTATGCGTGCCCCAAATGCGACAATTGTTGCTTGTTTACATACCCGCCAAGATCATAATGAGCTTCATCTTAAAAGATAGTTTTTTTTTTGGCAAAATCGACATCTTAATGTCACATTATTTCCCAGCGTTGTTCAAGCGTATACACAACTATATTCGTTTAGCGGAAGGATAAAACTAATTATCTGTCAAATCTGACATGAGTTGAAAAAAACGTTAGATATTTTAATTTTAATAAATATTGCAAAAAATAAACTTCATCTGTGGTGTTCATGTTTTTTACCAAAAAATTAATTTTAGCTTAAATTCTGGTCATTTAATGCTCCTCAATATTTTGCATAAATAATAAAAAATTGCCATATTCTGAAAACAGCAGTGCAAGCTGGCCCACATATAGAATGATGCTGAAAACTATTTTTGGAAAATTTTTATATCATAGTTTCAGCTGTTTACAATAAAAATAATTCCTACGATCATTTATCTGATAAATTCTTGCACATGCCAAAAATGTTTGAGTTTACAAAAAGAAAAGAAAAAAATGTTAACAAAAACATGCGACTTTTTTTTGGTCTTTTATAAGAAACAACCACTGCGGTTGCATTTCCCAATTTACAAGAAATCATAATGAATAAAATATTTTTGTTGTAATTGAAATGAAGGGACAAATCCACTACAACTTCTAAAAGAATTACAAACAACAAAAACATGTCCTTAGGTACTGCAAACAAGGAAAGAAATTATAAATAAAAGTGATTTCTTAGTTGTATTGTGTTGTTGTGTATTTTTTGTTTGTTGGCTTCAATTATTTTTATTATTTGAAAATATTGTTGATTTTTTTTTCTTCTCTTTTTAGTTGTATTGTTAAAAGCAAGAGCAGATGTAGAAGAGTCAATGTCCGAGAGAATATTAAAAATCACGGTTCTTTAACATTTTACTTTTCAAAAACAAGGAAGGGATGTTAATAGAAAAAGATCTTCGGTCGCCTTGTGATGACGTCGTTCAACTAGATTTTTAACACTTCTATGTTCATCGTCTTTTTCGTGAATGTCTTGTAACATTTTCTTTCAATTTTTGTTTTAGGGGATGATGCCACCAGGGCAGCTGTCAACCTTGTTGAAATAACTGCCAAATATGCGATTACTTACATGTTTTTAGGCACATGAACGCATGCGTACTTGTACCAACACAACTAAAAGCCAAAACACTAGATTTTGTGTGCAGCATACACTGTGGCAAAATCAAAACAATTGTAAACACCAGACACCCCAGAAGAACCGGTGTTTTTGAACAGTTCTTATTATAACTCCACATTTATATGAAGGCAGAGGTAAATGTCTTTTGACAAACACTAGGCAAGTACTCAGCATTCTTTGTGCTGTTCGATAATTTAAAGACGGCTTTTTGTGAGAAAAAAAGCACTTGCAGATACTTAGGAGATTGCCCTCGTACACAACTACTCCCTTATACTTTTGCCAAAAGTGTGTTAATTTAAGAATTATTTTTTTGGTAATGGATTTTAAGATTTATTCTACTGGTTCTCTCTGCTTTTTTTTAATTTAAATATATTGGCTGATTATGATGGTGGTGTGGTGATGCTTCCATCTCTTCAAAAATAAGATGGTAAAGTGCGCAAAAGGTTTTGCAGCGAGTGCGCCATCAATCTAAGGCAAGCTGCCGCATTTCAAAATTTTCTAAATGACTGTCTATTTGTCTGTTGCCAAGAGACAGATGCTGTTTGCAGGAAATATTTTTATTCATATGAATTTGTTTCAATGTGTATGTGTGTGTGTATTGTTGTTCCGGATTTATTAACCGGTGTAATTATTTTTTTTTGCGTTTCTTTTTAATTTCAAAGGCAGAATAAAGGTGACATTTCCTTTAAATTTTTTTCGATGTATTTAACTCTAAAGCAGTGTAGAGGTTCTTCTTAAAGTTGTTTTAATATTGTTTTAATTTGATATATATTTTTAATCCTGATATCTAACTGACTTTGAATTTGCCACCTGGAGATTTGATTAAAGTTTTAGTAATTGCGGCTTATTTATTGCGACTACTTTAAACTTTTGGGTACTAAAAAATTTCTTTCATTTTCGTAACTCAGAATAACCCATATTAATTCATAAAACATATCAATGTATATCGTTTTGTATTTTTGGTCGAGTTTGACTGTAGACAAAATTTATTTTAGTGGCCCCTTTAATTTAAATTCTCAAACAAATCGATATCTCTTTAAGGAAACATGCGCCTTAAATACGAGCGCATGTTTCACGTATGGTGTCGAGAATTTACTATCTCTTTTTTGTCCATCAGGCGCTTTGTTTAACCCCTTAGCTTTTACTGCCACTCAGTGTTGTTATTTATAATTTTTCCTCACTAACTAGTGCTATATCCTTACCTTTTCTTACTCTGTAGCCACTTTACCAGCTTTATCTATTCTGTTCTTATATGCAGGCCTATTCATCAACTCACCTGGTGCGGCTGTACAAAAATTGTTTTCCTTTCTCGATTGTCTTGTTTTACTATACAAGCACCTTGACTATCTTATCTGGTATTTCGATAAATGGGTACTTAATCCTTTTTTCTACCGCAGCTACACAACAACTATTTTATTTTTCTAATCAAGAGTCTGGGAGGTTTGAATTGTATTTTTGTTTTTTTTTTTTGTTTTAAAAGTCGCTGTTGAGATTTGAACTCATGACTCATTATTTTCTGTTTAGCCACGTTACCAAAGCAGAAGTAACAAAATTATTTTGCTCTCTTTAATACACACACATACACAAAAAGCAACAAAGGGTTGCCAAACCTTATTTTTGTAACAATAGGTCTGTTCAGTAACTTTACTAGCAAAAAATAGCAACGAGAAAGTAAAACAAAAATTTTCAAAATTATTCTCCCAAATATAAAAAAGTAAATGAAAGCTTTACTAGCGAAAATTAGTCAAGAAAATTGTTGCGGCTTTGGGAATGATATGTAAGACTTAAAAACTGTACGGTATGACCATTGAATAGTACTATTTTAAAAGTAAATGGACTAAGTGATAAAATGTATAAACCAATAGACCATAAGGAATAATTGAAAATAATACTCTTAGTAACCAAATAGCAAAACTATGTACATAAGATGTTTTATATTTTTTAATTATCAGGCAATTTTCAAAAGCGATTATCTTTTTTTTGCAGGTAATTCTAACATATGTATATTCTCATTGTGATTAAGGTGTAAAAATATTTTCATTAAAAATAATCTAAACTTCATACATGTTTTTAATTTATTTCTATAAAAATTGTACTATTTATATTAAATTTTTGCTGAAAAAAAGGACATTGCCACGAATGTTTCATCGCTGGCTTGTTTAACTTAATTTCTCAAAACAACAAAAACACTTGCAAACCTTGAAGATTCGTTGCTTTATTGATATTAAATAAAAACTACAAAATAATAATATTCTTTTAATTGACAAATGCTTTTTTCATCAATGTTACAAAGATTTCTTTTGTCAGACATTTTTAAGCAAATTATTTTGTATTTTTGTATTTTGTAAAAGTAAGGACCAGCTGTTTGACTAATTTTTGCAAAACTTGCAACTTTTGCTTCTCTCTCTCTCTCCTTCTCTTTAAAGCTCTTTTTTCACTCTATTCTGCAAGGTTTTCTAGTGTGTACATAATAATAATATCAATGAGCAACAATTAGTAACAATTTTTAGTTAACGAACAGACCTAATGTTGTAATTTTACAAATGGAAACATATAAGATGGAGTGCGGCGATAATTTTAAAATATTGGCTGGTTTTATTGTAAGCATTATAGGTAAAAAGTTTTCCGTCTATGGGATGTGTCAAGGCGAATTAAATATAAGGTGGTAGCGATGGCGAACTCGTTAATTTTCGACGTGAGCCCAAATGTGAAACTACATATAAAAAACTTGTATACATATTTTTTATATATGGAGTTTGATAGTTGGGCTACCGGCGAAAATCAATGAATTTGGGATGTGTATTTGATTAAAGAGTTTCTTAAAAATTGTTCTGCTTTACGATTTTATGATTTTTCTTAAAAAGAATTTATTTAAGTTACTAACTGTCATACCACACACACTGATTTCTAAAATAAAGAACTTCCGTTTGTAATAAATATCATTTTAGCCATTTTCTTCGTCTTTAAGTTAGCATCACTAACTAAATAAACCTTTTAAGATCAACTCAATGGCGTTTAAAAAAATTTATACTTAATATTAATTTTTTTATTTGAATTATAAAAAATGAAACACACAAGTGATCATTGATACAGGCAAAATGATGACAATAGATATAAAAAATTATGATGACTATAATAATGCCAAGGTATTGACAGGATAATTCAGCATGAATAGGCTGTAAAACAGGATATTTTTTTGTTTCCTTTGAAAAAAAGCCAAAAAATGAATTTCTTTTGTTGTCACAAAGAAATAGAGGTGACAATAAAGATTATTTTTTATTATTAAATTTTGTTAACCAGGAGGCAGATGTCTGGTGGTATAATATATTTTTGTCTCTTAAATTGGATTCAGCATTTTATTGGATAATTATGATTAAAAAAAGACAATGATACCCTGTAAGTAAAGCACAAACAGATAAAAAATACCTGTAAAATCATAAATGTTTGTTGTTGAATTCAAGTCGCAAGTCACAGTAGCGTTTTAAACAAAGCTGTTGATTTCAGAAATTTTATTTTTCTACTTTTAAGATTAATATTAGTTTCAGATACTGTATGCTATCATTTTAAGGGAGAAAGTAGTTTCGGTACCTTTTTTTTCTCTTTTAACAAAAAATTCCCACAACTCGTTTTTAATTGATTTGCAATTTTAACAAAATTTCAAAATCATTAATTTTTTTATTTTAAAGTAACAGATGCAAAATGTGAATTACCCATGTAAAGGCCATTTCCTGAATTTGGAGAGATTATAGGATCCGTCAGTACCTTTAATAATACAGATACTTCTCTTAATGGAAATGCTGTTAATGTACTAAAAAGGGCTGGTTAAGAATCATGCTACTGCCGAAACAGCAATTTTGTATCTATTTCTTGGAATTCATTAAGCCTAAAAATTGTAAGTTCCTTCCGGGGCTTGATTTTTGATACTCGCGCAATGATGACTAAGTGGTACTGAGTATTTAATTGTTGAGATCTAAATTGGAGACCTATGTAGCCTATAAGTTTTGTGATTGATTATACCAGTGAGTTGAACAAATCAGTTGATCGTTTTCTGCAAAATTGCTATTATTTTGTTTCAAACTAAAAGGAAGTAAAATTGCTTCTATTTTTATGCACAACATGACTTAATTAAAATTAAAATATATATTTTAGGTGGAATGTAATAGTTTCCAAGGACATATCGTCCATGAACTCGCACTCAAAATTGACATAATGTCCATGGACATTGTATCGCTTTTAGTATGGACATAGAGTCACTTATGAAAGTGTCATAATGTCCGTACTTAAAACAACACTGGGGTCGCTTACGAAAGATTTTCTGCATAGCTGACTTTCGGCAGTGTGCAAGGATTTTCTCCTCTATGGTAAAACCAACACCTTAATAGAATTTTCCGCCTTCAGTTTGGCAGATTTTCCATTTATTTCAGCATCATTCTTGTAACACGTGAATTTTACTTTCCGCGTTTTTGTCTGAAATTTATTTTATTATAGAGTGAAGACCATTATGACGGGGCACATAGAATCCGTCATACGTTATACTTGGTCTTTTTCAACTGAGAAGTAAGTTAAAAAAGATGCTTTTTTATGAGAGTTGTCACAATCAGTACGCCTCCGTTAACATAAGGTAAAAAAGTTGGGCAACTTTTAACTTTTGACGTACGTTGAATACTTTGACAGCTATCATTTGCTGCTTCTTCTTTTGTTTTGTTTTCACTCTTCCTGTGTTTTAATGATTTTTTATCCGTCAACAAAGTACTCTTTATGTCAACCTTATCCATCATTACTTTGTTTTCAGTTAAATACGTATGACGGATTATATGTGCCCCGGCCTATAGGTTAAGCACATCAGGCAGCCCACTAAGGTCCATTTGTTGATCTGCTAATATTGTGTCACTTCTCTTTATTTTTTTAATTAAATAATTTTATAACTGGACCTGCATGACCTTTATTACATCAAAGCCTTTATTTCTCTCCTAGAATATTGACTGACAGTTACTATTTAAATTTTCTTTTTTATTGTATTAAGTATTTCTATATTATTGTAGCATTAATACAAGTCGCTATCAACGGTTTTTTATCCTACAATATGTTATATTCAGCCTTATTACGGTTGTCGTTCTCGTGTCGAAAATCCTACGTTTTTTTAAAATGGTACTACGCACGTCGTTATTGTTAAAAATTTTACTCGAAAAACAAATCTATTACAAAAATCGGTACTACGTTTGTCGCATTCGAATGATAATTTGTTCAAATATTGTCGTTGAAATTTATGTACACGACAAACAATTTTTCTTCGTAAATTTCTAAAACGAACGCTAACAAAAGATAAGTCTGCTTTTGATTTTTACATTATGCTTATTTTAATTTATTTTTTGCATGCGGTTTTTATAAAAAAAAAGGAAAAAGGGTATATTTACGTTTGTCATTCTGGGTGTAATTTCTACAATATTCATTTCTGACCCCATAAAGTATATATGTATATTCTGACTTCTTATGCATAGCGAAGTCAATTGAGCGATGTCCGTCTGTCCATCCGTGTTGTTGTTGAAATCAAGTTTGCCTTTGCAACAAAAAACAAAAAAAAATAAATGTCAATCGATCAGATATAGAGTCGAAAGAGCTACTATTAGAAATCAGCATGATGGGTCCATGTCCTTCGAGGCAGCTGGCAAAACACCACGCCTACACATAATTTTTTCATGTCATTTTGAATAATAAAGTAACTCCAACCAAAAAAATAAACATATAAGGAGATAGCAAATTAAAAAAATAAGAAAAAATTATATGGGCGCTTGCCCATATTTTCTGAGTAACGGACTCTGAAATTTTGAAATTTTTTTAAATATCAATATGGGTATCATTTAGAAGCTTTTGAAGAGGTCTTTAAAGAAATACAAAAATTTTTTTAAAAATGCTTAACCCATTAAGAGCTGATGGTATTTTTATGTAAAATTGTATATGCAGAACCACTTTTTTTAATTCTCTGTCACCCCAATATTTGCTTTGGCATAGCCGAACTCTTTCTTGTTCATTTTAAATATAAAAATTACAATCGTAAGCATTTCAATTTGCTGGTTGAGATTATAAAAGAAGATCAGACTTGCTAGAGGCCTAAGTTCCAATGTCAATAAAATTGAAGCTAAAGAAGAGTGAAAAAATTAGCAACAAAATTAAGCATTCAAACAGAACTGTATACTAAAGTTATGAAGACGTTAAAAGAAATTGAAAGATTTAATAGAAAAAGATACATATCAAAGGAAGAAACTTAAAAAAAGAAGAGCATAGAAAACATCATCTAAAATTTACGTCCGACGAAATCGAATTAAAAAACGTAAAATTGAATTAAAAGAACTGAAAGGCAAAGTACGTTTTATTCTAAACTAACTTCAAGTTTTTTCTTAATATTACAAATATCAAGTTTTTTCTTAACCTATACATATAACAAAACTGTAACGGAGTCATTTCTGTACATGAATATTTTTTTTAATATTTTGATATTGGTGTAGGTAGTAATCGCTATATCAAATACAAAACACCTATTTTTGGAATTTTTTGTGTCTGTGTTCACATCATGTAAAAAGTGCCGTATGGATTTGCACAAAATTTTGTAAGGAGGTCCCTTAGAACCTTAATTTTTTTTATAAAAATAAGATATTTTGTATAGAAAAAATAGATACAAGTGTAAGAGCACCCAATTTTACCTGTATAATCGTACTAAAACTGTTGTCTGCACATTTTTTTATTTAAAAACACATCTTTCTAAATTCGAATTTTAGGAAAATTGCAAATGAAATACAAAAGTTTTCAAATTGAATTAATAGCTAGTCGTTTTGTTTTTTATTGTTATTTTTAAGTGTTAATTTATCGCCTAAAATGCTACTGCAAAAATTTTTTATTAAAATTTTATGTTTTGATCTATTACAAAATATTTTATTGTCGAAAATTTTACATAGTACCAAAAAAACTAACTATCGACAGCGACTACGACTATTCTCGAATGTCGTTTTCGACAACCGTAATAAGGCCGATTAATTTTATTTGTTCAGGTTGTGTAAAATAAAATCAAACGGTTTTTGATTTCTTTTTTTATTTATTTTTGAAATAAATAGGCCATGTGATTCAACATTTTTTTGTTTTGTTGTTTTTGCCAACAGTGACCTTTCTCCCTGATCTTTAATATTAAGAAAGCGTATTTGTGTCGTCTTTTGCGGTCCCAAGGAATCTTTTCATTGAGTTGCATTTTCTTAGAAGCAATTCCTTTTGCTGGCTTTATAAAACATTAAATCCAATGTTGTTTCAATGATTTAATAGTTATCAATAATATTTTCTTTTTGTCTATTGGAATTTATGTGAGTTTGGTTTTTGCTTGTAGCCGCTGTTGTTGTTTTTCAAGGGATGAGTTCCCTTTTTTTTCTTTGTTATAATAGCATAACACCGGTCGGCCCGTGGCAGTGATTTGATTTGATTTTTTGTTTTTGTTTTGGCCATTGTGCTAAAAAATTTCAATAGTAGTAAAGTAAGTAAAAAAGTAGTGGTAGTTTTTTCTTTAAAAGATTCCTTTGTCATCAATATCACACATCACTTTTTTTGAATGTAGAATGCTGCTTGCTTGTATTGTTTATAGACTTCTGTTGTTAAAGTTGTTGTTGTTTTTTTTCTTAAGGATTTGTTTCTTGCCTGAGTATTTCAATTAAAGTTGTTTGATTTTATTCTACTGATTTTGCTGTTACGTTAAACAATGTAATCAGTTGCAATAAAGCGAAAGGTGTATGAATTTTTTAACTGAACACCGGGCTTAAGAAACAGTGGTGGTGTTTAAGAAGATTTTTAAGAGGGTTGTAATTTTGCCAAAAATTTTCTCTTCAAACGATTTGTACAGCTGTAAAAAATGTTCCCAAGAAATAAAATAACTATAGTGAAATATTTAATTTGCAATAGATCAGTGTTTTTTGAGAATTTATAATGTTTTGTGTTTTCGTTTAAAATAATGATTATAGTTTGTATCTGTTTTTCTCATACTCTTGCAATTTTTCGTAAAATTAACATATGCAAGCATGGAGCAATGTGAATGTTTTGTTTGAAATATAATAATTATTATTTTATGCTGTTTTTTAACTTCTTATCAGCATAAAATTATTTATTGGAGCAATCTTTTTGAAATTTGAAAGTTGATTACTATCTCACCAGTGTCAAAATATTGGCTCATATTTATTCGATAGTTCAGATGGGTGTGGCACTTCGCATACGGAGTAAATATATTACATTATGTAAGACGGAAATTATTCTAGTTAATGTTTTGGAGTTTTGTTTAAATAATAACCTTAGTAATAATTGGATCGAAACAGTAGGCATGGTAACTCCTATACAAACTGAAAATTTATTATTGCTTGTCCAGGGAACTCTAATAGGAAGAGTGCTGAAATATTATACAAGTAACTTCCATTTTAATGTGCATAATCAAACAAAAACACAAGCTAGATTGGAAGCGTGAACTTGGTACTGCCCCTGCAATGTGGAGTATTATTATCGTGTACCTAGAGAACATTTTTTTTGCAAGTACCTCCCAATTTAATTTACGTTGTCAAAATTGGAACAGAGAGAGTGGTACAAGATATAGTTTTTATCATATTACAATAAAATAAAATAATTGAAAAGGTGGTTTCATCATAATCTTAGAAAATTTTTAAAAATTAAAAATTTAACTTACAACAAATCACATATTAAAGTAAAAACATTTACGCAAGTTAAGTTAACAATTTTTTGTTCATTTATGTTAGAATTCGTTAGTCGATTCAAATATTGTCGTTGAAATTTATGTACACGACAAAAAATTTTTTTCGTAAATTTTTAAAACGAACGCTAACAAAAGATAAGTTTACTTTTGATTTTTACATTATGCTTATTTTAATTAATTTTTTGCATGCTGTTTTTATACCATCACAGAAAGTGGAAAAAGGGTACGTTTGTCATTCTGGGTGTAATTTCTACAATATCCATTTCTGACCCCATAAAGTACATATGTATATTCTGACTTCTTATGCATAGCGAAGTCAATTGAGCGATGTCCGTCTGTCAGTCCGTGTTGGTGTTGAAATCAACTTTGTAAAAAAAAAAAATAAATAAATATGTCAATCGATCAGACATAGAGTCGAAAGAGCTACTATTAGAAATCAGCATGATGGGTCCATGTCCTTCGAGGCAGCAGGCAAAACACCACGCCTACATCTAATTTTTTCATGTCATTTTCAATAATAAAGTAACTCCAACCAAAAAAATAAATATATAAGGAGATAGCGAATTAAAAAATAAGAAAAAAAACATCAATTAAAAAATTGGCGCTCGCCCATATTTTCTGAGTTCCGGTAAAATTTTTTAAAATATCAATATGAGTATCATTTAAAAGCCTTTGAAGAGGTCTTTAAGGAAATACAAAATTTTTTTAAAAATGCTTAACCCATTAAGAGCCGATGGTATTTTTATGTAAAATTATATATATACATACATATATGCAGAACCACTTTTTTTTAATTCTCTGTCACCCCAAAATTTGCTTTTTTGATTGGAAAAATTAGCAACAAAATTAAGCATTCAAACAGAACTGTATACTAAAGTTATGAAGACTTTAAAAAAATTGAAAGATTTAATAGAAAAAGATACATATCAAAGGAAGAAACTTAGAAAAAGAAGAGCATAAAAACATCATCTAAATGAAATATTTAAAAAACGTAAAATTGAATTAGAAGAACTAAAAGGCAGAGTACGTTTTATTCTACACTAACTTCAAGTTTTTTCTTAATTTTAGAAATTTTAAGTTTTTTCTTAACCTATACATATGATAAAACTGTAACGGAGTCATTTCTGTACATGAAATATTTTTTAAAACATTTTGATATTGGTGTAGATAGTAATCGCTATATCAAATTCAAAACACCTATTTTTGGAATTTTTTGTGTCTGTGTTCACATCATGTAAAAACTGCCGTATGGATTTGCACAAAATTTTGTAAGGAGGTCCCTTAGAACCTTGATTCCAATATAGAATACATTTATTTCATAAGAATAAGATATTTTGTATGGAAAAAAGAGATACAAGTGTAAGAGCACTCAATTTTACCTGTATAATCGTACTAAAACTGTTGTCTGCACATTTTATTTTTGTAAATGGAAAATGTAATACAAAAGTTTCCAAATTGAATTAAGAGTAGTCGTTTTGTTTTTTATTGTTATTTTTAAGTGTTAATTTATCGCCTAAAATGCTACTGCAAAAATTTTTTATTAAAATTTTATGTTTTGATCTATTACAAAATATTTTATTGTCGAAAATTTTACATAGTACCAAAAAAACTAACTATCGACAGCGACTCCGACTATTCTCGAATGTCGTTTTCGACAACCCTAATAAGGCCGAATATTTTTAACACTAAAATGGGACTAGAATAAGAAAAAACCCAAGCACTGTTTAAGGTGTTAAAAAAAAAAGAAGTTATTGTGCAATGTAAAGCAACTTCTTGAAAATTTAGGCAATAACACTTAATCCCGAAATTGCCATATTGTGAATCCCTAATTTGTATTTTTTACTTTTGCCCATAAAATCCACATTTGCGCTTATAACCAGATAATACTTTTGAGAATCACTAAACACATGCAAATCTTCTTAAAGTTGTTTTTTCTAGATTCTAGTTTTGGAATTTTGGGAAATTTTGACTAATACGAAATATCATAAATATTAAGTCGGCTTTTTGCAGGTTCAGAATTAATGTATTTAGAAAATTGGTTACGTTATTTATGCCAAAATCTCTTCATTATGGTGTTTTTTTTTTCTATGGCCAGCACTCAGGGGATGACCCCTACTCAAGCAAATTAATGAGCTCTTAATAAAGAGCGTGTTCTACGCAAAAACGTGCTAATATCGGGAATGCGTTCCCTCATCTCATTAGAACGCATTCCATTATAGTATCGATTAAACAGCGAAACACAACCCAAAATGCGTCAATGTTCAAGAGAGTCAATAGAGTTCGATACCCTATTGTCATCTATGAGCATCTTTGCCCGCTCCTATACGCGATCGAGTAACTCCAAAACAGACTTTGAAGCACCGGCTCATACATTAGAGTTGTATTCTATTCTTGGCCGGATGCAGTGGTATAAATTGTTAGGAGATCAGATGGAGTGAAATATCTTTTACACCGCTTCAAAAAACCGAGGCACTTGAAAGCTTCTTTTGGGACGAAAAACGTGTTTAGTGCATCGAACATCACACCTAATTTTCATGCCAAGAACATCAAGAGTTTCTGATTCCTTAATACTTAAAATACCCATACTTACAGGTGAAGCACCACTTTTGGTCGAATGTCTGTTCATAAGCATACAACATTGAGCATTTAAATCGACTCTATTCCCCGGCCCCAACCTCTAACAAGCTTGACCGTTTGCCTAATGAATATGAATGGCAAATGCTCCTGTCATCTGCAAAAGAGTAAATAGGCTTTAAAGTCTGATAAAGAAGATCATTTAGAAAAATAAGAACAAGGGTAGGTGAAAGAACAGAGACTTTTGGTATTCCTGAATTAATCTTAAACTCGCGTGATGAAATCCCTTCAATAGCAACTCGTATAGTAAGATTCCATAGGAAGCTCGATATGAATCGATAAAAGTTATCACCGACACAAAGAGCATAAAAATTTGACAGAAGCGCATTATTCCACACTTTATCAAACGCTTTGGATATATTTAGAGCCACCATAAAAGTGGAGAAAAATTTTAGATTCATTAAGAAATTGCATTTTTATGTAAAGGGATACTGACCTGAAGTGTACACTGTTATTTAATAAAATTATCGAGCTGAACTTATTTCAAAGTTATTTTGCTGAGGGGCTAATTTGTCCTAAAATTACGGATAAATATCGGAAAAAAAATAGAATAAGGTCTTGAAAAACGCAGAAAGTTAAATTTTCCAATGCAAGTACATTTTTACTAGAGACAGTGACTTTATAATTTTATTTAGTTTCGAAGAATTTATCATGAGGCTTACATGTATGTTTTATTTAATCTGTGAAGAGACAACGCAAGTCTTACAAAATTTACATGCCCAAGTTCCCCTATTTTGAGATCTTTCTTGCATCTTTGAGAAATCTGAAACTCTAAACTTGAACTCGAATGTTGATTAACTGCTATCACGTAAGAGTTTGTTTCAACCAGTGCAGCTCTTTAGAAATTGGTGATTTATTTCAAAAATATTTTTGTTGTTGTAACTTTTGCAAATAAGTTTCGCTTTTCATTTGCGACACATTTTAATACTGATATGCGTTATATTGTGAGATAAATAGTTGTAATATTTTTATACCCTTCACCAGAAAAAGTGGAAGAGGGGTATAACTAACTTTGTCATTCCGTTTGTAATTTCTACAATATCCATTTCCGAGCCCATAAGGCATATATACATTCTGACTTCTAATGCAGGGTAGTGTATATAGCGATGTCCGTCTGTCCGTCCATGTTAGTGTTGAAATCAAGTTTGCCGAGGCAAATCGATTTCACAAAAAAAAAAAAAAAAAATAATATATAATATATATTTAAATATAGTGTCGACAGAGGTGCTATGGCAAATCAGCATGATCGGTCTATGACCTCTGAGGCAGCAGACAAAAAACCACGCCTACCTCTAATTTTTTCATGTCATATGGAACAATAAAGTAACTCCAATAAAAAAAAATAAAAAATATATACGGCGATAGAGAATCAAAAAATAAGAACAAAACATGAAGTGAAAAAATTCGCAATTGCCAATATTTTCCGACTTACGGGCCTTTGAAATTTTATAATTTTTTAAAATATCAATATGGGTATCATTTTAATGCTTTTGGAGAAATCTTTAAGAAAATACTAAAACTTTTTAAAAATCCTTAATTAATTAAGAGCCGATGGTAATTTTATATAAAATAATATATACCAATTTTTTTTTTTTAATATTCTCTTATCCCAATATTTGCTTTTTTGATTAGAGTTACTTCACTAAACTAGATTTACATAGCACTCTTACTTGTTTTTAATCTAAAATTAATTTAATTCAATAATGAAAATGCCAAAAACTGACAAAAATCTTTAGTTTATTTAAAATGTTTGTCAGCAGTTTCCTGAAGAGTTAAGTAAGCGATAACGAAATGGCCATCGAGACGTGCTTTGACCCTCAATAATCAATATCGGTAATTTAAATAATTACTCGGGAAAATAGCACAAAAAAAGATTTTTTTATAAAATTAATATAATTAAAAAGAAATTCCCGTTGTATAAAAAAATGCCAAAAATATATTTTGTCATGTTTTTCTGAAAACTTACCAGTCTTTGTTAAAGTTTTGTGACGATTTTTTCCTATTAAATGAGAACCCATTAGATACAATTGAACTAGTGTTCCTTATTAAGAATTTATAAAACACGTCTCTGTCTCGTAAATGTCTGGTGTTTTTTTTTTCTTAGATCAGGCTCAAAAAGTCTTTTGTAATTTGAACAACAAAAGATTTCGAGTCAAGGTGCAAAAATAGGATGAAACTCATTACGATTGTAAAAAAAATTTATATTTTAAACAAAAATAGAAAACTCCCTTGCAAAAATTTTAAGACAAATATAGAAATCAGGACAATACCAATGGTAAATTTTAGCAAGTGTCCCACATTTTAAATAAGACTTAAGAGAGATAAAACACCTGCTACCAAGGAAAAACCAAAAATGGTAACAATAGAAACAGAAAAGATTTTATGAATGAACTACTATCGTGCAAAATCTTAGCAGAACAATGTACATGTGGATATGTTTTAGGTAGCAAATTAAGCAAGTTACACTAATGAGTTTGTGTGTTTTACCAGGATGAATATGATTACAGCAAAGAGAATTAAAGAAAATTAACATTAAAGCAGGTACTCCACTCACTACTCTAATACACTCTCTTAGTTAAGTTCACTTTCAAAACTGTTATTCTAATCATGAACAACAAGTGGCGTGTGTCAAAAGAAAAAAAAATATATTAAATTGAGACAAAATGCATATTGTGGCAGTCAAGATTTGTTTATATTAAATAATATATACATGTGTGTGTGTGTGTATGCATGCGTGAAAAACCAATCATAATTCCTAAAATTAAGATATTTATTACAGCGGGAAATACCATTTTCCTCAATGAATAAATTTAATAAGTATTTTCCTTATCGACTATTTGAAAAATCATGGAAATACCACAATTGTGGGAAAATAAAAAAAATTCTGTAGTTTTAAGCGTTTTTTGTTGTTGTTATTTTTAGGTCGCCGCGAACATTATCAATATTCCAGGTCAAAACATCACCATGATTAATAATGGATTTTCCTTTATGTTGCAAGATGAGCGGGGAAATCCTTAAGTGTGTATTTCCTAAACTTAGACTCAGGTACTTGTGATTATAAAGGGACAGACACATGTCTGGGAAAATCACAAAATGTGATAAAAAAAAGGAAATTATCCAGCTTATTATTAAGCTTGAGTTTTTAAAATCCTTAATCAAACATAAACATTTGTATTGTGATAAATATGACTAATTTAATAATCATTTGACTTTGTAATTGGATAATATGGAAATTTGTAATGATAAAAAAAAACCAGACATGTACTTTGTGCGGATATACCTATTTAGGGATTTTTAAAACTAAATTACCGTCTTTTCCCAGCAATAGGAAAATCCATAATATTCATAAAATTTTCGTTATTTTTCCCATAAGGAAAAACACACAACCAAACAAACTTTAGACGCTATAAATATTTATAACCATATTTTACCTTATGTCTAGATATGCACGCTTGCACTGTATCAGCTGACTATACGAGAGAGTCATTGTAACCGTTAATACGTTCTGTTAGCAAAAGGACATTTTGCTATTTATTTTAAATATTGTTTGTAGTTATGCGGGAATTTAATTTTTTTTACATCACACCCAAACTATTTCCTCTTTTTTTTTAATAAAAATATTCATTTCTCTATTTTATTTTTGAGTTTTTGTATTTGATATTTCTCAGCAAGCTGTCTTACGCATGTTATTTCTTGGTGGGTTATTAAAATTTTTCCTAATTTTATGGAAATTTCAGCAAACATTATGAGAACTGATCTGGGTTTTTTTTTTAATTTTAGAGGTTCGTTTGTTTTTATTGCTTAAATAATTTTATCTTGTAAAAAGGTAAACGGGTTTATAAAATTGTTACCACATTTGTTATTCTCTTGAAATTGCAAGAGGTTTTTAAATTAAATATCAAACTCTGTCCTTCTGATTTAATCAGGACCTCATAAAACCTACGCAGCCATTTTAAGAAGACTGCATCATGTATTAAAAAATTCCCCAAAAGAATAAAATTCTGAGGGTAGGCCCAAGTTTGTTTAACAGTTGGCTAGGCCCTTCCCGGATATTCCTACATCAGATATTGCAGAAAATTTAACTATTGAAAATCTCTAAAATCGTTTTATAAATTTATATAATGGCAAAAAAAGAAAAGCGAAAAGTGTCTCTTCTTTCCTTCGATGTAGTTGTTTCGTCCTTGTTGTTTTAAAAGCCAAAAATTAAGAAAAGAAAATCTAAATTCCTAAGTAATCAAAAGTTCACTAAAAAATTTTTAATTTCGATAAAATAACATTAACAACACAACATTATTGTTTTGAAGTATTAAATAATTCGTAATAAAAACCAACTGCAAAACAGACTTCAGCTGTCTGTCTATAAAAGTTCAATATTTTGGCAACATGCATCAAGTTACATTTACTATTGGGACACCCTATAATTTACAAATTTTATACTTGTAATTATAGCGAAGTATCCATACATGTTCTTTGTTAAATTTAAACCTCGGTCTACAACTCTTCAATAATATGGCTATATACATCTAATTTTGTAAACTATTGGGATACCCTTTAATTCATTATTTTAAATATTCATTTTTACTATTATAACAATCGTAGTACTCGATTTTGTTTTCAATTTTTGTCACCTGTGGGGAAACCTTTTAATTTAGAGTTCTGTTATCTCTGAACCGATTTTTAAACGATGTTCCCAAACAACATACATGTTTTGAAGTGTAACTTGAACCTTTAAGAAAACCACTTGAAAATTAAAATAAAAACTGCGTATGACTTAAGTTTCCAACAGCAAAAAGTGATTAAAAAATAAATCTATAAATTTAAGAATTAACGCTTGAAAATTGAATAGAACGTCGATTACTATGACCGTTAATATAACAAGTATTACCATTCAAAATTAATTAATTAATTAAAGCGTGCTTCAATATTAATTTAATTTGATGATATGTTCGCATTTTTGAACAGTTGCAGACAGACGGTTGAAAATTTAAAAGAACCAAGTCCGCTATAACAATAAGTATAAAATTTGGATTTAGAAATTAAAGCGCTTTCCTATAATTGAAGTATATTTTTTTAATCTGCATTCATATTTTTGGTACGGCATTTAAAAAATCCTGCCGCAATCTCTCTCAAATATCGATGTACAATTACCGTCTTAAAGAAACAGGATTTTTAGTTTGTCTGTTTTGAAGTCGGTTCGTTTTTTGCAAAAAACGAAATTTTTTAAAACTTATTATGTTTTGCCAACTACTCGTAATATTTGTAGCGGGAACTTAAAAAAGATATACGTGTATCGGTGCCTAAAAGGTTTATATGTGAAACTCGTTTAACGGCCTTTAAAAACTTGCACCTTTGTATAGTAAAGATTTACAGAAAATCGTATGCTACTTAGGTTTTTGGTATATCTTCAGACGATTTATTTATAACATTACAAGCAGTATGTTGTTGGCAGGGATTAACCCTCTAAATCTTCAGGAAATGGATCTTTAATGCAATTTTTTCAAAAAAAAAAGTAAAGGTTACTTTTAAAACAGAGACGTAGGAGGTCTGATCAAAAATAACTGTTATTTTAAATTTTTTTTAAAAAGTATTTATTTATTCAGAAATAACTATTTGTCCCCTTCAAAGTAATCCCCATCAGATATAATGCACTTATGTCAGCGTGTTTTTAAATCCTTCAAACATTTCTAAAACGCGCTTTTTGGCATCGCCAACAGCTCCTATTTTGATATTTTTTATATTTCCCCAATCGCAGCAAAATGCTTTCCTTTCATCAGTGTCTTTAGTTTTGGAAAGAGGAAAAAGTCAGCGGGGGGCAAGTTTGATGAATACGGTGATTGAGGCACGATAACGGGTTTGTTTTTGGCCAAAAACTCATGCACAAGCATCGATGTTGAAGCTGGTGCGTTATTATGGTGTAAAATTCATGATTTTTCAGGATTCTGTGTGTTTCTGACGAATTGCTTTGCGCCAACTGCGCATAACTTCAAGGTTTTCTCTATTGAACGCCCGACCTTGTGACAAGAATTCATGATGAACCACTTCATTGCAGTCGAAGAAAACAGTGAGCAAAACCTTCACATATGACCGAACTTAACGTGCTTTTTGCGGTCATTGCTCTTCTGAAAGCTTCCATTGAGATGATTGGGCTTTGGTGTCAATGTGATAGCCATACACCCATGATTCGCCTCCAGTTATGACCTTTTTGAGGAAATTTGGATTGTCGTTAATTCAATTGCATTGTTTTTGCTCAAAATTTAGCAATTTTGGAACGACCGTAAAAATTGCTTGGCATGAGCCGAACAATATGCCAACATCATCAGCTACCTCCCTGATAGTGATTCGATGATTATCTGAACTCATTTTCTTCACAGCTTCAATGTTTTCATCGGTTTTTGACGTGCTCGGACGACCAGGACGAGCATCGTCATTGACATCTTCTCGACCTTCCTTAAACCGGTTATACCACAATTGAACTTAATACAGTTTCTTTGATCCATTTTTCGAATAGTAAAAAATCGAAAAGCACAATAAAACACGATTAACCTTTTTATCTGTCAAAAACAAACTGGCAATACAAAATGGTTGATATTGTCAACATATATAAAAGACATGTGTACAACATAAAAAAAGAGAAAAAACGAACGTTAATTTTTTGATCAGACCTCGTACATATATGTACTTGGGTTATTCTACCAATATATTTTTCATGAAATTCTACTATATGCTTCATAACACACTTTAGTCGAAAATTCAACTTAAATACCAGAAATAAGAAAAAATCTAAAGGTGGCTTAAGGGTTTAGACGTCGACACTCGTGCATGGATTTTTCAGTCACATCTACAAGAATCAGTTATTATAATTTGTTCATAAAATCATTTTTGTTGAGGTAACAAACTATTTATATAAGAAATTAAATGGCCTTCAACTTTGACTTTTATTAAGGCTGGGAAATTGTGTAACTTTTTGCCAAAACAAATTTAATCAAACGTTAGCGCAAAGTTTTTTAAAAGAGTTTTAAATTTGTTCAAACATGGGTCATTATATTTTCATACATTTGAAGTGCCATTAGAGTGACTTGAAGTTATATTTGAAAATACTTATATAAATAAATATAAATTTGAACAAGTCGTCTGATCCACTTAAAAATCTTGCTATAAGAAATATAAAAATTAATATTTTCTAAATAACAATGAATATCTTTTGGCCTAAAACAAGACTTTTAAACCCATTTTATATAAAATAATCCCGTATATCAACTTTTCATTATTGACATCTTTCCAACACCATACATTTTGTGTTTGATCTTATAACTCCCTTCACATGCTAACATTCTTCATTAAATAACATATTTCCACCCCATCCGAAGAAAAGCAAACGTCAAAACAAAAACAACAAAATTTATACACTTTATAGCAAACAGCACATGCCACCATTATAATTTTATCATCGCACGTACTCACACTCAACAATAGTATCGTACTCCCATTGGACAACAACAATAACAACAGCAAAAGAAAAAAAACCACACACACACACACAAATAAGAAAAACGATCATGATGCAGGTATTTGAGTGCAAGAAGTCAGAAATTATTTGTAAAATAGGAATTTCTCAATGTTTTGTATTTCATTTCCCACACTTTTTGGTTTTACCTTTTTGAGTTTATTTTTGGGATTTTTCTTTTTACGTTTTGGAAATTCACATAAGAATTTCTAATTGGGGTTGGTTTTTTTCTTTTGTTTTTTGGTTTTTCCACAAGAAGTTCGTTTGCTTTGCGTTTTGAGTGAAAATGATGCCATTCCCCTATTTGTATTTTTGAACATTATGATTTCGTTTAGATTGCTGCATCATCTGTGCTTATGATGGAATTATGTGAGGTGTCATATAGTAATTCACATATTTTAGCATCTGTGCTCATGTTTTTGTACGTAAGTATTTTACATATTAAAAATCTTCTATTTCTAATGTTTGTAATGGAGCTGATCTTGAAATTGTTCATTGCTTTGTTTCTTATTTGTTTGCGTTCTTTGGGTTTCTTTGATTTCTAGGTGTCTTGTTGTATTCAAATATGTGTCAATATTCGCATCTTTAAAGTTTTGAATGTTTTTTTTAATGTGCCATGGCAGAAGCAATGGTTACAAATTAATTGTTGGGGAATTTGTTTTGTGATATTGGATATGAAATTTCTGGGAAAAGTTAATTAACTGTCTTTAATTGAATTTTACAGAAGTTTAGATGAATTTAATAAATTCTAATGAAGATGTGTATAATGGGAAAATGTCAAGTTCAAACTAAATGTCTTTGAAAGAATGAATTAACAATTTTGAAAACTTTAAAATGTGGAGATTTGACAAAGTATATGTTTGTGATTTTCAAATACGACCATGAACCCACAGCCATACGTAACTTAAATCTAAATAAAATTATACGCTTTTAGTGCGATGTAACTATTGACTGGGCGATAGTCGAAAGAGTACAACTGAAACCAAAAATACTGGCAGTGCAACTTTGATATGTTTGTATGAATATGCAACTCAGGCAGGAATTAAGTACATAATTTGAGGTTATTGTATTATTTGAACATAAATTATAGTATCAATGACTATACTTTATTTCGTTTACATAGAAAACTTGCAAAAGGTCGAATCTTTAATCTGAAATCTTACAAAATAAAAATTACTTCGCCAAGTGCAAGTTAGATTTACGCACAAAGGAATCTGTGCTATGTATAGGCCACACTTAATCATTTTACTATTTTTTATTGAAATTCTAAACTTTCTGTCTATTGTGCAAATCAAAAGCTAAGATAATAAACCTTTAAGGCAGACCTTGTATGAAGATACCGTTTAACTTTTAATTTTGTTATGCCTTTTGTTGTCCACTCTGTATGGCCTGTGGCTAAAGTAATACATTATTTCCTAATATTCCAAGATATGTATTTTGGCGATTTTCATAGCTTCTCGCTTTTACGTTTTGAGTACAAGTCTCTAATAGGCTCCATTATAAAAGCAATTAAAATAAATTTTTCATATATTAAAATTAAATTCGGTTTATTTTAGACTTGCCTGTCCTAGACGGTCTTTCCGCAAGGAATACTCTTCCTTTTGCTATAAGGTAATTCTGTGTACATTAGAGTACATAGGCCTGTCTGAGGGGAGATCAGCCACTCTCAGCAAAAATGAATAAATAGTATGGACAATTTTCTTGCGATGACAGTAGTATACAAATTTTGATTTTGAACAACTATTTTTTTAGGGTAAGTAGCTCTTTTAATTATGTTTATATACACACAGAAAAAAGATTGGTAACAATTCGCTTGATACGCTAAAAATTCAATTACTAATATAATAATTAGATTTTTATTATTAATAATTTATAGTCTTGATTTATTTTTTATACTAAAAGCTAACAAATGATATTTGCTTTTAAATGTTAGTTGTAACACCTCTTAGAAAAGTTAACATGACCGATTTGTGTCTTTACTAAAATCTATTCTATTAAATGGAAGATGCAACTAAACTTATTCAGTACATTACTACTGAAAACCAAGTTTTGGAAGTAAGAATCACAAAACTCGATTGTATATTCTGAAATCGAAAAATGTTTGACACAACATAAATAAAATTTGTACACATTACAAAAATCAAAAATTTTTTAGTTCAAAAATAAAAAGATTTATTAAAAGTGGTGAAAAGTTCTCCTATATTGGTAAATGGTAAGTTGAAAATTATCTTAGAAAGACATTTATATATAAATAAAATTTTATAATACTTAGTTTATTTCGCAGCGCAAAACGTACGGTATGGAATAGCAAGTTTAAGAAACTATGTGGAAAAGAAGCAATCATGATGTAAAGGAAGAAGAAAGCTGCATTGAACGGTTCGAATCATGAAATTTATAATGTATAATCTTCTTCCTATAATTTATTATTAATATAAAAGTAAATATTAAAAAATTATTTTGTTTTGTTTAATTCACAATAATATTTTATAATCACCCAAGAATCATTTTTTAAAATAGTTGTGGCTGCTATATTTATTCAGTTACTACAACCGAATTCGAGATAATAAACTCAACAGACAAAATTCGATTGGAAACAAATTCGGTTCTTATAACGAATTTCTTTTCTCTGTGTACATTTCTTTGAACAATTTTTTCAAGGTTTTTGAAAAAATAACGGAAACTACATCGTTCTTCTATTCGTTGGTACAATTGCGACCCGTGATGATCTCTCAAGGCCCCACGATATGAAACACCTTTGTTTACTAAACATCACCTTACCGCAAATATAACACACGGGATAATTAACACATTTTCCAGACATTTTGCTATAAAATAGTATTATGCTTTTTACTTTTAACACTTTTATCGGTTAATTATAGAGAAAGAGCAGTAAAATGCAATATTTTACTTAACAATTCGTATTTTGCATGGACAGAGAAGCAGAAATTAGTTAGAATTACTTAGGATACTTTTTTGTATACAGAATGTAAAGTGATTATTAAAAAAAAAATTATTTGCCAGTAAAATAATTTTATTTTTTAAATCCGATAACGTGTTTGTCAACGCCGCATGAAGCCAATTTATTCCCTTTGAAAATTATGGAGCCAAAAATTACCAAAAATTTTAAATCTCTAAAATTTTAAATCTCTAATAATAAATTAAAACTACACATTTAAAAAATAGTGTAAATGTCGCTTTCAAGATTTACAAAAATCTATTTTAAAAATCCCTAAGCTTTAATTAAAACTATTTGTAAAGGCGACAGTACTGGAGATGAAAGTGACACATTTTCTGTTTATATTGAACTTAAATTATGCAACTACGAAAAGTCTTAAGCCTTAAAGCTAAAAAGGAAATATAATGACTCTTAAAATAATCAAAATGAAACAAGCTCTTTAAATGCGGAACGTCAGTACCGAGCAATAAATTAGACTTTACCTTCAAAAGTACTTCCCATATAATGACTTACTTTTGTGATTGCCATATGTAATTACTCGCTTGTAAAATTAAAGAAGTTCTTTGGATTAAAAGAGAATATTTAAAAAACCTACTACTGCACAGAGAAAAGAAATTCGTTATAAGAACCGAATTTGTTGCCAATCGAATTTTGTCGGTTGTGTGTATTATCTTGAATTCGATTGTAGTAACTGAAAAAATATAGCAGTCACAACTATTTAAAAAAATGATTCTTGGGTGATTGTAAAATATTATTGTGAATTAAATAAAACAAAATATTTTTTTAATATTTACTTTTATTTTAATAATAAATTATAGGAACCATTGAATGCAGCTTTCTTCTTGCTTTACATCATGATTTCTTCTTTTCCACATAGTTTCTTCAATTTGCCATCCCATACCGCACGTTTTGCGCTGCGAAATAAATTAGATATTTTAAAATTATTTTTATATATAAATGTCTTTCTGAGATAATTTTGAACTTAACATTTACCAATATTGGAGAACTTTTCACCACTTTTAATAAATCTTTTTATTTTTGAACTAAAATATTTTTGATTTTTGTAATGTGTACAAATTTTATTTATATTGTGTCAAACATTTTTCGATTTCAGAATATACAATCGATTTTTATGATTCTTACTTCCAAAATTTGGTTTTCAGTAGTAATGTCCTAAATAAGTTTACTTGCATCTTCCATTTAATAGAATAAATTTTAGTAAAAACACAAATCGGTCATGTTAACTTTTCTAAGAGGTGTTACAACTAACATTTAGAAGCAAAAATCATTTGTTAGCTTTTAATATAAAAAATAAATCAAGACTATAAATTATTAATAATAAAAATCAAATTATTATATTAATAATTGAATTTTTAACGTTTCAAGCGAATTGTTCCCAATCTTTTATCTGTGTGTGATCATCATTATTTCCTGCAATAATCACTGTAATCAATTCTCAGTAATTAATTATAAAGATCAAAAAATCATTAGGTTGGTAATCCAGTTGGGAGTTTCTTCCGTCAAAAATGATTAATTCGCACTCGATTACTTTTTCTAAAATTTTTTTGCTAAGAAGACAGATTAATAAACTTTGTTTTTATAACACTTTAAATAAATTAACATACTTGGAATAAGAAAAACTTTAGCCTTTGTTTGATTAATCGTTAAATTCTTAATAATAAAATATCGGTTAAAATTAAAATCGGTAAAAACTTATTTGTTAGGTTACGTGCACATATCGTATAAAAGTAATCGTACTACACTATCTGTCCGTATGCCCACTTTTTTATGTTCGTAGAACTCAGTCATTTCTGGAGCGATTTTGATTTTTTTTTTACAAATTGGTCCGACTAAGAAAATTAAAAAAATTAAAATTATTAATATACACAGAGAAAAGAGATTCGTTATGACAACCGAATTTGTTTCCAAGTTTCGAATTTTGTCGGTTGTGAGCATTATTTGAAATTCGGTTGAAATGACTGAATGAATATGGTGCTCGTAACTATTTTATAAAATGATTCGAGAAAGAGGACAGTCAAAATATTATTATGAATGAAATAAAACAACTTCATAATTTTTTACAAAACTTTATTAAAAAAGTAATTTAACAGATGAGAACATAATAAATGGTGAATACCTCAGTAATACATCTTCCTTTTCTTCTTGCTGTTTCCAAATATTTTCATTTGCCGTACCATCTGAAAATATTGTACGTTTTGCCAAAGTGCTAAATAAAATGTTTCAAGATTATTTATATTAACAAATTTCTCTTTTTTTAATCAAGTTGAACTTACCTTTCTACAAAATTGGTTAATTGTTTGCCAATTTCACAGCTAATTGTTTTTTCTTTTGTTTTGTAAAGTAAGTAAATAAATAAATGTTTTTATTTTGTATGTTAATTTCTTTTTCTTTTTTATAATGTCAAAAACGATTTTGTTTTCAAAAGTAATATTGATTTTTCAATTGTAACTACCAACTTTTGAGTATCCGTATTAATGTGCTGAATTAATTTAGTTGCATCTCCCAATTAACAGAAAAGATTACAGCAAATACAGGAATTGGTCTAGTTATTTTTCTTAACGGTTGTTGCGACCGATAATTATTTACAATTATAATTTTTTTTCTACATATAGAAAATATGTCAGGATTATACTTTATTAAGAATAAAAATTAATTAATGATATTAGTGGTTGAATTTTAATAATCTCTAACGTTATTTTACTAATCTGTTTTCTGTGTGTACAACAGCAATAAAAAAAAGTGCACAGAGAACAGAAATTCGTTCTGAGAACCGAATTCATTGCCAATCGAATTTTGTCGGTTGTGTGTATTATATTGAATTCGGTTGTAACAACAGAATGAATGTGGCACTCACAACTGTTTAAAAAAATGATTCTTGGGTGACTATAAAGTATTATTGTGAATAAAATAAAACAATAAAATATGTTAATATTTACTTTTATTTTAAAAATAAATTACAGGAATAATATTACACTTTATAAATTTCATGTTTAGAGCCTTCGTTTACATCTGTCCTTCTTTACGAAATATTTATGTAGTTTCTTCAAATTTTCATCCCGTACCGCCAGTTTTGCTGCTGCGTGTATTTAAGAAGTGTATTTAACATTTCAGATTTTTTTAGGATTGACTTTGGACTTACGTTTCTACTTTTCACCACTAACACTATATGTATCTTCGTATTTTTAAACTGAAATATTGATTATTTTTTGTATAATATGTATAAATCATTTTAATTATGTCAAACATTTTTGGATTTTAAAAGACATAATTGATTTTTATGATTCTAACTACCAAAATTCGGTATTCAGTAGTAATGTGCTGAATAAGTTTGGTTGTATCTTCCATTTAATACAATAGATTTTAGTAAATACACAAATCGGTAACGATAACTTTTTTTAAGAGCTTCTACAACCAACATTTGGACGTAAATATCATTTGTTAGCTTTTACACAGAGAAAAGACATTCGTTATGAGAACCGAATTTGTTGCCAATCGAATTTTGTCGGTTGTGTGTATTATCTTGAATTCGGTTGTAATAACTGAATGAATATAGCAGTCACAACTATTTAAAAAAATTATTCTTGGGTGACTATAAAATATTATTGTGAATTAAATAAACCAATTAAATATTTTAATATTTATTTTTATTTTAAAAGTAAATTATAGGATTAAGATTACACATTACATTTCATGTGTCGAGCCGTCAAATTTAGCCTACTTCTTCCTGTACATCATGATTCGTCTTTTCATCACAGTTTCTTTAAATGTCCATGCCATACCGCACGTCTTGCTGTAGCGAAGGGTGTTAAATTAAACATTTAAGAAATTTTTTAATTTACAAATTTCCTTGTGAGGTTGTTTTTAGACTTACCTTTCAACAATATTGAAGAACTTTTTACCACTAATAATATATCTTGTATTTTAAAACTAAAATATTAATTAGTTTTTGTGTAATTTGTACAAATTAATTTTTATTACGTCAAATATTTTTCGATTTTAGAAGACACAATCGATTTTTATGATTCTAACTACCAAAATTTGGTTTTCAGTAATAATATGCTGTATAAGTTTAGTTGTATCTTCTATTTAATAGAATAGATTTTAGTAAATACACAAATCGATCATGTTAACTTTTCTAAGAGGTGTTACAACTAACATTTAGAAGCAAATATCATTTGTTAGCTTTTAATGTAAAAAATAAATCAACATTATTAATTATTAATATTAAAAATCAAATTATTATATTAGTAATTAAATTTTGAACATACCAATCGAATTTATACCTATCTGTTTTCTGTGTGTAGTGTTAAAAGTAAGTCAAAATTATAATTTATTTATATTAAAAATCAGTTAATTATATTAGTAATTAAGTTTTAAGCACATCAACTGAATTTTTAATAATCTTTTAAGAATGTCCCCCTATGTGGCCTAATTTTATTTATATGACCCTATCTATATCTGCTACAACAATTGGAAATTAATGGGTACTATTTTACGTATAAAATATTTAATTCAAATTCGATCACGTTCTGCCCGTTTTCTATTTAAACTGTTTCTTTTTTGGTTTCGTGTTGCAAGAAATATTTATAAAAAAATATTGAAATAAATAGGGTTCAAAATCTAAAAACAATCAAATGCTACTGAAGTGGAAGCCTTAATGAATAACATTTTTGTAATTCGAGTTTTAGCTACGTAGTTCGAGGTTTTAAATAAAAAACATTGTCTATCGAAATTGTTTTAAAACGTTTAATTCTTATGAGCCTTATGTGCGTAATTTTCCATTCCCTGGATACAAATAATAAATTGGATATAAAAAAATATTTTAGCTTTAAAGTATTTCCCACAGCCGTACAAAATGCTTTACATAACATGTATAAATCTTGACCATGTGATAATAAGAAAAATTTCTTTACAACATGGGAAATAAATAAAATCCCAAACTGCAATAAAGAAATCTTAAACTTGGGTTACCTGCATTGTATGTTCATAAAATCGGAGATGAGTTTCTTTGATTATCATCACATTGAGGGATTTTGACGTGTTTTCCACTTTAAATTGGAAAACTTCCTAATGTGAGCATAATTTATTTTGGTTGTTTTTAAAATTCCCCCTGATACTCTGAAATACGCATATACATTAACATCAGGTAAAATATATATGAAATACAAAGCAACAGCCCTATAAAAGAAGGGGAAAGAAAAAGAGAGAGAGATGTGTAAAATACAAACTGAGAATTCAAGAAATAACAAAATATCAAAAATACACTCACTCAGGTATGCATATGGAATAAAAGATGTAAAAAGCCACCACCATTCTTTGATGTGAGAGCTGGCATATAAAAGGAAGCGGAAAGAACTAACCTGTCATAGCAGCTCAAACGCTCAAACAGTAAACAATTAATTTCAACTAGAAAATAAATTTTATAAAATAAAAATATTCGTGACTTTTTATTTTTTGTTGGGTTTTTATTTTTTAATTGAAACTATAAAAGAAAAACAAAAAAAATGGCCACTACAAATTACAAAAGTTGTCCGTTGAAAAAACGACCCATTATCTTTGTTAAGGATGAAGAAGAACTCTTGCAACGATCAGTCGATCACTGTGAACAAATTGAAGCCTTAGCTTT
The DNA here is from genome assembly GCA_916610165.2 of Gymnosoma rotundatum. Taxonomy (NCBI): domain Eukaryota; kingdom Metazoa; phylum Arthropoda; class Insecta; order Diptera; family Tachinidae; genus Gymnosoma; species Gymnosoma rotundatum. The sequence continues at coordinate 120,453,772 of OU744337.1, read as the reverse complement.
GGTGAAAGACGTCACTGCCAGTGATAATCATGATCAGCCACAAGATTTATCATTAAAACGCAAAGCTAGCGACAGTTTTGAGGATTATGTCGTTCCAGCTAAACGTATTTATGTTTTAAATCTATCCAACAAATCGCCATCGTCATCAGACTCGTTGAAAACCCGTACAGTGTCACCAGCTCAGAATTTATCTGACAGTTCCGTGATGTTGTCACCTGCTTGCGACATGGACTCTAGCATGGAATATCAGTTAAGCGATATTCATTTGAGAGGATTAACTACTTCCACCAATAGTTATACCAACAATCCTTACCAATCGGCATTTGTAATGGCAGCTGGTTGCAATCCAATGACTGCTATATGGAATACTTATCAACCAAATATTTCAGCCATATTCCCATCCCCAGCATCATCAATCTCGTCGACAGCCTCGCCACGATCGGCTTACAGTTACCAACACATTACACCACCCTCCAGTCCTGGCTCAGATACAAATTCTGAACCTGAGGATCTTTCAGCACGTAGCGACATCCCTTTGCCAGCTTTATTCCACTTTTTTGAAGAAGCACCCAGCCATCAACCTTCAAACTCGTATGCTTCTTCCGTCTACTCCCACAGCAGTTCAATCAGTTCATCCGCTTCCTCGGTTACATCTAGCACGGCGAACAAAACCTTCCGTTTGAAGTGCGACAAATGCAACAAAATGTACTCGACCTCGATGGGACTGACAAAGCATCAACAATTTCATTGCCCAGCCGCTGAATGCAATCAGGAGAAGAAACAACATGCTTGCCAGGATTGTGGCAAACTCTATACCACCATGGGTGCCTTAAAAATGCATATTCGCACACATACTTTACCCTGCAAGTGTCCGATCTGTGGTAAAGCCTTCTCACGTCCATGGCTATTACAAGGTCATATACGCACTCATACTGGTGAGAAGCCATTCCAGTGCCCCGATTGTCCTCGCTCATTTGCGGATCGTTCTAACTTAAGAGCCCATCAACAAACCCATGTAGAGGTTAAGAAATACGTCTGCAGGGTATGCAACAAATCTTTTTCGCGCATGTCTTTGCTCAACAAACACGCCAGTTCCAATTGTACAATTACAATTGCCTGAATATTGGCAACCTCAAACGACTAGAAGACAACAGTACAAAACCCTGCCACAAAGAGTAAGGGATGCAAAACAAAGTGTTATATTTAAACATTCCGCTGGAAAGGATTAATTTATAATTTTTTTTCTTTTAACTTTACAAACTTCATTATTATTTAACGTAGACTAAGAAAGACAATAATTGTTTTTGTGAGATGCTCATATTTTTAAGTTGATTTTATTTTATATATAAAACTTCTAATTCTAAGCTATGGTGCTATGTTGTTGTAGTATAAATATTATCTTTAACTGAATTTAATTTTTTATTTATTGGAAGGCATTGAGGTTTAAGTTCTAGTCTTATCATTTTTATTTAGTTTCTTGTATATTTTTTTGAACAATTGGAAGACAGCACTTTACCAAAATTTATGTTAAATATTTTATTAGTTTTAATTAATATTTTTATCTTTTGTATTTATATTTTTGTACATTTATTATTAAGTTTATTTTTTAAGTTTTAAAATTAAATAAATACTTATTTCTTTCGAAAGAATTGAAGAACTAAAATTTTAAAAATTTTTTATTTAATATTACTTTTTAATTTTACAAAAAGTATTTAGAAGAAACGGAAGAATTGCTAAAAAATTAATATTAACTTTTTTTGAAACTGCATTATTGTGCACGATAATGTTTGTGGCATCTTTGAACCTAGATGTTGCATTTACTATTTATTTTTAATAGAAAATTGTACTGTTTGTAAGGAGTTTCAATTGGTTTTAAAGCTGTTCGTGGGAAAAGGATTCTTCTCGTAGCGAAACAAATTTTAAATTTAGCGAAACAAATTTCATAAGTACGGCTATAAAAAGTAACTTTGTGTTCTTCTTTTAATTTCCACGTCGTTCAAGCTGGTTTATTTCTACATTCTTCATTTATTCTTCCTTCCTTATTATAAGAATGTTAAAAAGTGCCATTTATGTCTCCTGACATTACTTAAATTCATTTTGTGACTAATTTAATGGTACTTGCTTTTATAGTAAAAAACAATTAATAGTGCTATATTCGGCTATGCGGAATATTATGTACCCTTCATCATCTATTTAAATCTAGTTTAATAAAGTAACTCTTATAAAAAACAAATATTGGGTTAACAGAGAATTAAAATATAAGAAAAAAAATAAGTACTATACATAATTTTACATAAAAATGTCATCGGCTGTTAATGAGTTAAGCGATTTAAAAAATTTTTGTTTTACCTTAAAGATCGCTTCAAAAGCTTTTAAAAATATAAATATATATTAAAAATATATATCCATATTGATATTTAAAAAAATAATGGTGCACAATCGTGCTTTTCTATGATAAGTTCAAGGGCCCATAGCTCGTTAATTATGGGCGAGCAATAATTTTCACTTGATGTTTTTTTCTTATTTTTTATTTCTCTATCGCCCCACACATATTTTTTTTTTATTAAAGTTACTTCATTAAATTAGATTTGTTCCAAATGATATGAAAAATTTAGAGAACGGCGTGGTGTTTTACCCGCTGCCTAGAAGGACATGCAACGATCTTGCTAATTTGCAATAGCTACTCTTTCAACACTATGTATTATTGATTGGCGTATTTAAATTTTCTCCAGCTAATCTAGTGCCTTTGCAAACTTGTTTTCAACACTAATAAGGACGGACAGACGGACAGACGGACAACGCTTAATCGACATCGCTATGCATAAGATCTTAGAATATATATATATATATATATATATATATATATATATATATATATATATATATATATATATATATATATATATATATATATATATATACTTTATGGGGTTACAAAGGGATATTGTAAAAATTACAGACGGAATAAAAAACTTAGATATACAGTTTTTTCACCTGTGGTGAAGGGTATAAAAAATCAAAAAGTACCACCAAAAAAAAAAAGCATTATATTGTTCCTTTTATAGTTGAAGGTTTAAAAAGTGAAATATGGAACTATTGCTTTAAATAGTTTTCCGCTTCTTTAAAAGTATCTCCAAAAAGGACAAAAATTTATATTTTGCTTTTGTGCCTTTTTCCACCTACAAGATTTTCTTAATATTCAAGATACTTAAAAATATTCTATAAGGTACTAAACAAGAAATAGGATATTTCAAGACGTACTATGTCAGTATAACTTTATGTTACTTAATGTTACTTATGGAATTAAAAAAGGTCCCGTTAAGAAATGATTTTTTTCTTTATTAAAGCATCTACAACATATATGCATGGCAAAAAGTACTTTCGAAGTACTTTCTGTGATTAGTATCCTCTTGTTACGTATACTTATGACAAAACTATTTCCCTTTTAATGTTATGTACATTTAACACTTTTTTATTTTAGGCAGTAACTTTGTCTCTTAAATTATGCTAATAATTAACACTAGGGTTATCCAACGTTTATTTCTCGTTTAATTTTAAGTGAACTGTAACTAAAAACATAAAACAGTAGTTTTCTTGTTTAACGAACCTTCGATTCTGCGTACAACGCATTTAACGAACACATAAGTTTTCTCCATTGAGTGCCTTGTATTGCAATTAGAACCTGTTTTTTACTAATATTAGATTAGATTTTGTGGTACCGTTGTAATAAATTGTACCTTTTTTTATTTTTTAAATTATTATACAGACATATATTTAAAACAAACGGCAAATAAATAAGTTCTAGATATTTTTTTTATTCACAACATGGCTACGAGAAATAAGTATGAAATAAGCTTAATCGGTCCACTTTCTTCGAGGCAGCAGGCAAAACACAACGCTTACCTCTAATTTTTCCATGTCATTTGGAACAAAAAAGTAACTTCAATCAAAAAAATAAATATATGGGGCGATAGGGAATTAAAAAAAGGAAAAAAACATCAAAAGAAAAAATTGGCCCGCGCCCATATTTTCGGAGTTATGGAGCTCTGAAATTTTCAAATTTATTAAAATATCAATATGGGTATTATTTTAAAGCTATTAAAGAGATCTTTAGGCAAATTCTAAATTTTTTAAAAGTGCTTAACCCATTGCGGGCCGATGTCATTTTTATGTATAATAATATGTAGCACTAAAGTATTTTTCTTATTATTTTTTAATTCTCTGCCACCCCAATATTTGTTTTTTTTTTGATTGGAGTTCTTCACTAAACTATATTTACATAGATGGTGAAGGGTATTTAGGATTTGGCAGAGCCGAATATAGCACTCGTACTTGTTAAATTATATATTCAACAATTGAACATAACCTCTTACATGTTTCGTGCTAGCGGTCATTGATCGGTTTAACTATTTTCAAACGTTACCACATGTTCATCGCGTTAAGATCTTTTTTCATATACTGGGTAGATAATTTTACTTTTGCGCCTCTAAATTTGGGTAAGTTTAAAGTCCCGTACTATTGTATTGGATTAAGAATAAAGCAAAAGTATGGAATCGAAACTAGGAGTGGAGACCACATTTTTGTACTGCTTTAGATATCATCTCTTTTAACTTCACAACCGTAAAACAATTTTTCTAAGTTTATTTGCTGTATGATTTATTAATTTGATCGTGTAAAGCAAAGTAGGTAATTTCAATGCTATCCGAGTATATTTTTGCTACCATTCTTTTATCCATTTTAAGAAACTAAAATTTTGTTCTATAAATATCAGATTGTTATTAGGGGTCAATCGCTAATAGAAGTATAAGATAGCTGATATAAGGAGCTGATTGCTAGCTGTCATATCCAAAGTATACAATAAACGTAGTATGAGATCTTAGATATTTCCAGGGAGTATCTACCGCGAAATATTTAGAAGACTTGCTTAAAGTATATATAATAGCAAATGTTTCTTATTTCATCTTTAATATTATACGTGTTTTAGTTTTAACTAACCTAAATTCTTTAATTGATTTATTCAGGCTTTTTATTCTTATCTTAATTAAGTAGAATGCTTAACCTTATAAAATTGATTATTAATTTTTTGGATTTGTTCACCTACAAAAAAAAAAAAAAAAATGTTAAAAGTTTCTTGAAAAAGTGCTTTCACAGTCAATAATCAATATCGGTGATTTAATAATTTAATCGGGATCATGTTTTAATTTTACAAAAGAGCCAAAAAAAATCAGCCGTATACAGTGGATAAAAAGAATTAAAATCATTGTTGATTGTTGTTGTTTTTTATTTAAATTATTTAAAATGTTTGTGAGAAGTTTTCTGAAGAGCTAAGTAAGCGGTAGCGAAATGACCATCGGCACGTGCTTTCCCTCTCGATAATCAACATCGGTGATTTAATAATTTAATCGGGATAAAAAAATTTTACGATTTTTTTTTAAATCAATTAATTTAGTATTCCCGTGGTTTAATTTATTAATGTGCAAAATGCCCGTGGTCGTTATTTTTCATAATTTTTTAATTTTACAAAAGAGCCGAAAAAAGTCAGGCGTATACATTGGATAAAGAAAATTAAAATCATTGTTGTTTTTTGTAATTTTAATAATTATTAAAATGTTTGCGAGAAGTTTTCTGAAGAGCTAAGTAAGCGGTAGCGAAATGGCCATCGACACGTGCTTTCCCTCTCAATAATCAACATTGGTGATTTAATAATTTAATTGGAATATTTTTTAAAAACAACTTGTTTTAATTTAATATTCCTGTGGTTAAATTTAATTTAACAAAAAAATATATTTTGTAAAACTAATGCAAAAGCCTGTCATGAAAATAATGAAATTTATTCAAAAACTTTACTTTCCTTTACAATAGTCTCAACACGGTAAAAAATTTAAATAATTTTCAAACAATTAATTTCTATAAAAAGGAACGTTTTATATTTCATTTTAAGTCATAGTAAGCGTTATTTATAATTTGCTTTTAGATATTTAAAACAATTTAAAACTTTATATAAAATTGCAACTGGCATTGTGTGTTAATTACGTTTGACAAACCTCAATCAGCTGCCGTTGGGTTTATTTGGTGTCTGTCTAGAAAACGTTCTCTAATTTTACCTATAGTGCTCTGGATTTCCATAATTTCCATGCCCAGCATATTATATCGATGCCGTTACATTAGGGGAAAAACTAAATAACTTGGAATTTTTAATATTATTAGAAAAATTTTAGTTTTATGTTTAATTTAAAGGAATTGTTAAAAAAAAATGGAAATGGGATTTTCAAAGCTGCCCGACTGTCAAGCCTTATTTGCCTACCTACTGCAGTAAAACAACAGGTTTCTCTGTTTATCGTGGTTTTTTTGTACGGGGTTTTTACAGTCATAAAATAAATGTTTAAATGTATCTGCTTTCAACTTTATTTAGAATGAATGTGATTTCACCTAAATTGCTACCATAAATATAAATGTGTCACTTATAAATGAATTTCCAATTTGAAAGCTTTGTTCAAGATATTACAATTCTAAAATCTTAATTGACCTTTATAAAGTTATCGAAAATAAAAATGTCCTAGTTTCTAATAAACAACGGGACTTGAACAACCGGTATAAATTATTACAGAAAAGTTCTTAAATGTTTGCTAAATAAAATGTTAGAATAATTTAATTTATATTTAAGGATTTTTGCATATCTTCTTATTAAAAAAAACTGGAAGAGTTGTTTTGAATTAATAAACAAATCTGAAGAGCTGCGTTGTTAAAATTCCTAGACTATAAATAGAAAGTTTTATTAGGAAACAATAGTGTGAGAGATGCCACTGAGCAGATCTACAACACAAATAACGGTCTAGCGATCACTGTCCAGCTACGAGCGTTCACAAACAGAATATTTAATAATAAAAAGTTATTAAAATACATGAAACAATTGTGCATGGAATTTAAAGTTTACAACTGTTTTTGAATTTAGACAGCATAACACGCATAAAAGGCTTAATTGTAGAAATAGCTGTTGTACTTAAATATTTAATTGTATTAAATATAATTTTCCGGTTAATTGTACAAATTGAAAACTTGAAAATGAAAAATTTTTTTTCTTATTCTGCAAAACTTTTAATCTCATATTTGAGAAATAAAAAGAACATTTTAGAAGTACTCGGTTTGAAAACAATAATAATTCAAGCGTACAAGCCAAAATATTTATTTATTGTGGAGACGACAAATACCGAAAATAATTTGTATGCTTTTGATTTGAACTAAATTAAAAATATATCGCTCCTTTATTGCAACATAGTCATATCTCAAAAAATTAAAAATTTGTAGTTACTTAAGCAAAACTGCTCTTTTAGACCTTCTGTACATGTTGAAAAAAAATCAGTTTTATATCCCAAGCTGAACCGAAGTTATAGCAATCGCAATTGCGGCAATTAGATCATATGACTTGTGTCTTGAAAACTTAAATCGCATTTTGCCAAGTTCAAGTTTTTTTGAGACATGACTCTGTTGCAATAAAGGAGCGATATATGTTGAATCAATATTAATACTATTTTAGGAATATCGCATTAATTTTTACTGACAAAAACAACTTTACAAGACTTAAAATTAAGGAATATTTTTAAAGGGACGCAGTAGCTTTACTTGAAATAAAGAAATCAGAAAAAAGTGGCTGAAATTACCAGTGAGTTGACATTACTGGACAACGTACCTTCCATTGGTGTTGAAATTATTTACGGGTTCAACAAAAGTGTTAAACTTATTAATAAAGAAGGAAAGAAATTAATTGATCTTTTTTAGGTTAAAAGTTATAACTTTAAAAAATTCGATTGTAATTGATTTTTCGACAATATTTTACAAGTTGTTTAGAAGGTTGTACATAGCCGATACTGTAAAGTATTTTTACTGCTTCGAGAGATATTGTTTTATAAAATATAAATTAAAATTTTCATAGCCTTTCGAAATAGACAAATTTTTGGTGAAACTTAAGCAACTTATGCGAAATGATAAGACTAAAGGCCCCACTATAATGTGCATACGATAACCTAAGCAAACTTAAACTGTTCGAATACATATAAACTATGTACGGAGAACTATAAAGTCCTTTAAAAAACTTTTAGTCATGTTTCGTCAATTGAAGCAAAGCCGCGAATAACGTTTTAAAAGACAAATTTTGCAAAACCTGTTTTTTTTGCAGATTACCGTTAATTTTACTCTCTTACATTTGTTCCAACAACAAAACATTAAAGTTATGCATTTTATCACCGTCAAAACGCAATTACAATGAGTCACTCAGTGGAGATAATCAAACCATTTAAATACGTTTTTTTGCTCTCCTGAAAAATTATTATTTTGTCATTTGCAACGTTATTCGCGGCGATCCTTCAATTGTCATTTGTTTAAGTAAAGTATGTAACTGAACTGGAATTGTGGGGCTTGCATTGGTCAGTTTTAATATATATTTTTTATTTTATATATTTCCTCTAAAAAATGTCGTTAAAATTGTATAGCATAAAAAATAAATTGAATTTTCACAAAAACTCAATTAAAAGTATTTCGTGGCCATTTTTAAATTATTAGAAATTCCCAATACATTACACTGGTTTATAGCCAAAAAATACCAAGAACACCACATGACGACATAAGTTAATTAAGACCTCCTGAACACGAAAAACGCTGTAATTATTTTTTTCTAAGTACCGTTCTTGATATAACGGTACTTTCGTGGTTTTCGGTGTTTGGTCCCACTCAAACCCTTGTGGAGCCTTTTCCGTCGATATGCCGCAACATTCTATCTGCCAATAAATGGCTGAGTTATGGCACCTTAAAGTTTAAAATTTGCTTATTTTTACGTTTTATTCAAAATTTTTTATTTCCATTTGGTTTTTTTTTACGTTATGGTAAAGATCTGGAATGTTTTATTCTTTTATCAAAAAGTTTATTTTATTACCAATATTTTAAGTGTAATTTGGAAAAAAACGGATGAAAATAAAATTTTTAATAGGATTTTGTGGAACGACAATATTTTCATTTTCATTGATCACGAAATATATGTCAAGTTTAGAAACTACAGAATTATTAGTTTCATTTTGTTACGAAATTCTCACTGAGTCGCTGTATAGTGCAAAGTTTAGCTATTTTTGATTAATTTCGCTCATTAAAAACATTGTCTTTTATGTTGAGCTCTGAGTGGATATTCTGGCTTTTTCCTTTCGACCGGCGGAAATACACAAAAAACGTTGCAATGTGTATAATAGCGTTGATATTACCCAAATAGACGAAAAGCAACGACAAAAGTTTATACAATGATAACGGAAAATATTATTATCTTTGCGCCAGAAGATGACTGTGAGAGCCAGTAAATTGTGGCCAAGTATAAACGCGAAAGATCAAAACTTCTTAGTTATTATTAAAGATAAGTGAGAAAACTACATTCAAAACAAAACAGTTTTAGTAATTTGTAGATTAATTTATTCGTAATTAACTGTAGAAGTTAAAGTAAATACCTTGTGTTTTAAGAACGATCTCGTTATACATTGAATTTGGAATTTGAAGCAAAAATTAAGTCGAGCTACTGAAGCGTTTTATTAAGCAATTTTTTCTACTGGCTTTGTAAACGATTGTAAACGATTTCGGTAAAAAGTAGAAAGAATTAACTCAAATTTACAATACGATTTTTTTTTATTTAATATATTTTATTTACAAGTTTACATGTTACATTGTCAGTGCTTCAGCGTCTAAGGACATTATTGAGGCAAGTTGGCATCTAAATACACAAAAAATTCATTAACTTATAATTAAAATATAATAGGAAAAATATTTGTTTTATATTGTTAAATATAAGAGTAAAGTAAATTTCAGGTATTTACATTATTTAATATACAAATCTTGCTTTCTTGAAATCAAAATAGAAAATTCATCTCAGAAGCATTTCTAAATTGTTTAATAAAAATTTCTTAAAATTAGTCTTAAAAGCGGATATAGTATTTATGGATTTTAAGTATTGTGGTAAATTGTCATATTCAAAACAGCCAATATATTAAACTCTCTGTTTTGTGGTTTCAAATCTGCATCTAGTTGTTCTTAAATTGTTGTTTCTTGTGTTTACAGTTGTTTGATTCCTTAAGAAGTTTAACGTGTTATGTCCAATGTTATTAAGAGATTTAAAAACAAAAATTAACAAATGTAGTTAATAGGTTCCATTCACAGGCAAGATATTTTTACAAATTTCTTTATAAAGCGTGATTGTAGAATAAGATAATGGTAAGTTTATATACGGTTTTTGGCGCCTTTTTTTGTGCTCTTTGAAGAGACTGTAAGTTTGTGCTATTTTTGCAGCCACAAATCATGGCTAGGTAGTTCAAATGACTATGAATTAATGTTTGATAAAGCATAAGTTTTGTATTTGCATTAAATTTGTATTTAAATGTATATAAAATTCATATTACTTTGATTTAATATTTTCAATATGTAGGTTCCATTTCAAATTACTTTGCAATGTTACTCCTAAATAGTTTACTGAGTTACACTCAAAAATCTCTTCTCCATTTACAATATTCAGTATTTGTATCCAAATTTGGCTTAAAACGTATAACTTTAGTCTTTGTTGCGTTAAGGGCTAACTTATTTATCCTTGCATATTCAAAAATCATGTCTGCATCTTTCTGTATGTAGGCTTTTAACACAGTCTCATGTTTATGAGGATAAAAGATAGAAATGTCATCTGCATACAGGTACATTTTCCCATTAAGCTCGAGATTCATAATATCATTTATATAAATAGTAAATAACAGTGGCCCTAAAACACTGCCTTGTGGAAAACCATGTTGGAGATCCCCAACAAAACTTCGACTTTTATTTAGTTCAACATATTGTTTACGATTCGTAAAATAAATTTTAAGCAAATCAATTTCTGCGCTTCTAATTTTATTGTATTGAAGCTTTTCAAACATGATTTTGCGATATACAAGATCAAACGCTTTAGAAAAGTCTCGTAGAAAATACCAGCGACTCCTTTATAACCTTGATCTTATCCTTAACATATACAATTCACGACATTAAAAACAGCATTTTCAGACCCACTACCTTTTCTAAAACCGTTGTGACAAATGTGCAGTATGTTGTTTTCAAGATAATTTGACAGTTGCTGGTGTATTTTTTTTCAAAAATTTTATCATTAACAGGCAACAAAGCTATGGGTCTGTACATATCTTCTTTATTAGCGTTTACAATTTTAGGAATCGGAACTATTTTTGATATTTTTAATATGTCTAGATATTGAGAGGTTAAAATAATATTATTAAAAATATTTGACAAATAAGGTAATAATTCTAACCCAGATTTAGCAAATATTTTAGGCGATAAGCCATCATGTCCTAGAGATTTATTTGTAGAGAGATTTGATATCTCGTAGACTTCTTCCGTTGTAGCATTTGTAAGGCTTAAGGTATTATTATGATATCTTAATGTTCTAAGTCCACTACAGGTATCATTAGACGAATAGTGAATTTGTTCCTTAATTAGTTATGGAATTTCTAAAAAATATTTGTTAAGGAGTTCACACTTATGTTTTTTCTGTGTGCTTCCGAAGTCAAAATATTGAGAAATCCCTTTGATTTGATCTTATAAGATTTTATTTCGACACATTGTCACACTAAATGAAAAATCGTTTAAAAAAGTAGTTTCCTGCTTGTTATATAATTTTATTCATTTATTTATTACCAATAATTTTATAATAAATATGTCTGTATTTTTTTAAATTCTTGCCTAAAAAGATTTTCTTTATTTTTTATTATTTGAAATTTTTTACAAATACTATAATTCTGCTAAGTTTCTAAATAAAATGTGATTCTTTGACTAAATTCTTAAGATTTTTCATTGGCTTTAAAAAATTTCGATAACTTTATTTTAATAATTTGTTTAAAGAAAATTCCTAGCTGAACAATAGACATTTCGATAAAATCAAAGTTTCTCTGCGTAAGTTTAATGACCTCAACTATTTTTTTTAAATATTAAAATGAATGCGTTAATGACAACCGGAAGAACCTTAATGCATTTAACTGGGTAATATTTACAAAAATCATTTAAAAGAAACTTCAACTCCAACCCTGTATTTATGCAAATGAATTAAAAATGTTATCAAATACCAGTACAATCTTTATCAATAACAATCCCAACATAACAAAACTACACTGGTATTTAAACATTTAGGAAATACAATAAAACGAACACCATATCCTACCTGTCTTTGATTTTGTCTTTTTCGTTTTAACTATCGCATGGAGTGTTCAAACGCAAGAACTAAAAATGAATTTTAAACAACTTCAGTGCTAACCCTTTATTTTTCTAAAAATATTATTATAAAAGGATTTCGAATTACAAAAAAAAAAAATTAAATATTTACATTCTATATTATTTTATACAGCAGTGTTTAGATGAACATGATTGTTAGGCCAGGCATAAGCAAATGGAAAAGAAAGCAGGTGATGTGTTTTTGATGCCTGATGCAGTGATTTTCCTTTTGTGTTGATTGTTTGTTTTGTTTTTTTTAATGTCTGGCAGTCTGCTATAATGAATTGTGGCGCAAAATATGAACAATTGATAATAAGAATATAATAAATGTCTTGACAGGAATGCTGTTTGCTTAAGGAAAGGACTAAGAATTTTTAGAATAACGAAAAAGAGAGAAAGCAGAGAGAAAGGGATCTAGAGAGTAAATAAAGTTTCATAGAATAAAATATATTGGATATATATTGGATGGTTTGTAATCATATTTATTTTTTTATAAACTTTTTATACATAAAAATTTTAGAATTTATATTTGTTTTTTTTTTATTTGTAGAAATTGTATTCGTATTAAAATAATTTAAAAAATCAGCTTTGGCCACAAATAAAACATTATCAATACAAGTGCTTTATTCTGTTATAAGTTCGCTCGCTGCTTTTTTAACATCAATACCAATGTGTCCTTCGGCCTTCTTTATAATGACTACATTTAAAGCAGTATGCCTTTTTAAATTCTAGGCATATTCTCGTAATAATCTGGATTTTACATTCATTTTCGGCATTATCTTGATTGTCGACTCGTTGTGCAATTAACCTGATCATTTCTGTACCTTCCTACATGTAGTACGCAAGGTAATTCTTTCGAGACTGAAACTGGTATCGCTCTTTTGTCTATAAATGAACTATGAGTAAAAATACTAATGGCATGATTCAAAAGATCATTGTGTATGATACCACCCGCAGTGAACGTACTATGTAGACTCTGAGCAATGCAAGTGGCTTACTTGCGTACAATTCTCAAGCCGAAAAATTATACCTCTTAAGTGGGAGAAACACGTTTCTTTCAAATTGGGTTTACACTTAATCGCTTCATATCGCTCTTATTACAATATAAAATCCACGGGTAATAAGTTACTCGCATGCAGGTTGTCTTCTTAGCAGCAAAAATAGTTAGATGTCATATTTTGTTAAAATTCACAAATAAATTCATAATCTAAATGACATGTAAAAATTATAATTAAAAAACATTGTGAACTTCAGTATAAGAAATTGTAAAGAACGAATTTATCTATGATAAATAAATTTTTTTAAATAACCTGTACTTGAAAGAAATCAATACAAAATAAAAAGAATACAATTAATACATTCCTTTTAAAAGTACTGTTTCTTGAAATGCCATTGAAACACAAGTAAACATGTTCTTATTGCGGTTGTGACCTTAACGGCATAAATTCTTTATGTCATTGTACCGAAGAGACATCAAATCGTTTGAGTTTAACTCTAGGGATGCCAAAAACTTCTATGTTAAATAGCAGTTTAGAATTACACTTTGTAACTGTCATATTGGTTTCATCATGAACAAATGAACAGATGAAAATACCACAACTATTTCAATCTGCCAGTAAGTACACTGTGGTGCAAAATTGTGCCATTGTAAGTAACATTTTTTTAACTGATCTCCTAAATTTATACTTGTCTTACAAAAACAAGATTTTTTTAATTTTTTTGATTGCATATTTTCTTTTCTCTTAAAAAATTAATAAACATAACTTAATTCGGATATATTATTCAGAATATATTGATCTCTTTAACTCAATTGCATTGACTCACTTTTGCACCAGCCATGAATTTCTCAATTAATGGTGCTTTAGTTAATAAGTTTTTGCTTTTAATATTATTAGGTTGAAAAATTGAAAGGTTGTGTGTATATTAAAGTGACAAATAAAATAAAAAAAATAATAATGAAGCCATTATGTATTGATTTAAAAAATGCCGTTATAGAATAGGCTAAAAATAGCGATTCAACTTGAAAAATCGCAAATTTTTATAAAATAAGACGGCGGTCAGTGGCTAAAATAATTGCTGATTACAAAAACTCTAATCCTGATCAAAATTTTCAAAGAAAATATGGACAGCCGAAAAAAATTACTGACACTGAAGCCAGAGCCCTTGGACGTTCATTCGTTTCAGGGAAAATAAAAAGCACAAAATAGGCAGTTTCTGCCTGTTCTGGACTATCCAAAGGGCTCTTAAAAGTGTTGGATACAAGGCTTCTATAAAGAAAAAAAGTTTAAACTATCTCCCAAAAACGTAAAACTGCGAAAATATTTTTTTGAAAAATTCAAGTCGTATACAGTACAAGATTGGGAAACGGTGAGTATTTGATTTATTTTTTTAACATATGACCTTTTCTGATAGGTCATATGGTCAGACGAGACCAAAATCAATAGATACCAAACGAACGGGAAGGTTTGGTATTGGGCCAAGCCATCAACCACACCGAATCCTGCTCATCTATCTCAAACCATTAAGCACGGAGGCGGTACTCTTATGGTATGGGGATGCATAACACCAGATGGTGTTGGTCCATTTATGCGGATCGAAGGCATATGCGAAAGGAAGACTATCTTTGCATTTTGGAAGATAATTAGCCTTTAACCAATGCCAAAATGCCGGATAGACCAGAGAATGTAATCTTCCAACATGACAACGACCCGAAACATACTGCAAAAATAGTCAAGGTGGTGAGATTCCAGATCTGAAACCGCTATAAAACCTGTAGGCGTATTTGAAGCGGCGGGTGGCAGAATACGAAGAAGCCCCGAAAAGTATTAATGAGTTATATGAGAGGGTTCGGGTTAAATGCGACAAAATTCCTGCAGATTTTGTAGCTAAGCTTTACTAATCGATACCAAACGTTGCATTTTTCTTGATGGAATGGAGTCTGTAGTGTATGTTCTAGATTGGTCGCACTCCAGGAGCGGAATTTTGCTTATTAATAATCCCGTTAATTCGAAAATGAGCCTCATCGCTGAACACAATTTGGCGATAAAACAACGGGTCAATTACTAACTGCTCTAGAACCCAATCGGCGAAAGAACGAAGCATATAATGGTCTCGTGGCATTTATTCCTGCAAAAGCTGGATCTTATACGGGTTTATGCTACGATATTTGCGCAAAACGGACAGAGCTCAAATTTCTGCGACCGACGACGTATCGATAAACTTGGATTTTTTTCTACACTTTCGTTTACAGCGGCGAAATTCTCTTCAGTCCTTCGACATGTTTGTGTTATTGCAGCCTCTCGAGAGTTTGTGGTACGAAATCTATCCACAGTTCAGACGGACGATAATGTGCACCATAAAAATAACGAAGTCGTCTATGAGTTGCTCGAATTGATGACAGATTTTTAAATATATTTGGAGGATTTGATAGCGTTGTTCAAGCCTGAGACTATTCGTAATGATTTGCCAAATTTTACTGAAAATAATAAGAAAAAAATTTTCATCAAAATTTAATTTTTAGTGTTATTTTTTATAATTTCAAGTTCTATCATTCTTAAAAAAACACCCTTTACGACAACGTTTTTTGTATCCACTCATGATGAAGCATTTTTTCTTGGAAACGGTTCGGCGGGTAATTTGTATGGTAAGCAAAATTTTGTTCGTATCGATCTATACTTACATAATGCATGGTGTGTTGGGCAAGAGTTTTTTGTTTTGATGGAAAAAATCAGAAAATCTTTCTGGTGACCATTAAAAACGCGTTTTTTGTATTCACACTGTATTTTTCTAAATTGACCTTTGTTTATTTATTTGCAGCTTACAGAAATTTTCCTTCTTTTACAGGTTACCTTAATTGATGTTTATTTAATTTTGTTTTAAATATCCTATTCCGAGGAAAATATACCGTTTTTCTGTCTTGGCGCATGTTAGTTAATAGACGAAAAGAACATACTTAAATTACATAACGAAGCTTCTTAAGAACTCTTAAAATTCTTTTCAGTGTAACTTGCCAAACGCCACAGCATCAAAGCCAACATGTCATTTGAAACAATATTAACGGCTTACAAAAAAACACAAGACTAAAATTCACAGTGAAGACAAAATACAAATCAACGGGCAACGTGCTTTCGATCAAATATTTTAACGGCAGAAAAGTGATCAAGAGAGAGAGAAAGAGAGAGCATTTCATGAGATTCCTCTTATTATTTGCTGATTTGCAAATGCTGATAAAAAAAATGTTACTTGTCAAAGTGCATGTCTTTAAAGTTGTCAATAAGATGTTAAATGATTTTGTTGTTGCCATTTTAACAAAACATGATATTTGTTGTTGCTGTTCAAAATTTTCTTTAACAGATAATAATGATCATGATCTTCGCTATTTTCATCATGATTGTTCTCAAAACAATTCAACAACAAAACCTACATCAAGTACAATTGATAGGCGGTTTTATATAAAAAAATAATAAAAAATGACATTGTTGTAGTTGTTCCTTTCTTCATCTTCTTAATGTAAAAATAACATGTGAAAACTTAGAAAGACGATGAAAACAACAAAAAAGAAAATCTTACTTGACTGACTGATAGACAACAAAGACAAGTTGTTGCCAACTTTGCAAAAATTGTAAATATGCAAAATAGAAAAAAAATCAGGCCCTTTTACTTAAGATCTAACTGCTGCTGCTGGTTCAGTTTATACAACTTTTTCTTCATCTTCTTCATCATTCAACTGATCACGTCAAATCTGTGGTATTGTCATGTTGTGTTAGTAAAACAAAAAAGAAAAGTTTAAAAAGCACTAAACAAAGTTAGCTGGTGATTTTCTATTGAAACTGTTAATTGTGGTTTTTAACAAGACATTATCAGATTACAACTGATTTAAGTTAAATAACTAACGATACATACTTTAAGTATGTAGTACAACATTTCATTGGATAAGAGCAACAACAAAACGTATGTACAAGATATAACAGAGACTTGTATTACCTCTTTAATTATTTGCCATGTGGAAAATAACTATTTACTTTTAATCTGCTTGGCAGTGTATTGTGCTTAAGAGAAAAGTTATTGAAGAAAGTTTGAATATTAAATTTCCTGGTTAGGTAATCAACCCTGTTTAAAAAAAAAACAGTTTTTACCAAGCAACGTTATAAAGTGATATAAAAGACGCTTGAATAGTTAATAGATTTTGCCTATTAAGGTGCATAAACCTTAGATATAGTTTAACAAGCTTTTTGTTGTATTTATCAATTTGTAATATTTGCTTAATTTGCTGCATCTGAATAATTTCTGGAACTAAATTGTCTTGTTAATTACATCTGTTAAGTTTGAATCACTGTAGATTTTTTAATACTAATAACGATTCCTGCAGTCATGTGTGTAGAATTTTCTAATTTCTCTTTGAATAACTGTGGAATTATTGAGCATATAAAAGTCAATGATAATAATTTAGAGATTATTAAAATTAAAATTAAATGAACTTTTGCATAAAAATTCAATTTTCCATAACACTTCCTTTGTTCTCTTGGCATCTTGTTTACTAAATAATCGTTAACAAACCCTGTGACTTCGCGGAGTCTCAAAATTACTAGATCTTCCTTAGCAAATATGTGCCTTTTATCCAGTGGCTCTAGCTAGAGTTGTACTCATGGTTTATTGTTTATAAAATATGTAAATCAAAATATTTCGTAACTCTGATGAGACTCCAACTCATGATGTCTTGCTAAACAAATATGTGCCTTTTGCCCATGCAGCCATCAAGCGGCCTTGGTTTGATTTTTATTTACGACTTTATGTTTACAGGGCTTATTCAGGCGTATATAATCCAGTACGCTGCAACTGCATATATGCTGATTTTTTTTTGACGATTTGTGACTTCTCGTAAGACATTTTTTTTTGTTTGTGACATTTTTATCTTGCTGCTACTTTTTACTATTTTTGCGAATTTCCCCAGAAAAACAAATTTTTTTAACAACCGCATTGCAAATTTCCTTATCCTTATTTTTTTCCAGAAAATCGGCGAGAAAATTCACATCGATCTAGTAGTCTGTCATAATATAAATCATTTATTTATTTTTTATTTTGCAACTTCCTTATGTCTTTTGCAACATTTATTTAAATAATTACTACAAAATTTAATTTTTATTAAATTATTATTTGAACTGTGAATATTATAAATGAATTGAATATATCTCGTATTCTTATTTACAAAGTTAGTTGGTTAAATAGCTGATGAAGGACGTAGCAGTCCAGAAAGTGCAGCATTTCATTTTGCTAGCGTCTAATTTTTCTTGTTTGCTTTGGAAAACGTCCACATACATTTGTAAAATACATTTTCTTTTTAAAAAAGATTTTTAAAAAAATGAACTTAAGCCAAAATAATTTCAATTCATTTATTACTAGAAATATTTTAACAATTTATTGACTTTTTTTAGTGTTTTCTTATTGGTTCATCAACAAAAAGCAAGCCTGAATATTAATATGTACATATATACATATACGAGCATATTCATATACATTTAAAAAATTGTTGCAAGTGTGTTGTGACTTTATAACGTAAGAACGGTGGAACTGAATTCGATTAAATTTTAAGGGTTTGTTTGTATGGTCGTGTAGATGATTTATCTAAAGTTTGCATAAATCAGTCGACGCATTTTTGAGTTGCAGCTTTTCATGACAACAAGTGATTTTGTCCCTTTAAAAAACACAAGCCCTGAATTTTTGTACTAGAAACTTTCTTATTAACATGCATTGTTTAGAGAAGTACTGTATCGATTGGAAGATCGGGCATGCTATCTCCCACACAAATTGAAAAGCTTCTGTCGTTCACTAAGGAATCTGTAAGGGAAAGGTATTACAATTAAAATTATTATGTAGTCACAGTCAGGAAAAGGTACTAAGTTCAAATCGAAAAATAGCAAAACGCAACATATTCTCGTAAGAAACATTAAATTTCCCGGTATTATTTCAGGGTTAGGAAGTCAAGTATAAAATAGAGCTGCAAAACAGTCGATAGCACTATCGATAGTTTTATTTTTAGCTGACTATCTATAATTTTTTTTCAGTAGCGATGGTATCGGTTAGCGACAGTTTCCGGTATTAGCACCTAAAAAAGGTCGGTAGTAAAGATATTTTTTATAGATGTTTTTTTTTTAGGAAACTATCGAATATGCCGAATAACGATAGTTTTGCAGCTCTAGTATAAACGGCTCAAGCAACACGAAGAGACAAAGCGATTTTTGCTTTACCTATTTTTATTTTCTAAAGCGACTTTTTTTGTGCGAGTTCATTTATACGACCTGACACCGGCGACACTCGAACTCACAAATGCTCGCTTGCTAGTGCAACCAACATAGCGGGTCAGGTTATATGTATACACAAGAACTCTTGTTTACTCTACTTGAGCGTTAACTAACATAGACAGCCATTTAGATGGCAATACTCTACAGATACTACAGACACTCTACGATATTTTGCTTACCACCACGACTGCCCCAACAACAAGTTTTAGTGTTAATTTTCTGTCTAAGATTGCGTCGAAGCTTTGATCACGATTTTTAACTACACCATCTTGTATTCAGTAACAAGCATACCACGGCCACCAACCAACAGGTTTCTATTTCTACTCGAAGTTCTGCTGAGAGTAGAAGTATGGTTTTCCTTATGTTTAGGTTAAACGAATTTATCCTATGCGGCTTCTTACCATTTAATCATTGTCCTTTTCTATTTGACTGTGGTGTAATAAAGTAAGGCAATTCATTTACTGCCGCTAATTAACACAAATATTTTGTTAGTACTCTGATTCTTTTGGGATTTGAACTCACACTCATATTTTGTTTTTAATAAATTTTTGTCACTGTTATTAGAGAGTTGTTTTTTTAGATGTATGATTTAGATACGTTGAAAATCCTTGCGTCACAAATACCAATAAAATCAATTAAATTGAAAAAAGAAAAATAAAAAAATTCTTAAAACAAGTACAATTTCCATTTTCTTAGAAAAAAAATGTTTCTATTCATCTTTAAATACAGTTTTTAAAACAATTGCTTTAAAAACAAGTTAACACCTTGCAAATGTGAATTATTTAATACAAACAATTTTTAGCAAATTCCCTTTAAATGACATCAAAAGCAGAAGTACGACAAAAAACCGGAGCAGAATTGAATAGAAAAGAAAATGTTAAAAAATTCCTAGAAATCACAATAAATAACAATGATGATCATGATAATGGAGCACACAAAATCTTAAAGAAATTGTAACAAATCGAGTTAATACCGCACTAAACAATAGAATGAATTGCATGAATTCCAGATGAAAAAAAAAACAATACAAAAAAAACTATATATAGAATAAAAAAATCTAAACTGAAACAATAGATTTACGGTAATTCATTGACAAAAGAATTGCAACATTTATGCTCTCAGATACATGAACATAGAATATAACGATGCTAACATGCATGTTTAATGTTCTACTAGACTTTAGGTGGAATTGGACCTGAATGCTAACACCTTGATGGTCTTGTTAACTCAAGGGACAGGACAGACGGACGGACAGACATTCGCATGCCACATGTGCAACATTACTGCATAAAATGAACTAATGATGACAAAGAAAGGTGACACTAAGACAATAAACATGAATATTTAGGGCAGTAGCAGGCTCTTTTCTTTAACACAAACACAACTTGCACATGTAGTAATGCATTTTGTATAGATGTGTTGGTGATGCAAAATACCTGTCGTCCTTAAGTCTACCGAATAACCAGACAACAGGTCGTCTTTAGGGGTTAAAAAAAAATCTTTTAAACAGTCTCCGTTTTTTTCAAGAAATAAAACAACATTTTGTTTGGGTTGTTGAGACAATTTAAGTAAAATTGCATCATTTTATTGTTGGATTTTGGCGAAAGGTTTTTCTATGGACGTAAATCAATGATCTATTTTTGTATAGATTATTGTTACAATTCTGTGTAATCAACTTCTTTTGAAACACTTGTCATTTCATTCTTTCTTAACATTGCAGTTCTCCCGCTTACGTTTTTACAAACAAACATTAATCGTTTCTAATCAAAAATAATATCAGGCTTAGTTTGCTGTAAATTCTATGCAGCTTTGTATCTTGTTAGGATTTTTGTTTTGATATTTTGATTTTAGTTATTTGTTGCGGCTTTTAGCATTCTTCGCTTATACTTTTTTGATTTTTGATGTCGGCTTTTTGTTAAGTTTTTTTTTTTAATTCTGCTGAAATCAAATTCTTTTCTTTATTAATCTTTAATTTTTTTTCTCTTTACTTTGAGGTTTTCAGCTTCACTGAATATTTTTTTCATAACATGGAAGGGATTAGTTATAATCCTGAGCTACTTGTTGTTTTTGAAAAGGTATGGAAACAAAGAAGTCATTTTTTTTAAATTGTCTGTACAGGTGTATGTACAAAAATCAGCATTGAAAAATAAATTGCTATAAGATAAGATGAGATAAGAACATGCTGTTTGAAAAAGCAGTATGCGAAATGACTACAATAGCAGTTGCTTAAAAGGAAACCAAATATGAAGTTGTGTATTTAAGAAAATTTTTATAGGCTCTAATATAAATAAAAACAAGTAAGTGCGCTGTATTCGACTATGCCGAATCTTATATACCCTTCACCATCTATGTTAATCTTGTTTGCAGAAGACAGAGAATTCAAAAATAAAATAATATTGATACTGCATACATATGATTTTACATAAAAATGACATCGGCTCTTAATGCATTTTTTGGAAAAAATTTGTATTTCCTAAAAGATCTCTTTAAAAGCTTTAAAATGATACACGTATTGATATTTTAAAAATTTCACAGCCCGGTAACTCGGAAAATATGGGCGATCACCAGTTTTTTTACCCAATGTTTTTGCCTTATTTTTTAATGCTCTATCGCCCCATATATTTTTGTTTTGAGTAGAGTTACCTTATTGTTCCAAATGACATGAAAAAATTAGAGGTAGGCGTGATGTTTTGCCCGCTGCCGCGAAGTAATTGGACCGATCATGCTGATTTCCAATAGCACCTCTTTCTACACTATGTCTGATTGACTGACGTATTTATTTTTTTCTAGCTGATCTAGTCCCACGGCAACTGGGAAAGGGGAGTCGTGCCGTCTTCCTCGTGGTACCACAACGGGCCAATTGAATATGCTCAAGTAAGCTTCGTCGTGAGAGTCTGCCAATCCTAACTTACTAACTAACTAGTACCTCGGCAAACTTGATTTCAACACTATTGCGAACGGACAGACGGAACTCAATATACATACTTTATGGGGTCGGAAATGGATATTGTAGAAATTACACATGGAACGATAAACTTGGTTATATCCTTTTCCCACTTTTTGTGGTGAGGGGTAAAAAATTATTTGGAGGCTACTATATTTTTTTTGTAAAGGAATTCAATATAATAAAACTGACTTGTCAGAATTGTAAAAATTTCTAAAACTTTACTAATATTTAAAATGTTTGGAAAGCCTTTGTATTATTAATTCAAAGAATATTTTTACTTTTTTATGCATCACATCACATAGAGTAGAAAACCTTTTGATGTTTGCTTTTCCAAAATAAGCAAAATTTTGATAAAGAATTTTTAAATCTTAAAAAAACATAAAATATTAAAGAAATAAGCAAAACGTTTAGAAAACGTTTCAGTCAAATACCTCAACTTTCTAAATTTTTTTAAGTGTTTTGTAAATGAGCAGAATCACAACAAATGCTTTTGAAACGACAAAGATCCCGACAAAGCTAGTATAACGAGCACATAAATGAGCAAAGGCTTCCGAAATATTGAAATTTCGTTCGCATTGTTTCCACTTATAGATGCTTATGTTTATTGTAGATTAAACATTTATTGCTAACTGCAATTGCATTTTTTATTGAGTACCAAGAACAAAACAAAACGAAAGCGAACGTTTAGGTTTGTTTATTTTCGTACCCTGCTTTTTAAGCTGTGGTTCTCAGAACATTAATAAGTGCACAATGCAAATATTGCTGCTACTGAAGAAATCTTTTTTATTCACTTGATACTCGTGGAGAATTTTACTTAAAATCTTGGATTTGTGGGCTTACAAAATATGACTGGTTCAATAGTAAAGGTGGCACATAGTGTCACGAGGGTGGCCAAAATGGTTTAAGTCAATGTTAGAATTTTAACTATTTTTTTAATTTTATTATTATTTTTAATTTTATTTTAATTTTATTTTTAATTTTATTTCTAATAGCAGTGGTTTTGTTTAAGAATATTGATAATATGTCAGATACCGTTAGAAAAAAGAGAGTAGTGATCCATTGTCAAGATTTTTCAGCAACCTTAAATTTCGTAGAGAATTTTAAAGAAAGTAGCAATAAGAATTTTCCTGTGTTTTTATATTTTGTAGCTACAAGTATTTAGTTTAATCTATTAAAAGTTCAGTTGCCCGATATTAACCGAATTCCTTTTATAATTGGTTTTTAATGTCAACCTCATAGCGGATTTGTCCTATTTTTCAACTGTGGCAAAACAGACTCTGCAATGTTATGCGTCATGTTAAGCACTTTAAAGAAAATGTTTTTAAACGGGTATTGTTAGAAAAAAACAATAAAAATAAACCTTACGTTTTAAGAATTTTCTAACGATTCGTCTAAATATCATCTCATAAGAAATAGATTTAAACTGAGTTAAGTGATTGGCTAGATAGCAAATTATTTGGTGAATTGATTTGTAATGTACGTTTCCGTATTAAGTTTTGGTTTTTCAATAAAACGAAATTGTGTTATATTTTATAAGGTAGAGGCCGACCGAATGTTTCTCATGGGAAGGATTCGATAAGAACAAAGAGAAGGCAAGTGTAAGAATGTGTCGTTTGTTGTATGGCAGGTGGGCGTGGTGTTTGATCGATTTTTTTTTTGAAAATTGGCAATATGTTAGAATATTACTAAATATATTCACGTGCAAACTAAAGCTCTTATCTGATTACTAATTTTAAAGTTATGACGATTTTAAATGCTGGTTGCATGAGAGGTGGGCGTGGCGTTTGACCGATTTTTTAAAATTGACATCATGTTACAATACTACTAAGAATATTCACATGTCAAATTCCAAAAAAAATAAAAATTTTAAAATTTATGTTGTATGGGAGGTGGGCGTGGCACTTTTAAATTTTCTCAAAATTACGCATAAATACAGGAAGTATTTATTTATTTCCTACGAAATACATTAATGGCAAATTTCACCTCATAACTCTAGCTACTTTAATTTTTGTCTACCCGTTGTGTGAAATCGCGAGAGTGCCGCACATGCGCCATACATGGGGCAATCAACATACATATCAGCTCTTTAGTACTTAAGAGTCAGTTGTAATTAAATGGAGCAATTAATTACGTTAACGGTCTTATGATGCGCATTTTTTCAAACCAGTGAAAATGTAACTCTATTTTTCTCTCTACAATGTCCGTTCGTCTATGACCTCTACCTCTTCAACCGTAAGAGTTTGATATTTGAAAGTTTAATATAAATTGATAATTATTGTTGCTATAGGAAAAAAATTAAAGGGCATCTACACAGGGACCAAATTTCGCGTATTCGATTTAATATGCAAACTGTTACAGGAAGATATTTGAGATTTCCCCAGAGTAGCAAGTGTAAAAAAATGTCAATTAACCCACGTTCCTACTGAGTAGCCTATTTTGATAAATATTGTTTCATATGTTGAACCCTTATAGGTAGACACTTTAAATTCCTAAGAACAAATAACAAAATTTCATTCAAGTCATATAACAAATATATCACATTTTCTTAAATGTAAGGAGGTTTACTAGAAACCAAAGATTTCCTAACTGCCTTAATACATGATTGTAAAATACCGGATATGAAGATCATGTTATTTAAAAATTACCTGCTAATAAATGATACACATTTAACACAACATTATCCTGTTTAAAAAAAGACTCTTCAAGAGATTATGCAAATCAAGAAAGCGTTTAAGTAATAAAATCACTTCCGTAACATTAACAAAAAAGACCTTAAACGAAATGCAGGAGAGAAAGTAAGACGAACTGAAATAAAACAAAAATAATGACAATAAAATAGTAAATTTACTTAAAAAATTCATCTCACCGGAAATTGAAAAGATTTGTCGTTTTCTTTATGGAAAATTAAAAAAGTGATAAAACATTTCCTTGCAACACACACATTTTTTTTGATTTAAGAAAAATATTGTACAATATGCATCATTATGCATGAATCAACTACTTTTATTTCGGCGATTAGCATAAAAACTTCATCAAACCCTGTTGGTTGCTATTGAAAGAAAACAAAATATTTTTAATGTTTTTGTTTTTTGTTTTTGTTGTGAAAATAATTTGAATTTCTGTTTGTTGTTTCTTTGAGAATATTCACTAGATGTAAATTGATGTAATTTTTATATATACAATCGTCATATGAATACATATTTGTACATATGTAGAAATAAAAGATGTGTAGTTTTAATAAAACAGTCAAAAATAATGAAATTAGTTCATTTGAGTATTTTTTTAACACCTTTTGCATCTATTTGACACACATTTTTTGAAGCGTTTATAGTGATGTCAATTGTTGATTAAGTTAAAAAGAGAAATAAAATATTTTCAGACAAAAGGAAGTACAAGTTTACTCCGAAAGCCGTTATCAAGTTCGCAAGCTTTGCAAGATATGACATTTTTATTTGGTACTTTCAATCAGAGAGTTTGCTTTCAATAAGCTGGTTATTTTGCAACTAAAAAATCTTTGCATTACAACTATAATGATTTGATTTGTCATAGTTTTTTACATTGGTTATTAAATACGTGTTTTAATCATTCTTCGATATAAGAAACATCAATAATTAAAGGGTGTCCGCCGGAAAGGTATTCTATTTTGTTTTGCCGCCATTCATATTTGGCAGTCGTAACGTGGACACGTGTCAATTTTATTATGGAAAAATATTCGATAAACCAACGTGTTTCTAGCGTTAAAACATTTTATCCAAATCAATCTTCGATTAGTGTGACGATGAGAAAGTTACGTGAAATTTTTCGGAGAAACAACGACCCAACAAAAAGCACTATTTATCGTGCAGTAAATGATGTCGCAAAAAAAGGGTCTGTAGGTGATAGTTCCAAGCATGGACCACAACGTATTGCAAGATCGTCTGAAAACATTGCTTTAAACAATCCATCAATCTCAATTCGACGCCGTACTCATGAGCTTGGTATTCAAAGAGCAACTTTGGCTACAAATTTGCACAAGGTTTTTCATTTGTTTCCATATAAGATATAGTTGACACAAGAGCTTCTTCTACAAGCCCGTTTACGCCGCCAGGATGTTACAGATCGCAAATGATTTTCGTGAAAAAATCATAATAAGTGATGAGGCACATTTTCATTTGGATGGATTTGTTATTAAATAGAATTGTCGGTTTTGGATAGTGGAAAACCCTCAAATTATTCATCAGTCACCTTTTCAGCCATTGAAAAAGGCAGTCTGGTGTGCTGCGAGACTTCTTTCTACAAAAAGTTATTTTAAGAAATGGTGATGTTGATTGGTCTACACGATCGCCTGATTTGACTGCTCCGAACTTCTTTTTATAGAGATATGCAAACAAACCAGAAACGCTTGAGCATTTAAAACAAAATTTTTGTAATGAAATTAATGAAATACCGCGTGAAATGTGTGAGAATGTAATGAAAAATATGTTCAAAGGGGCTCGCATTTGTGAGGCTAACAGAGGCGGACATCTGTCTGATATTGTATTCTATACATAATTGACGACATTACATAAAACATTTATCAATATACGATCCATTCTCTTTTATTAAATCAAAAATTATAAACAAACAAAATAGTATACCTTCCAGGCGGACACCCTGTAGTAACAAATGTGTTAATATGATTGTTGAATGTTTTTTAAAATAATTACAAAAATTTTTTAAATAAGACTTCTTTATTAAAAAAATAAATTTGAAAGTTAAAGTATACATGAACTTAAGCCGAATTAAATGATTTTTTTGTTTGTTTGTTTCATAACAAATTTTGAAATAGCTTACGTTAAGATTAATTGTGAGGGTTATTTTAATGAAATGTAAATACACCATGTAAGAGTCACCCTTAACTTTTTTTTAATACGAGGGCTGCTATATATATTTCTGGCCTGGCAACACTGAGTGCTGTCAAGTGCAATCTGACATTTCCATTGGAAAGTTTTTCATTTTTAAGCATAATCGTACTCAAAACGTTTTGACGTACGACCATTATTTGTGTTGTTTACAGTGACTTGAAAAAATTAATAAAGAAAAAAAATGGAACTAACTCGTGAACATTTTCGTGCCATCATTTTTCACAACTTTCGACGTGGATTATCACGACAAGAGTGCATTGATGAACTTGAATCTTTGTATGGCGATGAAACACCATCCTATAGCACTGTGAAAAATTGGTATAATGAATTTAATCGTGGCCGAAGCTCGCTCAAAGACGAATTCCGTAAAGGTCGTCCAAAAACGGCTGTTGTGCCAGAGAACATTGATGCCGTGCGTGAACTCATAATGCAAGATCAACATGCGACATACCCAGAGATAGAGACATCCTTGGACATTTCTTCCACCAGCATACATTCGATACTGCATGAACACCTGGCCGTAAAAAAGGTTTGTTCTTGTTGGATCCCGTACAACTTGAAAGTCGCAAAAAAAAGGCTCGTGTCGATTGGTGCAAAGAAATGTTGCACAAATACGATTGCGGTGCTTCAAAAGACGTTTATAAGATCGTCACAGGTGACCAATCATGGATCTATGCGTATGAGCCCGAAACGAAACAACAATCGACAGTGTGGGTCTTCAAAGACGAGCAAAATCCAACGAAAGTTGTTCGTGGAAGAATCACTTCGAAGCAAATGGTCGCCTGTTTCTTCTACAAAACTGGTCATGTGGCAACTGTTCCGCTTGTGCAATGTAGGACGGTCACTTCTGAGTGGTACACTACAATCTGTTTGCTTGAATTCATCGGAGAAATTCGAAAAACCAACAAGAGAAGACGAATCATTGTTCACCATGGCAATGCGAGCTCTCACACATCGGCTCAAACCAGAGCGTTTTTTACCGGCCAAAACGTCGAATTAATGGGTCATCCGCCGTACCGCCCTGACTTGGCACCTAATGACTTCTACTTGTTTCTGCACATCAAGAAAAAAATGCGTGGTCAACGATTTTCGTCGCCAGAAGAAGCTGTTGAAGTGTTCAAAAACCATGTTTTAGAGGTGTCTCAATCGGAGTGGAAAAAGTGCTTCGACAACTGGTTTGAGCGCATGCAAAAGTGTATAAATCATGCTGGAGAATTCTTTGAAAAACAATAAAACCATTTTTGATTATAAATATTCGCATTTTCACTATTAGGCCAGAAATATATAGAGCAGCCCTCGTAGTAATAATAGTTGTAATTGCAAATTTAGAATTTCTGCCTATTGCGGTTAAAAAGATGAGCAAAAAAAAACGTCAAAATCGACTCTTCTACGGAGCAACCATTTAAGCTTTAGTTTAGTTTCAGATGTATACCTGTGGTTACTGCATACATACTAATACAAACTCTTTATCAATTTAAGGGGTTTGCCTAAAAAACTTTAAAAGTTAAAGTGTTATTTATTATAGTAATAGTCAATAAGTCTATATATAAAAGAATCAAACCTCTTATGGGTCATCCTTTATTCTTGATTTTGTGTTTTCATACTTGTTCTTAAAGCGCACATATTATTAAAAGTGTCTGCCCTTAACAGTTTTAAATATAAGAGTGCATACGTGAAAGCCATGTCGGTATTGGAAGACCCTTTAACTTTAAACTGCATTGTATTATTTGTTGTAACGACCATAATAGGAAGCCTTCAACAAAAATTATATATATTTGTATTTTACTATTCCGCAGCTGGAGGTCTGTGATACATGTAGGGGTTAAGTTTTTAGCCTTTGGATGTGGAATCCAAAGTGTACTAATTATGTTACTTCTTTTATAAAAAATACTGATAAAAGTACATGAGTTCTAAATTGTTCATGCTTTTTATACCCTTCAGCACTGGTGTAAAAGGAGTCCATCTAAGTTTGTCATTCCATTTCCCACCCTATAATGGATATATCTTCTGAGTGCTTATGCTAAGCGATGTCGATTGAACTAACAAGATCGTTTGAAGTCCTTCGAGGCAGTGGGCAAAACATCACGCCTGCCTCTAATTTTTTCATATTATTTGGTACATAACTAGTTTAGTAAAATAACTCTAATACAAAACAAAAAAAAAAAAAAAAAAATATATTGGGCAGTAGAGAATTAAAAAATCAGGTAACAACATCAAGTGAAAAAATCGGTGCTCGTCCATATTTGCCAAATTATGGGCCTCTATTTTGCAGCATATTTTTTAAATATCAATATTGGTATTATTTTAAAGATTTTAAGAACTCTTTTAGGAAATATTAAGATTAAAAAAAAAATGCTTACCCATTAAGAGCCTATTATATATTAATAATTATATATAAATATATATAGTACTTAAATTTATTTTATTTATTTAAGCGGCAATTCGGCAGGCTTAAATAATTTAAATATTTTCAAGTGTTAAATTTGATTTCTCACATTTAGTAAAACCATAATAGTTAGTTAACAACTAATGAATGAATCAAACAACATAAATTGTTTATTTAGCTAATGATTGTAATACGTTTAACAAATTATTTTACAAAAATCACCAAATTGTTTATATTTTTGTAAAATGTTTATATGCTTCGAAATTATTTAAAGCAATTGCCAAAAATAACTAAAACAATAAACAACAAAAAAAAAAAACATAAATAAGAAGTGAATGTTAAGATGGTGTAAAGATATTTCGTCAGACATTTAGAGATTTACCAGGTTGGTTCCACAAAAAAAAAATAACATTTTGTTTTTTAAGCTGCTTGTTTTGCATTTAAATTATTTTTATGGTTATTTTATTACATGTATTTGTTTAACACACCATCACCGCCAACAACGAACACAACATTAACAACAGCAATAGCAACAGCAGCAGCAACACTTTGAGCAACAACAAAAACAATTACTACAGCAATGACAATAAAAACCAATAAAATCAGCATCCATCAATGATCAATAACGATCATTGATCTTTTCCTCTTCAGAAAAGATAGACAATTTGTTAACGTTGTCATCCGAAAACAATTTTATTTTTATTTTTATTTTTGTTTTATTTTTTTTTTTAAAAAGATGCTGCTACATTAACAAGCAACAACAATTGTAGCGATGTGTAATAACAGCAGCATTTATAGTAACAATTGTTACTTAAACGTATGTAAAATAATTATACAGGCAAAAAAATAAAAAATAAAAAAAAGATAAAAAGCATTCGGCAAGAGAAGACAAAAGTGTCAATGACGTTGTCAACTGATTTAAAATATAAACCAATAACCGTTTTTAAACCTTTCTTTTTTGAATTGTTTGTCGTTGACACTGTATTTCTGCTGTTTTATTTTTCTGCAAAATAAAAATATATTCACCTCCCTCAATTTAAATTGTGAGTTGCGGTTGCAAAGCAAGATTCAGAGAAATTATATGTTTATGTGCACATTTTATTAAAATTTCACCGGATTCACATGTTTCATATGCGGTTTTGTTTATTCAATACGATAGCGCTTTTTTTGCATTACTTAATGAAGTGGATATTTCAATACATTAGTTTTATTAAAATTGGATTCCGTTAATTTACTAATATTTTTATAAATAACAATTACATTGGACGTTTCGAAAGGTAATTGAACATCTTTGGTTCAAATTGGTCTGTTCAATAAATTTTCAGCAGAAACTAGCAACGATAGAGTAGAATAAAAATTTACAACATTACTATTCCAAACAAAAAAAAAAAAAAGGAATAAACGCATTTTTGGAAAAAAATAGCAAAGTAAAGCCGAACTGACCATATTAACAACCATAAAAATAAATATCTAAACAAGCAAAAAAGCGGTATTCGATGCTTAAAGCATTTTGTTATGCAACAGTTAGCATTTGCAAGACCTTTGTCATCGATTGTGAGCACCTTTTTTCGAATATTTTGCAAAATTGCCAAAATTGTTCCTTCCGTCTTCTTTATAAAACTTTTAGTTTATTTTGTTCTATTTCTTTTGTTTATTGTTTTATTATCCTGGCGTTTACTTGTACATAATTTTCTCAGATTTCTTCTAACTGTTATACAAACGTTAGCTTCAAATCAAAATATTTTGTATTTAAAACCGAAAACTATAAATGTTATGTATATTTTGTGCTGTGTGGTTGTAAAAAATTTCAGCTGTAGATATTCGGTTTTGAAATCGCCATATAAATTATGGCAAAAAAGCCACACCATTTTAGTCTAGCAACGATGTGATGTAAATATTTTCGTGAGAAGTGCTAATAAACACTTTCAGTTCAAAGTATTTAATATTTATTAACTTATTTTGTAAAACAAAACAAGAATCAGCTGTTCTGTTCTTGCCAGTAACAAAAGTAGTAACAAATTTATTAACATTCACATCTTCTACTCTTTTTAACTCTTTCGCTGCTTCTTTTTAAGTACTGAAGTAAACACTTTCCAATAACAATTAGTAACAACTTCTTGTTATTGAACAGAACTATATTCTACTGTCAAATTTTAATTAAGTAAATTAAATTGGATATGTGTGAACACCAAAATTAATTACTCAATTAAAATTTTAATTGTATAAATTAAAACGTATGTCTGAACAGGGTATTAACATTTGTAACATTTAATAAATAAATTTCAGATTTTACTAACAATAATTTTTAAAAACTGAAAAAGATGCGAAATATTATTATTAGAAAAGCAAATCGAAATATATATTCTCTATATAGGAATACCTATTCAGTATTTTACATACACAGAAAAAATTGAAGTAGCTTTTTTGAAAGTAGTATAAGTCAAAGCATTTAAATCAATTTAAAAATATTGGCCAACTTTAAGGAATTCGAGTAATGTTTTTTTTTTATAAAATAAACGCTCTAAATAATAAAAATAGCATTTTAGAAGAAGTTTCATAAAGTGGTAACATATTGTTACGAAAATAAGATTTGGCCACCCCTGTTGTTGTTGTTGTTGTCTGTATGAGCGTGGTGAATAAATTACTTCCATAAATGGTATGTGTATAGAATAATACCAGAATTAGCTAACAAAAGCTAAGCAACCTCAATGGCTGCGTTGGTAGATGTGCTTGCTGTAAGACAGACGATCGTGAGTTCGAGCCCACTTTCGGATATGCGTACAAGGAAAAAAAAATAATTGTTATAATGCAATTACAAATTAAGAAGCAGCAAAATACAATTATTGTGTGAAGCCATGGCAGACAATTTAGTGGAGACGTCCAATTTAATACAAGAGTAACAGATAATTGTCAAGACGCCCTTTATAATAAAAAGTAAGAACAATAGCGGTTGCGCAGGGAAGTGTAACAGCATAACAAAAGTGTATGGCAGACGTGTGTTGTAGCTATTAGATAAAGGAGATGACTGGCTTTGTTAAAAGACGTAGTTGAGTAGTCTGTGGATGGTTAAGGTCACTAAACAAGGCATCGAGTAGTTCATGTATCGCCGGAGTAACACAGTAGTGTAGCCTGGATGGCTTCATTTGTAATACAGTAGAACTTTCTTATAGTAAACTTCTATACAATGAAGTTCTCCTTGTTATGAACTAAAGTCCAGAATACAGCTTTTTCGTTCCACTTTCAATGTATTTTGATCTCCGTATAATGAATTTCCACACAGTGAATTTTTCTTTAGCAGCTTTACTTTACACTTGTTACCAACACTATATACAAAATAAGTAATATTTGTGGGGTTCCCAAAATATGGATCTTATGGCTGAACCTAAAATTTGCTTCGGAACGGAGAAAGGCTCTGCTTTTTGTTGACAACTGCACTGCGTATCCAAAGGAAGTAAAAGATAAACTACAAAATATTGAACTTGTCTACTGCTCTCAAAAATATGACTTCTCTTCTTTAACCAATGGACCAAGGCATATTCTACAATATAAAACAACTTACAAAAAAAATTATTTAAGCACAGTGTATATTAAACCAGAGACAATTGCAAACTGCTTCCAAAAGGCAGGATTTTTTAAAGAAAACATGTAGTAATTGTTGGTATGAAGAAGATTTTCTTCCACTATCAGATTAAGCTGTTATACAGGCTTCGTTTAGAAAAGTAGCTAACATAGGTGCATCATTTGAAGTTTATGTGAGTGTAGATATTGATGTGCAAACTATCGGCATTCCGTCCAATGAAGATATTCTAAGCAGTGTTTTAGAGAGTCGTAGATTACAGCAAAGTATATCAGATGACGATGAAGAGGAACTGGGCGGTGAAGTAATGGCAAGTATGGATAAAACGTCATCTACATTAAAACACGTTTCACCTTTACTTAATGTACTACGATTTTTTTGGAAATGAAGAGCAACGTGCCGAAAAATATATTTAAATGTCTTAATGTAATTGAAGTTTTTACTGATAAAGAAAAATGGAAATATGTAGTTCAAACCAAAATACCTGATTATTTATATGTGTATAAATATTTCTGTGTAATAAAGTTTCTATATAGTGAAATAATTATCCCGTGGAGATTCACAAATATCGCATGTTTATTAAATACGAGACCATAGCATTCAAAAGACCGTAGGATTAACAAGCGTAGTAAGATAAAGCCACAAAGTGAGCCACAGTGGTATTTATTTGCAATCAAAAGAATTCGTACGTTTGCCTAAAAAGGAAAAAACGTTACAATATCAATATGGAAGCTTTTGAAAACATCTTTCAGAAAATACTAAAAGTTTTTACAAAACCTGTTAAAAGCCGATGGCATTTTAATGTAAAATTATGTGTAGTACTTAAATTTTTTTCTGTAACTTAATGTTTAATTTTCTGTCACCCCAATATTTGCTTTTTTGGTTAACCCTTAACTACATTCGTGGGGTAAATTTTTACCCCACGCCGCACTCCATAATTTATAACTTACTTTGTACTGAAGCTTGAAAAAAATTTCTATTTTCTAATTTATGAATTTTTTAACATAATAACAATGTTATTTAAAAAAAAATAAACAATTGTAATATTTCTCATTAATATTTTCTTTTTTTATGCGAGGCCCTGCAAACTAGGAAGAATTTTCGATTGGGGTAGAAAATTACCCCACCAATGTAGTAACGTAAGTTAAAAAAGCGAATGTAGTTAAGGGTTAAATTGAGGCAAAGCCGAATAAAAAAAAATATATAAAAATTTTATTTGTAAGGTTCATTTCTTTTACACCTCTTTAAACATATTTTAAGGCAGTTTAAGAATAACTTTAGGCAAAGTCTCCTCTTTTCATTTTCTTCAAAATGAACAATGAAGCAATTTTTTTTGGCAAGCTTTTATTACATTGTAATAGTCTTGGGCAGTCTGTAATTTGTCTTTTTCTTTAACGCTGTTTCCACAACTGTATAATATCTGACGTTTGAAAGAAGTAAATGAAAGTTATTTTAATTAAACTTATTAGAAATGGACTTATTACACTTTCAAAAGAAACATTTGTATGATAGAAATGTACAGCAAAAGTATTTTTGTTTATTTTATGTCAAGACAAAACTCTTTTGCAATTATGGCTGTAACTATGGAGTTAGTTAGTTTTTGACTTATACTACTTAAAAAAACACAGCTCAATAAAAGGTTTTCTTTATTTTAAATTAAGTTTTAACTTTATTCAATGATATATTTCATTGAAAAGTAAATACAAAACTTTCCGGTTATAAAACTTATTGAATCATTAAAAAAATAATATAATTAATAATAGAATCAATGCAAAATTAATGAAACTTCAATTTGAAAACAAGAATATCGACTTTTGGCTCGTCATACCAATGGTAGGAAGAACAAATGTAAATGACGATTTGCAAAGAAAACAACGAAGAAATGCGTTAGGTTGTGTGTGGACTTTGTCTCACCAAAATAATATTATTGGATTATGAATACTCCTAGTATTCTTCTTTACAAAATTATTTGCTCAAGAAGATGATGTTTACAATGTACACCACATAGGTTAGATAGATGCAAAGAATGCTGATGACGGATGTAGCGATCCAGTAAATGCTACACTACAATCTGCTGGTAACTAATTTTTTTATTTTATTTTTTTGTTTTTGTAGAAGGTATTTTTGTAAATATATACTCGTATTACTCATAGTAATATTTTATTTAAAAAAAATTTGGCTGTACAATAAAAAAATTTGACCACTAAGCCGGTTTGTAAGAATTCCAAAGCTTAATAAGATTAAACCTGTGGAGGATTAAATATTTCTAGTTTTTCTTTTCAGTTAAATGACAAAATTATTCACTTATTGCATTAACTTTCTTTCATTTCTAATCAAATTGACAAATACAATGAGTCTGTTTCATTGTAAATAAATTTAAATTCACCTTAAAATATAATATAAAAAGCACATATATACACATTCATACATACATCTCCAAAAATTTTAACCAACCATATGTTTTGTACTTTGTGTTTAATTTGACAGGCTGACTGAATATTTGAATGCTGACATATTGTACGCTTGTAAGCAAAAAAAAAAAAACCAAAAAAAAAAGCACTAGTTTAATAAAACAATGTACAAATTGAGTGAATAAATGACTGTCGAAGTAAGTGTATGAGTGAGTGTAGGCATGAGAAAGTTTTTGGCAGACAATTTGTTGTTGATTAATTTTTGATGCCAAATTGTTATTGATGATTTTTCTTTTTCGGAATTATATTCATCATTATTAACATCGACGTCATTGTGATTCAAATTCAACATAAATACCATTCAATTTGTAGTTCAGTTATATTCGTTTGCATGTTTTTAATTTTACCTCTTTTGGAGAAATGTTTCTTTTCAATTTATTTAGCTTTGTAATAGATGAAGTTTTATTTGATTTTTGAAAACTATTTTTACAGTTTAAGGTGACGTTAATGGTCTGCATATATACATACATATTTTGGCAGAAATATATGCATGCATACATTTTTATTTTTTCCGTTTCCGTGTTAAGGTAATTGCAAGAGAGATATCACCTACGAGGTCTGATCAGAAAATAACCGTTATTTTTAAATTTAGTGAGTTACGTACGTTCGATTTTCGAGTTTTTTCTGTTATGTGGATATACATGTCTGTTATATATGTTGGCAATATCACCCATTTTGGATTGTCAAAATTTTTTTTACAGATAAAAGGGTTAGTCATATTTTGATTTGCTCAAAGATGGGATGATTGGGCTTTGGTTTTAATGTCATAGCCTTTTGAGGATATCTGGATCGTCGTTGGCGATGTTCAACAGCTCCTGAGCGATGTCCATGTGACGTTGTTTTTGCTCAAAGTTTATCAATTTCAGAACAATCTTCGCTGCTGCACGTTTCATGCCTAAAACATCCGTAAAAATTGCTTGGCATGTGCTGAACGAAATGTCAACATTATCAGCCACCTCTCTGATAGTGATTCGACGATTATCCAAAATCATTTTCTTCACAGCTTCAATATTTTCATCGGTTGTTAACGTGCTCATACATTTTTTCGAATAGCAAAAAATCGAAGAGCACACCAAAACACGACAAAATTTTCTATTTGTCAAAAACAAACTGACAATCCAAAATGACTGATACGAGGGCTGCTATATATATTTCTGGCCTGGCAACACTGAGTGCTGCCAAGTGCAATCTGACATTTCCATTGGAAAGTTTGTCATTTTTAAGGATAATCGTACTCAAAACGTTTTGACGTACGACCATTATTTGTGTTGTTAACAGTGACTTGAAAAAATTAATATAGAAAAAAATGGAATTAACTCGTGAACATTTTCGTGCCATCATTTTTTGCAACTTTCGACGTGGATTACCACGACAATAGTGCATTGATGAACTTAAATCTTTGTATGGCGATGAAGCACCATCCTATAGCGCTGTGAAAAATTGGTGTAATGAATTTAATCGTGGCCGAAGCTCACTCAAAGACGAATTCCGTGAAGGTCGTCCAAAAACGGCTGTTGAGCCAGAGAACATTGATGCCGTGCGTGAACTCATAATGCAACATCGACATGCGACATACCGAGAGATAGAGACATCCTTGGACATTTCTTCCACCAGCATACATTCGATACTGCATGAACACCTGGCCGTAAAACAGGTTTGTTCTCGTTGGATCCCGCACAATTTGAAAGTCGCTCAAAAAAAGGCTCGTGTCGATTGGTGCAAAGAAATGTTGCAAAAATACGATTGCGGTGCTTCAAAAGACGTTTATAAGAATGCCACAGGTGACGAATCATGGATCTATGCGTATGAGCCCGAAACGAAACAACAATCGACCGTGTGGGTCTTCAAAGACGACCAAAATCCAACGAAAGTTGTTCGTGGAAGAAGCACTACGAAGCAAATGGTCGCCTAATTCCTCGGCAAAACTGGTCATGTGGCGACTGTTCCGCTTGAGCAACGTTGGACGGTCACTTCTGAGTGGTACACTACAATTTGTTTGCCTGAAGTCAGCGGAGAAATTCGAAAAACCAACAAGAGAAGACGAACAATGGTTCACCATGACAATGCGAGCTCTCACACATCGTCTCAAACCAGAGCTTTTTTGACCGGCCAAAACGTCGAATTAATGGGTCATCCGCCGTACAGCCCTGACTTGGCACCAAATGACTTCTTCTTGTTTCCGCACATCAAGAAAAAAATGCGTGGTCAACGGTTTTCGTCGCCAGAAGAAACGCTAAAAGAATATTTCATTTAAAAAATGTGTCTTCCACGAATATCTGTAGACAGCAATACATTTAAAATATGTCTACTGACTGATGATACCTACGGTGTAGATCTGAAGCTGAGGCTGAGCGAACGTATGCGTGAGAAATAGAGATGAAAGAGGAAACCCCGTAAAGTTTAAAAAAGTGTAGAAAAGTGTTCAAATGTCAATCAATGTAAATATCAATTAGAAAAGAAGTTTAGGTAAAGTGATCAAGGAAAATCGAATAAAACCCCATAATGGAAGGGTAAGACCACAGTGCGG
This sequence comes from Gymnosoma rotundatum, assembly GCA_916610165.2. Taxonomy (NCBI): domain Eukaryota; kingdom Metazoa; phylum Arthropoda; class Insecta; order Diptera; family Tachinidae; genus Gymnosoma; species Gymnosoma rotundatum. The sequence goes on along the minus strand of OU744337.1, from coordinate 120,415,416 downwards.
GCTACAAAAAGTACAGAAAATGAAATCAACAGCAAGCAAATTTACGCAGAATTTTGTGATGAAAAAAAAAAAATAAATCTGCCAAGTTACTCACACACGTAAAGTTCCCTACTATTTATGGATCAGTCTTTTATTTTTGATATTATTTTTTAAACTTGTAACTGAGTATATAATAAAACAAACTTTGGGTAAATTAAAAATAAGGCCCTTTGAAAATGACGTTACTATTGGGACACATTTTGATTGTCGACTTAGCAATACATGCCCTGCGTAAGATTATAGTCTTAGCCTATAACGTTTAATAAAATAAGGCCGTACATTTGAAAATCACGTTAGTTTTGGGATACCCTTTATTTCATTTTAATTTTTGTACTTATTCCTAAAGGAGACGTAGGAATACATCCTCAAATACAAAACAAATTTCAAGCGTCCACCTATAACAGTATTAAAGATAAGGCCATATTCGTCATATGCACAGCCTTTTGGAAACGCCCTTTAATTTCTAGATTTGCTGTTTACAATTTATTTTATAACGGACATATTTGAACACACTCTGCGTGAATTCTAAATGTCTGCCTGTTAGTGCTGAAAAAATAAAGCCATATAAGTGAAAATCCCGTCAATATTGGGACATCCTTTGATTTAAGATTTTATTTTTTCTACTTGGTGCTATAACGCAGATACTTTTACTGAAAATTTGCAAATATGAAGTGTCTGACAATCACAGTTCGAATAATAATTTTTTTTCTTTGAATATCACGTCACTTTTGGAGCACCTTTTAATTTTTAGTGTTTGTTTTTAAAGCGACTAAAGTAAAGTATAGATCTTCTGTAAATATTTTAAGAGTACGGTTGTAGAGATAGAGGGCTGTGATAGCAGGACGGACAGACAGATAGACGCTGTGACGTGTTTTGCACTTTACGGAACCTTTAAGGACGAAAAAGTTAGTAATCTGCTTCCCTCTGTACGAAATTAATAAATGATTAAAACAAGAAAGCATACAAAAATGCAATAGTTTCTACGAGAGGATATTATCAATACGCTGGGTATGATACTCAATGGACATGGGTGGGATAATTTCAAAAGTAATTTAAAGCAAGTTTCAGATATGAGAACGATTTAACGAATATAAAAGGTGACTTATTGATATATAAAGCTAAAGGCAATCATTCTCTTATTAGACCTTTTTGGGGATATTTGGACTTCAGTAGCTTTCGATAACAAACATCAAACATATTCCTATGTTAGCCTTTATCAAATCCTTGGTACATATGTCAAGTAAGGTTAAAAGTGATTTTTTACTTCGTTTGCCTGCATCATATCCAAATATATTTTTTCGTGTTTTTTTTTTTTTTTTTTTTTTTAATTCTAACTCTTGAAAAAGTTAAAACACCACTCCAAATTTACCCTTGGTTACTTTTATCATCAAAAAGCCAAAAGAGTCGGAATGAGTTTTCTCCAAGCTTTTAAAAACTAAAGAAAATGCGATAACTCTTATTTTTTAGAAAACTTTAAACTGATCTCATGAAATAATTAAAAAAAGACTTATGTGCGATTTCTGTATTACAAACAACCGACTCGTCTAGAAAATTTGTATGAAAAAAACTAAATTTTTTGAGTGATTCCTATAGAAATTTTCTAGGCGAGTCGCGCGCTTGCAATAGAGCAACCGCACATTAATCTGTTATGTCTTATAACCAAAATATAAGTATGTATACTAATGTACCAAACACTTCAACATAAGTGTTTTTTGATATTGTTTAACCCAATAGTTCAATTTGGATTAATTTATAAATTTTTTAAATTGTCAATGATACTTTAACTTCCATTTAAAAAAACAGGTAGGCTTAAGTAACATTAAAATATCTCAAACGGTAAGCTAAGATTTCTTAGAATTGATCTTTGATATAAAGATAATTGTAATGATCTGCTGACATGACTAGTAAATTGTTACACAATTAAATCATATACTTAAGTATTTAAAAACCTAAAAAACATATTATAAGATCTGTTATATATGGAGCACATATATTCATGTATGTTCTATGAATTTGGCTAACTGAGCTAACAAAAACTAAATATTACGTATTTAATCATTTCATCGACTACTAAATTTAATATCTTGACAACAACATCTATGCAAAATTTAATATTCGTAGTTTAATATATATATATATTTTAATCTTAAATTTATTGTTAGTTATGTAATTTTTTTGTAGATTTGTTGTGTTTGTTTTAGGATTTGAATATTAAAATCACCCTACGCAAAAGAAATGGTCATAGTTACTTTCTAAAAGTAACATTTGCATATTATCCTTCACGATTAATGTAATAAATCAATTCCAATCAAAAAGACTAATACTGGGGTGACAGAGAATTAAAAAGAAGAAAAAAAAATTAAGTACTACATATAATTTCACAAAAAATTGTCATCGGCTCTTAATGGGTTAAGCAAAAAAAAAAAAAAATTTAGTATATCTTTAAAGATCTCTTCAAATGCTTTTACATGATACCCGTATTGGTATCCTAAAAAATATGGCGCCCAAATAGAGGCCCTTAACTTGGAAAATATGACAGAGCGCCAATTTTTTCACTGGATGTTTTTTTCCTTAATTTTTTACTCTCTTTCGCTACATACATTTGTTTTTTTTTTTAATTGGAGTTAGTTAATTATTCCAAAAATAAAGGCAGGCGTGGTGTTTTGACAAATGCCTTGAAGGACGGGGACCGATATTGTTGGCGTAAATTAAAAATTTAATTGAATTTATTTGCCTTAGCAAACTCGATTGCAACACTAATAGTGTGGGACAGACGGACAGAGTTTTTGGGTAAAGGGTATTAAAAAAATAAAATTGCTAATCACTTCTCAGTGTTTGATCTATTTTTCATTATTGTTTACGACAATCCTGTTTTACCTCAACGCTTCTATTCCGATTTTTGGTATTACTAACACTTTCCCAAACGAAATAAATGGACTTTCTTTAAGAGCTTCCTATCTTCAAATTTAAATTTAACAAAGTGTGTGTGAGTTATCCTGTCATCGGGATGCCATTATGTACGGAATATAACCTCGTTAAAAGATCCTACGCGGCTAAACGGCGAAATGTCCAAATTTCCAGACTCTGGCTTAATTTTACCGATGGCAAGCCCAACAAAAAATAGATGGATGATGATGTTTCAGCAGGCTCAGTTATACTGGGCTTAATGCCTGCCGCTGTGCTTTTGGCTTATTCCCTTAGACCTGCATCTTAAAAACAAAATTTGTGAGGCAAAATTCATAATGCATCATCATCATCATGACCTAAAGTCGCTCGTATAAATCGCCCAACATGTGTGTTGGAACCATGTTGCTGGTATCCACAATATACAATTTCGGTCAAAAGAAGTTGGTAAAAAAATGACTGTATAACGCCTCTAGGTCAAGATCTCCTGCAAGCTGCGGCTTTTTGGACGTACGTTTGACCCTCTTGAATCGCAAGTATTTGATGATAATGCTTCTTGACGTACCCTTTTATCTAGAAATGGGATCGCCTTATCGCTGGAAATATTTCTTGATGAAAATACAGAATGAATACAAGTTTATTATTCGTATGTGTTGTTGAACGCTTTATCCATAGATAGTGATTTGGCAAAGGAATCTAAGTAAATGACAATCAATTTGACAGATGTCCTTACAGGAAGACCGTAATAGATATAGTCTCGCATATATTGCAGTACTAATTTGGAGCCTTCGTAACTGCTTTGGAAGGCTGTGTCTTTATCTTCGTAAATTCTGGCTAGAATTTAGCGTGGACAGCTCAAAACTCTTCTTCCTGCAGGACGCATTTCAGTGCTCTAAAAACCTCTACAAAAAACCCATTTCAATCTTATAGCATGTGTATCTTGTCTCTGTAGTCCCGCTTTCTTCTGTCGCCTTCTTTTTAATTTCTATTGCCTTTTGCGTATGCAAACATTTCAAATTATCTTAAATTACCCAGCGATAAAAGCATATTACACACATTATCATAGAGTATTTTAAAATCACTATACAAATGTTGTAAACAACTTGACTATAAAAAGATCGTACGTTTGCTTACAGGTATGTCTGAATAAATCTACGTAAGTGTGTATGTATGTATCGTTTAGATTTAAAAATAGCCTTGTATCTGCTGCTCTACAATTGTCTTTATCGCGATCTTACAAAATATCAGTTCAAAATTTTGTCTTGAGTTCAATTCACTTAAAAGATTAATGTTGATGTTTTTTCAATTACAAATTTCGTTTTAAAGTGGATTTGAATTCACCAGCCAGCAACAAACTCTACCAACAGAACTTAAAGCTAAAGAAAAACCAAAAAAAGAAAAAAACGAAGAACATGTCTGTTTAAACAAATTTGGCATTAAAATGCTTATAGGAAATTAAGAAGAATAAAAAAGCTTCGTAATCCTAAATGGTTTATATTATTTTTGATTTTGTAGGTAACATCCAAATAGATAAAAAAATAAAAAACTTCATGTATCTGTAACATTACAGCTACAGTTTTGTTATTGCTTTTGTTGTAATTGTTCGTTTCATTTCGTATGTAGATCGATTTATTTTTTTCTAATCCATCCAAGTTTAGATATTGAATTTCCTAATGCCTGTTGTATTTGCTGTATTGTTCATTTCTATCTCAAAAAGCTTAAAGTGACATGCTTGTTGTTTTTGCTCTTGTTTTGATTGTTGTTGTATGACTATTTTTATATTCTTTGTAGTAAATACTACAAGGGATTTTTTTATTTCATAAACACCCTACAATAGATAATGTTTACTGAATTTTAAGAATGCGCATTTTGAGAATTTTTTTTTAAATTGGTTTATCATCATTTGTTTATTTTAATCGGGATATTGGATATCAACATTAGCTGCATCTTTTTAATCGGCTTCAAAAAAAGAAGGAGGCAGTCAATTCGAATTAATGTTGCTTTCTTATGTTAGTGCCTCCAATACTCAGTAATTTCTAGATCGATTTTGAAATTTTCTTTGTAATTTAAAAAGTGATGCCAATCTGTAATTCATAACCTTAAAAATTAGAGGGTGTTCCCAAACAATATGCATGGTGTTTACGTGTATTATTAACCGTAAAGGCCACCACTTTAAAATGAAAAAAAACTGGGCACCACAAAACTCCCAAAGGCAAAAAGTGTTAAAAAATTAATCTAAACATTAAAGGGTGTCCCCATAGGTAACGTAAAGTGACGTATATGGGCCTAGACAAACGCTTGAAAATTAGACAGAATGTTCACTACTTTGCTCGGTATAAGAAATATAAATATTTTAAATTATAAATTAGAGGGTGTTACAATATTTGATATAATTTGATGTGGATGGATAAACTGTTGTACCCATATAGACAGACGGTTAAAATTTACAAAGAACCTGATTGCTTAGTCTGCTACAACAGCAAGTATTAAATTTGAATTTGGAAATTAAAGAGTGCCCCTATAGTTGATGCAATTTGATGTATATTTCCAAACTGTTGAACAATTATATACAGGAGCTGTAGTGCTAGCTCTGCTATAACAAGGTTAAGATTTGGAGATGAAATATAAGGGGTTCTCAATAATTAACGCAATTTGATGTTTGTGGCCATACTTTTAACCGTTATTGGCAGACAGGCAATATTTGTTTTGAGGTCGGTTTTTTTCGCAAGAATTATTATTTTTGTGTTCTTTGGTGATCGTTTTTTAAAGTTTGTTTGCTTCTAAATTTCTCTAACTAAAAGCTTACATTTATTGAAAACTTTCAAATATAGCATTGAAATAATACGGATGGTGACGTGTCAGAGACAGCTGCTTTGCCTTCGATAACGTGTTGCTATATCGCGTTGATTTTGCTTGATTTACAAGAATTTTAAATGGATGCAAAGAATAAAAAAATAATAATATTTTGCAAAGTCCAAGCAAAAACACAAAATAAAAAAATTATTTGTTTAATATGTGAAACTACTGCAAAAAGGGAATAAAAATGTCATTGAAAAATTTAGTTAAGTTTTTCTTTTAGAGTACTTATTTGAATGTGAAGCATTCAAAAAAATTTTAATCTTGCAATCCTCTCTAGATAAGAGACAATTTTTAAAGTTTTATAGCGATGCAGTATGACTATATAGTATATATGTATATAGCACATAGAGACAAGTATGGAAATGAATAACAAAAGACTTTAGGTGTGACCCCTTTAATTTCATAATTCAAATTATAAGTTTGTTGTTATAGCCGGCTAAGCAATAGAGATCCCTTGTAACTTTCAGCTCTGAGTCGATAACGGTTTGAATGTTTGGCCTTATACATCAAATTATATCAACTATTGGGACACCCTTTTATTTACAATTCCAAATTTTGTACTTGCTGTTATAGTGGAGTTAGTTGTAAATCAAATGCGTCTGTCTCCAACTGTTCAAAAGTATCGCCATATACATTAAACAAATAAACTATTGGGACACCCTTTAATTTAATTATGAATATTAATACTTGTTACTATGACAGTCAAAGCAATCGAAATTCTATCCTATTTGCAAGCGTTTGTCTATACAGGTAAAAAAGATGGGCTTATAGGCCAATTTACCTTACCTATGGGAACACCCTATAAATTTTTGATTTATATTTGTATTAGTTTTTGCCATTAGGAGGTATATAATACACGTATTGCTTGGGGTGTCCCTTTCATTTTTAAGATTATGAAAACAGGATTAATTTGCAAAAATAGAAAAGAAATTTTCCGATTTTTCAGAAATGCCTAGAGATATTGAGATAAAAAAGCAATATTTAGTCGAATTAATAACTTCCTTCTTTTTTTGAAGTCGGTTAAAAGACTGAAATTTGGGAGAAATGGGAATAAACATTTTTTTTCTTCCAAGACTCCAAACTTGAATATGTAGGGATCTTACAATTTTCATCATTGTTTGTCATTAATTTGTTTTAAATTACTCTCCCTTCAACTCTTTTACTCTTGCAAAGTAATTTTTATCGCTTGCCATCGATTTAATGTTTTTTTTTTCTTTATATCTTTTGTACAGTGATTTTATATCGATCGTTTACAAATTTGATCGCATCTTGTTTCAAAATCGTTTTAATGGCTTGACTGGCTTGTCAATTGCAATTTGTTATAATGTTTGGTAAGTTTTTTTTTTGTGCTGTTTATCTGGCTTAAGGAGTCACTACAGTATTCTTCTAGTATCTGTAGTAGAGGGTCTGATTATCAGATTCCATATCGCCATCATTATCGTGATGCTGATGATGATCACCAACATCTACATTTGTTGGTAAATAGTTTATTGTTGTTGTTGTTGTTGGTTGCCATAGTATGTTGTGTGCTAAAAATGATCATGACAAGTATTTAATGGTTTGTAATATCTACTAATAGTGGGGTACACATCTCATTTAAAGGTGTTGGTTATGTGTGCTTTTAATTTGTTAAGTTTAGATTTGTGAGTGTGTGTGTTGGTTTTGCTTTTTTGTTTGTTTAAGAGGTTTTAACTCAAAGTATTTGAAGGGACTTTTTGCTTTATATTTTTGTTTTAAGTTTTTGCAGGAAATAATTACAGCATTTGTTTAGTTATCGTAGGATTTAGCCACTAATATTTTCCAGTATCCTTATATAATTCATTTTTAATCCTTAAATAGAAAATGAAGACATCAAAATTTCGAAATAATGCATCATTTTTATTAATATCTAAGTTCTCAGTAAACAATTAATTTTAACCCTTTACAGTCATCACCATATGGTCACTCTTTATTTTTTAAAATAATCTCCACACAATCAAAATTGATGTTAGGAATTTTATTAAAAAAAAATATTAACACTCAACTCTTTTCAATACACACACCTATGAATGCCGAATTTAAGTCAACAATTGCATACACATATAAAAGGGATCAACTAACACTTTGCTATCAACACAACAATCTGCCAGGAATCAAAATATTAAAAAATTTATTTTTATTCAAAAAACAGGATAATGAGCTCTCATGGCTAACCAAACATTGCACCGAATCACAAGAGAGAAAAGAGAAAAAAATTAACTCATTTGGGAAACACTAATTAAACTTTAAATTTAAAAATATTTCTTTTTCTTCAATACCTACTCTATTTTGTAACACCATAAAAAGTGAAAACCCTCATATTTAAATCTATACAAGCCAAGAAAGAAAATCAACCCTTAATCAATTTTCCCGTGTAATAAAAATTTAAAAGATGACCATGTGTTGTTTTTTTTTAAGGTTACTTTTTGTTTTCTCGTTAATTGAGTGGGGGTTAGTTACATGAAACCTATAATTAACAAATTTTTCAATTTATTAAAATCCTTAAATGTTTAACAAAAATAACAGCCAGAAAACCCTCAAAAGAAAAACTCGTGGCCAACACACTTTATAACAAGCGTAGCGTGTTAATTGCCCTTAACTAAGACCTGCCGCTACAATTTTATCAAGATCAAGCAGACACAAGAGCCACTCTAACACCATATGTTGCTTAAAAAAGAATAAAATTGTAAGCGAACTCAGAATTATCTGTGAGTATGTGTACTCTATGTATTTGTATGTGTAATATATTTGTATATTTATTTGAAAAATTAGTGGTCAGTTAGTGGATGGAAAGTGAAGAGCCACCGTTAAATCAAACTAATTGAAAGTGAGTTGCACAGAGAGAATGGTAGTGATGAACTTAAGACAGAAAAAGATATATTAAATATAAATTATATTAAAGAATAAAACAAAAAAAAAAAATTTTTGCCTTTGCAGATTTCTCAGGAATGCTTGGTAGTAAACAAAAAAAAAGCTCATTAAATAGTCAAATAATTGGTGGTTAAATTACTTGCCATTGTTTCTGAATAAAAAGAAAAAGGTAAATGTTTTAATTAAATTTGAATTTCCATCTAAGACCACTTTTTATACCATTAACCCCAAAAAGTGGAAAAGTGGATTGTGATTCCGTTTGTAATTTTTACAATATACATTTCCGACCCCATAAAGTATATATATTCTGAGAAGTCCATTGAGCGATTTTTCTCTGTCCGTTCGTGTTAGTGTTGAAATCAAATTTGCCAAGGTACTAGATGAGCTAGAGAAAATTTAAATACGGTAATCGATCAGACATAGTTGTTAATTGATTGCAGTTACTTCACTTTTAGTCCATTTACATTACACCGAAATCTGCTAGATTTGATTTGAAATCTCTCTCAAAGTCTAGTTCGTTTACACTGTATGTTTTTGACACAAGCAAGATTTCATATTAATAAAAAATCAAAAAATGGATATTTAAAAAAAAAAATTTACATTATATTTAAAATTCACACATCATTCATTTTTTACTTTTGTTTATATTTTCATTTTATTAATATTTTAAATAAATTGTTATTGATTTAATAAAACTGTCATTTTTTCTTGTACAGCGTAGAATTTTTTAGTCTATAAATATAAAAATGAATGTCTGTCTGTTTGTTTGTGCTTTATAGGAGGTCAAACCCTTGGACGGATCTTCCTGAAATTTTCACAGCATGTTACTGTGACTCTGGAAGGAATAATAGGCTATATGAAGTTTTAATTGGACAAAGGGGCGTGGCACCGCCCATATAACCCAAAAATTTAAATCGCCATATCTTGGGCATTTTTTGACCTACGTCGACGATATTTGGTACATATGGTATTGGCATAATTAGGAATACGCACCAGTAGTAAAGTGTGTGGGACCCCGCCCCTTTTTAAAAAATTATTAAAAATCGTAATATAGTCTTAACTACTGGACCAATCGTCATTAAATTTTCGCAATAGGATATTCTTGACTATATAAAGTTGGGAGTGGACAAAGGGGCGTGGCCTCGCCCATATAACCCAAAATTTAATATCGTCATATCTTGGGCATTTTTTGACCTACGTCGACGATATTTGGTACATATGGTATTGGCATAATTATGAATACGTACCAGGAGAAAAGTCGGTGGGACCCCGCCCCTTTTTAGAAAAATTAACAATCGTAATATAGTCTTAACTCTGGACCAATCGTCATTAAATTTTCGCAATAGGATATTCTTGACTATATAAAGTTGGGAGTGGACAAAGGGGCGTGGCCTCGCCCATATAACCCAAAATTTAATATCGGCATATCTTAGGCATTTTTTGACCTACGTCGACGATATTTGGTACATATGGTATTGGCATAATTAAGAATACGTACCAGGAGAAAAGTGGTGGGGCAACCCCGCCCCTTTTTAGAAAAATTAAAAATCGTAATATAGTCTTAACTACTGGACCAATCGTCATTAAATTTTCGCAATACTTTTAATTTTATTTAATAACGAGGGGGGTAGCGAAGCACACCGGGTTCATCTAGTAGAATATAAATAAAACCACAGTTGCATTGATAAGTAATGTTAGATTTCGTCAAAATCTAGTGGCGAAATATATTTTGTTTTGTATGGGAAATCTATTTAAAATCTTCTTTTGATCGAAATCTCATAAGTACTGGAGTTGGATATAATGTTAATGCACTATTAACTATATCTACATTAATAGTGACAGGTACAGAAGATTCGGCATAGCTGAATATAGCACTCTACTTGTTAATATTTAAAAAGTATTTACGTGAGGGCATTACTGTGTATGAAAAAAGACGTGTGGGTAGAGGATTATATCTACAGTTTTCCATATAGTTTTTATCTGGATGTGAAAAATGAGTCAGAGTACTGTTAGAGAATTTTTTTTTTTGAATTTTGATTCGACGTATATTTTAGCTCTATTCAAATAAATCATCTTATATGATACATTTCTGATCCGATCACATACAAATCGTAGCTAGATCATAAATATTCGGTTTTGATATCGATGACTTTGGCTGGCCTGGCTTCACATAACATTTTTAGCCTTTTAGATTATAATCGTTCGTAATACTTTGAAGTAGAAATTATTGTTTGGTGTCGCTACAGCAGTATTGAAGGCAGGTAAAAGAGCAATTTAAATGGTATTGCAAATAGTTGCTCGATCTAGCCTTGATTCTGATACTTCTTTCTTTGTTCGAGCAAAGCATCCAGTTCTTCATCCTCAAACTAAAACCGCCTAAAATAGACAAAGATCCCTATTAATTTCTTTAAAATACGATGTGTCTTTGCAAAACAAAGTTTGCTGTTATATGTAACTGCAACACCAAAAACTAATATTGTTGATGTCCATGTGTGTGTTCAAGCAGCATTAGATGCTTTGGTAGTGGTGCCTGCATGTTTGTTAAAGAGAATATCATAAGCTTCAAGTCCCAACAATGACAGAAGAAATTTTTTTTTGTTAAGTAGCCGCAGTGGAAAGTGCTGCCTACAGAGAATTAAATTAAAAGCAGTAAAAATAATTTTTCGAACAGCAGATGAGATGCTTAAGCACCTGGTGATTATGAAATAGGGTAGTTGTGGTCCAAACTCTTAACGGAGGTTCTGATCAGCGAGAGAAGTAAGAACGTAATGACAGCATCTATTAATCATGGGTATCTTATTTTAAAGTGCCTGGTTGATTGTGAGTTCGAGTCGAGTTGATGGAGCCCTAGTGTATTACGCTCTAGATGGCTTTTCGGGTTAATGGATATAAACAAGATATCGTGAAAAAATATCTAGCCAGAGAGCCAGAGCAAAAGAAAGAGAAATAGAGTGTAAATAAAGAACAGATATAGAAATATTAAAAATTAAATTGGAAACGATTTGTTGTATTGATTTTGTGTAGAAAAACTTCTCGATCCTTGAGGAAGTTCCCTGTCATTTACAGACGAGTCTAAGAAACGCTTTCAACTCTTGGTTCTGGTAAACTGTATGTTCTGAAAAAACGGCAAGACCATAATAAGGTCTCACTCTTGGGAAATATATTAATATGTAAACATAAAATGCCAGCACTTGTAAGGAGGCTCTGAGAACAGTTAAGCACAATGTTGGTAGAAGTGACTTCGTCAGACATTATTGCCCAAGGATTGATTCTTCTTTATAATGACTTCTTTAAAAGTTGCCTTAATTTGTGCGTAATTTGGCTCTTCTTTCTGAATCGGTTCTGCAGGGCATTCTTGATGTAAGTAACTGAGACATAAAAACACTAAATTTATTTATCTAAACTTTGGTCTGTTTCTTAAGTGAAAAAGCGTGAAGGTCTACAATTTTTCTTTAGTTGTTACAAAGGGACCTCTTTAAGCTTTCGACTTTTATTTAGAAGCCATTAAAATAACTTACCCATTGGACTAAATTTAATTAAACAGTCCAGATTTTTGATTCTTTCTTTGATTAATAATCTTTGCAGAAATGGAATTTTTTAGTCCTAATTACCATTAGCTGCATAATTTAAAAATTTTTCTTGTACATTTGGTCAGTCATACTGTCCGGTACTCTAGCAATGATAAGTCCAATGTGAAAAGTTAAAAAAAAAAAAAATCAAAAACAATAAAAAAATTTTCTCTGTGTAGAAAAATAATTAAATGAAAATTACAAACCAATCCGTCTAACGGTTAGTGAAAGATCTTTAATTTAAAATGTCGAAAGTAAACCGACACCTGATGGTTGATATGTTTGGGTCAGGCATCATTAATCTGGAAAGAAATTAATTTCAACATCTTCGTTACTTAGATTTTTCACTTTCTATGCTCAAATCACAACAGGTACTTTCAAATTTTGTTAGTTTGTATTATATTCCTTTTCTTTTCTTTTCTTTTCTTGTCTAAACGGAAATTTATAAGATATTTTTTTTTAATGTGAATGCAGATAGTCAATAACATTAATGACTTGTGCTGATACCTTATTTTAACGATCTGTTAGTTTATGATGTGCGTTCGTCTAACACTTATGAACTGTATTAAAATCGTTATAAAACAAATAAAATTCGTTATGCGGCTGTTGTGAGAGTGTCTGGATGTTTGCTTGTCCGTCTGTCTCTATAGACTGTCCTTATACGAATTCCTTAATTATCTTATAAAGTTTTAAGCAACATTTGTTGCGATGTTCCTTTCGTTTTAGAAAGTGTGTTTGTTTTCTTTTTCGTTTGAAAATGTTTACCATTTGGCATTTACGATAAGTTGGCTTATGACGACAAAATTACTTCTAGTTATCAGTGCCTTATTTACTTCTGTAAATAAGTTTGTCTTTTGTTGATTAAGAAAAAGTTTTTCTTTTACTTAAACACACATAGTTATTGTTTTCATTTTAAAATATAAGATATTTTTTGATTTATGCAGGTTTTTCATAGAACTTAATTCCGATCGAAAGTGGTTTCCATTCTGCAAACTGGTTCTTCACAAAACGAAAAAATTCTTCAGAATGAAATTATTTTCTAATTTTAAAGTGAGGTTTTTTTCCGTCCGTAAACTAAATTCTATTTTGTTTTCCTATTTGGATTAAATACTGCCACATTAAAAGTTAATTGTGGAGATTTAGCATTTTTTAGAAATATACACAAGGGATTTGTATATAAAGAAGGTAAATAAATCGATAGTAAGAAATAAAAACCATTCTGATCGGAATGACAACAAGGGTTCAAAATTTTCTATCTTTCATACCCAGCTTATTCTATTTAGACTATTTTGACTGTTGAAAGTTTATAAAACGTTCGTTCCTTTGTGGGGTGGTATAAAATTAATTAAGAGAAAAATCCAACATTTTATTGTAACTTTGCCATTGGGAATATTCTCAGTGTCGAACAAACAATTTGAAGGCTACTTGGACCAAAAGTTTTCAAATGCTAAACATGTTTGTATGTATGTTGTTTGCTTTTTAAATTGGCCTTGTGATAGCACACTCTCAGCTAAAGGTCCCACACAGGGACTACCATCCCAGAAACGCTCTTGCTTTGCATGCAGCTGGTGTTTATGCAACCACAAACTTTATACTGTTACCTGCCCTTCCATTCTTTACTTGAAGAAAATATTTTTTGGGGCTTCCAAAAATTTGAATAAAGATTTCCTTATCCTCAAACCAAATTGGTGGACAAAAAGTTACAGACAGTGTGGTGCGACAAGAGCTGCTTTTCATAATTACTATAATTTCAGTATTTTCTCTACTTTTGATTTATCATCATTATGTGCGATATTCCTTTAAAGTTTCATCCAATATTGTGCAGAAAGCACTGTATGTTCTCACAGTTGACCAAAACATCGGTCATTGCGTCGAACAAAGTCCCTATCACGTTTCTAAGGGTAAAGTAAAGAAAGGACCAACAAATTTTGTTCTCATGTAATGTCTGCAGCAAACAGCGTTGCCACTGACTTTGGTTTTGAAATTAATGCAAATTTCACCTGATCTTTAGAACGAATTTAATTACAAAACTATTTTTAAGATGCATTTTGAACTTTTTCAAACAAATATTTAGAAACACACGTCAAAAATTAGATTTAGTTCACTTAAAAGATTTTATTTCAACTTAGTACTAAAAGTGCTGCAACGGTAACGCCGTTCTATATAAAATTGCTGCGGATGTGTTACTAACACATGTTTGTTTGCATAAGTTTAGATCATCAAATTTTTACATATACGTTGTGGAAGTTACATTCCCAGATTCTCAAGGTATGGTCAGATTAGTCAAATATTTGATCAAAGAGTAGTAACCACTAAATTATTGATCACATTTGTTATCTTATAAAATATCATTCGTAATGATACGTAAAAGATTGAATAAACGCTACGCTTTTTTAGTAAAATATTTGACTAAACTTACCTTTTCTTCATCCGCAAAATGTAGCAACAACAATTATGATGAAATTAATTTATTGCAAGAATTTTTATTTCTAAACAACACATGTGAGTGTGTTTACCTTAATTTAACCATAAGTAATAGATTTTTTGGCGTAAAGTCAATAAAATTTAATTTAAGGGAAATTGTGACAATGAAAAAATCTTATTTATCACAATTTTACCAGAAGGTTTATGATTAGCTTTCGACAGCAGTATTTTTTATAGTTGTATACTGAATAAGAAAATTTCATGTATCGATCATAAGCATTCATAAACTGTTGATAATCTGCATATGCAATCCTTTTTCCTATTTAATGTATATTTGTAATAAGTTATTCGTTAGAATGCTGTTGTGTTCAAAACTGACAGTTGTTGCGTAAAAATTAATTAATTAAACTTTCTCGCTTTGGCTTGTGGCATTGCCATAAGCATGAATTAACGTCATACGATGACTTTTAGTTTTATAGACATCGGTTCTTTCCACATGGCTGATTTATGTTTAGATGACCAAGTTAAAATTTAAATTTTATTTTAAATATGTTATATGCGTGTTTTAACCGTTAATCGATCCTTGGAACAAAAATGTTCCATACGAATTTTGTTTTACTCTTTGTTTTTTTGTCAATGAAGTTTTTACATCAATATTCAACGACTTTGTCACTGTATGATGTATAATTGGGTTTTTGCATTATTCAGGCAAATTTATTATAAAGTTTTGTTGTAATTTAAAAACTTCATAATTCGATCCTATGGTACAAAAATGTTCCATACGAAATCACGTATGAGACTCTCGCTCTCTGTGGCAGAGAGCTTTGCGTTGCATTACCGTTATAATGGCATTTACTTTATTTCCATTTTAGTCAGCTCAGCGCGAATTCATAATAGGTGACTGAGCTAGCAAATACAAATCAAATACATGAAAACACAACACGCAAGTGTTTTGTTTTTGCAAAGTCATTTTACGATATAATGCAAAATAACTGTTGTGAATTGACTCAGCTTGGCTATTTAGTTTACGCAAAGCTCTGTAGATTCAACACGTGTTCGCTAATAAATAAAGTAGTTTTGGATTTTACTGCATTTCATTCAAAACTAAACAATAATGAGTACAGTACCTAGATATTTGACTGGTGAAGAAATCGAAAGTATTCTAGAGGAAAGTGATAATGAGGAATTCTCAGGCAGCGATTTCGAACCGGATGAAAGTATAGAGTCTTCAATTCAAAACGAGAGTGAAAGTATTCCAAATGAAGAAACTGAGGACGAACTCTACGTGTCCAAAGACAATACTGTTTGGAGTTCAATTCCTTTCCCGAGTGGTCGTTTTCGGGCATCCAATGTGATTGAAATGCGTCCCGGTAAGAATAAAAAAAATTTGTTTTCTCTTATCTTTCAGAAGTAGTCATCAACATTTGCGTTCGTAAACATTTAGGTGTTACTAAGTATGCGCTGAATCGAGTGACAGATATAAAAGATGCTTTTCTGCTATATTTTCCGCCCCCAATCGAAAAAATTATAATCGAGAATTCTAATAATTATAGAAAGCATTTGGATGGGAATAACTTTGAGAAACTTGACACAGATTTGTTGCATGCCTACTTTGGAGTGTTGATATTAGCTGGCGTTTATAAGTATAATTTCTCATTATTTGATTATAAACTGTTTTCCTGAAATTATTCAAATTCACTGTTAGGTCAAAGAATGAGAATTTGCAAGACTTATTTGATACTGACTATGGACGTCCAATATTTCGCGCTATTATGTCAAAGAAGAAATTTCTAAATTTACATAAATCTCTTCGTTTTGATGACGCAATTAGTCGTCGCCAACAACGCAATGACGACAAATTTGCACCAATAAGGGACCTCTGGGAACGTTGGGCGGAACTTCTTCCATTGTACTACAATCCACACACTTGTGTCACAGTAGATGAGCAACTGCTTGGCTTCCATGGAAGATGTAAATTTCGGCAATATATGCCTTCTAAGCCCGAAAAATATGGCATAAAATTTTGGCTTATTGTCTCAGCTGAAACATGCTATGTATGGAGAATTCAGCCGTATTTAGGAAAAGGACTAAGTGGAATCCCAGAAAAAAATCAAGGAGAACGAGTGGTTCTCGACTTGACAAAAGGTCTTAAAGGCCATAATGTCACAATGGACAACTTTTTCTCTTCTCATAGTCTCGGGCAAAAGCTTTTGGAAAAAAACGTTACAATGGTAGGAACTTTACGCAAAAATAAGCGAAGTATTCCGCCAAAGCTACAACTATGCAAAAATCTACCTCTCTACCACTCAACATTCGCTTTCACACAAGATACAACACTTGTGTCTTACATAAGTCGCAAAAATAAATGTACTGTTGTAATGAGTACAATGCATAACAAACCAGTTATCGGTAGTGATAAAAAAAGTTTACCGGAGATAATTTCGTTTTACAATTCTACAAAAGGTGGAGTAGACACAGTCGATAAAATGCTTAGTTGTTACAGCTGCAAGCGTAAAACGAATCGATGGCCCATGGCAGTTTTTTCAAACATTATAGATATTTCTGCGTTGAATGCATATATAGTATTCAATGAAGTATGTCCAGACTGGCAGCCGAAGCAAAAGCACACCAAACGCAAAAGTTTTTTGCATGAGCTAGGCATTACATTAGCCCATGCTTATATGAACAAGCGAACCCATGCACCGAGAAATAGTTCCTCATTATCGCTTTTTCAATCAATTACAAGAAATAATGAAAATGATGAGATTCCTGAGCCATCATCAACGATAATCACAAAACCGCAAAAGGCAGCTGCCAAACGAGGCCGCTGTTACGACTGCTACCATTCTGGTCAAAATAAAGATAAAAGGACAACTCTGTTTTGTTGCATTTGTAAAAAGGCTGTATGTAAAGATACGCATGCTGATAACATTTGCACATCATGCCGTCCAACAAAAAAAGTAAATAACTGAAGTTCAAACTAACTAGTAGTATGTATTAGTAACTATTTAATTTTTTTATGTGTTTATATATGTATTTACGCGGATTTTTTACCTAGATTTATGAAATGTTTATATATATATACTTTGTTTTGAAAATTACATATGGGACAAAAGTGTTCCAAAGGGTAGAATTCTTAATTTTTTTTTTAGGAGCAATCTACGGTTAAAATAATTTATGTTTCTTTTGCTTGCACTTAATTTTGCTTGGTGTAGGTGGTGTTTGTAACCATAAAATAAATTTAAAACCGAAACTTAAAAAAAGACAACAGATGATGAAATTTTGTTAAAGGGTTCATTTTTCTGTGAATGTTAGCTAATATTATAAGACAAACATATTTCAAGAAATATCCTAAACATTTTATAAAATATTTTATTTTAAATTTATTAAAAGATTTTAAAATTTTGTTTTAAATCCAGTCATTATATTTACATTAAGATCATTACAGTTACTTAGATATATTATAGAGTATATTAATAACTAGTTTTTAATCTTCTTAATCATTATTGTTTGTTGTATAATTATTAAGGTTTGTCACTTCAAAATTGGGTTGCCAGATTGCCTAAATTTGGTTTGATTTACAAGAATTAAGGAAAACTGTTTTTTGTCAATCTTTTTAAAGCCCAGCCAACAATGTTTTGCTATGTTTTGAACGTTTCTGTTATAAATTCGATCAGTATAATGAATTTCAATCGATATCAAATCGCAAACAAAAAGAAAAATTAAAAAAAGCCTTTCTTTTTAAAATTTTCAATTTCCAATACAATCCTACTGGTTTGAAAATCTATCAGGATTTATATTTTCAAAAAAAAATTTTTTTTAAATAAAGAATTTGTTAGGTGAATGTCAAGCATTTTGAAAATTAAAATCTGGCAACCCTGCCTACAGACGAGAATATACTAAAGACCATATCTATTATGTGAAATTTGATTCCGTTTTGTGCTTATTCGGGTATCCAAAATCTTATATGTCCTTCACCATCTATGTAAATCTAGTTTAGTAAAGTAAATCTAATCAAAAAAGCAAACAATGGAGTGACAGAGATTAAAAAAATACAAAAAAAAAATTGTTGGAACTGCATTTATATAATTTTACATAAAAATGACATCGGCGGTTAATGGGTTCAGCATTTTTAAAAAATTTTAGTATTTCCTTGAAAAACTATTCAAAATTTTTTAATATTTTAATACAGTTTTTATTTGACCTTTTTAATAATTAATATATTTATTTAATTTTTAAGCACTAGGTCTTTTTTATTTTTATATATTTTCTCAATATTTCGCTACTCCGTTGTGTAGCATCATCAGGAAAATAATTATTTATTTTTTTGTCGACAAGTAGGAGTAGGACTCAAGTAAGAAAGGTTCTGTTTCATATATGGGACACCCTTTAATTTTGTAGCTTATATTTTTATGCCATTACGGATCGAAGGAAAAAAAGTTGAGCCTATTAACCTGCACTCACTCCTTAATGCTTAACTTAATTTTCCTATTAAATACTACGGTTTCGATAAAACTCCACATTCTGTGAAAATGGCATGTATTTGAAGAGCAGACAACGTTTTAATATTTATAGGGTTACCTTTTTTAACCTTTAGATACGCACCATATAAAAAGATGCATTTTAGGAAAAAAGTAATCTTCTTTAATGTTAAGGGTCGTGTGTAAATTTGTACAGTTTCCATAGCAAAAATATTTTTATACCTTTAGACTTTGATGTATCAAATAAGATATTAATGTTGCCACTGAAATAAATTTTTATGCGAGTTTGTTTAAAAGCAATCACACAATGACTTGCTCATTGCCAATTGAAAAAATAATTTTATGACATGATTTAAACTTTGAAATTATTAATCTAAAAAATAAGAACAACAGCGTATAAATATTGCAAATTTAGACCCACATAATTTTTTTTATTATATCATTTAAATTTTTTTCATCGCTATTGTGCTTGTGTTTGTCTGTTTTTTTGTTGCAATCAAATGCAAATTAACATAATAGACTGAGTTACATTCAGGGATTGGTCACTTGTTTAGCATTAAATTTGAATTTTAATTGAGAAATCTTATTTTGATTTGATTTTGATATTTTTTTTTATTGTTGTTACTTTTTATTTTAATTATAAATAACAAAAACTTTAAAATACATTTTGATAAAGCAAAACAACGATTAAACATGTGTTTAATCATTTAATAAAAAAAAGTTTCATTCACAAACGATGTCTCCTTTCATTATCCCTCTCTCTCACTCACTGTTTTAGGGTTGTGTTTGAAGGCGCCACCTTATATTTAAATATGATGCATGCAACATTATAAATGGAACAATGTGCATTTAAGCATTAAAGTTAATTTTTCTGTCAACTAAATGTTTACTTCTTGGCTAAAGACAATTGGCATCAGGTGTGGGTGTTATTGTGGTTTTCATTAACGATCTTTTATATAAGTTTTATTTAAATTTAAGCAGTGTTAATGTAACAAAAATATAACAAAATTCTCAAGGTGTTAATATGTGTTTTTTTTACTCAATTCTTTTGCAATTTAATTTATATTTTGCAAAGACTAAATTAAACTTGTATGTTAACAAGAACAGATTATAATCACTGAAGCTTAAAATGTTTTGTTGTTCAAATAACAACTTGGATTATTATGTTTATTGAAACTTGCTTATTTTAATTACTTTATTGACATTTATATTGGTGAGAACTTTTTATTATATTTAGGCAAACAAAAGCTTAAAAGTTAATAAAGTAAATTGTAGTCTTGCATAAAATTTGTTTTTGGAAAAAATAATTTTATTATTTAAAACTTAAAAAGTTATATTCTATGTATAAACTGAAATTTGAAACCCTGCAGAAAAAAAAGATGCGACTAACGTGGAAGCGGTAAAGAGTCTTTGCTGTTGTATTTTTATAATCGAGATTATAAAAATTTTCATACGACCTTTAACATGATGGCAGATCACTTTTTTGCTTCAAACAAGTCATTTTATATGGTGGTAAAAAAAAAATAATAATAATAACCCTAAAAATATTACAACAATATCTCCCCTTCTAACACAGGCCGTTTTCGCAGAAGGAAACTGCAGTTTTTAATAGGAAAATTAAGTTATGCGTTAAAGAGTGATCCCACAGAGATATGATTTGGGGGTCAATGGGCTGATCTTCTTTTTTTTTGGAACCGCTTATTAACAGTAGTACAAATAATGTTCACCCTTAAGTTCTTTTTATACTTGCCGTGCAAGTTACAGACTACAAAAAAAAATTTCAATATACATATACAGAGATAAAGAGAGAGAAAATTTATATCCCCTAGAAGCAAATGGCCTCCACAGAACACGGTTTCACACTTTGATTTCAGTATTCATATTACATGTTGATGCTTTTTAAAATCATAATGTCCGGTAAACCATACGACAACCAGCCTAAAGCCACTCTTTTAAACAATGGCATTCCCTGGAATGTACACCTAGATAGCGTAATAAAACGCTTTGCCTATCTGGGCCCTTCTGAAGCTTTCCAGTAAGAAGAGAATTCCGCTTCGGCCTAGGATCTGGTTTTTACTAAGATATCTAGGGGATATGCCAAAGAATGGTTCCGGCCCTCTAAATCTACGTTTGGCGCCTAAATTGTTCTCATGACCAGGAACAAAATGTCATTTAATTGTGGGAGACGAGTTCGTTTAGAGATGTTGCACCATCAATAGCTACAACAGACCCGGTAGAAAAATCTTTATACCCTTTCTGATTCTCTTCAAACATTTTCATATATAAAATTCTTATAGTTAAACTTGAAAGAACAATGGAATGGCTCTTGAAAAATACGAACAAAATGTTCTACTGCCTGTGTCACCAGTTTTCTGTTTAGAGAAATTTATAAACAAAACTTGGTCTGGCAATTGATGGAAATTAGTCTGGTTGTACCAACGGAAACTTTCGGGAAGTAGGATAATAAAATTCCTATGCCACAATAAAATCCCAAGCTTACAGTTATTATCTTTTTAAGAAGTTAGAAGGTTTATTTCTGTTTTTATCTTGCTTCTTTTATTATGGTAAGAGTTCTAATATTCGATATTACTGCGGACAGTAAGCGAATTTACATCGTGGTGCTTCCATACTAATATGGCCAGCTCCATTTTTGATGTGTCCTTTACGTTACTGTTACTTTAAATATGTTATTCCGTCCGTTTTCCCATAATTTTTTTCACTAAACACTAACTTTCCAGGAGCAGGTATAGATTACATAATCACAGGACTACTGCAGTCTTCTTGGCTCCGTTGCCTAAAAGTTATCTCTTATTCACATCAATATTACGTTGCAGTCAAGCATTTGACAGTACATCTGAGACCAGAACTGAACTGTGATTTATCAAAAAAAAAAAAAAAAAAAAAAAATAAAAAAATTCTAAAAATTCTTCATCGTTGAAAACACTTGCTTTAGGTAAGAAGTTTCGTCTACATTAGCCATAAATCGTATTTGTACAAGGCAAGGCGTACAGTTTTGACACAATATTATGTCCGCTGGTTGGCTTCTATGTATTAAGTTTTGAGAATGAAAGCCTTGGATGATTCTATATTTTTTTGCATTTCGTCAGTACACTGTACACAAATTATTGATGGGATGCGTGAATTGTCACAAAAGAAAAAAAAAAACAAAAAAAAATTATAACAAGTAAGAACGCTATATTCGGCTATGTCGAATCTTATATACCCTTCAACATTGATGTAAATCTAGTTTAGTGAAGTAACTTCAATCGAAAAGACAAATATTGGGGTGATAGTAAAAAAAAATAAACTGCTATATATAATTTTACTAAAAAATTGCACCGGTTCTTAATGGGTTAAGCGTTTTTATACAATTTTAGTAGTTCTTGTAAGATTTCTTCAAAAGCTTTTAAACGATACCCATATTGATATCTTAAAAAATTATGGTGCACAATCGTACTTTTCTAAAAAAAGTTCAGAGGTCCATAACTCGTAAAATATGGGCGAACG
This sequence comes from Gymnosoma rotundatum, assembly GCA_916610165.2. Taxonomy (NCBI): domain Eukaryota; kingdom Metazoa; phylum Arthropoda; class Insecta; order Diptera; family Tachinidae; genus Gymnosoma; species Gymnosoma rotundatum. The sequence goes on along the minus strand of OU744337.1, from coordinate 120,392,744 downwards.
CCCATATGTTTTTTTTCTTATTTTTTAGTTCTTTGTTCCAAATGATATAAAAAAGTTTGAGGCAGGCGTGGTGTTTTGCCCGCTGCTTAAAAAAATATAGACCGATCTTGCTGATTTTACATAGCAAAATTGTCGAAAATATATCTGATCGATTGGCGTATTTATTTAATTTTTTTCTACCTAATTAAGGGCTTTGGCAAACTTGATTTCAACACTAACGCAAACAGGCGGACATGGCTCAATCGACTTCGCGATGCATAAGAACTCAGAACATATATACTGTTACGTTTGCCCTTTTTAGAACAAAGGTACGGATTCTTTTGATTGCAAATACCACTGTGGCTCATTATAATTTCTGTATTCTTTTACTTTATGGCTTTCTCTTGCTATACTTCTTGATCCTACCGGTCTTGTGAATTCAATAGTCTCGTATCAACTAAACATGCGTTATTACTAGATACGCAGCCATCCACGCTACACTACTGTGGTACTCCGGCGAGACATGAAAACTCGATGTCTTGTTTAGTAACCTTAAGTATTCACAGACATATCCACTACTCCTTTTATCCAAGCCAGTCATCTTCTTTAATTCAATAGCCACAACACACGTCTGCCATACACTGTTGTTATGCCTTTACAATTTCCTGCGCTAACCGCTATTGCTCTTACTTTTTATTTTAAAGGGCTTCTTGACAATTATCTGTTACTCTTGTATTAAATTGGACGTCTCCACTAAATTGTCTGCCATGGCTTCGCACAATTATTGTCTTTTGCCTCTCGGGGGATTTGTACTGCCGGTTATTAATTCTAATTGCATTATAACAATTATTATTTTTTCGTTGCACGCATGTCCGAATGCGGTATCGAACTCAGGACCCCCTGTTTTGCAGTACGCACCTCTACCAACGCAGCCATTGAGGCTGCTCCGCTTTCGTTAGCTAATTGTGGTTTTTATTCTATACACACCATTAAGGAAGAATAAAAAGAATAGAAAAGAACAACTGTCGTATACCATCAAAATATCAACTTAATGCTCAAATTAGAAATATTCATTTAAAATTAATGGCGATTCTAGTGTTAACAGATTTTGTTGCTACTTTTTCATTTGTTATTATTTTTGCAATAATGTTGTGTTAAATATGATTAAAGCGATTTGTTATGGGCACAAAATTGCAAACAAAAGCTTAATCAATGTCATTTTAATGCAAATTTCTTGTTGCCTTGATAAAAATTAAATAAATTTTCAATTAATGATTTATGGTTTTTAATTTATTTGATAATAATTTATATAAATTTAATATTCTTAACAATTTAAATATTAAATTGGGCAGGTGACAAAAACCAAGCGATAATATAAGTCGCCAAAAAAATTATACTAAATTAATAAATAATAGACACAATTGCAATCTATTAACATTGTTTAAGATTAATGAAAGAAAATTACATATTTTATTTCCTTAAAAGTGCATTATAATTTTAGCATAATTTATGCTAAAACTTTATTTATTTTCCTTTCTTCCTCCTTCCTTTGCTTTTAAAGTTTTTTTTAGTGGAAATTAATAACTATTATTTAAACTGTACAACAACAACAACGACAACAACATTGTTAAACTAAGCGTCATTAATTTGATGGTTTTCTTCAATTTCCTTTATTTATTTTTTATTGATTTTTCCAACGCACTTGGTCTCTTTCATAAATCTTATATGAAATTTTCTTCTTCATTTTCATTTTGCCGCTTTAAAGAAAAAAACCGAAAATACAAAAAATCAATGAAAATAAAATAGACGGAATGATGTTTTCCAGTCTTTAAAAAAATATTATGGGTATCAGGTTACCTCTGCCTATTGGATAACTAAAAATGTTTGTAACGTAAGAAAGCAAAATTAAATCTACAGAAACCGTCACAGTCTTATAAGATTTAAATCTAATAGAAAACTAATAAGAGGAGGTTGTTGGCAATAGAAAAAAAGTAAACAAAAATCTTATCAGAAATCACAATAAATACAATTAACAAGTTATCGATGGATTAAATAGATTAACGAACAGTGTTACATAATTAGAAAATTCTGACAAAATGTAAATCTGAAACCTGTCTTAATGAGTTTAAAATACAAACTAAGAAAATTTTAATGTTGTGTTTTCTACTTCATTGTTAAAGCTTTAATTTGTTATTGGAAATTCCATGAAAATTCTCACTCAGTTTTAAATATTTAAAAAATATTTTTGATATTTTATATCATTTAATTTGATCAAGTGATTATAATGAATGACTTGATTGCAGGAATGAGTTCGAATCTTGCTATAGCAAGAGTTTTATGTATTCTATATGACTGCCAGGGTTTGAGGAGCATGTTTGCTGAAGAGGACATCGGTTAGTTTAAGTCACCCTCCACATATGGCATGTCATAGAACGTAGTGTCCATGGATTTTATGTTGCACTCAAAAGTGGACATTGTTTTGCTTTCAAAAACGTAATCATGTCCATGTGCATTGTATTGTTTTTAGTATGGACATAGTGTCACTTTTTAAAGTGTCAGAATGTCCGCACTTTGGTCGGGAAAGTTTTTTCTCTACGACTTCTTTTAACATAGATTTTCTGCATAGCCGGCCTTCGGTTGGCCGCAAGGATCTTTTCCTCTATGGTAAAACCAATACTAGCTTCGCTTAGAGATTTTAAAGATTTTCTGCAAACCAGTTTATAAAAACATTGCATGTTTCTCAAATAGAATACAACAAAATATATTTATAATATCCATGGACTTCAGGACTCCATGACATTATGTCCTCTAATTTTTGTCTACACATTAACTGATTTGATATTAATAAAGTTTTCATTGATTTCGAATTCGTTTATATTGAAAGAAGTTAATTGAGAGTAAATTTTTTTAATTAACCTTGAGACGTTGAATGAATGACAGAATGATAGCAATTTTGTTTGGCTTCTTACTTTTGTTCTTAAAAAGTATAACACTTATGAAATGTTTAAGACTTTTTTGAAAGAAAAATATGTGTCCGACGAACACAAGAAACTTGCCTCCTATGTGGAGCTCTGTATGGAAATTTGATTAATTTTTATTTTGCTTAAATCAAAGAGGAACCTAAGAATACAATAATTATGAAAAAGGAATAAGGTTAATCTCTAAAAGCACTACTAAGGAAAAAGAATCTCAGAAGCGAATGCAGATAATAGATTAATAGAGCTGCATAATGTGTTACTGAGAGGTCATGAAAAAACTTTAGCTCACATATAAGTTTAAATTCGATGGCAATACTTAAAGAACATATTTGAAGGTGGCTGAAACTGTATGAATGTTCAGCACTGCCCTTGGTATTAGGGTGTGGACCACGGGCAGTTTGAGATAGCTCCTCAACATTCAATGAAATCATCAATGGAGTACCAGAAATCACTGAGGGACCAAGTGTTCCACAAAGGGACACATAATGCTAATAATCTGCCTCGATATCGTCTTTAAAGATATCTATAAGTTTTTATCTGGCGAAGCTCACTGTAGATAATTAAATGTTGTCTTAAATTGTTTTTTCAAAACGACGATACTGGTGAAGACCTTATTTCGATAATAAAATAAATCGTCCTTTATTTGTTATTTTTTCTCCAAGGTGTAGACATATGAAATTATTTTTATTAAGTGCAACTCTTTAGTTTTCTTTTATATTAAACTTTCCAAATACTGTGATCAACAAATCACTGTCGACTCTCTGCATTATAATTGATGAATGAACACTGTGGCATGTGGAGAAAAAAATGGTTTGTTGTTAGCAAATAAAAAATGCGTGAGTGTGATGCCTACTGTGGCAAAATATCACAAAAATTATTGTAAATCAAACTAAATATAAACCTACAATTTCAAACCATTCAAAAGAAAATAAAAGCAAAAAAAGAGCGAAAGATTTGCAAAAAAAAAAAAAACAAAAAAAAAAAAAGAAACAACTTGTGGGTTCATAAAAGTAACAAGTAATGAAAGCACAGATTTTCATTATTCTCGTATACAGTCAGACAAATAGTCATTTAGATGTGAGTATGTAAGTGTGTTTTACTTCTTGGAATAGTACGTTAACCATAGATGTCATATGGAGCCAAATGTCTTCCATAATAAATTGTGGCAAATCAGGCGCATTGGCATAAGAAAAGAAAATAACAACAGCAATAACAAAACATCATAAGACATCATTATAGAGGAACAAGAAACACCACCAACAACAATAACAGTAACAGCAAAAAATCAAATTAAAGCAAATGACAACAACATGCAGAGTTGTGTGGTTGCAAATCCATAGCAAATACACACTTGCAACATACTTTCCTACTAATAAAATTTGTTGGACTGTATGTTTCTACTATAAATTTAATAGTACAACTAATACGCATTTGAAACATTAACAAGTTGTTTGCGTTATTGGTTTTATTTGTGTTACTTATGGAGGTATAAAAATCCAAAAAGACAAATACCGGAAAGTTAAACATTTTCTAAGTGGGATGTGATGCGTGGCTTGCCACATGGCATGCCATACTATAGGAGGCAATTGGTTAAACATTAACATTAGCGTTGAAGGCAAAAATAAAATTAAACAATTCGTTAGAGAGTAAAGTGCAAAAAATGGTTTAACAAAATTATTAACACCATGGGTAAGCGCTGTGAATGGGTTGTAATCACAAGAAAAGAATTATCTGAAGATGACCTTGCAAAACGGTGAGATGAAAGTGATGCTTTTAAAACGGATATAATGTTTCCAAAAATTTTAATATATAAAAAAATTTGGTAAAGCAACACTGGAAGCTTTTTTTAGATTTCTATAAAATTTTATACGTAATAGTTTCACCATAGTTAAAGTAACATTTCCTAATACACCTTTTACTAAATCTTTGCTTTACTACAAAATTTAAAAAATTATTCATTTGCCTTACAAGCCCATTGTGCATTGGATTTAACTTAATCTAAGCGTGTTGTAAATAGAGGAAAAATCAAGGCGGTTTTAAAGCTTTTGAAGTATAACTTAAATAAAAACAATATAAATAATGGCAACAACAAAAACAGCAAAACATTGAAGGCTCCATTCAACTCAAGTTTGAAGAAAATTGACGACGACCGCCCGCTCTGTCAATTAGATGATGTGTGCAACCAAACGAGGTAACAAGTGGGTCTATAACTTTTCATATTGCAACAACAAATAACAGAAACAAACGACACACGAACTATATACATACATCCATTTATACATACATACATATGTATATCACCCAAACACATATAAAATATAATTCAATGCAAAAAGGTGTATGCATTAGATGAAGAAACACTTGCAAGGAACTTTTTTTTTCTTCTATATTTTTTTAATGTTTGTCCACTGTAGCACATACTCTACTACTTACTCGCTGTGCTCTAAAATTAAAATAAGAGACAACGAAATAAAAAGGAGAACAAAAAACTGTTTTTAAAGCACCGCCAAACAAACGCCAATACCACCACCTCCACCTCCATCAACAACATCATCGACAGAGAACGAAGCTTTAGCTCTAATCATTGATGTTGCTAAAAGTCAACAACAATATAAATGTTGTTCAAAATTTTTCAAATTGACTTCGTTACTCGTAATAGTGATGTTGTCAATTTGTTGTTTGTTCGTTGGTTCGTTTCTTAGTCCATTGTTGCTATTGTTGTTGCTGTTAAATAAAATAATGAACTCATAACTGGATACCGTGTTGTTTGTTATTGCTGCTGTTGTTTATATTTTATTTTATTTTTTTAATTTTTGTTCGTTGTTTTCTTCCAATATAACATGTCATGTTGCATTACAATCATTAAGTTCATATAAAAATTATCGACAACTAATACTTGTGACTTTTATATACTCGCACACTTTATTAGACTGGGTAATATTATATTTTTATAGTTAAAATAGTGCATGTGCGCTTTGCTTTATCATTATTTTTATTATTATTTTTGAAAATGTTGTTACCATTGTTGCTTTAACTGCATACACTGCATAACAATTTATTACCAACTTCTATTGCTCGTATTTTTTTTTTTATCATACTTCTTAATATTGCATGTTGGCTTTAAATTCAATGATGCACTTGTGTTTCCGTCGTTTGCGGTTTTATTTTCTATTGCAACCGCAAACTTATAAAAAGGGTCTGCAGAGAGACATGCAATACTTTAGCAGTTTTTTTCTTATACAATTTTCTTAATGAAGTCATTTTTATAAGAAAATCTTACAAACGTTAAAAATCTAAAAATATTTCAAAGTAGAGTTTTTTTTTTTGATTTTTTGTTAAAAAAATAAGCAAAATGTGTTGAACCGATTGAGTTGTTATTAATTGATATTGATTTCAAAAGTATAAAAGAGAAAATAAAATTTATTAATTTTTGTGTCTTTATTTAACAAGAGTTTGTATTATTTTTATATTCTATTCCACATCAGCTATGAAGACTAAAGCTTTTTAACTTGATTCTTCTTTGCAACAGTTTTATCCTGGTACCAATTTTTTTATACCGTTCAAAAACATAATTACGAAAGATAATTATTGAAGAACTTCATATACGCTTTAAGCAACAAGAAATTGCATTTATTTTCTATAAGCAAAACATGCTTTTAAAAGATTCATAAATTATTTTGTGATAACTATATATAGACGTTAGACTAAAACTTTAGGTGAGACAAAAATATTTTCGGCGAAAATTGACTACAAAAATATTAACAACAAAAAATTAGATTTAAATATTTGTTTTCACAGTAATTCAAAGTCTCTTTTCCAGAAACTAATAAAAAATTAGCAATCTTTTCGTTCATAAACCATTTCACTGAGTTTACATGAAAACGTATTATTTATAAGCCTTGTAAAAAGCGAACCACGTTTCCAATTATATTTAGGTTGGGGAAAGATAGTTTGATATAAATTATTTCTTTAAAAATTCTGGCATTATGTATAGGAGAATAATCATATTTCAGAATCCATGGAATCGATCCTATACTATTGTTCTCTACACAATAGCTTAAGCCACCCGGACTCACTCACTGTATTGCTCTCTGTAACAATTTTGTTTTCGTACGTTACTCGGCGGTTGCTTTTCTTTATTTGTTAGTTCACAGCTTGCCGTTGAGATACATGCCTGGCTACCAGCTTGAAGTCTGATTTTTGGTAATCGATAACAGCTTTGTGACTTCGCCCAATTTCCCGTGCAATGGCCCAATATGAATAAGTTTGCGAACGATGAGCATCGACTTTGACTCTATCCACTACATCCAACACGTTTTTAATAATTAAAAATTGCTACAAGGTTTGAATCATAAGAACGGGAAAGAATTGTATTTTGTTTGGGCTTTTTTGCAAAGGACGAATAATGTAAAAAGATACTGTCTGATAAAAACATAAATAAATTTTAGTGACCCTGATTATGTGATGGTGAGTGTATGTTCAAAAGTATAGCTAATGTCTGTAAAACTAAATTACTCAGACTTCTTGTAGTGTGAGTTGTGCAGTAGTGAGTTTCTCTACATATGACGAAGATTTCTTTGGAAATAAGCCTGGTGGCTTAAAGGGGATAGATGATAAGTAATATTTATATTTAATTTACATCTGCAGAAATATAAAAGTAAGACCGTCTAAAATTTATAGAGACTATTTTGAGAATTAAGTGAATTTCAAAAAAGGTTTATAAGTGCAAAAAGAGGAGGCCTCGACAACTCGACATTAAAATTAATTTTGTACGTCACTTTAAAAAAGTGAGTAATCCCAACAAATATCTGAAGATATAACAGGCGAGCGATGAGTATCCATTATGCATAATAATTATTAATTATCCTGCACTAGATCCAAAAAATTTTTAGAGCTAAATTGACACCAAAAGAGTGTTTAATAGTGCTAAAAAATTTTTAAGTGGTAAAACATAGTGCCAAAATTTAAATGTCTCAGTTTTATGCAAATGTATTCTTGGAGAGTTTATAGTTTTATCACTTATGCTTATGTTGCCTTAGAAATATTTATTTCCATTGAAAGCAACCTAATTTCTTGAAACAATAAATATGTTATTAAACATAAAAATGCTTAAAAACACAATAAAAATAATAATTCAGTATTTAAATTAAATATCACATACACCAGTGATTAAAAATGCTGTTGCTGTGGAAAAATGTGCAGCAAAAGAAAAAAGCAAATGCAGGAGAAGAAAGAAACATATTTCCTTTAACTAACTATGGGTTTCTTCTTGCAGCACAGCAATGAGCACAGCTCTCACTTTAAAAACGTTAACTGTTGCTAAAGCGCTCAGTTGTTCTTTATTTTTATTTTGGCTGTTGCTTAACTCTTTACTATGAAGTTGTGGCTAACAGCGATTGCTTTTTCTTGCTCTTACTTGCTGTAGCTTGCTGCGTTTTACCCCTTTTAACATTGGAAACGTATTTTTTACTTATAACTTACAAAAAACAAGAAAATACATTTTAAAAACTTTACTTTTAATACACCATTAAAAGTCGATATTTTCTTAAAAAACAACAGCAAAGGAAAAAACATACATCAACTTATTGCGTAAGCAACATCAAACGTTTTCCAACTAAATGCTTTGCTATAGAAAGAAATACATAGATAGATTAAGCATATGCGTTTCTTTCTCTTCTTTTGCATTTGCTGTTGCTTCGTTTGAAATGAAATGTTTTGAAATGTTGAGACATTTAGTTTTTTTATTTGCTGAAAAAGATGTAAGCATACTCGTAACACAGCTTTTAGTGCTGTTGCTATTTTTAAGCAAGCAATTTAAGCCCTGATATACACATATGGACATACATACTCGTATATTAGGTACTTAGGCAAATTTATTCTTGTATCCGCAATAAGATTTGAATTTACCACTTTTTACTTTTGGCAGACTCACGTTACTATTATTGCAATTGTTACACGCAAAAAGTAGTGGTTTGCAGAAAAGTGCATAATTAATTTTTGGAACATTAGAAAGTGCTAAAAATAGTGCTGAGTGCTAAATCGATAATTATTCTGCTAAATCAACAAAAAAAGAGCTGAATGGGCACGCTGATCCTGTATGTGGAAAATAGCAACCTTCAAATTATCAGAGGAGAATCTGGCGGAATCTGAGCACGGAGATGAATACCCCTATAACAAGAAAATTATTTATTACCCTGTACTTTGAAAACTATATTAGTGACAGTCTTGTAATCTGATGTGAGTTATTTTCATGAATCAAGAAAACGAGTCTGCGCATTCAGAAAAACTTTAGATGAGAAAAAAGGGATGTTGTCGAGTAAAACTTTAAAGCTTGGGCTTGAAGCTATCTTAAGATGAGGTATTTCGGGCTAGCAAATGTTGCTTATATGAAAATTAATAAAAAAAAACATATTTATTTCAAAAGTTATGTCATTAGTTACCGTAAATTATTGTTCCTATAAAGGAAGTGTATAATAATTATACATGACATTAATAAAATAAATAACTGAAAGTAAAATAACCCTTTCTATGACGCAAAATTAATTTTATAAAATGTTTAAAATTGTATTTACTTTTAATTTTATTAAATTTTCTTTTTCTCGATATTTTATTATTTATTATTATTATTAAGAAAAAATCCATTTTTTATCTAAAAAAATAGTTTTTTACTTTTTCATCACTTTTAATAATAATTTAATATTTTGCCTTCTGTATATAAAAGAAAATAAAATTAATAAAATTGGACAAAATTAATAATTAATAGAGTAAGTGTAGAATATATACTGTTACTTAAAAAGGTTTATTTAATGACAATGGTTATTTCTTAAATTTTAAAAATAAAATATACAAAATTAAATAAATTGAAAACTTTATTAAATTAAATCATATGAATATTTAATTTAATTAATTAATTTTTAAAAAATATCGTGTTAGTCTTTATTCTAATTAAATTATTAAATCACCGGTATGGCCATCATCCACAATGATCAATATCGGTGATTTAATAATTTAACCGGGACAAATTTAGCACAATATTTAAATAAAAATAAAATTTTATTATTTCTTAAAAGTGATTACATAAAAATGAACTTGAGCCTGACTTCAAAACTATTCAAAATTAACTGCTATTATTTGAATTAAATATTTTAATTTCTAAAACGCATGCATTAATAACTTACCTTTATGCGGGTAATTTTCAAACATTTTCTTAACGTGTATCTACAATGCAGCTAAACTTTTATTTAATATTTTGCTTAATTAAATCTGACATTTTCACTTAAGTAGACAAATACTTTCAAATCTTACCTGTTTTCGTAATAATAACAAATCAATGAACATAAATTTCCTTGAAATATCTATTCGTAAATATTCGCCCACACCCAACACCATCATTTCCGCATTTAAAAATTTTTAAGCACTTTAAAGTGTCCAATAAATAAACATTAAGCAGACACGTTAAAACAGGTCGATTTTTTTTATAGTCAATCATTCATGCAATCTTAAAACTAATAAAAAAAACTCCTTTCGTAGATATAAAAAAAAAGAATTGTATTGCTTAATTACCAATTTAAAATTCTTTTAATTGCCGATACTGCGATTAAACATTTATAACATGACATTAAATTTATATTGTAGAAAATTTCATTTAATTTTAAATGTTCGGGCTTAGATCGCCAACTCAATTCAATTGCAATGAATTATGTAGCAACAAAGCTAAAGTTTATTTGCAAAAAAAAAGCAAAATACTTAAATAGTTTTTTATTTCATTTGTTGCTGATAACATCTTTGAAAACAATTCTAAACCACACACCTTTTAATCTTTAATAGATACATGAAGCAAATAAAAAAACACGGTGAATAGACAAAACGTAATTGTATGTGTATACGTATGTGTGAATTTGATATACATATCTTTATATATGGACACTTCTGATATGTAAACAGGAAAAAACATTACACTCCTTAAGAGTCTACCGTTAGAAGACATTGTATAAAAAACTGTTTTTTTTAACTTAATAAAAAATATATAAGCTGAATCATTATGGTCACTTGCTGGGTCTATAAATTAATTACAAATTGCGCCATAAAGCGCCACAAAAATATTAAATGGGGGTATTTCTTGTTAGAAGTATCTTAAATCTGTTCTTTATAATGACACTATTAATGATAGTTAAACTTTAAGAAAATTGCTTGAATGCAGCTATTTTTGAGAACTAAAAACCTTTTTGAAACCATTTTCTTCAAATCGATATTTTTGCACTGAAACTAATGATCATTATTATTATTTCTTACGATAGGTGTAGCGAAGCACACTGGGTACATGAGACATAAATAAGTCTGTATTGTAAGGAAACTACCGACCCAGAATATTGTCTTCCATGTCTGGTGGTCCGGAAATTAAAATATGCTACTTTTTTACAATGGGCCGAAAGGTGGGTACCCTTTAAAATTTAATTCTATATTATTTTGGTTTTAGAGAACTACAATAGTAAAATTTTGGGTTTCTTTAAGATTATGAAGCTTTGTTTTCGAATAACATCACTGGTGGTTTAAACCAAATTTTCGTAACTTTTGGCACAGACACAAAATAAATTAATATTAATGGAAAAGTACTTGTTTCGTTAATTAAGGTAAAAAAACTCTCTAATAGCTGTTCGGTTTTAATAACAAAGGTTACACACTTGCAGGTGCAAGTGTTTCAAATAAACAGCGCTGCTGAAGTTTTACTCTGTTTAATTAGTGAGAAATCACGAAATGTTTCTTGCTTCATGTTTGGAAACAGCAAAATGTTTCTGGCAACAGTTTTTCCCAACTGTGAAAGAATATAAGCTGTAGTTATTTAGTGCGCAAAAGCAAAATTTGCTTGCAACTTTAGTTATTCAGCATAAAAAAATTGAAAGTTTTTTTTTTAAATTTCGTTGAAGAGTGCCGTATTATATTACGGAAAATTGTCAGTAATTTTATGTTGAAGTTTTAAAAAAATTACTTAACTTAAATTTGTCTCTAATAATCGAATTTTTAAAATTATTAAAATAGTAGATTCCATTGAAATAAAACAGGTTAAACACACTTATAGAAAAAATCGAATATAAAATAATTTTATATAATAAGATATAAACGACCCCTTAAATTGCTACGACTACACATAAAAACATGATGTATAGAAAAAAAAAAAAAAAAGAAAATGTGTTCAACAACTAAGTTGGTCGCTTTTGACCACAAGGCGAACGCTAGTTTAAAGAAAATTTCAAAATGTAACTTTCCATGATAAAAATGTAACTTTTTTAAAGGAAAAGCGTAACATATTTTGTCTTTCCTTAGCAACATTGACAAGCTACTCTAATAATAATAAAAATAATAAAATTAAGGAAATACTATTGTTGTGTCTGAATATTTATATTTAGCCTATTTTAATTATGGCCACACACTCTATAATACTTATCATCTGTATGCTTGAATGCATCACCTGTATATGTTATTTATTAGGTCTTAAACTTTCCGAGACTTTGGAGTCGAGTTGTAAACTACATAAATCCATTTCACACCCAGCCTATAAAAAACAAATAAAGGTTGCCTGGCTTAAGTCGGTTGCTTAAGTTGTCTGAGGTTCAAATTTAAAAACATCGAAATAACATGTTAAATTAAAATGCCAAATTGTAGTTTTTGTTTTTTTTGTAACCAAAGTAACACTAATAAAAATTGTTACGGGGATAAGATTTGCAAACTGTCAAAGCCCTTTATTTTAATTGAAAACCTTCACTACCCCAAAAGAATTTCATTTTCTCGCTAATAAAATGTTGGCTGATATCTTTCAATTTATCACAATTTATAATGAACCATTTGTCGAAGCACTTTTTCCACTCCGATTGAGACACCTCTAAAACATGGTTTTTGAACACTTCAACAGCTTCTTCTGGCGATGAAAATCGTTGACCACGCATTTTTTTCTTGATGTGCGGAAACAAGAAGAAGTCATTAGGTGCCAAGTCAGGGCTGTACGGCGGATGACCCATTAATTCGACGTTTTGGCCGGTCAAAAACGCTCTGGTTTTAGCCGATATGTGAGAGCTCGCATTGTCATGGTGAGCAATGATTCGTCTTCTCTTGTTGGTTTTTCGAATTTCTCCGATGACTTCAGGTAAACAAATTGTAGTGTACCACTCAGAAGTGACTGTCCTACGTTGCTCAAGCGGAACAGTCGCCACATGACCAGTTTTGCCGAAGAAACAGGCGACCATTTGCTGCGAAGTGCTTCTTCCACGAACAACTTTCGTGGGATTTTGCTCGTCTTTGACGACCCACACGGTCAATTGTTGTTTCGTTTCGGGCTCATACGCATCCAACGAGAACAAACCTTTTTTACGGCCAGGTGTTCATGCAGTATCGAATGTATGCTGGTGGAAGAAATATCCAAGGATGTCTCTATCTCTCGGTATGTCGCATGTTGATCTTGCATTATGAGTTCACGCACGGCATCAATGTTCTCTGGCACAACAGCCGTTTTTGGACGACCTTCACGGAATTCGTCTTTGAGCGAGCTTCGGCAACGATTAAATTCATTATACCAATTTTTCACAGTGCTATAGGATGGTGCTTCATCGCCATACAAAGATTTAAGTTCATCAATGCACTCTTGTCGTGATAATCCACGTCGAAAGTTGTGAAAAATGATGGCACGAAAATGTTCACGAGTTAATTCCATTTTTTTCTATATTAATTTTTAAGTCACTGTAAACAACACAAATAATGGTCGTACGTGAAAACGTTTTGAGTACGATTATGCTTAAAAATGACAAACTTTCCAATGGAAATGTCAGATTGCACTTGGCAGCATTCAGTGTTGCCAGGCCAGAAATATATATAGCAGCCCTCGTATGAATATAATATATCAATATGAAAATTTATTATTTGGAATCTTTTTTATATAAATTTACTTTAATTAAAATATTTTTGAGTTCTTATTGTATTTTTGCTTTATTGAGTCAATTAAGTTCTCATTTAATGAATCGAAATTGGATTTGGCTTAAGTTTATTTATTTTTAATTTCTAAAAACCCTTCTTTTAGAAAGAAAAATTATTTTTCAAATGTATGCGGACGTTTTCCAAAGAATACATGAAAAATATGACACCAGCAGAATGTAATGCTGCACTTTCTGGAATGCTGCATCCTTCATCAGCATTCTCGCATCTATCTACCTTAGGTTGTGTACAATATAAACATAATCTTTTTAGCCAACTATCTTATTTAATAAGAATACGAGTAGTATTCATATCAATATTTTCACACAAACCAAAGTATTTATTCACTGTTCTCTCTGTATTTCGTCTTGTACATTTGATCATTTAATCAATTTAGCTTTTGATATAAAACTTTTAGGTTTTTATTTATTTTTTATTCAGTGGGTAGTTGCAAACTTTAATTTTGCACTTTTGTATGAAACTCCCCCCATGTATATGTGGTTTGCGGGCTTTTTTGTATGAAAACGTACATACATATGTACATATTTTAAGTTATTTTTTTTTTCATATTTTCATGTCTATTAATAAAATTTTTTTTGTTCTTTATCATTTTTATGAATTTGCATGTATCTCAAGTTCCTGGACCACCATCTACGTGTTGAAAATATCAATAACAGTATACATGTATTTAAGATTTTTTTTATATATTAACTTATAAAGTTTTTATATAATTCATTTATAACAGTTATCATTTTTTGCTTCTATTAAAGTCAATTGAACCTAAAAAATAATGGTCATAAATTTAATATTTTTTTCGTTATATAAAAAAAATATTTTTTAAATTTAGCACGTGCTTTAATGGCGCATTTTATATTATTTGCAACATGTATGTATGTATGTACATAAATGCAACTTTTGGCAGAACTTATATTTTTCTTAGACTGTTTAGAACAATCTTGGCGGTCAAACTTTTGAAATATTGAATAAATTGTTCTTTTGGCAAGAATTTAACAGAAATCATGAACGAAACATTAGCAAATATATCTCAACGTCATTTTAAAATTGAACACATTTTAAGATTTAAGTATTTGATAATTTAAATTTTTTTCTTTTCAAATCGTGTCTATTTTAGATGTTGTTTTTTTTTTATTGTAGAAGAGTTAATTAACTCATAAGATCTTATCGTGTTTACGTTTCTTAAAATATCACTTAAATTTTTGTAAATATACGTATTTATTTTTTATGCTGTGGTTGCCAAGGTAATATTAAATCAATATTTTAATGGAAAAAAGAATAAATAAATATTTTAATTAAAAAAAGAAAATAAAGCAAAAAAATTAAAATCAAATAAGTGAAATAAAGTTTTAAGTAAACTTAAAACACCTTTTATATTTATTTCTTTAAAACTTAAAAAATTTTCTCAAGATATAATAAAATTTTGAGGTTTTGTGACGAACAAAAAACTAAGCTGCTGGGCTAATAGTTACACCTGTTGTAATTTCCCCTTGACTTTGCAAATAGAAAGTAAATATCTGAGCAAATTTTATAATTCCTACGTTTTGAAGAGTTGTATTTTTATTTTTGAAAGACAATAAATATTAAGCAGGTTGCAATATTTTATAGCTGACAATCAAGTAAACTTTCAAAATGCAATAAATGTCAACTTTAATGGGTTTCAATGTTTATTTCCATCACTATTGAAAATATTATTGATGTGTTCCTATTTGTTACATACTTTCTAATTTTTGTTGCTTTGTATTTTGTATGGACATGTTTTAATTTGTTTTCATTTTCTTAAAGAAAAGTAGAAGGTGTATAAAATCTTAATACTTTTGGACACAAAATATTTTTGTGAATAAAGCTGAAAAACAGGTAAAAATTGAGCTTAGATTAGAGATGGTAAATTAAATCTTTAATTTGTATTTAGAATTTTTGAATAGTACTTTTTGTACTACAAAAGTATTTTTATTGTAGATACAAATTTTTGTTCGTACTCGTATTGAGAAAAATTATAAATAAATTTTTTAAACAAAAATATTTAAAAAAAATTTATATTAATACATTTTTTTATATTATCTTATGAGGGCGACCTTAATTGTTATATAAAAATCATTATATTCCCGAAAGAAATATGTAAATAAAATAATATATTGCTTTAAAGAACAATCATGCTCATTATTATATATTTTCTGGCCAGCTGCTAGTAAGACCTTACTCGTAATTTTTTCTTAAAGTTTGTTTCTAACTACTTCTAGCAGCTGGCGAGCGAACCTCTTCAGCCCTTTTTTATTAGGACCAGCACTCCTGGGATGGACCCGACTTATGCAACGCATTGAGCCAGAACTAGAAAATTAGGTTATGTGTTATAGGGAGTAGTGCTTGTGGGCATTTGATTTGATTCTTTGCACATTCTGTTGTAGTAACGATAAAACAATGAAACACACCTAACACTGCGTCGATGCTCCAGTAAATCAATATAGCTGGATACTCTACTCCCACCGATGAGCTTTAAAGCACCGACCCATACATGACAGTTGTATTCTATTTTCGGTCTGATTAAGGGGACATAGATAGCGAGGAGATCAGTTGGATTGAAGTATTTCTTTCTACGTTTCAGAAAATCTAGGCACTTGTATGCTTATTTTGTGATCTGAAAAATATGCTTGTTCTGCCGAACATTAAACTGAATCTTCATACCAAGAACATCGAGAGCTTCTGATTCCTTAAAATATATATCATCCAAAATTATAGATAAGGTTCAGCATTGGGTTTTACGAGCGTTCAGTTAATGCCAACATATCGTGATTCAGGGTATCGCCAATGTGCTTTCGCATAGAACCAATTTCCGGAATATTTGGCCTATTTCGAAATGAATATTAATGTGATTCGCTACTGTCATCTGCAAAAGAATGGATAGGGTTGGAAGTCCGACGTAAAAGGTCGTTAAGAAAAATAAGAAAAAGAAAAGCAGAAAGGACGGAAACTTGCGATCCCTGAGAAAGCTCGATAGAAATCTACAGAAGCTATCAACGACGCTAAAAGCAATAAGTTTTGATATGAGTGCAAAATGCTACACTTTATCAAACGCCTTGGAAATATCTAAGACTACCACCTTACTTTCTTCGAAATGATGAATGGATTGACACCATTTTTCTAAAAGGAAGGCCAGTAAGTTACCCAATGAGCGCGGCCTACAGAAGGGTTGGGAATTCACCATAATAGTACAAAATGCTGAAAAGTTTTGCTAATGAACGCGCTAATCTCAAAGAGCACTGCTTCAGGACCAGCGCTGGAATTCCATCCGGACCAGGAGACTTGGTTATGTTGACATTCACTTAAATTAGGTGTTTGAATCAGGGTACAATAACGATATGATAATACGGGTTGTACTGCGTAGTTAGTGTACGTAGCCAGAAGAGAAAACAACGAAAACAAAATCCTGCCTTTAAGCAACGGCAACGTACAAAAAGATTAAAAGTTTTTGTTCTTGCATGAAACGTTTGCGAACCGTTTTATTTGTTATCATAAACTGGTTCGACTGTCTTTTACAAGTCGTTGATTTATATATACGAGGGCTGCTATATATATTTCTGGGCTGGCAACACTGAGTGCTGCCAAGTGCAATCTGACATTTCCATTGGAAAGTTTGTAATATTTAAGCATAATCGTACTCAAAACAATTTGACGTACGACCATTATTTGTGTTGTTTACAGTGACTTGAAAAAATTAATATAAAAAAAATGGAATTAACTCGTGAACATTTTCGTGCCATCATTTTTCACAACTTTCGACGTGGATTATCACGACAAGAGTGCATTGCTGAACTTAAATCTTTGTATGGCGATAAAGCACCATCCTATAGCACTGTGAAAAATTGGTATAATGAATTTAATTGTGGCCGAAGCTCGCTCAAAGACGAATTCCGTGAAGGTCATCCAAAAACGGCTGTTATGCCAGAGAACATTGATGCCGTGCGTGAACTCATAATGCAAGATCGACATGCGACATACCGAGAGATAGAGACATCCTTGGACATTTCTTCCAACAGCATACATTCGATACTGCATGAACACCTGGCCGTAAAAAAGGTTTGTTTTCGTTGGATGTTGTACAATTTGAAAGTCGCTAAAAAAAAAGGCTCGTGTCAATTGGTGGAAAGAAATGTTGCAAAAATACGATTGCGGTGCTTCAAAAGGCGTTTATTAGATCGTCACAGGTGACGAATCATGGATCTATGCGTATGAGCCCGAAACGAAATAACAATCGAGCAACGTAGGACGGTCACTTCTGAGTGGTACACTATAATTTATTTGCCTGAAGTCATAGGAGAAATTCGAAAAACCAACAAGAGAAGACGGATCATTGTTCACCATGACAATGCAAGCTCTCACACATCGGCTCAAACCAGAGCGTTTTTGACCGGCCAAAACCTCGAATTAATGGGTCATCCGCCGTACAGTCCTGACTTGGCACCTAATGACTTCTTCTTGTTTCCGCACATCAAGAAAAAAATGCGTGGTCAACGATTTTCGTCGCCAGAAGAAGCTGTTGAAGTGTTCAAAAACCATGTTTTAGAGGTGTCTCAATCGGAGTGGAAAAAGTGCTTCGACAACTGGTTTGAGCGCAAATATATAGAGCAGCCCTCGTATATATGTACAACATATTGAGTTATTGGTGTGCTATCGTATTTTTCAGGTAAGAATTATACCAATAAAAGAACAAACGTACAAATTTTACCATTTCCGTCTAAGGTTTATCGATTTTTATATCTGAAATGAAGGCTGGTTTTACACAAGAATGCCTTAACCCTTTCGGGACTACTGGGATAATACGTCCCAGCAATTTTCAAACTGTCTTTTTTCTTTATTTTCAACGCAATCGCCAGGGAGGTAGAACTCCCAAACGTCCAAAAACGGATAGCATCAATATTGGAGACCACTTGCCAGTAGAGCACGAGAAGCGTTGTCGCTGTGTCCGCTGTTCTTCACTTGGCATAGAAAAGCGTAGAAAGATGATATGCTCAGGTTGTAACAACGCCTTATGTTACAAGTGTTTTGGACCATTCCACAAATAAATACCTAATTGCATTCCTAAAATGTTAAAAATAAATGTAAACTTTTATCTAAATCTAATAATATTTATATTTTAGTTATCTTTTTAATTTCGAATCGCTCTTCGAGAACACTGATTGGGATTTTATGCCCCATGAAAATACTTGTTGGGATTATATGTCCCAGGATAAAAGGACGAATTTAAAATTTTTAAGTATGGAGAACATAATACTTTTATCATACCTTTTAGAATATGAAAAAAATTTTACCATACATAATTTGGTTTGCAAAATAAAACTCCGTCCCGAAAGCGTTAAGATATTCATATAGATAAAAATTGCTACATGGCACAACTTTTAAATTTAAGAACTGCAAATAAAATAATATGAATGTTTTTGTTTCTTACGAATTCGAAAGTGTGTTGAAACTCAGAATATGAAATAACACTTTTATGTGCTTTAAGTATTTTTTGTTTTATGTTATTTACCATAGATTTTAAGAAAACAAAATTTTTCAAAATTCAATTAAATTCAATGTCAAAAAAGTCTATTCACCTACAAATCAAAATAATTTTATATTTTCAAAATGTTTTAAATGCGTTTCTTTTTTCATCTTAAATTTGCATATAAATTTTGCAGCTTTTATCGAAAATTCTACGGCCAATGGCGCCAAGTGAATTTTCTAAGAACTACTGAATTAACAATTATTTTGGAAACATGTGCTTGATTGCAAGTCAATAATCGTAGATTTCTTATACCTTGAACTTCTAAATGTTCATAATATATTCTCTATTTGTTTTTTGTCAAAAATGAATCTAATTTAATTCTAAATGCATACGAAATTTTGCATTATTTAAAATTCTAAATAAATGTGTTTCTTTTAAGTTTCAAATGCAAAAAAAAGGAGGCGAATGTATCTTCTATGATATTTTTCGTTATTTTTATAGTTATATTTTTCGACTCAAAGTTTATTGAAAAGTTCAAGGATATTTTTTTTAAAAATAAATATAAATTAAAATAGAATTGAAAATACTTAAAATGCACATTTTTTACGGACCACCTACATGTGCTTTGTTGTTCTAGAATAAATTGAAATTTCGATAAAAACACTCAAAACTAAGGTTTCCTTGTCTTAAAAATTTAGTAGTAAAAAGAACAAAAATCTTCTTAGAAATATTAAAATTCAAAATATTTGTTATTCATTTTTTTAATAAAAAAAAAAAAATAAAGAAATGGTATGTACGAGGGCTGCTCTATATATTTCTGGCCTAATGTGAGTGAGAATGCGAATATTTATAATCAAAAATGGTTTTATTGTTTTTAAATGTATTCTCCAGCATGATTTATACACTTTTGCATGCGCTCAAACCAGTTGTCGAAGCACTTTTTCCACTCCGATTGAGACACCTCTAAAACATGGTTTTTGAACACTGCAACAGCTTCTTCTGGCGACGAAAATCGTTGACTAGGCATTTTTTTCTTGATGTGCGGAAACAAGAAGAAGTCATTAGGTGCCAAGTCAGGGCTGTACGGCGGATGACCCATTAATTCGATGTTTTGGCCAGTCAAAAACGCTCTGGTTTGAGCCGATGTGTGAGAGCTCTCATTGTCATGGTGAACAATGATTCGTCTTCTCTTGTTGGTTTTTCGAATTTCTCCGATGACTTCAGGCAAACAAATTGTAGTGTACCCATCAGAAGTGACCGTCCTTCGTTGCTCAAGCGAAATAGTCGCCACGTGACCAGTTTTGCCGAAGAAACAGGCGACCAATTGCTTCGAAGTGCTTCTTTCACGAACAACTTTCGTTGGATTTTGCTCGTCTTTGAAGACCCACACGGTCTATTGTTGTTTCGTTTCGGGCTCATACGCATAGATCCATGATTCGTCACCTGTGACGATCTTATAAACGCCTTTTGAAGCACCGCAATCGTATTTTTGCAACATTTCTTTGCACCAATCGATACGAGCCTTTTTTTGAGCGACTTCAAATTGTACGGGATCCAACGAAAACAAACCTTTTTACGGCCAGGTGTTCATGCAGTATCGAATGTATGCTGTTGGAAGAAATGTCCAAGGATGTCTCTATCTCTCGGTATGTCGCATGTCGATCTTGTATTATGAGTTCACGCACGGCATTAATGTTCTCTGGCACAACAGCCGTTTTTGGACGACCTTCACGGAATTCGTCTTTGAGCGAGCTTCGGCCACGATTAAATTCATTATACCAATTTTTCACAGTGCTATAGGATGGTGCTTCATCGCCGTACAAAGATTTAAGTTCATCAATGCACTCTTGTCGTGATAATCCACGTCGAAATTTGTGAAAAATGATGGCACGAAAATGTTCACGAGTTAATTCCATTTTTTTCTATATTAATTTTTTCAAGTCACTGTAAACAACACAAATAATGGTCGTACGTAAAACCTTTTGAGTACAATTATGCTTAAAGATGCCAAACTTTCCAATGGAAATTTCAGATTGCACTTGGCAGCACTCAGTGTTGCCAGGCCAGAAATATATATAGCAGCCCTCGTAACAGGATTAAATTGTTTTTTTTTGTCACTTTTTATAAATTATAATCTGATACTTTAATTTGCTGATCTTTACAAAATTATTGTTTAAAATAACTGGAATATCTTTACCTTACAAAGCCATGATTTTCTCCGCGTGTATATCAAAAATATAAAAAAAAATTATATGCATTTGAAAATTAAAAAGTTTCTACCCTATTTTAATTTCATTAACTTTCTTCAAAGTAGTGAGATTTAAAAAAAAAACAGCTCAATATATTTATTGCGATTTTTAATTTTTTTTATTTATAAAAATTGCTGATTAAGTCGCCAGCAGAAAGATATAAAATATTTTACATTCTTACATTTATATTTTTTCGTATGGCATATTTCACGGTTCAATTTGAAATGTTTGTATTTAATTCACCACTAGCTTATTGTACCCGGCGTTGCCTGGGTCTAATTTTAGGCGTTTACAATATAATATAGCCTTCTTTGCTAAGGAGCTCATATCCGAGGACGTGAGAAACAATATTTTGTAATCGAAAGAGTAATTTCGGAAATAAAATATTAAAAATTTCAGAAGAGGCGTCACCTATCAAGCCCAATCTATCAATTTAGTTTAGATCTTATAGTTCAGGAAATTTCGATATATACTTCAAGTATCTTAAAAATTAGATTTTGTTAAAATTGATTAAGATGCATAAAATTGCTCTTTTGTGCTCTACACCAATCCCTTCTTCTATTCCTATTTTTTTCAAAATAAATACGAAATATTTCAGTCTTTACATAAATATCTAACTTTTTTTGTAATCAGTACAAACGTACATTGCCATTTTGCCTCTTATTGTCTCCTCTGGGTCCTTGCTCTCAAAACAGATAACTATTGGACCTTATATATAAGGACCTGTCCATGTTTCGAATTACATTAAAATCGATTAGCCGAGACTTTCTAAATTGTTTCATAATTGTTTTTCACCTCTCCTGGACCACTATTTAAAAATATAAATACCTTATTTTACCATAAGGATAAATATATATCCGTGCTTCAAATTTCATAAAAATTGATTTAGACATATAACCGTGATTGAAGCACCAACAAGTAAACAGATCAACTTACAAATAGATTCATAATATATTGTTACAAAAATCTAGATCTGGCCACCCCTGTTATTGTTGTCCGTATGAGCGTGGTGAATAAGTTAATTTCACTAATGGTGTGTATATAGAATAATAGCACAATTAGCTAACAAAAGCTGAGCAAGCTCAATGGCTGCGGTGGTCGAGGTGCTTGCTGTAAAACAGAAGATCGTGATAACAAGCAAATAATCAAGAAACTGTTACGAAATTATTTTTTTTTATAAAAATTCACTCTCTGTTTTCTCTTCGGTACGTTTAATTTAATACCCTGTTCAGACATACGTTTTAATTGCGCAATAAAGGAATTTACGCAATTCAGTCCCTAATTAAATTTAATTTACCATATAAGAAATTAATTAATAAATTTTTCAATTAGTATTTAATTGAGAAAATATTTGATTAAGTTTCCTCATACAACCCTTGTGAAGTGTGTTCAGTGAGAGAAAATTTTACAAAATGACAAAACTAAATGCCATAAATGTGAAAAATAAGATATTTTCAAATTAAATGAAATGAAAATTTTTTGAAAATTTAATTGATTTTTAAAGCTAGCGTGCAGTCAGAACTTGAGCGTACTGACTGGAAGAGTTTCATATTTCAAATAAAAACAAGAAAACTTTCTTTTAAAGCCGAACTTCTCTTTCATTCTTCCAAATTTACAAACACAAATTTCTAATGTAAAAATTAGGTCTAGTCAATAAATTTTCGGCAGAAACTAGCAACGATAGAGTAAAATAAAAATTTACAATATTACTATTGCAAATAAAGAAGCAATTAATGCATTTTTGGAAAAAATAGCAAAGTAAAGGCGAACTGACGAAAATAACAAACAACTATAAAAATAAATATTTATCTAAAAAAGAAAAAAAGGGTGTTCGATGCGAAAAGCATTTTCTATTGCAACAGTTAGCATTTGCAAGACCTTTGTCATCGATTGTGAACAACCTTTTTTTGAATACTTTGCAAAATTGCCAAAATTGTTCCTTCCGTCTTCTTTATAAAACTTTTAGTTTCTTTTGTTCTATTTCTTTTGTTTATTTTTTTATTATCCTGGCGTTTACTTGTACATAATTTTCTCAGATTTCTTCTAACTGTTATACAAACGTTAGCTTCAAATCAAAATATTTTGTATTTAAAACCGAAAGCTATAAATGTTATGTATATTTTGTGCTGTGTGGTTGTAAAAAATTTCAGCTGTAGATATTCGGTTTTGAATTCGCCATACAAATTATGGCAAAAAAGCCACACCATTTTAGTCTGGCAACGATGTGATGTAAATATTTTCGTGAGAAGTGCTAATAAACACTTTCAATTCAAAGTATTTAATATTTATTAACTTATTTTGTAAAACCGAACAAGAATAAGCTGTTCTGTTCTTGCCAGTAACAAAAGTAGTAACAAATTTATTAACTTTTACATCTTCTACTCTTTTTTACTCTTTCGCTGCTTCTTTTAAAGTATTGAAGTAAACACTTTCCAATAACAATTAGTAACATCTTCTTGCTATTGAACAGAACTATATTCTACTGTCAAATTTTAATTAAGTAAATTAAATTGGATATGTGTGAACACCAAAATTAATTACTCAATTTAAATTTTATTTGTGTAAATTAAAAAGTATGTCTGAACAGGGTATAACGTTATAATTTGTTTATTTTCGTACCCTAAAATTTTTAGTCCACACGACATTTTGCACAGATGACTTAAACTGATAGTGAATCACGGTCCTCATGTTCATGTGTACGTCCATAAGTAAATATTCTTTCTGTCATAATTCCTTAAATAAAAAATTTTGAAAGAGATAAATACAAAAGAATAAGCTAATTTATCTCGGCCCCGGTTTGTTTTAACACTAAATCGACTATAAGACTGCAGAGATCATATGAATATTCTACCGTATCAATTCGTACAAGAAAACCACACCATTTGGGCCCAAGTGAAACGGTCTAGCGGCTTGTGCAACTCAATCAAACCTTAGTCCTTCTGAAAGAGAACGTGTGTTTCATTATTTTTAGTTCCAATATTTAATTTTTTTCCAATTAATCCAGAACTTTGGAAAAATGTCTACAGGTATAATGGTTATTTTATTATTATTATTGTGTAATGAACTCTGGTTTTTCTAATCATTGCAGATTTGTTCGGTGTATGTTTTTTTTAGCTAATTGGCAACACTAACAATTAAAAAATAGAAAAAGAAAAAACTTACTGAAATTACAACTTAAATCTTAGATAACACCTTCCAAAATCGCATACAAATTTCATGTTGAGTAATTTTTATGTTTGTAATTTTCAACTACATTATTTTTTAAAAACCTCACATTATTTTTGATCAAAATCAAAAATTATCACATAAATTTTGATTTAGAAAAAAAAAGAAAAATAAAGTCCATACATGTTGCTTGACATGACAGTATCAATGTTTTTCTGTTTTTCTGTTTTTAAGATTTTTAACTTTTTTTTTCTTCAACTGATCTTTAGACAAATGTTTTTCACTCCTTCTGCTAACTAATGCAGATTTTTTTTGTTAAGATTTTTCTACATAAAGTATTCCATATGAATGAAATGTTTAAAGCTTGCAATGAAAAAAAAAAAAAATTAAGTATTTAGAGTTGATTTTCTTTTTGGTCAATTAAGCCATTTTGGTTTTCTACATGTGTGTGTTTTTGTGTTTAACTGTGAGTTATAAACACATGTTATGGATATCTATAGTGTGTATTTTTTTTTACTGTTAAGTTACTTGAATAATTGCATTGTAATTGCAATTAATATGACTGAACATATTTCGCTGTTGGCTCTATAATTGTGCCAACATTGTGACTTGCACATTTTTTTTCATTTACTATGAATATTTTTTCATTTTATATCAGTATTTCTAACTTGTAAAAATTAAGTAATTTAAGAGGATTTTAATGTAAAATAACTGGATTATTAATTTTGAGCCTAATGTTAAATTATTATGTGAGTGTGTTACTTAAGACTCTTGATATATAGCCTTTTGAAAAAAGTGTTATTTCCTGGCACTAATTCTTGCCACATAAAGAAAAATATACAAACATATATTTAATTTCACAGAATATTGTTATCAAAAGTTTTGTAAAATTAAAAAATTACAAAGTGAGTTTTTATCTGACCAGTAGTCAACAAATTATTACAAATTAAAACCCATCTGATTGTATACTGTTATGTAAATAGGAAAAATAAAAATAAAATATTTAATTATATACGAGTACAACTAATCGTTAATAACCCAATAAAATGTAACCATCTTACTTACTTCCGATTTGGATGGCTTATGAATATATAAAAATATTATTGATTTGATTATTATAAATTTTTCTTGTTTTTTTTCGGTTGGTTTTGCTTTTTATTGTACCAGTGTAGAAAGTCGAATTTATAGTGATTTTGAAAGTGAAAGTGTGCGTTTTTTAAATAAAAATACTTAATTTTTAATGTTTTTCCAATCAGGATTCGAAGCGTAGGTATTATAAATAATTTAAAGTTGAGTTATTTAAAAATACTAAATTAATAAAAAATATTTGGCAATGACGTTGTTAAACAAAAACACATTTAAAATTTCAGAAAAAGAAAATTATGGTAATGTTTGCAATGCCGATTTAATATTTTTAAACAGATTCGTTTTTAAATTTTCAAAAAATTCGAATCTTTTAATAAACAAATTGAACAAAATAAAAAAAAAAATCATTTCGAGTTGGAGCAAACAGTAGCGAATTTTAATATAGAAGAGAAAATTGAAATGAAGAGTTGATTATTTTGAAAGTCGTGGTTAAAAAAAGAATATTAAGTCTGCTTCTTTACTTTTTGGGTAAAGTTCGTGAAAATGACAGCAAGCATTGCTTTCTCTCATAAAGAAACAAAATCTAAATTTTTAACACAAAATAAAAACCCAAAGTGTTTTGACTGTTTTAAGAACAAAAATTAATTTCAATAAATCAGCAAAAAGAAATAATAATTTATTTTGTATTTAGTTTGTGCTTTAAGGCTGTTGTACAAGTTTAAATAACTTGCACAAAGAAAAAGTTTGGGCTGTTTCGTGCAAGAAGAAGAAGAAGAACTTTATTCTCTCAAAACCGCTCTCATTTACCCAATTTTGAAGTAAGAAAACAATTTATGTTCTAATTGGGATCCCATGTGATCCCAAAGTAAAGTAAAGAAACTGACCTATTACAGTTCCACAACACAAAATTTTCCAGTCAAAGAAGAAATGACTGTTATCAAATAAAAAGTTCGAAAAATCAGAAATTAGAAATTATTCTGCATATATTTCGTCGTTTCTCTTGTTTTTTACTTTTTCAGGTTAGTATTATTAAAATAAGTTCGCCTTGCCCGTAGGGCTTACAGAAAATTTCGGAAAAATTGTTAACTGACCTATAGTACTATCTTATAATTATGACGGCATCCAAAATAATCAGGCATTTAAAGAACTTACAATTTTAAGTATGGCCATTTTCGGAGAGTAAAAAATATTCTATTTTTAATAAATCATGAATAAAAATACTATTGTTTCTTTATTTTTTGTATTATTTCAGAAAAAAGGATTTAATGAAAAGGAGATAATGCTTCAAAACTCATAAAGCAACAATAACCAAATGTAACAAAAAATTTTTTCAAATGAAAAAAAAAAATATTTTGTCCTATAAAAATTCTTTAAAATAAATTTTTTTTTTTTTTTTTTTTTTTTTTTACGTTTATTGAAAGAAAAGGTTTATGATAATTACTACAAATAAACAAAATAATAGTATAAATATCATATAGTTATACACTGTCCCATAAACGAGCTCTCTAGTATAATACGTATAGGTATAATTATATACAATATATACATCTTTTAAAACTAATTATATTTTTTATACAAATTTATACAAGGTTATATCTGTTTTTAATATCGAATGTTTCGTAATGAAAAATTATTAAAAAAAACATTACAATAGCAATTATTATAAAAAAGAAAAAGTCAGGAATTAAAAAAAAAGATTACGGTATTTAACTAAGCCACCAGTATTTACTAATATTTAAGTATGGAAATATGTTCTTATCCTTATGAAACAAGTTTGTATCGAACCTTCTGTTCTCAGGTGTCAGTTGATTGCTAGAAATAGCTTTAACATTTGCTCTTCTATATATATGAAAAAATATAGGGACGCCTGTGTAGTTTTGTATAAAACCGTTCTTATCAAGGTACACGAATGCTTCAGGAGAAACATATCCAGTTTGTAGTGTTTTGGATATATATTCATGGTTGACATAATAGGGAGCCATTATTAGGTTATTTTCATAATGGTCACAACAAGATCGAATATGATTTCTAATTAGGTGTATGATGAAGTTATCAATTCGGCTAATTTTGGCAGCATTGTATATTTCGTAAATTCACTTTTTGGGGATCTGTATAACGAAGTACATGCTCTTAGGCACCTTCTTTCAAATTTACGTATTTTTTCCATATAGGAAGGAGAAACATTAAACCAAATTTGACATCCGTATGTTAAAATTGGACGTATCAAGGTTTGGTACATGAGAATTTTAATATCAGGTTTAATGTGTTTAGAAAAAAATAGTCTTTTGTACATAAAATAAGCGTTTCTAGCTTTTTTAATTTGTATGTTGACATGTTCATTGAAGTAGAGAAATTTGTCCAAATGGATTCCTAGGTACTTTACCGTTTGTTTATTTGGTATGTATATGTTGTTACTGGATTTAATGCCGAAGGATTTCCAATGGCACCTTATATTGTAGTTGCACTTTCCGACAGGAGGACGAAATAGTATAGTTTCACATTTGTCTACGTTTAATTTCATTTTCCAATCATTAGCATACTTCTCTACGATATAAAAATGATTTTGCAATTTTGTATTTATTTCCCCTATTTTGTTGCCAGCATGATATACTATAATATCATCTGCGAAACCAATAATATTATCAACGCTATTTAAAAGTTCATGAATAAATATATTAAAAAGTATAGGAGCAACAACTGTTCCCTGTTGTAACCCATTAACTATAATAAATTTCCTACTACTAAACTCATTTTTATTGCAAACGACAAACGATTTATTGGATAGCATGTTATGAATTAGAATGACCAAATAAAGTGGAAATTTGTATTTTAAAAGTTTATATATAAGACCAGGAATCCAAATGCTATCGAACGCTTTTTCAAAATCGATAAGACATGCGCCTGTACAGAGAGATTTATTTAAATTCCAATTAACGTTAGATATCAAAAGGTGTATTCCGTGTATCGTAGAGTGTTTGTACTTAAAACCGAATTGTCTATCATTAATCAGATTATTGTTCTGGCAAAAATTTAAAATATTATTATTTATGCAAATTTCAAAAATTTTACTGATGTTTGGGAGCAAACTTATGGCTCTCAGATTTTTCGGATTGCTGGTGTCCTTGTCTTTTTTGGGCAATACCACAACTTTAGCCAATTTCCATGTTCGGGGGAAATAAGAGTTGTTAAGCATATTGTTAAATAACGTACAGTAATCAAGTATCAGTACATTAGGGATATTCTTTAATACTATATTTGGAATTGTATCAACACCAGACGATAATTTATTTTTAAAATTTTTAAAAATATAGAAAATTTTTTCCTGTGTAATAAAAAGGTTGTCTGATTGTGAATCACTTATTTGATTTGCCCTTTTGTCCGAATTAAACGTCGTTAAACATGACTGATTATATTCATAAAAAGATTTTTCTGTTAAAAATCTGTTGAAACAGTTGTCAACATCAACCTGTAAATTGTTGTTCAGATCAATCTCTTTAAATGAATGGGTCTTTTCCAGACACGCTCCTATTACATCTAAGATTTGAAGTTTTTCTCTTAAAATGAAATTATCACTATCACTCTCTGTAGTGAGAGGATTTACGCCAACATAACTTAATAGGTTTTCTTCTTCGCGACTAATTTTTATCAAATCTATATCTACTGGCAGCTTAGATTTAAATAACTTCTTTACTTCACTAAACATATGTGAAGAATCTTTTTTATCTAAATTAGTTAGTTTATCTTTATAATAACTATTAACTGATACATTGAAATTTTCAATAATTAGTTTCTTAATTAATTTTAATTTGGTTTTGTAATAATTAAGTTCATAAGGGGTACATATAATTTGAAATCTATTATGATTCTTTAGTATAGTTAAAATTTTACTTTTTTCCATATGTAGTTTCTTTATAATTGGATTTACAAATTTATTTATTGTGTTATTTTTTTGGAATTTTGGGACTATTTTGTTGGTAGAATCTATAATGACATCGTTTAATTTTTTTAAATAATAATCAATTTCAGAATTTGAGAGATTTCTTGTAACAGGGATGGGATCAGTGATTTTATGTATATTTAAAACATTTTTTTTTAAATTTGATCCAATTAGTCCTCTTATAATTGAATTGAGAAATGGGAGAATTAACAACAAAAGAAAAAGGGTGATCATTTGTCTCATTTAAAAGTTCAATTAGTAAGGCGTTGTGGTCACTATCATAATCGAGAGATTTGAGTGAGTTAACAGTATTATTAACTCTAAGAAAAGGGAGACGCGAGTCTGCTAAACACAAATCTAAATACGAACCACATCTTGGGTAGGATGGGGTGGTGGAGGCATAAAGGCTACATTTAAAATTTATTTCATTGTTTTCTATCCACTCTTTTAAAGCATTACCATTAGTATTATTTACATTATTGCCCCAGTCGGAATGTTTACAATTAAAGTCACCCGCCATTATATAATATATATTTGGATTTTGTAAATTTAGGGATTTAAAAACAATGTTTAGATCGGGTATAAAAAAATTGCTGTTATTTCCTGAGGGGTAATAAGAGGATATTATGTATAGAGTTTTGTTAGTCAGTAGAGGTATTTTTATAATGCATACTTCGAGACATTTAAGTGAATTGCCAATGATATAAGTGCAATTTTTGAATTTGATATCTTTTTTTATCAAAATAGCAGTACCACCACCTCTAGATGCGTTAGGCCTATCCTTACGTATAAATTCATAATTTTCGAAGTATAGTTTATGTTTCGCATTTAGTTTTGTTTCATTTAGCAAAACTATATCTGGGTTATGCAAATTTATAAAATTCAATAACTCATATCTTCTACTAAGCATTATAATAGAGTTTACATTAATTTCAATTATTTTAAGTTTTTTTACAGTTGATTCATCCATTTTATTCCAACATTGAAAATATAGTATCTATCCTACTCGTTTTTAGTTGAAGCTGTTTATTTAGATTTATTAGTTGGGTAGATAAATTCTGCATGGTATTGTTAAGTTGTTCTAACATTTGTTGAAAGGAGTTAGCGCTGCTTGTGCTTTGTTGGTTGTTTTTCAAAACGTTTGCAAAACTCATAGGACTGGTAATATTTAGGGGTTTGTTCGCTGTTCTTTTTTCAGACAAACTTTGTTTTTTGGCTCGGAGCCTTTGCTGCATCTCCTTATACTTTTCGCATCCGCGGTATGATGCGGGGTGGCCATACTTATGGCACAGTACGCAAAATAATTTTTCTCTTTCATTTTCCGACACTTTTTCTTGTTCGCATTCACCAATATTGTGCATTTTATCGCATTTTACGCATCTGGGTTGCAAAAAGCAGTTTGAAGCGCTATGAAAAAAACTCTGGCACTTCCTACATTGTGGAATTTCTGACTTCTTTAGAGGTTCCCATCGTATACATCGATGGAAAAGTCCATTTATAGATTTAAGTTCATTAAGGCTGCTTTCGCCGCTAACTTGAATCAAGATCTTGTCCATTCATAATGGATTTTTTGGTTTTAAATGGACTAACTTTTAAAATTTTCAAATTATTACCGTTGTACATACAAAGTTCCTGATAGATCTCATCAACGTTCAAGTTAGCGCTGAGACCTTTTAGAAGAAACGTCTTTTTTTTAAACTTTTAGGTGTAAAAGTGAAAAACTCAGTTTTGGTTTTTTGAAGATAAGCTTTTACACGTACGTAATCATCAATAGATGACATGAATAGTGAAGTTTTTTTATTATTGAGTTCTTTGATTTTAAAATTTTTGATTTCTAAACCCTTTTCGATAAATTGTATTAATTCATTAGGTACCACATTAAATACATTAAGTGGAGGAATTTTTTTATTTTTATTTGGACCTTGTTTTGATATAATTTCTCCATTTACAGTTTTTTCTGCTTGCGAGAGTCTTTGCGATGTTGTTGGTCCATGATCATTTACATGTTTTTGGAATTTATTTAAATATTCTTCGTTGCAATGTTTATCATTGTCCAGAATAGCATAATAATTATCTTTTAATTGTTTATTCATTGTGACATATTGTATTTCATTTTTTCTTTTTCTTTCATTTATAGAATTATCATTCTTGTTTTCATTAGATGAATCTAAGGTATTATTGTTGTAATTATTTACATTTGAGTTTGAAACATGATGTTCACTCATTACTTTTATTTTTTTGATTTTTTAAGAGTCTCTGTCTCTTGTAGGAAATTTTTGTTGTAAAAAATTACTGATTTAAGAAATTTTGCGCTTTACAACAACGCGCAAAATAAATAACATATTGAAAACGAATCACGATTGAAAAAAAAAAATTTTTAGATTAATTTTTTAATTTAATTTTTTTTTTTTAAATTTATTTTTACGGCAATGTACAACCGACACACTTGGCAGAGAAAACTCGACTCTTCTTTAAAATAAATACAAAGTACAAAATTACACTGTTCTGCACGAAAATCCTCCTTTAAACCAAAATATGCTTTCTTACTGTTTTGAAATGTGCTGATAACGAATTTGAATTCAAATTCTGGCTATCACGCACAGTTTCTTGCGAAATTCTAGTTTTTTATCCAAAAATGTGAGTT
The DNA here is from genome assembly GCA_916610165.2 of Gymnosoma rotundatum. Taxonomy (NCBI): domain Eukaryota; kingdom Metazoa; phylum Arthropoda; class Insecta; order Diptera; family Tachinidae; genus Gymnosoma; species Gymnosoma rotundatum. Next base: position 120,360,250 of record OU744337.1, on the reverse strand, counting down.
TTTTGTAAATTTGACGAATTTTTTTGGCATCAAAACATGAAAAAAAATCCAAAGCCCGATGAATTTGAGCGCAATAAAGTATATTTCAACACAACAAAAAAAATTTGATTAGAATATTACAAGTGGTTAAAGAAATATGGCAAAAAGTTATTTTCCTGTATGTATAATCTTACAATTTTTTTTATGGTGGTATCCTTTTTATTTAAATCCTTACCTGCCCCCCTTTCACCCTCAATACCCCAACTCCCCCCCTTAAGCCGCTCTCTTGTCACTATTTTCTTCTAGGATTTGATCAGTACTCTCGAGGCTTTCGCCCCAAGTTTCTCCTCTTTTCTCTCAAAATCAGAGGGTGATAGAATTTTTCTGAGTTCAGATTCGGACTCAGCACATCTGAAAACATGAGAAAAAGGCAAAAAATTGTTCAAGGGAGGGGAGAAAAGTTTTTTTTTGCAGCACAGTGTTATTTCTCATTTATCAACGATTTTAACCAATAGAACGGATAATTAATTTTACGGCAGACACAGATAATGTAGCTAAGATTTATAGACATTTGATAAATAAGAAATAATTTTGTACCTTTTAATGAAATTTTTTGTTATCGTTTTTATTGTACGTTTAAATAAAAATACAAAGGAGTAGCAAAATACTGAGAAAAAACTATAAATAAAAAAAGACCTATTGCTTGTAAATTAAATAAAATGTGAAAAATTAATTTAATAAAAATAGTTGATAAAATTAAAGTGTACTTCTAATTTATTTAAAAATGTTGTAGTTCAAACCTATCTCATGATAGATCTTAATTGGACATATCCTTTATTAATACAATGTCTGCATCTAACGACTAATAACATCGTGACACGTTTTGCTGCCCACCGAATCACCATAATAATTGGATCCATCTGACGACCTAGGCATTCGCTCTAAATGCTAATAGAAATTATATATCGCTCCTTTATTGAAACATAGTCATATCTTAAAAAAACTTGAACTTGGCAAAATGCGATTTAAGTTTTCATGACGTAAGTAAGATGATCTAATTGCCGCAATTGCAATTGCTATTACTTCGGTTCAGCTTGGGATATAAAATTGATTTTTTTTCAACAGGTACAGAAGGTCAAAAAGAGTAGTCTTGCTTAAGTAACTACAAATTTTTAATTTTTTGAGATATGACTATGTTGCAATAAAGGAGCGATCTGTACTTCGAATGAGTTGTACCTATATTGTCATTGGTCTCAGATAGACTATGCATGTGATACAACGTCCACTGGATATTGTTATTTGGTTAAATATCATTGAAATTTGCTTTATAAATGAAAATTTAAAATTATTTAATTAAGCATGAAAAAAACTCGTCTATGACGTATGAAGGTGGTTTGAAAATTTCTTGATTCTTTCTGCTATAAGTTTATTGGTAAGTCTTGAGAAAGAAAGGAGAGAAACGCACGTTTAATTCAAGGAAAGTTGTAAAAATAAAAAATTAAAAAATTCGTATAGACGTATTTTAAATAACATGTTTGAAAAAAAACCATTTCCACTTTTAAAATTATCTTTGTAAAAATTTAAATCGAATTCATTGCTTAGCAACATTCTCTCCTTAAGTTGGCGTTTAAATTATCCAGTTTTGAAAAAGCTTGAACCAAGAAATGCTATCAGTCATAAAGCGATAAAACTCACTTCTTTTATAAAAATAATATGTTTCCAATCTCAACTATTTTCAAACCGATTCCTTTAAAAAAATCTCCAATATTCAATATGAAAAAAATGATTAAAATATTAATATCATTTACAGTTGATAGATTTTTCCCAATATCAAATTTCTAATAAATAAAATTTACTAACGTACACATTCACATTTGTTTTTATTTAGGAACACGAATCTAACGAAAGCTCAAACATTTAATCATCGTTGACATACGTTGCCATCTGTTAGAGAATGACACTTTTTTCAACTTACCGCCACAAGCATCTGAAGGCACTTGCTCACAAAATTCAACAGACTTTTGGCGCCTGTTTAAACTTTAAAAGACAATAAAACTCAATGTATGTACGATGTACAAGAATGAAAAGAAATAAAAAGTCCTAAAATAAAAATTATGCACGTACCAACAGTATGAATGTGTATCTTAATGTCATGATTTGTTTTTAATGTTTAGAGTGTATAAATAATCCATTAATAAAAAAAAATTATAATTTATAGCAGGTCTTTCTAAGAAGACTAATGGGAACTTTAAAGGAATTTCAAAAATATGGGAAAAATAAAAGCATTAATAAGATGATCAATATATGTACAGTAATTCAAGGATTAAAACGCACGTTCAAATTTTTTTCTTCTTTGTTTTTTTTTTATTAAATCTTGTAAAAATTCTTTTTTTTTTGTTTGTTTTTGTGATCATTAAAATTGTATTGTTTGCAAGATTCTTACAAATTTGTTGTTTTGATCTTTTCTCATTTGCTGTTTATTTGTTTGGTTTATTTGGCTGATCATCACTCACCAGGCGTAACAAAGGTGCACCTTCAATCAAGCCTGACCATATAAGGAATTGACTTGAAAACCATTGAAGAAAGATGCAACTCTTACGATTCATATGATTAGAATCTACTACATGCTTAACACACATTCATGTATAAAGATAGTTGGTACTTTTTTTTTTGTGCACAATTTTAATGCAAAGACGAAGGGGACAAACAGTATGAAACAGACAATCAAATCGTACAGTATTGTTGACAATTTCGATTTATCAGGTAAACTGGAAGAGTTCTTACATTTAAAGGTTTGGTAGACTTCTATAGGGTCTACTTTTTACAAGTTTTAGAATTACAAATGTCTATGTCTTTGGGTTCCAAAAAAAAAAAACTCCGACCTGTTATATGATTTTAGTAAAATTATTAATACAAATGAAATTCGACCTCTAGAAAACATTCTTTAATTTTTTAAATTCTTCAGAACATTAAGACTTTTCAAAAAGCTCACTTCATCAAAAGGTTTTGAAAAGCAAGAAATGGATGAGCGAAACAGTGTTGCCGTTGTAGTGGTTAAGTACCAATTTTAATTCAAATAAGTTAAAGTTTTAGCTTGTTTTTGTGGATTTTGAAAATCAAAATTAAAATTAACTTAAGTCAAACTTTTTTTTACAAAAAATTAATGGCTTTTTAAGAAATTTTGGAAGTTAATAAAAAACAACGGTAACGCTGTTTACGTTATAACAGTTAAAAGTTTTGGTCATTTTTATATCATTTTGTCTTTAAGGATATGGTAGAAACATGATTCTATGTAATGGTTAGTTTTTCAGTCAGTCAGTCAGTCAGTCGGGAAATAACCTCCCGATACCCGATACAACTGCCTACTAGAAAAATATATTCGGCTGGATTGAACATTGTTTTATATAAAAATATAGACGCAGATTCGAATAGTTTTAAGACATAAAGTCGATTTCTATTAATACGCCAAGTTGGATATCATGTGGCTAAAATAAAAATATAATGATTATGGTTTTAGACTACATCTAGAAGATCGTGAATTACCAGTAATGAGTAGTACTAGAATTATGATTGCGGGCAATCGCATATTAGATGTAGATGCCATGATTACGTCAGCTTAAGGACTAGGTGGTACAAACGTTGACCAAGTGATTGACTACGTGGCCGGGGCTTGTGCCCTAGCCGCTGCCATCTTATTAACATAAATCGTTCACAATTAGTAGGGTATAGAAAAATAATAAATCAACAAAGTGGCTGTATTAGTTTCACAAATACAATTTATCAACGTAACACTAGAGGCGAATTATTGTTTTAGTGCTATTTTTCTTAAAAAAAATGCTTAAAATTACATGTGAGGAAAAGGGAACGTAGCAACTATCAATTAACGTTCTGAGTTCCCTATTCATGAGTACTTACTAAATAGCTCTGGACTGGGGGATGGACGGTCTAAACTCTCGTTTGAACTTTTTACTATTATATTAGGAACGAAGAGACAGTTCCGTGTTCACTTACGCAGTTATCAATACAACTACCCATCCGCTGAGGACAATAAATGTTCAGATATGAGACGATGACCGTGATAGCCTTAATAAGCTTATACAATAACACATTAAATATATTACAGATTTGAAAAAATATTACAGAGTCGAATAATCTCATATTATGAAAAACACACCTGATATAAATTCTAATTCTCAAGCTTGTCCGTGTTTTATTTAGCTCAACTATATACGGATAAAATTCATTATATTCACAAACAAGTAAGACCGTTATATTCTAGTTAAGTAAAGTAACTACAATTAATAACCAAATGTTGGGGTGACAGAGAATTAAAAAATATAAAAAAAAAACTGGTACAGCATATATATAATTTTACATAAAAATTGACATGGGCTCTTAATACGATTACGTTTTTTTTAATTTTATTATTTCCTCAAAGTTCTCTTCAAAAGCTTTAAAGGGATACCCATATTGAAATTTTAAAAACTTTTAAAAATTTCGGAAAATATGGGCGAGCGCCAATTTTTTCACTTGATGTGTTTTTCTTAATTTTTAATTCTCTGTCTCCCCATATATTTATTTTTTTGATTGTAGTTACTTTATTGTTCTAAATGACAAGAAAAAATTAGAAGTAGGCGTGGTGTTTTGCCTGCTGCCCCGAAGGACATGGACATCATGCTGATTTGCAATAGCGCCTCTTTTGACACTATATCTGATCGATTGACATGTTTATTTTTGTGGTAAAATCAAATTTGAATCGGCAGACTTTATTTCAACACTAACACGGACGGTCAGGCGGATAGACAGACGGACATACAGACGGACAGACAAACGGGCAGATAGACGGACAGACGTACATCGACTTCGCTAAGAAGTTTAAGAAGTCAGAATATATTCACTTTATGCTATCGGAAATGGCTATTGTAAAAATTACACACAATTTTCACTTTTTGTGGTGAAGGATATAATTAGAATGGAACTGTGACCACCTTTATCACCTTTTTAATTTTTGAGGATCGATTTTTAGATTTAAGTAAAAATCTGTGGACACTCACTATAATTCTTAAAGAAGCTTGAAGTACTTTTGGGCCGAAAGACACAATAAAAATCAAAAATTAAAGATGAAGTAAATTACGTAGCAAAATATTTTAGATAAGGTAATCGAAGGCGAAATTAATAACTTTTTGCGGGAGGACTTCCTAACTAGATTACCAACCTAATGATTTTAACAAGGTATCAGACTTTTATAATCAATTACTGAGAATTGATAGCATTTATTATTGTAGAATATAATGATGATCATTGGCACGGGTTTAAGGTATTCTCTTTTAACTTAAAGAACTATTTCAATTCCTACTTCCTTTTTTGCGACTAATATAATGTATTTTGTTTACAAGTAACAAAATATGGCAACCACAAAAATAAGTCGTTATATGGCAAGTGCTTTTTAAGGTAATGTCCAGTTTTTGCTGGGTATAGTTGATTTTCAATTCGCTTCAAAAATTGATACTTTTATCACTGTGTTTAATGTCAAAATTTTAAAGGATTCACTACAAAATTCACAACGCAAATTTCATGAAAAATTTAACGCTGAAAATATTAAGTCTGACAATTAGAGGTTCTGCCAAGATATAGTATCAATAATTTATGTATACGAGGGCTGCTCTATATATTTCTGGCCTGGCAACACTGAGTGCTGCCAGGTGCAATCTGACATTTCTATTGGAAAGTTTGTCATTTTTAAGCATAATCGTACTCAAAATGTTTTGACGTACGACCATTATTTGCGTTGTTTACAGTGACTTGAAAAAATTAATATAGAAAAAAATGGAATTAACTCGTGAACATTTTCGTGACATCATTTTTCACAACTTTCGACGTGGATTATCATGACAAGAGTGCATTGATGAACTTAAATCTTTGTATGGCGATGAAGCACCATCCTATGGCACTGTGAAAATTGGTATAATGAATTTAATCGTGGCCGAAACTCGCTCAAAGACGAATTCCGTGAAGGTCGTCCAAAAACGGCTGTTGTGCCAGAGAACATTGATGCCGTGCGTGAACTCATAATGCAAGATCGAAATGCGACATACCGAGAGATAGAGACATCCTTGGACATTTCTTCCACCAGCATACATTCGATGCTGCATGAACACCTGGCCGTAAAAAAAGTTTGTTCTCGTTGGATCCCGCACAATTTGAAAGTCGCTCAAAAAAAGGCTCGTGTCGATTGGTGCAAAGAAATGTTGCAAAAATACGATTGCGGTGCTTCAAAAGACGTTTGTAAGATCATCACAGGTGACGAATCATGGATCTATGCGTACGAGCCCGAAACGAAACAACAATCGACCAAAATCAAAGACGAGCAAAATCCAACGAAAGTTGTTCGTGGAAGAAGCACTTCGAAGCAAATGGTCGCCTGTTTCTTCGGCAAAACTGGTCATGTGGCGACTGTTCCGCTTGACCAACGTAGGACGGTCACTTCTGAGTGGTACACTACAATTTGTTTGCCTGAAGTCATCGGAGAAAATCGAAAAACCAACAAGAGAAGACGAATCATTGTTCACCACTACAATGCGAGCTCTCACACATCGGCTCAAACCAGAGCATTTTTGACCGGCCAAAACGTCGAATTAATGGGTCATCCGCCGTGCAGTCCTGACTTGTACATCAAGAAAAAGATGCGTGGTCAACGATTTTCTTCGCCAGAAGAAGCATGTTCTAGAGGTGTCTCAATCGGAGTGGAAAAAGTGCCTCGACAACTGCTTTGAGCGCATGCAAAAGTGTATAAATCATGCTGGAAAATACTTTGAAAAACAATAAAACCATTTTTGATTATAAATATTCGCATTTTCACTATTAGGCCAGAAATATATAGAGCAGCCCTCGTATGTATATAAAATACAAAATTAAAATTTTTTCCATTACATACTTAGCAAACAACTAAGAAGGTCTAATTTATTGTAGGGTGTAAAATTAAAATATTTAAATGCGAATTTATTGTATTTTCTTTTATTTCAAATATATAATTCTAAAAAAAAAATAAATTTAAAGGAGCAGCTTTGTTACAAATACAATAACACTAAGAAACAAAAGCAAGAAAAATCAAATTGGTTGATTAACTGTGGTGGCACGGTGACTAAACACTTGTTTCGCTTCAGTAACGCACCATGCGTCTTATATTTACAAGTTTTAGCTTTAAATTAAATGTCGTTGTTCTGCAGTCTTATATAATGTCTGTCTGTGCATTCGTCTTAAACCAAATAAAGAATTTTATACAAACACTCAATTAAATGCCTGTCGTGAATAATGTCGCAGTGCAATACAGTTATACCTCGATTAACCTCATCTCCATTTCTTACTTTTATATTCATGTTAAGTTACTTAAAATATCAGCTGGCATTGTACGGGGATGTCTTAAAGAGCAATTTAAAACAGTGGATTACATATTTTATTTCTAGAAATTCATACCAAATAAAATGGATCATTTGAAAAACGAGACAAAGAAATACTGGCTAAAATATAAAGTGAAGATAAAAAAACCTTTAAAAAAATGTATGGCCTGAACAAAATATTTTTCGTTTATTTTACAAGCAAAAGGTCTTTATTTTTATTTATATTTTTTTCTCGCGAAACATTAAGAATAAATAAAATATTTTTTGTGTTAATTTATTTTTTAGAATTCTGAAAAGAATATAAATTTTCAAGATTGATTTGCACTCTACTGCATTTCTTTACACTAAAATAATTACGTCCTTTATTAAGAAATTGAACCTTCTAATTTTATAAGGAAATTTGATTAAGTCTTTAGATTTAGATACCAGTTGCGATGTTAATCGAGGGTCTACTGTATATAATCTTTGTGCAGTGGCGGTGGTGCTGAAGCAGTTATTTAATTTGTTATATATGGATGTGGTTACTCCTTATAAAATTGTTGCTAGTCTGATAATTTAAATATTTTTTAATTCATTCTTTTTTTTCATTTTAAGGTGTGATCTGTTGAAGTTGTGTTTAGCACACTTATCGTGTTTTGCACCAAACCACTATTTCTTATTGTAACATTAATGAATAAAAAGGCCTGCCATAAAATAAACGGAGGGTGAGACAGTGTGCTTATGAATTCTTTTTGAATTCATTTCACAATTGATTGCGTCTTCAGGTCAATACGAAATGAGAGTTTCTTATAAGTTTTAAATTAAATGAACCATATAACATTTAAACTTATATTCGTAAAAAGTTTTTTTTTTATAAAAAGAAATCAGTCTGTTGAAAACACGCGCCTTTCTTGATTTTAATTTATATTTTTTTGTTTCTCGCTTCCTTCTTTCTAGCGATAAATTAGTAGTGAATCATTGACTTAAGTTAATGTTCAATATTTAACCTGATCATTATAAAATACAGAAAAGCACAATCAACCGATAAATTCAAAAATGTATCAGGTACGTTATTTTCATTCAGTGTTATTAGTTTGTTCTTTTTTTTTGTTTGGTTTGTTTGTTATAAAATTATTTTTTTTTTAATTTAAGGTTGTTATCAGAAATTGAATAAATGAAATGTTTTATTCATGAGAAATTTTCATTGCAGTTGATGATTGCGACGATTATGACAGCAAGTCAAGTAAATCGCCTTTTTAAGGTGTGTCTGTCTTCCTTTTGATTTCTATCTCTCAGATTATGAAATATTATTCCACAAATGTATCATCATTTAAATATTTTTCAATTTATTTACTTAATTATTTTTTTATATTTTGCAATGAATTTATGAATTTAAATTTTTTAAATAAAGGTGTAATTAATTTTAAATAATTATAAATCTTCAGACACATCGCTTGTTTGATAGAAAGTCGTCATAACTCGAAAATTGTAAATTTCAAGTTGACATCACTAGTGCATTGTAAATGTGTTTTATTAAGTCTAGTATTGGCGCTTTAAGCATTTCGCGATTTTTTTAACAGTAACAAACTCGTTACTTTAACGGGATGTTATTTGACCAGATTTTGCCACAATGCTATTTTATTTAACAGCTTAACATAAATACCTCAATTTTAAATTTGAAAATGCGTCTTCTGAAAGATATATTTTTGAAGTTATGAAGACGTTGCAGCAAAATGACGAAAATGGCTGCGCCGAAAAAAATTAATTTTTTGAAATCGATCTTTAGAGACTCCCTCAAAATATTTCTTTAGTCATTTTGATGAATAGATTTTTATGGTCAAACACATTGAGGCTATGTAATGCATATAAGTTTTAAATGATCCCCTTTACATTCACAGAACACGACTGTCAGAAAAAAACTTTTTAACAAGATTTAAGTTGAGTTTATAGCCATACATATTAGAGCTGCAAAACAATGGATAGTCGATAGTTTTTTCGATAGCGATAGTATCGGAAGAAGATAGTTGCTAGAATTAGCACTTAAAAAATTCGAGAATTCGATTTAACAAAAAATTATCGAAACTGTAGTATCGATAGTTTTTAAGCAAACTATCGAATGTTTCGGCTATTGACGTTCATCAGCATTCCTCGCATCTATATACCTTAGTTGTGTGCTGATGAAGGTCGTAGCGGTCGCTAGCGTCTAATTTTTCTTGTTTTCTTTGGAAAACGTCCGCATACATTTGTAAAATAAATTTTCTTTCTAAAAAAGATTTTTAGAAAGTAAAAAAATAAATGAACTTAAGCCAAATAATTTGTATTCAGTTAAAAAATATATAATTTTTATAAAAATATTATTTTTTATGATTAGAGTAGAAATACAACCTTACGGTTGCGGATGCGGTTGTTTTTTTATATGAAGTTTTGACAATATAAAACGCTCAACGAATCTGCACGAAATTAGAATCTATTTTAATTTGATTGCGTTTGCTCTCAAGCTCCTAATTTTAATTTTTTCTCTTTCAGCATTTTGCCACAGTTTTATAGTTTTCTAAGAAATTTCTTAATATTTTTGTGAATAACTTAAAAGAATAAAAGGAAAAAGTGTGTAAAAAGTCATTAAAAAACAAGAATAGTTTAAAAATTTTCCAATTTTTTGGTTATATACATTGTTTTAATTTCTTAAATATATTTCAATAAAAAAATATATATAAAATAAAAAAATAGCAAACAAATAGTAAAAAATAACAAAAAATACGCATCCGTCGACGCATCTTATTTAATTTGTTTTTCTCTGATATGCGGAATCCGTCACCGCAACCGTAAGGTTGTATACCTACTCTTACGTGGGAAAAGTATTCTATGTATTGTTTTATTGAGTTTTAACTTGTTAAGAAGACTTTCTAATCTTTACATAGAATTGGCTTGCGCTGTGTTGAATATAGCGCTGATGAAAAACAACCAGCTTTCAATCTATTTCCGGAACCATTGATTTGCAAAATCTTGTATTGTTCATTGGTTTATAAAATTAGTACCGAGCTCTTCTTTCTATTTTATTGTTAAACTGTTATCCATTTATATATTTGCGCAAGCTTAATGCTACAACAATTTACATAAATAGAAATTCTAAGATTAATATCGAGCAAACTAATTCAGAACAGAAACATTCCCATGATTATACAAAATTTGATCAACTAAATTTTTTTTAACAACTAACTGCCTGCTTCAATGCTCTTTTTTATAACAATCTAATGACTTAGTAAACAATTTAAAAATTTTGAATTTCATAATACCTTGAGCAAACTTAAACAATATAACGAAGAATTACTAGAGAATAAATTAAACAAAATAATAATTTCAGCTTTGTATAGATTATAATGAAACCATCTAAACCTGTATTATTTTTTTGTAGCCAAATAAAAATTATGAATTTTAAATCAATAACTATGAAGCAGAAGCTGCTTAAATAGAAGTCAATCTAATAATCATTTTGAACAACTGAAAAAATAGCTTGTAGCTGTGTTATGGCTTAGCAAAAACTAACTAAAAAAAACAACAAATCAAAATTTATTTTAAGATAGAAAAATCACTTGCAGCCCTAAAACAATCACCCATGGCCTACATCGTGTAGATCCTCTTAAAGTTAAGCAAACTTCCACCAACATGAAACACAATAACGACAAACTAAAAAAAACAAAAATATGTATAAAAAACTACCAACTCAAGATGATTAACTTCAAACAAACATGACAGCTCAATTTTAAACTAAAAGTTTGCGATTGCAATATAATTTTTTTATACTTTTGCAACTAAGAAGTAAATAAAACTAGATTGCGCAATTTTTACAACTCGCTTTAGTAGCTATTGACTATAACAAGGTAAATACCACAAAAAAAAAAACAAAAAGTATGACGACAACAATCTTATAATCGCCCTAAATCCATCAATAATATCGGCCATCACGACAAGTTATTTTTTTAAACAATTTTTTTATTTGTGTTTCTTTTTTAAATTTAAGATAAAAAAACATTGTTCATGTTTCTATGCGATTAAGGCATGTTTGCCCAAATCTTCATTAATGCAAACAGCAACATAAATGTTTTAACAACTGCCATATAATGAAAAATCATGCCAACAAGTTAAGACCCTTAAAACATAATTTACTTGTTAAAATTTTGTTACAAATTATTAGACGTCAAATTGACAGTTAACTATTTTTATTAAGCATATTATTGTTTGTTCATAAAATTAAAAAAGAAAAATGTGATTTGGCATATCTAGTTGTCATTGCATTATTTTGTTGCATTTTATAAAAAATAAAAATTATTGACAAGTGAAGGGTTGAGTTTAATTTTCAATAAACTTATTTAGGAAATAAAGTTTTTAGCAATTTATTTTAATGGCTGTCAAAATTGTAATAAGGATTAAAAAATTTGAGCTTAGTTCAGCTATAGTTTATGATTAGATTGCTTTCCTTACAAATAGTGAAATACCCTTCCGCTACGGTCTTGTTGAAGTTACTAAAAGAAAATAATACTCCATGCCTTGTTTAGTAACCTTAACCAAACATAGACAACTTCACTACGCCTTTTATCCAAGCCAGTCATACCCTTTATCTAATAGCCACTACAGACGTCTGCCATACACTGTTGTTATGCTGTTACACTTGCCTGCGCTAACCGCTACCGTTCTTACTTTTTATTATAAACAGCATTTTGACAATTATCTGTTACTCTTATATTAGACGTCTCTACTAAATTATCTGCCATGACTTCACACACAATAATTGTCTTTTGCCTCTTGCGAGGTTCGTAGTGCTGCTTCTTAAATTTTAATTGCATTTTAACAATTATTATTTTCCATTGTACGCATGTTCGAAGGTGGGCTTGAACTCACGATCTTCTGTTTTACAGCAAGACCAAATACCAACGCAGCCATTGAGGTTGTTTAGCTTTTGTTAGGTAATTATATGTGGAAGTAACTTATTCACCACGCTCATACGGACAACAACAACAGCGACAGGGGTTGCCAGATATTTTCGTAATATTATTCATAACTCATCTTTAATTTCCTTTTAAGTTTCGCTTTAAACAAGTAATTTTTTTGACAATGAGATCTTTCACATATCTATTCATTTAAATTTGTTGATTAAATATGTATATGATTTTTACAGCATACATTAACTAAAATAAATAATTTTTTATAATTGATAACGCAATCCAGAAAATGTTGCGTTATATTCCTCTAGCGTTTAAGATTTTTTTGTTATATTTAATAATAAGTGTTCCAGCAAAAAATTTTTGAAAAGGTAATCCAGTTTGGAATTAAGCATTTTGGGCGGAAGTACTTCCCAACTAGATTGCCAACTTAATGATTTTAACAAGGCATGAGACTTTTATAATTAATTCCTGAGAATCGATTACATTAATTATTGAAGGAATTAATGAGTACCATTACTGTACTAATGGCACTCTCTTTTAACATAAAGAACTAGTTCCATTACTACTTCCTTTTTTGGGAACTAATGTAATGTGTTTTGGAAGCGAGTAACAAAATATGGCAATCACAAAAGTTAGTCATTATATGGCAAGTACTTTTGAAGGTAATGTCTAATTTTTTGCTGGGTGTGTGATTTGAAAATATCTTTTCCCTTAATGAAATTAAAAAAAAAAAAAAAAAAAAATACGTAAACTTAAGTTTAACTAAAAATTATCCTTTTTCTTTTATAATTCATTAATATTAAGCTCAAAAAAAAAGTGTATGTGAAGATAAAAATTTAGTCAGAAGTTAAATTCAGTCAGAAGTGAATATCAATTAGTATGTTGAGATGATATTTTCTGCTGGCACTAAGGGGTAAGGAAGAAAAAGAAATCTATAGAACACAATCCCAGCAAAAAATTACGCATTACCTTCAAAAGTACTTGCCATATAATGACACTTTTGTTATCACCATATTTTGTTACTCGCTTACAAAACACATTACATTAGTTCCCAAAAAAGGAAGTAGTAATGGAACTAGTTCTTTATGTTAAAAGAGAGTACCATTAGTACAGTACTGGTACTCATTATTTTCTACAATAATTAATGTAATCGATTCTTAGGAATTGATTATAAAAGTCTCATGCCTTGTTAAAAAAATAGGTTGGCAATCTAGTTGGGAAGTACTTCTGCCAAAAATGCTTAATTCCACACTCGATTACCTTTTCGAAAATTTTTTGCTGGGATTAAATAAATTTGCATATAATTTTGTCAGGAGATGAGACAAATGCAATTCATAATATTCTAATTCAAAAGCAATAAAAATTAATGCAACTCAAGGATAAATGTCCTGGATATTTTAACCTAAAATTGTAAAAAAAAATCCAGCATCAAATTGCCAAAAAAAAACATTAGCATTGTTAATGTTTTCTTAGACTTGAAGTTATAAAACTGAACTTAGAATATATGTTCCTACAGCACCCAGGCTGTGTGGGATCTTTTAATCGACGTCTAGGTTCCCAAAAGTATTCCAAACCAGGATGAACGAATTTACCTTAAATATAGTACAGCTTAAGATATCTGCAATACATCGACGGGAAGACAGTAACATAGGAAGTGTTACATTGTTTTCTCTCTTCATTATTTGAAAAGTTTAATCTCTTAACTGAACATCAACTACCAGCTACCATCAAAGTATTCTCAACCGACTGGTAGTCTTCTTGCAATCATACAGAGTTCATAGAATCCGAGAAATCATGCAGATAACTTTGCCAGGCCATCTTTTCTGGCCCCAGTAATTCGTGAAGAAAATTCGCTTAAATAAAATTACCGAAACACCAAAGGGTTAGTGTATCTCCTGGTCCTTAAAACTCCTGGATGAACCCACCATCGCCATCTAAGTATATTCGCTTGTAACCGGTAACCAAATGATTTGCACTTGCTATGTTTAGATAAAATAAGAATTAAGGAAATAAATTTCAGGAATTTAATATTCAGAATACAGATTGTTTTACGGCATTTACACTATGCAATTTTTCATGAAACTAGCATGAAATTTTTGTTTGTTTCTGGAGCAGGAAGAGTAAGCAATATTGCTTGAGTTTTGAGGAGATGTTACTGTTGCTAATGTTTACTTTTAGATAACGCATAACGCTGTAACTTAAATAGAAAATTGAGGAAAAAATGCCTCAAAAAATTGCATAGTGTATATCTGGACTTTGTCATTTAAAAAGCTTAATATACAAACTGCTTGTTGATACACTGCATCCAATATTTTTACAATTTGTATTTACCGGAAATATTTTGCAATGTTGCATTTTCTCTCCTTCAACTGATAAAGAGCTGCCACTGTTTGCATTTTTAACCGTGCTGCGTATCAGATGCGCACTGCTAAAAAAGAAGTAGAAAGAGAATTAATTCCGGCACTAATTAGCTGTTATTTACTTTTAGAGTATTAAGTATTCTGAGATGTCCAAAAAGCGCTTATATTGATGACAGAAAACCGGCAATTTTTTTATTTGTTAGTTGACAAATTTTTTTTTTTCTTTCAAGTTTTCTACAGTAAAAACATATGTACATGCTTTTACTAAAAAGATTTTTTACAAAAATTTCCTTTTCAAAGGAGCTGTTACACGAAAACTTTAGTCATATTTTTTTATTTTATTATTATAAATGAAATGATTAATATTTGCCTTGAACGACAATGACTTTTAATTTTTGTACAATGTGTAATCGAAACCTCATTGATCAGATTACAGGTGAAAGGATTTCTTTGCGCACCTTTTTGTTTTATCTCGAAAAAAAATCATATAATACGAACTGATGTCAGGCGCATGCCCGCATTTATAATTAACAAAAAGGGAAAAACTGCAACGTCACAGGTCAAAAATGCACAGCACAAGACAGCAGCAACAAGAACTAAATAAATGTCACATGCACAACACCTTTTAATTCACATTTAACTGGACAAGATGAACAATAATAATAAAAAGAACTTAAAATCAAAAGTATCAAATTTCACAAAAAGATTTCCTTTAACAGTGACGTACGCATGTGACATGAGGAACAAAAGGTGCAAAACACCCCCATACAAAACAGGCCACTATTAATATCGTTAAAATACAAGAAAGTGAACAACAAATAGTGTGTGGCATACAACAATTAATGGTCAATTAAAACCACCACAAGAAATATAACAGGGAACAAAAATAATGTATTAAAATCATTTTTTGTATTTATTGTGATTTTTCAAAGAATATTTCAAACATTTGAAAGGATGCTGGTGGTCGTTCGGGTTAAGACTATTCATGTATGTATAAATGAGCAGCTGGAAAAATGAAAGGATATTTTTAAAACACTAACTGTGTCACAAATAACAAGAAAATTCATTAGGTTGTGTGTCTTAATTTAAGAAGTGCACTCAGGCATAAAGTAAACAAGTAAATAATTTTTTAAATCACTTTATAAAACATGGATGCAACAGCAGCCACATGTGCTCGTTGGGCCACAGCCACATATTAATATAATCTGTTTTAATGCCAACATAACTACCAGAAACAACAGCTTAGCAGCAGTCACAAAAAAAAAAAACAGAGAAAAAAGAAACCCAGTTTTATTTCATTTTATTCTTACTGTGTGTTGTTTTGTTTTACTACATTTTGCATACGTTGCAAGAATACAGTAGTTAAAGCAAAATGTCATAATTAAAATGCTCCATTAGCTAAGTAATGTATCACATATGATTTCATAAATGACACCAGCGACAAATTTATAGCCACCGGGGATTTGACTTTACGAATTAGTAACAGAATTTTTACAGCAAAATAAAAAGCAAAAGCAAAAAATAAGTTTTAATAAAGAGTTGCCAACTGGAACTATTTATTGCCAATTGTTATGCAAAGTGTCCCCCGGAAAGGTATCTTACTTTGTATGTTTATAATTTTTGATTAAATGAAAGAGAATCGATCTTATATTAACAAATGTTTCATTTAATATCGGAAATTATGTATGGAATACAACATCAGATAAATGTCCGCCTCTATTAGCCTCACAAATGCGAGCCATTTTGAGCGCATTTTTTCATTACATTCTCACACATTTCACGCGGTATTTTATTAATTTCATCACGAATATTTTGTTTTTGTTGCTCAAGCGTTGCTGGTTTGATTGTATAAACCTTGCATTTCAGAAAACCCGGCAGTCGAATCAGACGACCGTGGAGGACACTCAATCATAAACATTTCTTTAAATAACTTATTGTAGAAAGAGATCTCACAGCAATTTCGTTGTAATCCTGGCTGTATGAGATATGCAGCGTCTTGTTTATACCACATATTAATCAAGCCCAAAGCGTACAGTTGTGGTTTTAAAACCTTTTCAATCATATTACGATATCGTTTCCTATTTACAGTTACCGTTGATTTCTCCTGACCAAATTGCACACCAAATTGCAAGTTTTAATGGATATAAAGGTGAGTGATAAATAACTTGAGGGTTTTCCATTGCCCAGAACCAACTGTTCTATTTATTTACATATCTATTCCAATGAAAATATGCCTCGCTACTCATTATGATTTTTTTCACGAAAATCGGGGTTGTCATGGGCGAGCTGTACCATCCTATTGGCATTTATAAGTACGGTATAAGTGGTCATGTAGAAGAAGCTCTTATGTCAACTGAATACTAAATGAAAAAAATTAAAATTATTGTGCAAAATTGTGGTCAAAGTTGTTCTTTGAGGACCAATCTCCTGAGCACCATGTCAAATTGTGGTTGATGAATTGTTTTGAACACTTTCTTGAGCAGCAGTAATGTTTTTAGCCGATCTTGCAGTTCGTTGTGGTCTATGCTTGGGCCTATCCCCCACAGACCCTATTTCTTCGAAATTCACTACAAAATAAAAAGTGAGTTTCGTTGGCACATTGCTTCTCGCAAAAATTTCACGTAACTTTCTTATCGTCACAGTAATCAATGATTGATTTTGATAAAATGATTTAACGATTAAAAGACGTTGCTTTATCAAATATTTTTCCATAATAAATTTGCCACGTGTCTACTTCACGACTGCCAAATATGTACTGTCAAGACTAATGTTTACCAATATGGCAGAATAAGGTAGTTTACCTTCCCGGCGGACACCCTATGCGCTTTGTGAAATGTGTGCCTTTATAATTTGTTGGGTGTAACATTGAAATTTGGTTTCTCGAACTAATGCTCAGTTAGAAAACAAGATGCAGCTTTCAAAGAGGTTTCAGTGGAAAGTAGTTATCATAAATATACTTTGTTCATAGGATTAGAAGAAACCATTACAACCTTATATGAATATACAACTGCAACATCATGACACTTCAAAAGATGATGAAATAATTAACTGCTGCATAAAAAAGTTTTTGCATTTTTGTAACTTTTGCGATCTGTCTAGTTTTCTAAACTTTCTGCCAGAAACTAAACATATATCAAAATTTCAAGATACCGTACATTTAATACCGCTCTGGATTAATTCAAGTTCGTATTGCTAAATTTTTTATAGCGTGTCTTTGAATTATTAAACCTGAAGCGTTGTACTATTTTTGATCAGATCTTTGATCACAAGAATTAAAAACTTTGATTTGATTCCTGTTTAAATCTTATAACGAAACATAAGATGCAATATATCTGACGATACTATCATGAAAATTGTAATTAAAAAGCTTAATTGAAATTTATAATAGAATTTCCAATGATATGTTAAGGCAGACGGATATTTCAGAGTATGAACACAAACAATACGTTTCGAAAACTTTTCATGCAAAGACACGACATCTGTGTATTGTGTTCTCACGAGTTAAAAACAATACGAACTAAAATGTCATAATCCCTGGGATTTTTTCTGTTTTCTTTTCGTTTTAGCATCTAAAAATATATTTTGCCTATTGTTTTATACAAATTGGCATAAACTAAATAGAAGTCCAATACAAAAAAAAAAAAAAACATAATAGTAATAATGCTTGGAATTCCATAACTTTTTAGAATTATTATTATTGAAATAAAGTTAAGTTCAACATGTTAATTTAAGCAGTGCAATACAATTTTGGTATTTTTTAACTGCATCAAGTTATCTCGCAAGTACAAAATTTAAGATCTGATACAAAAAAATTTTACCACAAAGAAATTCTTTTGCAAAAACTTTTTTTAACGGTACAAGTCATAAAATTTATGCTCCGAAATATTACCTTTGTTATATAAGAATAACTTCCTATATCCAGGGTACGAAAATAAACAAAACGAACTGCTTGCTTTCGGTTTGCTATGACCTTTGTACTACAAAAAGTAGTTGGTTCTTCTACATTCAATTATACGTAAGCAATAGATAACAATTACAACTAAATTGAAATATATTCAGAAAAGACGTTTCGCAAACGTTTGATGATTAGTGAAACAATTAAAATTTTTTGAGAGTTTATATACGCTCAATGTTTATGTTATTTACATACTCTTCTTAAGTACATGAAAGTTACACTTCTATTAACATTTTTAAAAGGAATTTTTCGGATCGAATAGAGATTTTTGATTTATTGTTGTTAATAAATAGATTAAATAAGGGTAGCAATTGATTTTACTTTATCTGCGAGACCAGATCAACCAGATGCGACATTATATTTTGCATTAAGATGTTATGTTAATGTTATTATTATTATTTATTTAACTGGTGTTAATATTTTTCTTTATTAAATAATTTCATTTTAAATTATTACGTTCGACATGACACACTTTTAGTGCGAAACGTTTGCTCTCCACAAACTTTATCGTTTGCAAGAAATGCTAAACTGTTGGAGTAACTTAACTTATTCATAACCATATCTATGATTGATCTTTACAAAGACAAAATAAAATGTTACGCAGAAATGCAAATTTGTGTGAAGCACAAGTATGAAACTAAATAAGAAAGCTACTTCAAGTGCTTCAGCAATATTTATAATTTAGGCAATAGCTTTATCTTCCCTAAGCAACGGCCTTAATGTAGTCATAGCCACAACGATCATAGTTGTGAACCATTTTTATAATCTTTACAAATATTAAATTTTTTTTAATAAAAAAAGTGGCATCCCAATGGATTTTAATATAAATTGCATAAAACAAGCCCAGACACTAATGAGTCTCAGTGCTCTAAACACGTATATCTTAAAGAAAGCAAATGTTATGTTGAATCATTCAAGCTGTACCACATACCTGTTACTCAAGATTCCTTTTGATTACTTTGCCGTCAACGAGCAGGCGCCAAATAAATGGAGGTTGGTGTTGTGTTCGGTAAATTTTTATTCCTAAAGAATTTCTCGCATTATTTTCTGCACTCATACACACAAGACACACAACTCCTTATTTTGAAACTGTGGCAGAATGTGACACTTTGCACAGTATACAGTTGAATGCTCATGAATATGAATTAATCATCAATTGTCCGATATGTCCCCAATTCTTAACATCCTTTATATTTTTACCATCTTCATTGGAAGAAAGTTAAACAAAAAAGCATTAAAGAAAAATCTAGCATATAATTTTTAAAATTCTTTCTTAAAGAGATAAGACACACACCCCAGCACATTTGTAGTCACACATGCAAAAGATTGTTATTTATTTAGTTGCAATGTGCAACATACTCCAGCTTCAACGCATCATCGTCATCAAACGGGTAGTTACACACATACGCAAACATTTTATGCGCGTGCCAAACTTGAACATTCGTTCACTTACTCAAGCATGTTTGATACGAGTAAGTACAACTGTTGCGGACGATCATGATGATGCATTCAAGCGAACATTTTTGTATTTTATTCATTTAATTTTCCTCTTCACCATCGTCATCATCTTCATTTTGCCATGACCATTTTGGGTCTTATCTTCTTTTAATTTCTATGTGTACATTTGTTTTTAAAAATTGTGATTTAAAAGAGTTTGTTGCATTTTCAAAATTAAAAATGTCTTATACTAGAAAATACTTACGGTTGCAATAACTTTTAAGTATTTTCAGATAAAGTAAGAATGCAATAGAACAGTGAAGTGTATAGACCTTATTCAAGGTACCGTCAAGAAATAATGTTTGTTTTACATGCCCATCGTATTATTTATTGTTTGGTTTTATTTGAAAATTTTTAGATTTTAAGGGTGTTTGACATCAAATAAAACTTTTATCGAATATTTAATGAATAAAAAAAAATCGAGACGCTAAAACATGGTATTTAACCAGCACGATCCACATATTAACCAAAGCACATAATAAAATTACATATCCGCTCCAATTTGACCTGTCGATTAATAAAGAAAAGTACTATAGGAATTGTCCACACCTTGCTCCCTACCCGCTGCTTGACAACTACGTCAAAAATTAGAATTTTACCCCCAGCCACTTTGCATTGCGTTCAATAATGTAGTGCGTCATTTAAAGGGATTACCATTACCGCCATTTTAGTTTCTAGTCACGAGATGTTAGTTTCCAGTCTTAATCAAGCCGATGCTACTTTTACCTGCAACCATTTCTAGTGGCTTATCATTTATTATCCGCCACATCAGTCCTGTGCGGTAATGGTAAAAAAATCATTAATCCCTTAATGAGTCATATGATTGATTATAGAAAGGTTGAATTTTTTCCCATAACCCTAAAGAAAATATTGATAGTAACGCTTTGAAGCTATTGGCTTTGCTGCTCTGTTCAATGTGGAGATATTTAGACCATGGATTTTCTAGTATATTTAAGTAATTCTTGTGTATAATTTTGGAATTTTTTGCTAGATTACCATGTGTTTTTTCAAACATGTTCAATCATACTAGGAACAAAACTCATTGTAAATATTCAGTGGAAGTTGCTAGGAAATGTTCCACTTTCAAGTTCATCTTATGCCTTGATTGATTCGAATTCCTCCATTGTGACAAAATATCTAAAAATCTAAAGTGTATTTAACGTCCTTAAAAACGTTCATTAAGGTTAGCCATAGACAGCTTTGAACAGCAAATCAATATTCTCTTCTTTAGCTTGAACTGAGGAAGTCTTCCCTTGAATTTCAGTGTTTGATTTCTTTATTACAAATCAATAGGAAGAGCTATATTTAACCAATTAAAATTTAAATAATTTCAAAATGATGACAAAACACGTAACTTATAGTAAGGCGAACTCATTTTATTTGCCCTAACTTTATAGTTAAGATTTTCCAGACTATCTTTAGTAAAATTTCTTAAATTTTATTATTAATTATTAAAAAAAAAAATCATAATCTTCTAAAAATCCTCTTTGTTTCCTGTTGATAGTACATAAGAGTAGTTTATTAAAATTTGACCAAACATAAGACTAATCAAATAAAACAATTCTGATTTATTTTTGAATGAAAATATCTTAGCAATAAAACAAAAGCTTTAGCCAGACAGTCGATTCATATTTTTTTTAAATATATAAGCGGTTAATACTTGTTTTTAGATTCTTTACTGTACCGAAGTCTGGGTAATAAATGGACGCGGGCTTATCCGTCCGTTGCTGCTATCTGAAATTGCTCATATTTTTGTATACTCTTTTTTATATAACTATTGCATCTTTAATGATCAATATCTCTAGATAGAAATCCTTGTAGTAGAGAGTGCAATAATATTAATGATGATTCACCTTAAAAGTGTCATTTTATTGATTTCATCCCCGCCATTTTGTTTATCTACTTATTATTTTAAATAACGGTTTACATTAAAATTGTTCAGGTATATAATAGATTGGATATGTATTATAACAGCAAAAGATGTTGGTTTGAGAAAAAAATATACTTCGATACTTTCCCCGACAGAATAATATATGTAAAACGTACGAAAAGGAATATTAAAAGACTTACGTTGTTGTCTGTTCAACAATAATTTAAATATGGAAATCATTGGTCTAGAATTTTTTTTAATAGTTTATTAGTTTTTTACATATTCGGTATTTTTTATATTTTTCCTAAAGGTAGCGCACTTTTAAATAAAATAATTCCAAAATGAAAATTTATTATTCGGAATCTTTTAAAATTTAATTAATTTACTTTATTCGTGCTTGATTCCTTCAAATATAAATATTTCATGATATTCTCATGAAATATTTATTATTTTAAACTAAACTACAAAATGAAATGTATTACTGCGGGGAAAGCTTATCCATATGGCCATTTCAGTACTGCTCAAATAGCTCATCAGTGGATTTTACCCAAATTTTGTATAGAAAAACAGAAAGTCTCATATCAAAAGCCAAATTGATTAAATGAGAACTCCATTGAATCAATAAGACAGAAGACAATAACAACTCAAAAATGTTCTACACAAAAACACAGCAAACATTTAGTAACTATTTTTATTTTTTCTTTCATTTTTCTACATAAGGGATCCCATTGGGAAAGCACTGGCAGAACGATACGTAGTGGTTTTAAAACGATTTATTTTGTACAAAATTCGATATCTCATTAACGAAAGCTGGGTACATCGAGCATATAAAATTTTGGAAATGTAATAAACATTTTATTTTTTACTTAAATGCATGGATTTTTTAAATTTATTTAATAAGATCTTAAAATAATAATCTGTCAAAGTTAAAAAAAAAAATTTTCTCTCAAACTAAAAGAGATAATTTATACATTTACATTTTGCTATAGATATTTTCGAGGTCTAATTAAACTTAAAAAATCCTTACGTTTGAGCGATAAATTAACTTTTAATGACATTTCCTAAAGATTAAATGCCCGAAATAGCCGACGAGGCCCCCAAACACCCAGAAGCCCCCTTTTACCTTTGTACCTGTGAAATTTCATTACGATATCTTTAGTGGTTTATTATGTACCGAATTATATCCTAAATAAATCCTTTTCAAGCCACTGTACGATATAACGAAGAAAGAGTTGTGAAATCACTAGGTTCCTTTAACAGTTACTATTGAATTCAAAATATTTCAAAATGAATTAATTATTTTATAAATCTGCTTTCAGATCTTACAATATGATTATTACATTAAAACAAAAAACACAAAAAAAAAAAAAAAATAAAAATAAAAAGCGAAAATATGTTGTATCTTTTGCATTGAGTTGCAAACAATTAATCAAATTCAGTATTTTTGTTCATTTGTCTGTTTAGTTCGTTTGCTTATTTGCTGTTACTCGTATTTCTTCTAAATTGTCTGTTAAATAAGTGTTGGAGTTGATGTTCTTCTGCTTGTATGTCTCCATGCTGCTATTTGTATGAGCCGCAGCCCGGCAGCATACTTTATAACATGCCATTAGATGCTTTTGGTGTCGGCCGTGTCCAAACTGACTGCCACTTGCAGGCGTAATTAGTTGAAAATTGTCTTAAGTGTTCTGCATATAAAAATGCTTAAAAATAATAATGTTTCTGTAAGTGTTGTGGTGATTTGATAAGTTGATATGGTTTTAGTTATTTTTTATTTTATTTTTTTAGTTTTATTTAGTGGGTTGGGTCCGTTGTTCTGTTTTTTGTCTGTTCTGTTTTTCTACTACATTTTTTTTATTCCATTGCCAAAGAGAAAAAGTGTGTTTTTAGTTCACCAAGTTATTAAGTCATTAATAATGTAAAGTAGTACAAATATTAGATGGAATAAAAACGACAGGTGATTAAAAACAAAAAATATATAAAAGAAATTAAAAATCGTCATTAGATTTCTAAGGATAGTTATAGCTTCATCAAATGAATGTGTCAAGATGTCTAACGAGATTTATTTTTGAAATAATTGTCACTCCCTGATCAACACAGTTGTCTTACATTTATAGCTTAACTCGGCTGGTAAATAAAAAAAATTATTTTAAAAGGTTTGTCGTTTCTGTAAAGGATTTATTTAATGAAAGTTTTGATTGACAGATAAAAGAATAATTGAAGGTGCGATTAAGGCGTTTTAACTAATGTTTTTATTGCAATTTTAAATATAGCTGAGGCCCAGCAAATTTAATCAATGTAAATGAGAATTTTTTTATTTAAGCTGGTATTTTTTTGAAGTGCTATAAGTCCACTTTTGCAAAAACACTAAGTTTACAGTAATTTTATTTAAAATAAAAATTTTGTCTATTATTTTTTATTAATTTTTTCATTATTTTGCCACAACGTGGGTTAAAAAACACTTGTATTAAATTAAAAATTAAGCACGCACAGATAACATATCCACGAGTTATAACTTTTTTAAAAGAAGCCGGCAAATGAGAGGACTAATAATTCGCTTTTAAACGTTGAGGGAGAAAATTATTAAAACCCAATCCACAATAAACTTAAGATGTCACCCAACGGTGTGGCGAAATATTAAAAATATAAATAAAAAATAATATTTTCATTTTAAAAACTTGCCTAGTGCTTAGAAAAATAGAAATGAATATTTATTAAATGATTAAATACGTAAATAATTATTAAAAACACTTTTGGGTCTTAAAATTGTTTTTGATTTTTTTAAGCTTCTAGTATCATCAGTTGTAATGCGTTTGGAAATTTTAATGTTTTTTCCTGCCAATTCTAACTAAAATTGTTAAATTTGTTTAAGAAAGTGTTAAATAACCCGTGGCAATAAAGGATATATGCATACCAAAATTTTTCAATGGTTTTCTGTAAGACGTTAGATACACGCAGAGAAAAAAATATGGTTGTTATATGGTCACCATAATCGTATTTTATTTCTTGTAGCAATGTATGGTTGCGGAGAACCAATTATAGTTGTTTTCACCAAAAGTTTAGTCACGATAAACATTTTTTGTTAACTTTTAACGATTATATGGTTACTGTGCACAAAAAATTCAACATGGTTGTTTTTAACATAAAAAAATTTCAACCACAACCAAAGTTTTATAACTTATTAAAAATAATATAAAATATTTAACCATAATATATTATTATTAATCAAAGTATGGTTAAAAGCAACAGAATAATTTTTACGAGGGCTGCTATATATATTTCTGGCCTGGCAACACTGAGTGCTGCCAAGTGCAATCTGACATTTCCATTGGAAAGTTTGTCATTTTTAAGCATAATCGTACTCAAAACGTTTTGACGTACGACCATTATTTGTGTTGTTTACAGTGACTTGAAAAAATTAATATAGAAAAAAATGGAATTAACTCGTGAACATTTTCGTGCCATCATTTTTCACAACTTTCGACTTGGATTATCACGACAAGAGTGCATTGATGAACTTAAATCTTTGTGTGGCGATGAAGCACCATGCTATAGCACTGTGAAAAATTGGTATAATGAATTTAATAGTGGCCGAAGCTCGCTCAAAGACGAATTCCGTGAAGGTCGTCCAAAAACGTCTGTTGTGCCAGAGAACATTGATGCCGTGCGTGAACTTATAATGCAAGATCGACATGCGACATACCGAGAGATAGAGACATCCATTTCTTCCACCAGCATACATTCGATACTGCATGAACACCTGGCCGTAAAAAAGGTTTGTTCTCGTTGGATCCCGCTCAATTTGAAAGTCGCTCAAAAAAAGGCTCGTGTCGATTGGTGCAAAGAAATGTTGCAAAAATACGATTGCGGTGCTTCAAAAGACGTTTATAAGATCGTCACAGGTGACGAATCATGGATCAATGCGTATGAGTCCGAAACGAAACAACAATCGACCGTATGCGTCTTCAAAGACGAGCAAAATCCAACGAAAGTTGTTCGTGGAAGAAGCACTTCGAAGCAAATGGTCGCCCGTTTCTTCGGAAAAACTGGTCATGTGGCGACTGTTCCGCTTGAGCAACGTGGGACGGTCACTTCTAAGTGGTACACTACAATTTATTTGCCTAAGGTCATCGGAGAAATTCGAAAAACCAACTAGAGAAGACGAATAATTGTTCACCATGACAATGCGAGCTCTCACACATCGTCTCAAACCAGAGCGTTTTTGACCGGCTAAAACGTCGAATTAATGGGTCATCCGCCGTACAGCTCTGACTTGGCACCTAATGACTTCTTCTTGTTTCCACAAAAACCATGTTTTAGAGGTGTCTCAATCGGAGTGGAAAAGTGCTTCGACAACTGGTTTGAGCGCATGCAAAAGTGTATAAATCATGCTGGAGAATACTTTGAAAAACAATAAAACCGTTTTTGATTATAAATATTCGCATTTTAACTATTAGGCCAGAAATATATAGAGCAGCCCTCGTACGCTTAAAAATATTTTGTTCTAGTACTTGACAGTTTAGTAATATTTGTTGTAGCTAAAATTTGAAATTTTTTTTATTGGTAAAGAAATTGAAATTCTATATTTATTTGTTATATTTTTGAATTCATTTATGTTTTTTTTGCTAACATTTTTAGTTTATTGTTGGATTTCAATTTTTGCATATGATAAAATACTTATTGAGTCTTCGAAATAATTGTATAATTACAACTCACTAATAAGTAGATGACTTCAGAAGGACTACATAATAAATTAGATGCCTTAAATATATTTTATTTCTAATAAGCAAAATCTATTTAACTTGAAAAAAAAAGCCCGTTATGTTAATGATTCAATCATTGGCTTCACATTTTCTTTATTAGTTATTAGGACTTTTATGTGACATTAAAGAAAATAACATATTTATGGTATTTCTGACATATGTTAAGACATTTGTTGTGTATTTCCCTGTTCAAGCCATAAATTTAGTAGGCGACATGTAATAAATTTTATCTTCTGGACAGAAATTATGTTTACATACGCAATAAATACGCATAAAAAAAATAAAGGAAAATGAAAAACAGAAATCAAATAAAATAATATGATCGTTAAATGAAATGTATAAAGAGGTTACGACATTAATTTAAGGTGATATTTTGTATGGGACAAAAACTCAAACAAATGTGTGAAAAGAAAAATAAGAAACTATAACTTCATGAGATTAAGTAATTTTTTTAAAAGTAAAAAAATGTGCTTAAGGAATTAGCTTTGTTATAAGGATTTTGTATGAAAATATGAAAAAAAATTAAAACCGAAATTAATTTGAAAACATGTTAAGACGGCTCCAATAAAAATTTTAATATTTCTATATTAATTGAATGTTTTGTATTCAGTTAAGCCAGACGTAAAAGTTTTTATAAAAAATTTCGCTCTACCAAAAATGCATTTTAACATTAGCGGCCATTCAAATTAACAATCACCCTTCGGTTCAGAAATTAAAAACAATTTGATCTGTCAAAGACGTCTTAAAAATATTGCGGCTACATACAGCACTTTAGACTCTAAGTAAGTAAGACCAAGTCCGAGATAATCTCAACAATTCAGTTGATTTTACCTTGGGAAATATGTGATTTACAGGTGTATAGTGCCACTTGCCACCCAACGTATAAAATAAATGCTCGATTGCTACAAAAATTCCGAAGAATCACGTTTTCACGCAATATTGACATAAAAATTTTGCGACCGAAATTTTGCAACTTCACATTGCTGAACTTATTTTTCTAGGTAAAAACTATATTTAAAACCAATAACCCATAGACTGTGTCAGACCGATAACCGAGAAAAAATATGGTTAAGGTAACCATAATCTAAGAGCAACATAATATGGCTGCATTATATGGTTAATAACAAAACATAGTATTGTTACATTTGTCCAAGGTATAAACATAATTATGTTCAAATATAAACATTAAATGGTTAAATTAAAATATAACAATATGTCTAAAAATGTCATGTTATATAATTGAATTATTATATAGTCTCGTAAATGCAAAATTTTCCTGATATAAAAAACTGATTATTGTTTTATTTATTAACGATTTGTCATAAAAATTATTTAAAAACATAAATTCATAAAAATTCAATTATTTGCTTAAAATAATAAATAAATGATTTCACAATTATGCTTTAAATACAAAAATAAAGATTTATATGCCTACAATACATACATATTTACTTCAACTTTTTTTAAATGTTTTGGTTCCCTTTTTATTTGTTTTCATATTTTGCATATTATTTTTAATTATTTATTTTGTACAAATTTTTATTTTTTCAATTTCTTTTCCAATAAAAAAAATTTCAAATTTTAGCTACAACAAAAATTACTAAACTGTCAAGTATTAGAACAAAATATTTTTAAGCGTAAACATTATTCTGTAGCTTTTAACCATACTTTGATTAATAATAATATGTTATGGTTAAATATTTTATATTATTTTTAATAAGTTATAAAACTTTTGTTGTGTTTGAAATTCAAGCGGTTATTTTAGCCAACTAAAGCTTCATTAGTGCTTACGGTACTGGACTACTTAGATATTTTTTAACTACATCTAAATATTTTTCAAGTTTCAGAAGAATCTAATCAGCTGTTTAGCAGTTCCAGATTTATTATCATTAATTTTAGTGAACAGAGTCATTAAATTGGTAAAATTACATAATGTCACTTTTTCTCAATTTTTTTTTTTGGAAATGATACATCTTCTCGGCAAAAAGTATCATAAATATTAACCCGCATGTTAAAGTATCCTCCCACAAAATTTCATTAAAATTCCACAAATAGCTATCTGTTATTGTTATAAAACAACTTAAGTAATGTTAACCTGTTTATATAAATTTAAAATATGACTTTAAAACAATATCATCTTTATAAACAAACATTTAAACAACAGAGCTAATGTGTTTTTGAGCCTGTTGCATTACTGGACGTTTTATTTAGAGATTTAATATTAAAAGATATGCTACACAATTTTTCAAGTGCTATGATGCAAGACCAATTGCACAAGATTGTGAATTGGGCTATTATTTTAATAGATCACACATAGCAGGTGCCATTTAACTGACACACAAGTTTGCAGAAAGTATAATTGTTAAAGAAGTTAAGTTATAAACAACAATTTTAAATAATAGTAAAGAGTATTATATTTGCTAAGACAAACCTACTAAATATTAATCTTATGTTCAATTAGTTTAAAACAAGTGTTGACTTCGCCAGAAAGAAAGAAACGTATAGAAATTCCTTCTCTTATATTTCTGTATACATTTAAAGCAACAGAAAAGATACGGACAGAGCCCACTGTCGAGAGACTTAACTGGGCAGGTTTGTTTGAAAGTGGTATAAGTCCATTTTTTCATATATTGAAATATTTAAGGATTTGCGTTTGAGTCAATTTAAAAATATTGGCCAACTTTAATGAATTCAAGTGATGTTTTTTAAACTATACAATTTTTAAATTTTATTGTGAAATAATAATTCCTAAAGTAAATAAATTTATTAATTAAATAAATTTTTATATAAAAAGCAGAAGACATTTATATGCACAAATAACCAAATTTATTAAGAGTTTCTTTTAGTTATGTTAAAAAATAAAAATGCAAATTACTTCGTTTTTAAATAGAAAAAGATATTTTATATTTAGTTTTCTTAAAATTAACGTGTTGAAGTATTTATGGTAAATAGACGGTGTGTATATGTCGTCGTATTTTCACTTATTATCAATGAAGTTTTATAAAGTGGTAACATATTATTTATGTTAAGGCTATTTGGTCTTTTCCTTTTTTTCAAACAAAAACATTTGTCTTAAATGGAATATTTTCTCCCATACTTATTTTATAAAAAAATTTCTTTATATATTTCTGTTCGTATTATTTTCTGTTTAATATTACTTTTCTAGAGATTTAGTTGAGAAAAAGTCTTCTTTTTTCATTTCCTACAAAATGAAAAATAAGCACATTTTCTGCAAGCCCTTATTGCATTTTAAAAGCCTTGAGCAGTAAATAATTTGTCTTTTTCTTTATTGCTGTTTCAAAACTGCAAAAAATTTCGTTTTGAAGAAATACATGAAAGTTGTTTTAATTTAACTTATTACGAATGGACTTATTCCACTTTCAAAACAAATATTTGTGTAATAGAATTATACAGCAAAACTGTTTTTGTTTATTTTGTATCAAGATAGAACTCTACTAAAATTGTTATTGCAACTATGGAGAAAAGGAATCTATAGATCATTAAAATTACCTTGAACTTCGTTTTTTGAAGAAGTGGACTTATACCACTTAAAAAAAAAAGAAAAAAAAAAGAAAAAAAAGACTGAATGGTTGGGATTTGGCCAAAACTTGTATTTCAATATTTTAATGTATTTAAAAATATATTTTAAAAACAATTTTATGATTACATTTAACATTTAAATAATTAAATGTTTATTTGGGTATAGTTTTTTATTAAAACAGATTGAAATAAAAATTATTTAATATCATTAATATATCTTTAAAAATTGAAATAAATTATCCTTTTATTTTTATAATAATTTTCTCTGAAAAATTTCCTTCTCGTTTGTTCGAAATTTTTTCCAATATTTCTTTCCATTAAAAAAAACGTTTAAACAGAATTTTTCTTTAATCAAATGTTAATTAAGAAATTTTATAGTTTTCCTGCTTTTTTGTTGTTGTTGTTAATTTTATTTCTTAAATAAGGAGATTTAGTCATATTTTTTATTGTGTATTTTAGTTTTTATTTCTATTTATAATCTTTCTGTTAATAGTCAAAAATAATTGCATCAATATGTAAGTATGTATGTTTATACGTGCATATCAACGGAATATTTGTTTGTATTTATATATAAATGCAAGTGTAAATGTTTGTGTTTATGAGAGGTGTCTTATTTTGAAAGCCAATCAGATATTCAGTCAAACATTTATCTACTTTTCAGCTGGTGTTTTTATGACCATTTAATGTCTTGCATTTAACATAAAATCCCACATTAATACTTTTCATATGTTTTGCTGATTTGTCTCAATATAATTGCTTTTTAATGTCTTATCTTTTCCAAATGTCAACGCATTAATGAAAACGCTTAATGTTAAGGATTTTCATTAATTGTTTTTAATGATGAAAATTAAAGTGGCTTTTTCTCGTTTTATTTTTTTTTTAATTTGAAGTTTGAGTTTTTTGACAAAAAATATTTGTGACAATCAGTAAAGTATTTCTGTTTATCAATTTGTTTTAATAAAAGGCTGTAGCGAACGGTTGTAGGTTTGAATTGGTTTTATCTTATTTATTTTCAAATGTGTTTAATTAAGTTGTCTTGAAAGTTATAAATTTTAAAATATAATCAACAGGAAGGAAGATGATGAATTGTTTAAAAATTCCTGTTACATGAAATTACGAAACAGTAGTGTTACCTGCAAAGTTTTAAAAGATAATGTAGTATTTTTTGCTTTTTTAACCTGACGATGTTTCTAAGTTTGTCGCACTTTTTCAGGTCGTCAGAAATATATTTTAAATATGAAATAGAAAATTTGATATTTAAAAAATTGCGTTTTATAATTTTTTTCTTCTTTAAAGCATACAGTGACTCCACAAATGTTAGAAAATCTTTTTATTATTCTTTTAAGCTGATGTCTTTTTTAAAACCCTTCACCAGAAAAAGTGGTAAAAGAGTATATCTGAGTACATTCATTTCTGAACCTACAAAGTATATATTTTCAGAGTTCTTATGCATAGCGAAGTCGATTGAGCGATGTTCGTCTATTCGTCTGTGTTAGTCTTGAAATCAAGTTTGCCAAGGCACTAGATCAACTAGAGAAAAATTAAATACGCCAATCAATCAGACATGATTTTGAAAGAGTTGCTATTGATGTCCATGTCCTACAAAGCAGTGGGCAAAACACTATGTCTACCTCTAATTTTTCCATATCATTTGGAACAATGAAGTAACTCCAACAAAAAAAGAAATATATGGGGCGATAAACAATTAAAAAATAAGAAAGAACATCACGTGAAAAAATTCGTACTCCCCAATATTTGCATCAATGTGGGCATCACTTAAAGCTTTTGAAGAGATCTGTAAGGAAAATTGAAATTTTTTAAAATTGCCTTACCTATTAAGTACTTAAGTTTTTTTTTTATTTTTTTATTCTCTGTCACCCTAATATTTGTTTTTTTTTATTGGAGTTACTTTACTAAATTAGGTTTCAATATATAGTGAAGGGTATATAGGATTCGGCTTGGCCGAATATAGCATTATTACTTTTAAATATAAATACTTTCCACACCATATTTACACAGCATTGATCTTGATTGCTTTTGGATTCGAAGTTATTTTGAACATTATTTAAGGTGAAGTTAACATCTCTTAATAATTATACTCTTATAGAATTCATAAAACTACGAAGCTTAAAGTATGATGGTTTCGTAGCTTTAGTTCCTTTAGAAAATCTGTGGCATGAAATCTATCTATAGTTCAACGGATGGCTTGCTCAGATAAATGGTTATGTGCTCCATAAAAATCACAAGTAAGAATGCTTTATTCGGCTATGCCGAATCTTATATACCCTTCACCATATATGTAAATCTAATTTAGTGAAGTAACTTCAATTAAAAAAAAAAAAATATTGGGGTGACAACGATTAAAAAAAAAAAAATATTAATAATACCTAAATGAATAATATAAAATAATTTTACATAAAAATGCCATCGGCTTTTAATAGGTTAAGAATTTTTAAAAAATTTTGGTGTTTCCTGAAATATCTCTCCAAAAGCTTTATTGTATTTTTTTTTAATATGGTGCACAATCTTACTTCTCTATACAAATTTCAGAGGCCCATAACTCGGAAAATAAGGGCGGGCACCAATTTTTTCCCTTGATGTTTTTTTTCTTGTTAAAGTAAACCACGGGAATTTTCCATTAACCTTATTATTTTTTCCAAAAAATTTTCATGCTATTTTTTATTATGCCGCTTAAATAATTAAACCACCGATATTTATTATTGAGGGTGAAAGCACGTCTCGATGTAAGGTACCGCTTACTTAACTCTACAGGAAACTTTTCACAAATTTTTAATTTAATAGTTTGCAAAGTGCCCGTGCATAGAACAAAAATAAATTATAAATTATTTTTAAGCCGAAAAAAAGTCAGCCGTATACATTGGAGAAAGAAAACATTTTTTTTTGTCTTTACTTATTGTTTGAACAAAAATCTTTAGTTTATTTTAAATGCTTTTGAGAAGTTTCCTGAAGAGCTTTGTAAACGTTAGCTAAATAGTCATCAAGACATGCTTTCACCTTCAGTAATCAATAGTGGTGATTTAAATATTTAATGGGAATAGTGAAAAATAGCACGAAATTAAAAAAAGTTTTATTTTTTTTATTATTTTTTAACTTTGGTAACTCTGGCTTGGTATTTTGCACGCTGCCTTTGCCTGGGCAAAGTTGATTTCAATCCGAATACGGGCGGATGGACAGGCGGACATCGCTCAGTCGACTTTGCTATGGATAAGAACTCAGAATATATATACTTTATTACGTCGGAAATGGTCGAGAATGGATAGAAAATATACACGGAATGATATATAAAAGAAGTCGCCTCAGGCAAATGCTATTAAAAAAAAGATAGCATGAGTTTTTAAAGAAATGAAAGGGAGTTGGAAATCTACTCCTAAATTAGTGGCCTACTTTAGCATCTTTCCTTACAAAACAGACTCTATTATTTAATTAAATTTTATAAAGATTCTTACAGCAGAGCATTCTACATAAATATTTCAATTCCTTTAATATACAGCAGGTTGGTTGGTCTAATATTTTAAATAAAAATTTTATGCAAAAATTATTTTCTTAATCTTAATATTATTTCTTATTCTTAAAATCTAAAAAAAAAATAAGGTGACTTTTATATCCCCAAACTTTTTTCTTATAAATAAAATTATAAATTGAAACTGACAATTAAATAAGTTTCATATTTAACGTTTGAGTGAAACATAAGTCAACTCTTCGAAACATCTTAAATTTGTATGCATTAATAAAATTTTTAAATAAAACACTAAACCTCTGAGAATAGGATTTAATTACATAAACACATGTAAGGTGGTGTTTATAATAAAAAAGTATATGGATTGTAAAAATCATAATGAATTAAATAAAATGATTTACATTCACAAGCTGCTTGCAATACGTGTGACATTTGTTGTTGGTGTTTTTTGTCTATGTATTATATTTTCATTTATTTAATATTCAAAAACATTTTAATGACATACTCGACACTGGTTAGTTTTAACTGGGAAGTGGAAGTTTTCTTCCCTACACCTACAAATCCACAAATACAAACAGAGCTACAATGTGAAAGGCAATTTCATTAAACATTTTTGTTTTTGCCTACTAAAGGAAAAAAAAGAGCGGCATCGTTTGTTAATATTTGCTTTCATCCACATCGCTGGCATGCAACATTTGTTTATTTATTTCAATGAGCCGCAAGAACTGATAACATACATTTCAAAGCATTTAATTTTAGACAGACTCACTAGTTGTTTAACTAAAAAAAACTAAATGAAAGGCCACCACTACTACAAAGAGATACAATAAATAAATTAAAAAAACTAAATTCCATTTACTTGCTGCCAGGCTACAAAATATAATGTATAGCGTGAGAACTTCAAATCTATATAAAATTTCATTTAACTAATAATAATTCATGTTAAAACTTTTTCGATCATATAAAATATTGTATGTAATTTCTATTCATTATTTTCAAGTAACTGTCACGTGTTTAGCATTAAATATAAGTAATTGATTTTTTTATGGAGGCAGAAAGATTTGAATGAAATCAATAGAAAGGAGGAGCATAATAGCAACGATTTGGTAAACAGTCTACCTCTATTCGCTAATTTATCGACAATTAATTCCTGTTGGCTGCTAATTAAGTCTCTACACACTTTCGTGTACACATAGAAAAATTGAAGTATAAATTCAGCATAAAATAGAACGAACCAAAAAAGTTTTAAAAAGGCATTAAAAAGGATTCATACAGTGGCCAAATAAAATAATACAAAAAATGAATAATACAAAAAACATAAAGAGCATTTCTAGTAGAATCGATGCCTTTAGGGCCTGCAGTAAGTGAATGTTAGATGCTGAGAAATATGAATACTATGGATTACATGTTGATCAATTTGGTCCCCTTTTGCCCAAAATTGTTACATCTATCTGATTGGTAATAAACATATTATAATTTAACCTCCTGCTGGTATAAGGATTTAATATCGACTGCACTGATTAGTATTTGCAATTATATTTCACCACAATACCTACCAGTAGCTAAAGCTGGTCATTGAGGCACAATATGCGCGTCTTCCAGCCACAGCCTGCAGGTGCTGTTTTCTTAGATTTCATTTTATGACCAATGTCCAATGCACTAATCAATTGTACCTTTATAGATTGACCCGTCCACATCTTGTGAGGTATTTTTATTGATATTTTCTGCTCTCCTTAATTGGCTGATAAAGCCGTAGTTTCTTTAGCGCCCAACCTCTTGACAGGTTTCACTGTTCAGGAGAAAAGATGTACACCCATTCAAAGCTGTGGCTTAGCAGCTAATTCTTGTTATTAAAAAGCATGTACAGTTTGACTTAGTGTAGGAAATATTATTAGTTTAGATAATATTCTATTAACATTTTTTACATTAAATTTTAAGGAAATATTTTTTTTTTTGAGTGTATGGTATCCCGTAGTATGACATTAGATGGTGAGGTACGACAAAGCGGTAACCCTTTTAAGTTTATTAATAAAACTGTTACGCTTTCTGCAGTAGGTCAGACACGCTTGTGTAATTACGCACCACTTACATATTTATGTTTATTTAAACAGTGAGTGTAGTCAGGAGGACGGTAATAAAGCTACCCCCAGTCAAAAGGTTATATATTGTTAATGGTTTGTTAAGCATTCAAAAAATTTGCTACTGCCTTATATTGTTTTTTTTTTTCTGTAATTTAGTTAACTTTTGAATGTCACACTCAAACTAATATAAAGTCGATCAGATACTACTTTATAAGTATAACCTTCTTGATTTACATCATCAGGTGCTAGAGCAAGGCATATTAACGAACGACTGAACCGATACTTGACGGTACTGACTGACTATTTTACAAAATGGGGTCTTACCTTAAACATTGCGAAGACCGTTGCCGTAATGTTTAAGCGAAGGCGGAAATATATTTAACCGAATTGTAGACAGTACATACCATATTTGACTGTCGGACAAGAACTTATTGGGACTTCGGACAGGCTTAAGTATCTGGGTTTTACGTTCCATGAGAAGTTTGAGAGCTATCGGCATATCGACGACATTCTTGAGAGAAGCAAGAGAATTTACTCTGCATATCAGGGAGCTCTCATGCGTAAGGGGGGTCTTGATAGGATAGTGCGTCTTGTAGTGTACCGCCAAATTATCCGTCTTATCATCTCCTGCGCTTTTCCGGCTTGGTTCGAGATTTCTTCGCACCAGATTGAGAGGTTACGGAGATGGGAGAGATTGGTTTTGGTCGCATGTCTAAGAGTTAGGCTTTATTTAGGACCAAACGGCGAGATTCGTAGGACATCATGTAGATCAATTTACAGCGCAATTGATTTTACGCGGGTGGATATCTACATGGTGGATATGGCTGTGAAATTTTTAGAGGGTGCACAATCCTTAGAGAACTCCTTGGTGAGGGAATGCTTCTCTGCGTCGAGAAATCTGGAGGCTGTGCAATGCAAAGGTACAAGATTTATGTTAATGTGAAAGTCTTCAAAAAATACATTTGTATGTGAAGAATATTTTTTGTTAGATGTACTAGTGCTTAAGCTTTTTTTGTAAATTATTTTGGAAAATAAATATAAATTGGTAATTGGTAAATTGACTTACATCATCGATATAACTGAAGTTAAAAAGGATTTTATCTAAATCGATTATAGAATAGAAACGTTGAATTATCACTAAAAGAAGACTTTTAAAGAAAACTTGTTCAGGTTTTTTTTGTTACGTTGCACAGTTGGGGATTTGATAAAGAAAATGTAATTTGTAATATCTCAAAGTTAAGCCAGATTATGTTGAAAATTTTCACAGCCATATTAAAGGTGTTCAAGCCTTAAGCTTACGAAGACAGAGCCGCAATACTTTAAAGTAGCACACCTTGGGTGTATAAAAACCCCAGCAAAAAATTAGACATTACCTTAAAAAGTACTTGCCATATAATAACTTATTTTTGTGATTGCCATATTTTGTTGCTGGCTTACAAAACATATTACATTAGCTCGCATAAAAGAAAGTAGTAATTGAAAAAGTTCTGTAAGTTAAAAAAAATACTTTAAAATTCTAACTTATATTCTGCTGTGTCTGCTGTCTGAACTTTTAGATGGATTTAAACAAAATTTTAGGGAGGAGGTCCCATGGAACTTTGGTTCAAATACATAATACGATTTTCCATAAAAATAATGTATTTCGTAGATAAAAAAGAGATAAAAATATTTACCGGTATAATGGTACTAAAACAGTTGTCTATACATTTTATTTTTATAAATGGAAATTTTTAATACTGTTTACAGAACTCTAGAATAAATAATAAAAAATATATTTTTCTGTATTGGAATCCTAAGAAAATAAGACATGACACCCAGACGAAGTTATGGGCATGGCTAGTTGATTATAAAAGTTTCATGTTTAACTTGTTACAATCATTAGGTTGGTAATCTAGTTGGAAAGTCCTTCCGCCAAAAATGATTAAGCGATTAATTGATTAAATTATTAAAACCACCGGCATTGATTATTGATAGTGAAATCAAGTTTCTTTAGTTTATTTAAAATGTTTGTGAGAAGTTTCCTGAAGAGCTAAGGGAGCTGTAGTGAAATGGCCACCGAAACGTGCTTTCACCTTCAATAATCAATATCGGTGGTTTAAATAATTAAGTCGGGATATTAGCACGATAATTTTAAAGTTTAATTATTTAAATTTTAAATTTCTGTTGTTTATTTTATTGATTAAGCGATTACCTTTCCTAAAATTTTTTGCTGGGAAATAACATTGTTTTAGGTTTTTGCTTCTAGCGTAGCAAGAACTCCTTCCGGATATTTTTTTTTTGGAATTAAAATAAATGGCCCAAATTCATAGTTATAGAAAAAAGTCGACTCTTGCTAAAGTATACTCTAAAATAAAAAGCTCTTATTTTCTTTTTTGCTTTCATAGTCAAGAATAAAGTGTACTCTAAGTTTAGACGCCTTCCACTGGGTGCCAACTGTAATTTGATAAATGTTTTCATACAATTTCTACACAAACATTTGAAAAAAGTAACCTTGTGTTTATTTTGTTCACTTTGGTATGAAAATCAGATATAGAGTATTGTGTTCTTAAACCAAATAAAATAATTTTATAAAAATGAGTTAAAAACAGCTTTAGGTAGTTTTAACATTTAGAGTTGAATTTCTCTCCAAAAGTATATTTTAAATTGTCTATGAATGAGTTAGAGTCGATTCTAAAGTAAAACCGACTTTAGTTCCTTTAAAGTATACTTTATGTTAACTATGAATATGGGCCAATGTTTTTGAAAAAGATATTAAAATTTTAAAAAGCTTTGATTCTTGTATTTGTTTTATTTTTTTACTAACAATTTTATTCTTTGTTAGTTATTCCAAAAATTGTCACCGAAAGTAAATGAAATATTATTTTTATACAAAAAGTTTAAGGAAAACATGTGCTAACATTTCTTTTATTAACTCTAGATTCATAGCCTTCATTTTTTTGAAAAATAAAATTTATATCATACTTTTCGTTATGAATTAAATGGAGTCAAGACATATTTTTAATTTTAATATAGCCTTTCGTACATCGAAATTAACAGCCAGTTTACACAACACAATTTGCCGTTTAAACGCACAAAAACGTTACCGTTTCCCATGTTTGGGTTTTAAAAAAGCGAATGTCATTTTGTTTTTGTAAAAACGTAATAAATGGCAATTGTTTCTGGTTTATGTATCGCGCATTGTAGTGTCAGACACGTCGAAAATTACCGTCAGGAGTTAATATTGTTGGGCAACTGCCCATCATAACACTTTTACTTATAAAAACATTTATTAGTATTATACATACATTTAAAAATTATTGTTTATTTTTATAATTATTGTTTAAACTTTTTTATTTCCACAAATCTTTGTTTTGCAGATAAAATTTTTTACTTTATTGTTTGATAATTTTGTTCTGTTTATTTAACTCAGCTGTTTCTTTTTAAGCGCCGAAGCAGGGCTACCATCATTTAAGGCAAAAACAAAAAATGTATAAGAAAAAACGTAAATAAAAAACATTAATTAATACATTGGCAATACTACAATTTGACACAACATTTATTTATACGAAACACAACGTAAGTTAAATGAAAAAAACCGGAACGTGTTACACGGACGATAACTATTACATATTCGTCCATATGCCATCCGGTTTCGTTCCGCTCTTGATGTGTTCTATAAACAGGCTGTAATATTGCTTCCTTAACTGGTTATATGCTAAATATTGTAAACAAAAAACTGAAAAATCCCACTTTTGGAAATTTTTAAACTTTTGTTGGGTTTCGTTTCAATATTCTAATACATTCTTTCTTACCAAGCAATTGAAATTTCCTCCTAACCTCGTTATATTGTAAATACGGTAAAAAATCTGGAAAATTATACTTTTGGAATTTTTAAGCTTTAGTGGCATAAAATTTTTAAATTTTTTTTATTTATATATAAATCTTTATAATTTGCCAAATTTTATCACAAGAGTGATAAAAAAAATTAAAGCAAAAAATATTATTTTAGTTCTCACAAAACTCAAATAAAAATATTTCTCCCCTGTTTTTTAATAATCAAAAATTTTATATATCTCTCAGAAGACGACGAAACTTCTATGTAAACGGGCTACCCGTTTTAAAACTACAGAAATAAATAATAAATAAAAAAATAAATAATTATGCAAGGTGATTAATAAAGATTGTAGAATTCATCTATGAGAGTTAATTTTAGCCATAAAGTTTTAAAGCCAGAAGCACACCTTTTACAACATGATTCTTGTCGCTACTTAAATTTTGACTTTTAAAAAAATTAGGGAAGGCCCTTAACTATTTATTCCTTTCGTAGCTCATTATTGAGTTCTTTTATATTCATACTAAAATTTTTATTTACATTGTTATTATTTAGTATGAATGTGCATTAACTGCTTGTAGCCGTTTTACTGCTGCACTGCAAGTACTTTTAAAGGGGTTTATTTAAACACGGTGCTTTGCCTATTGTTGTTCTTTCAGCGCCATTGATGTTGTTTACACTACGATTGTAATTGTGTAACATTTGCTTTTTTTTTTTTGATATTTTTATTAACAAAGCCACCATATGTTGTAATGTTTGTATACTTTTGGTTTATTAGCAAATGTTTGATATTTAACACTTTTTTGTCAACAACATTAACGTTGTAAATACGTTTTCAAATGAAGTGTAATTAGTTTTGTCATTAATTATACCATCAATGCTAGCAAACTGAAAGGGGATGACATTTATAACTTTTTTGTATCTTCATTTAAGGAGTGTTTTTATTGCTGGATTTTAGTTCAGTCTAAAAAGTTCTGTAGAAATGAATGGGTAATGAATAATTATTTAATTTATTTTTTTATTTTACTTACAAATGCATTCATATAATTGCATTTTTGTAACAAAAACACTTGCGAAATTTGTATAATTCTCATAACTCACAATGCTTTTTTAAAAACTGTCCAAAAATCAAAAAAATTTAATAATAAAATTAATTCTGGTTTTCCTGCTTATTGTCGTCGTTCTTGTTTTCCATTAATAATTTATTTTCCTTGGCGCCTTTGTGACCATTGATAACTGGATTTTTGTTTAGCGGTATTGTTTACAAATCAAACAGTTTTATTAGCGTATCGCATATTTAAGCACCATTTGTTCCTTTGCTAAATTTTAATGTCTCTTATCTGTGAAATTACTTTTAAAAATCAGCAATAAGAACTAATTTATTTATTTATGTTAAAAAAGCATTTATCGAACAATAAAAATAAACAAATAGATTTTAAATGGTAAAAAAATCAAGGAAAAAACTGAGTGTTTTTATTGTAAAATTATTGTCGGTTTTAATAAATTTCGTTTTAATATTTTGAACTTAATATAAAATGCAACAAAATACTAAATGCAAAATGTTTTAATTTCATGATTACTGTTAATTTGCTTAAGTTAAATAGAATTATTATGATTTGAGTCTTATCAGTTTTAAAGGCGTAAATATGACCCTACGAATTATCACAAACAGAACAAAATGGTGCAGTGAAAAATCACATGAAGTCCAATTTGGAATGTATTGCGTAGCACGTCTATAGATTATTTTGCTCACCAGTTAAGCATTATTATGATATGCAAATGCAACATTAAGAATCAGGCGCTCTCTTTGTTAGAGCATGGGCCATTTAAGTAAAAGGTTTTAAGTTTCATTCTGTGGCTTTAAGTTACGTAATAAAATTAAATTTAATAATAACATAATAATAATAATAATAAAAATATGGCAAAGTGCTATATATAATTTTACACAAAAATATCAGCGACTCTTAATGGGTTAAACAATTTTAAATTAAATACTCATATTGATATCTTAAAAAATATGGTGCACAATCGACTTTTCTATGAAACGTTCAAAGGCCCATAACTCGGAAAATATGGGCGAGAACCACTTTTTGTACGTCATGTTTTCATTTTTTTAATACTCTATCGCACGATATATTTGTTTTTTTATTTGATTGGAGTTACTTTATTGTTCCAATAATATGGAAAAAATGGAGGCAGGAGTGGTGTTCTGCACGCTGCCTCGAAGGACATGGGCCGATCTTGCTAATTTTCAAGAGCAACTCTTATGAAGCTATTCCTGATCGATAGGCGCATTTTAATTTTCTCTACTTTGCTATGTATAAGAACTCAGAGTATATATATATATATATATATATATATATATATATATATATATATATATATATATGTATTTTATGGATATTGTAGAAATAACACACGGAATGATAAAATTTAATTTTTACTCTTATCAATTAGTGCCAATTATGTAGAGTACCAAATAGTTGACTAGAATCCGATAAATATTACCATTCCATTTTATATTTTGTTCTTGTCAGTTTTATAAGAGAAGTCCACTTTAAGCCCCAGGATACTTTTATTATTGTTGTGAATTTTATAATTTTTTCTGTTTGTTAAGTGTGTCAAAATATCGTTTGTATTTCATTTTTATATATTTTGATTGTTCTTGAATCTCTTTCAATTTGGTTTTGTGCAAAATATTATGGTAGTTTTGACGGTTTTGTGTTTTCAAAAGTTGTATTCCTTTATATTTTTATTATTAAACATTATTGTCTAAGAGTGCATTAAGATGTGGTAGAGTATAAAAATCAAATCAAATAATCCAACCATTAAATGTTGAGAAGCTGTCATAGCCGGTGGGCCAATAAAAAAAAAAAATAACCAGCCAGCCATCTAGTCACACAAAAAATCCGTTAGACAATCAGCCAAAAGTCAAAAACTTGAAAAAAAAACCTTTTGGCTTATTTGTGGGGGTGTTCGAATACGCTTTTTTTATTTTCAATTCGTTACTTTTGATTATTTTAATTCTATTACTACTATTATTTTGTAATTCTTTTTTATTAATTTTTTTAATATTCCTGCACCATACATCTACATAATTGTTATTTATTATTGTTTTAAAAGTGATTATTTTCTTCATTGTTTTTTTTTGTGTTTGATTCAGTTACTTTGTGTTTTATAATTCTATACAATTTAGCAATTGTTTAAGCTTCTCATAAATTAAAAAATGCTGCTGTGTGTCTTTTTATTTAACTAAATTATAATTTTATATTTTTATATTCATAGAAGACTTATTTGAAAATGAACGGTTTGATTTTAGTTGCTTGTTGTGGGTGTTGCCAATCATATTTTGTAATTTGTCTTGAAGATGATTTAAAGTGTTGTTGTTGTTTTTATTTTAGAAAAAGCAATTAGATTTTTTAAAAATGTTTTAACAGAAAACAGCTTAGGGTTAATTATTATAGAGGGCTTTATTTGTGTTCGGTGTAATAATTTTAAGACAGTAGCAGGCAGGCAACTGGCTGTCAATCGTATTTAAATTTAAGATTTAATTTTTTCTTTAGAGATTTTTATATCAAGATTTTTCATTTAATTTTCGGTTTCCCCTGTAAAGGAAACTAATGTGATAAAAAATCAGCTATTATATTATAATCAGCCTGAGTAAGTAATTTGTCTTAAAATTAAAATCTCTATGTGAAGAATGCCCAATTTGGTAGAGTAATGTTAATTTCTTTTACTCTATCGATTGAATACAATTCCCATTTAATCAGTTTAGTTTCAGACATACATATTTTTTATTTTCGATAAAAATCAGTGACGAACCATGTAAGCGAAATGGCCATATGGATATGCTTTCACTACAGCTGTTTATTTCCCGACGAAATATAGAGAATATCATGAAATTATTTGTTGTTAAAAAATTTTCATTTTAAAGAAATCAAGTGCGAATAACATATATAACGTTAATGGATTTCAAATTAATTTTCTATTTATTTTTTAAAAGCCAAACAATTTCTCTTAAAATAAAGAAATTTTATAGACAAAATGAGAGTTATTTTTGAAGCAAAAATTGCCAAACACAAACAAGGTACATAATTTTTCAATTTGTTTTCATTTTTAGAATGTTTATTTTCCGTTTTCAAATCGATCGATTTTTACACACACCTTATAACTGCCATTTCTATTTTTTACAAAAATTACCAAAAAAGCTTTTAATCAAATGATATTTAAAAAGGCTTGAAAATTTCATTAAAGAAATATTCATGATTAAAGATGTTAAAGCATAAAAATGTAACACATTTTATGCGAATTCATAACCAAGGAAACGTGCATTTGTTTACATGCAAACTTTGTATTTGTTCTCATTACTTATTAAAAACAAAATAACGACTTACCATAAATAAATTTCTTTAACATTCCAATAAACAACACCAACATCATCTTCCTTGAACTTCTCTTCATGTTTCAATTTTTGTTTTTTGTTTTGCTGTACAAGCACTGATGCCATTTCAAGGAGCCGATAACAAATGTCCTACAAACCCATAACATAACTTAAACATTCACTTTTAATGTCATTTCTTGGCTACACCATCCCATTCGATTCCACACCATTTTCCGTACACATGACAAACTGGTATCGCAACACATTGTGGCAACAATAACAAAGAGGTGAGGTGAACAAAATTAAAACAAATTAACTGATGATCAGTGTCAATTGGTATGCAAAAAACACGTAAATTCAAATCATACCAACGATAAAAAAGGAGAGAAAAACAAAAACTTATTGAAAACTATTAAATAAAAAATGTTAAAATTTTAGTGGAAATTTAAAATGATGCCAGATGGTAAGTTGAAAGTAAGCAAGTGGAAAGTTTGAAAAAGCATGGGAATTCTATGATCACAAGGATATGATTATTTTCATTTTTATTACTTTATTGCCTTATTGCTTATAAAAAGTCAGCTGGCATTTAAGAAAAGTTCGAGTTATACTTCTTTGTGGTG
This sequence comes from Gymnosoma rotundatum, assembly GCA_916610165.2. Taxonomy (NCBI): domain Eukaryota; kingdom Metazoa; phylum Arthropoda; class Insecta; order Diptera; family Tachinidae; genus Gymnosoma; species Gymnosoma rotundatum. The sequence goes on along the minus strand of OU744337.1, from coordinate 120,315,602 downwards.
ACGATTGAAAACAGCATTCTAGTAGATGCTTTAGGTGATGAAAAAATAAGTGGGTCGAAAAAATGCACGCTTTATAATAACATTCTAATCTCCGGCGGAACAGATTTAACCAGAGCTGAATGGTGAAAAGGGAGCTTGGTATCTAGCGTTCGATATTTGAATGCCTTTCGAAGCACAGACTCATCTATCTAATTAAAGTTTGAGTGTTGTAGATGTGAAACATCAATAAAGTTACAAAAAAGTTTTGTCGTTTAAGCATTTAAAGAAAAGGCTAACAAAATCTCGCAAGAGGTGGATAAATTAAACTTAGTTAAGTTTAAATAAGTTAAGTCTAGTAATACATAAATTAGTGGACTTAAGAAGTAGACTCGAATTTAAGGCTCAGCTCCAAATTCAAAAGAGGAAAAAACGAGGCAACTACTTTAACAGTGAATGATGGAGTGATGTAGTTCAAGGATATCGACTATTGAGTCAGATGCAATTATGGAAGGGGAAGTGTGTTCGTATAACTGCTATTTAGCAAAAGGCTAGAACATGGACAACCCAAAGGTTACTATTACTACTGCCATGAAAACTGGCAGGTCGTCTGTTCCAGCAGGTGCATAATGAACTCGATTCTCGGTTGAGACAGAATCAACGATTCTGTGAAAGTTTCCCACCAGAAAATTTCGATAGGTTACAAATGCCTTTTTTACCCTCCCTCCCTGATGGTAGGCATTGTGCACCTTCATAAAACAATTGGTTGTTGGTGAGGGCATAACATCCGACTCTCCCTCAAAAGTGTTTCTGTTGTTTTTTAGTGATCAAGTTTTTTTTTCTCATTATTTTTTTATTTTTTTTGTTATGTTTGTCTCTATGTTTCAATTTGGGTTGGGACTTTTCCTGATGTGACATATTTAGCTGGCTGGCAGCACAATTGCAGCAGTCAAATAGAGACACGTAACAATATGGCTCGCTCACTTCAGCAGTCTGGATAATGTCAGCTGGCCACCTAGAAAATGCTTTTTGACGCCTTCAGATTTTTGTCCGTAAGTTGCCGTTAAAAAACGATACTATGTGAAAAATTCAGAATTGATCTACACTGTTAAGACCCATATTGTTTGAACAGTTCGTGAGATAAAACCAGAAGCAATAAACAAAAGATTTTATTGACTTTAATGCCACACGCGGCAGTTACATGAATGCGAAAGAAAATTTCAGTGTTAAAAATAAATACCAAAAAACTGAATTATTTAATATTTTGTACCACATAAATACATTTTTTTAGATAAAAATAAAAATCGGGTGGCAACACTTGTGAGATTTACAAACCAAATGGAAAGGAAGCCAAGTGTTATTCTCAGTGTCTTTTGCGCAAATACTAAAAAATGCCATAGAATGAAACTTACAGGTTGTGTTAATATATTAGTCTCACCGTCTGTCTATCTTTCTGTTTATATGGTTAATATCATTATAGCCATAGCAATTTTTAGCAATATCGATGAATTTTAACGATATTTGCAATTAATAACTGTCAATGTTTATTTTCAATTTAAAACATTTTTTTGCTACGTTTAATAAATTAAACATAAATTAAACTTGTTATTAAAGGAAGTTTATGATGCCACATATAGATGTCTGTAGACAACAAGAATATAAAAGCGGCACAGAAAAAAAAATCAAGAAAGCTAAAAAGAATAAATTGTTTCTAGGTCAATTTAGATTATATCTATGTGTTAATATTTAATTTTTTTTTTCGATTTTCCATTTAATAACTTTATTTTGTTTTTCTATTATTATTATTATAAGTTAATAAAAACATTAAATTTTTAACCACTTCTTTTTACCTGTAGACAGTAACATCGCCATTTACTATTCTCATCATCATCATCTACGCCATTTATTTATCTTTTGAAAGCTACTCATCATCGTTTTTATATTTTCTTTAATTTTGCGAAACAATTTTAAGATTTTTCATATTTTATTCAAATATATAAACATTTAAACCAATAGTTATTGTTTTGAACTTTGACATCCGCACAATTGAAGCCTGTTACTGCAAAGAAACGAAAAATATAAATAAATTAATATAATAAAATTGCAAATATACAGTTTTGCTTAAAAAATCTATAAAGTAAAATCAGCGCAAAAGCCCCCACACAAATGGATGAAACAAATGGTTGCAGTTTTTTTATGCAGATGATGATGATGATTATGTCGAATTCGATGATTCTGTAATAATGGCTTTGACCATTAAAAAATTAAAATGTCTTAAGTAAACAAACTAGACAAAAACTGAAGCAACATAAAATATTAAATAATAAAAAAAAAAAAAATTATGAGATAATTTAATGAGATATCATGTGGTATAATTGTGGTTAAAGCAAACAAAAATTTTATTTCCATCTTTTTTTAAATAAGTGTTACAAGGAACATTTTTAGTTTAATTTTTTTTGTGTTGAGTTGTGTTTTTAAGTTACTTACCTTAAGCGAAACACGTGCTAGCTAACATAGTGTCTTTATTTAATAAAAATTATAGATTTGTAATAAGAAGAGTTTAATTACATGACCAAATGGCTAAACTAATTTAAGCATGGACCTTAGCATATGCCAAACCTTTTAAGGACTTTTTGTCAAGGCTGTTCCTTTAGAAATCGTCGTCAAAATATCGTCCTTAAAAAACATAGATTACCTACTTCGCTATAGGCTGGGAAGGGAACAGCAGATATTATAAATGCTTGAATCCGTTGAATCAAAGACAACCAAATTAAGTGTAATTTTGTTTTTTGGGTTTTGGGACTTTTCTACAATAGATTATCTATATACAATTAAAATATAATTTATTATTTCCATTAATCGTGCTTGATTCCTTCAAATATATTTAAAAACTGCAAACTGATATTTATTACTGCTCATTTAGCCCATCAATGGATTTTACCCAAATTTTGTATATTCATATATATATTCATATTTATTTTCCCAAATAATTGTTACATACAAGTGAAGTCTTAAAAATCTAATACAACATTATAAAAAAAATATTCTTTGCATACATTAGTATTTTTCAAAGACTTTCAAATTAAACAAAATTAAATTGTACATTTATACTAATTAACTTTTTTATAACATTTAAAAATTTATAATTCCCAAAAATGGGATGAAAAAGGAAAGCTCTCAAAATTTACTATGAAAAAAAAAAATATAAAAAGAAAACACTTAAAGTAACTTACAAACTAAAAACTTGGAATTATAATAAGAGAAAAGAACAAAAACAAAGAAATTAGGAAAAACAACAAATTCATATTGAAAAATAAACAAACATGAATTGACAATACAAATAAAATAAGACTATTACGCTGTGTAGCTTTCTATGATAGAATAAGACGTCTGCATCCTCGTAAAGAATCTGAGCCCCTTAATGCACAACAGATCTACCGGAGAGAGATACCTTGACATCCGAACAGCCTCCACAGTTCTCGACTCAGAGAAGCATTCTCTCACAAAGGAGTTCTCTTTAGATCGTGCGCCCTCCAAAAATTTCACAGCCATTTCCATCATCTAGACATCCACCCGCGTAAAATCAATTACGTTGTAGATTGATCTACATGATGGCCTGATCTGATCTACATGATGGCCTAATCTCGTCGTTTGGTCCTACATAAGGCCTAAGCGCAAGAAGAGCAACCAAAACTGATCTCTCCCATCTCCGGTGCGATGAAATCCGAACCTATCCAGAAAGTTATAGGAGATGATAGGACGGATTATTTGGCGGTACACAAGAAGACGCACGTTCCTATCAAGACCCACCTTACGTTTGAGAGCTCCCTGATAGGCAGAGTAAATTCTCTTGCTTCTCTCAAGAATGTTGTCGATATGCCGATAGCTCTCAAAGTTCTCATGGAACACCTAGATATTTAAGCCTGTCCGATGTCCCAATCCGTTCTCGTCCGATTGTCAGATAAGGTATGAAAGGTCTACAATTTGGGTAAATACCAAATTTTGTATAAAAAAACTAAGAGTCTTATATTAAAAGCCAAAATGAGTAAATGAGAACCCTATAAAATCACCAAGCAAAAAGACAAAAAAAAAATGAAAAATGTTTTATACAAAAACACAGCAAATATTCAATAATTATTTTTATTATTATTTTTTTCATTTTTAAAGGAATCAAGCACGATTGAAGTAAATTAACATTAAAAAGATTCCGACTAATAAATTATCATATTGATATATTTCCATGTGCACAGTGTTTATTTGTAAAATTTTTTTACAATTTTTATTTTTTTTTATTAAATCTTTCATTTTGATATGAATGGTTTCCAAAGGGAACGTTTAAAACGACATGAATGTGTCATGAAAATGGCTTTTGCTTGGAGACTAAAAGTTATATCTAAACACAGAGGTGAAGGCCCTTGAAGCCAGTCCTCATTTAATTAATATATATTGTAAAATTAATTTTCAATAAATAAATAATAACAACAACAACAATAACAATAATAATAATAATAATAATAATAATAATATCTAAACAGTTTTTACACATTCTGAAAGAAGAATATTAGACGAACAAAATGCACATATCCATCCAAATTGAAATGTGCCTCGTCACTCACCATGATTTGTTCATGAAAATTGGGGTTGTCATTGGCGGCGGCGTAAATGATCTTGTGGAATAAGCTCTTATGTGGACTGAATGCATGTTGTAGTCATGGTGGTAAGCATGTTGACTGCAAATCTGGTTGGCCACGGCAATCAAAAATAAAAAAATGTTTTTTTTCTGTTTAATGGTATAAATAAATTTTCAGAATTTACATTACAACATTCAGCCTCCTTCGTCGGTACTTCTTCATAGCATAATCGCCGGCGAAGTAAAATAACTAATAAAATGACTATATCTATCTCCTTTCACCACCTGTCTTATCCCTCATCTACACCTTTTCTAAAGAATGAAGCACGGTTACAAAAAATAACTTAATAGATATTATTGCCTAAAGTGCTGCTTCTCTTCAAAAAAAAGAAAAAGGTAAAGTTTTTGATTTTCACGTTATTAACGCAGTACCTAGATGATATTTAAACAAATCTATGTACTTCCTATCGAAAGGTTACTACCTCAGGAGAGTCTTTTACGATTACGCCGTCCACCTCTTGCGTAGTATTCTCGTTAATCTCTTCTGGGTTCCTCGATAAATAAAGACAGGAATTTTTAACAGACTTATACGGCATTTACACAATGCAATTTTTCATGAAACTTGCATGAAATTTTTGTTTGTTTGTTAAGCAGAAGGAATAACAATATGGTATTGCTTGAGCTTTGAGGGGATTTTACTGTTGCTAACGTGTACTTTTAGATAACGCGTAACGCTGCAACTCAAGTAGAAAATTGAGAAAAAAATGCCCCAAAAAATTGCATAGTGTAAATATGGACTTAATGTTGCAAGTCTCTCAGTGAAAACAAGATGTTTCTAGCAGGATGTGTAAGTCGAGCTTGATGATTCGCGCTAAAGCCTTGTATAACGCATGTGCTTAACTTTTTAAAAGTATCTTCTAAAAGTGTCTGATAAAGACTGATCTTACAACAATACAAGGACGTTAGACAGAGGCTCATCATTAAAAATTCTTAAAATATATGTTCTTTATTTTTAACTTCAATCGCTACATGTATCGATTCGTATGTATTTTCTTCATCTGGTATTAATGCTTCAACAATTATTTTTAAAGCCATAAAATTGTTTATTAAACATTTTACAACATTATCATTCTATTTATTTTATTAGTAACAACAACAATAAAAAATCAGCCACAAATGTCAAAATCACATAAAAATTTATATCGCGGTTTCCATTAAAGCAAATACCTCACAGGTTGTACTAAGAAAAATCAATCAACAAGAAATGCAATTTCTTTTAGAGTTAGATATAAAAATTTAATCATAAAAATAAAAGAATTCGTGCTACACGAATTAAGTGAATAATAAATTAGACTGAAGACAAACAGCTAGAGAAAATTGTCATTCTTTAGAATTGAGTTCTAATTAAAAACATTAAGCAAGGGGAAAAAAGTGGTCAACTTGGAGTGTATAGATATTTGACAACACCCTCTAAACAAGTGTTAAACTAAATGAAAAAACATTAAAAACTGAATTCTAACACATTTTGAGCAATAAACAGGCATCTAATGGGTGTCTAAAAATAGAAAATTAGAAATAAGACATTTGAGATGAAGCATTAAATAAAAATATTTTGATTGTATTAAAAGTTTTCTTTTAAATACAAATGGAGTTGCCAATTATACTCAACAAGTTTAAAAGCCATTGGAAGACTCAGAAGTATTTTAATCAAAAACTTTCTTTAAAAACTGTGTAGAGCAATATTATATTTTAAATTTATAATTTATTCTTAAAGCTGATATTTCATATACAAAGAAAAAAATAGTTTCACTTAAAAAATATAAAGATTTTTTTAAATAGCGAAAAGTTCCTGAATATCCTTGAAAGGTAAGTTTGAAATTATCTTAAAAAGACATTTGCGAATGAAAAGAGTTTTTATTGGTAAAACCATACTTCGTAGTAATAGCTGTAGCTGCTGGTTCGAACCTTGAAACTAATATCGTATTTTATATTTGTAACATGTTTTTAAAATAAATTTTATTATTTTTCATTTTTATTTTATTAAATAAAAGCACAGATGTATGAAAGTTGTTGAAGATGTTTTTTTTACACTTTACCAAAAAAAAGCGAAAAAATGGTTATATCTAAGTTTGTCATTCCGTGTGTATTTTCTACAATATCCATTTCCGACCCCCATAAAGTATGTATATTCTGACTTCCTATGCATAGCGAAATCGATTGAGCGATGTCCGTCTGTCCGTCTGTACGTCCGTATTAGTGTTGAAATAAAGTTTGCGAAGGCACTAGATCAGGTAAAAACAAATTTAAATTCGCAAATCAATTCCAAGTCCTTCGAAGCAGGGGGCAAAACACCACACCTACCTCTAATTTTTTTTATTTCATTTAGAACAATAAAGTAACTTCAGTCAAAAAAAAAAAAAGAATATATGAGGCGATAGAAAATTAAAAAATAAAAAAATATCAAGTGAAAAATTGGCGCTCGCCCATAATTCCGAGTTACGGGACTCTGAAATTTTCAAATTTTTTAAAATATCAATATGGGTATCGTTTGAAAGCTTTTGGTAAGATTTTTAAGGAAATACTAAAAATTTTTAAAAATGCTTAACCCATTAAGAACCGATGGCATTTTTATGTAAAATTATTTATGTGTAGTACTGGAGGCAAATTACGGCATTCGATATCGATCGAAATTTATACTTAAATTCTATTCAAATTTGGATCCATATCGAGTGCCGTAATTTGCCCCCTAAATTATTTCAATTTCTTAATTCTCTGTCACTCCAATATTTGCTACTTTGATTGAAGTTACTTCAGTAAACTAGATTGTGAAGGGTATATAAGATTCGGCATAGCAGAATATAGCACTATTACTTGTTTTAGTAATATTTTTTTTATATTAATTATCATTGCGTAATAAAAAAAACCCTTTATGGCCAAAATACATATTACAATTCTGAATAATTAAATTTAGCTTGTAGACAACCCTAAACTCAAATTAATATTAATACAAAATAAATTAATACAAAATCGCTTAAAAACCAATGTTTTGTTAATAGCTTTAAAAACTAATGTTTTGTTAATAGCTTATAATTATAAATGCTTTGTGATAAAAAAAGTGAGGTAGTCCAATATCAGAAGTGGAAATATAATGCGTCTAAGGCAAATTCCTGTTGTAATGGTTGATAAGTTTTCTGCGATACAAAAATAATGAAAAATACTCTTAAATCATTTGGCAAACAGTTCCAGAAATTAGCTACTGTAATCAGGAATGACTTCTGAAAAATTAAAGTATTACTAAGGGGGCTGAACAATTGACAATTCCTAGTAGAATGCAAGAAAGTAAACCTCTTTACCAAAAACTGTGGTGTGCACTTCTTGATTATATTGTTACGAATAATAAAATCTGGCAACCCCTGTAGTTGTTTCCGTATGAGCGTGGTCTGTCACGACCGGTAGGATCGAGAAGTATAGCCAGAGAAAGCCATAAAGTAAAAGTTTGAATAAAGAATAATGGGCCACAATGGTATTTGCAATCAAAAGAATCCGTACGTTTGTTCTTAAAGGGTAAAAATTGGTGTCAGAAGTGGGATTGCAAAAATAAACGACAAATGAAAGTTGTACACTAGTTGTAAACATTTGAAAAGCGGACAAGCAATTATCCTAAAGAATAAAAATTGTGCCTATTCGGGACGAACAGGCTTGAGTGAGGGATAATGTTACGAATAGTAGTAGAGGTGCGTGCTGCAAAACAGAGGGTCCTGAGTACGATACCGCATTCAGACATGTGTGCAAAGAAAAAATAATAATTGTTATAATGCAAGTAAAATTAATAGTACAAGAGACGATTATTGTGTAAAGCCATGGCAAATATTTAGTGGAGACGTCAAATTTAATATAAGAGCATCAGATAATTGTCAAGAATCCCTGTATAATAAAAAGTAAGAGCAATAGCGGTTAGCGCGGGGAAGTGTAACAGCATAACAACAGTGTATGGCAGACGTGTGTTGTGGCTACTGGATTAAAGGAGATGATTGGCTTGGATAAAAGGAGTAGTGGAGATGTCTGTGGATGGATAAGGCATCGAGTAGTTCATGTCTTGCCGGAGTAACACAGTAGTGTAGCGTGGATGGCTGCATTTATGGTGATAACGCATGTTTAGTAAATACGAGACCAAGGGTTCACAAGACCGGTAGGATCAAAAAGTATAGCCAGAGAAAGCCATAAAGTTTGAATACAGAAATTAAATGAGCCACATTGGTATTTGCAATCAAAAGAATCCGTACATTTGTGTCTAAAAATGGAAAAACGAAACAATATTATAGAAACACAAGATATATCTGGCTAAAAGAACATTTCAGAAAACTATTGACATACGGCGTTATATGGTTATAACGTCGATTTCCATATTGGCAATTAACAAGATTTCGATCCCTTATGTCAAAAACAAATCTTACCATTTTTTTAATCAGAGGTTTTATTTATTAATATTAGGAGTCGTAGAACAAAGATATACTTCCATAGCATAGGATATCTGCGACATCTTCAATGCATGGGCTACTTTATATCGTATATGGTGTGGAAGGTATTATTTAAATATATAGAAAAAAACAAAGGGCCCAAAGCGGATCCTTGGGCACCCCAGATTTCACCTGCTTTACATGTAATTCTCTGCCATTAAAAGATATAAATGGACTTCTTTCTGACAGGTACGAATTTATAAGAAGGCAAGATGTGGTTGAAAACCTAAACTCAGTGTTAAACTTCTGCAACAATTTTACATGGTTGACTCGATCAAAAGCTTAAGATAAATCTAATGTCACTAGAATACTTTTCCCACCTCTATTCAAATTCTCTCTTATGGCTTTAGTAATTTCATGCAAGGCAGATGATGCACTGCAATCACTACGAAATCCTTTTGCCGATCATTTAGTAAACTAAATTGCTCGATATGCTGATATGCTGGATTGTTTGAGACCTTAAAACATGTTCAAATATCTTTGTGCTATTTATTTCGAAAGTGGCATAAATCACTTTTTCAAAAAAATCGAGTTAACGGCAACAATAAATACAACCAAACGGTATCTTTAATTTTTAAAAAATTTGCAATCAATAAGTTGAGAACTATTGAAATTTGTTAGAGAGAAGTTATGGTAATTAACGGTATAACAAACATGTTTATTTTGAAAGTGGCGTAAGTCGCCGTACTCAGGAAATTAATAACGGGGCTTAGTTTAAAAAAATTTTAAAACTGCATTTATTTCTATAAGTGCGCAAAAATAGTGCAGTTTTGTAAATTATATTTTAGTGACATCTAATAAAGTACACTTAATTAGCATTCTTTTATTAAAATTACTTTTATATAATGTTATCAGACAGCGAATCAGGTAAAACATTTTTATTTTAGTTATAGAATAATTTGGCTTTCAATGCTCATTATTATTATTTTATATATGAAAAAGATGATTTTTTGGATTGGTCACCAAAAAGAGATCGCTTATATGCTGGAGCTCGTCCTGTTACTTCAGCAAAATACAAAGAAATGATGGACTTGCTTAATTATATACCTTAAATATGCCACACTTATTTTAAAAATTTAAAACAAAACACAATTTCTGAGGACTAATCACTCCTACTGATGGCGAAAATTAAACTGAACTAATATATTTTCACATAATGTATTTACAGCTGCGTTATATGTTATATATAAAAATGAACTAAATCAGCCTTATTACGGTTGTCGTTCTCGTGTCGAAAATCCTACGTTTTTTTTAAATGGTACTACGCACGTCGTTATTGTTAAATATGTTACTCGAAAAACAAATCTATTACAAAAATCGGTACTACGTTTGTCGCATTCGAATGATAATTTGTTCAAATATTGTCGTTGAAATTTATGTACACGACAAACTATTTTTTTCGTAAATTTTTAAAACGAACGCTAACAAAAGATAAGTTTACTTTTGATTTTTACATTATGCTTATTTTAATTTATTTTTTGCATGCTGTTTTTATACCACCACAAAAAGTGGAAAAAGGGTAAGTTTGTCATTCTGGGTGTAATTTGTACAATATCCATTTCTGACCCCATAAAGTATATATTTATATTCTGACTCCTAATGCATAGCGAAGTCAATTGAGCGATGTCCGTCTGTCCGTCCGTGTTGGTGTTGAAATCAACTTTGCAAAAGAAAAAAATAATAAATATGTCAATCGATCAGATATAGAGTCGAAAGAGCTACTATGATGATGAGACTGATGGGTCCATGTTCTTCGAGGCAGCAGGCAGAACACCACGCCTACATCTAACTTTTTCATGTCATTTTGAATAAAAAGGTAACTCCAACCAAAAATATAAATATATAGGGAGATAGCGAATTGAAAAATAAGAAAAAAAACATCAATTAAAAAATTGGCGCTCGCCCATATTTTCTGAGTTACGGAACTCTAAAATTTAAAAAATTTTTTAAATATCAATATGTTATCATTTAAAAGCTTTTGAAGAGGTCTTTAAGGAAATACAAAAATTTTTTAAAAATGCTTAACCCATTAAGAGCCGATGGTATTTTTATGTATAATTATATATATGTAGAACCACTTTATTTTAATTCTCTGTCACCCCAATATTTGCTTTTTTTAATGGAGTAACTTCACTAAACTAGATTTACATAGATGGTGAAGGGTATATAAGATTTGGCATAGCCGAACTCTTTTTTGTTCATTTTAAGTATAAAAATAACAATCGTAAGCAGTTCAATCTGATGGTTGGGCTTATGGAGGAACATCAGACTTAACTAGAGGCCTAAGTTTCAATGTCAATAGAATTGAAGCTAAAGAAGAGTGAAAAAAATTAGCAACAAAATTAAGCATTCAAACAGAACTGTATACTAAAATTATGAAGACGTTAAAAGAAATTGAAAGATTTAATAGAAAAAGATACACACAAAGGAAGAAACTTAAAAAAGGAAGAGCATAAAAAACATCATCTAAAACTTACGTCCGATGAAATCGAATTAAAAAACGTAAAATTGAATTAGAAGAACTGAAAGGCAGAGTACGTTTTATTCTACACTAACTTCGAGTTTTTTCTTAATTTTACAAATTTCAAGTTTCTTCTTAACTTATACATATAATAAAACTGTAACGAAGTCATTTCTGTACATGAAATATTTTTTAAAACATTTTGATATTGGTGTAGATAGTAATCGCTATATCAAATACAAGACACCTATTTTTGGAATTTTTTGTGTCTGTGTTCGCATCATGTAAAAACTGCTGTATGGATTTGCACAAAATTTTGTAAGGAGGTCCCTTAGAACCTTGATTCCAATATAGAATACATTTTTTTCAAAAAATAAGGAATTTTGTATAGAAAAAAGAGATACAAGTGTAAGAGCACCCAATTTTTGTTTTTTATTGTTATTTTTAAGTGTTAATTTATCGCCTAAAATGCTACTGCAAAAATTTTGTATTAAAATTTTATGTTTTGATCTATTACAAAAAATTTTATTGTCGAAAATTTTACATAGTACCAAAAAAACTAACTATCGACAGCGACTACGACTATTCTCGAATGTCGTTTTCGACAACCGTGATAAGGCCGAATATGTTTTTATTTTGTGAATATTAAAATAAAAAATACTTAAATACTTTTAAAACATCACTTCAGTAAAATACATCGCAAAAATTTAGTATAATATTATAATATTGTCAGTCATTTTTCTAAACTATTTATTTTGAAAGTGGCTTAAGTTATTTTACCATAATAAAAAGTGGAGATTTTTTAATGTTTTTAGGAACTTTTTTACTGAGAAAAAAATCAGTACCATGAGATAACAAATGCAAGTAAATCTTTTCGAAAGTTAGCATGCATATTTTTAAACATGTCAAGGCACAAACCATTAAATATCTCGACTTAATAACAAAGTGACTTATGCCACTTTCAAAATAAACGGCTAATTTAATATCGGTGGTAAAATTTTTTTTTTTAATACTTGTGAGTGCCATATTTATTCACTCATTTCAACCGAATTCCAAGTAATACTCACATAAAATTCGATTCGTAAGAAATTCGGTTCTCCTAACGAATCTCTTTACTCTGTGTGTTTTTTTTTATTAATTTTTATAAACTAAACTTCTTATTTTTGTAAACTTTCCCCATGTAAAGCGAAGAATTATCACACCACTTTTGTAATAAATACCTTTTCTTACAAAATTCGAATTGTATTCTACTGACAATTTTAACACTTGTCTGCCGTCAAAAATTTAAGTGCAACGATGACAATAAATATTCATGTACAACAGAAGCAATGAATAACACGTATGTTTTACACATTTTCCTCATGTAATTCTCTTGGTTTAATAGATTTGTTTTGAATAAAATATTGTTTCAATTTCTACCAAATATCCCTTTTGATAATCGGCCTTATTACGGTTGTCGAAAACGACATTCGAGAATAGTCGAAGTCGCTGTCGATAGTTAGTTTTTTTGGTACTATGTAAAATTTTCGACAATAAAATATTTTGTAATAGATCAAAACATAAAATTTTAATAAAAAAATTTTGCAGTAGCATTTTAGGCGATAAATTAACACTTAAAAATAACAATAAAAAACAAAACGACTACTCTTAATTCAATTTGGAAACTTTTGTATTTCATTTTCCATTTACAAAAATAAAATGTGCAGACAACAGTTTTAGTACGATTATACAGGTAAAATTGAGTGCTCTTACACTTGTATCTCTTTTTTCTATACAAAATATCTTATTTTTATGAAAAAAATGTATTCTATATTGGAATCAAGGTTCTAAGGGACCTCCTTACAAAATTTTGTCCAAATCCATACGGCAGTTTTTACATGATGTGAAGACAGACACAAAAAATTCAAAAAATAGGTGTTTTGTATTTGATATAGCAATTACTATCTACACCAATATCAAAATGTTTTAAAAAATATTTCATGTACAGAAATGACTCCGTTACAGTTTTATCATATGTATAGGTTAAGAAAAAACTTAAAATTTCTAAAATTAAGAAAAAACTTGAAGTTAGTGTAGAATAAAGCGAACTCTGCCTTTCAGTTCTTCTAATTCAATTTTACGTTTTTTAATTCGATTTCATCGGACGTAAGTTTTAGATGATGTTTTTATGCTCTTCTTTTTTTAAGTTTCTTCCTTTGATATGTATCTTTTTCTATTAAATCTTTTAATTTCTTTTAACGTCTTCATAACTTTAGTATACAGTTCTGTTTGAATGCTTAATTTTGTTGCTAATTTTTCCAATCAAAAAAGCAAATTTTGGGGTGACAGAGAATTAAAAAAAAGTAGATCTGCATATATGTATATATATAATTTTACATAAAAATACCATCGGCTCTTAATAGGTTAAGCATTTTTAAAAAAATTTTTGTATTTCCTTAAAGACCTCTTCAAAGGCTTTTAATTGATACCCATATTGATATTTTAAAAAATTTTTAAATTTCAGAGTCCCGTAACTCAGAAAATATGGGCGAGCGCCAATTTTTTAATTGATGTTTTTTTTCTTATTTTTTTATTCGCTATCTCCTTATATATTTAGTTTTTTAGTTGATGTTACTTTATTATTGAAAATGACATGAAAAAATTAGATGTAGGCGTGGTGTTTTGCCTGCTGCCTCGAAGGACATGGTCACATCATGCTGATTTCTAATAGTAGCTCTTTCGACTCTATGTCTGATCGATTGACATATTTATTTTTTTTTTTTTTTGCAAAGTTGATTTCAACACCAACACGGACTGACAGACGGACATCGCTCAATTGACTTCGCTATGCATAAGAAGTCAGAATATACATATATACTTTATGGGGTCAGAAATGGATATTGTAGAAATTACACCCAGAATGACAAACTTACCCTCTTTCCACTTTCTGTGATGGTATGCAAACAGCATGCAAAAAATTAATTAAAATAAGCATAATGTAAAAATCAAAAGTAAACTTAGCTTTTGTTAGCGTTCGTTTTAAAAATTTACGAAAAAAAATTTTTGTCGTGTACATAAATTTCAACGACAATATTTGAAGAAATTATCATTCGAATACGACAAACGTAATACCGATTTTTGTAATAGATTTGTTTTTCGAGTAACATATTAAACGATAACGACGTGCGTAGTACCATTTAAAAAAAACGTAGGATTTTCGACACGAGAACGACAACCGTAATAAGGCTGAATAAAAATTATTTTTTTTCCCTTTCATGTAAAACACCTTAAAGTATGAATAGGGAAAGCTGAGTGGCATTAAAAATCCAACACCTACTAATTGGCTGTTATAGCCTCCATTGTCATATGAATAGATGATCAACTTTTTCATTTCCCTGCTTTCCATGACTCGTGTTATAAATATCTTTTGAATTTATTAGTTTTAGCAATACAATGAACTTGCGATGTTTGTTTATCTCCCCTTTTTTTAAGTTTCGAGATCATCCTTTTTTCATTTTCTTGTGTCTGTATTAGGTGCAGTTGTAGTAAATTTTGCTTGCCCGCTTCCGCTTGCAGCTGTGTTATACTTAATGTGTAATTAACCATGTTAAGTGCATTTAGATTTAATGCCTTTTTCATTTGGATGCATTAAAGGGGGAAGAAATCTGGCTGTGCTTTTATTAGATTCTAAGAAAATTTTAAACAATATTTTAACGTGATTAATATGAAAACTTAAGCATTTGATATTTTCTTTAAAACTTGTTAAGTAAAAGAAGAAATTATTTATTTGATAAATAAATAATACTCACACAGAAGGGCGTAGTAAACTAATAAAATTATATTTATACCAGATAATACCAGAGGTTGGAAACTACCAAAAAGCTTAAGAATGTGACTATTATAATTTAGTATCTAAAGTTTAAAGTTAGTGCAACGCGATGTTTGGATGTTGGTACCTAAAACTAATTTGAGCCGGTCTCCTCACTGTTTTTTAATAAAAATAAATTTTAATACATTGTTGTTAAATAAATTTTAATTTAAATTAATATATTTAATAGAGATGTATATACAAACTAAAATAGTTACTAAAAAATATTTAACGTACAAGGGCCCACTAAGAAATTATTTGTTAAACTTTTAAACAGTTTCACTAATAAAGAATATTATTGAGTATAATAAGCTTAAATGTAGGATTAAATCTGAAGAAGCTGGATTTCTGGAATATATAGAAAGATTTCTGGGAGCATACTATTTTATGTAGGAATACTAAGTTACGAATATTCGCGTGGGTATTCAAACTTCATCCCAGAATCTGTAAAGAATTGTTATTCTGCCATAATATTTTTATCTATTAAAAATAATTCTTCTTCAAAAGTATGGCCACATACATCAAATTACATTAACTATTGGGACATCCTTATATAACATCACCAAACTTTATACTTGTTATAGCACACTAAGCACTACAGCTCGTTGGTAATTTCAACCGTATGTCTATAACTGTTGGCAATATACAACAAATTGCAGCAACACTAGAGGCACCTTTTAATTTTCAAATTCAAACTTTTTACTTACTCTTGTACAAGATCGTGTGTCTATAATGGTTCAACAGTAAAATAAATTAACTATTGGGACACCCTTTTATTTCCATATCAATATTTTATATTTGTTGTTCTAGCGGATTTGGGAATACAGGTCCTTTGTAAATTTCAAGCGCCTGCTTACAACTGTCCAAAAGTATACATAAAATTAAATGAACGATTTGGTCACCCTTAAATCGACATTCTGTTCACTTTGCAATAGTTGGTTATAACGGTTCAAAAGATAGGCCCATATAGGTCAGTCTACGCCACTTATGAGGATACCGTTTAATTTTTAAATTTATTTTTGTATTAATTTTTACCATTAGGAACTATAGTGATACTCAGTTTTTTTTTTAATTTAAGGGTGATGCTCTTTATGGTTCACAATACCCATCAAATCATCTATGTTGTATGGGGACACCCTTTAGTGTTTAAGATTATGAACGGAACTTTGGCCAATCTGTAAACAACACTTTTCAAATATAAAAGAAATTTTTAAAATCGATCCCGAACTGACTAAGTTATGGAGGAGTTAAATCTTGCAATAGTAATGAAGTAATTAACTACATCCATGTATATACCTAATGGATAAGTTTTATTTCTTTTATGCATAGTTCCTCTGATATCAGAGATTTATTTTTCATAAACCACTATTTACAGATCGGGCTCCGCTACTTAATTTAATCGGTATTTGCCGATATGTTGATTTCGACAAATGAGCTTGTTAAACGCCTTTCAAGATTGTACGAGAAACGAGCAACAATTGATGTCATAGAGGCCAACATTGTTTAGATTATTCATGACATATGACTAACAATGATTGAAAAAGTATCTGAAAATTAAAAAACAGGTATGCGGTTTCTCTTGAGTATCTACGGTCGCCATATGCCCAAGCTCATGTTAAAATAAAAATGCAATGTATTGTCTTTTAGGATAAAAAATTGTTTTATACAAAATTTAATTTTTTTGTCAATCTACTTCGGCTGGCTTCCTTGCTTCCTTGAACTACTTCTTATCTAAAACTACTGCGGGGAAAGCAAATCCATTTTTTCATGCACAATTAAATTAGATTAACATTTAAAAAAAAGATTTTTAGTGCGCCGTGATGCAAATTTGAATCATATCGAATATCTCTCTGTAGCTTCAAAATTTGAAAACAGTTTTATGTAAATGTTCGTTATATGTTGTCTCCATTTAATAGACGTCGTTTTCTCTGCTTTTGAAGTACCGTTATAGCAGCATTGAATTGTTGTGCAATTTTGAAGTGCCTGCTCATTCGTTTGTTGTTCATAGAGGAAACAGTGTGTTTTTCTGACCTTAAAATTTATTAAGTTCAACAAGTTTATAAATAGTTTTGAGTTTTAAATAAGTTACACTCTTTTTTTATTACAATGTTATAGTGTGTATTGTTTTTTTATGGTAAGTACTTTGAGCTAAATGCGCAATGATGCAAATTTGCATCAAAGGATTTTTCGCCTCCTGCGCCCATATAAATGAAAATTATACAAACTGCTAGAACAAAAGTTTGCTTTTAAACCATTTTCTTTCGTTTAAGTAGTATTTTACTTAATTTGGTTTTCTTGCGCACTAGAGGGTTAAATAATAGATTTTCATATTGATTTAATTTTTGTATTGTTTTTTATAATTGTCAATTCGTATATTAAAAAGCTGCCTGGACACAAAATTTACGAATAATCAATTTTAAAACTTATACAGAGGCAGTTGATTAAAATAGCAGATGTGTAGTAAATTAAGTATAATGCTATGGGAATAATTGAGGAATAGGAATTTTTTGATTATTCAGGTATGTGATGGAAATCGATTTCGAAATCGAGACGACTTAAAACCGTAAATGGTTGTGATATCTTCACTATTTTAGTTTTTTAATACCTTCAATATATATTTAATAACTCTCCATTCAGTTTCTACAATTACTTTGGAGTAACTTCTTTACTAGTTTAATAATGATTATTTGACCCTTTTTTTTATAAATTATTTTCTATTTAATTAAGCTTTGGGTCCTTATATTTTTATTAATATTTTATTTCAATATTTCGGTACTTTCTGCGTACCTTCTTCAGGAAACAAAATTAATGTTGATATTGAATCAAAAAAACAAAATTAATTAACAATTGAAAAAAATTTTTTGTCATAATGAAATTAAAAAACAATGTTTCAAAAAATTTTCAAAAAAACAAAAATATAAAAAAGTGTTTTGTATTACATACATTTATTAAGAACAAAATATTTATGTTATTTTGTGGATTAAGTGTCTGTATATATGAGCGACATTATCTGTATCTGCTTTAAAATTAATTCTTTTAGTCAATGGAGTATTTACAATATGTAACATTTCCAAAATATACCGTCTCTTATAATATTTTTCAATACTAAGAACTGAAGCATTTTCAAAGTTAGGATAGTGACCTAAGTCAAAACAATGAGTGGATAATGCTGTTTTTTGTGAATTAACATATCTTAAGTCCGACTTATGTCCAGCAATTCTAGTCTTAAGTTTATTTTTTGTTGTACCAATATATACCTTATTGCAAATCTCCTGATCACTACCTTTACAAGGTATTTCATAGACTACATTAGAAATGTCAAATTTATTAATTCTATTCTATTCAGTGTATTATTTGTTTTATAAGCCATGTTATATTTTTCCTTATTGAAGATTTTTGAATTTTTTAAACGTTCTGAAAAACCTTGTACATAAGTTAAAGACTTATAAATCTTAGGTTCCAATGTGCTTATCTTATTTGTATTTCTTTTATGTCCGTATTGTCTAATAAATTTATAAATAAGTCTTTTTGGAAAGCTATTATCCGCTAGTATATTTTTAATCTTTTCTTTATTCTTTTTATGAAATTCTTCATCACTTCTTTACTTTTGTTTAAAATTTATCTCAAAACGAATCGTTATGAACAATATAGCTCTTGTAATAAAGGAGTTACCTTAACTTAAAAATTTTGACATCTTTTTTAATTATAAATTTTTTATTTGAATACTTTAATTTTTCAAATTGATATTGATTTTATGTTTGTATTAAAAACTAAAATTTTCTGTTGGTATTTAACCATTACGATAGGAAAATATAAGAACTCAAGGGTAAATTAAGTACTAAAAAAATCAATACAACAACTCATTTAGAAAGATATACATATGTATGTATGTATATTTTATAATCAAATTGCATAAAATCCAAGATTTGACACCCTTTGCATATGTGTGTGCAAAAAAAAAAGTTTTTTCTTTTGCTGGTGCATTAAGAATGCTAAATTGTATCTAAGATAAACAGAGTGAATGAAAATTTATGTTTCCACCTCTAAAAGTGTGAGATGTGGTAAACGAAATAAAAGAAACTTTAGCTAAGGAAATTTGCTTGTTTGCTAAACAAACGCCATCTCTATTAGCCAACAGCTCTATATCGATGTTGAACAAATGAGTTTGGCTGCTGAAGACTAATCACGTCCATATTTTGTTTATCTGCGTCCATTCTAAAATTAAGTTTGAAAAACATGTTCGCCCTCATGTTCGTCTTTAAATATCATTTTGTAAGTTGGTAGCTTTTGCTTTGGAGCTGCACTTTAAAATTACCGAGACATTTAAATTTTTAGCAAATAGATGCGCCAGCATCGAGAAGCACTGCTTCCGGACCTAAAATAGGTTTCTACTATAACCTTTTAAATTAACATTTTAGAGTGTAATTCAAAGTATTCAAAATACTTAAAGTTGTTGCTTATTTTAATGTAAGTAAGTATTTCTTGTAAACGCTTTTATTCAAAGAAGAGCTTGTTTAACCGGTTCTTTGAAAATATTTGAAATCGAATAATAAGCAGTATGCTCCATCCACACCTTTAATGAGGTAAAAAAATTTTTTTTGACCCACTTAATTTAATCCTAAATTATAAGTGTTTTTTTAACGTCTGGAAATAGCGTCAATAAAAGGTTCTTATACATGAAGAAAAGGACTAATTGTTTTTTTCTTGTAACTACTTGACTTACTATAAAAAAATTTGATTTATGTTCTAGCTTCTGGCAGTACTGCTTTAAATACATGGAGAAAAAATAAATTTTAAAATTTTAAAAACCACTGCCAAACGTTTAGTTTGATATTTTTTAATAGGAGATTTTAATTATTTAATTAATAAACCCACAGCTTTGGAGAAGTATAAGCGGCATTTTGCATACTCGTATTGCATATTAATTTCTACTGTTTTTGAAGTTACACAATCCCTCACTTCCATTATTTAATTATCTCTTAAGCTTATTCCTTTAAATATACTTTTGTATCAAATGTTTTGCATGCTTTGAAATTTTTCATTAAGTTGATCAACTTTGTAACAACCGCTTTGAAAAATTAAATTAAAAAAAAAAATTTTATTAAAAACAAAGAAGGAAACTTATTTCATTTGCTACCCTAAGGTGCTAAAGACAATTAAATATTCGTGATTTAACGATCATTTTGTAATGGGTTTTAAAGCAACATATTAAATCATTACTTTTTTTTCTTTTTCATTCTATAAACACAACCACTAACATCTCCTCAATAAACTTGAAATCAATTCTTTAAACCCTTTATAAAAAACGCAACGTCCATGAAACAGTGGAGAAAAATTTTAAACTATTGTTGCAACAAAAACAAAAAAGGGAATTGGGCATGGATGAGATGTATGCCACAAAACTAACTAGCTCATCACGCGATTTGAGAAAGTGGGAGGAGTAAAATGGTTAAGACGAAAAAAAGCTAAAATTGATATATTCCAACTAACTGTGTTTTAGAATTGAAAGGAAATTGGTTACAAGGGAGCTTAAAGAAACAGGTTACAAACAGCTTGTTTATGGAAGAAATAAAATTAAAAGAAATTTTAATATTTCATGATATCAATTCGATAAGGAGAAATATTTATCAAGAATAACAACCAAATGGAATAAAAAAGACAAATGCTGTGATCTTTTTAGGAGGTTGGTAAAGATGTTATCATCAAACATTTCGTTGTCTCAAAAAGATACTGAAATACAGAAGGTTTTCAAATATAATAATATAATGATTATGTTCAATGCTTCATAGATAGCTGATGATAAAGAGAAAGATAGTGTGTCGTATGTATTAAAAATATATTATGATGTACAAATATAATATAAGAGTTGCAGGTTACTTAAAGTTTGAGAGAAAGATTATAAACAGTTAATAAAAAGAAGTTCTTAAAAATAACGGCAGCTATTTTGAAATTTAAATAAAATTTTCGTAGCATTTGTATTTGATCTCTGCATTCTAACTAAATTTAATCCACCCCCCAAAAGTTGACGTTTTCTTTTAGTTATAAAATATTCAAAAAGGAGTGAATGTTGCTAGTTATAGTGCTGCATTATTATTGCAACCGTATCAAATCAATATTATATGCAACTTCTAAGGTGGTCAAGTTCATGATGCTGATGACAACAACGATGCATCATCATGCACCAATAGTTAAATTCAAAACGTACAAACATTTTCTTGGCCAAACATCTTTGAATATTTTTTGAATAACATTAGTTTTGGCTTTAACAATCAGATTCAAATCAGGTGTAATAATTCTTATTGGAGACGATTTTTTGTTTCATTTTCTTCACATTTTTTAGCTGTTATTTTTTTAAATTTTTCTTTATTACTTTTATAAAGATTTGCATATGAATTTTTCATGTGGAAAATTTTTATTCATTGATTCTATTTTAAGCAAAAACAATTTTTACAATTACTGTATGTAAATTCTTGTCTAAACTGCCAACTTTATAGATCATGAAATTTAGTTAGAACAAGTTAAGAAAAAAAAAAACAACTTTTTAGACAGTTTTAGCACGACTCTTCACATTGAAGATAGAGTGGAAGAGGTAAAAAAAATATAGTTTTTTTTTTTACCAATAGTTTTGATTGATCGTGCATGCCAAACTATAAATCCAACGTGATACATTCAGGCGATCAGGCAACAAAAAAAAAAAAAAACGATCAGCAACAAAATGTTAGTTTAAAAATGTTCCATCGTTTTATTTTGGTCCGCTTTTTTGGGTTCATAAAGATGATTTGAATACATTTACACACACACACAAACTGTGTATTTAAATTTGAGTGCACTATGAATATCAAACCAAATCAAAGTCATTTTTTACGAAGCTAATATTTAAATCAAATTGAATACGAATTTAAATTTCTCTACCTTAACATAAACATAATATTTATAACAAACTTTAGCATGACAAGTTTCTTTAATCCTTCATTGCAAGAAATTTTAAAGATCAATATACTTTATATACTTTATGACCTCGCCGTTAACAAAGCTTTTAATCAGGTTAAGATATTATGGGGTAAGTGGCATATAACCTTGTCTTTTTAAATTCCAATGTGGTTGACATAATTCTCATTATGAAAAATTTGCTATTACACGGAAAAAACTTTAAAAGTTTTATTTATTTTTTAACCGACTTCAAAAAAAGAAGGAGGTTATACAATTCGGCTGAATGTTGCTTTTTTTTATATTTGTGATTCCTGAACTCAGTCATTTCTGATCCGATTTTTAAAATTTTTGGTAATATGATAGATTATGCTTAGAGATTGGTCCCATTTTAAAAACAGTGCATAATCTTAAAAATTTAAGGGTCTCCCCATACAACATACATATATCTTACGTGTATTATGTACTGTAAAGGGCGATTCTGTAAAATTTAAATTGACTTCGTATTACTATGTCTCCCAAAAACAAAAAATTATACAAAAATAAATCTAAAAATTAAAGGGTGCCCCATAACTGATGTAAATTTACTTATATGGGCCTATCTTTTGAACCGTTATAGACAAACGCTTGCAAATTGGACAGACTGTCGGTTGCTGTGGCCGTTATAGTAACAAGTATTAATATTACAAATTTTGATTAAAGGGTGCACCAATAGTTCATTAAATTTGATGTATATGGCCATACTTTTGAACAGTTGTAGGCAACGAACCTGTATTGCTAAGCCCGCTATAACAACAAATATAAATTTTGGATTTGGAAGTTAAAGGGTGTTCCAATAGTTAATGTAATTTAGTGTATGTGACCAAACTTTTGAACCGTTGTAGACAGAACGCTGAAACCTAAAAGGGACCTGTACTGCTATATTAACGAGTTTATAATTTGAAGTTAGAAAATAAAGGGTGTCTCATGATTACTGTAGATTTACTTATATAGGCCTATCTGTTGAACCGTTATAGATTTTCGCTTGTAAATTTGACGCAATGTCGATTGCTATGGCCGTTATATTAACAGCTGATAATATTTAAAATTATAAATTAAAGGGTGCACCAATAGTTCTTTTATTTATTATTATTTTTTTGAACCGTTGTATACAACCACCTTAATTTTAGAGAAACTGTCCACTACTTAATTTGGTATAATAAAAAGAATAAAAATGTGTTGTATTATAAATAAAATAGTTGATACAATCGGAAGTATATGGGCAAACTGTTGAAATGTTACAGACAGATGGTTGAAATTTACACAGAACCTGATTGCTAAATGTACTACAACAGCATATACTTGCTAAATGATTGCTAAATCTACTACAACAGCAAGTATATAATTTGAATTTGGAAATTAAAGAGTGACCCTATAGTTGCTGCAATTTGATGTATATTGCCAAACTATTGAACAGTTGAAAAACTATAAAGTTTGGAGATATAAGTGTGTTCCAATAGTTAATGTAACCTAATTAATGTTGCCATACAATTGAGCTCTTATAGGCAGACAGATACAATCTGTTTTGAAGTCGGTTTTTTTTCGCAAGAATTATTTGAGATAAAGATCTAATGAATTTTATAAAAATTTTTTAAATTTTTTACTTTTGTTTAAAAATAGCAGGTGACATCATTTTTAGCAAATCTGTAGATATAACTGTGTCGAAACATTGGAACATAAATGAACTTAAATTTACCTTGCTAAATGTATTCTCGATATTTGGACGAACGCTGAAAGAGTTGAAAAAGCAGAATCAGAACCAGTACGACTTTTTTCAGAAATTAACTAAAGTAATTTTTTCATGTAGTTAATCTTTAAAACCTAATACTTTTTACTCTCTAAACTCCGAGTCCAAATCCTTCTTTTAATTTAATTTTTAAAATTTTTAGCTAATATTTGGGCTAATACGCCGAGCGATTTCATTATATTATAGGAATCAATATTAAATATATAATAATTAAACATAACATTTAAAACAATCAACAAATATTTCGTTTATATCGCACTGGTCAAGACAAATGTTTGGACCATGTCCTTTGTGGCAGTAAGCAGAACACCACACCTACCTCTAATTTTTTCTTGTCATTTGGAACAATAAAGTAACTCCAATCAAAAAAATATATGGGGCGATAGAGAATTAAAGAGTAAGAAAAAATATAAAGTGAAAATTATTGGCGAGTTACGGGGTTCTGAATTTAAAAATTTTTTTGAATATCAATATGGGTATCATTTTAAAGCTTTTGAAGAGACCTTTAGGGAACTTCTAAATTTCTTTAAAAATACTGAACCCATTAAGAGCCAATGGGCATTCTTATGTAAAATTATATATGTTCATATATATATATGTAGTACTTAATTTTTTTCTTATTTATTTAATTCATTTATTTATTTATTATGATTAATTTTCTAATACAACAAGACATATATCTTATAAATTGAAGTATTAGAATGAGATTAGTCAAATTTAATTAAGACAGAGATAAATCTTGATAATATTGTTTAAAAAAATTTAATTAAATTCAAATCTATATATATAAAAATGAATGTCTGTCTGTATGTTTGTGCTTTATAGGAGGCCAAACCCTTGGACCGATCTTCCTGAAATTTTCACAGCATGTTACTGTGACTCTGGAAGGAATAATAGGCTATATGATATTTTGTACATATGGTATTGGCATAATTAGGAATACGTACCAGGAGAAAAGTGGGTGGGACCCCGCCCCTTTTTAGAAAAATTAAAAATCGTAATATAGTCTTATCTACTGGACCAATCGTCATTAAATTTTCGCAATAGAATATTCTTGACTATATAAAGTTGGGAGTGGACAAAGGGGCGTGGACAAGGCGGGGTAGCGAAGCACACCGGGTTCATCTAGTAAAATAATAAAATAATCGTTAAGTAATTTTCGCGTGCGTTGAATATAATTAGGAAGTTGATTCCAGGGACGTATACTCAGGATGAAAAATTGGCATTCGTACGCATGGCGTATCTATATAATGTATCTGCCTCTTTAGGATCTAGCAAATTTTTAACGATCATTTAAGTATTCCGGCTCCTTTGTTACAATGATATTGTGAAGGAAATTCAAGCTAAAGGATAATTGCATAAAATTACTTGAAAATGGTGATATTCTGTCACGTTTGTTTAAACCGTAAACATAACGGACGATATTATTATAAGTTTTATTTAGTTTATTCATATCGATGCGTGAAAAAATTTCGGACCCATATGATAAGGCTGGAAGTAGAAATGTTTTAGCCAAAAGATTTCTTGCACTAAGAGGTGTAAAATGTTGTGTGGGCCATAAACTGACTTATATGGTCTGAATTGGTTAGGGTCCTGTTAAATGTCACACCTAAGTTTCTGGCTGTGTTTACTAGCTCAATTTTCGTACCACCAATAGAAATATCAATATCATTTTCTGGTCTAATACAGTTTTAACAAATGATAAGAAAACAAGACTTTGTAGGGTTTATTTTCAAGCCATTGGCAGAAGCCCAGACAAATATATTTTCTAAATCGGTGTTTAGTTTGTTTATCTTAGAAACGATTGATTCTTTGGTACTACTGAGATATAACTGGATATCAGCTGAGTTGTTGTGGGAGATCATTCGCATAAAGTGAGTAGAATAAAGGCCCAAGGAAGGAACCTTGAGGTACTTCTCTAGTTACAGGCAATAAACGAGAAATTTTATCATTGTTAACGACAGATTGACTTCTGCCTTCAAGATAAGATTGAATTAACCTTATAGCTTGTGGAGAGAACCCGAATTGATTAAGTAATTTGATGAGAAAAATCGGCTGGTGAACAGTGTCAAACGCCTTGCAGTGGTCCACTAGGACCATCATCTAAATTTTCTCTGATATTCTCGACTACATCTGAAAGTGCTGTAGTACAGCAGGGGTCTGAAGACAGATTGTCGACTCGTTAAAAGATTATTTTTGTTTACAAAGGTGTAAATATTTTTATAAATTAGACGTTCGAATGGCTGGGAAAAACAAGGTAATATGGCTATTGGATGGTATTCGCTTCCAGATTTTAAGACGGAGATAATTGTCCCCACTTTAGGGAATATACCGGTCACAATAATACAATTGAAGATATGCGTTATGTATTGAATCATCTACGGTAGGATAATCTTGACAAATCGTGGGTCTATGCCATCTAAACCAATCGAGTTAGATTTTATTTTGTAAAAGGCTTCAATAACGTCAATAACTTGAACAGTTTGAAAATGAAATACCATGAGGGAGTCAGGTGTATTGGAGTTTTTATTATAAAAGTTGATATCAGCTGTTGGTAAGTGATCGGAGTTTCTTCACTAAACTAGATTTACATAGATGGTGAAGGGTATATAAGATTTGGTATTTTCGAAACTATTTCTGATAGATTGTCGTATTTAAAATTTCCCTAGCTCATCACGGGCAGACGGACATCGTTCAATCGGCTTCGCTATGCATAACAAGTCAGAATATATGTATATTATTTATGGGCTCGGAAATCGATATTGTATTAATTACAAACGGAGTGACAAACTTAAATATGCCCTTCTTCACATTTTATGGTGAAGGTTTAAAAAAAATAATCAAACTTTAAAATTTGTGTGCAAGAAAATTTTTAAATAAAATTAGTCGAAATCTTGTCAGTCAATGTTGTTGTTTTCTTTCACTCATTCATTCTTTTGCTGGTTCATTCGTTTTATGTAAAATCTAACTGGACATGATGTTGTTAGGCTAAAACTGTAATATCTAACCTTGTAAAATGGTTTGTTGTACTATTGCTTTTATTTTCAATTTCCGCTAACATTAGTATCATCATCTTATAGCACCAGCAGCTTTGAACTTTGGCCACTTTATAATGAAAACTCATAAAACTCGCTAATATTTTCGTTTCTTTATTTGGAAGCGTTTTTTTTTTGTTACATTTGTTGTTGATTTTTTTTGCAGGCAAATGAATAATTTAATGTTGTTGATTTTATTGAGCAAGTTGTTTTTACAAGTTATTTGATAATAAAGGATGGATTTTTTAAAAGGGTTTCCATTTATTTGTATTTTTTTTCTTTTTGGTTTCTTTAAAATATTATGTCAATAGCTTGGTTTCAGCCTTAAAAATCATATTTAATAAATAAAATTATTAATCAAGAATGGCTTTGGAAACAATCGATCTACTAACCTATTTATAGTAACAACTACTAAATGAATCCACATAGAAATCAATTGAAAAGTAGCCATTCTAAGTAGTTGTTGTAAGCTCATATGACTTAGTTCTAAACGTTTCACTTAGACAATCCTTTTCCATTTTATACCTTGGAAAAAACTTCCATTTTATACCTTGGAAAAAACATATCAACAAAAGTGGATGCTGGCAACTCTTTAGATTCAAAATAAGTATAAATATGAATAGAAAAAAGTCATGAAAGATTTTAATTGAAATTTTTGTAAGCATCAGTTTAATGATGAACATCACACTTCTGGCGATATTATTTCTTCATACTTTACATTTAATGGAATTTGCATGATCTGGTCATGATCATGGTGATGACCAACGCCACCAAGTGGCTCGAGTTAAAAACACAGCTGGATGATACTTTAAGCTAAAAAAACCAGCAACATCTAAACAAGTTGACCTTTTGTTGTTGACCCAAAGACTAAATAAAACCATTAAATATTAAAAATAGCGACAAAAAAGTTACGGTTAAGGTAAAGGCAACAATAATGAAGAAGAAATTTAAAAATGTCCAGATAAATAATTTTTATAATGACTTGTTAAAAAAAAACAATCAATTAAAATATTTGCACACTTTTTTTGAAAGACCTACACCATAAAAAAAAGAAATTTCACCTCGAGAAACATATATTTTAAAAAATGAGTCATATATAAATTAAACTTAATAAATTTAACATTTTTTATTTATAATAACATGATTTCACATAATTCATATTTTGCTTAGTAATTTCTTTTGCCACCAGTAAAAATATTAGTAGAAAAAATATGGGAATAGCTTGATAAAATTTTAATTTTTAAGTTTTTATATTGTTAATTAAATTTTAAAGTCTTTGGTATGTTTATAGGTTTGAGTATAAGAATTTAATATTTAACAAGTAAGAGTGCTATATTCGGCTATGCGAAATCTTATATACCTTTCACCATCTAGTAAATCTAGTTTAGTGAAGTAACACTCCAATCAAAAAAAAAAAAAAAAAGAAAAAAAAAATAGGGGTGACAGGGAATTGAAAAATATAAAAAAATCGTACTGCATATATATAATTTTACATAAAAATGACATCGGCTCTTAATGGTTTAAGCAGTTTTAAAAAATTTTAGTATTTTCGTAAAGATCTCTTCAAACGCATTAAAATGAAACCATACTGATATTTTAAAAAATTTGAAAATTTCGGAGCGAGCTCCAATTTCTTCACTTGATAATTTTTTTCTTTTTTTTTAATTCTCTATAGCTCCATATATTTATTTTTTTTTTTTTTTGATTGGAGTTACTTTATTGTTTCAAATGACATGAAAAATTTAGAGGAAGGTTGTGACGTATACAACGCACGTATACTTTTGATGCCTGCTTTTAATCGCTATTTTTATTCTATCTATCTGGCCGCACTTTATTTATTTATATATAGATATACGCGTAAGATTCAATTGCGTATTCATTGTATCACTAATAATTCTCACTTAGTAGGTATTTTAGCTGAATAAGTATGCCATGTTTGGTAGGTATCGTGGCGATTCAAAGTAGACAGGAATCTGCCATAATTGAGTGTGAATGTGAAGTGTGTTTAGTGTGCCTTGGGTATTTTATAACGCCTTGCACAACGGCTTTAGCTAATCGCTTCAGCTGACTGTTTCGGTCACAGCGGCTTCGGCTGACTGTTTTCCACAGTGGCTTCGGCTGTCTGGTTATTTTAATTAAGTTAGCACTGTAAGTATTTTTGTAAATATTGTAATATATTTTATAAGTCATAAAGATGACCATCAAATCCTACTTAGTTTAGTACATCGAGAAGGCGAAAGTATTCGACAAGGATTTCCGACAACTTCCCGTATAAGAACAACCATTTCCGACTAAATTCAGTATTACCGATGCTGCTATCCATATTAAACCGAAAACTCTCGATGGATTGCGAGCATAAGCGCGAATACTACCGACTGGTTTTAGTGTCATCCGAGCTGTCAGGAATATAAGACGAATGATGAAACCAACTACTATAAGCCGAGTACTCCCGAGTGATGAATGTAACGCCTAAGCTATTATTAGCATTACTGAAGTAAATAATTGTATGTGTCAAAGCTGTAAATAAATACATATAATTTTATCCCCAGAAGTGGGAAAATTCAATCGAGTTATAACTTAAGGTTTTTGTGGATCCGTAAGTAAACCCTGGACAACACTGATCTACCTCAACCGACGACAAAATCCACGTTACAAGGTGTGGTGTTATGCCTACTGCCTCGAAGGACTTGGACCGATCATGCCGATATCTAATAGCACTTCTTTCGACACTTTATCTGATCGATTAACGTATTATTTTTTTTATGAAATTTTTTTTATGAAACGGTTTAATTCCTAATTTTCATTAAAAAAAATAAATTACAAAAAGGACATTTGAAATATAAATTCTAAAGTGAAGCGAGTCTTTAAATTTTCTTAATTATTAAACAGTCCAGAATCTTAAAAAAATAAATTTTCGTAGTTATGTTATTATTGAGCAGTTAAATCTCGATGATTTGGAAGCTAATAAGCGAATAAATTTAATTTAAAACAATTGGTCTTGGGATGACCCATGTTTATGAAGGATACCAAAGCAGATCAGTAACGTTTAGGGAGTTTTTTTAACCTAACCTCTTACTCAGTGATTCATGCTACCCGATTTATAATTTACAACTACCTTCATTTAATTGAGTATGTGCTGTCAGTAGCCTTTACTTCCAATTGTAAACATTTCAGATTGTGGGCTGTTAGTTGCCGCACTTCTTTCTCATCATAATGTCTATGTGTTTGAAGTAAGATCCTTCCTAGACTTCATATCACTGCTAGACATTTGATAGCAATGTGCGCTGCTGTCCCAGCTTCTTTTCGAAATAGTCTACAGGTTCCATCTTCTTTGTTTTTTTTAAGCTGCTTGAAGATCTCTTTGACCTGTCGATCACATTATTATCCAGCTAAAGGAACTACGGTTATATTTAAGGCTTCTTTCTGCAGGCAGGCTTTTATCTCAGAATTGCACTTAAAGATTAACATGTCCAGCTTAAATATCTCTTTCAACTTTCTTCATTGGCCAATAAAAACTCGAGTGGTTTTAAATAGTAATCTCTTTATCAGTTAATGAGTTATTTATTTAAACAAACAATAATATGTTAATATAAAATAAAAAAAAGCCCTACTAACAAACTGAAGTATTTTGTACAAGTAGCATGTGCATATTTTTTGCTGCCAAATTATATTCAACACAGCATTATAAAATAAACAGGTAAACTTAAGTGCATGTCTTAAACTTAATAGTACTTAAATGATGAAATTTATAAAAGCAAACATGAAAAAATTTAGACTGACAAATATCATGTTAAAGAAAATCAATTTTCAATAACTATCTATTAACTAATTTGCTCATGCATCGTTCATTCGATTCTACACTCGGATGTATCTACTCCGCAAGCATTCATTTTAAATTCATTGAGTCTTTGATCGACACGTTGTCAGACCAATACAGCTTAAATTTATTTTCGCTTTTTTTTGTTGATTTCTATTTTTCTGCGAGCACAATAGTCTTAAATAAATGTTCGTGTTTGTTTGTAAATTGCTAAAATACTCACTTGTCTTCATGAGGTGATGGATGTAAGGAGAAAAGTTTTTGGTGATGACTACTACGACCCCACATACAATGATCAATTGTTGGCAATTTAATAAAAGATGCATATGTTTTCTATTTTTTATTTTCTATTTATTGCTGACCACAATTGCATTAATTGTCAATTGTTTTGTTAAAAAAAAACATGATTATTTTATGGGGATTATTGTGGGTAAAAAAATTGGTAAGTGATGCAAACCTCATTTAATTCCAACAATTACGTTCAATTGTATAGTAATTTGATAGTTTCTTTTTTTTTGGGCATTGATAAGTTGGTGATGGTTAAGTGTCAAATTAAATGGAAATAAATTTGTTAAGAGAAATAAACTTTCTCTAATAAGGGGTCAATATGCACAAATAATTTTAGATTGTTTTTAATATTTTTTTCAGTTAATAATTTCCAAAAATTAAAACTGTAAAAATTCTCATTATATTTGAAACTATTTTTCTTTTGAATCTTAAAATTTAAAAGGCATTGAGTTAACTAGAAACGACTTAGGTAAAACAGTCATAAAAATTTATTAACCAACAACACATTAAAGTCGGGGTTAACAATAATAATAGCCGGTAATCGCAGTGTTACAAAAAAAATGCCAAACAATTTATAGAAATACAGGTATAAACATTTTAATAGTCATAATTTTAGTACTCTATACTAAAATGAATTAATAAAGTATAAGGCTTTTAAGCTAATGTTTGTAACACCTAAATTATTTAATTATGTTATTACACTTAGAATAAATTTTTGTTGCTACAGCTATTTAATTTAGATTTAATAGATGTGTGATCGAAGATAGAATATTTCAGGATATCATCATTTTTTCAGATCCGTCTTGAATCCAGATTGAGTGTAGACCAAATTTACAGAAAATTTTTTGTTCGACGTTTAGTTCAACACTATCATGCTGCTCGCGGTTTTTATTTATAGACGAGTTAAAACGTCCAGATTTTTGTAATATGAATTCATCTGGCAGCTTTATTTCATGCTTTTGTTTTTCTCAGAGATAGGATGAGCCAGTCAGAAGATTAGGGCAACAACAACTAGCATTCGCTAAGACAACGCCCATTTTAATGAAATGACTGTAGTAGTATTGATAAAGACCCTAAGTTGTCAATTGCTCTTTCGCTCAACAATTATATTTAAATGCAACTACTTTTTAGCAATTTTGTGTCACGTTCTAACGTAATTTAGCTGGGGCAGGAATTAAGGCCAAAAGTGAAATCGGCCAAACGGCCCTTTGCTAATTTATAACAAAATATCTTAGCCAGGTTTAAGACATCGCTAATTAGGATGCAGTTGATACTCAGCAAGAAACATGTGTAAAAGATTTTATATCACGAGCGGGTCTTGTAACCGCTCGTTTGATTGGATTGTTGCAATATGTACTATTTTGTAGATATACCTGGCTCTTCATAAACGTACACATGTGCCAATTAATACTTTCTAAATTAAGAAAATTTATTAAATATTAAATATTAATATTAAATATTAAAAGAAAAATATTGCTTCTCTGTAGTAAAACCTGCTGAAAAACAAATAGGCAACATCAAAATCTTAACCAGAGCAGTTCCAACAGAGTATTTTTCTGTCGGCCGAACCTGACATATGTTTTTTAATACCTAATTATTAAGAAAACATTTAAAATATACAAATATGAATATTAAGCGCTAAAATTCAGTGCTTTCAAAATCAAAAAGGCAAAAAATAGCCGAAATATATATAAAAATTTTTATATTCATACATGCATTTTTCGATCTAACTGAATAAATATACCTATGGCAGTTTTACCACCAACAACTGCTAAATAAATAAAAAAAAAAAAGTAACCAACCTGCAATACTACGCCAAAACGGCGCTTAGGACAGAACATAAATATACAAAAAAAAAAACTTTTTATAATGTAGCAAATTATTTATTAAAGTTGTTATGTTTTTATTGCCACAGCTTAATGTTTTTTAAGAGTTAGTCTGGAGTCGTTATTATATTATATTAACCACCAGCATTTACGTTTATTGTATTTATACAGATTTTATGGTAGAA
This sequence comes from Gymnosoma rotundatum, assembly GCA_916610165.2. Classification (NCBI taxonomy): domain Eukaryota; kingdom Metazoa; phylum Arthropoda; class Insecta; order Diptera; family Tachinidae; genus Gymnosoma; species Gymnosoma rotundatum. Next base: position 120,282,307 of record OU744337.1, on the reverse strand, counting down.
TATTAAATTATATTAGTAAGTATTTTTTTCACTTAAGAGCATAATTCATTGAATGAGCATTACAAAATAAATAATAGTAAAATTGAATATGTCAGAAATATTTGACAGCGGCATAAAAAACTATAAAATCATTCAGTATGTTAATGCAAAGCAGTATTGTTGGTGTTTGTTTTTTTATTTAAAAAAATTTATTAATAAATCGTACAGGACAATTTATACAGACTTGAGTAGAGTTTATGAATGCCCTATACCATCATAGGTATGAGACCTATTATGCCTCCTCTAATGTTGTTTTTGAAACATCAATAATATTAAAAAACTTTGTAAAGAATTCTTTACTAAATATGAACAAATATTTAAATAATTAAAATCTTATTCTGATTTAAAGTATACAATTTATCTATTTATTCCAGAGTTCTGTAGACAGTGTTAAAAATTTTCCTTTTACAAAAATAAGAAACAACTGTTTTAGTACTTTTTTTTACCAATAAAATTGTGTGCTTTCACAATAAATATCTAATTTGTCTACGAAATGACCTATTCCATATTGTAATCAAGGTTCTAAGGGATCTGCTATCAAAATTTTGCTTTCATCTATCCGGTAGCTTTTACGTGATGCGAACACAGACAGACGGACAGACAAAAATTCCAAAAATCGGTGTTTTTTATTATATATCGATTACTATCTACACCAACTAGAAAAATTATCAAAAAATATTTCATGTGCACAAATGACCCCGTTACAGTTTTATAGAGAAATATAAATATAAATTAAATTAAATTATACATAAATCAGCCACAGGCTAGTTAGGCTCATTATTTTATAATTACCGTTATAGTTTATATAGCTCTGCAAGCACTAAAAGTGTCTATCTCTGGCGGTTTAAAGGTAGTTTCAAATACTATGCGTGTAAATCGCATCTAAAAGGGGAACACCATTTAATTTTTAACTTTTATTGCTGTCCCAGCGGCCATAATAGCGGGTTCTTCAGTTATATAGATAGACGGATAAACATTGTAGCATAAGTTATATTGCAAAGTTTTAATCCTTTGGGTAAGACTTCATTACATGTGCCATTTAGAAAAGGGATTATGATTTTTTTCAATATTTTTTCAGAATACCTTGCCGTGGCTACTCATATAATCCACTTGCTATCTCTAGTCGCCTAAAACAATTTATAAAGATAAAGAGAGGAAAAGGAGTCATGATCCGTAAGCTCTCTTTTATAAATAAGGCAGGTTCCTATCTCTATTTCGTAATCTAAGCAGACATACTTTGCTGTCACCAGTATCATTTTATTTTACTGATTTAGTCACATTTGTTGAAATTATTATTACCTAGGTTTTTGTTACCGCCATTATTCGGGCCTGGCTTTACCCCTTTTTTTACCCCTTTATATTCCTTGATCAGCAATTTTATAAATCGAAAGTAATATTACGGATAAAACGTATAAGGTTTCAGAAACAGCGCCACCTATCGAGCTCAATCTATCAAGTGTGTAACCATATATAGACACAGTCTAAATTTAAGTATGTACAATTACCCGTGCTTTTTATTTTTTTCTCCTCTGGTTTTTTATACACATTTTTGTAAAGTTTTATCATCCAAAAGTCATAGGGACTTTTGAAAATAATATTTTCTAAATAATTCAGTCGTTTTATGGTTGTGACATTACAACAAATGATTTACAGGTTGCTATGCGTTGCTTGGGCATAATATCTATCCTCTGTATAAATTATTGCCGCCTTGCTTATTACGGTTTTCAGTCAGAAACCGTGAAACGCATTTTTTTTGTGTTATCGAAAGAGTAATTTCGAAGATAACATATTAAAAATCTTAGAAGAGGCCTGATCTATCAAGTCTGTGAACAAAGTTATGCAAAAAATTTAACTTAAAGTCCAGATTTACACTATGCAATTTTTTGAGGCATTTTTTCTCAATTTTTTATTTAAGTAACAGCGTTATGCGTTATCTAAAAGTAAACATTGGCAACAGTAACATCCCCTCAAAAGTCAAGCAATACCATGTTGCTTACTCCTGATGCTTCACAAACAATCAAAAATTTAATGCTAGTTTCATGATAATTGCATTGTGTAAATGTCGTAAAAATATGTTTTTTTGTAAGCATTTTTAATGTAAGCACAATTTTTTAAATCGAGAAAAACAATTTTCAGTCCCTTTATAGAAATAAAAAGCAGCTACAAATATTATCTTAATCACGATAAAATGATTATTGTAAATAGTCCTGGTACGCTGCTTGAAGACATAAATACCTTATCGCACCATCCAGCTAAATGTCTACCCGTGCTTCAAATTTTATTAAAATCGGTTCAGGCACTTAAACTTGATTGACGCATAAACACGCATACAAGCAAGTTTAAATTTTAACACATTTTGCTTCTGGGAACAAAAAGAATAACTTACGTATTAGAAAACTGTCTCAAACAATTGATTAAAAAAAAAAAACTAAATGGCGGGTAAAAACTTGCCGGTGTTATGTTTTGTATTCTAGGACTAGGATAACTGCGTGCGGCTTAACACTCATTAAAGTTAAATGTTTTTTTTTTCTTTTGCATCTTACTTACTCGTCCGTATTAAATTTTCCCTCTTTGTATTCTCAACTCTAGATCCTTTAATGGAGCCACGTTTAACTACGAAAGATTCAAGTTTTTGTTGTCAATGTTCACAATGTTCTATTTGTACCCTTCATGACAGCTGGAACGAATATGCGAATGTTAGAAATTTTAGTTGCTACCGCCTTTTTACATAGGAAAGTCGTCTGCACGAATAATTTTTAGAAACCTGAGTCTTTCAAATGTAGTTTCGAGAGTTTTTATACTAAAAATCAACGCAAAAAATAACCGGATACAATGATAATTAAAAATGGTTTAAATGAAAATAGTACAAAATAAAATATTAAATATTTATCTGTTGTTGACGACTTATTATATAGTTAACATACACCAATTTTGATGTTACAAACTGTACAAATTTTGCCGCATGTATTAATATTAACATCAAAACAGCTAAACAAACAGCTCAATGTGACAAGTTGATAAAATCTTCATTGCAAAGTGTATTTCCAATTTGCCAAAGGGGGCACGTCACAAAAGCATTTCGCTGTCAAAAATACAAATGTCAAACAAGAAATATTTTATCAAACGGTGGTCTTTTTATTTTCAAACTAGAAGAAAACAAAAGCAAAAGAAATTCCACATAATTTGTTTTTTAAATCTTTTCTACAAAGCTAAATCACAGAATTAGGTCTATTTACAAGAAAATATGTACGACAAACTAATGAGGAGTGCAACGAAAAAAGCCCACGCTTTTATTTCAACACTTTCATTATACAAAACTTAGGAATACATAATAAAACCCGCTTGGGAGATCGGCAAATATTTGCAACCCTTACGGCAAGTCATAAACAAAAAAAAAAAAAGAAAAAAAAGAGTATTAAAATAGATGCACTCCCTCAGGAAGAAATATTAATGTTAGAAGTATGTAACGTACATAAGTGCATACGTACGCGTGTCATTCATTCATTCATTCATTCACATAAAGAAACAACAAGTCAAACCGGAAAAACACACGTACCCATTTATAGTTAAAAATCTAACCAGGACCTGCTGCTCTAATAAATTTAACATGTATGAATTGTAAAATATAATGCACTACTCATACTGATGATACTACGTAAGACATGCCCCCTGTGTGACAATGTCATTTTTATTTTGTTTTTTTTTTATATATTTTCTTTGACCGTTTGTCGTTTGTTAGTATTTTCATAGAAATAAAATATTGTAAGGGTCACGTGTGTCATATTATAGACAAAATACTTATTTTCTACATACAAAAACGTATGTCAACTGTTCACAACCGCGATAAAGTCAAAGTTGACATTGAAGAGTATGAAGGAAAGGCAAATGAAATAAACGAGTCAGTGTACAAAATGGGCTATTGCAAGTGAGAGCAGGGATGTAAATATAGGGTCATTAAATACATATTCTATTACATAAAAATGACACACGACCCACCTAAAATTACTGCTGGTTGGTTTGTTTAAAAAAAGAAAGGACTAAATACTTGTAAACTTAAGGTTATTTTATTTTTTATTTTAGACAGTTTTTAAAAGGATTAAATAAATAAAATTAATTTAGTGTTTTCTTTTTAAGTAATAAATGGCAACAAAAATTTTCTTTATTAAAAATAAAATGGAAAGAAACAATTTTCTATTTGGTTATTTGCGTACCCTATCGATAATAATTATAAAAATATTATAATAACCGTAATATTGAACAATATCAGCCCCATGCATAACAAAAACTTAGAATGAGTTTGACATAAGTGGATAAATTGATAAAGCTCTTAGTGTCTTATATCGTACGTTCTGGCACTTAAAATCATTTGTAACTATTTTTGGTGTCAAATTGTGTGGAGAGCCTTGCAGAGACTCTGCTTTGTTTCGTCATTTATGCTAGCCTCATGCTAAGTTTTTGTTATGCATACGGCCGTATATTTGTAATAAAAAGTAAAAAAAGAAAAATCGTTGGTATAGATAATTTTGATAAATTTGTAAAGTCTTTGGGTTGAAAATGAGAAGAAAAACCAAGTTTTGCATATTTAGCAATAATCAAAATTAAACACCTAATTAATGATATGAATATTTAAGTTAATAAAACATAAATTAACAAAAGAAAATGTCAACTCCCCATAAATGTGAGAAGACAAGTTTTCTTCTCAAAATAAAGACAAGTTTCGGGATTGAAAAGAACTTAAAATGGATAAGGAATTTCCGATTAAATTATAAAAAACTTTAATTTGCGCGTATAGCTTTGCTTGTGTATTGCATTAGTTAATATAACAGTTGACTTTTAGAGCTTCAAGGAGATATTCCTCATAGCTTTCATAAGTAACGCGTTCAATTTGGTTTTGAAAGAAAATTTATACAAAATTAAACATAAATAAATCGACATTTTTTAACTTTTTTGTAGACACTGAAGAAATTGATTCCAAGGGTGCAAGGTGCTTATATTTCACTTAATATGTAATACAAAATTAAATTTAAAAATTTCTGTTTCATGCAACTGCTTCGTTATTAATGCAACAAAATTTTTACACGCGAATCAAAAATAAAAAATGTGTCCTTTGATCTCTCTGAGCTTAGTATATAGTAATCTTGCTACACCCAGAAAAAAAAACATGGTTGTGATATGGTCACAATAACCATATTATGTTCTTTGAAACAATATATAGTTGCGGAGAACCAATAAAGATAAAGATTTTTGGTTAAGTTTCAACAATTATATGGTTACTGTGCACAAAATATGCAACATGGTTGGTTTTAGCTTAAAAAAATTTCAACCACAACCAAAGTTTTAAAAATAATATAAAATATTTAACCATAATATACTATTATTAATCAAAGTATGGTTTAAAGCAACAGAATAATGTTAGCGTTAAAAAATATTTTGTTCTAGTGCTTGACAGTTTAGTAATTTTTCTGGTAGCTAAAATTTGAAATTGTTTTTTTATTGATAGAGAAAGTAAAAAAAAAATAAAAATTTATGTACAAAATAAATAATTAAAAAAAAAAAAAAAATGAAAAATATGAAAAGTAATAAAAAGGGAACCAAAACATTAAAAAAAGGTTGAAAAAAATATATACATATGTATGTATTGTAAGCATATACATCTTTATTTTTGTGTTTGAAGCACAATTGTAAAAACATGTATTTGAGCTTATAAACTATATTTTTATATAACTGATTCTTGGAGCCGATGACTCAAGCGTTGTTATAAGTAAATAATTGTTTTTTTTGTGAATTTATATTTCTAAATAATTTTTATGACAAATCATAAATGAATAAAACAATAAAAACTAAGTCTTTTATATCTGTAAAATTTAAACCATTTAATTTTTTTTATTTAAACATAATTATGTTTATACTTTAGAATGTTATTGTGTTGCTAGACAAAAAAATTGGTTGAAATTGTAACAATACTATGTTTTGTTTGCAACCATAATATGTTGCTCTTAGATAATGGTTACCTTAACCATATTTTTTCTTTGCGTGTAAGCACTTAAAAGTGTTAAAACCTAAGCTACACCATTCCTCTATTATCTCTATATAATCGAGGTTGCTGTTATGAAACTACAGATTTATATATTCCTTTCCATTAGTGTTAAAACTCTGATTAGCCTGTCGGTAGTGGGTGTATAATCTTTCATAATGGTTTCATTAAATACTAGTTCCATAAATTAATTCTAAATACACACTAGAAAAATAAGTCTTATATAAATCACTATTCGCTTGAAAGTCAGGAGTTTTCTTTGAAGCTCACATGTTATAATATACAAATGAATAAATATTAAGTGGTAGCTGCATAACTCAAAAAAAATTTATAACATTTTTAATCACTAATACGAGTAAGATAATCATCTCATTTTGTTAAAAAGAAAAAACTATATTGATTTCTTGGAAAGTAAGTATACTATCGGACTGATTTATTTTATTACTGCTTATAAGCCAATCTGCATAAAATAATATGTTCGAGATTTAATTGTATCGGATAATATCTGACTGATATCCGATTTTTAACATTGCTATCGAAAACATTTCAATATTTTTTATACACGAATTTATAAACATAGTCTTATAAGCATAGAAAAAACACTTAAAAAGTAAAAGAAGTGGTGCCATTTAATACCTGTAGCTCGTTTCTGTATTTCTCGCATCGTAAAAGTTTTCACATCAAGAGTGAAACAAAAAATTTCATCGTTTCTCGATTTGCGAGTAAAAAGTGTTTCTGGTTCTTAATGCGAAAACAGACAACACTGATTCTGTTTTTACTGGAATAATTCCAGTACTAGTGTCAAACAAAAACAAAACGTCAAAATAAAGAAATAAATTATCAACCAATATAGAAAAATAGTGAAAGTGTAGAAAAGAGTTAATCAATTGCCCTATTCATAAGCCCCCTAGTACGTGCTAAGTGCTAACAAAATACAACGGTGCTAGCTGTGTTGTTGGTAATTTTCATGCAAACATGCGATACAACACTTAGTACTTTTTTTCATATGTTTTTCAAACGTTGTATATGTTTAAATGTTTTATGTTTAAATGAATTATTATTTTTGTGTTCATGTGTGAATTATATTAAATTAAATTAAATAAAATGATATTTTTATTAGTTTTATTTATTTAATTTCTTGATTTGACTGATTTATTAGAAAGTTGAAGTTGAAAGTTGCCAATATAAAAACTGTTCTTTAAGATTTAATATTGCTTTAATGACTCGATTTCTAATATTTTGTATGGTACCGCCATCACCTATACCAAAAAGAGATGCTACCTTACGAACACAAGCACCATTTCCTGAAGATCCCAAGCAGTAAAGTACAATTTTAAGCTGCAAGTCAATGCGTAGTTGGAGCCTTTCGCCAATTGTGTGAAAAACATCGTCATTTTTTATAAGGCTGAATATATAGGCAAATTCCTCTGGCCGTAGTCGTATCATATGAAGAAATCTGTTTTCATCAAAATATCTTAAAACCCGATTATGCCATAATGATGATTTTGGTAGCCCTAAATGTATAATTCTGCGACTGGAGAGCAGGTACATTAAGTTCATTCTAAAAATGTCTTGAATTTCGTCCTCACACAAAAAATTTATTAATTTACTTTTTTCTGTTTTCTCCCCCATTTGGCTTATAAATAACAAATGTTGAATAACACTTTTCTTCTTCTTATTTACTTTTTGACGTATGAAGTACAATGTACAATGGCACACTGATACAATGGTTGTTCACAAAGAAGTAAACAAAAGGTAGTATGCAATACTACCTACACCTTAGCAGAGCTTGTGAATACGGCAAATAAAATTAGTTTTAAATAATATAGCGAAAAAATGTATAGTACAGTGTGGAAGACATGTTTAGAAATTCTTTTTATTTTTTAAATAAAAAGATATAAAACATAAATAAATGCATAAATACTTATTGATAAAACTTTTTAATATTAAGTTAAATTGCTTTTTACCTTTTCGGCTGATTTAGACTCCATGTTTACACAAATTTAAAAATATATTTTAAATCTTACTTGTTCTCGCTCTGTTTTGAAATGTGTGTTATTTTGACAGTTCTTGCGTAAAACTTCTCACAAAATATTGATACAGAAACACTTTTTCTCGCATACTTCCAATAACTGTTGGAAAATAACTTAAATGACATGTAGTTCTCGCATTTTAAAGATACAGAAACACTTGTGTGAGAAATCCCATTTCTTGTTTCAATTTACATAGTTTTTCTAAAAATTTACTTGTTTCATGCGAAAACTTTTACGATGCGAGAAATACAGAAACGAGGTACTAATTTGCAAAAAGTGTCATTAGTCAGGAATTGTTTTCCTAAGTAAGCCATTCGCAAATAAAACAAGTATGAGTGCTATATCCGCTTATGCCGAATCTTATACATCTTTCACCATATTTGTTAATCCCATTTAGTGAAGTAACTCTAATAAAAAAAAACAAGTATTGGGATATCAAAGAATTAAAGAATAAGAAAAAAATTAAATTCTACATAAAAATGTTAACGGCTCTTAATGGGTTAAGCATTTTTAAAAAAAATTTTAGTATTTCCTAAAAAGCTTTTAAATAATACCCATATTGATATCTTAAAAGATATGGTGCACAATCGTACTTTTCTATAAAAAGTTCAGAAGCTCATAACTCGGAAAATATGATATATTTTTCTTTTTTTTAATATTTATTTTTTTCTTTATTTTTTCTTTTTTGATTGAAGTTACTTCACTAAACTAGATTATTTTAAAATAATATGGAAAAATTGGAGGTAGACGTGGTATTTGCGCGTTGCCTCGAAGGGTCGAAGGACTGATCTTGCTGATTTCTAGTAGCAAAATTAAAAAATTTTTTTTTTGATTGGCTTATTTAAATTTTCTCTAGGTCATATAATACCTTGCCAAAGTTGATTTCAATACTACCACGGACGGGCAGACAGACATCGCTCAATCGACTTCGCTATGCATAAGAATTCAGAATATATCTACTTTATGGGGTCGGAAAAGGATATTGTAGATGGTAAAAAGTTAAAGTTCTGTAAAATATTTTGAGTAATCTAAGTATCGAAACATTAATTAATTCACTAATAAAAAAAAATACAAATTAAAATGAAATTATACTTTAAAAGCTCTGCTGCCACCCTTTCTTCATCACATAAAAAGGGTCACACAACAGCAATTAAGAACATTTTTTCGAAATAAAAGTAATGAAATGACAAGTAAACTGAGTGCTTATTCTAAGTTTAAAAATGCAAAACAAAAAAACAAAAACAACAAAAAAAAAAAGATGAAAAATGCGGGTGAAGATGATCACTAACTTGTTGTGGGAAAATAAAAACCACCCTCAAAACTTGCAATAAAGTTTTTTTTGCTTTTTTATTCTTACCAATATTCAAACAAAAGGGGGTGTGCCCTTGGCATAGTGTTGCCTTTTAATTTAGATATAATTTAATTTTTTTTTTTGATAATGTTGACGTTACTATTGATTTGGTACTTGTTACTCGGCTGGGTAAATAATAATAGACCGTTTCTTTTGTAGAATAAATTTGTATTTGGCTGCTGTTCTTCTTGATTAGTCGTTGAGCAGAATGTTAAACAAACAAAATATATTTATTTGTGATTTGACAATTTGTGGGAATTATTGTTAGAATTAAAAAAAAAAAAGTTAAAGAGCACAAAGCAAGCAACAGCAAACAATATTGTACTTGTCACATACTGTGCTGATGGTTTATTCCCTGTTGGTTGTTTTAACGAAATCATCCCTGATTTGCAGCTTGTAGCTTGTATTCAAGTACTTGAAAAAAATTTTGTATGAGCCATAAACTTGATGAGCCGTTACGGGCCCTGTCTATTTTCATTTGCCTTGAGTATAATTTCCCTTAAATTTGGTCTTTAAATAAATATGTAATTTTTACCTTTTTTTGTCAGTATTTCTATTGACTTTTCCACCAAATTTCATTTAATTTCATTAAATGTTAAACATCATCACAATTTTCGTCACACTGTTGAACATCATTATCATTATAATTATTGTGATTACTGTAAATTAAAAATTGATATTTAATGACTTGTTTTGGCGTGTGAAAAATCATATCACTTTTGAGTTTTATGATTTGTTTTCCTTTTGATTGTAATTTTTAAAAACCTTTTTTCAGCTTGACTTGGTTTTCTGTATGTTTTAAAGAAGATGTATTAATCGCTAAATACTTATAACAAATAAAAATAAAATTTTTTAAAAGTATATTTTTGTGTAGGGTGAGGTAGTGACCAAAAGATAAAATCTGTGAGAACTATTGTATATTAATTGATCCATAACTTTACTAATATCTTTTTTTTATAAATTAATAAAGGTGTGGAAAATTCTTGTAAAATATTAATATAAATTGGAAACCATTTTCTCACAAACTGCAATGTGTTTAACAAGCTACTCTAATTTAAATGTCTCTTTTAAAAATGTAAATATTGTATTCATCAAACGTGAGAAGATTACTTTTCAAATTGATGGGTAGAAAAATTGCTTCTAAGATGTTAACTCAAAAGTGCTCACCAAAACGATTGCTGACTTTCATTAAATATCTTAAATTCGGCAGTAAATGTTATCGGATTTTTATTTTGCAGTTATTAAAAACATATCCTGTAATGATACAATACTTATATTATTGATATTAATCTCAACACTCCTAAGCCACTAAACACAGCAAAATTTGATAATAAAACAATATTGTAGAAAATTAATGAAGTAAATATTCTTCTAAAATCCAAAATACGCTTTTGTTCACAGAATTTGATTTAACAATGTCTGTCACCTTATTCGACTATAAAGAAAAGTGATGTATAAAATTCTGGAAGTTCAGTAAAACTCACAGTCTTATTTACTCCAGAAAATGTTTGCCGTGGGCAATTATCTTTAAGCCATTTTGTCAGATTATGTATTTTGTTTTAAAAATTTGCAATTTATAAATAACAGAGATTTTTAATCAAATATGTATTGAAAATTATCTTAATTATTTTAAAAATATTTTCATTCTACAAGGAAGCTAGTTTCTTAATAAATACAGAATAAAATCTTTGTGCCCGGCCGAAGGCCGGCTATGCAGAAAATTTTTGATAATCTTTCCTTGTCTGGCCCTTATTGATTTTTTTTTTTTCATCTTTTTACTTAATTTTTATTCCATTTAAAAGAACTTTTAATTTTTACGATATTCTCAACATTATCTTATTCTGCCAGAAAATATTTTATACTTATAGATTTTGGAAGTCCGTAACTTCGAGACTAATTTTGCATTTTTTTTACATTTTTTCCCTAAAATTGTATTGTACCACGGAGGCAACTCGTTTCCTTACTTTTGCCATGAAACTAGATTTATTCTCATTTTTAAGTGCGGACATTATGACTAAAAAAGATATAATGTCCATGGAAATAATTATCTTTTTAACTTTTAAATATGACTTTAAAAATCTACAGACATTTTAGTTAGTTGTTTATCAGTGAAAATTATAACTCATAAACGTCAAAATCAGGGGTGGAATTGTTACATTCGTGATCATATCGACAATCGTATGAAAAGAATACGTATGAACTAAATGACATCATGACTTACGATTGTAAACGGATCATAATCTTTTGTTAGATTCATAATAGTAATCTATTGAAATAAGTTCTAGTTCTTTTTTATTTAGGCTGTTCAGTACTTCTAATTTCTTTGTTTGCAAAAGCCAAAATCGATTGATTTCCTGCAAGGCTTGATTAAAGGATGACTGCTTCAATTAAGAGTTTCTTACTGGGCATCTGCCGTTTTTCTTCACAAGGGCCTCCTCTAGTCTGATTTTAAGAATATTTATAAAAAAAAATATTTTCTACGCTTGATATTATTTATCAGCCTTAAGCATTAAATTATCAATATATATTTTTTTCTTTTAAAAAAAAATTTCAATAAATCCTTTCTTTAAAACCTTGCATTACATTAACTAGTGGTATTAATAAATAATGAAAATTTATCAGTAATATTTAATTTTACTAATTTTCTTATAAATTTTTAATTTTTAAAAATTTTTTTATAATTAAATTATAATTTTAGGCTTAAAATTTTACAAATTTAATTTTTTTTTATAATTTTAAATACTTATTTAAAATTGATACTAGAACGTTCATAGACATAAAAATTCATTAGTTAATACTAATTTCTTTGATATTTTTTTCAATTTAATTTTTTTCAATTTCTTTTAAATTTTATTTTTTATTTTTTCAATATTTCGCTACTCCTTTGGTTAGCATCATCGGAAAAAAAACATATATTTATTTGAACATAAAACAACAAATAAATATTTGTTTTAAAAGACCCTACGCTTGGAAAATAAATTGAAAAAAAAAAAATAATTAAAAGTTGTTGGTTTGTTTTGTTTTGTTATGGTTGAAAAGTAATGACAATTTAGTTATTTTCATGGCAATCTAGCGGATTTATCTCTTCTTTTTTCTTATACAGCGGATTTTATAAAATAAAATGAGTTAACATTACTGTTAAAGACACAAAGTTGACGCTCTTATTTAGGGATGATATTCCAGCTCAAAAGCTATGAATTACATTGCTTTGCTTCTTACGCGCTAATTTAGGAATTGCAGTTATGAATTATCATCAGTAAACGTATGCCATAATCCAAAGAATTTATTTTTGCGATACGTGCTTCTACGTTCACGGATATAGCGATTCAATCCGAGTTCTCAATTTGTAAAACGTTTAATTTGTATATTGTTTATGTTTTTCTGATTTTTGTTAGTAGAAGTCAGTGTTTATCACAACTCTATAAAATTGGATTGTCGGCACATTACGCTTTAAAAGTTACCTAAAAATCATGCGTTATATGCGGAGACCGTTTAAATTTTGACTTTATTTTTTTTCAATAATGGGACCGAACTGTATGCATAACGTTGGTCACGTTTCGAGAGTAACTAATATAAAAGGCAAATACAAATATATAAAAGACATGCTTTTTTAGTCGCTCAAAGAAGATGCCATATTTTGCAGACACTGTCGGAAATATTAAAAAAATTACTTGCTATACATTTTTTAAAGCCAATTAAATACAAATTTTATTACTCTAAACTAATTATTTATGAAATTACTTTAATATAAATTTTAGTATAAAACGCAAACATTGTTATTACATTAAACCACATACATTTCCATTCATTTTATCTTAAAAACCCACAACAATATTAAACAATGAAAAGAAAAAAAATACAAAATAATATAGAAAATATATGAACTAAACTCAACTAACAAAATTTATGTTTAACTATTAAAAGCTGTTATAATTGGCAACATTAAATGATTTAAATGCAATAAACCAATAACCATATTTGTACTCGTATACATATATATTTTTTTATAATTTAAACGCATGTCTAAAATGCAGGTTGGCTTCAACTAAATCATGGAAAAATTTAAAAACTCAATAAAATTTTAAACTCATAAATTATTTTAAAACGCACAAAACATTTGACTGGATCACTAAATAGGCGTACGAACGAACGAACGAACGAACAAGTAAAAACAGGGGGAGAAAAAAAAACAGGATTCAAAATTTCAAAATTTTCTTACGTGTAAATAAAATACGTACGCCAGAAATTATTTATGAGTTGTTTTAAGATATCACGTAATCTCATTTAATACGTTTATAGTTGTTTCTTAAATAAAGTTAACATTTATATATCATTTGTGTTTAGCCGTATCTAAAATGATTTAAAATAAATGTTTCTTTTAAATTGTTATTTTTTAAAGTTTTATAAGCTTAGCTATTTATTAAATAAGATTTCATTAGTTCGATAAGAAATAGTGCTAAAATGTGTTAAAATTTATAGATTAACTTAAACAGATTAAAATGTGTATAATAAAATTTATTATGAAATGTTTGTAAATTACCAGCAGTAACTAATAAACTTTAAGACAATTTTTTTTATTGTCAAAACAAAGCTATTAAAACCTATTTATTATAATATAAAATCTTTTTTATGCTTTTTCTTTTAATATTTTTTTTTATTAATTTAATAATTATTTTTTAAAATCTCACTCTCAGAGCGACGGTGATATTAAAAGGAGGTAAGAGTTTCTACATTTACTAATTGTTAAGAAATTGTATTTAAGGAATATTTCTAATAATAGAATACTCTTAATTACTCGAAACTATTCAATACATTTTATTGGGGTATTCGGTGCTACTCAATACTTTTAAGGGGTTCGTAGAATTAAAAATAGACGTATGTGTAAATACATATGTACATGTCAAAAAAAAAAAAATTTATTATTAAATTACACATTTTATTCTACTGTAGGATATAATAAGATTTTTGTAACTAAAAATTGAGGCAGAGTTATCTTAGTAATACAGCTGTATTTTACTTGTAAAATATTTCATGCAATTACGAGCAACAAATACAACTCTGATAGTATAAATTAACTTCTTAATTAAAAAAAATTAAATAAAATAAATTAAAACAATTTTGCTGTACAATTCTATCGCACAAATATTTATTATGAAAGTAGAATAAGTTCATTCCTAATAAGTTTTACTAAAACAACTTTCATTAGTTTATTCCAAACGATAGACATTTTGCAGTTGTGCAAACAGCATTAAAGAAAAATACCAATTATATACTGCACAAGACCTTAAAGGCTCGCCGGCTTCATTTTGTAAGAAATGAAAAGAGATGACTTTACCTTAACTAAATCTCTAGAATAGACAATATTAAACAGAAAAATTACGAACAAAGAAATTTTAAACTGCCTTAAAATGTGTTGGATGAGGTTTAAAAAGAACGAACCTCAAAAATTTTTTATAAGTTTAGTGTCTTCATTTTAACTGTTACCTTTTACACATAAATTTATTTAAGTAAAGCTTGTGTCTATAAAAATATGTACTTACATAAATTGGCTTCTATCTTTTTTTTCTTCTAAAAAGTTATTTTTGAAAGTGGTATAAGTTCATGTAGAGCCGAAGATATCGGTTTTTTTTTCAATAGTTTTAGGAATTATTATTTTATTTAATTTAAAAGGGGTATAGTGTAAAATACATCATCCTAGTTCATTAAAATCAGGCAAACGTTGATTCAAAATATCTCAATATATGAAAAAATGGACTTATATCACTTTCAAAAAAACCAGCTCAAGTCATTTTTATTGTTTTAACGTTGCAATTGGTTGCAAATTAAATAGAATAGTCATATTGTCCTTGCCATGGTTGCTGGGGACTAAAAACATATAAATCATTTTTACGGTTTTTTCAAGTCACTTACAAGCTTGTAAACAAAAACTAAGAGTTCTTGAAGTTTAAATGAAAGCAGTAAAGAGATAATTAATAAATTAAAATGTTTTTGACAAAAGAAGTTTATTTCTGAGCGCAAATCATATTTCCATTTAAAAGGAGTTTTTGCGGTTATAAACGGCTCTAAGCTACACTGCGAAAAATTTAGTCACTTATATACAAATCTACGCCTTATTAGGAGTGTCTTACCTTCGTTAAAATGTGATATAAAATAAAGATCAAACCAACAGCAACGATATGTAACAAATTGTGATTGGATTAAAAATATTGACGTAATTAATAAAAAGCAAAAAGGGTGGCATTTCGTACATGGCATCACTGTTGCCAGAATGACGATTTCTATGCATTTTGACGATTTTCACCTCTCAAAATACACTAGTGACGATTTTAGGTTCAGAAATGATGATTTTTCTAAATTAAACATATATCGCAACTTTTTTATTACTGCATTTCTTGAAAGATTTTTTGTTATGTTATGATTTTTTTGTGTTCAACTAAACGAAAACACCAACTCATGTTTTCAGAAAATCAATTCAAAAGAAAGAACTGGTAAGTTTTAGGGTATGTATTTCAGTTGATCATTTAAGTAATGAATATTTTGTGAGTAAACTAAAAAAAAAATATCAACAAAGATTTCTTTGCAGAAAAAAGCTAAGCAAAAAAGTCTAACGGTTCTTTCGTTAATGTACACTTGTTGCGGCAAAAAGGACAATATTAAAAATGTTAAATTCTGATATTTATACATAAAATGTTTCTTAAAGAAAAATGGTAATTATTTTTTTTATACATTTTAATGGTTTTCATGTTTAGGTTATATAAATATATATTAATCTATATGTGTATATTTGTTGAAAGCATGGTTACAAATTTTGAACCATATAATAATAGTTTTTGTAATAAAACAATTATAATATAAAAAAATTGAATATTTATGATTTGACGTTTTTTTTGACGATTTTCTAAAATGACGACGATTTTGACGATTTTTTGCCCTAGAAGTTCTGGCAACAGTGCATGACATATTTAGATTTGAATATCTAATAAGAAAAATCGCCACCAATTGGAATGTAATTTTAAGCGTGAAAAAATTAAACTACAAAACGTTTCAAACGTGCTTAACAAGGCGATGCAATATAGAGATAATTAAATGGGATGTATTGCAGCTCCATAATGATTATTGAAATATTTTTTATCCTCGAAGGTGACTGGCACAACTTTCTTTTGTTTAAGGAGTTCGACCTGGTCTTATAAACAAGATGGTTTAAAAGTCTTAAAATCCTTTGAATAATTCTTTTTGTCTTTGTCACCTCAAAATCTGTCCTACTTTCTAAATAATTTATAAACTTTCAGGAGCTTAAATTGATTATTATTTTTTATTCATCACTCTGGCTTTAAAATGACACTGTTCAGATAAAGTAGAGGGCATTTCTGGTCATTAGCTTAACTATTATGAATTTAACAAAACCTTCTAATAAGTATTGTGTGTCTGAAGAAACCGTTCTAAAAAATGCAAATGATAAATAGAGAAAAATTACAACTGTTTTGCTGTCAAGAGCAGGAATGGTAAAAATTGGTCTGGCAAGTATTTCAGATAATAAAAATTAAATGAAGATTTGACCGAGCAATAGCTCACTATCAGTTTTATGTATTATGAAAGAGAAGTTAAAATAAATGTATATAAATTACAGTGATGCCACTTTTTTATATTTTTGTTTCCCCGAAACTTATGATAGGAGGAATCTTTTCTCGAGAAAATTGTTTCCGTGAGAAATTCCGTCCGAATATTCATGATTGGGCTGTATATATACTTAAATAAAGATACTCCATACTTAAGGTATTAAATATTAAATTTTAGTTTGGAGCTCTTTGAAAGACAATTTGATTAAACTGTGAAACACAGTGAATGAGATTCGAGAAAATTTGCAAATAGCAGAGTGGTTTTCACACTAAGGCATTGCAATAATTAAAGAATAAAAACAATTTTGTTTGTGTATCGACCAAAATACTAGTTTTATTCTGTATTATGGTTAACTCGGCTTCGGCTTAGAAAAAATGCGTGAAGCTGACATATTTAAAACATTAAGGTAAGAACCTTATACTCGTTGTTCTTAAATAATTTTTTACACGTCTAACTTAAAGCCTAAATGTATTATATAAAAGCAGTTCATCATAAGATAACAGTATTAATACAATAAATTCTCATGTCTTACAAACATAAAAAAAACAAAAAATTTAAGCAGTCTACACACCCGCATCGTGGCTGCATTTCTGTAAAGTGTTTCATATTTTTTATATTTTGTTCTACAGCTGAAAGCTAAAATATATATTTTTTTTGCTTTTGCCAGTCCGTGGTCAAAAAGAAATAAAAATCATGTGTGTAAACCTGCTTGGTATATTTTTCTTAAAAGAAATATAATAAACAGTTTTAGCAGCAATAAGAGTTTGTTAATTTTTTTTTTCTATTTTAACTTCCAAAATGTTGATGTTAGCCAAATAACAAATTTAAATTGGCCGCCGCTTTTTTATCCTGTTTAACTAAATTTTTTATTGTTTTTTTTTTTTTTTTTCTATTTTATAGCCTGTAGCTTACTCAGGTTGTTGGTCACTGGAGTAGTGAATGTTTATCACATTATGAAAAAATATCGTCTGTCTTTAGCCCAGAGAGAAAAAATTAAATAAGACCAAAAAATATTAAAGTTAAATAAGCCAGAAATTGCAATGTGTGTTGTTAAATAGGAGAGATGGTGAAATTAAGGCACCACATAATAACTATTTTTATAATTTATAACCGTTTAAGCAAAAATTAGACTTCTAATTAAAATTAATATTTGACAAAGCCATCTTTTTGATTTTACGTTATCAACGTTAAAATTCTTTTGAAGGTGCCGTAGCCAATGAACATTCATTTGCTCGGTCATGTCTTCAGTTTACACCCAATGGAAGGCGGCTAAACTTAAAGTATACTTTATTCTTGACTATGAAAGCAAAAAAAGATAATAAGAGGCTTTTATTTTAGAGTATTCTTTAACAAAAGTCCACTTTAGTTTATAACTATGAATATGGGCCAACATCTCTCCACTTGTGGGCTGTTACATATATCACTGGAACTGTTATAAGTAGACATTTTATATTTTCACTGAAGAAAATAAGTTTAATATTAAAGGGTTCTCCTAAATAGATATAAATTTCACTTTTTTCACTTTAGGCAATAATGCTAATTTAGTTATTTTTGTACCCGTGCTACATTCTTTAGGGAAGGGACAGATGCGTGAAAAGACAGGTAGTCAAAGGAGAAAGATATAGTCATTTTATTAGTTATTTTACTTCGCTGGCGAATATGCTATGAAAAGGTACCGACGAAGACGGCTGCATGCAGTAATGTTAATTTTGATTATGTATTTGTACCATTAAATCGAAAAAAACATTCTTTATTTTTTGATTGCCTCAGGGGTTGAACCCTGGACAATTAGATTTGTAGTCAGCGTGCCTACTACTATGACTACAGCAGCTTTACAGTCACCTGTACAGTTTGATGCTTAAAATTTGCTGGGAATGTATATTCGCTATAATGACATGTATTAAAACAAGATATTTGAATTTAAAGGGTGTCCTTAAAAAAAGACGTGACTTTTACGTAAACTGACTTCTCTTCTAAACAGAAATATATAAAGAGTTAAAATTTCATGTGCTCTCTATATTAAAAAGAATTAAATGAAAAGTAAAAGTAAATGGTCTCCCAATAGAGGAATTTTGACCGACATTGTGTTATCTTTTAAATTGTAATAAAGGGACACCTTAAGATTTGAAATAAATAAATATAAAGTATTTTATAGTAGTATACCAATTACAACACTTAAAGACAACTCCTTCTATTTTTGTCACATCATTGTATGGAATCATAACAATATGCGGATTCTCTCGTATATGAGTCCAACTTCTTTTATTATAATATCGTTCTATAGTATTTCTAAATTTTCATTTTTTGGCCCCTATCAACAATTTAGTTTTTACCAGCTCTGCTGTAACGATGACAATGTGTCTTGGTCACCTCCAAAGACATGGGTAATTGATAAAAGCCCCCAAAACTGTTTGTTGCAATATTGATAGCCTGCGTATAGTTTTCATTTAAAGCAAATCATATCGAAAAAAAAAAATAGTTTTTAAGCCAAAAGCAAAGGTTACCAAATTTATAATTTTAAAACGTTTTAAATTTCTCCTAAGATTATATAATTTTACCAACTGCTTTGTTTTTTATTGAATTGCCAATACAACTCCTAGTATTTGCTTAGTTGCCATTAAGATTGCTACTCTTGCTAC
Source organism: Gymnosoma rotundatum (assembly GCA_916610165.2). Classification (NCBI taxonomy): domain Eukaryota; kingdom Metazoa; phylum Arthropoda; class Insecta; order Diptera; family Tachinidae; genus Gymnosoma; species Gymnosoma rotundatum. The sequence goes on along the minus strand of OU744337.1, from coordinate 120,262,594 downwards.
TGCTGCTGCAACTTCTGTTATCCACTTGTCAACATATTTGTTTGAAGCGAAAGGTTTTCGCTAGCATTTAAATACAATCCGAAAGACACAAATTTTAATCATACATATATATATTGATGTTAAAGGTTTCAGCGATAATGCCCGTAATAAAATTTTCACATTTGCTTAAATAAATTTCTTGTAGGAAACTGTTTTTATTTTTTATTGTTTTTTGTAACTTTCTGGTCAATTGTTTGAAGGAGTCCTGCATTTAACTTTAATTGTTTATTATACATATATTTTACACAAATGTATGTGAGTGTGTATTTAATGACATACATATACTTACATGTATTTTAACAGTCATGTTTCTTCTATCTGTTTGGTCAATTTCAGTTTCATACCTTTTGATAGCTCTTTAATAGTGACTGGGTTTGGTAGCTCGTAAATGTTTAGCATTTAATAAAGTCCAGTTAGTCAGTTATTACTTTTTTAATTTTTTTATGCCTTTTCTTTCTTTTTCTTTATTAAGTTTTTATTTTGTGTCAATTCAATAAACATTTATTTTTATTTTTATATCTTGCCCGATTTAACAGTTCCATTTATAGATTTGATGTTATTTTTGTTGTATTTTGTGATACAACCGTTTTTTTTTTCAATTCCAATTTTCAGTCAAATTATCTTTAATATTTGAGTAGTTTAAACTTTTATGTTTTATATCGTTAAAAGGTAAATTTTTTTCCCCCAAATTAATTAAATATTTGAATTGAAGACAAACCATATTTTTTTACTTTCACCTACTGCTAGAATTTTTGTGATGTCAGCAGCTGTAGCATATTTTTGTACATATTTGCGTACAATTAATTTGAAAATAGATATTAGACAATTTGAATTTTTTATGTTTTTTAACGTTTATTATTAATTCGTTTACTTTTTTAAATAAAATGCGTTTCCAAATTTATGCTGTAATCAATGGATGTCTTGATAGTTTTGCGAGATTTAAAAAAAGTCAGACTTTAAAAAAGAAAAATTAGTTAGATTGTATAATTATTGGAACCTTAATTTTAAAATAAAAATCAAGAAGGTTTTACGAGGGTTGGTTTGCTTTAGGCAAAATTTAATTATTTAGCAATTTTTGAGTAACATGTTTCTTTCCTGTTTGAATTTTTAAAATTATTTATAAATTCAAATAGAATTTTTAAATACTAATCGTGTGATAATTATTCATTGAAAAAATTTCCACTTTACAATTATAATAATTATAACAAATAATAAATAATTTTATTTCGGCTTAATTTCAAATGAATTTAAATTTGCAAGTTTATATATAAAGGGACATCCAAAAAACGCGCCTACATGTTTCTTTGAAATAAAACACAAACTACTTGCAATTTTTTTTTATTAAAAGTATGATCCATTACAATTATAAGTGGAATAGAATATCAATCCAAATATCGAAATTTTCAATGACTTTCCGACATGTTGCTGTTGTTATTTCACGAATTGCAACTTGAATGTTGTTCTTTAGATCATTAATTGTTTGTGGCTTGTTAACATACACTCGACTTTTCAAAAAACCCCACAAAAAAAATCTAATGGTGTTAGATTACATGACCTTCGAGGCCAATTGAAATCTGCATTTCGTGAAATTACACGTTGAGGAAATTTTGATCGCAAAAGCGTAATGTTTTCTCGAGTTATGTAACAGCATTTCCCAAAATGCACACCGTAACACGAGGATTTTCATCACCTCAGATTCGACAATGTTGCTTATTGACTATTCACACCAAAAAAATCACGAATTTTGCGATGGGTATTTTTCAAAACTGTCATTTGAAAAGATGTCACGCGTAAAAATTATATAGTGCTGACATCTAGGCGTCACATATATATATATATATATATATATATATATATATATATATATATATATATATATATATATATATATATATATATATATATATATATATATATATATATATATATATATATATATATATATATAAAATTGTTAAAAGTGTTTCAAGAACGATTAAAACGAATTCGATTAAATTAAGGTTGGTTCATATGGTCGTTTGGATAGTTTATCTAAAGTTTGCACGAAATTTTTCGACGCATTCGTGACTTGCGACTTTTCAAGACAACAAGACAACATGTAATTTTTTCTGTATAAAAATACAACAAGCCCTTATTTTTTGCACTAGAAACTTTCTTATTAATATGCATTGTTTAGAGAAACACTGTATCGATTGGTACCTCCCATACAAAGTGGAAAGTTTGCGTTGTTTACCTAAGGACGTGTGAGGGTAAGGGTTTTTATAATTTCGTACAAGTAACTTTCATATTAGCGTGCATAATCAAATAAAAAACTGATTAGATTAGGGCAGCGAAGCGCATCCGGAATGGCATATTTATTCTAAAAGAAAATTTTGTTTACAAATTTTGGTGTTAATTTTTAAAGAGTTTAAAAAAGGATGTTGAGAGCTTACATGGGTGTAATATGCTACTCTTTCTATGTTGAGAGTTTCTTTTGTAGTTGTACGGCGTACATGAACCCAACGCGGCTTGTCTCGTCATCCTTGATCATATGTCTCTTCATGGAACTTATGTCTTGTTATTTAAACTGAATTCTGTGATTTCTTATGAAACATCGTCTGTCTTTGACATAAAGCCTATGATGAATAATTCACGAAAGGAGATTAATGGGATAGAATAAGCTACCATAAACACGTCGTTACCAGCTTTGCTGAGAGCAAGAGTCTTTATACTCACTCAAATTTAGAGATCGGATAGTTTGAATCAAGAATATACTGTATTCTTGTTTCGTATTTCCAAAAAAATAAATTATTATTATAAGACCCATACTTCCAAATGTATTGATAGAGCCAATTTTTCTAGAGACTTCGGTACTGAAAACTCTTTTAAAAATTGCATTATACACTTGATAGACTAATACTTTCATTCGGGTATATTCATATCATATGGTATTTTAATTAGTGCTCCGTTTATGCAATACGGTAGTCGGGAGCTTTTTAATTCATTTAGCAGTTATACACTTGAACATGCATCTTGCAAAGAAAATTTTTATATTCCATAGCAATAGGAAATAAAATATTTAAAAGAAAAATAAACTAAAAGCATCGAAAGGTGTCCTAGAAATGTTAACCAACATAAAAGTTATCATAATATGTTTGCAAATTATTTAAAGTGCTTATTAATAAAACTAGAGCTTGCCTTGTAACCAAAATTCGACCAAGTTTATTATTCAACAGTTGTTTAGTTTTTTACTTTATGTACAGACTTATGTGTGGAATACATGTGAATTTTTTGATTGTGTAGTTGTCATTTATTTCTTAAATACTGGACCGACTTAAATGAGATAAAGACGGTGCCCAAAACACGATAATTTCTACAAACAGGTGAAAGAACAAACAAAATAGGTTGATAAACTGAGGAGAAACGAGATCACAAAGATTTGTATTTGCCTATTTCTATACAGAAAATAATGTAAAAGCCCATTGGGTTCAAATTGAAGTTTAATGAAGTTTTGAACAAAATCAGTTATATATTTCATTAAAAAATAAATAAATATCTTATTAAATAATAATTTAATCAGTTAAAATATATATGAAAAAAGTAGCAAATAATTTTTTTATTAAATAAATTAATCAAAATTGTTACACAATCTTTTTTTATTTTAATATTTGATTTATTGTCGCCTTCAAAAAGAAGATGATTAATTAATTAAGATAATTAATTCAAGTTTCGTGGTAACATTTAAAAAGTTCTTAAAATAAGTCTCTGTAATTACGGCAGAGACTTTATAAATCAGATCTATTGATTCGTTCTTTAGTCATTGAGTTAAAATTATTTATATTATTCTTAACTGATTTTGAACTTGCCTTATAATAAGGCTGGGAAAAATTTAGCCTTAAGGGAAAGCGTGTTTGCCTTTAATCATAGGCCTCTTTGGCTTTTTCATGACAGTAAGAGGATAGGACTTTGAATAAACAACCCTCAGTATCAAACCTGGTATCTTTCCGTACAGGGCACTGTACAATTGGAAAACATGCCGAGCGACCAAACCTGAACTGACAGTTAAATAGGCAAAACTTTTAGATGTTTATTGCTGTGACAGATGTTTAGTATGCATAAGAAAAACAAAGTTATCTATACATAAAGAGAATAACTACGTTTATTTTAACATTGATTTGATTTGGTACTGGACTCTTAGGAATAACCCAGAAATCCAGCCAGTCCGATGTAACCAAGAAATAATATTTAAAATCTATTAAAAGTTTTATTTTTTTCAGTTTAAAAATTAATTTAAATTTTTAATTCTCTCAAATATACATTTAGTTAAAAAAACAGACATTAATTTTCTAATTAAATATAAAACCATATCAATTATATATTAAATATAAAAAGAGGATTATAATTTTCTATTTTTATTGGAAAACAAATAATACGTTAATAGTTGCAAGAATGCAAAAACCTTTGTTCAATCTAACCTACATTATTAAGGATCTTATATTCAGAAAATAAACATATTTCACCAGAAAATTTAAAAAATAAAGAAACTCTTAGTTTTGAATACAGTAGTTTCTTTGTTTGTTATGCCCTTCACCACAAAAAGTGGAACAAGGGTGTATCTAAGTTTGTCATTCCGTGTGTAATTTTTACAATATCTATTTCCGACCTTATAAAGTATATATATTCTGACTTCTTATGAACAGCGATCGATCAGATATAGTGTCGAAAGAGGTGCTATTGGAAATTGGAGGCAGCAGGCAAAACACCACGTCTACCCATAATTTTTCATGTCATTTGGAATAATAAAGTAACTCTTATCAAAAAAATAAATATATGGGGAGATAGAAAATTAAAAAATGGAAAAAAACATCACGTGAAAAAATTGGCGCTCGCCTATATTTGCCGAATTACAGGGCTCTGAAATTTTCAATTTTTTTTAATGTCAATATGGGAATCACTTTAAAGTTTTTCAAGAGATCTTTAAGGAAATACTAAGATTTTTTAAAAATGCTTAACCCATTAAGAGCCGATGTCATTTTATTGTAAAATTAGTTATATGCAGTTACAATTTTTTTATTTATTAATTCTCTGTCACCCTAATATTTGTTTTTTTGATTGGAGTTACTTCACTAAACTAGATTTACATAGATGGTATATAAGATTCGTTCTAGCCAAATATAGCACTCTTACTTGTTATGTGTAACATATATACATATGAGATGTTATATATAATATGAGACAAAAGAAACACTTTAACTAAAGCATAAGTTAAATAAAAACTACAAGAGTATTTTCTAATCAGTATCGCGTATTAAAGAAATCTTTGTACAAAATATTTCCCAAAACCATTTGTTTACCTTACAACTTCATATAAATCATAGAATATAAAAAATATAATATTTTTTTTGTTACTTTTTTTATCAATGATTACAAATAAAAATATATTTATCTTACAACAAATCTAACAAATCTCTCTAGTGCCTGCATGTGTCTCTATGAACATTAAGAAATACCAACGAATTAGTCATCGATTGAACATTCAATTGTTACAAATAAAACAGAGAAAACAAGTTATTTGTTTGTGGGCTAAATACGTAATACGTGAGTCCTTTAACTAAACATTAGCACTTGTTGCAATAAAATATATTAATTGTATTAACGGAAACATGCAATAGAAACTGTAAGTTTGGCTTAATACTAAAATCGCTACAAAAATGTTAAAACTACAACTAAAACAACCACGTAGTAAAGCATTCAAAAGCTTACAGTGGGAAAAGTTAAAAAAAATTAGTAGTAGTTGCATAGTTTAACATTTGGAGGCGTTGCAACAACAGCAACCATAAACAATAAGATAAAAGCATAATAATATTAATACAACAAATTTATATGGAACAAAATTTCTAAAAAAAACAATACTTTAAGCACGTACAAACGATATTACAAACGATGCTAAAAACATCTGAAGCATTTGCTTTTAAATTTTATAAAATTTCGATTTGACAAATAAAAGGTCACTTTTTGGGGCACCAGGTGTCATTAATATGTGTTTTCTTTTAGCTGGTGAATTACATTTGTCTAACATATGAAAAAATTTCTTTACTTTCTTATTTTAAAAACAATAAAATGAAAGGCGTTGTAGTATGCAAATTATTTGAAGGTTTTTAATAAGAGGTTTTTTATGGCTCGTAAGCCTGTGGGATTTTTAATAATTAGAAGCTACTTTTTCAGTAGTCATTTGAAGCCGAAAACTTGAAAAAATTACTCTTTTAATGTTTTGCATATTTCTATATCGCACACAATTATCTATTGGATGCCATGGAGTTGTTGAATTGTATTAAGATTAGCTTTTGTTGTTGCATCTAAAAATTTTTATAACAATATTTACGAGTTGTTTACCAATATCTAAACTTTTATATCTTCATTTGATTATGAAAATATCCTCTGGGGTTAAATTAGTATATATACGTGGCTGAATTCAAAAGGAGCTTAAAATGTATTATAGAACGATGATGTAAAATAATATTTTCTCTTAAGTTTAACAACTACTGCAATAACTCTTTCTTAAAAAAACAATTTTATATTTTTTCATCATATTTTGGGTATCTTCCTTCAATGGGTTGTACCAAGTTTTACGCAAATATATATAACTTCTCAAGAATCTATTCTTTCGAAATCATTTTCTTAGGAAATAAGACAGAAAGAAACAATTACTCACATTTTATAAGCTTCTCCAAACCAAAGTCTAGGTTAGAGTGCAGCCTTAGGTGCATTAAATCATTCTGGAATCAGTTTAATTAAAGTGCAGCTTAAGACCTAACGAAGCTTATAAACCTATATGGTTTGTCAGGTTTCGTCAAAGAGACCTCTACTGTTTAGGAATCATCCCTATTCAATTAAAAAGGCTAGGATCTTTCCCAGGCTCAGAATACCATAAGATCCTATTGTTTCTTGTTATTAGATCAGTTAGCCACCTGAGGGTAATCGGCGTAGAGCTAAGCAGTTGTTCGGTCCGACTTGTGGTGATCCTAGAGCAAACTTAGACTGTCTACAAGGGGTAAGGAATTTCGATTTTTCGCATTCTAAGAACTTAATCCATTTATCTTTGGGTTCGCTTTCATTAAACAAAGATGATTTTCTAGTGCAACCACTGCATCGTTCCCGTCAATGCTGATATGTCCACATAAATTTAGAGTTCAAGTTCGTTTGCCACATCGGTAGGTTTAACAAATTTAGGATAACACCGTCTCGCGCTCTTGAGAGCATCAACAAACCATCAGTAAAATACTGAAGTAATTATTCATAAGTTCGTTGTGCATATTGCCAGACACAAAGAGTGTATCATGTAGTCTCTTGGTTAAATGTATTATGGTTATGCTTCATCTGGGCATTTATATTTCCTTAAACCCTTTATGTTGCAATTGATCGACAGTAGGCAAAGTTATATGGCACTATTTTCTTTTGTATGCAAACCAACAAGAATGCCTTTTCCTTAAAAAGGTCTAACAGTACCAGTCCTGTTAAAGTGTTTGTTGCTTGGTTTGGAGCTATTCAACCAACGACAATATACTTTTACTTTCTCAGAAACGTTGATTCTAAGCCTCGAAGCAAAAAATTATTAAATGAGTGGATATGATTTTGTATCCAACTTGAATACATTTTTCATGGCTATCATTCAAAATCCAAATAAAGAAGTAATTGCAGTCTTGCGTTCCTCCTCTAAAGACTTGGTTGCTTCTAAGATCAACTATAATTAAATAGAGCTTTTTCTCGCCCTCTAAAATAGGTTTTTTAACCCTGGTCTTTTAACATTAATTTTCAAAATGCAATCTGCTTTAAACTAATTATAAAAACAGACCAAAAAGTCTTATCGAAAATATTTTTTAAGTCATTCGTAACATTTAGTTGAAAGTATTTTAGTAACTTTTTTTCAAAGTTGCATGTATGATTTTTTTTTAACATACTCGTGCATACAATTGTCCTGAATTATTTTTGTTCGTTTACGTATTTGTGCAACTATTATTAATATTATGGCTTGTAGCCATTTCCTACTTTATGTATTTTTCATATTTTCAAGATTAGAGATAATTTTTCATGTATTTTAATATATGCATTTATGCATAAGCCAAGTACAGTTTAAAGCGTTGACATTATAATTGTTAAGATTTGTCAATATCATTTAAATAGCTCAGGGATTTTGCAGGTGTTTTGCCTTATTTTAGAAAACGATTGTGAAAACTTAATTTGGATTTCCTTTTCTTGGTTGTTTAAATGAATTTTGTGCAATTGTAGAAATAAGCAAAATATATTAGTGGGTCGTGATCAAGTCTATGATATCGTCTCAGGTTTACCGTTATCATTGGCTTAAAATAATTTTCTAATTTAATGCACTTTTTTGAAAAAGGATACATGAGTACATTGGTCAATTTTAGTACCGTTCCCTATGGAATTTATGAATAATTAGTCCATGATTGTCAGTAGCACACTTTATGTTAAAACTATGGAAAATTACAAATGAACAAAAGTTCAAAAAGAAAAAAAGAAGTAGTTTAATAATCGGATATTTTCATTGCTTTTCCTGCACTTATTTTCTATAATGTATTTATAATAAGTTCGTTTATTATAGTTAAGTTATAATTTTTGAACTCATGAAAAACTCATGCAATTTCATGAAATTTATGTTGTTAAAAACTAGGCTTAAAATTAAATTTTATAAAATAAAATGTATTAACCGTTCCAATAAGAAGTTTAAAAACTTAGTTCTATTTTATTACAACAAATAAATAGTGTTGAAAACTATTAAAGTTTACATTATTTACATCTTTTGCATGTCTTTTTATTTGTAAATTACATTAACTAAATAAACACATGCACATATTTTTAAAATAAAAATGATAAAAGTAATAAAAAAATATGTTCAATTTATATGAGTTTTATTATTAGTAAATATTTTTGGAAATTATATTTGGCTATGCCAATTCTTATATACCCTTCGTCATATCTATAAATCTAGTTTAGTTAAGTAACTCCAAAAAAAAAAATATATATATCTATATATATATCTATATATATATCTATTTATACATATTGGTGTGCCAGAAATTTAGAAATGAGAAAAGAAATACATTTAGTACTATATATAATTTTACATAAAAATGTCTTCGGCTCTTAATGGGTTAAGTCTTAAAAAAAAAAATTTTAGAATTTCCTTAAAGTCCTTTTTAAATTTTGCTTTTTAATATCAAAATGGTCGAAACTATGTCTGATCAATTGGCGTATGTAAGTTTTCTTTAGCTCATCTAGTGCCTAATTGATTTCAACCCAAACACTGACAGACAGACGGACATCGCTCAATAGTCTATGCACAAGAACTCATAATATATTTACACTATGGGGTCGGAAAACGAATGGTGTAGAAATTACAAACGGAATGACAAACTTAGATATATCATTTTTTCACTTTTTGTGAGTAACTATCCGCTTGATAGAATGCAGCTGAAAAGAAAAGTACACGGAATCTTAAAAATTTTATTTTCTATTACATTTATTATTATATCTATAAGAGGAGAGTTGTTTTCATTAACTAAATCAGAAATAAATCTTAGGCAATTATTTGACATTGGAATTTTTGACATCTTACGTTTTTTTTTGCATGTCTATAATTTTATTTTTCATTTTTGCATCATGTCAAAAAGGGTTTAATTTGCTTAAAGTTTTTCTATTTAGATTATGTTTCCGTGTGGAATTAAATTAAAAATTTCAAACTTTAAATTTTGATAGTACATACTGTATGGTATAAAAAAAATGCAATTTAATTTGTTTGTGCCTTTGTACTCAACAGTAGCGATATTCAGTTTTCAGTACGTTTTAAGGTGCAACTGTTTCCCATTGTAACCATTTTAGTACCAGTTGTGAGCGTATTCTTTACGCAAGTGCTTGCGAATTGAGTAACAGCTGGTATCCTTTTATGTTACTAAATTTTAAGCCATTGTCTTATACTCCATTGCATTTAAATGCAACTGAATTCAAAGCACTAGATTTTAATTTTAATATTTAAAATTTTTTTTTTCAGAAAAAAAAAAATATGATAACACTTTATATATGTGACAAGGGACCTACTTCAGTCATGTTTTATTGAAATTTATTTGGCTATAGCTTCGCGAAAGTTGATCGGAAGCAGTTTCTTAGCTGCTCTTGGTGCTGTGGTTTGTATTATTCCTAGGCATTTCTATTAGGAAGTAATTGTTATTTGTCAGCAAATTTCTACAAATAGGAAAATATTTGCCGTATTCACAAGCTCTGCTAAGGTGTAGGTAGTATTGCATACTACCTTTTGTTTACTTCTTTGTGAACAACCATTGTATCAGTGTGCCATTGTACATTGTACTTCATACGTCAAAAAGTAAATAAGAAGAGGAAAAGTGCTATTCGTCATTTGTTATTTAGAAGCCAAATGGGGGAGAAAACAGAAAAAAGTAAATTAATAAATTTTTTGTGTGAGGATGAAATTCAAGACATTTTTAGGATGAACCTAATGTACCTGCTCTCCAGTCGCAGAAATATACATTTAGGGCTACCAAAATCATCATTATGGCATAATTGGGTTTTAAGATATTTTGATGAAAACAGATTTCTTCATATGATACGACTACGGCCAGAGGAATTTGCCTATATATTCAACCTTATAAAAAATGACGATGTTTTTCACACAATTGGCGAAAGGCTCCAACTACGCATTGACTTGCAGCTTAAAATTGTACTTTACTGCTTGGGATCTTCAGGAAATGGTGCTTGTGTTCGTAAGGTAGCATCTCTTTTTGGTATAGGTAATGGCGGTTCCATACAAAATATTAGAAATCGAGTCATTAAAGCAATATTAAATCTTAAAGAACAGTTTTTATATTGGCAACTTTCAACTTCAACTTTCTAATAAATCAGTCAAATCAATAAATTAAATAAATAAAACTAATAAAAATATCTTTTAATTCAATTTAATTTAATATAATTCACACATGAACACAAAAATAATAATTCATTTAAACATAAAACATTTAAACAAATACAACGTTTGAAAAACATATAAAAAAAGTACTAAGTGTTGTATCGCATGTTTGCATGAAAATTACCAACAACACAGCTAGCACCGTTGTATTTTGTTAGCACTTAGCACGTACTAGGGGGCTTGTGAATAGGGCAATTGTAAATCATGGTGCTATGTCGAGAACGAAAATCTTTCCAAATAAAAAAAAAAATATTTTTCTAAATTACATATATTTTTGCAGCAAATAGTCTATAATATGGAACAAAATTTTAAATTACGGTTTTAGCTTACAATACGAAAAGCAGATGTGTTTTATATACATTCTTAATCAACATTCTTAATCTTACATGCAAACAATAGTTTTCTTAATAACAACAAATTCTTATACAGTAAACAAAGAAAGAAAAAAATTCCAAAACTTTCAACAACAAAACTGTTTTGTACCAATTATTATTTACAGCCACCCCAAAAATTGAAAATTGCAATACAACTAAGCAGTCAAGCCATCCGTAATGAATACAAATCACAGTGATAACACATTATAAATCATACGAAATTTAAACATTGGATAAAAAAATTTTCCCAGGCCCAGAACAAAATTTTACCAGAAACACCATCTTACAGAAACGCACACACATACAGACACTCTCTCACAATTATCATATAAATCATACAACTGCGCAGCTGTAGGTAGGATGGATGGATGATGATAATCAACCTAACAAACTTTACGGGTTCAAAACAATTGAATGTTATTTGATCTAAAACGGACATTAAACCAGATTGAGCACAACAAAAATGAAAAGTAACAATGGAAAATCAAAGCGTCAAGCAGCAGGACTGTATAAAACATACACAAGGATACAAACGCAACAGAATATAAAAGAAAGGCGAGGGGTGGTTTGGCGTAATATTCAAGGGCACAGACAATACAGTAATAAAAACAAAACAAAATAGTGTTTGTGGTGGGAAAGTATAAACTATCACACATACATACATACACTTATTCATCATTGTATTTGTAAAAAGCTGGTGTTTAATGGCAGAAAATTCCTGTTGCTAATGATGATGCGCAACATATTGTACAGGATGCTAATGGTTGTTTGTTTTTATTCGTGATTCAAACAGCTTATTCTGCGTACAAAGGGGTGGCTTTTTTTGTAAACACCAGGTTGAAAATTTTCTATGTTGCCCTTCTGTGTTTTAAGGGTGAGTTTTCAAAATCTAAACCAAAAAAGTTTCTCACACATAGTATTTGGTATGTAGTTTTGAAACGGTGCGCAGATTTGTTACATTCACCAAAGCGCAGGTATGATCTTAAGTACCAGACGGTAATTGAATTTTTAACCAGTTTTTCAAATTATAAAATTTTGTATAAAACCCGATTTGTAATTTTTTAAAATAGGGGTTGCAAAAATGATAGTGAAAAGCTGAAAGTTTTACCTTTTGTGCTGCGTGAGTTTTTCGAAAACAACTTTTTGTTTCTGAAAAGATTTTTGCAAGGTGTGAGCAAAGTAGAGAGTCAAATAAAATGACAGTTAAAATTTAAAAATATTTACGAATAACAATAAGTAAAAGAGAATGCTGAGAAAACTTGTTGATGTTTGTTGTTTTTTTTCAATTTGATGGAAGTTGAGGAGAAGCAGAAGCTGTATGTGTGAATGATTGTGAGGATTTGAAAAAATAGCTGTTATTTTACACACATTTTTACACATTTTTAAGTTAATATTTCAAGTACACACGTATGATGATAAAATTTGTCAATTTTGAAAATTATTTCGGATTAGTTTAAAAAAATTTTTGTAGAAAAAATTAGAGTTAGGCATAGTGTTTTCCTGCTGCCTTGAAGGAGATGGACCGATCATGCTGATTTCCAAAAGCACCTCTTTCAAAACTATATCTGATCGATTGACATATTTATTTATTTTTTTTTTTGAGTCAAAGTTAATTTCAACACTAACACGGACGGAAAGACGGACATCGCTTAGTCGACTTCGCTATAAATAATAAGTCAGAATATATATACTTTATGGGGTCGGAAATGGATATTGTAGAAATTACACACGGAATGACAAACTTAGTTATACCCTTTTTCCACTTTTTTTGAGTATAACAATAAAAAGTATAATTCAAAATCAATAAATATTAATTTGGTCAGTCGAATTTCAAACGCAAAGAATTTTTCGTGAAAATAAAAAATAAACTTTTATGTTTTTTTTATAATGCCTGTAGGATCCTATCCGATTTTTTAGACTACATAGCAGAATAAGACTATCTCTATTATACTATAATTATTGCACACTACAGACTTAAAAAAGATTTGTATTATGTGTACATAGTTTGTGAATTTACTTTTAGTATTGCAACAAATAGATAAATAAATTTATTAAAAACTTATATACAGTTTTAATTTACTTTATTCGTGCTTGATTCCTTGAAATATAAATATTTCATGATATTCTCATTTATTAATTTAAACTAAACTAAAAATGAAATGTATTACTGCGGGGAAAGCATATCCATATGGCCATTTCACTACTGCTCAAATAGCTCATCAGTGGATTTTACCCCAATTTTGTATAGAAAACTAGAAAGTCTTATATCAAAAGCCAAATTGATTAAATGAGAACTCTATTGAATCAATAAGACAAAAGACAATAAAAACTCAAAAATGTTTTATACAAAAAACACAGCAAACATTCAGTAACTATTTTTATTTTTTCTTTCATTTTTCTACATAAGGGATCCCAATTGGAAACCATTCATATGTATTTGAAAGATTCAATGAAAAAATAAAAATTGAAAACAATTTTTATTAATAAGCAACGTGCACACGCAAATATATCAATATGAAAATGTATTATTCGGAATCTTTTAAAATTTAGTTTACTTTATTCGTACTTGATTCCTTGAAATATAGATATTTCATGATATTCTCATGAAATATTTATATACAGTATTTACATTACTGTCTAACAGTTTTGAGGAAAAGATAGGGAGAAACCTATTAAAGGTTTAAGAATTTTTTTCGAGTTTTCTATTACTCAAGTTGCTGAAAAGAAAACAGTTTTACAAATTTCTAAATGTTTCGATATTAGAAGAACTATTTCTGACTTCAAATCTTGTAGTTAATTGATCAATAACAGATTTAAGCATTTCTTGGTTAGAATTTTCATGTAATAGAATAGTGGGGTATCTTCTAGGTAGATTGAAGACGACTTTGAGATTTTTATTTTGGATAATTTGAGGTTTTTTTAAGTTTGTTTTTGCGCACCTGGTAGACTATAGCTGGCAGCCATATGTCATTCCCGGTCGAACAAACGTTTTGTATAATATAATTTTGTTTTTTTTTTTTGTGATAGTTTGGACTTTTTATTAAGAAGTGGGTAATAGGCTCTGCCATATTTCAGTGCTTTATCACAAGATTGAGAAATGTGCTGTTTAAACGATAAAAATTTATCAAAAACTACTTCGACATTTTTTACATTATCTGAGAGTGGAATTGTTAATCCTGGTATTATTCCTGGGGCTTGAGGTATTCTCTTTGGCGATCTATTAACAAAATTCCTTTGTTAATTTATATGTTCTATTAGCGTGAACGAGTCCTTTCTCTATAATATTAACAATTGAATTGGAGACGTTTTCAGAGGTAATTATTGCAGTGTTCTCAACAGAATACGATTAAAAACATATAAAATTAAGAAATGTTCATTTTCTGGTACAAATTTCACAATTGAACTAAACTGACAAAAAAATGTGAGCTCCAGAAGAAAACCCTAAAAAGCGTTTATTTTAAAATTAAGGTTCTTTGCAAGAAATCAAGAAAATATAACGTTAAATATTTCATCGATATTCAAAGTTTTTATTTTTTTCCATTGAAAATAAATTCTCGCTTGCATTGAATTAATATAAATTTTTAACATGATTAGGGCATTTCAAATAATCGTATGCACCCTGTTTTTCATAACTGCTGCTTAAGGAATAAACAAGACAAATCTTGTTTACAATTTTTTCTTTAGAAGTTGTTTATTTTATCTTTATGGGAACAACTATTAAAATGCAGAAAGTCTTTATTTCCACAGCATTTAATGAACAAAAAGGAAGAAGAAAAACTTTAAGAAAACAACATTTCGAATTGTTAAAAAAAAAACTTAAAGCGACAAATGTATTTTCAAAGGGTGTGACTTTTTGTTTGTATTTATTAAAAAAAATTTATATCAGGTTTATTTCATTCCATTACCATTCATGTGTATTTAGAATTTATGTAAATTTTATGAATTAATATTTCCGTGTCCCAGGGCAGTTAAAGAAAGGGGTACCGGATATTAACATGTACTTTAATAGTTTTTATTTTTTTATTTATACCATACAAATGCATTGGCTGCTACACAAAGAAAAAAAATTGATTTAATAACGATTTTAAATTACTTGATTTGCTTATGAGTCTTAAGTGGTTTGTTAGCAACTTAATGTATGCAAATTATTTTTTTCTATCTTTTTCTGCTTTTATTTTCATATGAAATGGACACTTAGTTGTTATAAGGAAATATAAATTCCCACACTACTTTTTTTTAAGTTAAACATTGTAAATAAAATTGAAATGAATTTACTTAAAGTTTCAAAGAAGAAGTAAGAATTTTTTTTAGAATGACAATTTGAACACCTGAAGTCATTAATTTAGAGGATTAGTGGAATATTGATCTTAATATTATGAAAATTACGTATAACTATAAGGCGGTTAGTGAAACAGATGCGAGTTAATACGAATGTTTAAATGTTTTAGCATAATAAAATCATTTTTTAATAGATTTTGGTAGTTATTATCTTTGCTTCACATTTGCATGTTTTATAAAGAAAATGCACGTATGTGTTGTCAATTTTAATAAGTTAGCAGACATTATAAAACATAATTTAGTACTTACACTCAGAAAGAGTAGAGTGGTATCACAATAAGTTTAGCACGGAGCTTCTTCACTAAATCCTGAATTTAAGTTTTAATAAAGCATGGATACTAATTGCCAGAACTGTTTTCTAATTTTAATAAATTCTCGATTTAATTTTTTCTGTAACCAGAAGCTTAAAATTGTATGTGACTTTAACATTAACGTTTGCACCTTTGAGTCATAAAAAGTAATTCATTACATCTTTCTACTTAGCGAAAGCACCCGAGTATGGCGAGCATGGAGGCTGCTATACCAAAAAAAAAAATCATCGGCGCCCTCCTAGCTGTTGCAGGCATCTTTACTTTTGAAAATCAACACATTTTTGTCCTCAAATACAAAATGGTGCTTAATTTGATATTTATATTTTTATATTCCTCGATTTCACGTAGTAAATTGGGCTGTCTCCAGTTCTGGGTGTACCATCCTTTCCTGACAAGGACTTTTACTACTTAATTCCTTCATCGTGACTTTCTCGACATTATTGCCCGTCGGCCTACACTATATCATGCCTTTTTTGCAAGCGAGTCAAAGATATTCTAAGTTAAGTTGCGAGATGTTGTTCAAAGCTCTGTCACAGCAAAAGCCCATTGATTTTTACTCAAACGCATGAATTCCACAGGAAAAACTTTTTTAATGGAAAATGAAGCAAAGTTTAAAACTTTAAACCCACTTAAGCCAGTTGGTTTGTTGTAATATGTTTCTCTTGCGATAAAAGCACTCACAATTTTCCACTAACACATTCGCAATAATTTTATAATTAATTGGTGATGCAATTAGCTTGCGTTTATACATACTTGATTAGCAAAGTGCAAAATGCAGCTTAAAAGGTTTTGTAACTAAATTTGTTCTAAAGATCAGGCAAAATTTCATTTTATTTTTTTTTTAAGTCATCGGCAAAGCTGTTTGCTAGAGACATCCTACGTACACAAATATTTGCATCCTAGCTCCCTCAAAGAAAATTATTCGATCGACGTTATTTATGGAGTAGGAATATTAATCCATGATGACTGTAGAGTTTTTTCGAAGCAAGTAAGAGACTACTTTTCAGAGCTAAAGGCGGAGATAAATCTTCTTTAGTACCTAAATGAAAAATACTATCCGCCAACAAATATTCACAAATGGCTAATATGGTTGAATAATGTCGAAAGAAAAACCACGTGTCTCAACTTTTTTAAAGTAGTTTCCGACTTTTTGTCCAATCCGGTTACTAGTTGCACATGTAAGAGAAGCTTTTAAAAATTAACCATCATTGAAAATAAGCTAAGATCCATTATGACACAAGAACGCTTAGAGCCTAAGGGTTTCGTCGAGCAAAAGTGTTTAGTTTTACTTGATGCGGGAGGTGTTATAGACAGATTTGCAGAAATGGCTTCGAAAGGAAATTACAATTTAAATTATTAATATTTATCCTCCGTGTTATACAATTTAAATCAATATTATTTATGAAATAAATATTCAATTTATTGTATTTTTGTTGTTGTAAAACATTATTAATTATTATCACACATATTGGAAATGTTTTAATTATTTCTAATATTATTGTTTTTATTAATTTGACTCCCTTCTAAAATTCTGCCATACCAAAGAGGAGCCCTAGTGCAGGCTATTGTTTTTATATATATCATAAATTTGTGGGTTCGAAAATAATATTTTTGTACAAAAACGCGATGACTATTAAAATTTAATTTTAAAATTTCTGCACTAAGCATTTTCATTATTAAAAACCAGAGTTTAGAAAATTACACACTTACAAACTCATACACATATAAATTATGTGTGTTTCGAAATGTGGTATATTGCCGGACTTAAATATATGTTTATGTTGGTTTTTAATATTTGTTTGTTACATGAACGCGCGTTTTAGAGTGTATAATAATATACTAACTTCGAGCAACTGCTCGACTTTCATAAAAAATTTACACTGACATCAGTTCACGATTTCATCTTAATAAATGACTTTTCCTTAAACAGGGTTGAAATTCACATTAGTGCTTGACGATTTTGGAGATTGCTTGCAAGTAATTGAACCAATTTAGAAACCAGCAAGCAATGCAAATAATTTTCATGGTATCAGGTTTATCTGGTGCTTCGAATCTATTTTCCCTTTCAGAGGTGAGGAAACTTTTTAATATTGCCTCAATAAATGTCCGGCTAACACAAGTCGCTATACTCTAATCTGCAATAACTTGATACTTGAAATATTCATAGAAGAAGCATTGTTGTGACTGCTACAACAATGGACACTAAAATAAAGTTTAAAACTAAAGGGGGCCACCTCTAAGACGATAGACAGACACTTTAAATTTATACATTGTTTTTTATAGGGCGTTATTATAGATATAGCCCCATTTTAAAATTGTTCAATGCAGACATGTGTAATTTATACAGAGAGTTTACCCTTCTAGAAGAAACAACAAAAAAATATATAATTAAAAATGGAAGTAGACTTGATGTTTTAATATCAATAGACAGACACTATATAATCAGCAACTGGTAATAGTATGGAAATCTCCGCATGTGAGTCTAACACGAATTTGATTGAAATATAAAACAAACAAAAAATTTGGTTTAAGTATAAATCACACTTTCATATCTTTACGATTTCTGAAAAATATGAAAAATTTACTTCAATTTTTTTTCTGTGAATGATTTAAATTATTACTCATCACTATCTAAAAATTTATTCTATTCGTAAGCATCTAGCGAATATCGAACATCACTAGTTATATCTGATGGAAACATGGGAAAACAGTTTAAAATTTTGTAGGGCAGAACAGAAACCAATTCTCTCTCAAATGGAAGTGGATCGAGCGGACATTATTAAAGCATAACGTTAATTATTTTTTATGCACGTTTGAGAGTATATAATTGTTTGTAACATTTCTATCGTGAAAGTTTATGTTAATGTATTTGTATTATGTTGTTTAAAATTTTTAAATAATTTTAATGTTTTTTGTTTTTTAAATTTTTATGAGAATGTAAATGTTTAAAACTTTTGAGTTATTTGACTTGAATGTTCTTTAAGTTTTAAATTTATGAGAATGTAAATGTTTAAATATTTGAATTATTTGTCGTTTGGTTTTGAATTTTCTGTTTTTGTTTGAGAAAATAATTTCATTTTAATTTTGTTTTTCAAAAAAAAGAAAAATTTTATTATTAATAGTTTTTGTTTCCTGTTTTCCTGATGATGCCACCCAACGGTGTGCCGAAATATTGAAAATATAAATAAAAATTTTTATTATTTATAAAACTGACCTAGTGCTTAATAAATTAGAAAAGAAGAATTATTTAAAAAGGTCAAAAAAAAAAAACATTTATGTATGTATATATAAATTAAAGCATTATAACAATATCAGCTGAACAGTCCTATTTCTGTAAAGAGAAGTAGCAGTTCAGGCAATAATACTATTTAGTTACTTTTGTAACCGTGCTACATTCTTTAGGAAAGGGATAGATGAGAGAGAATACAGGTGGTGAAAGGAGATAGATATAGCTATTTTATTAGTTATTTTACTTCGCTGGCAAATATGCTATGAAGAAGAACCAACGAAGGAGGCTGTGTGTTACAATGAAATTCTGAATATCTGGCCAAACAGATTTGTAGTCAACGTGTTTACTGTCATGACCACAGCAGACACGAACAGCCGAACAGCCTCTGATTACAACCCGTAAGACAGTCTAGACAGACCAGTAACAAATGGAGAAGGCTCGCAGAAGCAAAAGCATTGGAAGCAGGTCAGTTATGGAGGGAAATCTAACATCTAGTAGTAAACAGAATAAGTTAGAACTGCCGTATGTTCCAACTAGAGATTGATCGGAAATATAAACAATTTTTTTATTGAATTGCTAGCATTGGCTCGGTATTAATATTTCCTTATTATCATATTATTTAATAATAACCAACATCTGGCTTCTTCGTTAAATTACAAAAGATTAACAAGAATGAGAAAAATAAAACTTCTTAATACAAACATAATATTGATAAATGTCTTAGAGCGGTTAAGGGAAAGTAAATTTTTAAAGACAATTAAGTCAAATTAAAAATATTTCCAACGAATGATAAATACAAAAAGTTAAAATTAAAATAATCAATTGAAATAAATATCATATTTAAATCACAAAGTGAAGAGCTGTTATTATAATTAACGTACTTTTACCAATAAATTTACTCCGCAAACCCATTAATTTTATATTATTTTTTTAGTTCCAGCAATCAGCTCTCATCTCATATTACAATACCTTAAGGACTAAATTTACTCAAAAAATAAAAATATACTATTCCTTTACCAACGGCAAACATTACGGTTAATAAAGTTTTATTTCTGTTATTTATTTTTTTGTTGTCATTGATTTTATACGCATTTCAAAATACCTACAATATGACTACATGACATAATGATGTAAAAATTATCATATGATATCAACCACCAAAAACCATTATGAAATATTAACTGAAACCTGCAAGCTCTGGACATGAACATTTATTAAATATTGTTTATAATTCTAGCTACGTTTTTCTTCAACATATTCTCTGCAAACAAACCGAATTAAATTAAAGTGAAAAATGTATAAAATCATAAACATTCACTTAATATACAAATGCTTATAAATTGAGTCCCGTGGGATAGAAAAAAGAAAACAGTAAAACCCAAACCCTCTCGACTACGCATATTAAAAATCAACCTTAAAAACTTAAATCCAAATTGTCACGTGATTCAATAAACAGATGAACAACTGTGTGTGTGTGTGTGCACTTTTCTATCGTAATAAATACAAATACAAAAAGAAATAAAAATAAACTTTCAAGGATCATCCCTTAAATCAATAAAAAAAAAACAAAAACAATATGCTGCTGTCAGTTGATGACGACTGACGATATGTTTGGCAAATAGCCGCGAAATATAAAAACCGGAAACCAAACCCGCATCACCAGAGTCAAGAGAAGATGAAGTTACTTGCATTCGTCCGTTGCTGCTTCTAGTTTTGTAGACGACCGTGGGTAAAATTATTTATTGACTATTCATTCACTCTCTACTGGCGACGATGCAAGTGATGTTTTTGTTTTACTTGTTTCTGGTTAAAAGTTGGGGTGTTAAGTTTATTTGTTTTCATTTCTCAGGAGTGTCTAAAAGGGAATAGTTAATCGAGTAAGCAAGACAATTGCAAAGCATATTTTATCTGCATGTGTGTGTCTGTGTGCGTAGATTGAAATAATTTAATTTGACCAGTTCTCACGCCGTCATTCTGTCAGGACCTTTATTTGCCAATTGATGCACTTAATATTTTATCGAATTTAAAGTGGTTTTAATGGTTTTATTATTTAGATAACTGATGGTTGATAACTAATTGAAAGGAATTATTATAAAACCAGCACGATAGTATATTGTGTCTTAAAAATATCTTATTGTTGTTTGCTGGTAAAATTCATGTCGTTGATGTTGAAAATAAAGTTTTGTGCGATTAAACAGCTGATGTTATCATTAAAGCATGTTGATATGTAATATGTTTGCCATTTATTGTATTTTTTTTTATAAATTTTTTTTTTACATATTTTGTTTAAATTAATTTAAAGTTGGAATCTTTTAAACATATTATTCGGCTATGCCGAATTTTATATACCCTTCACCGTATTATATAAATCTAGTTTAGTGCAGTAACTGCAATAAAAAAATATTGGGGTGACGGGTAATTCCAGTAAAAATTAAAAGAAAAATCAGTACTATAATTATTATAATTATAATTTTACATTAAAATGTCTTGGGGTCTTAATGGGTTAAGCATTTTTAAATAATCTTACTATTTGCTAAAAGATTTCTTCAAAAGCTTTTAAATGATAGCCATATTGATATTTTTTAAATGTTGAAGTTGAGGCCACGCAATGAGTGGAAGCGCGGCGAGTTTGAGCGGCATTTCTGAGCGGTTAGAGCGGTTAGTTGTTAAAATGCCATTGTTAAGAGAGTTTTGTTTAATGTTTTTACGCGAAAATCGATTTCATATTTACAAGAATTTAATGTGTTTAAGAAAAAAAGAAGATTTTTTATTCATCCTAGAATCATTACGGCGAATTAACCCATTTATATACAAATCTATTCAAATTTTCAGACAGATTTTGGCAATACTGCCGTATGTCTGTGAAATCCTTTGATTTGCTGTTGCAAAAAGTTAACACCAGATTGACAAAGCAAAGAAAAGCAATTTCTGCAAAGCAAAGGCTTGTTTTAACTTTGAGGTAAGTTTATTTTTTATTTATTTGCTTTAGATTGTGTTCATGCATTATTTGCAGGCTTTTAGTTACCTGTGCAACTACAAATTTCACCAACTTCACTCCATAATTTATCAGTTATATTTTTATTTTTAAAATTTGGTAATCTTTCTTGCTTCAAAGGATATGAACCAATCTTGCTGATATTCAATAGAAAAATTTCGGAAACTATGTCTGATCGATTGGCATGTTTAAGTTTTCTCTAGCACATCTAGTGCCTTGGCAAAGTTGATTTCAACACTAACACGGACGAATAGAAGGAATAACAAACTTAGATATACCTTTTTCCACCTGTGTTGAAGGGTATAATAAAGAGTCGCTTAATATAAAAACAATATTGTATTGCTCAATTTATGAATCGCCTCCAAAAACGACGAATTTTCTCGGTACGAAGACCGGAGAGTTAGAGTTTTAGATTTCTACTTGAATGAGAGTTGGGTTTTCATGCATTTATTACACCTTGCCACTTTTAGGTAAGTTTAAAAAATACAATTTTCCGTTTTTTTTTATAAATAGAAATATTAATTTTTGCAAATTCTTTCACTCATTTTAATTCTCGTTAATTTCATTTTATTATTCAAGCCATAATTTCTGCTCCCTTCTTGAGATTGCTAAGATTTTTAATTACAGTATTGGGCAAAACCTAAGAAACGTTGTCCAATATTAGCTTCTGAGTCAAATTATGTTTAAACGAACATATTTCAATTCAATGTTTTAGTGCAGTTTTATTAGTTTCTGTGTCATACAATATTACAAAAAAAAAAAATTTGTAATTATCTCTCACCTAACGGTTCTTTTAGTACAACAACAAAAATGACTCAAAAATTCATTGGGCAAAACCTAAGAAACTTTTAATATTTTGTATAATAAATTTGTTTTTTTTTAAGATAACGGTAACTTCTTATTTTTTTCGATGATTTCTTATGAAAAAGTGATCTAGTATGCATTTAAAAGCGTGTAACGAATAAATTTCGCATTTAAAATTAAAATAAAATGCAACGTAAAAAATATTGTGAAGCATTTAAATTGAATGCTATAACGCATTATAATGCAGGCAAATCACAGGCTGAAATTGCAAATTTTTTAAAAGTAAGCAAATCAATGGTTTCAAAATGGATAAACCTTTATAAAGATAAAGGAACTGTACTCAATATTAATCCTGGAGGAAGACCTCGTAAAACATCAGTTCGTGATGATAGAAATATCAAGAAAATAATAAAAAAAAACCCTTCATCTCGTCAAAAAAAATTGTGTCAGAATTAGGCTTAAGTGTTGATGCCAGCACAGTCCGCAGAAGGGCGAGAGAGGCTGGATTGAAAAGTTATAAAGCTTCCAAAAAACCTCTTCTTACAAAACGTCATGCAAAAAAACGGTAAGTATTTTTAAGCTTACAAGTCAACCATTAATGCCTGATTTTTTAGGCTCGAATTTGCAAAAAAATATCTTGATTGGCCAGTTAAAAAGTGGAAAAGTGTGCTCTTTAGCGACGAAAGCAAATTTGATTTGTTCAACTCGGATGGCATATGTCGTGTGAGACGCAATACTGGTGAAAGGCTTAAACCACGATATTGTCAAGCATGGGGGTGGCAATGCGATGGTGTGGACGTGTTTTTCAGGTCATGGTCTAGGGCCGTTCCACAGAATTTCTACCAAAATGGACAGATTTGTGTATAGGGACATTTTAGAAAATAAGATGTTGCCATATGCCGAGTGGAATATGCCACTTCGATGGGTGTTTCAACATGATAACGATCCGAAACACTCATCGATGTTGGTAAAGGACTGGATACAATCGAAAGGGATTCAATTGCTTGATTGGCCGGCCCAATCGCCCGATTTGAACCCAATCGAAAATTCATTTTCCATATTGAAGAGGAATGTTGGATCGAAACGATTCTCCAACAGAGACGATTTATTTTCGTGTCTGGAAGATGAATGGATACGCATAGATCCAAAAATAATTGATAATTTAATCAAATCTATGCCGCGTCGGTGCGCCGCAGTAATAAAAAATAAGGATTATTATACAAAATATTAAAAGTTTCTTAGGTTTTGCCCAATGAATTTTTGAGTAATTTTTGTTGTTGTACTAAAAGAACCGTTAGGTGAGAGATAATTAAAAATTTTTTTTTGTAATATTGTATGACACAGAAACTAATAAAACTGCATTAAAACATTGAATTGAAATATGTTCGTTTAAACATAATTTGACTCAGAAGCTAATATTGGACAACGTTTCTTAGGTTTTGCCCAATACTGTATGTCACAGCAATTATAGTCATCCCCTTTTCACAGTTTCATTTTTTTTATTTTTAAAATAATCTTTTAATGTGTTATTGTTTAATAAAAAACGACATTTTAGTTTTGCACCTTAAATCACGACTACATGCAAAAGTGTCCAGGTGTTTAAAGAAATACAAAAACCTTTCCCCGTGCCAAAAAACAACACAATATGTGTTGCTATAATCCAATATATCTGTGAGTATAATAATACATGTGTGTAGTAAAGATTTATTTCAAAGACGCATAGTTCTCTTTTTTATTTTTTGCTGATTTCACTTATTAGTGAAATTAGTTGTACATTTATTGAAGATGAATTGTTTATGTATTTCGCAAGTAGTTTTAATTATATTATTTTTTATAAGGTTTAAACGTCGAGTTTTTTAAGATAGAAAATGAAAGGCGCAATTAATTTGCATATATGGTAGTAATTAATTAGATGTACTAATTAATTGACGATTTCATTAGCATTAATTGATAAATAATACAAATCAATTTGTTAACATTATAGTTATTTTAACTAATAGCAATGCTTTTTAAAGAAAAAGTTTCATTGATAATTAGTTAAATACCAAAATAATTACCATTGACTACTGATTAAATGGTTTCAAATCATCATGATTAATAAATGTATTTCTTTTCTTTGTGCACTAAATACACATCTTAAAGTAAAGTAGAGCATTATTTTAAAATGGCATTTTGATTACAAAAATTTTGTTAAATATACTTTTTAGGAAAAACGAGACACTATGGGAAAATATTTGTGTTTTTGGGTAAGTAATAAGTTCTGCTAGTTGGGTGTTAGGTAACTTTAGATCTCAGAAATCAAGTTATACACCTATCCCATTTGAGGTTGATCAATTTTTACAATTCTAAAATATTGATCATATCTACAAGTGTGTTTAGATTTATTTATTTTATGAATAGTTTTTTTTAATGTTTCTGCAGGCAAAAAATTGTGTTACAATTATTTTTGATTCAATTGTACGTAGTAATTAAACGATTTCATTAATATTTCATTACCATTAGTAAAAACAATTAAAATAAAATAAAATCATTATCACTAAATGGTAATTAAATTAAATTTTTATTGTTTTTTTTTTCACAAATAAAATTTCGTGCTATTCTCTTCTTTAATTATCCCGATTATATTTATTGTCATTATTTCAAACAATGACAATCAAATTTCAATGGTAATGAAAAAATCCCAAGTTTTAATTCGTTCATGCAACTTAATTATTTTACTACCCCAAAAATATATATTTTCAGCAGAGAAAGTAAACCAATAATTCCTAGTTCGTCTCCAGAACGGGAATGATTGCTATATTTTGAAAAAGGGCTGCTTGAATGGGTTACACAAATATAAATATAGAAACATACATACACCTTCCTTTATGTTTTTCAACATAACTACAAGAAAATTAGTAAAATTTTTACATCGATATTTGAATTAATACTTAACTGTTTAACGGAGTTCGTGTATCCGACTTTATAAAATACACCAAAGTATCTTTTAAAAACTTTATTACCACCCTACCGCCTATATTGGGAATCCTTAAAAGTTTTATTTTATTTTTCATCTATTGAAATGCTAATAAAGATTTCAGCAGCAGAAATGTCAAGTACAAGTTCAGTCAAGCATTCTAAAAATTTTTTGAAAATTATGAAATTTTCATACATTATTTATATATTATAATTAATAACGTCTGAGTAATTTTTAGGAATTTTAAGAAAATTAAAATTTTGACACGTTTTGTAAAATTTTTAAATTTTTGTTCTGCTAACAAATTATTAAATCAGGTGATTAAAATTAAAGAATGCCAAGTAGTTGTAGATAAAAGTGCATCTATGCATATAAATACTATCATAGTTTCTGAAAAATTTTCAAGCAGTTAAGAATTAAATTGAAACGATTGAAAAATCATTAATATTTATTTGAAATTAAGTCATGTTAGGGTTGATTTGTAATCAAAACAGTTCCTCTTGCAGGCATTGTTTTGTTGGATCACAAAATGTTTTTGAAAACATTTTTAACAAATTTTAAAATGTTTTTCTTTTGTCGATGTTTTGTGATTTTGTCACGTTCAATGTTAAATGTTACGAGATTTTGAATGATCATGGTCTCTGTATGCTGTTTTTCAGAATAACTAGCATTTTTGGTTGTTGTTTTGTTTTTGAATTTTTGTTCACGTGTGTAAATAGTATAGTGCTTTAAAAAAGTTTGTACTTATAAAGAACTACAAACACAAAAATAAATGACATTTTTTACCCATAACTTCTACTTTACTGTTTTCTAGAACTATAAATTCACTTTGCTGTATCCTATGTGTAGACCCAATATAGTCCGTGTTTGTGTCAGGTACTTGCCTTAATCTATCCTATTTTTTAAGTCTACCATACTTTTGATGTATATATGGCGAAGAGATTGTTAAGATTTACTTTTACGTTGGAAAATGAACGAAATTTTTTTCTGAGTTACTGCTTTTTAAACAGCAGTTAGCCGCTAATATACGTCTAACGATACCTCGATTGTTTAAACATTTAGCCTGACTCACCTTTTTTCTAGAAATAGGCACCGTTAAAGTTCTTAGCGTGAATCAAGGAAGCTTAAACATGATCCTGGAAGAATTTTTATTTTACTCACGTGACCATGCACGAGCAAAAGCGTAAACAAATCGCCATAACCAATCGCCCATGACTAGAATTTTTAGCTACGGTGGTCTAACCCATCACTGCGTGGAATAAAGTTTTTATTATATTCTTAAAGTAAAAATAAGAAGATTTTAGTGTTGCAACCGAAAAAATAATTAATTTTTTGCTATTTAATTAAATCTTATTAATTTATGCAGGCCTTAAACTATATTTAGTATACTACAAAAAAAAAAAATCATTTAAATTTAGTACTAAAAGCGTTACAATAGCAACTCCATTCAGAAATTGTTTTTCAAATTCACTAGTGCGAAAATCAGTTTTGGTCATTCATTTCTTGCTTAGAAAAGTTGAAAGTATTAAAATATAAATAAATGAAAGGTGCTTAAAAATATTGAAAAATTTCCAATCATAGTTCATATCTGTAGAAATAATAATAGGCAAGATGATTTTTTGTTCAAAGGATACAATCGATTTTGAATAAAAACTAAGCATTTAAAGAAAATTTTTTTGCGGATGTGCACAATCTATTTTTAATGTAAATCGGTTTAAATTAAAGAACGGGAATTTTTTATTATATTAATTAATTTTTCAAATAAAATCTTTTTTTCGTGCCGATCAATATCGGTAATTTAAATAATTAATCGGGATAATAAAAAAAAAACACGAAAAAAAGTTTTTATTTGGTAAATCGGTTTAGTTTTGTAAAAATTATGATTGATTTTAAGTTCATACTCAAAGCAATTTATGTACAGGGTGACCATTTCGATAAACATTAGTCTTGACAGTTCATAAATGGCAGTCGTGGAGTAGACACATGGCAAATGTAGTATGGAAAAATATTCGGTGCCACATCGCATACAGCCAGGATTATAATGGTATTGCTGCGAGACCTCTTTCCACAACAAGTAATTTCAAGAAATGGTGATGTTATTTGCCCTCCATGGTCGCCTGATTTGACTGCTCCGGACTTATTTTTGCGGGTTTGTCCACACAAACCAATAATGCTTGAGCAACTCAAACAAAATATTCATGAAGAAATCACTGAAAGTGTGAGAATGTACTGAAAAATGTGCTTAAAAGGGCTTACATTTGTGAGGCTAAAAGAGGCGGGAATTTATCTGATATTGTATTCCTTACATAATTGCCTGCATTAAATAAAAAATTTATCAATTTAAACTCCATTCTCTTTCATTTAAAATTATAAACAAATAAAGTAGTATACGTTCCCAACAAACATGTAAATCAATAAGATGCTTTTATCATTTTGAAAAAAATATTTTTCTACAATTTTGAAGCTTTAAATTCGGTCGAATGAGTTGATGGCAGAACAGTCTATGTAATACCTATCATATTCTGAATATCAATTACTAAATTTGAATATTTAGCTAGAATTATTGTTTGTTTATGTGCCATTTGTTTTTGAGAAATATCTTTAATATAATATATGTAAGATATATATATTGCAAGCGATCAACTCGTTTGAAAAATTTCTGTATAAAAAACTGAGACGAGTTAATTGGACAATAATCTTAGAAAAAGAAAAACTTTGATTAATTTATTTAGTTTTTTCGTTTTTCGTGAGTTTACAGGTCGTGAATAATATTTTATTTAATGTCTTTGCTTTTAACTAATACCATATTTAAAGAAATAAAGATTTTTGTTTAAGATTTATTATAGATTTTCCCAAAACTTTTTGCATTATCTTTTTATATGTATGTAAGTATAGAAATATTTTTAGTTAAGGCATCTTTAACGAAAACGACGAATATCTTAAAAAATATTGATTTGTTTTTTCAGTAAACAAAATCACTGTAGACTT
The DNA here is from genome assembly GCA_916610165.2 of Gymnosoma rotundatum. Lineage (NCBI taxonomy): Eukaryota > Metazoa > Arthropoda > Insecta > Diptera > Tachinidae > Gymnosoma > Gymnosoma rotundatum. The sequence continues at coordinate 120,233,585 of OU744337.1, read as the reverse complement.
ACTTTTCTAAGCCACTGTTCTTGGTGTTTCTTGATAATGTTTGTTTGTTATTTTTTTCGGTTACTGATTGTGCGAGTATCAGTGCATAATTTCTTTTTATCTATAAATAGTTTCCTTTATTTTATTTACAACAGCAGGTATCACTATTTTGGGAAATGTCATACCAAATTGTATTAAAAATATGAAAATTCTCTTTAAAAGGGGGAGAAAAACGCACTTTAAAATGTATATTACTACTGTTTCGCGTATGTATAAAAATTTATACTAAATAAAGAAGTCGTAGACAAAACAATATTACAGCACTCTTGAGACATCTATTGTTATTGTAGTATTGCCCTAAATGATCACTAGTTTGCTCCCAACATTTTACCGAACATTTAAACAAGCACACTGGTAGTCTATAGTTGTAAGATCCCTAGATGACTAGTGAGTGAAAGACTACATCGTACGCGTATATGAAAATGTTGAAGATTTATTGAATTCCCGCTGTTTAGCTATTAATCTTACTTACAGCATTTAAACATATACTTTTCTCATGTGCAACAACATCATTAGCTGCTTCTTAATATTTTCTGTTTGTCGCTTATTTTGTTTTTCCTTTTGCCCTGCGTAATGCATTTACAGGTTTTTACTTACATCACAGGCGCTTTATGTTAAAATTTTCCTAGTGTATTTTTTTTAAAGATTTTTTTCTCCTGTAATATATTGTATTGTTTTTTAAGTTTTTTTATTACATTTTTTACTTTATGCGTGCCCGGTGGTTGTATTAGTGGTGTCAACTAATGTTGATTTTTTTCTTTTATATTTCAAATTCAAAGGAGACAACGACGATTAACAAAATTACTTTGGCCATTTAGTGATCATCAAAGATTTTTTTTTTACTTAGGTGTTGAAAAATTTCATAGCATCATTGTTTTGTGTTTTTTTTTTTCAAAACTTAGTCAATGGTATTTTAATTTGTTTATGACTGGGTGAGTTGTAATTTTTTATTCATTGGCTAGACTCTAAAGAAAGCAAGAAAAAAGTGAGAAAAATAGCTTTAAAATACTATTAAATAAATTAAATGTTCTTTAGTTCAAGTATGTGGCTGCGCATATTTTTCTTTGGGGGATTACACTTGTGACTGCAATTATATTTATGGCATCGGTATTGTTATATTTTGTCAGGTTTATGCGTCCTCTGACAGATTATCAATCAATTTTATTGTTTCTTTTTTAATGTTTGGTTGCATTAGCGTTATCAGAAATATTTATATATAATTAACACAAAGTAATTTTTTTTTTGGATTTTAGTAAAGAATCGTCATAATCTACAAAACTGTTTGTCATCTGCAGGCTATTAAGATGAATATGGTTGTTTAGAAAATATATATCATAAACCAGAAAATATATATAAATTATTTCATTTATCTATATAATGAAGTAATTAAACAAAATAAATAATTTAAAAATATTTGGGATTTTATTTTGGATTATTTAATTATAAAACAAGATTAGCAAACTAAATGCATTTTTTTAATGGTATTTAAAATATTTCTTTGTAATCTTGAAAGCAACTTGATTCCAAATATTGGATTCATAAAATATTTTTTGAAAGTAATATTAATTCATTATTTATTATTATTACCTTTTCTTTGAATTTTGACAACTGCAGAATGGAAAAACTTAACACAATAATAAAGAAAAAAAATATGCGGTTGAGGTAACCTATTGCGGCACTATTTTGTTTCATGGATGAAATAACTTGACACAGTACTTAAGTTCAAAATTCTGAACAGAACAAGCGGTAACAACAATCTAGGATCAACATATTTAAGTACAATTATATGTTTGCATCAAAGCAAAGTATCATTGATAAACAATATTTTTAATTTTAATTTATATTAATCGTGATTGATTCCTACAAATATAAATATTTCATGATATTCTCATGAAATATTTATTATTTTAAAATAAAAAATGAAATGTATTACTGCGGGGAAATTATATCCACATGGCCAGTTCGCTACTGCTCATATATACATAGCTCATCAGTGGATTCTATCCAAATTTTGTAAAGAAAACCTCAGAGTCTTATACTGAAAGCCAAATTGATTAAATGAGAACTCCATTGAAAGATTTATATAAATGGTTCCCGATGGGATACCTTATGTAGAAAAATTAAAGAAAAAATTAAAAAAACTTACTGAATGTTTCCTGTGTTTTTGTATAAAACATTTTTGAGTTGATTGTTGTCTTTTTCTTTTATTGATTCAATGTAGTTCTCATTTAATAAATTTGGCTTTTGATATAAGACTTTCATATCAATATTTTTAATTTTTGAATAAAACAGGATAAATTAAATCCTAGCAGATTCTAAAGAAGCAGTAACTGGATCGCTAAGCTCCTTATCAGCGCGATTTGCTTGTATCGACTTAAGGTTGTGTAAATATCATCTATTAAGCCATTAAGTTTAAGAAATCAAAATAGGAGGAATACAACATAATCGACACAACCCAAAATATTATTTCTTCAATAATCGTCACGTGTAATTGTTTTTGCTTTCTGCTATAAGTTTAGCAGTATCATACTGAATTTTGGCGAACAAAGGGTAAATTACACAAAAATAAAATTTTTAACCAAAATAAAATAGTAATAAGCAAATAAAATATACGTAAACCTAAGCCGAATTAAGATTATTCATTTAGTTATAATACTTTAACAGTTTGGATAATAATTTAAAAAAATTAATAATTTTATTGTGAGTAAAACATAACGTTGTAGAATATAATCATTATATGCTTAAAGTGTAATCATCTCAATTTGCATAATGTAATAAATATTATTACATTATCGACTAAATTTTGAAGTGGCTACTTATTTATTTATTTTTTTTTTATATAGGAAGTTTGTCAACCTTGCAACAAATCTAATAAAAAACAAATAAGAGTTCTATATTTGGCTATGCCGAATCTTATATACCCTTCAACATCTATGTAAACTAGCTTAGTAAAGTAACTCCAATCAAAAAAAAAAAAAAAAAAAAATAACTTGGTGACAGAGAATTATAAAATTATAAAAGAAATGTTGGCAATGCACAAATATTATTTTATATAAAAATGACATCGGCTCTTAATAGGTTAAGCATTTTTAAAAAATTTTTGCATATCCCTAAAGATCTCTTCAAAAACTTTAAACTGATATCCATATTGATATTAAAAAAAAAAATTGATAATTTCAGACCCCCATAACTCGGAAAATACAGGCGAGCCATAATTTTTTCACTTGATGTTTTTTTCGCCCCATTTATTTATTTTTTTGATTTAAGTTACTTTAGTGTTCTAAATGACATGAAAATATTAGAGGTAGGAGTGGTGTTTTGCTTGCTGCCTCAAAGGACATGGACCGATCATGCTGATTCTCAATAGCACCTCTATAGACACTATATGTGGACAAACGGACTTCGCTATACGTAAGAGGTCAGAATATATATAGTTTATGGGGTCGGATATGGATGTTGTAGAAACACCACACGGAATGAAAAACTAATATATACGCTTTTTCCAATTTTTGTGGTGAAAGGTATAAAAATTATTCGTAGAGCTTCAAAACGAAAATAGCGGCTGAACAATGTCCGTAGTTACTCTAACAGAAATATTAATTTTCTTCTATTTAGCCAAATTTTGTGCATCGAAACATTGAAAACGAAAAACTTCAAAACAGAGACCATAAGTCCAAATAATAGTTTGTCACCTTCATACTAACTTAGAATGTTTTATTGAGCAAAATGTAAATAATTATTGAGCGTGTTGAATTCGCTGTTAAATAATTGAGATTTAACCTACTTAGCTCTTAAAGAACCTTCGCACACAATTTTTGGATAAGCTGAAGATTTTTGTTTAAACAAATTGACTAAATTAGAATAATAAAGGAAAAAAAATCTCAGAAGTTCAAGCACAACAACAATAACCAACGATTATTTGACAATATTTTAGTTAAATTTCTCCCACAAAGTTGGATTTAATATTAAACAAAAAAACATGAGAGCACACGATCAGAAAACACCTCATACAATAATTGAAATGTTTCACCACTATCTATTTGTCATGTCATAATATGTAAATAAATCTGTGGCATATGTGCTCTGTTATAATGTTGCAGCCACCAGCAGCCGTCAGTACTTGATTAGCTATATTTTTAACAAGTATTATTTGCTTTCTTTTTCTATATTCTCTTTCTACATATATATAATAAAACAGTAACGGGGTCATTTCTGTAGATGAAATATTTTTAGAAAATTTTGATGTTGGTGTATATAGTAATCGATATAGAATTTTTGTCTGTCTGTCCGTCTACATGTGTTCGCATCACTTAAATTTTTTGCATGGATTTGAACAAAATTTTGTGAGGAGGTCCCTTAGAATCTTTATTCTAATATAGAATACATTCTTTTCGTAGAAATAAGTGATTTCCTGGAGAAAATGGAGATAAAGTGTGAAAGCATCCAATTTTACCGGTATAATGGTACTGAAATATTTGTCTACACATTTTATTTTTGTCAATGAAAAATTTCTATCGCTGTCAACAGAACTATGACACGCGGAGGGCGTCGTGTGCAATACTAGTTCTAGTAAATAAAAATGTGATGAGGAGTTATTAGTGGTATTATATTGTTTAAACTTGTATTAGCTTTATAGTGCATATGGTAAGAAATTTGATATGAACCGGTATTTTTATGTGCTTTGCTGAATTTTCAACTTTTATTTGCAAGACTCTGCAGATTTTTAGTGAAGTACGATTGTTTGCAGACAGGCCAGTTGTGTACATCAATTGCAAAATATTTTAGAGACGCCATCTCGGATAGCTTCGCAATGAATTAACGAATTATTTTACAATAAAATGTTATTTACATTTTTTACTTGCAAAACTGTATAAAGCATGAAACAATGGTTCTGATACTAATTTGGGTTCAGTCATAGATGGAGCATATTATTATTATTCTTGACAACAAGCTGTACTAGTTACAATATTTTTAGTATTTGGGCAGCTGTTTTTTATTATTTACATTTCTAGAATATGTCGATGGTGGTCATGATAACAACATATTTCCGAGATACGATAGAAGGATCACGTTTTTGAACTTCCTAATGTCTAGTTTTTGTCCGCTTTTATTGTTTCGGCTTGTCCTTCTTTTTGACAGGTTAATATTTTGAAAATAATTTTATGAATTTATTTCACAAGATTATTTTAAGTTAAGAAATGGTTTGAATTAACTTTTTTTGTGCTAAATCCAAATTTCTAATAAAGTTTAAATGCATACAAATTTATCTAAACCAAGCATTCATTGTATTTTCATTTATATGTATATATTTATAAATTATTTCAACATAAAAAGTTATACTTACACATTGATTATTAAAAACAACAACAAAATATACAACTAGTACGAAATTTTGTGGCCTAATAACCAAAAATTCAAAATTTTTTAAAGAGTGTATCATTTCGTCGCTTGATTGTAAAAATTACTATTTAAAAATACAGGGTGTGCCCATAGAAACCTTCTTGTGACATAGAAAGTGTTTTGACCTTTAAATGTATCACTGCTGCACACAGGTTTTTATTTTGAACCTCCAGTAGACTCTTTTGAGTTACTTATATCCACAGCTGTATTACTTTGCAGATTGGGCTCATTTGAAGTATTTCTTCTTGGAAGTCGATTTTTTGCAAGAATTATAAAAAAATTTTTTGATACATAAATTAGTTCAATAATTGTTTTTTAACTTAAAATTGACACAGACATTTTGTTTTTGTTTTTTTTTTTTACTAAATATTTATTTTTTAAATGCCACCAGAAATAACTTGTTCCTCCAATAAAAGTTTTAAAAGCTGAGTTTTATATAAAGTAATCTGACTTACCTTGAACTTGATAATTAGCATTAAGTTTGTTTAAAAATGTTTAAGGATTTTTATGTTAAATAATATTAAAATATTTAATATTTAAAATAAACATGAAACACTTGGCTGAGATAACTTATCTTACGAAAAAAGAACTGATATGTGAAAAAAAATATTTGCAAAATTTCATAAGATTCGTATTTACATATATGAAATTGAATAATATGAATCATTAACTAAATAGTCAGTCAAAATAATATTTAAATAAAAAAAAAACAACTACAAATTTTATTAACCTTCACAATATATCAATTTTATAGTTGATTTTCTTGATAATTTGAGCAATAATAAAAAGGGGTGCATAAAGTTAAATAAATAAAACTAAAAAAAAAATATTTCTTTTAAATAAAATTTACATAAATTGATGTTAATCTGTTTTTCTCATGAAAACCTTTTATTTTAGTTATATTTAAAATAATAAATTTAAGCTTTTTTTTTAACACAATTCATAAATTTTATAATAGAATCAATATTATTTTGGCAAAATACAAAAAAAATATAAAAAAAGGTTAAAAATTTTGTGTTATTCAACTGTGTTTCTACACAGCTACTTGCTATAAAAGTCTACTAAATTTTCTAGTGATTTTAGGGGAGACAACTCTGTATGTGGTCTGCTACTAAAGCTTATGCTAAAGCATGAAAAGACATTCGGTTAAAAAGAAAAAAAAAAACAATCAGAATCCAAAGGTTCCCAGAAGATTAATATCTGTTTTAGTTTTATTTGTAAATAAAATACTTCTGCTAAAAACAACAAATATGGTCAACAAATTAACAGACAAATAAAAACAATATCATAACGAAACCATATTTTTGTTTAAGACTTTTATTAACTAATCTGCTGAGACACTAAAATGTATATTAATTAGTGATCGATCTTTTCTGTTTTTGGTATTTGTGTGCCACACACAAGAATCAACATTTAAGTAGACACTAATAGTGGCGACTATTAATTTAATTTTATGTCACTATTTCTTTTTTTGTAATCTAAACGCCTTTTTTATTATTGTTGTTCCACACATAAAGTCACACGCTTGCAGTGACCATTTGAAAACAGATTTAAAAGCGTTCAAAAATGAAAATAAATTTTATTGATGCCATAGGAGATGATAAAACAAATTAACTTAAATTATAACTCTTATTAATAACAAAACTACTGTTTGTATAAATTAATATAATATTTCACTAGAAAATACTAAAAGATTATTTTTTATTTATTTATTTACTTAATTTTATTTATGTTTGTTTTGCTTTTTTTCAGACGCAGTTTCAACTATGTATTTTGGTAAGATCTGAGATAATATTCTCAGAAATTTACAAATATGTTTAGTTTGCGATAAATTTATGTATGAACAACAAATGCTGTTTGTTAATAAGCCAGAAAGCTAATTACATAATATGCTTCAAAAAGTTAAACTTAAAAAAATATACTACGTATTAGAAAACTTCACTAATATGTATCTATATGTTTTACGTCAGATATAGCCGAATAGTCTCTCTACACTAAAAAAAAATATTTGTTCCATTAAAAAATGTTATTTTTAGGTTTAAATTTAATTTTTCCAAATAAATTCATTTACATTAAATATTTTCAGTTTTAATTAAATGTATAATTAATTCAATACATTGTTTATTTAGAAAATTAAAAACAAATTTTTTTTTTTTTAAATTTTAAGTTATATTAGAACAAAAAAAGAAAAAAAAACAGCAATATTAGTTGTAATATTAAGTAAGTGCAAATTCCGTTAAGCAAAATAACTTCAAATATACGACTTTTTATTGAATCCAAAGAAATCTCACTCGGTGAATCCTTTGTAGTGTAAATAGTCATTCATTATCATCGAATCAATATCTCCCTTGGCGGAAAGTTAACCTCAAAACGTTGCACAATTAAGAAGACAAACATATTGGCTTGAAATAAATTCTTTTGCAATTCTAGCTTTACTTGTAGAAGCATCGACCCAACAGCATCATTGGCCTTAAGTAATATGTTACAACACCCCAAAAGCCTTGTTCTGTAAATCGCTTTCCTAAATCTCTATCGCAAAAATCTAAAAAAACCTGCCTGTGTATATAAATAAGTTATCGTAATGTTTTTTATATTTTATTTTTTATCCTCTTTCAACTGTATAAAAGAGTCGAAAAAAAGTCGACCGTATACAGTAGATAAAGAAAAATAGAATTTCTGTTGGTTATCGTTGTTTTTGCTTAAACTTTGATTTTTGTCTTTGCTTTATTGTTTGGACAAAAATCTCTAGTTTATTTAAAATGTTTGTTAGTTTCCTGAAGAGTTATGTAAGCGGTAACGAAATGGCCTTCGAAACATGCTTTGAACTTCAATAATCAATATCGGTAATTAATTTAATCGGAATAATTAAATAAAAATAGCACAAAGTTTTTTGTGAAAATTGAATTAAAAAAAAATATTCCCGTGTCTTTAATTAAATAAAAAAAACTTATTTAGGGATTTTTAGCTTCAACTGCAATTATGTAACACTTTTTGGCGATCGAATCGAGATTTAGATTTAGCTATGAGAATTACAGAATAAGACTGCAGACCATAACTCCACCCACCCGCCAGTGATGGTGATAATTGTAGCCATCTGGGCTATTCAAATTTAATTTTATATGTATATGTATTTTGTGCCTTTAAACGTAATGGTCACATTAGGTATATTCTTGCTAATGATAAATATTTATTTTGACTCCTTTCGCTATATTTTAAATATTTGTCTATTTTTAATAAATTTTATTAGAATTTAATAATAACGATTTTTCTCCAAACATTAGTGTATTACAAAACGAAAAAAATATTTTTTTTGACTTGTTTGTAAAAGTAAAAGGGCCTTTAAAATACTGTTGCAAAACTTTGTTGTTAATACTGTAATCTTAAGAAAATTAATGTTTCGATGTTAGTAACATTTTAGGTGAAAAAGATTATGAAGGCATGGACTACTAAAAACAGAAATTTACGTAATTCTAGTCCGCTGAACGAGAGAGTATATTTCAATCAATGAATTTGTATAAAAGTTACTTATGAAACATTTTTTAAAATTAAGATTCAGCGTTTAAATTAAAAGTATTAAACAAATTATATACATTTTTAAAATTTATTTTTTGCTTTTACAAAAAGCAAATGAGCTCAAACTATTTCTGGCGTTCACTAGCCTTAAAACTGCACGTATGCCGGCATACGTACATACTGATGTAAATATAACATAATATTTTTACTACAAAAAGTTGCAAATTTGGTTTAACAATGTGAAAAAATTCACAAAATTAATAATGATAAAAGTTAAACAACAATTAAATTGCTTCTAATAGCTTAAATTTTTTACTCATATTTTTAAGAGTATCCTGATAATTTATTTTAAAAGCTTTCCTACGATACCCATATTGACCCATTCCGTAAAAAAAATTTTTGAAATGTTGCATACTTTTTTATAAAAACTTAGGGATACTGTAATTCTAAAAATATGATGTTTCACAGGATTAATAACATAACATAACATTTTCTCAGTAGAAATACTTTTTCTGAACCCCGGACGACTTTTTATTTCATTATTTTAAACAACGGGATTTTTTTTTATAATTATATTAATTAATTTTTAAAAAATTATTATTATTTTTTTATACAGCAGAGAAAGAAAAATAGAATTACAATTGGTTATTTTTGTTTTTACTTAAACTTAGATTTTTGTCTTTGCTTTATTGTTTGGACAAAAATCTTTAGTTTATTTAAAATATTTGTCAGAAGTTTCCTGAAGAGTTAAGTAACGATCGGGAAAATAGCACGAAAAAAATGACTTTTTATTTCATTTCGAGCTACTGGGCTAAACTAGATTTACTAAATTAAATAAAAATAAATTAAAGTAAACTTATTTGAATAGTGATGCATATTAAACGTAAACAGCTCGTTAATAACTCGGTATTCGAAAACTTTTTATTTAATCTATGACCAAACTAACAAAATATATTTATTTATAAATTTTTTTAGTTACATTTCTGGTTCGTGCATTTTGCAGTATTTAAGAATCTTTCTTTGCACTATAAAAGTTCCTTTTTTGTGTAAAATATTTGGGTTATTTGAATATTAGGATTTAAAATTATATAAAAATTAAAATTATATCAGACGTTGCCAGGTAAAAATGTTAAATTGCTTAAAGTATAGATTATTTATTGAACTTTTAGTGTGTGTTTTTGAATAAAAATTTTTAAAAATTGTTTATTAAACGAAAAGTGTTTAACAAATATTGTAAAGTTTATGCATGAATTTTTTATGTATAAGAAAGTTCTGTTTTTCGTTGCTCTGTTTTAAAAAGTGTGTCCAAGTATTTCATGTAAATTTGCTGCATAAAGTTTTTGACTTGAAATGTTTTTTTTAATAATGTCATGGACTATTTATTATTAACAAACTTTTTTATTATTGTTTTTCTCTAACAATTGAAATTCCTATAAAAACTTTACAAATTCCCAAGCAAATACAAAATATGGATTATGAGTAATTTACTAGGATAGATTTCCCTTTTCTTAAGAATTACAAATCTACTACGCTCAAGTAATTTTTAAAAGCAATTATTTTAATCAAAATATAATTTATTAAATGATGGTGCGTGTGTTCTTGCACAAAACATTTTATAGGTTTAAAATTACCGTTAAGCGTTGTAAAGTTCTTTACGGCTTTTATTAATCCAAACAATTAACTTACTTCTATAACCTACTGACTAGCGCAACAACCATATCAAGTTACAATATGGTGAAAGACTTTACTTTTTCATACTTTATCATTCTAGACTACACTATTCTTGTGATCAACATGATCCTCAATATCATCGCCAACATTGTCAACTTTGTTCTGTTGGCGGCATATTTTAACTCTTCCATCTATTAGAAAAAGACTTGCATGCTTTATAAGCACACACAAACACACACACACACACACACACACACACATATATATATATATATATATATATATATATATATATTCGTACATCCATACTTGCAGATATATTTATCCATATTTATTTTATGCTTACTGACCTGATAAGTGTTGTTCAGGCATGGTATGGTCGGTTGGTTGAATATGCGCATGCGCCCCGTATTTATTGGCAGCTGTTTTTATTTATTAATTCTTTTTACGGTTGTTTTGCCTTCTTGTGCATCTTTTTTACCTTTTCTGTTCTCTTTGTCTACATGTTCTAGGTCTTCACCGACTGGGACTCATATGAATGTGTGGCATTTGATATCAGGCGCCAATATTTCTAAGATCTTTTTGTTAAGATTTTTGTTCCGTTTTAGATTTTTTTCTTCTGTTGTTTTAGGGCTTGTTTTTGTTTTAGCTATTTAACTTTGATTTGTTTGTATCTTGTTGTTTGGTTCATTTTCTAGTCATACTATCATGCAACGTATGTATGTGCAGATATTTTGTCGTTCTATTATTCATTTTATTTTTACACATATAACTCGTGTCATTTGTTTTGTATTTAGTTACAAGATCAGCTGTCATTTTCTTTTTGCTTGCTGGTGACTAATTACACTGTACAACAAAATCAAATTTTTTCAAAAATTACAAGATCCGGGCTATAAATTCTGATAGAGGAGACAAAAAAAAGATATACGTGTATCGGCGTTTTGAAAGTTTACATCTGGATTTCATTTGAGAGGGGGTTAAAGTTTCCCAGCTCTGGCACATTGTTATTGTTAAACGGCATAAGAAACCATGTGACCCTTACATTTTAGGTAAAAAATATGTTCAGCAGATTTATGTAAAATGTTACGGAGAACATTTTTGTAGAAATGTTAACCCTCTAACTCCTCAAGATATGGGTCTTTTTTGTCCTTCTTTTAAGAAATAGCAAAAAACAACATTAAAACAGGGTTTTAGAGGGTTAAAATGTTCCACAAAAATGTTACCCGTTAAATTTTACTATAAGTCCCTGAATACACCAAAAAGGAAAATTCAACCATTAAGTCAGAAATAAGCCCCAACAAAAGACAGCTTAGGGTTAATTTCGCATTTATTAAGAATTTTGTTTTAAATCAATTTGGATAGCATTAATTACATTTTTTTTTTAGCTCTAGGCAATTCCACTTCATTATCATACAATGTCCAGCATATTTCAGCGATAAGCGAATGAATGCTTCTACCTTTATAGCGTTCTTCAATGAGTGCGCATGTCTGATGAAATTTTTCACCATGCTCATCAGATTCTGTTCACAACTGGTTCTCAAAGTAATACATATGGGAATTTAAAAAATGAATTTTTGTTGACATATGAACGCAATAAAAGGTTCCTGTTTCAGCGATTGTTCCATCAACATAATGACTAGGACTTCGAAGTTGTAGCACAGGTACTGGGAGTTCGTCAGAATGCGGAAATGGCAGCATGGCTGATGGCACAGTTTTGTATACAAAACTCTTTCGCCTATATCTATTCAATTTTAATATGGCACACGTAGCACGTAGCGTCATTATGTTCACCTGGATCTAACCACCGCATAGAATACCAAACTGCATTGAATTTCGTTGACTTTCAGCGAGAGTTCAAAAATAAAACTATAGTTTTAGAACAAAAAAAAAAATTTTATTACCTTTGGACCACAAAATTAAGCCATTATAACAAATAAAAAATAAGAAAAAAAACATCAAGTGAAAAAATTGGAGCTCGCCCATATCTGCCGAGGTACGGATCTTAGAATTTTTCCAATTTTTTTAAATATCAATATGGATATCATATTAAAGCTTTTGAAAAGATCTTTAAGGAAATAGCGTTAAGAGTTGATGAAATTTTTATGTAAAATAATATATATGAAGTACCAATTTTTTTTAATTCTCTGTCACCCCAATATTTGCTTTTTTATTGGAATTACTTCACTGAACTAGATTTACATATACTATATGGTGAAGGGTATATAAGATTCATCATAGCCGAATATAGCGCTCTTAATTGTTATTTACAATCTTTAAGAGGAGAAATAATTTTGCGAAGTAATTGAAAATGTATTTATGGCCTCAATAAGGTGTTGTTTTATCATTATTATTTCTCCTCTTAAAGATTGTAAATAACAAGTAAGAGCGCTATATTCGGCTATGATGAATCTTATATACCCTTCACCATATAGTATATGTAAATCTAGTTCAGTGAAGTAATTCCAATAAAAAAGCAAATATTGGGGTGACAGAGATTTAAAAAAAAAATTGGTACTTCATATATATTATTTTACATAAAAATTTCATCAACTCTTAACGCTATTTCCTTAAAGATCTTTTCAAAAGCTTTAATATGATATCCATATTGATATTTAAAAAAATTGGAAAAATTCTAAGATCCGTACCTCGGCAGATATGGGCGAGCTCCAATTTTTTCACTTGATGTTTTTTTTCTTATTTTTTATTTGTTATAATGGCTTAATTTTGTGGTCCAAAGGTAATAAAATTTTTTTTTTGTTCTAAAACTATAGTTTTATTTTTGAACTCTCGCTGAAAGTCAACGAAATTCAATGCAGTTTGGTATTCTATGCGGTGGTTAGATCCAGGTGAACATAATGACGCTACGTGCTACGTGTGCCATATTAAAATTTAATAGATATAGGCGAAAGAGTTTTGTATACAAAACTGTGCCATCAGCCATGCTGCCATTTCCGCATTCTGACGAACTCCCAGTACCTGTGCTACAACTTCGAAGTCCTAGTCATTATGTTGATGGAACAATCGCTGAAACAGGAACCTTTTATTGCGTTCATATGTCAACAAAAATTCATTTTTTAAATTCCCATATGTATTACTTTGAGAACCAGTTGTGAACAGAATCTGATGAGCATGGTGAAAAATTTCATCAGACATGCGCACTCATTGAAGAACGCTATAAAGGTAGAAGCATTCATTCGCTTATCGCTGAAATATGCTGGACATTGTATGATAATGAAGTGGAATTGCCTAGAGCTAAAAAAAAATGTAATTAATGCTATCCAAATTTGATTTAAAACAAAATTCTTAATAAATGCGAAATTAACCCTAAGCTGTCTTTTGTTGGGTCTTATTTCTGACTTAATGGTTGAATTTTCCTTTTTGGTGTATTCAGGGACTTATAGTAAAATTTAACGGGTAACATTTTTGTGGAACATTTTAACCCTCTAAAACCCTGTTTTAATGTTGTTTTTTGCTATTTCTTAAAAGAAGGACAAAAAAGACCCATATCTTGAGGAGTTAGAGGGTTAACATTTCTACAAAAATGTTCTCCGTAACATTTTACATAAATCTGCTGAACATATTTTTTACCTAAAATGTAAGGGTCACATGGTTTCTTATGCCGTTTAACAATAAGAATGTGCCAGAGCTGGGAAACTTTAACCCCCTCTCAAATGAAATCCAGATGTAAACTTTCAAAACGCCGATACACGTATATCTTTTTTTTGTCTTCTCTATCAGAATTTATAGCCCGGATCTTGTAATTTTTTGGTGTGTTGTACAGTGTTATTATTGTTTTTTGTCTTCAGTTTAGTAACGGATAAAAATATTCAACCGCAATTTTAATTAGGTTACTGAGTTAAATTTTTCTAGAGCATTGTATAATTTTTACTTGATTAGAGAAAAACGTTTTGTTTTTGTCGTAAGTTTAAAATATGAAGTTAAAATTATTATAGTGTAGTGAAAGAAGAGTTTTTATAAGAATTACAAAAATGTCCTCTTTTAAATATTAATTACAAATATTATTATTTGAATCTAGATTGTTTGACTTGTTGTCACAAAAGAAATTATATTGGTTTCCATGTAATTTGTTTGAAAATATACGCTTAACTTTAGTGACAGGAACTCCTGGACAATTATTATTATATTCCCTTCCTTTAATTTTGAAGAATACTGAAAAGCAAAAAAAAAAATAATATTCCTGTTCATTTCGAAAAAAGAAATCACGAAAAAGAGCTCAAATTTAAATCTACAGAATCAGGTATGTCACAGAACTCTATTCCTATCGAAATTAGTATCAATTCCGCAAAATGGTTCTTTGAACAGCTGCTACTCTCCACCAGTAAAAGCGTAATGAGTGCGTTGTAAAAGAAAATAAAGTGAGGAGACATGATGGCTGCGTTGCACATTGGTTGAGGTTCATAGAACGAGCGGATACAAATAGAAAAACTTGTCGAAGGACAATTAAACTTGGCACGTAGGCAGTTTACATCAAGAAAAAATGAAAAAATTAAAATGGTCCACCCAATTTTACGCCCACCACCCATACAAAGTGAAAATTAAATTTTGACTTACGGCATTGTTTTTTAGTGCATAGCATTTCTTAGCACTCAGAATCATTTGTCTGAAATTTGAGAAATATTTGCCTATTTTCACGCCCACTTCCCATACAACTTATATTGTAAGTAATTTAAGCAGTCTTCTAATAATTTTTTAACATCATTTTTGTACTCCAATTTTTTGATTTGAAGTTTTGATCGAAATCGAGTTTTAAATGAAACGTGACTACACGTTCAGTTCTTCGCGAATGATGTAATCTATAGGCTCAATAGGCTCTTTATTGCTCGCTTCCTCAGCTTCTTCGGACAGTATACCTGAAACAAATAATCAACTAAAATTAAAAACTTTAAATAAAATCAGTGAATTAAGGCCTTTAGATAGAGACATGCCTATTGGAAGAATAGCCATTGCTAGTTACAGACATGTAAAGGGTCATCCAAATGTGACGCCTAGATATCAGCACTATATAATTTTTACACGTGACATCTTTTCAAATGACATAAGCCATTTTGTTTTATTAGAAGGTAGTACAGTTTTAACCATGGACAGGTACACATTGCAACAACGCGTTTACATCATTCAAAGTTATTATGAAAATGGGCGTTCTTTGAAAAATACCCAAACCAAAATTTTGTTTAGTGACGAAACTCATTTCAGAATGGATGGACTCCTCAATAAGCAAAATTGTCGTATCTGGGGTGATGAAAATCCTCGTGTTATTCATGAAAAATCTCTACACCCACAAAAAATTACTGTTTGGTGTGCATTTTGGGCAAATGGAATCATTGGGCCATTTTTCTTCGAAGATGATGCTGAAAATGCTGTTACTGTGAATGCTGAGCGATACCAATCAATGTTGAGAGACTTTTTATGAACACAGTTGAATCATATTGATGTGTCTGACGTCTATTTCCAGCAAGTCGGTGCTACATGTCACACAACTCGAGAAAACATTACGCTTTTGCGATCAAAATTTCCTCAGCGTGTATTTTCACGAAATGCAGATTTCAATTGGCCTCCAAGGTGATGTGATCTAACAGCATTAGATTTTTTTTTGTGGGGTTTTTTGAAAAGTCGAGTGTATGCTAACCAGCCACAAACAATTAATGATCTAAAGAACAACATTCAAGTTGCAATTCCTGAAATAACACCAGCAACATGTCGGAAAGTCATTGAAAATTTCGTTATTTGGATTGATGACTGCAAACGCAGTCATGGTGGACATTTGAATGATATTCTATTCCAGTTATAATTGTAATGGATCATACTTTTAATAAAAAAAACAGCTTGATAAAATTGCAAATAGTTTGTGTTTTATTTCAAAGAAACATGAAGGCGCGTTTTTTGGATGACCCTTAGTACCAGCTGTAAAGATCCACAAACCACTGGGCCATATCCATGTAATTTATAATAAATTTGTTATGGTCGATCGCTGCATTACAATCTATTTCGGCCAAAATAATTTTAAATCTATGTATTAACTCTTCTTTTATGCCAACTAATTCTGCTGTTTTGGCTAAATTTTCGAAAAACCTTCATGCCGTATTGCTACCGTTTGTTGTACCCACACCTTGCATCACTGCGTCCACATTTATGCTCAGTGTCAACTTTAATCTCTTCTGAATTTTAGCTTTAGCCATGAAATATATAACAATTGAAACTATTGACTAGTATGTATTTTACAATATGTAATAATTTTAAACAGTGAAGAATTATGACAACAACAACATGCATGAACGAAAATTCATGTTTTGTTACTTTATCACTTTATAGTTTTCCTGTTTTTTTTTTCTTTTGGAAAGGATCAGGTAGGAGCAGCTGAATTTTTTTTAACTTCTAGCTGAGGCTTCAAACTTTAATTTCACATCTTTCGATAAACAGCGCTCCACGGAAATTAATGAACTTTGATGTGGTTTATATTTTGTTCGAAGAAATTTTTTTATATGGCACTTATTCCAACCTTTTTTAATGCAAGTCTCATCTATGACAATTCTCATTTACGAAAATATACGACAAAGTCAAATGATAAGTTTACAGTGACTGTACCAAAAGATTGAGTGTACAGTAAATTTAAAGGCCATTGTAAACTAGCGAATATATATGAACTTCGAGAGCGTCTATTCAAACAACTAATAAATATATCAGCCTAATATTACGGAATCATAATATTTAAACATCTGACAATAAAATAACAAAAAATTATGAAAATCGGGGAACGTGAAAAAAAATTAATTTCGGCCACTCTTCATGCACATGCATGCATAAGTTTTAAGAAAAATAATTGTCGAGCTCTTTAAAAGAAAAGCAGAGCAAGTAGAAGTCAGTAAGTTCGACAAAATACCCTCCGGCATAGAGAGAAAGGGGAGAACCAGCAAATCATGATCTAGAAGCATCTTAACATAATAATACTTTGTTACATTTGTGTATAAGTTGTTTTGAAAACTCTGGCTTGCAAAACAGGAGATTTTATTTATCAAGTTTTGCTGGAGCACAGCGTATTCTCGTCTGTTTAACGATACAACGAGTAGTAGTTGTGGTGATATTTTTTTAAACTTTCGAAGGCTGCTATATATATTTCTGGCCTGGCAACACTGGGTGCTGCCAAGTGCAATCTGACATTTCCATTGGAAAGTTTGTCATTTTTAAGCATAATCGTACTCAAAACGTTTTCACGTACGACCATTATTTGTGTTGATTACAGTGACTTGAAAAAATATAGAAAAAAATGGAATTAACTCGTGAACATTTTCGTGCCATCATTTTTCACAACTTTCGACGTGGATTATCACGACAAGAGTGCATTGATGAACTTAAATCTTTGTATGGCGATGAAGCACCATCCTATAGCACTGTGAAAAATTGGTAGAATGAATTTAATCGTGGCCGAAGCTCGCTTAAAGACGAATTCCGTGAAGGTCGTCCAAAAACGGCTGTTGTGGCAGAGAACATTGATGGCGTGCGTGAACTCATAATGCAAGATCGACATGCGACATACCGAGAGATAGAGACATCCAATTCTTCCATCAGCATACATTCGATACTGCATGAACACCTGGCCGTAAAAAAAAAGTTCAAAAACCATGTTTTAGAGATGTCTCAATCGGAGTGGAAAAAGTGCTTCGACAACTGGATAATACTTTTAAAATCATTAAAACCATTTTTGATTATAAATATTCGCATTTTCACTATTAGGCCAGAAATATATAGAGCAGCCCTCATAACATATTGGCTTCAACATTCATATGCATAAAATTATTTTTTCAATTTAAAAATTTATTTTGATTCAAAGTTTTAAAGTGAAAACCTCTTAAGCAATTTCTTAAGAGCGGCTTTTTTTAATGGTTTATTGATATTAAACGTTCAAACCTACATTTTAAACATATGTCTTACAATAAAATTTACCTCTGGCTGCCATCAAGTTACTAAGATATTGGCGTTTATGTCTAAACAAAATTTAAAATTCTTGGTAAACATAACTAGCGATTCGCTAGAAGAAGAGTCATATTTGTAGTAATGGTAGAAAAAGTGAAAATATACCAAGTGCTTGCAGAGTAAACAATAACAATAATTTATCAAATTTATTTAAAAAAAAAATTTTTTTCGTCTTCTTTTTCCTATCCCGATTACATAATTAAATCACCGATATTTGATTACTGAGGGCAAAAGCACGTCTCGTTATTTAAAATGTTTGTAAACATCGAGACGTTATTTCACCCTCAATAATCTACATATATCGGCGATTTAATTACTTAATCGGGAAAAGAAAAAGTAACACGAAGAAAAGATTTTTTTTTCTTGGAAATTAATAAACTAAATGAATAATTCCCGTTTTTTAATTTATTTATATTTCGAAAACTGTGAAAAAAAATATAAAAATTAGTTTCTTAAAAATTACTTATCTTCATAAAAACAACTACGTTTTTCTGTCCCCGCAATAATGAAACAGTTTTGTTTGAAGCAGTCAACATCAATGCACGTTTAATTCGTTTTATTTACTATGAGAAGAAAAATAAAAATTTTTTACCCACCATTTTTGAATAACTTACTTCCTGAAAACTATGCGAATAACAAAAAAGAAGCCACTTGATAATAAACTTTTTAAATTGTACTACTGAAATACGGATGTAAAAATTTAGCTCGTGTTGTATGGATACTTAAAGAATATAAGATTGTTGATAAATCTACCATGCAAAACAATTTCTTTGATATAAAATTACTTTAATGATAAAACTGCAGACAAAATAATTTTCTACAATATTTAAATCTTTTGCATTCAAAATAATCAGTCATGTAGCTGTGTACGAATGTGTAATTCATCAAAAATGCATGGGTTTTAACGATAACTCTGCAAAAATTTTGGTGGTGGAGTTATTAGTAGTAGCTCATGCCACAATATTTAATAAATTTCAATATGTTGGAATTTTTTAAATTTTAAACCAGACACTTTTTCTTTAATTTTTCGAATAGCAGCTGCCACCTCATAACAGAAAAACAACCACCCCAAAAATATAATGATCAGCATCAATAATTTGATCATGATCAAAAAAAAAAGCGCATGTGCTATTTATTTGCATTACCTTGCAGACACATGTACCTGGAAATAACGTTTGTCCTGAGCCAAAATATTTGCTGTTGTTGTGTAGTCTGTGCCTTAAAAACTACCTGAGTTCAAAACCAAAACAATAATGCACCTCTAATCTTTTGAATTACATTTAATTCATCCCCTTGGCCCCTTTTTTATTTAATGATTTATATTTAGAATTTTGTTGTTGTTTTAATTTGAACAACAACCCTTATTTTCCTAGACAATTTGATTTTGTTTCTCTTAAATTTTCGTAGATTGACTGTTACTTTATAATCCACTATTATTTTTCTTCCTGTTACAAAAGGTTTCTTTATTGTTTGAAATTTCTTTAAGAATGATTTCTTACATCTGCTAAAATTGCATTTCTTTTAGCACGTACTATGATGAGTTTTGTAGGGAACATAAGAAAAAGTCGTTATTTTTATTTAAATAATGTAAGCGCCAAAAATTTATTTATCCTATGAATGAATTTTTAACCGGTGTAAGATTTGTTTGAAGATCACCATACTTTTCTCGCATGGAAAGAGCGTTTAGAATTTGTAACTTTGAAGTAATAAGTTTTACCTTATTTATTTTTGATTTAGATTTCAACAGTATCTTGTGCTTTTTATCAAGAAAAATTTTAGTAAATAATTTAAAGAGTCTGGATTTCTTCTAAGTATTTAATATACCTAAATTTCTGCCACTCTACTTCCTGGAAAAAATTTGGAATTTTCTTATTTGGTTTTTAAATAAGTGTGTCAAGATTTTGGTCCCGGAATAAATAGCTGCGCTATCTATATAAATTAATAAATACTCCGCTCGAATGGCTTTAATTTTGTATTAACTATTCCGATTGATTTTATTTTACCTTCTAATGATTCTTATTGATTTTGCTTATTCCTAAAAATTTAAATTAAAAGTGGCACGTTTGCGCACACCAAAGTAAACATCAAGGTTAATATAAGTAAATAATTTCAAAGAAAATTAATTTCAGTCTGAAATTTAAAAGTAGTATCATTCCAAAGAAGTTTTTCGTCTTTCCCGTCTGCGTATAAAATTGTTTTGACTGTTTTTAGGATCTTAGCCAAATGCTATCTAGTGCTTAAATTCACACACACCAATTCAGACACTGTTAGGAAGTATCCTCTTCAAAGATTTTCAGTTTGGTTCGATAATGCTTTTAATTTAGATGACATATCACTAAGACGGTTATCCATTTTAAATTTCCTCCATTATAGTATTGCAACGTTAATGACTGTTGAGGAGATACTGTCGCAGAAGAGCCTTAAGAGATTAAAACCGCCTATCTATTATAAAATTTGTTATTTATCTCTTTCGGGATAATACATAGTTGCCGGTAGCGACCAAACCCTCCACAATCTTTGATGCTTCTTTTTGTATATCTAGTTAACAGATTTTGATTTTATCAAAATAGAACTTCATAAAATTCCCACTTATAAGAAAAAATGTTCTTTCCATAAAAAAGTTAACATACATGGAAAAAATTTATTATTTTTTGACTGCATTCAAAATATCAGTAACCGCCAAATTTTTTAATGATAATAAAAAATTGGTGATTACTGAAATAATCTGTAATCAGTAGAGTTTTTGCTGACCATAAAATTCTTACTAATTATTGAAAGATATCAGTAGTCAGTAAATTTTACTGAAATTTTATTTACAGTGCCAATATATATAATTTTTCGTTTAAAAATATACGAGAAAATAACATGTCTTTTATCATAAATATTATCATAACTATTGCAGTAATCAGTAAACATTTACTGATAATTAAAATTAAATTGCTGTAAGAGTAAAAATTCATTTTAATGCAATTTTACTGTTACTGTAAATTGCCCATCTATCGTTAGTCTATATCTTCAGGTCGATATTTATTAAAAGTTTGCTTTAGTTAATACAATCAGTCTCCTAGCAGAAACAAGACCTAACCAAGAGCCTGTTACCAGTGGTCACCGCGTAAAGGTATAAGTCTAACTTCTTATGAAAGTACTACCAGCCACATAAATTTTATATGTAAGTTTTCTATCAAATGGATTTGTAAACATAAATTGACGACTTATCAAATTTTTTATACGGAATTCCATAATGGGCTCCGCGCGCAAGGTTTTTATGCTGTACCTCAAGACGGTATAAGTTTTTTTTACTAACGATCCAGTTTTGGTATTGAATTAATGTATAAAAAACTTAAAATCTAAAATATGGTTTGCAAATTGAAACGGTTTTGCATCAGCGCGGGTTCATAAGCCAGTAAGACTGATACAAAATTTCCTCGAATAATCGCTAAATTATTTGCAATTTAAAACTTCTCGATTTAAGTAATCATAATATATTTTCTTCGACAATTAATATTTTAATTTTTTGTATCAGATCTCCTTTCATTACACTATAAATATTTTACCTAAATGATTATAAAGGGCTCAGATAAAATATATCAAGAGGAAAGCTACACCCAACAGAAAACAGGAGGTATTGTTCTAAAGCGGGAAATCTTAAAGAAAGATTTAGGAGTTAAGCAAATAAATATAAAATTAATTCAAGTACATATATACGTAAATATGTATGTATGTATGTATGTATGTATGTATGTATGTATGTATGTATGTATGTATGTATGCATGTATGTATGTATGAATGTATGTATGTATGAATGTATGTATGTATGTATGTATGTATGTATGTATGTATGTATTGTGCAATGTTACCAAATGACTGAAAATATATCCGCATTTAAGGTGTTATTTTTAAACATTTACTTAACATGATGCAGAATTACTTTGGGATTTATTTTTTATTCCGGAACTGGAAGGAATTGTACACATTTGTTTATACTACAATGTTACGAACTTCTGTAGATGTTCATTGTATTTCAATAAAAAAAATTTATATTATTAAATGCAATGCTAAAGGTCTCTTTCTACTCTAAATAAGCAAATAATATTCGTACTATTGTTAATGTTTCTTTAATTCAAAAATAGTTTAAAAACGTTTTTTATACAATTTACTTTTTAGTACCACAAGCTGTGTATCAAGTTGTTAGACTCCTTTAAAAAGCCAACATAAAAACGAAAGACAAGTTTAAAAGAGTGGCAAACTTTCAAAGAGCTTTAAGAATTCTTTTAGCTTTGATGATAAAGAGCAAATATCAACTCTCATATTTCATAGTGTTCTCCGGAAACCTTAAAAGAGTATTGAGAAACTTAATAAAACTTATTTGTAAAGTGAGAATAAGCAAGAGATATTAAAAAAAAACGTTTCTTTTCTAATAAATAGAGTCAATTATATATAAAATATAAAAGATATTTAAGCAGAAAAGAGACAGCTCCACCCATATTAACTCAAACCAAACGTCTTATAGAAATATAAAAATCTTTTGAAACTCCAGGTGCTCTTTCAATAAGAAGGGGAAATGTATAAATCTAAAATTTTAAGAGTTTATTTAAGTTGTAAATACTTTTTTTCTTTTGTTGGATGGCAATCAAACATTAAATCTTTACAGTATTGTTAGTGATCGTTGTCGCTGGTGTCGATGTGGTCTTTTTCAGAAATCACATATGCTTTCCATCGTTTGGTTGTTGATTCACTCGATCGTTGTTGATTGTGTGTAATGAGCACGTGCTACCAAAGAACATCTGGTGCTTTTTTTTAATTTTTCTTTTATAAAAACAATTAAGGTGGTTGAAATTGATGATCACTAAAGAGTGTAGAGAGTGAGTAGTCCGTCTAACAATAGATGCCATATGAAAAATCGGAAGTATTTTTATACTACCTTTACATTAAATTCCAGTTTCAAACAACAAATAAAGAAAGGGGAGGTTGAGGGTTGAAAATATATTTCGCTAACAGGGATTTTTAAAAGGATCATCATCAATAGTTAGGAGTATAAATATTAAACTTATCGTTAACAATTACATCATTCGTTTAACGAACCTTTAACGAGAAACATAGAAATTCTTTAAATAAAAATTTTATAATAATTATAATCCTAAAAGTATTTGTCAGTGATAGTTTATTTAATTAAACAAATCTTTAATAATAGACGAAACATATTTTTATGAAAAGTGAGATAAGGAGAGAAAACTGTGTATGTGTGTGTGTTAGGAAATAATTTACTTTAATTTTTAACGGATTATTGGATTATTCTCTTCATTATGGATAAACTAAAGTACAGCAAATGTCCCTTAAAAAAGAGACCAATTCTAATGATGAACCATGACACAAACATGGAAGAAGAGCCTTCCTTACATCAAGGTAAGTTTTCGTAACTAAAACTGTGCAATCAATTAAAAAATATTTTCTGCAAATAGAGGAACTGTGGCTAATTAGCGGTTTTAATTTTGTATTCTTAATTTGTAGAAGAAGGTCCGGTTGATCTAAGCAAGGCATCTTTGTGTGCTTCATCACCAACATGGAATAACTTGCAAACGGATGATTCCTTGGATTTACAGCAAAAATTTGACAGCAGAAACAAAGAAGATTTGGCTCGTCGTATCTGGGAAGAAACAAGAGATATTGCCCGTGCTTTTCCTGATGTATTTACGCGTGAAGAGATCGCACGCAGTTTAGCCCGTTTGGGTTATGGCGATTTTCCTTTATCCACAGAAGAGCACATTTACGAAAATGATCATAATGAGAGAATACAAAACATCACACCTTCTCCTCCCCTACCGCGGGCTGAAACTTTTTATGGTGCCACTATTAAATCCGAACCTATAGAGACTTCATTTCCATCTGAAAATACATCTATGCGAAATTTTAATAATAATTTAATGAAAAGCATTGCTGAATATGAGGACTGTTTACAGCCTAGAGATTTCTCAAGAGAAACTTCACCCAAATTATTGCGTGATAGTGAACCTTATATACATCATAACTCACTGTATGAACCAGAAGACTTAAGCTTGCGTTCTAATAAAAAAGTGTTGGGCGAAAGTACAAATTTACACAATGTAGCGAAAGCTCTGTTGGGCTTACAAAACTTTAAACCAGAACCAGGTTTTACTAATGCTAATGTGGAAAACGTTAAGCCCTTAAGTAATAATGTGAACGTGAGTTTAAAATTGAAGACCACGAATGATTTGTATTATCAGTGCCAACAGTGTAACAAATGTTATTCCACTTATGCCGGCCTGGTAAAACATCAACAAAGTCATGCATTTGAAAGCACGGAATATAAAATTATACGCAGTAACCCAGAGGGTGGAGCTACTACCCATGACTCTACAGAGTTTACCACTTATCAGGCAGCAGCATTGATACAGGCGTCCGCTTTAGCTTCTTCTCAGTCTATGCAAAAGCCGGTGGGTGTGCCACGCTATCATTGCAATGATTGCGGAAAGTCCTATTCAACTTTTTCCGGTCTTACGAAACATCAACAGTTTCATTGTCCCGCCGCTGAAGGTAATCAGGTGAAGAAAGTGTTCAATTGCAAAAACTGTGACAAAACCTATGTGTCCTTGGGAGCCCTTAAAATGCATATACGTACTCATACTCTACCCTGCAAGTGTCCTATATGCGGCAAGGCCTTTTCTCGGCCTTGGCTTTTGCAAGGTCACATACGAACCCACACTGGAGAGAAACCCTTCAGCTGCCAGCACTGTAATAGAGCCTTTGCAGATCGCTCAAATTTAAGAGCTCACATGCAGACACACTCTGATGTTAAAAAATACTCCTGTCCCTCTTGCACCAAATCCTTCTCGCGCATGTCTTTGTTGGGCAAACATTTACAAAGTGGCTGTCAATCCTCACCTAATAATTGCCAATCATCTAAATCACCACCATTAGATGCAGTCAGTGGTCTCAGTCATCAGCAGTTGCAACAACACTTGCAGGGCTTACAAAATGAATACTCCGCTCCAGCTTATGATGAAAATATGCATCTGTCTCAAATGCAACAAAATCTGCAGCGAATTTATTATGCCGGCAGTGTAGAAAGTAGCGAGAATAATACCGAAGAAGATTATGTAATGCAAAATCCACAATCACACCCACTTATTCAACAAATGAACGACTATTAAATTTAAGCCAATTAAGATAAATGTAAAAAACTGTTAGACTTAGTTTATTTATTGTAGGGGTAAACATTATATTATTTAGAATCTTTTAGGATTGTCCTTCCGTTTCTCGTTTTTATACCAAAAATACTTAAATAACGGTCTAGTTAAATTTACCAAAGTTAGCTTAGCTTCTGTTTTTTTTAAGCCCCAGTGGGTATAGTTTAGAACTCTCATTTAGTTTAGTTTCAAAACCAAAGCATCATGCCAAATTGTATGCAACACATTCTAGTTAGGGAAACCAAAGTTAGCTTAGCTTAATTTAGAGTTTGACTAATAATTTATTTATTTATCTTTTTTTGCTACTATTTTAATTAGTTTTTTTATTTTGGCATCATTAATTATATCTTAATTATTATAGGTTATTTATTGCTTCTTATTCTAAACAATATGTGTCGATTTTAAAAATTACTATATTTCAGACAACTTAATTTTTTGATAAGTTTTTTCTTAAAATTTATTATTTAATTTTTTCTTATTTCAAAGTGTCTATTGGTTGTCTAGTCACACCTTATTTATTCAACATTAATATTAATAATATATTTTTAATATATTGGTTCTTTATTATTACTATTAAACCGCTTCTACTGGTTTATATTTCATTTAATCGAAATCACATTGTTATTTGTTATTTATTGCATTTTATTAATCAATCAATATTTTGTTATATTGTTCTTTAAGTTATAAATTTTACAATTACTTACATACTTATATTGTTAATTATATTTATATATTTATTATCATTTTTATGCTTTATAAACTAAAATTTATTTAACGAAAACTTTTTTCAATATTCTTATAATTCCTGTGTAAATTTGTGCCATTTTTATTTAAGGTAACTTGTACAAATAAAAAAAAAGAACTCCAATAGGGCTGTAAATTGGTTAATGCCTTTGATTACAAAAAAAAAAAAAAAATAAAAAAAAAAATTAAAAAAAAAATAAAAAAATTAATAATTTGTTATAAAAAGTGTTTTTTGTTTATATATATTTCAATATTAGCATTTTTTTAAGCTAAATAAACACTAAAGTTTTCGTTTGCTTAGTTATGGAAGTCTGGAAGGTTTGTCTGCTTGCGCAGTAAAACATTATTTTTACGTCTGCATCTAAAAAATTAATGCACAAACAAACAAAAACAACCCCTGACAGTCATACCTGAATAAAAGTAAAAAAATTTAACTTTTTCTTCAGCATAGCTTTTACGCTGAAATACCATACCTAAACAAAAGCGCTAACGCTGCGGCTCAAAAATGAAAAAAAATGTTTTCTATGTTTGTTGTGTAAAATGAAAATCTAAGCAAAAAATTATCTTTCCAATGATTCCTATTTCGCCGTAAAAAACTCGATATATGCCATGTCATACATACAAACGTTGGAGGCTGGTAACTCTAAAACCAAAAGTCAGTCCCAAATATTGCACTTAAAATTTTTGCTTAAAATTGCATTTTACACCCCGGACACATTTTTTTTAATTTTTTCAAAAATATTTATAATTTAAAGAGAATCACAATACTGGTGTTTGTCTTATGAAAATTGATATTTTATAAAAAAAAAAAAACAAAATTAATTTTAATTAATTTTCAAAAAATCTCTTTTTGTGCTATTTTCCCGATTAATTCTTTCATTATTGAGGGTCAAAACACGTCTCGATGGCAATTTCGTTATTGCTTAAAAAAATTCCCGTTGTTTAATATAATTAAATATTTGCAAAGTGCCCGTGCATATAAATAAATTATCGTAGTGTTTTGTGATATTTTATTTTCACCCTTTTTCAACTGTATAAAAAAGCCGAAAAAAATTCAGCCGTATACAGCGGAAAAGAAAAAAATAGATTTACTGTTAGTTATTGTTCTTTTTGCTTAAACTTTGATTTTTGTCTTTGCTTTATTGTTTGGACAAAAATCTTTAGTTTATTTAAAATGTTTGTCAAAAGTTTCCTGAAGAGTTAAGTAAGCGATAACGAAATGGCCATCGAGACTTGCTTTGACCCTCAATAACAATAACGGTGTTTTAAAGATTTAATCGAGAAAATAGCACAAAAAAAAAACGATTTTTTGAAAATTAATTAATATAATGAATTTACATAATTTACTTTATTCGTGCTTAATTCCTTCAAATATAAATATTTCATGATATTCTCATGAAATATTTATTATTTTAAACTAAACTACAAAATGAAATGTATTACTGCGGGGAAAGCATATGCATATGGCCATTTCACTACTGTTCAAATAGCTCATCATTAATTAATATAATTAAAAAAAATTCCCGTTGTTTAATATAATGAAAATTTATTTTGTTTTTTTTTTAATTTTTAAATATTATAATTATTAGTATTATACGCTTTGTCAGAATCGTATTTTCAAACTGTAAAGCGTTGTCGCCGCTTTATTTCGGTATGCTTCATACAATATATACAGTAGTGTACATTTTGTTAATATTTTTCATTGACATATAATATTTTAATAAAATTGTATTAATTGTTTACAAAAATTTTAAAGTTCAATCTAAGTTCTTATCAACAAAAAATATTTTGTTATAATTCTAAATTTGTTATTGAATCGAGATTAAAAAAAAATGGAAAATGTACTAAAAAAATCGAAAATTGATTTCCTTCAATTAGCTTCAATACTTTTTTATTTTTTTGTATTAAATTTCAAAACCCTTTTGGGTCTCTGTGAGATTGAGTATTACGAAAATTCGATATCGTTCACTTAAAATAATAACAAAATAAAAAAATGTAATTTTAATAACGGTTTTCTAATCTCTCCCTTTATTTGCATTTACGATTTTGCAAGTGATTCATTCAGATCTAAAAAAATTTTTTGGAATTTGATTTATGTTGCGTATATTTTTAAATTCTGGAATTTTGCAAAAAAAAAAAAAAGAAAAATATTAACCTTAATTTAGGACTATATTTTTCTGAAGTCATTCTTTGATACAAAAGTTCAGAGTAGCAAAAAGGTTTTGATATCCAAGATTCGTTTTTGTTTTAACTTTTAGGTTTCATACAAGTCAAGAAAATTATTTCCCTATAAAATCACCCAATGACTGTTTTAATTTCTATAAAGGAATAATATTTGACAGTACAAGAATGTAGAAAATCTAGTTACACCTCCCTGTGTTAGCAAATTTTTGCAAATTTTTTATACATAAAACTCACTTTTGGTTTCGCATGTGACATGTCTTAATTTTGCTTGTTACTTGTGACTGCAATGTGTAGACTAGAATTATTTTTCGTATAATCGGCAAAATTAATTTCACTTCTTAGGCATACCAATGTCACGAACGGGTGCCATGGAAATGCCCAACTTTCGGAAGATCTGCGTTTATATCACTACAAAACTCAATCTACACTATAAGTCAATTTTAATTAGTGATTACTGGAATAATACTAGAGGTGATACATATTCGTGCAAATTAATACAAAGCGAGGTAGCAAGTTTTGAATGCCTCCTTAATATGAGATAGTTCAGAGTGGATTTTAAACTGTGGCTGGTACTGATGCTAGATACAGCAACATGAAAACAAAGCTCTGTCCTATTTGATGCAGTTACGGTTACAACCAAATTTTCCACATCAAAACCGCTCACAAAAAAATCAACTGTGGCGAAACACAATTAGTTTTTCGGTAATCAAAAGTAATCACTTTTTTGCAAGACCACAGCCATCCGAACAATTAACAAAGATATATAAAGCAGCACTCAAAAACTTTAGCTTGTTTTTCTAAAAAGGTTGAGGGATATTAAAAAAAAAACTAATTTTTGTTCCATCATATCCGCGAACCCAATTGCCTCATGTTTTATTCTCTAAATAACTCTATTTTATTTACTTTGTAAGAAAATAAAAAACAAAAATCTATATTAAATTAAAATATATAAAAACACAATTTCCTTAACAGAAGTTTTATATTTAAATGCTAAAAAAATGTATTGTATGCAAATCTATTACTACACTTCAAAGTATATTTACCTTATTGGACTTTAGCATTTGAATCCTGCTGTTCAAGCGATTAAGAATTGTCGACATTTTGTCGTCAGTAGTTAAAAAATGTTGTGACAGATTTTTGTTGTTTTTTATATATTTATTTGTTTTATTTTCATAATTTAAACTAGATTATAAGTTAAAGCTACTGTATTATAATTTTTTATCTACGAAAATAAAATTAAGAATAAAATAAAAACAAAAAACATACTCATGGCGTTTAGTTTACAAATATATTAACATTTAATAAATACAAAGCAGAGAAGAAAAGAAATAAAAAAATGTATTAAAATGACGCAAAATACAACTAGAAATAAAACTTAACTAAAACATAAATACGACAGATAATGGTTTACGAGACATGCGAATGAGTATTCAACGTTTGTTTTTAGAAGTAAATAAATTGCGTGGACGGTATTTATTATATTAATGTTGTGTCTTTAGTTGCATTTATTATAACCACAGCATTAAATAGTTGCAACAAAATATATAAATACACTAAAGCACAACAACAACAAAAAGAAAAACTATAACTGCTACAACAACACCACCATCAATAAAGTGTATGTAAGGTGCGGCGTCATCAAGCAGCCGGTCTACAGTAAATTTGTTTTATTGAAAAAAAAAAAAAAAGAAACTTCTACGTAGACCATGTCTGTCTATGAGTAACAACGTGTGTTTACGTATCACTATACTATGAACCACCTTACTTATACTACGACTTTAACTTCCACTGCCCCCAAACAATATTATCATCGTCATCATCATCATCCCCCACCGCGTTTGCCGTCATCATCTTGGTTGTGAGTCGGTTTCACTAATAAACCATGTTGGTAATTCTATTTATTGCGGAAAAAAATCTTTGAAAATCTAAACAAACTTAATCAATGTCTTAAAAATTGTGGTTTAATTCTGGCATTAAACTTGTTTTATTTTATTTATTTTTTAGTTGTAGTTTTTTGTGCTGCTACGTTATTTGCTTTAAATTTATTTTCTGTTTACAATTATGTTTTCGTTAATTAAGCGAAAAATGCGAATAAGAGTTGTTTAAAAATAACTTTAGATTTTTATAAAATTGCTGAATTTCATTTTATTACAAATTAATTGAATGATTGAATGAGCGTTACTATTTTAAATTGAAATTTAGATACTTAATAATAACAATGGACAATTTTAATTTATGAGTTTTATATAAAAGCGTAATTTTTATATTAATAGCCCACAAATTAAACGAGATAGTATAAAGGATATGGATAAATAGAAGCGCCATTTTCATATTCTTGTTTATACAATATTGGATGCGTAAAAGATAATTTTTGGATATACAGTAGTTATTTTATACAATTACATTTCGTGTGGTAAATACTCGCTTTTCTTTTTCTATACTTGGATAAATATTTTTTATGAAATAATTAATATAAGAAATAAAACTAATATAAGAAAATTTTTTGCTAAAAACAACACTGTGTTTGTATTTTCTTGGTTAAAAAAAAACATGAATTATTTCTTTATAAGAAATATGTATTCTGATTAGAAATAGTTTATTACGCACAATTAATGCTCTTAAAAAACATATAGCTATTCTGGGTGCGCTTTGCTGCCCCAATCCAAATTAAACGAGATAGTATAAAGGATATGGATAAATAGAAGCGCCATTTTCATATTCTTGTTTATACAATATTGGATGCGTAAAAGATAATTTTTGGATATACAGTAGTTATTTTATACAATTACATTTCGTGTGGTAAATACTCGCTTTTCTTTTCTATACTTGGATAAATATTTTTTATGAAATAATTAATATAAGAAATAAAACTAATATAAGAAAATTTTTTGCTAAAAATAACACTGTGTTTGTATTTTCTTGGTTAAAAAAAAACATGAATTATTTCTGTTAAGGAAAACTAATAATTTTAGATTTTAAGTTTCTATTTCTATTAAAAAAATAAGTTGTTTGGATTATTTTGTCATTCAGTGTAACAGTAAATTGCGCCTAAATTTGCTGAATCAGCCATATTTTCTTGCAATTGTCTTTTTGTAGACTTTCTGTGACGTTTGTAAGAAATAATAGGACTGTAGGACAATTAAGAATAAAACGCAGTTTTTTAGGCAGATCGCTTTCAACACTCGGACGAAATTGTCGTAAATTTTTATTATTCTACTTTCATAAACTTAAAATTATAATTGAATTTTTGAAGTCTAAAATAATAAAGTTTTGAATTCGTTTAAAGTTGAAAAACAAAAAAAAAAAAAAAATTGCTTTTATTCGATTTATTTGGACAAAAACTCTTGCTCAACATTTTGGCGCCCAACGTGGGGCACGAACGCAGTCATCGATCATCTACCATTTTGTGGTTCGAAAACAAAAGGTTGAACTATTATCTTGTCTGTGGCGCTCCACATCAATACGCTTCGAAGTAAATATCTGGTTGGTTGTGCGTGTTACCTGGAAGTGATCCGGGTGTGAAGATTAAAATTCCAGTATATCCAATTCGGCCCTCGAGCTCTGGCATAGCCGAAGAAAATTTATTTTTCACCCAAGAGAGTTTGGCCATTCTCAAGTGCGGCTCTATTCTACAATGTCGGAACCAGCAGTCAGAGATGTAAGAATTAATGTGTCGTTCAATTATAATTAATTAAAAAATTTAAATGAATATTATGCAACTTGTTAAGCGAGAAGGCTTAATATTATAGATTGGTATTGCTATTTAAATTTGTGATAATTGGCCTAAACATGTGGATGGTTCAGAAATTATATGGGTAATTGCATATTGATATATTTATTGGACCTTATTGATTTTTGGGAAAAAGTGTTGCTTATACATATAATTATTGTGAATCATTTTGCATTCATGGAAAAAATTTATAAAGCGTTTCATAGTTATCAGCTTCCTTATATGTATTAGTACGTCAGCTGTCATGCAATTCCATAACAAACAAAAATAAGAGGAAAACTGCACAAAACAAGAATAAATTAATAAATTTCATTAATTGTGGCAAAAACTAATTTAAAAAACTGATACTCATAAATAAGTAAGTGCCTTTGCTGTTAAACATAAACAGTATAGACTGATTAACAGGGGAAATTAGTGCGCACATCAAGTGTTTATTTGTTGGCGAATTGTGCAATCTAATTCTGTTTGGGATAAATAATTGGATGTACAAGGTTACTGGTTGGTTTCAACCAAAAATCGATCAAATTCAAAACGCATAGTAATGCCTCCCAAACCTGACCATAGCTCCGCTGAGGATAGCATTGGATTGCTAGAGTCCTATAAACAACAGCGTACAACAACAAAGGCAAATATTTCTAGAATAAAGTCCAATTTAGAAAAACGAAGGGACACCCTTACCGCTCTGGATCTAGAAAGCTGGTTGGAGTTGATTAATTCTTATATAAAAAACTTAATGTGTTATCAGACAGAAATTGAAAAGTTAGATCCTTCTGATAAAAAACGTGGTGATTTGGAAGAGATTTGTATAAGCACAAAGTCATTGTTAAAATCAATGATTGGTGGCAATAGGCATGAAAGCATGGCTAATGAAACTTTTAGTGGGTTTGCTCCAAATTTTAGTCGTCTGCCCGCTTTAAAGATTCCTAAGTTTAGTGGAAAATATGCCGACTATAAAAACTTTATTTCGTCATTCAATAGTTTAGTACATAATGACCCGTCTCTTTCCATCATTCAGAAATTTAATCATCTAATATCTTGTCTTACAGATGATGCACTTAGAACTGTAAAGGCATTCCAGGTGAATGAGGAAAATTACCAAAGTGCCTTAAATAGGTTAGCAGAACGTTTTGACAATAAGTGCTTAATCTTTCAAGACCATGTAAATGCACTTTTTGATTTAGAGAGAATTGTTAAGCCAAATGCTTCTGCTCTTCGTCAAGTGGTTGATAATGTGTCAGCTATACTTGATTCATTGTCTCATTTGGGTTCAGATAAAGATATAATGCACTCCCTTGTCATTCATTTAGTAATGTCCAAAATTGATCAAGCCTCTAGAAGTAAATGGGATGAGAGGCAAGAATTTAAAGAACTGCCTCAATGGGAAACATGTGCATCTGTTTTGATTCGTAGATGCCAGTTTTTAGAAGTAAATGGGGATAAAAAATCTCATGATAATGCGAGTAATACTTTAAGGAATGAAAAACGTGTTACTCGGTCGTCATTTACTTGCGCTCGGGCTAAAGTTGAGCATTGTTTATACTGTTTATCGGATGGTCACGTTTTGGAAAATTGTAGAAAATTTAACGATTTGCTGGTGTCTCAGAGGTTTTCGTTTGTAAAGAAAAATGGTATTTGCATAAATTGTTTAAAAAAGGGACATATGGTGTCAAAATGTAAAGATCCCAAATGTGCGGTTTGCGGTAAACCACATAATAGTGTTTTGCATAGATATGAGGCTAGCCAACCTGATGTACACATGGTAACTCCTCCCCAAGCTCAAAGGGAACAACGGGTTATTGAACCTAATAATCAAAATAATTTTTCTGTCAATGATGGGTCACGTTGTAGAAATACTTCACCAATTTCATTAACGCCTCAATGTGCCTTTCAACGGAACAACGTACAGAGTATGCACATGGGCTTAAACTCGCATCAGTTACTACTCGCTACCGCCGTAGTGTTAGTAAAAAACCGATCTGGCCAGTACTACCTGGCAAGGGTATTATTGGATTCGTGTTCACAAGTAAATCTAATGTCTGAAGAATTTGCACAGAAGTTAAAACTTAGAAAAGAACCATGTTATTTAAATATTGTTGGAATTAATGGTACGAATGCCACAGTAAAACATAAGATTAGTACCCACGTTAAATCAAGGGCTGTAAACATTGAATTTTTTGTAGACTTTTGTATTGTAAAATCAGTCTCAAATAAACAGCCACCATTTGCTATTTCGAAAAGTAAGATTTCCATCCCATCAAATATTCAATTGGCTGATCCCTCGTTTGATAAACCTGGAAAAATAGATATGTTGTTGGGGTGTGAGTATTTTTTGGATCTGTTGTCAGTAGGCCAAATAAAACTTGGTCCCTCGTTACCGACCTTACAAAAAACTTTGTTAGGATGGATTGTTTCGGGAAAATGCCAAGGCAGTTTTTCTGATAATGTGTCACAGGTATGTAATTTAGTTACTGACAGTCAGATTGTTGATAATAGTTCTCTCGATATGTTAGTACACAAGTTTTGGGAACTAGAAGATGTTCCTCAGCGTATTCTAATGACGGAAGAACAAATGAAGTGCGAGCAACACTTTATAGCAAATACCATTCGTTTGCCAAACGGTAGATTTGAAATCAAATTGCCATTTAAATGTGATCCATTGAAATTAGGATCGTCGATTGATACTGCTCATAAATGGTTTTTGGCCCTTGAGCGCAGGTTGAGTAAAAATCCTGAAATAAGAAAAATGTATAACGATTTTATGAGGGAATATGTTCATTTGGGACATATGTCTCCCGTTGGTGACGAGATACTGCGTGGACCACACTATGTTATTCCCCATCAATGTGTGTTGAGGCCTCACAGTTCAACTACAAAGTTGAGAGTGGTGTTTGATGCGTCGTGTAAGACCTCCACACAGATATCCCTAAATGATATTTTAATGGTTGGACCCACGATACAAAGTGATATATTTTCAATACTTTTGAAGTTTCGCTTTTACAAATACGCCTTAACTGCTGACATTACGAAAATGTACAGACAAGAATTGATTCATGAGGGCGACAAAAGATTTCAGTTAATTTTGTGGCGCGAAAGCAGCCAGAAACCAATTCAAATATACAAATTGAATACGGTTACTTATGGTACCTCCTCTGCTCCCTTTTTGGCTATAAGATGCTTGAGAGAAATTGGTACTCTGTTTAAATTAGTGTATCCGTTAGGTTCAAGTAGAGTCATAGAGGATTTTTATGTAGATGACTTAATATCTGGAGCTGATAGTGTTGAAGAGTTAGAGAAATTACGGTTTGAAGTAACTGAAATTTTAAAATCATGTGGGTTTGATTTAGCAAAGTGGTATTCTAGTCACCAAATTTATTCCGATAAATCATCGGAGCAGAATCTGGATTTTAATAATACAGATGTCACTAGAACACTTGGGCTTATTTGGAAAACCAACTCTGATTCTTTTACATTTGTGTTAGAAGATAATTTTACCAATTTAAGAGCAACAAAAAGGAATATTCTATCCATTTCGTCGAAACTTTTCGATCCTTTAGGCCTTCTATCGCCAATTATAATTAGGGCGAAAATTCTTATTCAGGAGTTGTGGAAAAAACAGCTTGACTGGGATGAATCAATACCTCAGTCCTTAGATACCATTTGGTCAAATATAAAAAAAGCTTTAACAGATAGTCACAAGATTGTAGTACCTAGGTTTGTGGATATTAGTTCAGCTTATATTAGTGAAGTGCATGGGTTCTGCGATGCCTCCAATAATGCATATGGTTGTTGCATATACGTTAGAACGAAACACCCACACGGTATAACATGCAGATTGCTGACAGCCAAATCTAAGGTTGCTCCATTAAAAGTTAAGTCATTGCCACGCCTTGAGTTATGCGCAGCGCATCTGCTGGGAAAACTGTGGCACTCCATAAAGCCTTTAATACCACGTTACATTGAAAAAGCAACATTTTGGTCAGATTCCGAAATAGTGTTGCATTGGTTGCAAAATCATCCGTCTTCACTATCCACATTTGCTGGAAACCGAGTAAGCGAAATTCAAGAATGGGCAGATGCACGGTATTGGCGTCACGTGCCGTCCAAGGATAATCCCGCAGACATTGTGTCACGCGGAAGCGACGTCGATGATTTGATGAAATCCATTTGGTTTACGGGTCCACGTTTTTTATATCAATTGCCAGATAAATGGCCAATTAACCCGCATTTTGATTTAACTCCTGAGTTAAGATCATTGGAAAAAAGAAAAACCAAGGCTGTTGTATTTGTAATAGAGCATAAAGAAAATATTTTCTTAGAATTAATAAGTCGTTATTCCTCGTATTCGAAAGTTATAAGAATATTCGCTTACATATTAAGAGCAATAATGAAATTAAGAAAGAAAGCTGTCACCCAATCGGATCATACGCTGTCTACAAGAGAGTTAGATTTGTCATTTTTAAAGATGGTTGAATTATTACAATGCACTGAATTTTCAAACGAGATAAAACTTATTCGAGCAGGAAATACACCAGTATCTAGTATTCGTACCTTGAGCCCATTCATTCAACACTATGAAGAATGTGGCTTCTCATTTAGTCTTCTCCGTGTCGGAGGACGTTTGTTAAATGCTTCTTTAAAAGACGAAGTTAAATTTCCTTTGTTGCTAAAAAAAGGCTCGCACTTTGTGAAGCTATATTTAGAGCACTTACATAAAACCAATTGTCATGCTGGCCCAAAGGTTTTAATTGCTCTTATGAGGCAAAAAATTTGGTTGATGAATTGTCGAGAAGAAGCAAGAAAAATAGTTCGCCGGTGTATCATTTGTTATAGGTATAAACCAAAGCTTCTTACACAAATCATGGGAAATTTGCCAAGAGATCGATTAATTGCAGTCAGACCCTTTTATATTTGTGGCGTTGATATATGTGGGCCGGTTTATACTAGCACAAGAATTAGAGGAAGACCCCCAGTTAAAACCTACATTGCCGTCTTTGTGTGTTTTGCCACTAAAGCCGTGCATCTAGAAGCTGTTTCTGATTTAATGACCGATACTTTTTTGTCTTCTTTATGTAGATTTGTAGGAAGGAGAGGTCTCCCGGAAAAGATATGGTGCGACAACGGAACAAATTTTATAGGAGCCGCGAATCGCCTGAACCCAAAGGTAGCCAAAGAGAGGGAAAGGCGAAAGTTAAAAGATGCCATGGCCGAAAAAGGTGTACAGTTCCAGTTCATACCACCCAGAGCTCCTCACTTCGGAGGTTTGTGGGAGGCGGCCGTAAAGAGCGCAAAACATCACTTGTTGCGAACAGTTGGAAGTGCAGGTCTTACGTTCGAAGAACTGACAACCGTATTAGTAAACGTAGAAGCAATGCTGAATTCTCGGCCAATAGTGCCTCTCTCGAGCGATCCATGCGATGGGGAGCCTCTAACTCCGGGTCATCTAATAATAGGGTCCTCTATCAAGGCACTTCCCGATCCCAGCTTGATGACAGACAAGCTCAGCTGCTTGAAGCGGTATCGAATCTTGTCGTCCCTGAAGGAACGTTTTTGGTCTGCATGGCAGACAGACTATGTGCTTCAACAACAACAGAGGGTCAAGTGGTTTCAAGGCACAAAAAACGTAGAAGTCGGAACCGTCGTAACCGTTCACGACGACAACTTGCCGCCACAGGTGTGGCTAATGGGAAGAATTGTTGCTGTGGAAAAATGTTCGGATGGCAAAGTTCGAATTGCGCAAGTACAAACAAAAAACGGCATTGTTAGAAGACCCATTCATAAGCTTGCTCCCTTGCCAGTAGAAGATCAAAATGAATTGTCCTGCCATGAAGAGTTGCAGCCGTGCAAGTGGGCCGGTGTTAAGGAAAACTAATAATTTTAGATTTTAAGTTTCTATTTCTATTAAAAAAATAAGTTGTTTGGATTATTTTGTCATTCAGTGTAACAGTAAATTGCGCCTAAATTTGCTGAATCAGCCATATTTTCTTGCAATTGTCTTTTTGTAGACTTTCTGTGACGTTTGTAAGAAATAATAGGACTGTAGGACAATTAAGAATAAAACGCAGTTTTTTAGGCAGATCGCTTTCAACACTCGGACGAAATTGTCGTCAATTTTTATTATTCTACTTTCATAAACTTAAAATTATAATTGAATTTTTGAAGTCTAAAATAATAAAGTTTTGAATTCGTTTAAAGTTGAAAAACAAAAAAAAAAAAAAAATTGCTTTTATTCGATTTATTTGGACAAAAACTCTTGCTCAACAATTTCTTTATAAGAAATATGTATTCTGATTAGAAATAGTTTATTACGCACAATTAATGCTCTTAAAAAACATATAGCTATTCTGGGTGCGCTTTGCTGCCCCAATCCAGCCAGTTTTTTATTTGATTATGCACGCTAATATAAAAGTTTCTTATATGAAATTTTTAAACCTTTCCCCTCACAGTTCTCTATTTAAACGTCAAAAAATATTCGATACTGTATTTCTCTAAACAATGCATATTAATAGGGAAGTTGCTAGTAAAAAAATCGGGGCTTGTTGTTTTTTATACCGAAAAAAGGTCGCAAGTGACGAGTGCACATTTGCAACAATTTTTTATATATTAAGAAAGATCAATAGCAAAATAGGCTTTCAGCTCAGCAGATATTAAAAATTAAAAAAATAGTAACAATTTTTATATATATATATATATATATATATATATATATATATATATATATATATATATATATATATATATATATATATATATATAAATAGATCGAACTTAAATGAAATTTTGCAGATTTGATATTTTTAAGAATTTGATTAATAGTGCAATATTTTTAATACTAGGGTAGACTAGTAAAAAGAGGGGATCAGAGTCATTAAAAGTTCTGTTTCTAGTGATTCATTTTATTTATTTATTTAAGTGGCAGGAAAACATTACCCTTGTGTTAAATCAGTTCGCGAATAAAAGGTATTGCATTAAGGTTTTCAGTAGTAACAAATATTATTCCTTTCACAAAAAATAAATACCCCATATTCTTTAATATATTTGATAAATTTTACTTCGAACAAAACAGCTAACAGTTAATGTTATACTCACAGGGGCCCTAGTTCAGCTAGATAACATCACCTGGCATTTGAGGCATATAACGATAAATCGGATATTAGATCTACTTATTAGACGTAACAAATGTTAGGAGAGAAACTTACAGAGAAATTGGAAACCTGACTCCTGCTTTTTTCTATTCTCGCAGCTGCACCAATAAACGGAAATACTCTTCCGATTCCCGTTCATAAACTGCATGCTGCGTTTTACGTTTAAAGAAGAAAGTGTCTGAATTAATTGCTTTTAAAAGTCCCTAGAGAAAATGCGACTGACACTGCGTTGGAAATAGTTAAAGCAGATTCTGATGTGGCTGATTTGTCCGCCCTTTCATTACTATAGTAGGCCCTATGTGCTGGCTGAATTTCGATGCAGCCTTAACAGCTCTTTGTTGTAATAGCTAATTAGATTAAGCGTGGAGTGACGGAAATGCCGCTTTTGATAAATATGCCAATACTGTCTTTTGCATTGCCTTCATAACTTCAGCCACGTGGTCAATATCTTGACTAAAATATGTTGCATTCGTGCAAGATATAAAGCATTTATGTCAAGTTTATCTGAGAAGACAGCAAAAAAGATACTACAGCTCATCTTAGAACCGCCTATACTTAACCTGGTGTGGTAGTATCTTACATTGTTACCCACATCCCACACGCTTTTAGAGGGCACCAGTGGCCAAGTGTCACTGCAGGCAGATGACGCCATTATGCAAAAGACAATAGGAACAAAGTGGAGCACGTTATACTCATTCTAAACCGATCCGACTGGTTTAAAATTAAGATTTTGATTTATATCATTTTGCCATTCGTAGCTGTTTTGAAACACAAATCTTTTTTATGCAAGTCCTCTTATTAAATTTTTTTTTAATAACAAAATATTGAGTTATTTAAATGTAATTCACAAGTATGATATCTTTATCTTTTATAACTATTTAATTAGATAATTCTAAATTAAAAAAGGACCATTTTAATGTCATTACACTAAGCGAAACAATGTATAAATTCAACGTTCTTTGCCAGCACTTCGAAAAACTGTCACAGTTAGCTTTGTTATATTTTACCAAATGTACTTTGATATCTTTGTTTTAGCACGCGTTGTGCAATGAATTTGTTTTTACTTGTTTTTTATTCACTGTTTTTTTTTGCATGTTTTTCTAATGTGCAAGATTTTTCTTATTTCCACATTTATTTCAAAGTATGAATTAAGAGCTTGACAGTAGGCCTGACTTGTTGGACAGCCTTTTCTTAAAGCTATTAAAATGTGCAATAATAAGTCTTTGTAAAAATATACACACAGACACACACATAAATTGGTAGCGACACCCTCGAACATGGCAGTGAGGTAGCCAAATTGTAATTTGACATCATTCACACTCGCTGGTTAATTACAACTTAACTAATGGGTCAAATGTCAAAATAGATATAATTTTAAAGTTGTGTTTTTTTAAGCGGTTATTTATTTATTTTGTATTAAATGCCATAAATCTAATTTGTTACAACAGTGCCGTTAACAATGGCAAGTGTAATGTTATTTATTTTCACGTTTTACAATTATTTTTTGCCGGCTTTTCGAAAATATCTTATTATTTTAAAATATGTGAGAATGCTACATACATTCGACTGTCTTGACTGTTATATAAAACCTTAGAGCGATTAATGCTAGGAACACAACTTTCAACACGACGAATACGTCGTTAAAAATTCGTGGTTTAATTTCGTAGCATTAAGCACAATAACGACGAAAAAAAGACAGCTGTTATTATTTTTGAAGTTGTTTACATTCTGTAAGCTGCTAATGTGACCATCAAACAAAAAAAATAATAATATTAAAAAAGTTAATGATTAACAAGAACAGAACTAAAAACTATTTTTATATATTAATTATAATCTGTACACTTATAATAAATGCTGCAAATTAAAAATACATACATTAAATAACTTTATTTACTAAAGTACTTCGAATCTAAACTGAATCATGGTCACATTGTACTGATTAGCTCGTCGTTCGCCAACGTAAGAAATACAAATAATTCTATTGCCGTATGACGAATTTTGTTCGACGTCATGACACTTTCATATACACAAATGCGTTATATTTTTGACGACAAATATTCCCAACCAAAAATTGGTCGTTCGTCTCAGATGTTTTCCTAGCTTAAAGCATAAAAGCTACCTCCTTTATAAGAAAGATTTACATGAAAAAGGATAAAGATTTTTTTGTGTTTAATTTTAAATTGAATTAAAAATTTATGTTTTATTTCCATTGGTCAGCGTTTTTAATGAATCCGTAACTCCCTGACAAAATGTTTCTTTGTCAAATCTTTAGATTATTATTATTACTTTTTCAGAAATATTCGCTACACGGTTACTTAAAATTCTTAGTAATTATAGGTTTATTTTTGAGCTTTTAGAAGAACTTTTGTTTTTTAACCGACTTAAAAAAAGGAGTTTATCAATTCGAGTGAATATTGCTTTTTTCTTATATGCCTCCATAACTTAAGCTATGTACAGACGGTTGTAAAGTCTTACAATATTGTCAGACCTAACAATGTACTGACAATGACAAGGCAAATAAAAATTGTAAACACAATTTAAATTGTCAGTTCACATGATTGCAAGGCATTTGTAAGAAAACTAACAATTCCATTGTAAGAAAATTATCTGACAATAAATTTTTCTGACAACATTGTCAGACAACAAATTGGTAGTTCACACGGTAGTAAGAATTGCCAAGTGTCAGAATTAAAAAATTCAATAGAAATTTTTTTTAATTAATTTTAATGTAAATTATTTTAAAAGGTACAAATTAATATTATAAACTTTTATCAAAATAATTAGATATTAATCAAAACGAAGAAACTGCAACGATTCTAACATCTTACGTTTTTAGCAAATATAAAAAACAACCTACTTCAAAACATATTTTAGCTATTTGTCTAAAAAGGTTCAAACGTTTGGCCACATACATCAACTATTGGGACACCCCTTAGTTTTAGTTTTAAATTTATATTTCTTAATATACCACACAAATTAGTGGATACTCTGTCAAGTTTTTGTATAAACCGGTTCAAAAGATAGGGCTAATACATGTAAAATTACATCAGGTATGAGCACACCCTTTAATTTATAAATTCAAATTAGATACTTGCTCTTTTAGCGGACTTATCAATACAAGTTCCCTGTAAATTTCAGTTGTCTATCTATAACAGTTTAAAGTTTTGGTCACATACACCAAATTATCAAATTTTATTCTTGCGATTATGGAGGACTTAGCAGATTCTTTGTAAATATCAAAGGTCTTTTTACAACCATCATATATGTTCAAAAAATAAAATGATCTGTATTGAATATCTATACTTGTTATTACAAAGGTAATAGCTATCTACATTCTGTCCAATTTTCAAGCGTTTGTTTATGACGGTTCAAAAGATAGGTCATGAAAAATGTCGGTCACTACAATACTTGTTCCGTATTCCAGTTTGAACTACTCGAGCTTTGCTCCTGAAGACCTATAGGCCATTTTCAAAGTGCTTGAAAAGGGCAAGTTTTTCCCACCATTAAAATCATCCCGTGAAATACCGTCGCTGTCCATTTTTTTAACTCTCTTTTTTCTGCTTTAATTTTAATTTAAATTTTTATTTTAAGTTTGTTTTTAAAGAATTTTTCACTTTTTTCATTAACTTTTATCTGACAATGATATTGTTGTCAGATGTTTAAAATTTCCAACATGTTACAATTTATTTTATACTGACAATGCCTGACAATGTTCTGACAATGCAAATAAATGCGTTCACACAATTGTAAGATATCTAACAATTTATTGTCAGGTAGAAGGCTGACAATTTTCTGACAATGGTTTTTCTGACAATATTGTCAGACAACAATTGTAAGTTCACACGATTGTTAGACATTTTATGAATATTTTCCTGACAATATTGTTAGATCTGACAACCGTCTGTACATAGCTTTAGTCATTTCGGGTTCGATTTTGAAAATTTCTTTTTTATTTGAAAGGTGATGCCTCTTAAGAAATAAAGGGTGTCCCCATAAAACAAACATATTTTTTACGTGTATTATGATCTGCAACGAGCGCCACTTTAAAACTAAAAAAACTGCGTATCACTGTAGCTTCAAATGGCAAAAAGTAATAAAAAAATAAATC
Organism: Gymnosoma rotundatum; assembly: GCA_916610165.2. Lineage (NCBI taxonomy): Eukaryota > Metazoa > Arthropoda > Insecta > Diptera > Tachinidae > Gymnosoma > Gymnosoma rotundatum. The sequence goes on along the minus strand of OU744337.1, from coordinate 120,189,859 downwards.
TTAAAACTAAAGGGTGTCCCCATAGATGACATAGTTGATGGGCCTATCTCATGAACCATTATAGACAAACGCTTGCAAATTGAACAGAATGTCGATTGCTATGACCGTTATAGTAACAAGTATTAATATTCAAAATTATGAATTAAAGGGTGTCCACATATTCATTTCATTTGATATATTTGGCTATACTTTTGAGCAGTTGTAGATAGACGTTTGAAATTTACAAGGAATCTGTATTGCTTACTCTGTTATAACAATAAGTATAAAATTTTAATCCGGAAATAAAAGGGTATCCCAAAAATTAATATAATTTGAGGTATGTGACAATACTTTTGAACCGGTTTAGACAGGCAGCTGAAATTAACAAGGGACCTGTATTTATAAGCCCGCTAAAGAACTTTATAATTTGAATGTAGAAATTAAAAGATGATCCGAAAATAATGTAATTTGACCCATATGTCCGTATCTCTTTAACCGTTATATACAAACACTTGAAAATTAGACAGAATGTACAGCATTTTGCTTGGTATAATAATATTTTATATTATAAAATAGAGGGTGTTACAATAGTTGCGGTTGAAATTAAAAAAGGAGCTGTAGTGCTAAGTCTGATATAAGAGATATAAAGTTTCGCGATGGAATATAAGATGTCCCAATATTTAATGTAATGTGTTGTATGTGGCCATACTTTTGTACCGTTATAGACAGAGATATAAAATCTGTTTTCAAGTCGGTTTTTTTGATTATATATGAAACATTCTTCTTTTGAATGTACAGATTTTTGAAGGTATTTATTTTTTTTTTTGCTGGTTGAATTTTTGTTTTGATGAATTGAATTGATTTTTTTCTAGTTTTTGGCGAAATAATTAATTTTGTGATAGAGATTTTACTCATTGCCTTTCGATTTTTTGAGTTTAGCTTTTTGTGATACTTCGAATTTTTGGTAATTTTTTTCGGATTTTTTCAATTTAAGCAGAAATTTATTTTTGAAAATTTGTGATAAATTTAAAATTTTTGTGGAAGTTTGTGATAATTCTAATTTTTTTTGTCGAAAGTGGGAATATTTAGATATTTTTTTTTAAATTAAATTTTTTATGAAATAAGGAATTGAACTGTGGATACTATAAATAAATAAAATTGGTTTTGGCTTAAGTTCCTTTTTTTTAATTCTAAAAACCTTTTTTTAGAAACAAAAATTATTTCCTTTGGAAATATTGGAAATAATTATAAAGGTTTTCAGAAATTCAATAATGAATTTAAGACATAATTAATTTATATTTTTTTAATTTATTTTGTTTAAGTAGAATTCGATTTGTGCTTAATTAAATTACTGACTTTTTTCGCTGATATAAATGAGATTACATATAGAGTTATAAAAAGATTCAAATTTTAATTACAAATTTTGTAAGTAAAAAATTTACGGTATTAAATAAAAATAATCTCTCTTTCTTGTCTTAATAAGTTGAGCTAATTTTCTTCCTTTTCTGATCAGCTCTATTGTCTCCAAAAATGCAATTAAATATTCTAACTAAAAATTGCGCAAACGGCATCTATTACTTTTGCATTATCTATTGTAGCGCATAAGATTGTCTGATTTAATTGTTTAAATTTAGTTTCAATAAGTTGAGTGAACTTGAATTTTTAATTTTTTTGTAATTTTATTTATTAAACATTCTTTGGTATTATTCGTGTTGAGTTCTGTATCGCTTTTTGTTGGGTTTTCTTTTGTATATTTTTTAGGTTAATTGGCACTTTTTGGCAGGTTTTTATGTTTTTTGTATATAAATTTTTGTATATTTCTTTAATATAGAATTGACCGACTGTAAAATACCACGCCTTGTTATTGTTCTCCTCCATCTAATGATATAAGAAAAGGCAACAAAATAAGAATAAAATAGAAGTAAATAAAGCAAAGTCTATACAGAAATGTTATTCATATTTTGTGGGTGAACATTTCAAATAAGTTTTAGAGTTTAAATTAAGTTTTTAAATGTTTTTAGTTTATAGATTTAATTCTGCTTAAAAGTTATTTAATATTCTCTAATCATTTGGTCAAAAAATATTCGGAAAAATAAATTTATTTTTTGTTGCACGCATATTGTTTAGCTTATGCAGCTGAGACTTTATATAATACTTGTTTTTTCTGTTTGTTGCAATATTCTTTCCATGTTTCTTTCCATTTCATTTTGTCTGCTGATTGTGTTGTATGTTTATTTTGTTAGCGCGCGCGTAAATTGTTATTTAATTATAGAGTGGCGTTGAAAACACCATTTACTTCTCTGATTAGTTTAACAATTATTTTTTTCTGGTTGCTGGTGTTGTTTGGTTCTAATCAGAAAATTAAATTTTATTTATTTTTCTCATACATGTAAATAATTAATTAATGTAAGTAAAGTTAACGATATGTTTTTCTACGATTAATATTTTTAAGGTTTGTCCTCCATACGAGTTTTTCTATAATTTTGTGTGTTTAGTTACAATATTTGCCACATTTAATTCTTTTAATTTTTTATTTACAATAAAAACAAGATTTTGTACTAGAATAAAAACTAAAACTAAAATCATTCGCTAGAAATAAATTAAGACTTTAATACGAATATACGTATAAAACATTTATATACAGGCATGTCACACATTTCACTTTTTAATTAAAACGTTGCAATATTACGCACACCAATTTAAACAACAAGGCTAATCTAAATAATGACACATAATAAAAATAAATTTGAAAACCTTAAATAACAAAATCGCAAAGATTAAATGAAATTATGTATGGAATATAATATCAGATAAATGTCCGCCTCTATCTGCCTCGTCAGTGCAAGCCCTTTTCATCACATTTTTCATTGAATTCTGCAAGGTTACACATGGTATTTCACTAATTTTATCATGAGTATTATTCTTCTTGCTCAAGCGTTTCTGGTTTGTTCGCATAAACCTTGCTTTTTAAATAACCCCACAAAAAGAAGTGTAGAGCAGGCAACTTAGGTGACCGTGGAGGACAATCAACATCACCATTTCTTGAAATAACTTGTTGTTGAAAGACTTCTCGCGGCAGGTCCATTGTTATCCTGGCTGTATACGTTGCGGCACCGCCTTGTTGATACCACATGTAAATCAAGCCCAAAGTATGCAGTTGTGGCAATATAAAGTCTTTTATCGTATCAAGATATCAATCCCCACTTACAGTTACCGTTACGCCGTTTTTATTTGCAAAGAAGAAAGGTCCAATAATTGCTCCCGATCAAATTACACAAGACTGTAAATTTTAATGGATGCAAAGGTTCACTACGTTGTAGTCCATACTTATCACCTACCGACCCTCTTTCTTCGAAATCATTCACTACATTAGAAATAGTATATTTTGTTAACACGTTGTTTCTTCCATAAATTTTGTAACGATTAAAACACATTAGTTTATCCAATATTTTTTCATAATAAATTTGTCACGTGTCTACTTCTCGACTGCAAAATATCTGTCAAGACTAACGTTAACCAAAATATCGGCAAAACAAAGTAGTATACCTTCCCGGCGGGCACTCTGTACATAAAAATGATCAACGTAAATTAACATGAATTTGCACGGTTGCTTAAGCTGACTTAAGCCAAAGCAAGCGCATTATTATTGGAATTTTATATTGCTTGTTATACGATCTTGTGAAATCTCATTCGATAATATTTCTTTATAATAAAATATATAGTAAGGTATGCTCTTAATTATCCTTACTCAATGTAATAACTCATTTTGAGTTCAGGTTGCAAAAAGAAAATATCAAAATTTGTTCTTTTTTGCTATTGAGTATTTTGGAACTAGATTCTGAAAACACTAATATAACAATTATTATTTTTAGCAAAAAGTTTCAAAATCATATTAATTAAAGTGCTGTTTCTATATTACAGGCGATCAACTCGCCTGAAAAATTTATATAGAAATAACTCAAAAAACTGAGTGCTTTTCATATAAATTTTTCAGACGAGTTGATCGCCTGTAATATAGAAACAGCACTTAAATATATTATATAATATATAAGCAGTGTGGTTTACAAATTTTTGTTTTAAATATTTTTAAAAATTCCATTGAATTATTTTTAATTAATGTGCGAGTGCTGATCTCGAAAAAAACATTTTTTTTAATTTCTATTTTTCATTTTTAAGCGTTTTTCAGATTCAATGGCTCTATGAATCAAATTTTATGTCGTTTAAAGGCTATTAATTTGGAAGTCGAATGATGCCTAACTTATTTGGATCAGATACAAAATGACTGAAGTTTAGCGGATTGATGTTGAATTTTAATAAAATTGTAAATGATTTTTACCGGTTGCTGTCAAAATAATCTACAGTTTTATCAATATCCTAATTCATCAATTTGGTTTCAAATTTAAAGAAATTAGCAAAGCGATAGTGTTTTATTTTTTTTTTCTCAAAACATTCTAAAAAAATAAATCGCATAAATTTTAAATAAACGACTGCATATTAATCGAACTCGCCTTTGTCCTTGATAATTTTTAAATAATATAAACGGTAATAGTCGATTACTGAAATGCAAAAAATATTTTTTTTACGAGGTAAGTATCCGCTAAATAAAGTTTAAAAATTTTTGTTCTGCTTCTTAAAACAATATTCCATTTAAAATTTTACAAAAATTATTTAAAATATTTTTTTTTCTTATTCGCTAAAATAGAAATTGGCAAGTAACTAAAATATTTTTTAATTCCTTTTTATTAAAAGTTAAAAGCCTCAATTACATTATTTGTTCTTCCAGGGGCAATTTTTCTATGAAGAATTTATAAACTAGACCAACGCTCATAGTATTTTCTACACATTAACTCTTATTTTATTTCGGTTTAAAACTATCAAAATATGACCTTTTTTGCTCTGCTTATCTGTCATCAATAACTTGACCAACCTATATTCCTTTGGTGGGTTTCCATTTAACTAGTAACATTTTAAAACTAAAACAAGATCAAATAACAGTAGTAAGTAAAATGTTGCAATAAATTTATAATAAAAATAAAAGTGGTTTAGTATCATTCTAATTGACTTTAAAAAATCAAAACAACATTAGCAAAAAATAGAAAACAAACACAAATTTTAAATCAAGCCAGTTTTATCAGCCAGCATACATGAATAGAACAAAACCAAAAAAAAATAGCAAGCAAAACTTATAGTCTGGGCTTGCAAAAAACACAACAAAAAAAAAAACGTTAAATACATGATGATTCATCATTGTTTACATTTTGCTTAAACAGCCGGTATTACGGCAGCAGCAGCAACAGTAATATATATGCGTTTATATGTATATATATATATATTTTTTAATCAAAAGAAAAAGCCACATGTTGCTAACGTTCGTACAGTCTAAAAAACTCTAGACACTATTTATGCTAAATGTTGATTGTCATTTGGCGCGAGCAATCATACACACAGCTGTGCAATACAGATTGTTTTTTGATTTTGTTTTTATATCGAATAATCCACCAGACATAGCATGGAAAATTCTGCCTCAATGCTAACAAAAAAACAATATCGCTGATATTAATGGTAACGGTAACAAAAACAAAAACTTTCATAAGAAAAAAAAAAGCCGCAAAAATAATAGAGATTTTATTTGTATTTCGAATGCAGTTTTCAGAAGGAGTATTTTAAACAGAGGCTTAATTTATAAAATCTTCAAACCACAATTGAAGATAAAAAAGTCTTTGTTGTGATTGCATTTCCTTCTGTAAACTAATTATATTATCATTAAATTTTTTATTTAAGTATGTATGTGGTTTTCTCATTAGAATTTAATTTATTTGCGAGGTATTTCACGGCACCGATTTTAACTCTGTCAAATGCGATTTACAAAAATCGGGAATTAGAGGCTTGAAAAGAATTCACTTAAAAATTAAGAATATAAATTTATAAAAGATTTTAACGATATGTAACGATTGGGTGAAAAATAAAATTAGAAGGAACAAATAATTCATATACTTCGTTAGCGCTGGGAAGAGATTATTGAAAGTAGGAAAAGATTTGATTTGTTTATTTCAAGATAATTTCAAGCGTACAAAATTAAACCGATACTTCTTGTATTGTTGGAGGTTTATAGCAAGAATAGAAAAAATTCGTTACAGAAAGTTGTCACTTTGAGTGAGTGATAAGTAACCGAAATTTGTAAAAATATCATTAATTGTGCTTGAGGGCAGTGTATCTCCGGATAACCTATAAAGTGTCAATGACCATAATAATGCTAGAATGCTTGTATCCCGCCTTTATGATGACAAAAAGGATCTGTTATGTTTCACTATCTAAAAAGTTATCTTCTTCCACAAAAAAATATTTTTAATACTTCAGGATTAAAGCGAAGTGCGGACAAATCTAAAAGCGGGCATTTAAAAAATTTTCAGAAACTTTAAATGCCTTGTAAAAATTCTAGTCTTTCATTATTAATTTACAAAAAAAAAAAAAAGAATCAATTATTACAATATAAGTTTCGAAAGCTCTCCTTTTAAACTCTGTACTTAAAAGCATTTAACACAACTATGCTTAATGCAAAAGTACTGAATGTTATTGCATGATTTACATAGAAAAAATCTAAACATTATCATATGGACAATTAATTTTTTACGATAATAAATGATTTAAAGACTTGTGGTGGAAACAGAAAAAAAAGAGAAAAAGAAAACAAAAATTTCTTTGCAATAACTAAACTCAATAATGTAAACAAAATGTAGGTATTTTTATGTATCATTTTGAAGCAAATCATCTCTCTTATATTAGTTGTATTAATATATTGCATATTTTATATATTTTGACCTGCATCTAAAAACAGCAGCCAGCCAACATGACTTGACCTAAATTTCGAACATGAAGGGTTTTTTTTGGCAATTTATTTTTAGGTTTTGTTTTCCATACTTTATTTGAATTTAATTCGATCTGAAAATTTATTTGTACATGTGTTGTTTATGCCAAAGCTATTGTTGTTGTTGTTGATGGTGTTTGGTTTAAAATAACTTATATATTGTATGCTAAACACAAGATTTAATATTATCTTTTTCTTTTTTTTTTAGAGGCACTTTAACATTTTTTATTTGTCTGTTTGTTGTATTGTTTGAGTCGTTGTGGTGATGATTGTTGCAGCTTCTAACTTATGGCAAATCACTTAATTTATATGTTTTGTGATTTAAAATATTTATTGTCAGATTTATATATTCCTTTTTAAAAAGAGAGAGAGACATGTAAACACTTGGAAAAAATGCAGGTATGGGCAAAATGAGGAAAATTTAACAAATAGAAAGAATTTTAATTATTTTTATTTAATACACAGTATGCTCATCTATTTGTTGCTAACTATTCATTTTAGTAGAAACGAATTAATTTTAATATATTAATGATATCGTGTGTTACAGGTAATTAAAAAAAAGTTATTTATTTATTAAGAAATAATATTAGGCATCTTTTTTAATTAATGATAAACTAAATATTAAGTATTAAAATATTTTAATTTTATTATTATTTTAACTATGAATATTATAAATGAATAGAAATTATTCTGGCTTAAGTTTATTTATTTTTAATTTCTAAAAATCTTTCTAATTTTTCTTGTTTTCTTTGGAAAACGCCCGCATACATTTGTAAAATAAATTATCTTTCTAAAAAAAATTTTAGAAATTAAAAATAATTGAACTTAAGCTAGAATAATTTATATTCAAGTATAAAAATATTTTTAATATTAAGCTGTCGTAAGATGGGAACTGCCGTTATTATTGCAAGATATTATATACAAGAGCATAAACTGTACTGAATAGTAATAATAAAAAAAGACTTAAGAGACATACTTGAAAATGCTATCAGCATATTTCTATTTAGAAGACTTAAGACACATACGGGCTTTACTTTCTGAGTAGCATATTAAAGACTTAAGTGACGAACTTTACTATTTTCAACCGGCCTTACAAAGAAGACATTTTGAAGATTTTTTTTTTTTACAAAAAATACCCTTTTTATGAACAAAGCAAACGAAAAATCTTTTGTTAGCCTTTTGAATACTTTTCATTTTATTAAAAAAAGTTTTTCAATACTCATAGTGAAAACATTTTATCTATGTAGGATATTTTTAAATCAGTAGAAGTTCTAAGATATATATAGTTACGATAATAAGATCTGGCAACCCCATACCAGTGTTGCCAGGGAAAGACAGGAAAAGTTACGCTTTTCATTTTATAAATTTATTTTTGCATTAAAAGTTACATTCTAAAATTTTCCTTAATTAAATTCTAATTTTTGCAAAATATAGTAAAAAGTTTGTTTTTCATATTTAAGGGCAAATAACGACAAAACGAAAAAAAAATAGGAAAACGTTTATAGAATTTTTTTTTTTTTAATAAATCTGTTTAAACTTTTTCTTTTAATATTCTATTCTTTTAAAATTCTATTGAAAGAATTTAACACTTTAATTATTTTAAAAATATCGTTATTAAAGACAATTTTGTGTCTTATTTGCTTAAAACTTCAACTTTAAATTAATGACAATTTTTCCTTAATATAATCCGGCATTTCTTCAAGGAAATTAAAAGACAACTCTTCTCTAAATCGAGATATTAGTATTAAACCACTAGCAAGTTGTAAAATACTTGAACCAAAATAGCTAAAATTCGCAAGCTTAAACAGAATACTTAGTTAGCAAGACACCGGAGGATTAAAAAGTTTTAGCCAGAGATAGAGCCACAGGCGATCTATTCGGTTCGACATGTCTCATAGATTATACGACTGTCATGTCTGTTAATACAAAATACCTTCTGCATCGCTATTTTGCCGTTTTTGTTGCCTGTTTTCTTTGTTTGTTGAATATAATTCTTATTTAATCAACTTGTCTTGAGATATAATTTGAGTAAAATATATTCATTAGGTACATCAAAAGTAGCGCAGGTGGTGGTATGGATGTTCTTTTCCCGCAGTAATGCATTAAATCTTTTTTTTTTAATAATAAATATTTCACGAGAATATCACAAAATCTTTATACTTGAGGGATTCAAGCACAATTGAAGTTGAGTAACGTAAAAAAGATTTCAAATTATAAATTTTCATGTTGAAGTCTGAAGAAAACTTTTAATTAAATATTTTGATACATTAACCGTTTTAATTTTTAATATAGAACATATATCTTATATTACTTGTTATACTTGTTTAAAATCTGACAATTATGAAAAGTCATTTTAATGTCAGGAACAACAATATAGTTTTATCCAAGAACAATATTTTCTTTACTTTTTTTTAAGAGAAGTAACACTCAGGCAATAATGCCTACTTATTAATTGTGTTACTTTTTTTGGAAAGGGTTAGTGCAGAGGATACATTCGGTGAGGAAGAGTGATAGATATAGAATGCTTCCTTTTCTTTTCACGTTCATGTGTAGAACAATGTTGGAGTGCCTGTAGCGTTAACAGGTGCATTACATTTTGAAGCTAGTACAGCCATTTTATATATTAATTTACTTCGCCGACGATTTTCTGTTAGTAGTAACGGTAAAGAAGAGTGATATGTTTTTTGTTTATTAGCATACAGACCTTAATATATATTAAAGTTGTTAAATTGACCGTGGCTGGGTTACGAACCCAGGCCATCGTATCAATAACAGCTTATTAGTCAACGTGCTACAGCACCCTCTCTGCAGAATATTTAAAATGACTCATCGTTGGTAAAAAATAATCTTTAGAGAACTAAATTTAAGATTATCCTGACATACATCAATAAACTATTTATTCCAAATGAGATATCTATTTTTTGTCTTGATTAACTTTACATGGTTATTGTTATGTAACATATTAGCTGAATGTTATACATGTATGCAACACATACAAATCTTAATCACTGGTATACCTGCGTTAAAGCAGAAGTAAGTAGTAAAATTAGTTCCATAATTGATTATCCCAAAAACTTACAGTAGCAGTTGTATAAGTTGTTCCTCTCTGGTGTGTTCAAAATAAAATTCGGTTAAACATAAAAGTAACCAAGAAGAGCTAGTTAAAATAAAACAAAAATAAAATTAAAATTAAAGTTGTATTTAAACAAAAACCCTAATAAAAGTGTTTAAAATTTAAAGCTGAACCAAAAATAAAAACAAAATTAAGAGGAGGACATAAAAATTTACAAAATGTATTTATTACGGAACCAAGTGATGCGTCGACACATATAAACAACATGATCACCATGATGCTTGAACCACGAAGAAAAATAAACAAAAATAAATTCTTAAACTTTAAAGTGAGACAATCCAATGCGTTTTTGTGTGTTGCAGTTTTCGCTTGATTTTTGTTTTTTGCAGAATTTATATTTACAGATTGATTCAATTCATGACTTGTAAAGTTCAAGTAGAGGAGGTTCAATCTGCTGCAAAAAACACCAAAAAAAAGAATCAATTCTGTATTTATATTAACCACACCAAATAAAAAGTAACAGACACATACATACACAGTTTTGAGACTTAACAGTGTTTCCAAAGAATAAAAAGAAAGTCGTCTGAGAAAAGTATGGTAAAATTAATTGTAATTAAAGTGCTGTAACATGAATTTTTTTTTAATCACCAGAAAGTGTACATGAATTCTTCGAACACACTGCATTTCGAAAAACTCATAACCCAATCTCATGTCTTTCACGCCTCGATATGCCCTTTTTATTTTCTCTGAATTCTTTTCAAATCTATTGGAGCCAAGAAGATGCATCGTAGCTGACTGCCCTACCTAATCTTTGTTAATGTAACAAATAAGGACCTGATTTTAGGCAAACGATCCCATAGTTGTTCTTATGCTGCGTTTTCGAACATTCCTGGCTTTCTGACACAAAGGGGATGAACAAAGCTGGCCTCCGAGGAAGCATTTATTGCTAGTTTATCAGCATTACCAAGCATCTACCCAAAGCCCCACAGTATATAATTAACAAGTGTTCTTGACAGGTTCTTTTCAATAGTTGCTGTCACCATACGGTAATTGTAGCCAACTCGTTTTAAGCACATCTTGCGCGGATCAATGTCATTCATATTGTTACGAATAATAAAAAAATCTGGCAACCCATGTAGTTGTTTACAAATGAGCGTGGTGAAAAAGTTAATTCAACAACTAATGGTGTGTGTATAGAAAAAAAACACAATTAGCTAACAAAAGTTGAGCAGCCTCAATGGCTGCGTTGGTAGAGGTGCGTACTGCAAAGCAGGGGGCCCTGAGTTCGACTCCGCATTCGGACATGCGTGCAACGAAAAAATAATATTCGTTATAATGCAATTAAAAATTAATAAACAGCAGTACAAACCTCCCGAGAGGCAAAAGACAATTATTGTGTGAAGCCATGGCAGACAATTTAGTTGAGACGTCAAATTTAATATAACAGATAATTGTCAAGAAGCCCTTTTAATAAAAAGTAAGAATGGTAGCGGTTGCTCAGGAGCGAAGAGAAGTGTAACAGTGTATGGCAGATGAGTGTTGTGGCTACTGGATTAAAGGGGATGACTGGCTTGGATAAAAGTAGTAGTGAAGATGTCTGTGAATGGTTAAGTTTACTAAACAAGGCATCGAATAGTTCATGTCTCGCCGAACTAACACAGTAGTGTAGCGTGGATGGCTGCGTGTGTAGTAATAACACATGTTTAGTAAATACGAGACCAAGGGTTCAGAAGACCGGTAGGATCAAGAAGTATAGCCAGAAGAAAGCAATAAAATAAAGAATACGGAATTTATAATGAGCCACAGTGGTATTTACAATAAGAAGAATCCGTACGTTTGTTCTAGAAGAGAAAAACGTAACATTATATTCAACCATTCATATAATAGAAATAATAATACCATGACACCACTAGGAAACAGTGTAAAAAATATCACTTAAATGAGTATTATTTTTAAGGATTGTTAAGAAAAGAGTCAGTATATAAAGTTTTTTCATTCGTAAATAAATATTATGCCCTAAAGCTGAATTATTTAAGCCGACGAATTCAATTAGAGTCGGCTATAAGGCGGCACAAGTGACTGGGTAGTTGTTAATATTGTTGTTTTATTTTCCAGCAGTTTTATATTTTCAGACTTTTTAGTGCGTCGTTCATTTATTTATTATACAGACATAGTTTGTTGTTGGTGTTCATGATCATCATGATTCACATTATTTTCATATTTTTTTTCCTACGTCATTTTAATCGCTTGCCGTTTGTAAACGTGTTGTTGTTATTATTGTTGACACTATGGCATCCTCTTTAGATTTTACAATAACTGACGTTTTATTTTATTGCCAGAATCATTTTCAACAACATCAACTTCAATAACAAAAAAGTTTATAAGTGTTTGTGTTTTATTATATTTTCGTTAAAGCAGTATTTTTGCGTTGGCGCATTTTTAGACAAGTGATTCTTTTTAAGCCCTCACTCATCTACTTGGTTGTGTTGTTTTTCAAAAAAGATTTTAAAGCAATTTTTTACGTCGCCTAATTTTGCTTTACATGTTCATTGAAAAGTCTTCCTTCCTATTATTTTTTTCTCTTGTTTTCTGTAATTTGGAGCTTTTATGCTAAAAAATATTTCTTGTTATATTCTAAATGTAATTTGTTGTTTGTTTAATATTTTTTTGTTTTTGTTGGTATTTTGTGGCATCACTTTATAAATTGTCTTTTTGTCTCTTTTCTTTATAGCTGTTAGGTGCGGTTCAGTTTGTTTTCCTACCATATTAAGCTGGGCTCTCTCATTGTTGTTATTTTTGTTGCATGTCACAATCACTTGTACGAATTAATGCTTTCTTTTGTGACACTTGGGTTGAATATCTGTGGCAGGAAAAAGGAGTGTTATGCAAATTATTTGCTTATTTTTTTTCCATGCTTAAGATGATGATCAGATGTAGGTCAATAATTTAACAATTCTAAATTATATGTCAATAGTATTAACTATGCATGAAATATTTAATTGAAATGACATAAAAATACGTTTTGCATTTATTACCAAATTTGATTTAATTAAATGACTTATAAAAACGAACAAAAAGTTTATTTAAAAATACTATTTACGTATTTAGTAAAAAGTAAAAAGCAATGAAAAAAAAACTTTAAAAGCAGACTTGGTAACGGTAAAAAATTTCTATTGCTATTTAAGCAAAATTACAATTCAATTTCTCCATCTTAAAACTTAAAAGCTTTTCAATTTTCAATAAAGATTGATGCTTGATGGTTTGAGAGAATTTTCAAAAGGGTGATTTTTCAAATGAACTGTCTCTTTGGTATTTATGATCAGTTTTCTCTAGCAAGTCAACATGAATAGATTGATCCTCAAAATTAGACCAGAAAATCAGTCGTCAGTTCGCGCATCTAATTTTTAGCTTAACAGATTTCGCAACAAAAGTAGCCGTTGATGGAGTAAAATCTATGGAAAACAAACAAGCTCCAAGAAATCAAGAAAAATGTTCTGTTTGGTGGCATTGTTGGATCTTTCTTTTTTCTCTTCAAAAATGAAAATGGAGCATGCATGCATGGTGTATGAAGATCGTTACCCTTTGAAAATTTGAAAATATGAAATGAATTGATCCCGGTGAGATGTAGTTTCAGGATGGCGCTAATACCAAACCGCTACTGCAACTATTGCTATTAAAATCAATAGTAACCGATAAGTAATTTAATTTTTGTTGTATTAGGATATGAACTGTGGATATTATATTATAAATGAATCCAAAAATAATTTTGACTTTAGCTCATTTATTTTCAATGCTAAAAACCTTTTTTAAAATGAAAAATGATTTCGATCTATCAATTGGCCGTCTGTGTCGGGCGCTTTGGTACCTTTCGATTGTATCCTGAAGGGTTACTTAAAGTCCTGTCCTGTACTGATTAATCAGGAATTCCTTGGAAGCCAAAACTGATCATGTTATTCATGATATATTACCAGCAATGTGTAAAAAACTGGTGCAGAACAGCAACGTTGACTATATGCCCGAAATCATTTTTAAACTTTGTTAATAATTGATATGAAGAGAATTTAATTACAAAAATTTATTTCATATCGTACACCTTTAAATAAGAAAATAATTAAAATAAAACAAACTAATAATTATTTTATAAATAAATCTCCTATTGTTGTGTTATATAACCTTACAACACATGATGAAAACAAAATTCAAAAACAATAAGATGAATATTTGTTGTCTATAGTAAATAAATAAAAATTACAAGCAAAAAATTTATGCACTATCAACAAAAACTCAATCAATCTTATTAAGTTGTAGTTTTAAAATTGAATTGAATTGAGTATTAATGGCGTGGGCTGGTACATATCAAAAATATCTATATATATGTATACACTTTTTTGAAAGTCATACTGTGATCTTAACATAAGGTTAATGTGGTTAAGCAAATACGTTAACATAATTTTATATTTCAGCCAATACGTTAGTACTAATGCTGGTTGTTATTAAACAACAAGCATATTCATAAAAACTACTCTACAAAATCTTAGTTAATTAATCAAAACAATTATCGAACACAGATGAAGTCAAAAGTAATTGAAATAGAAGTTTAAAACAAAAAAATAAAATATATTAAATCGAAGCACAAAGAGAATATAAGAAAAATAAATTCGAAATTGCAAAAATATAAATGTATATTAAATTATTTAGCAAAACAAATATTTTTATATTTTCCTATGAGATCCGGCAAACTCCGTTTCGCGTAATACTGATCTGTGATTAAATAAATTTCGATCTTAATTTCTACGATTCTTTATTTTCGAACGAAAATAAGTGATCGCTAACAAATAAAGCAACAATGTACATTTTAATTATGGATTCAATAAAACAATTTTCAACCGACTTCAAAAAAAGAAGCATTTTCAATTCGCCTGAATGTTGCTTTTCTTATTTCTCAACGGATTTATAAAATTATTCCTTTATTTGAAAGGTATTGAGTCCCGTTTTAAAACCGCTTCATAATTTCAAAAGTTAAAGGGTGTCATCATAGAAATTGGACATAATATTGATTGCTATAAATGCTTCAATGCTTAAATGCTTTATAAACTAAAGGGTTGTTCATTTAAAATATATATGGCCATACTTTTGAACAGTTGTAGACAAACGCTTGAAATTTGCCACAAAACTCTATAACACAAGTAATATAATTGGATTTGGAAATTAAAGGGTATCCCAGTCCGTTAAAGACAGATAGCTGATTCTTCTAAGGCACTAGTATTTTTAAGTCCGCTATAATAGCAAGCTTATGATTTTAGCTTAGAAACTAAAGGGTGTTCCCAAAATAATGTAATGATCGTTGTATAAAAACATTTGAAAATTAGACAGAATATCCACTACTAAACAGACTGCTGAACGTTTGTAGAGAGACGGAGCTGTAGCACTAAGTCTCCTGTAACAAATATTAAGTTTGGGAATGGAATATAAGGATGTCCTAATATTTAACGTAATTTGATATATGTAGCCATGCTTTTAAGCCATTGTAGACAAAAAGATGAAATCTGTTTTGAAGTCGGCTTTTTTCCGCAAAAATTATTTAGTTTAATTTCTCTTGACTTTCGCATGTGCTTTGTCTGAAATATGAACGACAGTTAAATTATTTGAATGTCGCTCATACAGAAGAATGCTAAAATTATAAAATATGAGTTTGAAGATGTCAAGATGTGAGTAATTTTTTTCTAAAAAAAAATTGGAAATATTTTTTTCTGGATTTTAAATATACTTTACGACTTATTCTCACATCTATCAAATCTACATATAAGATTTCATAAATATTGGTCAAGTCGTATCGGACGAATCCAACTCAAACACCTTGATACGTAATTTTATGGAGCGTTTGCTACAAAAGATTTGTAATTTAAGAGATTAAACTTCGTAGCTAACAAATATTCTTCAGTGCTGTATCTATCTCATAAGATTAAAAATTAATATTATCCTCAGTCATTATATTGGTTCTATTCTCGTTTTTGTTAGTTCACAAAAATTTTTTTTTACCTTTTTTGTTAGAGATTTTAATGCAGTTTTGCAACATGCTAATTGTTTCTAAAAGTATGCAGAGAATATTGTGTTTTTTCAGTTTTTTTTCAATATGTCGGCCTACAATAGTGTTTTGTAATAAAAACACATTTGTTTTATAATTTGCATGATATTAACTGTGACTAAATATTTTTTTCAATTATAAAACAGAAACTAATAAACGTAGTCTTTTGCAACTGTTAAGTTTTAAAGTTTTTAAAAGCTTTTTTTTCTAAAATGGTCAGCCTTTTATTTTGAAATTTATATACATTATTTTTTGTTGAAAAAATTTAGGTATCTGCCTATTACTGATGATATACGTTAAAATTGGTTCTTCAACGGGATGCGTAAAGCGGCTTAAGACTAGTGAACCCTTTAATTTTTAACAGCATTTGTTTATTTTTAATTTCGTGCAGAATCAAAGTTTTGTTGATATGATGGTTGCAGGTACAGAAGCCTGAGGCCAATGGACAGACATTGTAACACTATTAATAGGGTTATAAACAGCGTTGCCACACAAGAAATTTACTTCCTACCAATAATTTTCAAAAATCCTACCAATATCGTTAACAGCCTACCAAAAATTTTAAAATGCATTTCTTCAATAAAATCAAAATTTTTATTTTGGCTTATATAGTAATATAATAAAAAATTCCGGTTTTTATAAAAAACATAAAAATATACATAAATAACAACAAAAAAGAGATATTTCATTTAAAATAACGGATGTATGTATGTGTATACAAAATGTATACAGATAAAAAAAAACAAGAAGAATTTAAAATACAAAAAATATCACATATAATTCATTGGTTTCAAAATAGTTTTAGAGCATACCATGCAGAAGCCAATCAAATTCGCTCAACCATTCGGTTCTAAATTTTCTTTTGACTGTTTCTTTACAATGTTCACTAAAAGTATTATATTATTTAAAAATGTTTTAAAACAAAAATTTTAAGAGTGGTTCTACCTGGTTGATGGAATGTCGTTTCTGAAATTATATTATTTTCATTTAATTTTGGAGTTTTTGATAAAAATCGGAAAAAAAAATACATGCAATATTAGTAAATATTTATGTAATTAATAGATACATATTTAGAATTAATAAAGTTTACTTACTTTTCCATTTTGTCTATTAATTTTTTAATACATACACATGAAAATAAACCTTCACTCAAAAATATTGTTAATTTCAATTTCATAAAATTGTTCGCGTTTCTTAAACCAGAGATGGTTATAGCTTTAATCATCTCTATGCAAATAAGCAGAGATGTTTTTTAGTACACCCAAAACAGTTTTTGAAAATTGTGGTAACACTATCAAAGTTATTGTTTATTTTATTAAAAGTTACATTTTTTTTATTTTATATTTTGAATTTTTAAGATGAAAAGTTTACAATGCTAAAAAATTGCTACAGGAGGAAAACCTACCAAAAATTTAAAAAAATTCAATAAAGCAACCAAACTACCAAACTGTTTTTTAAAAACGAAAAACTACCAAGTTTGGTCCGATTGGACCAAAGAAGCAACGCTGGTTATAAATTAGCTCTAGCTATCAGTTCATTTTGTTCATTTTTTGTAACTTTTGAAGGCTCCACGTAACATACACAATTTTGTTATATAAGGCCAAGACATGAAATAAAGTAATATCACTGAAAGAGTACTTGACTCATTATGTGAGGTAAGAATATTTTTTAACACATCAACCTTTTTTAACATATCAATTCAATGCAATCAAAATCCCATATAAAATTTAGTTTTAAAATTTTACTCTGCTCAGTTCGTGAGAAATAACGAAATGTTTCTTGCTTTATGTTTAGAAACAGCAAAATGTTTTTGGCAAAAATTCTTTCCAACTGTGAAATAATATGAGCTGCATTTGGTGCGGAAAACTAAAAATTCTCTTCAGACTTGTGAAAATTGTTAGCAACATCAGTTATTCTGCTTGAAAAATTTGACAGCGGTGCGAATACCTCGATTTAGAAACAAGTAGTCATTTAATTTCCTTCGGGAAGTGCCGGATTATATTACGGAAAAATTGTCAGTAATTTTATTTTGAAGTTTTAATCTTTAAAATATCTGTAATAACGATATTTTTAACATAATTAGTGTAGTAAATTCTATCGAAGCTCCATCTTTCAAAGATAAAGTTAAAACGGATTTATTTAAAAAACTAATTTTAATTTTTTTATAACAAAATATTAGTATTGAGTCCCAATTAAAATCCTCATTTCATTTGGTTTTGTTCAGTAAATGATTTTGTTGCTTAGGAAAATTTCAAAATGTAACTTTTAACGAGAGAAGATGTAACTTTTTTGAAGGAGAAGCGCAACTTTTTCTTGTTTTCCACTGGCAACACTGTTGGTTATAGAACCCTAAAAACTACTTGAAAATTGTCAATATTTTGCTTCCCTAAAAATATTAAAATTCCTTTCCACACCCACAGTGTAGATTGAATATCAAAAAATAGTTTAAAATAAATTGAATTTTCATAAATAATTGTTATTGCAGGTTCAGGAGTCAGCTTAAGTGTTGTTCAAGTTTTACGACCTCATAAGTAAATGAACTCAAGATAAAAATAATATTTATACAAATATACTTAATTCTTTTATTATTCACATGTCTTAACAAATCTTGAATACTGGAATAAAACGTATACAAATACTTGTTGAAAATAATGTTGAAAGAAAAATATTCAAAATATATTTAAGACATTACAAGAGCAACAACAACTGATAACGAAAATATATACAAAATATTTTTTTAAGTGAAGTGAAAAAAAAACAAAAACAATTAATCACCTGTTTGGTATGATTACAAAAGATCAATCATTTGTGTGGTGTGTCGTGGCTTTGCACTTTATATTATGTGAGATATTTCATACAGATATCAATTATAAACCAAAAGCCAAACACTTATTCAAGCATACAAACTCATGCTCTCATTTAAATTCAGAAACTCATACATCTGTACGATTGTCTCCAATTAAAAGCCAATTTTAATATTTTGTCAGTTCCATAATAAGACACCATACGTTTTTATTCTCATCGATTTGTTGTTGCTGTATCAGAGATGTAGGCCAGAGGAAATAAAATGACTGATAATGTTTTTTCCTCTAGGGAGGAGAAAAACGAAGTACTTCTAAATTGAAAATGTATATAAGACCAGAAGACTAAATAAAACTGGTATAAAAGGCTGTCAAAGTTAAATTAAGCTTTATGTTAAAACAATCATGCCAATTGCTTGTGGTTTTAATTAATTTAAAGTCAATACAAATTTTTGGTGACACCACACTTAAAGCATACAATAACAGCAGTTACAGCAAAAAAGCCTAAAGTCACGATTTGTTTAACAACCAAGTGATGTATGTTTTTGTTATTCGATTTCAGTTAGTATTTTGTTGTTGTTGTTGTGGTTGTTCACTTTTGGACCGCATAAGTGCGTGTTAACTCTGTTAGTTTCTTTTTTTTAGCCTGCTGATCTTCTTCACACAAGTTCGTATGGTATTTTGTTGGCCATTTTGGTGTCCTTTTGCGCTTTTACAGTTTGATTTAAACAAATCGCCACAATTTGTGTTGATGCTGTAAACGATGTCATTGTGTTGTTTTAGTATTTATTTGTTACTTTTTCTTGCAGTAGTAGTTTGTTTTGTTGTTTTTGAAAGTTTCTGCAATGTTGCCATATTTTTATAAGAATTGTAAAACTGTCTCTGGAGGAATTTAAATAAAAAGTTTTACTTTTATTTAATACGAATATACATTTTTGCATAATAGTATGCTGCCGTTTTAGTGAAAAATCGAAAAAATAGCAAAAGACATAACAAAAGCATAAAGAGTTTTATAAAAATTATTTCATTTCGGATTCTTTTTTTTTCCTCTTAAAAGTTGTTGCAAGATTATGGTCAGTTCAATAAGCTGTAACTGTAATTCAGTATAACTGTTGTGACTCACAGTTATATTATGTTTCCACTGAGCCCAATATTTTTGCTTCTCTCTCTTTTTATGATTCACAGCTCAATCACGACCGAATCAACGCGCTTCGCCATATAAAATCTTGAGAGCGAAGCATTTTGTTTTGAGACGATTCAGCTTGAATCTACTTGCGAAGCATGTTGTTGTCTTCCCTAATTTTTTATCGCAAGCTTATTTGAACTAGCTGTATATAAATGTAAACAAAAGAGTAAACCAATATTAAAATTGCTGTGTGAATATGTGTTAATATTAAAACAAACAATTATATTATAATTTAAAATTTTATTAATTACAAACACTAAAATTAAAACGAAAAACAAAATTTCAGAACAGAAGTCAAGGGGAAGCATGTAGTATGTGTCTTGGAAACGGCATATTAATTATTTATTTATTTTCCAAGATGAGAGAATTAACTTCTACGAGGGATAATGGAGTTGTTCGGATTAGTTTGCAGTCACTGGCATTTTAAGTACTCTGTCTTAAGTTTAAAATTTTTTCTAATGGAAAAAAATGTTCCAATGACTGCATACACATTGGCCTGTTTAAATAGCAAAAGCGAAGATATAGATTTTTAATCCTTCCCCCAGAATACTTTGTGGCTTTTATATCTGCTGCCTCTTAGTGTCATTTAGTCGCTTTTTCTCAAGTTTAAGAAAGGGGAAAAAAGCCAAATTTTGATTTACTCATAAACAGGGTGATAAAGGCAGGGTAGTTTACATTTGTATACCCTTCACCACAAAAAGTGGAAAAAGGGTATATCTAAATTTGTCATTCCGTGTGTAATTTTAGCAATATCCATTTTCGACCCCATAAAGTATATATATTCTGCCTTCTTATGCATAGCGAAGTCGACTGAGTGATGTCGTCTGTCCGTCAAGTTTATCGATGTAAACTTGATTTCATAAAAACATAAATATGTCAATCAATCAATTATAGTGTCGCAAGAGGTGCTATTGGAAATCAGCACGAGCGGTCCATGTCTTTCGAGGCAGCGGGTAAAACACCACGCCTACCTCTAATTTGATTATGTTTTGAAACAATAAAGTAACTTCGATTAAAAAAATAAATATGCTGGGCGATAAAGAATTAAAAAGTAAGAATAAATATCAAGTAAAAAAATTGGCGCTTGCCCATGTTATCCGAGTTGTGAGGCTCGGAAATTTTCAAATTTTTGAAAATACCAATGGGTATTATTTTAAAGCTTTTGAAGAGATCTTTAAGGAAATATTAAAAATTTTTAAAATGCCTAACCCATTAAGAGCCGATGTAATTTTTATGTAAAATTATATATATGTAGTAACAAATTTTTTTTTATTTTTTATATCCCTGTCACTGAAGGATATATAAGATACGGCATAGACGAATATAGCACTCTTACTTGTTTATTATTCTATTCTTTCACTTTTTATAAGCAAGTCGTCCAGGTTTTTTTGTAATGCAGCAATTAAATTCATTGTATACAAACCACTAATCAGTACAGAAAGAAATTATATTACAACTGATAAGGTCGGGAATAGGGGATTCAGTGGAACATATGAAGATAACTGGCTCTATCTAAGGCATATATATTTCCGTGTTTATGTATCCACTTGCCGGTGTAATGGAAACCATTAGAGAAGATCAAAAATATTCATTTATCTGAATTTACAACCAGTGGGTCTAGTTGCAACTACTAAAAGTAGACAAAAGATCTACGAAACGTTAGGAAAAATTGTATATGAAAGACTGAGAACTAACAACAAAGTAAGTGGTCAAAAATATAAAATTAGCGAATTTTTCATTAAAAATTAATCGATTGCAAAGATAGAGCTTATCCAAATAATTGAATCCTTAAAAGAGACTTTTTGGCAC
Organism: Gymnosoma rotundatum; assembly: GCA_916610165.2. Classification (NCBI taxonomy): domain Eukaryota; kingdom Metazoa; phylum Arthropoda; class Insecta; order Diptera; family Tachinidae; genus Gymnosoma; species Gymnosoma rotundatum. The sequence goes on along the minus strand of OU744337.1, from coordinate 120,168,061 downwards.
GAAACTACCGATATCTAAATTGCATTGAAAATTTAACAACAGAAATAGACACTTGTGGGCGTCTACGCAAAGGTCATTTTCCAAATATTAGTGGAGGTTCAGTGTTCTGAAATAAATGTCACTTAAAATATCAACACGTTGGTTAGAGAATTTCGTCTTAGCTAGTAAACATGTTTGAAGAGCAGAAGCTATAGAAGTATATCGAATGGTCCAGCTTGCGAATATAGTACGTCTCATCCTTTTACTGGAAAAATTTGGCTTTAAACAGCTTTAAAGCTATTGGAGCCATTTAAAGTTCAACAATACTTTAAGTCCAACTTACAAACAGCAGCCGCTAACTAAAGCTGATAAAATTAGTTTTCTGTAGAAATACCAAATAATTTTAAACACTTTGGCAAGCTCTCACACATTGGGGGCTGTTTATTTTTGGGGCCATCAATTGTCGGCAGAGCTAGAGATGTTCTTTTGTGTTATTATTATTGGTGTTGTTTTTGTTGTTGTTGTTTATTTTAGTAAGGTTTCTGGTTCAGCTACTATTTACCAAAGTTGTAATAATGTCGCTATCGCTGTCGTCGTCAGCTACAATGTCATCGTTATTTGTTTATACCTTAAGTTTATTTCGTTAAGTCGCTCATTTGTTCGTTTGACTTGGTGTTTTATGGCCTGCCCAGTTTGACTTAAGATTATTTGAGCTTTTGCGATGGGTTCACTTAATTTAAACAACATGCAAAATACTTTTTTTTCTGTTGATTATTTGTTGTTGGTGTTTGTTTTTGTTAAACAAACATACATATTTTGTTTTTACTTGATATACGATGTAAGTCCTTGTATTTGTGTGTGTGTCTGTGTCTTCGCTGTTAGCTGTAAATACTTAAGTGTTCATATAGCACTTGCTTTACAGCCATATTTGGTTAAAATTCAAATGGCATTAACACGTTTCCGTATTGTACTCGTATTCACATGTTTCTTAATATCCAACATATGTATGTTAGTCTTTTTTCAAGTGTGTTTCTATATTGAATTGCTGTTGTTTTTTTTTGTAGTTCATGGTGATCAATACGATGGCATTTGCACGCATTTGTGTGATCACTTGTAAATTTTGCGGCAAGTTAATTCGTGGTAACCAAAATCCTAAATAAAAAAAAAAAAATGTTTTTTTCCACACTTCGAATTTTTTTCAAAAGGTTTAAATTTGTCAACCTTATTTGTAGGTTTGGTTGAAGTTGTACAATGCAGTATTTTTGTTAGTTTTGGGTTTTTTTAAGTTTATTTGTTGTTTTGCTGTTATTTGCGGGTGCTTTATCTTCTTCTCTTTTTCTGTTGGTGTTTAGTTTTAAAGTAGACAATTTGTTGTTTCGTGTCCTCATGATCGGTGGCGATAGTTTGCTACTAACCTGTCGTAATTCTTGCTTTTAATTTGTTTTTTTTTTTCTTTGACGTCTTTGATTGTTGTTATTTTTGTATTTATCTTAGCTTTCTTTACGTGCAGCATTTATCTTTTATGCACCATGGGCTATGAAGTTTATAATTAACAATATATAATCAGAAATTGAATAATAATCCTGTTAAATGTCACCTGTTTTTGTTTGGAAAAGATTTTTTTATGACACACAATTATAATATTTTAGGAAAGGTAAGTGAGGCTAGTTTCCATAGGCATCCCTTCTCCGGGAGCAGCCAATCACTAGAGTATGAATACCATCGGTCCCATTGTTATAATCTACAGCTTGCTTTTTTCGAACCTTTTAATTTCCATTTAAATACCAAACAGTGCCGAAAATCAAAATTTCACCAAAAATTTCGTAAAATATATAAATTTTCCCAAAAAATTATTTCATTTAAAACTGAAAATGTAGAAAAAATAAAAAATAAGTGTGATTTACCATTCTTTGAAAATTCAATAAAAATCTGTCTGTTCGTAATCAAGTTAAAGCAATTTTGACAAGGCCTACAGAAAACTTAATCCTATAAATCAGTTGGAGTTTCACCAAACGAACTGGATAAAAAATATTTAAGGGGATGGATTCAAGAGAAGATACAAACGAATTCAACTAACTTTGTCTGTATTGGGGTATGCTCCTTCTCACCTGTACTTTAATGAACGCGCGCAAAGCCGGACATTAGGCCAGAAATTAATTTTGAGAAGTGTAAAAATTTAAGAACACAGTTGGACAAATAACAAAATTCTGCATCGTATTGTGAGTTTTGAAACGTTTTGCTTTTGGGACACTGTTAAAATCAGAAAAGTTTTTATTGACTTTAAACAATTTTGAGAAGCTTTCAATAATTTTTTTGGTGGCTAAGCGAATAGAGATTTTGTATTGATTTCCTGAAAAAGACTATGTTAGCAGCTATTTATATTATATTTTGGAAAAATTTTGTTTAAAATTTTTGTATTAAAAAAATTTCGTTTGAAATTCAAAAAAAGGATTTTTTCTGACAAAAAATTTAAAAGGATTTTACAATCGCGGCCCTAAAAATGTTATATATCACTATAAAATTAACGATCTCTACTTTTAAACTGTAGAAAAAAAGTTGAGCGTTTTTGAACCTAAACCACTATTTACTTATATAATACCCACTATCCACTTACCTTTCTTTTATGCTTCCACCTGTACTTAACGCTGAAAAGGATTCAGATTCGGAAGAGGTCTTTGAAGAATCAAACGAAGAAGGACCCTGGCGTATGTCATATAAGTGCAAAGTAGCAGTTCTTTTCAATAAATTAATTGTTATACTTTTAAATAAAATTTACCGTTACCATTATAAATAAGTTATTGCTATGAATAAATTAATTATTAACAGATAAATAAAATATTATAAAGTAACAAATTACAAAATTGGAAATTGGCAAAAAAAAAAAACATTTTGTACAGGGACGCTTTTGGGGTGTAATTGGAGGGGTACCTTCCCCTGCCGATATAAATTAATTACTATGGTTTTAAGGCGTATGTAACCCATTTCATTTAGTAATTACATTCTTATTTCATATTACATATTTTACTTCACTACCCACAAAAAGGGGCGGGGCTAAAATGCATTTTAGAATCTCTTGATTCCAAGTTAAAATTTTTAAACATTTTTTGACCTTAAAAGTTGTATTTGCTTAACAAAATTACGCAAAATTAAAAATTAATTTGCATTTTTTAGAGCTGGGATTAGTTGTTCTAAGGTGAACTTTTTTCCACTTGTATTAAACAATAAAATTTTCCCCGCAAAACTTATTAATTTATATATTATCATAAGCAATAAGTTCTGTGAGCTAAAGCTGCAGACCTTTTTTGACTGTTTTCTAATCATAAATTGTCACATTATTGATAACGGGTTCACACCAATGATAAAAGAGATTATTTAAAGCCATTCTAATTTCGGCTTAAGAGAATTACTTTGAAGTGTTCATAATTAAGTTTAAGTCTTAAACAACCCTTTTAGTTTCACTTCTTAATATCAGCGAACTATTAAGATACAATATATTTTCCCCTTAATTTAAGTCTTCGCATTTAACAGCTTAAAAGTTTTCACAACAGACCATTGTATTCTCTGCAATTGGAAGAATAAATTGTTTATTTTTTTCTTTGCTAGTTTAAAATGTTGTTGTTGTTGCTGCTGTTCTTGTTATTATTGTTGTCTTCTGTTTCCTTGCTTTTGTATTTTATTTTTCAGTTCGTTTGTGTTAAGACAATTTCATGTTTTTTGTAGTTTTAAGTTGGTTTTTAAGCCTAAATTATTAACCCTAGTCCTTTTACAAATGTTCCGCAATTATTGTGTTCAGCTCATTAGCGGTACATTTTGCTTTTTTATTTATTTCATTCTTTGTATTTCATTCTGTTTCACGTATGCGGTTTTTTCGCCTTATTTCTTTAGCCACGATTTCTTTTTTAAGTCAACGTCATATTTCGTGCAATTTGAACATGTGTGTGTGTGTGTGTGTGTGTGTGTTATGTGTGCATTTCTTTGTTAAGAAGAAGGATTTTAATGTTTCTGTTTTACTAATTTGTACATTTGTCAGATAATAAATGTTTAGTGGAAAGTTGTTGTTTATTTACTTTTGTTAATTTTTTTATTTTAATTTATTTTTTTGTTTTCGTTATTCCTTGTAGCACTTATTTTCATTGTAAGGTGTGAAATTATGTTCATACTTTGTTAAACATGTTAATTCTTTGTGTTTTGCTTGAAATTGTGGTTTATTGAGAAGTCATAAATATAAATTAGCTTACAATATCTTTTAGAATTAAGTTGAATAATTAAATGCCTTAAAAATTTACCCAATCGAATTGATTTTCGTTTATTGTTACAAAAAAAGTTTTAAGAATTCTAGAAAATTTTATTATTAATAAAATATTTTAAAGGTATACAAAATAACGCATAATTGCTATATGAATCTTAAAATATTTTCGTCTTATACGAGAGAAATATTTAATAATAACGGCACTTGGACAGCCAGGATTTAAATGGAAGCGTTTAAAAAAGGATTTAGTAGCAATATTATGTTTTATGAACTTTTATTTTTAGCAGCTTTTGAAACTTTTTTTTTATTAATTTTTTAAAATCTATTAAAAACTATATAGAAGATTTTACTAAATTTAATTAAAAATTAATTTACCTTCAATCAAGTTATATGACATAAGTTTCTGATTATTTAGCATTTACACTTAATAATATAATACGACTTAAATGCATGCAATATTTTTTAACACTTTTCAAAAATATTGGTTTTATATAATTGGTTTTCACAAGCCCGTTAATCCGTTGTTTATTAGAATAAACAAAATAAATAAATATGATTTACATTCATTGTAAAATATGACAGTTCTATTGAACCAATTTTATATGCAAATTAAATTAAAAGAAAAAACAACGAAACGATAAAATTATATTAAAATACGATTTAGATAATTTATTATGGAAAAAATAAATAAAGTAAAGTAAATCAACGGATATAAGCTTGTTTTACTATTTCAAATCAACTTAAACAAATATTGTCAAGTAAAACACAGCGAGTAACCGTATAAATTGTAAAGTATACGTTTGTAGAAGAGAGATCTCTTTTTTTTTGCAACAAAATTTATATATGTGTTCTAGCAGTTTATTTTATTTATTGTATTCAAATCCCCAAAAGCAATTAAGCAAAACAACCACCCACACTAGAAGTAAAATAAAATTAAAAAAATTTTTTTTTTTTTGATTCATTATATTTCTTGGTTCTTAAGCCAGGCTTAAGCAAAGTGCTGAATAGAGAAAAACTATTTAAATTGAAATTAATTTATAAAAATCAAGAACTTGTCAGAAAGCTAATGACTCATTTTGTATTTGTTTTACGTTTTTTTAAGCACCTGACAATAATTGGGATGTAAGTAATACAGGTCTGTTAAAGAGTGCATACACACAGCTTATTTAAGCTTTCATGAAAGTCTTTAAGAAGTACCCCGATATTTGCAGGACCATATTTTATTTCATCTAAAAGCCGTTGTTGAAGAAATGAAGGCCTTCGTTTTGCTTATAGCGCTCCCTTACTGAAATTTATACTTTCATATATTACTGCGAAGTTGATACAAATCCAAATGGAAAATTCTAGAACCAATATGGTGCTACTGAATTAAGTTCAAACACGTGAAAATAAGTATTTCAATAGCTCTGTGGTATGTAAACAATGCAAGTATTCCCAAAAGTTTGAACGTGTCATGAAGTAAGCAGAACTCGTGAAACATTCAGTGAGAGACCTATCCAAATAATTATAAAACAATATTTTTATATATGTTAGCTTTCATTACTTCAAAAAAAACAAAATGCAATATAAATTTTTTTATATTACAATAATAAATATTTTTAATTCTGAGAATAAAAATAATCCTACGGCGGATGAACATGATAGATATGTTGTAGTTTTATTGGTAAGTTAAGGAAGTTCTGATGATACAAAAATTTTATAAATAATATTTTACAAGATTTTTATTTAAAAAATGTATATTGTTTTTTACAATAAAGTGGAACATATTTTTTCTGCCGCATAAGATATTTTTTGATGAAAATTTTTTATTAAGTGTTTTTCGTTCGTTCGTTTTGTGAAGTAAAAAAGTTAAAATTTTTAATAATTTAATTAAATTTGAAAAAGGGACTTTTTGTCGGAAACTTAAAAATTATGTTTAATATTTCACACGCCTAATTTAAAAGAAAAAAACTGTTTTGATAAAAAATAAACTCTTTTTTGGCACCACTAAACTGTAAACTACTTTAATTGTTTTAGCGAACTATCAGTTTGTTATTAAGTGTAAAGTTTTCAGTGTTTCTTTTAATTGACTCTCAACGTGCATAAAGAAATTTACTTTAATAAAATTATTGCATTGGGAAATACTTTAGCTTTCATCCAACAAAATTAGTAAAAAATATTATAAAGATTATAAATATTAACAAGCACCCAGAAATTTTCAAAAGATAAAAATTAAAAACTGCCTTATCAAATCAGCCAAGAAAATATTTTTGAATGTCAACATTTGTTTGTTTTATTTTATTTAAAAATAAGAACAAAAATAAAATTGTCTAATTTCTTCTTATTCTATTCTATTTAAAAAAGATCTTAATTAAACAATTTGCTTTTTTGAAAATTTATAATTAATTATCTGAACACAAAATCGCTCGACTTAATGTGATGCCGAATTTTTTTACGAGTGGAGTCCTTAAATTTATAACCTCAGTCTCAGTACATTGATGGGTGGAGTTCAAAGTATCCTATATGACATAATAAAGAAAAACAAATAAATTATCTTTGCAGATTAAGCCACATTATCAACTGCAATTGAATGCCCAGAAAGCTTCAATTTATACTCCAAAGCAAATATTTTTTTTCTTATTATTTTCAGTGAACTCTGGCATCATTATGAATAAACTCACGCTTGAACAGCGCTAGCAAATCATCCAATTTAACTTTGAAAATCAGTCATTAATTCAAGCAACTTATAGACGATTTCGTGATATTTATGGTGCACATAATCATCTGTCTGAGCTGATAGATTTCGTACTACATACTAGAGGATGGAATAACACCAACACGTCGAAAAAATATGCTAACTGAAGAGAAAATCGCTGCTGGAAACAAAAGTGTTGAAGAAGATCCAAATTTGTCGATTCGTCTTCGATCGCAGATGCCCCACTGCTTTATCCGACCACTACGTGGAAAATTTTGCGCAAAGATCTTGGCTTACACTCATACAAGTTACAGCTAGTGGAGAATTAAGGCCACGAGACCATTATATGCGTCGTTCTTTCGCCGAATGGGCTTTAGAGCAGATAGTAATTGAGCCGTTATTTTATCGTCAAATTGTGTTCAGCGATCAATCCCAGGTTTGTCTTAACAGACAGAACATACACTACAGTCTCCAGAAATATGCACCACTTGGTGTGATTTACACGCTGGTGGCATCACCGGACTTTATATCTTAAAAGTGAGGCCAGGTCTTACGTTACGGTCATTGGAGATCGTTTTCGCACCATGATTAATAAATTTTTGTTAAAAAATATGGACGAAATGTGGTTTCAACAAGATGGTGATACGTACCATGTGGCGACCGCAACCATCGAGTTATTGAAATCAAAATTTGGCGATAAATTGATTTCGAGAAATGGACCTGTCAATTGGCCTCAAATGTCGTACGATTTGACACCTCTCGATTATTTCCTATTGGAAGTCAACAATAGTCGTGTTATTTATGACATACGGTCAGCAGTACTTTAAAAAGTGACCCAAAATTCCACGTCCAGAATGCGCTTCGTTATAAGCAGCCACGGTGGCCATATGCCCGGAATCATTTTTAGATATTAATGCCATGTTTCGATCTTTCGTATAAAAAAATCTTCATTACGATTTAATTTTTTTAATTATTTTTTACAATCTAAAGTTCTACCGGACTTAAGAAAACATCCGACATAAGCTTACACTGACAAAAGAAAAAAAAAAAGGAAAAGGAAAATAAAAGTAAAGGAATATTTTGCATCCTATTAAAATTATACCACTCTAATTATTTACTTTTCTTTTATTATGTTTTTTAGTTTCGCTCGTTAAATAGTAAAATTTGTTTAAAATTTGAACGTTAAATACTTAAAATAAAAACTATTTACACTCCGTTTCGTATTAACAAAAAAAGTTTAGCTTCAAATTGTGATGTATATGTAATACATATTGAGTATGTGTATATTTGAACACTGCTCATATTCTTATAAATATATATGCATACTTTTGTCAATTTAAGTAAACATGTGTCTTTTTAAATAAGCAAAAATTAACAATACAGAAAAAATAGTTAAATTTTGTTCAACTAGAGATTGAAAACAACCTGTTCTTTCAACAGCAATTATTGTTTAAGACGGATTTATTTTAAATTAAATTGTAAGTGTTTTTTTTTTGTATTATGCTTTTTGTCTACTTTTTTTGTGGGGGCATAGGAAGAAAAAGACATAATATTGAAACGAGTATGAACAATTAATGTGGGGCATTCTATATGGATATTTAAGAAGTCAATAAATACGGAAATCAATATTTATCAAAATTAGTTTTAAAATGTTTTAAATTCAGTAAACTTATAACTTACAATTAAAGTTAAATCACCAAGTTGTTTTTAATTTACGTTAGTTAAATTTAATCCTGTTTAATTAAATTAATATTTAAATAATTTAAAATCAAAAGAACTAAATGTTTTAGACCAATTCAAGTTGTGTAAACTACAACAATAAAGTCAAAAATTAAAAACCAAAGTTAAAGTTAGAGAAACTAACAATAACTAACGAATTATCTTATTCTGCTTTTTCTTCTGTTTATGAGTAGTGTTTTTAGCGTTCTCCTAGATCTGATAAAATTTGTCTATTAGAGATTATAAGAAATTCAAAAACAATTTAATTGTTTTATAATTAAGGCATTCGAAATTTTTTAAATATGATCTGATCTTGTAGCAGTTTTAGTTGCAGCAAGAAATGTCGAGGTTTTATTAAATTGTATATCGAAATTTATTAAATTTTCAGTTTTATATAAATAAATAATTGAGTCAATTAAAAATTTACTTGAAACGGGTAGAATCCACTGATGAGCCATATATGAGCAGTAGCGAAATGGCCATATAGATATGCTTTCCCCGCAGTAATACATATAATTGTTTAGCTTAGTTTAAAATAATAAATATTTCCTGAGAATATCGTGAAATATTGAAGGAATCAAGCACAATTAAAGTAAATTAATATTTCACTATACTAAAATTTTTTTTGTTCTAGATTTATATCGCTCTTCTATGGAACTTCCCATATTTTATCTTCTCATAAAACCATTAGCAATTTAAAATTAATTATTGAGGTTCAATATTTTCGAACACTGTTAACAATGACTTGATTTAATTTTATTTAATTATACATTGAGTATTTGCTATTGTTGTCATAGATATTTAAATTTACTCTATTGTTACTGCTATGCAAACAGCAGTCATAGAGGGCGTTTCAGGCGTCACAAATCTTATGCGTGATTTTAAAATATAGTTTAACAAAAAAAAACTATCCATTCAATTATAACTTTTAAACACAAAAGCCATTCCAAGTATCAAAATATTAATAATATATTACAATATTTAGGTAAATTTTGCAAAATATGAAAACAATATTAAGCTGTGTATGTCAATCAAAATTTAGCGGTTTTTTAAATTGTAAAAAATATCACGATTTTAATTAAAATTCAAGTATAAATTGTAGAAGAAAAGGGCCAACGTCTTATGGATTATAGATTTAGTTAACAAAACTTATCAATTGTAGTTGTATAAAATTTAAGGTCATAATCTTTTAGGATAAGGGGTACAGGATTAAAAGTTAAAATCTTAAGAAAAGTAATGTTCATTTGGTGCTTAATTGAATATGCTTTTACTTAACGTGTCCATATGTCATGATTGTACGCTGTAACACACTGCAAGAATTGTTAGCTATGTTGTTTATTTGAACTAGAACCAACATTGTTTCTATACCCTTTTATAATTGTAATTCTTTATAGTTTCTATACCTTTTAAAGATTATAATTTGATTAAATTAAAATTTTTAATTGAATGAAATATTATTGTATTGAATAATTATAAAATAAATAAATTAAAATTGATTTTTGGCTTAACTTTTTTTGGCTTAATTTTTTAATTTCTTAAAACCTTTTTTTTAGAAAGAAAAATTATTCACAGATGTTTTTCAGAGAAAACACGAAAAATTATTGCTACTTCCTTCGTCAACACTCTTTTCATCTAGCTACTTTAGGTTTTGTACAGTGTAAACCTTATATTTTATTAGTAAAAGGAAATTGCCAAAAATTTAATGAAACCAATCGACAACAGAACATACATAGTTTATTACATCTGGACAAATGCACCGTTCGGTCCGGTTTACACGCTAGTCGCATTATTGTGCCATATTTTTTTTTATCATTGTGTAATATAAAAAGCCCTTTATGGCCAAAATACATATAACAATTCAGAATAATTAAATTTAGTTTGTAGACAACCCTTAACTCAAATTAATATTAATACAAAATCGCTTAAAAACTAGAGTTTTGTTAATAGCTTCAATTTATAATTATAAATGCTTTGGGATGAAAAAAAATTTGAGGTGGTCCAGTATCAGGAGTGGAAATATAATGCGTCTAAAGCAAATAACTGTTGTAATGGTTGATAAGTTTTCTGCGATACAAAGATAATGAAAAGGAAAATACTCTTAAATCATTTGGCAAGCAGTTCCAGAAATGAACTACTGTAATCAGGAATGCCTTCTGAAAAACTAAGCCATTAATAAGGGAGGATGAACAATTGAGAATTCCTAGTGGAATGCAAGAAAGTAAACCTCTGTACTAAAAACTGTGTTGTAAACTTCTTGATTATATTATAAAAATATAAGAGATATCTGATAGTTAGAAAGTAACCAACAGAACATTTCAAAAAACTATTGACATACGGCGTTATGTGATTATAACGTCCATTTCCATATTGGCCATTAACAGGATTTCGATGCCTTATGTCAAACACATATCTTACAATTTTATTAATCAGAAGTTTTATTTTATTAATATTAGTAGCCGTAGAACAAAGATATACTTCCATAGAATAAGATATCTGCGACAATATGATATGAATAATCAAGCCTATTATCTATGATTAAATCTAAAATTTTCATCTTATCTACAAACTGTAGCTCACTTTGCCCTAGGTGAATGTTGGTAAAAAGTCGGTAAAACTTATGGATCCAAAGCCCAAAATTTTAGATTTTGATTTCCTTATGAACGGAGCTTGCGTTAAGGCCGACGGTGTTCATTACTGCACCGTGAATAGCGATTTTTTGTGTGGAAATATGAATGACATTAATCTTGACAGAATGCTGCTATGTGCTATACGACGACTGCATCCATTAACTTATTGAAATCAAATTTGCAAATAAGTTGTACTTACTCTCACTGTCATACACTGCAAGAATTGTTAGCTATGTTGTTTATTTGAACTAGAAAAAACAAGCAGAAACGCCATTAATTTTCATAGTTTCTATACCCTTTTTTTATTGTAATTGTTTATAGTTTCTATACCTTTTGAATTTTAATTGAAATACAATAAATATTTTAATTGAATCAAATATTTATTGTATTCAATAATTAAAAAATAAATTAACTAAAATTGATTTTTGGCTTAATTCATTTTTTAATTTCTTAAAAGCCTTTTATTTTATTATTAAAAGGAAATTGTGGAATATTGAATGTAACCAACCTAAAACAGAACCTACATACCTACAGTTTATTACATCCGGAAAAATGCGCCGTTTGATCCGGTTTACACGCTATTCGCATTATTGCACCACATTTATTCAAGTGATTTTTTGTTTGAAAATATCAATGACATTAGTCTTGACAGAATGGTGCTATGTGCCATACGGAGACTGCATCCATTGACTTATTGAAATCATATTTGCAAATAAGTTGATTTAAAAAAAAAATAATTTAAAAATTAGCCCTAAAGATCATACGATTTGACACCTTTCGATTATTTGCTGCGAAGCCACATGAATTTACTATATTATACTCATAAACTGGCAACAATTGGCGCCTTTGGTGCTTATATTGCTCTTGTTGTTCGTGACATGCTGTCAGCAACGCCCAAAGTTGAAAATCCATTATACGCTCCGTAAAGAACATACGTATAAAGTTTTAATTCATACAATTTTTTGTGTTACTTTTTTAAAATTGATAGATCTATCGGGGTTACAGAAGTAATCTTTATATAAAATATGGCTACCATTAAAGCATCAACCTGTATTTCGGAACGTTAAAAAAGAACATATAAAGACATCTGCCCAATTGGAGATAAAATGCCTTTTAATAATAAATAATATTTAAATTTTCCAGTAAGCTTGAGTATTTGAATTTTCCTACTTCTTTGTTTTTCTTTCGGTGTAGCTGTATCTTAACATTAAATTTGTAACGTATTGGAGTGTGTTTGGTGTACAAGTTTTATGTAATTACATGAATACTTAAGCATTATTTTATCTATAAATTGAACGTTACAATGTTAACAACAACGAAAACTACACCAACACCATAACTAAAAAACAACAACAACAACAGCAACCAGAATAACAGTGTATTAACTTTAACGTTATTTTTATGATTATAGTGTTGTAGTCATAAGTATTCATTTACTATAAAATGTTGTTGTACCTGACAAAATGACATTAATTGAGTAATTTATATGGATGGCGTCAGTTTTTCAAAATTTCTTAACTTTTTTGCCTTCATCAAAGTTGTCCATTTTTGCATCAACCATGTCTTGCTAATGACAGCTTTAAGCCTGACTTAAATAAGATACAATGATCGCCATCCTCCCTATCATTGTCTCTACGTGTCCTCATCATGATTATGGTGTTTCTGGTTAAATATTTAGTTTGTTTTTTTTTTGTGTCCTCTATGTTGTTTGTTGTCGCTCCGTCCGATATCAATGTCTTTATTGTGATCGTTTCATAAACTATCATATAGTTGACTGTTATTATTATGATTACCACTCAACATGAATTCAATTAACACTTGTCAGTCGATTACTTGCATATATAGTATATTTCAATGTTTTTCTTTTTTAATTCTAAATGTTTTTGTCGGTTCCTTAGGCAATTGTTGATGGTGCACAGTACACTTGGCAATAAGTATTTCACTTTAACATAAGGATCGATAATGAATTTATTTAATGTAAAAAGTAACTGTGATCATTTAGAAACAAAGAAATGTCTTTGAACAAATATACTGAACGATTGTAAATATTATCCTTTTTTCGCTATTAAGGCCGATAGGGTGACCATAGCAATCATTTTGTATTTACTTTTTCCTAAACTTTTTATTTTCTCTCTTGCTGTTGTCTTCAGAAGGCTGTTATTTAGTGCGATGTGATCTTTGTAATGTTATAGTTTACGAACATTTTAATAGGACAACAAGAAGTCTTACTCACGTTTTTATTGTTACATTTGGAATATGTTAAAGATTTTATTTGCATGTAAGAAATCTCTATACACCAAAATTTATATCACACATGCTGGTGTTGCATATGGTTTAACTAAAGATAGATTAAGAAAAAGCCAACATTTGAATATAATTGTTTTATATAATTAATAAATTTTTGAAGAAAAAAATATTCGTTAAGTTAAGTTAAATGGTAAAATATATTTTATTTATTAAATAAAAATTATTATTAGATTTTAAGAACTTCAGAGATGGAGAATTGTTACACAGAATTATGTTGGATATTGAAACTCTTCTATTATTAAATGCAATTTATTATTATAAAACATCAACTTAACGAAATATTGATACAAGACAGAATTACATACATTTGTAAAGTATTCACTTAATATATTGAAAAAAAAAATCGATGCATGTAAGTGAAATTATTTGTTTTTTACACAGTGCACTAATGACACTTTCGAAATATCTGGTACATCTGCTTACGCTTTCGAAAAATTTGTGAGTCTTGTGGCTTTCTGCAATTTTATCCGTTTTCAAAAGTTGAAATAATTTAAATGGGTTTAAAGTCATTTATATAAATAATTTAATTTTGGGGAAGAAAATATAATTTTTTTTTTTATATTTTAAGTGATCACAGATTAAAGCTCGTTTCCTTCTAGGACGCATAGTTAGTGAAATAAATAGGGAAATATAAAGCAATTCATATAAAAAATTAAATTTTAAGGACATGTATGTAGGGTTTTCTTAATGAAAACACCGTTTTTAAATTGTAATATATTTTAAGTATTTTTTTAAAGATAAGTTGTATATTGAAATTGATGAAAAGTTAATGGTCCGAAGTTAAATGTTCCTTTTTCTACTGTCTGAGTTCAACTACTCCGTTCATTGTCAAGCGTGCTATCGTCTACTTCTTACTTGTTCGTTGTAGTCACTAGTCACTCGTCTATCAATGTAGTGTTGTGCTATAAACATAATCAAAGGCTACCGACCATCGACTACCGACTACAAAATTAGCTGGCTACAAAAATAGCCAAGTCGCCAGCTACTTAATTCTTTTAACGACTACCGACCACTAACTACAAATAATAAACATCTGTTTTGACATATGTATTAAAGTTAACCAAAACAAAACAAACTTGATATTTTTTTAAGTGAATTTGTGTAAAAAAAATTTTTTTTAAATGTCTCAAGAAAATTTAATTAACTTTATAAGTAGTATTGCTAAAATAGGGGAAACAAAGACTTCAGTGTATGAAGTGTCCACGTCCATATTTGCATGTAAATTGAAATAAACATTTACATTAAACAATATAATAAATATATATAAACAGTAAAAATTACTATTATATACTTATCAATTTCAATAAAAAACCCAAAAAATAAATATAAATGAAACAAATTAGAAATTTATGAAAAAAGAACTAAATGGAAAATTTCACAAACAAAAGGTAATTGAAAAATGTGCCAAATAAATAGTAAATGAAAAATGTAAACAAATAAACAGATGAATATTTTTTTTCAATGGTGCCACTATAAAAGTTTTTCGCGTTTTTAATAGCGATATTTAATGTATTGCGTTTTTAAAACCACCATTTCATGCATTTATTGCATTGGCAGCACTAATCTGTTTTTTCTAGCCAAGAAAAATAGAAATTAACCTAAGTTGGTTACGGGCTACAAAAGTAGCCGTGCAGTCGGTAGTCGTGTAGTGGCTAAAAGAATTATTCTCATAAGCACGCATGTATTCTATTTTTGACATCTTGTAGTCGATGGTCGGTGGACATGATTGTGTTTATAGCATTGCACTTTAATAAGTGTTACCACTTCTTGTTTTAAGTTTGTCATTACCCGCCCCACATATCGCTGGTCTCATGTAGAAAGGCCCTAACTCGAATTTTTACGAAATTGAAATTTTTCGTGATTCCAACACATTTCACTCAGATACACCTTGTCGCAAAATTTGAGTGCAGTAGTATCAAAAATAACGGTTTTGTAAGCATTTGCATTTTTAATATTACATTGTGATAAATACAGTTTCTATTATGTTTTTACCTTCTCCTGTAAAGTTACATATATACGAGTTAGGGCCTTTCTACACGAGACCAGCGATATATAGATTTTTGTTTTAAATTTTTAAGTGATCACAGATTAAAGCTCGTTTCAAGCAAGATAAATGGTTTTAAAGGTATTTATATAAAAAAATTTAAAAATTTAAGGGACAAAAATATTTTATTTAATTTTTAAAGTGATCACAGATTAAAGCTCGTTTCCTTCTAGAATGCATAGTAAGCTGAAAAAAAAACAAATTATGTTTTACATTGCTTGTCTTATCTCTTACTGTTAAGAAGTTATTTGACTTTGAAATAAGAATATTAGTTTAATTTTGTCTGTTTTAAGGAAGCAAACCTATCATGGTACTTAATTACTTAATACAATTAATTGTACCAAAAATGAAGAAAATTTGTAAGAATTTTTTTCACAAATCTAAATTAAAAAAATTAGAAAAAGGTCAAAAATTTTCCTAGATCTACTATAACTTGTTAAAATATCCTATGAAATTATTATAATATTTTTTAAAACACTTGTTGCTTATGCCAAAGTATTTGATGATTCGTTTTATACATGCTATTATATGTGAGTATGTGTCATTATTTGTCATAAAATTTTTCGCCCATTTACCTTTTAATGCACTTTGTTTTATCGTTTAACACTGTCATAAAAATAAAACTAAATTATTCCGTCCCATTAAAATGTTTATAAATTTTTGTATAATTTTTCTCCATTAACTATTCGCATATTTTAATATCAATATAAAATCATCGTTAATGCTGCCATTTTAGTTAAATAATCATAATTTAAAATTCATTGTCGTGATGAGGAACTGATTGTCAATAATTTTTCTTCTATTACACAGACTTGTAAATATAAATTTGAAAAATAAAAACTATATCGTTTTTAAATGAGTGAATGAGCGAATGACTGAATGTATAACTAAATGATCACCGATTCAATTGCATACATAAAAATTCAACTGCATCAATTTTATTGCCTTTGATTTGTTGTCTTCTGTATTGAAGTTACTTTACTAGACTGGAGAAGCAGACAGAAATTGATTTGACATTATAAAGAATTTTTTGTTTATTTATTTTCTATTTTCATTTTATTTCCTTCTTATTATTTCTTAAAAAGAGAAAAATTAAAAAAAAGGAAAAATAGTAAATATTATATGCATTTATTCCACCCACCAGATTTTCTTTAGAGTTTAGTTGTGCATTCTTTTGTTATTGCTGTTGTTGTTTTTTTTGGGTGCATCAATATCAATTGAATAACTTGTTAGTTTTATACTTTATACGTATGACGTTTTAGTAAGATAAATCTCTTCTTTTTTTTTGATTATAATACAAACTCCAGAAATAGTATTTGTAAAAATATCGTTTGTAGTCGTATTGGTTTTCGTATGTTGTTATTTCATAGATAATCAAAATGTAAATTTATGCTATTTCACGTATTGCACTGTTTGTGACACTTGAGTAGGTTCTTGGAAAGTAATACATGTGCTTGCGATATTTTTCGCTTGTTTTTCTATGTACGTTCATCTAAAGGCTTGTTTTGAACATCCACACATGAGTATGTAGGTAAGGATGTTTCTTTTTTATTATATTTTTTCTAAATAAATACAACTGAACAGTTATTGTTAGTCATTTTTTTTTTTTGTTGAATCTATTGTAATTTAGATTGATTATATATTGTGATTTACAGGTTGCATAAAAATCATATTACAAACTTTTTGTCAGCTTAAGATTTCTTGACTTCAAAATAAAAGTAAGTGAATGATGTTAAATATATTTGTTTTATTGAGTTTTGTAACTTTTTTTATTAATTAAAAAGTGTTTTATAAATTTAAGCAACAAGAACTTTTTAAATTATATTAATTTTCAAAAATTATTTTTTTCATGCTATTTTCCCGATTTATTATTTAAATTACCGATATTGATTATTGAGGGTCAGAGCACGTCTCGATGGCCATTTCGTTATCGCTTACTTAACTCTTCAGGAAACTTCTGACAAACATTTTAAATAAACTAAAGATTTTTGTCCAAACAATAAAGCAAAGACAAAAATCAAAGTTTAAGCAAAAACAACAATAACCAATAGTAATTCTATTTTTCTTTCTCTGCTGTATATTTTTTTTCTTATTTAACAACATTTGATATCAACAAAAATGCTTATTTTTTTCAAAACTTATCGTATTTGTCTTTTGAAAAATTTTTATTAATAATTTTTTATTATTAATTTAAAAAAAATTAATTACCCCTAGTTGTGACCACATGATATCGCTCATTTACTTCAAAACCGTCATAACTCAAAACAATTCATTTCGAAATAATCACAGTTTAAGTTTTTGACTCGCTCCAACCATTGATAAAAATATCAGACTGCTTAAGTTCCTACTACAATCAATAAAATTATTCATAATTAAAAAACCATTTAAAAAAACTTTCATCAATTAAATATTAGGGGAAAGTCTTGGACAAACTATGTTGGATGTTTGAATTATGACATTATTGCTGTAAAAATATATACGATACCGAAAAGCGGAGTTACACTTAATATTTTTCATCAACAAAGCTGAAAATAATACATTATATGCGAAGAATCGATACATTTTAAAAATATTTTTCTTTTTCATATATACAGTCACAAAACGAAATACGAAAATGTTTTAGAAAGTGATATGATCTTTACGTTATGAAGTTTACTCCACAACTCGTGTCGTTCTTATTGAGAAACTTAAAAAACGCGGAGAGTACAAAAGATATAAAAATGAAACAAATTCACAATATAAAGCACGAAATGACGAACAATTCTGTATGTTTAACTCCAAATTTAATATTTTGAGTTATGACGTTCTTGAAGTAAATGAGCGATAAGTAAGCTGTTTTCTTATACTGGTGTAAGTTTTTAAATACAATCTACCACATATTGTGATATGTGCAGAAATCCCAAATAATTCTTCAAAACTTTCATCATTTTATCAATGTAAGCTTATGTAGTCAATGAAATTACATATACGTTTGCCTTGTACGTGGTGGACGTTCCTTACCAGCTTTATATTATTATGCCAGGCCAGTTACTTCTCAAAACCTTAATGGTCATATATTTCTCTAATACTTCTCATAACAAAAAAGAGAAATAAACCTAATAATAATTTAAATAGCATGCCCGAGGTACGGTATTTCCAGAAACGTTTAATAAGATGTTCATAAGGAAATTTCCTTTTTGAATTAACTGAATCCTGAATTTTATATTTCCTTATTATAGCCTCACCACAAAAAGTAAAAAAAATGTTATATCTAAGTTTATCATTCCGTTTGTAATTTCCACAATATCCATTTCTGACTTCTTATGTATTTCAAAGTCGATTGAGTGATATCCGTCTGTCCGTACGTGTTAGTTTTGAAATCAACTTTGCAAGGAACTAGATGAGCTAAAAAAGTTTAAATCCTCCAATCGATCAGACATAATTTTGAAAATTTTGCTACTGAAAATCAGCAAGATCGGTCAATGTCCTTCGAAGAAGCGGGCAAAACACCACCATAAATTTTTCCATATCATTTGAAACAATTAAGTACTTCCAATAAAAAAAATATATATATGGGGCAACAGAGAATTAAAAAATAAGCAAAAGAGAGAGAGAATAAATTAGCGCTCGCCTATATTTTCCGAGTTTTGGGCCTCTGAACTTGTCATAGAAAAATATTATTGTGCACAATTTTTTTAAGATATTAATATGGGTAACATTTTGAAGCTTTAAAAGAGATCTTTGAGAAAATACTAAAATTCTTGAAAAAAAATATGCTGAACCCATTAAGAGCCGGTGACATTTTTAAATTCCTAACTTTTTTCTTATATTTCAAATCTCTGTTACCCCAATATTTGTCTTTTATTTGGAGTAAATTTATCATAAATTGGTAAATTTACATAAATGGTGAAGGGTGTATAGGATTCGACATAGCCGAATACAGCACTGTTACTTGTTTTTATCTTTTCTTGATTTTGAAAGTGTTTTTAGTTTATTTGAGATCAATAAAAGTATAAATTTCGTTAACCAGTCCTTTTAATATTAAGCAAACATAAAATGAGTATAACATTTTTTTATATTCAAACTATTTAAATGCAAACCTTTAAATTTCTCCTTATAATTAAACTTATGCCAAATATTAAATAATTTTCTAATAAAAATAAACAAAGCGTGGATTACTATATTAATAACTAAGCATATATCACCGATATGTATATGCTAAAACCTATAACTCGATTAGTTGTTTCGTTTATGATAATTAAACATCTAAAAATTTCAAGAATTAATGACTTTGCGATTATGGATATAAGTTGTTAAATTTGCATACGCTTGTAAAAGTTATGCACACAAAACAAAATATGGCTGAGGAAACCACAATCTAAAAACAATTATGCTACGTTTTTGCCTTTTTATACAAACGTATGGATTCTTTTGATTGCAAATACCACTGCGGCTAAATTCTGTCTTAGAACTTTATGGCTTTCTCTGGCTATACTTCTTGATCTTACCGGTCTTGTGAAACCTTGGTCTCACCACAAACGTAGCCATCCACGCTACACTACTGTGTTACTCCGGCGAGACATGAACTACTCGATGCCTTGTTTAGTAACCTTAACTATCCACAGACATCTCCAAGCCTCCTTTTATCCAAGCCAGTCATCTCCTTTAAACCAATAGCCACAACAAACTGTTGTTATACTGTAACACTTCCCCGCGCTAACCGCTATTGCTCTTAATTTTTTATTATAAAGGGCTTCTTGACAATTATCTGTTGCTCTTATATTAAGTTGGACGTCTCCACTAAATTATCTGCCATGGCTTCACACAATAATTGTCCTTTGCATCTCTCTTAATTTTTAATTGCACTACAACAATTGTTAATTTCCTTTGTACGCATGTCCGAAGCCCGTATCGAACTCAGGACCCTCTGTTTTGCAGTACGCACCTCTACCAACGCTGCTCAGCTCTTGTTAGCTAATTGTGGTTTTTATTCTATACACATACCATTGGTTGTTGAATCACCTTATTTACCACGCTCATGAGGAAATAACTACAGGGGTTGTCAGATTGTATTATTCGTAACAATATATTTTGGTTGTATATACGTAGCCATGTAGGCTGCAACCAAAATATAGAATTGATATATTTAACAAAAATTTTGTTGGGTTTAAAACCGTATTCTTGACTAATATAACAATAATATGGTAAAGTTTTACTATAAAACACAATTAATATATATAATATTATGTTTAAATATAAACATTATATGGTTAAATTAAAACTTAGTTCTTAACATACTCTACGAAAAA
Organism: Gymnosoma rotundatum; assembly: GCA_916610165.2. Lineage (NCBI taxonomy): Eukaryota > Metazoa > Arthropoda > Insecta > Diptera > Tachinidae > Gymnosoma > Gymnosoma rotundatum. Next base: position 120,147,174 of record OU744337.1, on the reverse strand, counting down.
GACTTATTAATTTATTGTCTTAATTATTAATAAATAATTATTGAATAATTATTTAATTTTCATTAGATGTGAGTTATAATTTAATTTCTTCATAAGTACAAAAAATTAAACTACAGCCATACCTAGACACGAGCGGAATGCGTTTCTTTTTGCTGTCAAAAGTTTTCATTCCAGTACATTTTGTATGTAGCATACCATAATAACGCGGTGGCAACGCTTTGCAAATGGAAAATCAGATTCACAAGGCGTTTAATAATAATAATAATTAAAAAAAATAGTAATTCAAAAAAAAATCATTTTTTATTGTTTTATAAAATTTTAATTTATACAACACAAACACTAGAATTTTAATTTTTGTTAAAAATAATATAAAAGTTATGGTTATTTTTTTCAATAACCCTCTTTTGACGTAGCCTTGGCGGTTTTGTTTAGGTATGGCATTTCAGCGTAAAAGCTTTACGGTATAAAAAACATCCCGCTTTCCGCTTTTATTTAGGTATTTCTGACACATTCTGTTGGTTCTCGAAATGCTTTATAACTATTAAAATCAGGTTCTAGGAATTTTACGTCAATAGAAAGATAAACTTTCTTGAATTCCTTCCAGAATTTAAATTTTAAATTAACCATGTAGTTTTTGTGTGCGGAAACCATATAATGATTTAATGATATTAAGAACGTGTTTTTCGCGACCAAAATATTGTTTAAAGAACTATAATTTGTTCATAGAGATTATAATATGGTTTGTGTGATCATATCACGATTATGTTTATCAAGTTACCTGTTCATTTTATAAATTCAGAATAATTATTGCTTCAATAAGTTTTATATTAAAGGATTGCTATCATTGAACACTTCACTTGTCGTGCTTTTACTTAAAGTTTCTTGAAATATTAAAGGATTAATTTAACTAATTGTGAATAAGTTTTTCGCTGAAAGAATTCTTTTTAAAATTATTCGGTCTTAATTTTATTTCGGTTTGTTTGTTTGAGTTGATACATTTTTATTTGTAATTTTAAACAGCAAGTCTTTAAGTGCCTATAAGAGAACTGTGGCGCTTATTCTGTGTTTCGTTCATTTGTAATAGAAATTTAGATTTTTCACATTAATTTTTAATAAAAATGTTTAAAACAGTTTCAGTTTCATAAAGAATTTAACATCGATAACTTTTAAATACTTTATAACTTAAGAGGTACACTGCAAGTTAATATTTGTGTAGCAGAAAATATTTCCCAATAAAAATTGAGCTTATCGAAAGAACCGTTTCCTAAAATTAGAAATCATAAAGAATCTGGAGAATTTAGCAACAATTCCAAAATTTTGTATTTTTGTTTTTGAGTTTTCAAAACAGCTTTGTGTTTTCAAAACAGCTTTGTGTTCTTTATATGCTTTTGATGTGTTCAAATAAAATAAATATACTTTTTTTAACTTAGATTTTTAGCTTGCATAAATGTTTGTATGTTTATATGGCATAATTTATTTATTTATTTTCAAGTTTAAAAATATTTCATAATAATATTTATGACCCTCATTATCTTATATTATTTAAGAGTTGATTTCTTTGCGCAATTTCTTCTTCCTCTTTTAATAAAAGAAAAAAAAACTTTAACTACCGTTTTGATTTTTTAGCAAAATAGCAATGTGGCAATTGCACTTCTTAGCGACCCAATGGCCTTTGTTTGGCACCTAACCGTAAGTCAGTTTTAAACATTAGTATGAACTGAAGTGATTTTCTGGAGTTTTTATTTTATTTTTGATTTTTATTATTATGGTTGCACTAATGTTTATTAACGCCAACACTAGCGGTAGTAATACTAATACCAGCACATATTGTTTGTATGAAATTGTACTTACTACTGTTGCTAGTGTTTTATGGTGTTATAAGATGCTTAGAAAATATTAAAGTATAAACTTTAGCAAAACACATACAACACGTATTGACTGCTGTTCTGCTACCGAACGAACAAACATTTTGTGGGGGCATTACGTTAACTTTTTTTTCGTAATTTTATGTTTCCAATTTTTTTTTATTTTTATCTTTCTATATGCAACCAATTCTTTAACGGAGCCAAACTTTTCAACCTGAAAAGTCTAGTCTAGCTTTTTTGTAAGTAAATGGAAGTACTTAATAGTATTTTGGGATTTTTTTTTTTCCAATTTCCACTTACTTAGTAACTTGCACAGCTCATAAATTCATTTAATTCAATAAAACCAATTCACATGAACACCATGAAACAATAAATAATGTTATTAATAAATAATAAAAGGTAATATTGTATGAATTGCTACCTGTTTTTTATAGGAAGCTTTTTATGCAATTGCAATTGATTCCTTAAAGAGAAACGAAACTCTTTTTGGCATTTGTTTTTTGAAATGAATTTATATGATGGCGCTGTAAGTAAATTGGCAGTTTTCATTTTATTTTGTTTTTGATTTAAATACCCTACAATAAATCATTAAAAAAAACTATTTTAAATTTGAAGTTCTAGGCATAAACTGATGGCAAATTTATTTAATCACTAATCTGATAAAAAAGAATTCTGTGAAGCTCTGGAACAAACAGTTTTTAAAAGCAAACATTATTTGTTTGCTCTTAACTTATAATAATATATTTGTATATAATACAAGGTGTCCGCCAGGAAGGTATAATATTTTGTTTTGCCTCCATTTTAGTAAACATTAGTCTTCACAGTTCGTATTTGGCAGTCGTGAAGTAGCCACGTGGCTAATTTTTTATGGAACAATATTCGATAAACCAACGTATTTTAATCTTTAAAACATTTAAAAAAAATCAATCATCAATTACTGTGGCAATGAGAAACTTATATTAAATTTTTAGGAAAAGCAACTTGCCAACAAAACGTACTATTTATAGAGTAGTGAATAATTTCGAAAAAAGAAGATCTGTAGGCCCAAGCATGGACCGCAACGTATTGCAAGATTTCCTGAAAACATTACTGCGTTCAAGACAATCCGTCTACTTCAATTTGATGTCATGCTTAGAAGCTTAGTCTTCCAAGAACAACTTTGGCCACCATTTTGTGCATTTGTTTCCATTTAAGATTCAGTTGACTCAAGATCTTCTTCCACAAGAACATTAACGGCGCCGTACATTGCCAATAGGATGTTATGAAATACCCTTAAATAATTCATCAGTTACCTTTGCATCCATTAAAATTGACAGTCTGGTGTGCAATTTTGTCAGGTGTTATCATTGGACTTTACTTCTTTGAATTCAAAAACGGCGTAAAGGCAACTGTGAATGGGAAGCGATATCGTGATATGATTGACAACAACTGCATGTTTTGCGCTTGATTAACATGTGGTATCAAGAGGACGGCGACACGCCTCATACAGCTAGGATAACAATTTAAATAAACAAAGTAGTATAAGTTCTCGGCGGACACCCTTAATTAATATTAATATGTTATTGTGGAATAGTACCATCTAGGGGTCATATTCTATACTAATCTACATAGACTCATATTAAATATATTTGACAAATGTCAAATTAGTAGTAAGATAAAGCTTGTAACATAAAAGAAAATGAATAAAAACTCACTTCTTGTTCAACTTTCATGCTGAAGATCTCATAGTGGCGACGAGCGAAAAAAAAAAATAAAAAGAAAAATAGCAACAAACAATAGAACGGTACTGTTATAATTTATAATATAAATTCGCTGATTCAGCAGTATATAATATTATATACATACAAGTTTCTTAAGTTGCATTAGTTAAAAAAAAAACAAAAAAATGCCAAAAGAAGAGAATACAACTATGACTCATAGTGAAAGTATTTTTGCGCCTTTCTGGACAACTAGCTTAAGGGAGTTCCGGCCAGATTTTAATAAGTGGAGCAATTGGCATGAAGTCTTAGATTCACACTTTGTGGAGGCGGCAATAGGGGAGGACAAAATGAAAGTGTCAATTTCGTTGAAAGCTGTCGGACTGGAGGCCTATAGGTTGTTGCGAGAATTATGCTTTCCACATTTGCTAATAAAAAAAGGCATATACCAACCTAATGCTAAGAAAAAAACCAATGAATCGGTTTCGGCATAATATGCAAGACTAAAAAATTGGCCATGGAGTGCAAATTTGGAGAACAACTTCAGCAATTTTAGCTGAATAAATTCGTTACTGGTTTCGAAGGTAAAATATATGAAAGACGGTGTGAGGAGGATAAGAGTTTGACGTTAGAGATGGCATACAGAAAAGCGCTGACGATGGAAGCGAAAATATGTGAAAACGAAAGCCAAGAAAGTGAGGTTAATTATCTAAAGAAATTTTCACGTGAGTCCAAACATTTTTAAAACAGGGAAGATACATCAGGCGGAGGCAAAAGCAGCACCAACAAGCAGCAGAATAACAGGCAGAGAACAAAGAATAAATGTTCACATTGTGGATGAAAGAATCACGTTAGTTGAAAATGCAGATACAAAAATAGCAAGTGTCACAAGTGCCATAAAATCGGGCATCTTGCAAGTGTATGCAACAGTAATGAAATTAATACGGTTCACGTATCTAAAAATAATTTTATAGATAATGTTTGTAATAAAAATTTAAGTAAGGATTCTAATTTTTCTTTTTATAGTATCACGGATGAACGTTCTTCTGTACCATTCTCTCTTTCTGTGGAGGTAAATAAAAAGATTGTAGACTTCATTGGAAATACTGGTGCTGTGTGTTTTTTAATGTCGAAGAAAACATTTGATAAGTTTTTCGAGAAGAAAAACTTGAATCCGTATATGGATAAATTTTCCACATATGGCGGAGACAAAATTAAGGTTGTCGGTTAGTTCATCGCAATTGTAAGGTATCTTCAACAGAGTAAAAACTTACGGTTTGTCATTACAAATAGTACGTGTAGTCTATCACTTCTAGGCCGCGATTTTATGGCTTTGTTCGGAATCGGTCTTTCAGATATAAATACAGTTAGTAGCACGAGTGAGTGTGTATAAGGCATACGAAAACGTTTTTTGAATGTGTTTAAAGAAGAATTAGGTCAATATACTGGGTGTACGGCGTAGCTTAATTAAATGGAAAACGGTAAGCCAATTTATTGTAAACCAAGACCAGTGCCATTAGCATGGCACTTTAAAATTGAGTTTCTATTGCAGGAATTGGTGGAAAAAGGTATTTCAATATCCGTTGACAACGCAGAATGGAGTACACCATTGGTTCCCATTATCCAGCCTAACGGACAAATTCGTTTATGTGGGGACTACAAATCCGCTATTAATAAATACTTGGAGGATGTAAAATATCCCCTTCCGTTAATACACGAATAATTTGCTTCACTGCATGGACAATTAAATACCAAATTAGATCTTTCAAATGCCTATAACCAACTTGTACTAGATGAGCAATCTCAGATGCTATGTGCTTGGAGTACTCACTTAGGAATTTTTACTATGACGCGTCTGCCGTTCGGCGTGAAACCCGCGGTGGTTCTTTTAAAAAAAAAACAATCGAAAACGTTTTGCGTGGAATTCCAAATGTTATAAATAATGTAAATGATATTATCGTTACTGGGCAAAGCTTTTGTGATCACGTCAAAACCATAGAAGTGATCAACTTTCATGCTGAAGACATCATAGTTATGGTTATAAAGCTCTGTGAAGTAATCATATAACGATTGATGTTAACAACAAATGTTGATCGTGACTGAAGTATTGTTAAAAACAACAATTATTATTTGTTCTCCGCAACTATAGATTGTTACAGAGAACATAATATTTTTATTGGGACCAGATAAAACCATGTTTTTTTCTCTTTAAAAACATTACAGTGAAAATTGCACACAGTTTGTGCTCCCTTTAAAAAAAATATGAGAAATAAAAGGGTATTTCTATGAGCCCTTTGGAACCTAGGCCCTATAATAAAAACAAAAATGAAAGATAAAAGCGGGTTGCTATATATCACCTGCTAATTTTGGCATTTGTTGTCGTATCTTTTGATGTGTAAGAGGCGTATACTTAAACTTTTAATACAAAGTAATTAGAGCATAATTCGAAACCCTTCTAGAAAAAGTCTTATTCGAACTGGGTTGATTTATTAATTTTTATTTTAGATGCTGGTGGGTTAAAAAGATTCGGCTTAGTCCCACATAATCTTTATAGTTGTTATCTAGGAAAAAATACCTAATTTTTTCTTTTCGCTTTAACTAGCGGTAGTTTAAACGTGAAGACAGTAAATAAATTTTGCAAGAAGATATTAAATTTATCAATAGATGATTACCAGCCACACTGAAGGAGATGGTGGCTCTTCCATACATAAATATAACTGCTTAGTTAGTATGAATATGTATAAAATATATCAATACAATCATGTTCAATATAATGATGCTGGTGGTGGTGTCTATGTATTCAACTAAGTATTGTTATAGAACGTTAAAAGCCGTTGAAAAGTTTCTCACATTTACAAATAGTACAATTGATGATAGGTGATTTAGGCTAAAGTAAAATCTTAAATAGCGTTCTCACATTTTTTAGATAATAAAAAAATGAACCTTAAAAAGTGATTGTTGTAAACTGATTGGTTTGAGATAGTTCTATCATGAAATTATACAATTACTTTTTATTAGTTGATAAATTATAGGAATAGTTTATTTGATTAGAAGAAAAATATGTTTTTATCTATGGGACTGCCTTAATGAGAAAAAATGCAAATTTTATAACTTTCTTTGGGATGTTAATCATTCAGAGATGTTTAGCTCAAGCAAACAAAATTTTAAATGTCGCTTAAATAACTATTTATTGAAATGGAATTGACCTTAAATTTATTATCTATATCTGACATTTTTTTATAGAATTATAAGGATCTTTTGTCATTTGTGACATTACATAAAAATTTGCCTTATGTGCTAGAATGAATGTTTTTATACAAATATAGTTTGCTTCTTTTATCAAAATCTTTTTTGCTAAATTATTTTACATGTATGTACATCATACAACAGCTCTTGAGACTCTATTACTTGTAACAAAATAACAAGAACAAAAACAAAAAAAATTACAAAGCTATTTAGTTTGTAACAACATAAAATCAACTTAAAATTATAAATGTAGAAAATTTAAATAAAAGCGTGACCATACAGTAAATAGCAATCATTGTCATCTTCATCATCAGCAATGTCGACTGTAGCAGTAACAGTAACAGGCAAAAACCATTATGTGAATCTACTGAAACCAGTGGTGGGTATCATAACGCTGTCTTCACTGGACACTTGTGCAGGCTACCTGATATTATTTTAGAAGTCCAGTTTGTTTTGTTTTAGTATTAGTTTTTGTACTCGTTTCAACTCGAAAATAAAAAGCAACTCAACGTGAAGGAGTTTCCTTGCATTTTATTGTGGTTTGCTATTTTCAAACTCTGATATACAGTTGACATCCTGCTGAGTTTTAAAAGTTTTTATAAATATTTAAGATATTTTTTTTATTTTCATAACAAAGAAAATAATAATAATAAATATATTCCATTAACAGTATGCTGTAGTGTATAAGTTTTCTTTTTTATAACACAACGTATCGGTCAATTCATATAAATATATTTTCATCTAATGTTAACAATCTGCACTTGTGCCACTTGCTGTTGCAAAATAGTTTAGTTTCTTTCTTGGTATGCAGCCTGCAATAAAATCAACATTTTGGCAATTCCAAGTGAATATTTTACTATCTGTTTCATTTTTTGTTTAGCTTTTCTTTTAAACGCCTTAGTGCTTTGATTTTTTGAACTCTGATATGGTTTTTTTCCAAACTATTTTGTCTATCTTCTCAGCTAAACTTAAGGATGGTCTTTTGTAAGTAGGTTTAGTAGTTTTCTTTTAAGTCAAGATATGTTAATTCAAAGTATTTTGATTTAATTTTTGTTTCATTTCAATGACTAACTTAGGCTTAGATTCGCCAAGCACGGGTTCTTTTTAAACAACAGAAAGTAGTTAAGATCTCATGTAAATTAAGCCCACGATCTTTGCCTGGCTATAAGTTCAATGTTACAATGTTATTTGCATTTAACTTATTTAAAAGATTTTGTTGGCAAAAAACAACCAGTAAAAAAATTTTTTCAAAATAAAAAGAAGACTTCATTAGATAATAGCATGTTAAAAATGCTTTAGATATGTTCTAATATTCTTGCTACTGTTAAAATTCAAAATCTTTTGAATAGAGTAAAATCTGTTTAAAGGACGCAGTATATGTTGTGGTAAAAAAATATAGAAATATATTTTGGTACATTTTAAACTCTGGTACAGACAGTAGCAGTTTATAATGATTTAAATTAAACTTGAGTACTTAAAATTTTAAAAATTCGTACATATTTTGCAAATTTTTAAAAAAGTATTAGTTTTATTATTTTCCATTGGATTTTGTTTTAAGCCAGATAAAACTTACGACAAGGTTAACTGTCAAACGAACAGCTACAATGTACTCACTTTTTGACAGGTATTAGTAGTAAATTCTGCTTGAACAACGCTACTAAATTATCCAAATTTACTTTGAAAATTAGTGATGAATGCTCTAGATTTGTTCAGCGATTAGACATATTTTTGGGCTAACGAACTCCATTATATCTATACAAAATATACTGTTTGGTGCGGTTTCTATGTTGGTGGCATCGTTGGACCATTTTTCTTCAAAAATATTGCCGAAGCTCGTATTAATTTCGAGAAATAGACCTATCAAATGTTCGTGTGGCTTAACACCTCTTGATTATTTTCTATAAGGCAACGAGATATCTCTGATTTATGCTGATAAACCTAGTACTTAGTACCTTGGAGGTTAGTCTTGTTCGTGTTATTCATGACATACATTCAGCATAAAGGTATGTGTTAGGTATGAGCTACTTTAAGAACTCTCGCGGCAGCTATATGCATGAAATTTTGATTTAAAAATTTCTTTGTTGAAAATAAATGTTTGTGTTACTGTTGCATCACTGCTCTGGAAATATTTTTTTTGATGAACGACTATTATGACAACAGTAAAATAAGTTTATATTTCGATTTTTGTCTTTACTTTATTGTTTAGACAAAAACCTTTAGCTCATTGAAAATATTTTTGGCCCTCGAGACATGCTTTCACCTTCAATAATCAATACCGGGAAAGTAGCACGATAAATATAAAGTTTAATTTATTTAATTTAATATTCCCTAGTTTTTAATTTTAAATTATTAAATTGCAAGTTTTCGTGCATTAAGCAAAAATAAAATATCGTAGTTTTTTGTTATGTTTTATTTGTTGTTTTTATTTTATTTTTCAAGATCTTTAACTGCCATCCCTAAATTAGCGCGTAAAGCGCAAGATAACTGTCAAAATTTCTCATGTATATACAAAATGTATGAAGCATCCCTAAATAGCACGGCGTCAACGCTTAGCAATTGGAAAATCCAATTTTGACAGTGCGTTAGGAAGTGAAGTTGGCCGCTTGTTGGTTTGTTTTGTTTTGTTATGGTTGAAAAGTAATGACAATTTAGTTATTTTCAAGTCAATCTAGTGGTTTTATCTCTTTTTTTTTCTTATACAGCGGGTTTTATAAAATAAAATGAGTTAACATTACTGTTAACGACACAAAGTTGACGCTGTTATTTAGGGATGACATTCCAGCGCAAAAGCTATGAATTATATTGCTTTGCGTCTTACGCGCTAATTTAGGGATGGCAGTAAATTGTATAAAAGAGTCGAAAAAAAGTCAGCCTATACAGTGGATAAAGAAACGTAAAATCCAAGTTGATTATTGTTGTTTTTGCTTGAATTTTGATTTTCGTCCTAACTTTACTGCTTAGACAAAAATCTTTAGTTCATTTAAAATATTTGTGAGAAGTTTCCCGAAGAGTTAAGTGAGCGGTAGTAAAATGGCCATCGAGACGTGCATTCACCTTCAATAAAAAATATCGATGATTTCAATAATTTAAAGTTAATTTTTCTTAAAACATTTTTTTTTGTTATTTCTCTAGACGAAATTATTTGGATTCAATGCATACCTGCAGCATTTATAAAGCATCGGCTTACAACACAATTCTAACTAAAAGGACACCCCACCAGACAGTATTTTAATAAGCCATAGTGGAAATGCTCGTAGATCTCGCTATAACGAGAACACAGATAATAATGGGTATAAAGATCTTCATGGTTTAATAAGGGACATTTAGCAAACACTCTGTTTCTTAAAGCCAAAGAATCACAAGCAATAAATATTAAAACCGCAAAATCTTTTGATGTCAGAAATGTAAAATTAAAGATTTTCGGTGCACTATCTATTATGGTTAATGGTAGGTTCCTGTGGGGACTCTGAAATAAAAATAAATAATAAGGCCGATGTAGAACTAAAGCCAGTGTGAAATTATCTCCTAATAAAATCTGCAGATAAAAACAAATAGAGGACATGGATGGATGAGAAAACCCGAAGTTGTGTAAAATACGAGCTCATAAATGCAACACTATAGAACGGTCATCTCAGTAAACTAAACTAATTTATTGCCGCAATTACAGGACAAATTTTCAGATTAACTAAGAATCATAGTTGTTTTAATTTCAACACCCCAGTTAAAAAATTAAAACCCATAATAATTTGAAGAAAGAAAAGATTTTAATTTTGCTCATTTTTATGGTAAAATATTGATTAAAATAAAATAAACTAAAAATGAATAAAAATTTACTTTTTTCGACAGGTTCCTTTTATTAATTTAATTTCTAAAAAAGTTTTAGAAAGATTTTTAATATCCATGGTTAAAATCCTGATTGGGAAAAAGAAATACGTAAATAAATTATTATCTGAACTTATTCAAATTCTTTGCAGTATATCACATAATTTTATGTGCCGTTCTAGTTAACAGTATATTCTTTGGCAATTTCCTCTCATTTTTCTATTTGCTTATGCGGTTATTGTCATAGGGAATTAGTTGATATGTAAAACAGTGATTGTAATCTTTGGCCAGTTTATAAATATTTATGTTTAGTTAGAGACTAGAGCGATGATCTTAATGTTAGTTGCTTGTTAGTTGAAAAAAATATGCAAAAAAATAAAAACATGTAGAAGTCTAAAAAATATTAAACCAAAGTAAATAATTTTTAATTTATTTAAAATAATTATTTTATTTAAAATTTTATTTTAAAATAATCTTATATAATGGTTTTGATATCTAAAGTAAATTATCACATTAGAGATTTATATGAGATTTATAAAGAGTTGAAAAAAAAATATCAAATTATTGTAAATGAAGTAAAATAAATTTTTCAAAATCTCTTCCAATTCTTTTCAATATTTTATTCTTATCATAAACTATAAAATTTTGTTTTTATTGAACTCTTCTCAAGTAAATCACTTTAACAGGTTATTTACAATAACGTTGAATATTTTCTTTGACCACCATCAGCACAAATTTTACGCTTAGAATAAAACTAATTTATAATAAAATCCATGGATTTTTCAATACGAGGATTATTAAAACCAGTAGGTGAACTTATAATTTAGACTTAATAACTACTACTAATCAAAAAGGTCTACCGCATGTAAATAATTTATTAAAATTATGCATAAAAATTCAACATACATATTTTAATTTGAAACGCACTATAAAACAGCAAAAACAATCAAATCATGACTGACCATAAAAACTTTATTGATTCATAGATTTCGGTGTATTTTACACACATAAATTTGAATAAAATAGAAAAGTAAAAAACTGTGAGAAATACAAAGCACCTCACACACTTGTACAACGCATGCAAGAGCTCAAACTGATTACGACAAGTCTTTTATATTTGGCGTTAAAAATCGAAATGTACCAAAATATATAGACAGATTTTTACATACAGTGGCAGTGGTGGCGGTGACCAGTGCTAGAAACATATCGACCGATACAAAAATGTCGGTCGATATCAAATAAAATTTAGAGACACACACATGCAATCTACGGCAGCAATTAAAATAAATTTTATAAATTAATATTGTCACTCCCTATTACTTTTCTAAATCAGGTCTACAAGTCTGAATTGAGTTGAGTTTAAAATATATTTATTAAGAAAAAGTTTTTTTTTATTTACTATGATAATAACAGTGTTGATTCAACACCAAAAAATTGATAATATTCATGAGAGTTTTGTTGTTTTTGTTATTGTTTTTTTTTTATAATTAATAGATGTTTATCGATTAATTTGCATAATTTTTATTGTCTCAGTATTTCTCTTCTTTCGGTTTTTGATTTTAACATTTAAATTTAATTACTTTTGATTTAATTACAGAAACTTTATGAGTTCGTTTAATTTTAGTATCTAATAAAATTTATTCTGAAATTTTTAAGTAGTTAATAATTTTTTTATTTGTTCACGGTTTTTTTATGGTAATAAGCAATGTAGTTTGTTATTATTAATTTTATTTTCCTATCAGTGATCAAAGTAAAGCGTTTTGTTAACTTGGTTTGAAATGTAAAACAAAATGATTTTAATAAGTTTAATTTAATAATTAATGAAAAGAACTTCCTCTTCTATACATTGATTTTAAAGGAGGACTTAATTTTTTGACTTTCTTTTCGAAATATTAGTTTTATTTTTATTTATATTTCGGTTATTTAAAATATCCAATTGTAATAATTAATATATTTTAAATTAATTAATATTTTTTAAATATCTATCCGAAAATCTTTTCACAAAATTCAATTGGCTTGTCATTATAAAGTTTTTTCAAATTTAGAAAATATTTTTTTTTTTCTAAACTTTATTTGTGAATGATTTATTAAATTATATAATCAGAAAATTTTTCATTCATTTTTTGGGTTAGTACATAATTAAGTAAGTTAGTTAAATCTTTGACCAAAAAAAAAAAACTTAATAAGAAATATAAGATCCTTCTCAATATTAATGGTAAGATATCACAATTATTATGTTTTAAATCGTCATTCGTAATACTACGTGTCATTTGTGAAAATAATGATTACGCTTTTTAATCGACTTCAAAAAAGGAAGGAGGGTATCAGTTCGATTCAATGTTGTTTTTATGTTTGTGCCCGGTCATTGCTCAGTAATTTCTGAACCGGTTTTTTTATTAGAAAGGAGATGCTTAAATAGGCTTAAAAATAAAAGGATATCCCAAAAAAAAATATATTTTTTACGTGTATTATGAACCGCAAAGGACGACACTTAAGATTATAAAAAGTTAGTATCATTATAGCTCCCAAAAGGGTGTCCCCATTGATATCGATAATTGGCCTGCATGGGCTTATCTTTTAAGCTGTTACAGACAAACGCTTGAAATGTGGCCATAATGTCGATTACTATTACCGTCATAGTAACAATTATTAATATTAAAAAATATGAATTAAAGCTTGTACTAACAGTTAATTTAATTTTATATATATGTCCATACTTTTGAACTATTATAGATATACAGATGAAGTCTGTTTTGAGGTCGGTTTTTTTGCAAGAATTATTTGGTCTAATATTTGATCCAAAGTGCGGTTAGACCTTTACAAATATAATTAAATTTTATTCCCATCATTGATACCTCATTTATAGCCTTAAATAATACAAGAGTACCAATTTTAAAAAGAAACGAACACGCTTTTTTAATTATTATTTTTAGTTATTTATAATAAATATTGAATTAAATAAAACGACAATTATTTTTAACGTTTAAGTCCCACAACATGTAAAATAGGGAGTGCCACAAAAAGTAACACATTTTGACCGGAAAAGGCAGACGTATAATGTAACTGATTTAAGTTTTAAAAAATGGACAAACTATTGAACACTTGATGCAATACCTTATCTCAATGCAATTGCATTAGAAGCCGCTTTATGAATTTGACTTTCTAATGTTGAACTATTTAAACTTCAGTATCTATGAAAAAAAAAAACAATTCTTTAAATACTTTTTGTGTAGATGTGCATAATAAGTTTTTTATTTAAATCGGTTTAATATCTTGAAAGTAATAAAGGGTTATAAATCGACACTTATACATTGGCTTTTCGGCTATGCCGAATATTATATACCCTTCACCATCTATGTAAATCTAGTTTATTGAAATAACTCCATCAAAAAAAAAAAAAAAAAACAAATATTGTGGTGACAGATAATTAAAAAATAAGAAGAAAAAAAATTAAGTACTTTATGTTATCGGCTCTTAATGGATTAAGCATTTTTAAAAGATTTTAGTATTTCCTTAAAAATCTCTTCAAAAGCTTTAAAATGATATCCATAATTTATATTTTAGATAATTTGAAAATTTCCGAGCCCCGTAACTCTAAAATGTGCTCATATTGCTATCTTAAAAAATAGTATTTTCTATGAAGTTCAGAGGGTCGCGACTCGGAAAATATCAATATCAATTTTCTTTTGCTTTATGTTTTTTATTCTTATTTTTTAATTTTCTATCGCCCCAAATATTTGTTTTTTTTTTTATTGGAGTTACTCTATTGTTTCAAATGATATGGAAAAATTAGAGGCAGGCTTGGTGTTTTGCCCGCTGAATCGAAGGATATGGATCGATGTTGCAGATTTTCAATAGCACCTCTTTCGACACTATGCCTGGTCGATATGTGTATTTAAATTTTCTCTATCTGATCCAGCGCCTTGGCAAACTTGATTTCAACTTTATGGGTTCGGAAATGGATATTGTAGAAATAACAAACGGAATGACAAACTTAGATATACCCTTTTTCCAATTTTCGTTATGAAGAGAAGAAAAAGAATCATGTATCCAGAAAACATTCGAACACTTTTTAATTCTCTCTCTCTCTCTCTCGCTCTCCTAATATTTCTTTTTTTTGATCAGAGTTACTTCACTAAAATAGGTTTACATATAGACTGTATATAAATACTGTTTTATTTAATTTTTATATGGCGAACATCTCATTATATCGACCCCTTTGCGCGAAATTATCGTATGTTACAAAAACCAAATTTTACAGGACAGCCATTTTTCTACTTTTCTCTGCTTTCGCTTGCAATAACAAAATGAAAATTTACATGTGCTTAGATAATTAACTAATATAACTACAACTAAAAGTATTCCGGTGAAAAAGTTCAAGTTTTCCGAGAAAAACGTATTTTTTGACATATACGATAATTTCGCTCACAACATTTTGTAGATACGTGTGTAGAAAATGGCACATACGATATCATTTTTTAATGTTAGAAATAAATTAAAACAAAGATTTTCTTTGTGTTTTTATGGATTTTTTCATTTTTTTTAACTTAGAATGGTACAAAGTTATAAAAAATTTAATCAATATTTAACAGAAGCATGAATTCATTAAAAAAAAAAAAAAAAAAAAAAAAAAAAAAAACAATAATAATAATAATAATAATAGAGTTAATCTTCTTCGTCGCTTTCATTTAACACGTCTTTTTCGCGTACAGAATATTTTAAATTTAAATACTCATTGTGGTACTTTGGCGGTATGCTATTTTTTAAACATAGATTTTTCAAATCATTGAATTTTTGCAAAGAGATACACAAAGGTGAATTGTACAACTTTTGTAACTTAAAGGTAAAATTAAAAATATTTATAGTTTTTTTAGTCGAATTTTCGGAATATCCGTAAATGAGTTCAATTGATTTTGATTTTTTGTCTAATAAAGCTATGCGAACTTTATTTATATTTAGTTTAACTTTGTTTGATAGTAACAGATCTGCAAAGGACTTCCAGTTTTCAAACTCTGAGTGGCCTATTTCAATACAGTTGTATCCCGATGGATTAGTTCGTGAATTGCGAATAATTGTGGGCCATTCACTTGGTGCCCAAATGGTACGCCTGCGTACAAATGATTCAATTGTGCTATGCATAGAATCAACTGGCATCATTGTATGGCCGGGAAGTAAATATGTTATTTTAATTTTTTCAATGAAGTTTGAAAAATTTAAAAAATGTGTCAACATAGCTAATACAGCCTTGTTGCGGTTTTGACCAGTGCAACTATCGCAATATAGGGCTATGTCTTTAACACTCTTTCTTTGGTCTACGATTATTAAATATTTGTTAAGGGCTGTGCAAATTTCATTGCAGCCTCGCTTACCATCACGCTCACCCCACAAATAACAATAGCCATTTCTAGTCCCGTTTTCGTAAACGCTGAAATTGTAGTAGGCGTACTTGCGTGAGTAAAAAAGGGTTATATTATTTCCGAACGGAGTATTCAAAACTTTTTGCAAATCAAAGCTGGCGCAAACAAAACTAGAAACCTTTTTGCTTTTAGTTTGATCTCTTAAAAAATTTGCCTTGGCCTCATCTTTGTCTCTTATATGCATCCTATACTCATCGGAATTCTCCAAACGATTTTTTTCCTCTTCATCAAGATATTTAATATTTTCGCACTTAGTGCACTTATCTTTTTTTGGCAAATGAAAACCTATATTAAAATCTTTTTGAAAAATCTGTCTGAAAACCCAATTCGACACAATGCAGTTGCTGAGGTTCTTATCGTTCATATATTGAGTGTAGCACCTGTAAAGGGTTTGCTTGTTTCGAAATTCCTGTGGTAAATAAACTTTCGTACTCTTGGCTCTACAATAATGTGACGACACAGCTGGAAGATTTTCAAGATATTGTTTTAGAAGCTTTATGTTTTGCTCATCTGTTTTATTATGAGGCCGAATCTTAGCTTTTGGATGAGCATAATTATTTTCCTTTAAAAGATATCTAAACATCATTTGAGAAATATTCAAAGTTGCCAACATGAATTTTTGACAAACTTTAAAAACGACCCCTTTGTGAGTAAAATTATATTGAAAAGAATTGTTTCGTCTACAATCTCCTCCTGTGACAGCAGCTCTCCTTCGTTGAATTTGTTTATGTTTTATACAGGAAAGCAGCCACATTCTTCTTTTTGCTTTTGACATTCCCCAATAATGTTCATTTAAATGTTCACGATATGTCTCGGAGAGACGACGATATTCACTGTGGCACATCTTATTAAGGCACGGATTAGGTAAAACTTTCTTTTTAATTTCTTCCCTTGATTTAACAGACCGAAGTTTTTTGTAGCCCCGTTTTCCGACACAGTTTTCATTTTCAAATAAGCATGAGTCATCACTCTCACTATCGCTGTATGGCACTAACGAAACTTGAGAAACCTGCATAAAACGTGTTTTGTATTACTTTTAATTATTTTTTTTTAAATAAAACACAATTTAATAGACATTAAACAACCAAAGCATCACCACATAATCGTAATTACACATTAACAATATCCTCATTAAATTACTTTTAAATTATACTATTTACTTACGGTTTTGGAAACTGATAGCATTATTAAGGATTTATTTATTAATTTGTTTGTAGACAATGTTTTACTTGGAGCGGTTCACAATAACTGATTACCTTAAACACATGATTTGAAAAAGAATGCATGCTAAATACTTGTCTTCAACTTTAATATAGCCTTTTATGATAAATTAACGGTAAAACGAATAGAGGCACAAAACAAAATAAAGCGAGCAATTCGCTTTACCTTCTAATTCTACCTTAGGCAAAAATAATATTTCATATTATGTCGTAAAAACAACTATGCAAAATATTCTTCATTGGCAGATACGATAAAATCGCTCACAAGAAAAAATGGAGTGTAACATACGATAAAGTATTCAGTAAATTTTTGGAGCAACGAACTGAAATTCGCCTACAATATTTTGTCAGGTGACGTGTCTTTGAATGTAGAACAAAATTGCATCAAAAACTCAATTTCGAAAAAATTGGCATATACGATAATTTCGCGCAAAAGGGTCGATATCTTCATTAAGAAGTTTGTTCAAAAGTATAAAGAAATGGAGTATTTTGCATTTATTAATTTAGTTTTGCTGCGTTGTGCAGCATTTTGGTTAAAATAAGTTTTATTTTAAAATTTTTCCCAATCAGGATTTGAACCATCGATCTTATAAATGAATGAAAGGGGAAAAGGGATAAAGTTAAGTTAAGGAAATAGGAATCTGAGAGCATCTGGGTTCACAAAAAAAGTTCAAAGTGGATAAGCATTTTTGTGAAAAGGTTGGGAGGGCATTCTCATGGGATAACACTTGCCATGAAAGTTACTGTTTGTGTGAGCGTGTTGACGTTGTTTTAGGTTTTTTTTGTGAAATTTTGTTTATTTTTTTTGTTGCGGAATTTTTGTGTGTATTTTGTATGTACGGCGTTGGTCCCTACGGCCGTACCATTCTGCTAGCGTCTATTTTTTTTCTGTGGAAAACGTCCACATACATTTCTAAATAATTTTTCTTTCTAAAAATGTTTAGAAATTAATTTAAAAAAGAACGTAAAAACCGAAAATAAGTAAATTTTCATTCATAAATAAGTTTTATTTATACTAATTATATTACTTAACACTAAAGTAAAATATAGATTATTCTATGTGTTACTTTTATATTTCGGCTTAAGTGGACTTGCAACAGCAAACTCTTCACAGAGAAAAATGTGCTTTTTAGTACTTAATAAATTATCAAATATTAAATAAGCTGCTGATCTAACCGAACTAAAAGATTCACGAATTTTATATAAAACATATATAATCTACAAAAGAAAGCTTTAGTTCCCAAAGTTTTTTAATGTTTATGGAAAAATAAAATTGTATCATCTAGTATACCACAAAACTTAATACAGTTGGGCCTCGATTATTCGTGATGATCGGCACCAGAAGCACTACGGACAGTCGATTTTCATAACAATTTTGAGTATACAGATATTTGTTTTATTTAACAAGTGAACATTGGGTGCAAGTACAGATTTACATTAAAAAATTAATGCTTCTGTCTCATCGTATGCAAACAAGAGAAATCATGTTTATTATGTATGTGGGTATACATAATAGCATTTTTTTGAATTATTGATCATATTCGAGTCTTTTTTGACTCTTCTACACGATTAAAATAATCATGCATGCGCTCGTTTTAGAGTCGAAAATGATTGTTTTGTCGGTAGAAAATGGTACCCTAGCCGCGACTCTTCTGAACGAGTCCCTTATGATTCGGGTTTTCGACTCATTTTCGATACTGTTTTCAATCGTACCTTTAATCAAATACGATACTTTTTCGAGTCAACTTTTAATCATATTACTAGCCGTAAGCGAGTCTTCTTCGAACCATATTATACGAACATTTCTAATTATATTTTCTCAAAATAAAACATTGCAATTTTTTGCTTATTTTTTATTACACGCCGTCTGGACGCGCCATTGATTTGTTTTAACATTGAACAATTTCATGTGCGCACATTAAAATGGCTGAAGTAGACCATCGTTGTCGATGTCATGTCGGCTTCAAACAGCGAGAAAACGTAGCAGTTTTCTCCATGCAGGCAAACATGAACAAATGAAAATATGTATTTGAATCTTTTTTTCATCGTTAGGCTGCCTTTAATATGTCTCTAAAATAATTCTAAAAACAGTCGAATTTCAAGCATTTGCTTTTTGTAATTTTTGTTTTTTAAACAAGTCGCTTTCTTTTCATTTGTCGGAATTATATTCGAGTCTCTTTTTAAACGCACAACTGATAATTCAGTTCTAAGTCATCTTGGGTAGTCTCACTTTGGTGATTTTTGTAAAAACAATCTTCCAGATGCTAGCTGGGTATGGATGTGTATATGTATGTATGTATGTATGTATGTATGTATGTATGTTTTATGTATGTATGTATGAATGTATGTATGTGTGAATGTATGTATGTTTTATGTATGTATGTATGAATGTATGTATGTATGAATGTATGTATGTATGAATGTATGTATGTATGAGGTCCACCTGTAATTACACTTACATAGCTACAAAAAAAGATTTTATATTTCAATACCTGACAGCCATAAATAATTTATAATTTTAAGCAAATCAAATTAGTTCTACCTGCTCAAAGTCATAATCACTTCATATTTAAAGTTTTCTTGTTAAACGAGGTGAAATTAAATATTTTTCTGCTTTTATTTTTTACTTTTTATTTAAATCTCGTTTGTTTTCTCACAATTCACTTGTTTTATCTTTATCCAACAATCAGTGATAATTTTAACAGCTTTTTATATTAATCAACCTGTTCTTTTAAATCTTGATTGCCTCAGTCATAATGACTGACAGGCGCATTATTTGTGTCTAAAACTAATGAGGAAAAAACATTTCTTTGCTTCAAGCTGTTAAGAATTAGAAATAATAAAGGAGTTTTGTTGTAGTCTACAAATATTGCACAAGGTTATTTCTAATGGTTGATATTTATGAAATGTATTTTGTTTTTTTTCGGTTTTATTTATGATCCCATATAAAAAATGAAAACCTTGAATTGTTTAAATTTCATTTTAATTTAACGATGAACATTTTGCGGTTCATTTTTTCAACTTTATTTTTTACTATCAACCATAAAGTTTGGTCTTCTTATTAATATTTTTTTTCTTTTACAAATTTTGGTCTTGATTTCATCAAAAAACATAATGCTAATAATAAATGGCGCTTTAGCTAACATTTGTCTAAGATGTTTGAGAAGAAAAAAAAAAAATAAAAAAAGAGTTATCAAAAGCTTTGCCGCTACTTAAATTGTTAGAATCTGTCTCAAATCTCAAACATAAAAAAGATCATCACCATTTTTAACCAAGTTTCAAAAGAATTGAAGATATGTGATATATTTGATAGCTTAAATCATCGTATACGCATTCCTACAAACAAAGTTATCTTCTCCTATTAAAATTACAGGTATCGTATTTTATTTCATTTACGGTCTTTTGTTTTATTTCAAAAGTTTTTGTTTGGCATTTTTTCTAATGTTTTTTTGTTGCTGTTTAGCTTAATACCCTACTTACATACGTATTCTACACATTGTTTAAAGTCATAATGTTTATAAGGGAAAATACAAAAATTTTCTACTTTGTTATTATTTTGTTTGTTGTACCTAGAGGTCTATTTTTAGGGCCTTTCTAGACATTGTGTAGTATATTATATTATATTTTTAGGTAACTCTACTTCGAACACGTTAGAAATTTATCAAATCACTTTGGATTTTTTAGGTTAGAAGATATCTACAAATATCCTTAAAATCTGATTTAAATAAGATCGGTTAAGACTCATAAAACTGAGCGTTTGTTCTCTCCCCACCTGATTTCTTTTTTACAAAATAAATAGATAAATATCTGTTTAGTATTTTATTGAAATCGGTTCAGACGTATATGCCTCTTTTTTCCCGTTATCTCTCATATATGATCTAGCTCTGGAAACAGATATAGTTGAGGACCTATCTATGTTTCAAATTTTATTTAAATCGATTTGCCGAGACCTTCTTAAAATTGATTTGAATGCATAAATGCTTAATTTGATTTCGGTTAATTTTTAATTGATCCAATTATTAATTTAAATAGAAATTTGTTCTTTCATTTAATAAAAAAAATATGAATTTATTTTTCCATTTAATTTATTGCAAATTTGCAAATCAACTAAAAACGTTTATTATTGACAAATTTTAGTGAAAATACTTTTCAAACTCATTTTAGATTTTATGAATAAAAGATGGACAGTTTAAGTTGTTGTCCAATATCATAAAGTAATAAAAGTTGAGTGAGTGGTAACATTTCCAATTGTGTACAATGTTATATACAACATTTTCACCTTGGTATATTCAATTAATTTGAAATTTATTAATTTAAATTTTCAAGCATTAATTGTCGAAATACAATTGCGATCAACATGTGAATCATATTACTGCAAAAACGATGCTCAATCAAATACTGAATGATCGATATCGAGCATGGAGAATTGTAAAGCACTTCAAAAATTTTATATGTACAATATTCCATATGTTTACTCTCTCGCTACGGTGATAAGAATTAAAGTCTAACAAACAGTTTACAGAACACAATCTGCCGTTTAGACGCACAAAAACGTTACCGTTTTCCATCTTTGGATTTTTAAAACGCGAATGTCATTTTTTTTGTAACAAAACGTAACAAACGACAATTGTTTCTGGTTTATGTATCGCGCATTGTAGTGTCAGAAACGTCAAAACTCACCGAAGAACAAAAACCATTCGTTTTAAAAATTTTACACATACATGTTTAGTTGTGTTCCCAAAAGTAGTTTCAAAAAGTTAAATTTAATAAAAAAAATGGAGTTTTTAGGAAGTTTTAAGGAGTTAATATTGTTGGGCAACTGCCCACTATAACACTTTCACCAATAAAACATCTACGTATACATCTACTATAAAAGTATTATACGTACATATAATCAGTACACTCACACTTTAAAAACTATTATTTATTTTTATTATTAAACTTTTTCATTTATTTATTGTTTAAACTTTTTTATTTGCACAAATTTTAATTTTACCAATTGCTTGTTTGATAATTTTGTTTTGTTTATTAAACTCAGCTGTTTCTTTTTAAGCGCCGAAGCAGGGCTACCATCATTTAAGCCAAAAACAAAAAAATGTATATGAGAAGAAGTAAATAAAAAACAGTAATTAATACATTGGCAATTCTACGATTTGACACACCAATTATTTACACGAAAAACAACGTAAGTTAAACGAATAAACCGGAATGTGTTACACGGACGCTAGTTATTACGTATTCGTCCATAAGCCATCTGGTTTCGTTTCGCTCCTGACGTGTTCTTTAAACAGTATGTAACTGTTATTTCTGTTTAAATTGGCTGCCATTAATGTGGGTGACAGTACAGCCCGGATATGTTTCACGACATAAAATATGGTACTTGATTTTTTTCTTAATTTAGAGGCAAATGATCAAGAGAATATTTAACCAAGTTGATACTTTCTCTAAATTTAAAATTTTATCTTGAATTTTGCAAGAAACATATAAATAGATTCTTTGCTTGGAATAAAATAAAAAGAAAAATAAAAACATCAGCCGGCAACTCGATTGTAGAATGGAAATATGAGTTTCGAGAAAATAAATCCTGAGAAGTTTTCTGTTAATTTAGTCAATCCTCTTTAACAATTTAAAATTTACTAAATTTCAAGTGTACAAAGTAGCGCTCTGTTAAGCTTACTTGCTACCTTAATTTACACTTTATTATCATATTAACCAATTATTGTTTGTTTTAAAATTTAAAAGACGCCAAAAATCGTTGTTGAAAAGCTCATCAACAAAATCAAGGAAACAAATTGTTTGTTTATTCGGACGGTTTAAATTTTGGCTGAGTGTGTGCTTTGAATTGTGTTATTATTAATTTTAAACATATTTGATTAAATCATCTGAAATCTTGTATTTCAGCATTTGTGCTAGTACACAATTATAATTATTCCACGAATTATGAATATTAATTATGCGGTTTAAATTGAAATTGTGTATAACTATTATTTATAGCCATGGGAACTTTTTCAAAAATTTATATCTATATATTTTTTTAATTTCGTTAATCTTAGTAAATTTAAAAAATAAAAAGAACCAGTTTTGAAATTTGTAAAAGTTATTAAAGTCATAAAGAAATTACAATTTATTAGTTTGAGTTGAAATTTTAATTTTTGCAAAAGAGAAAGAGTTGACCTCTTTAATTTAATGTATTAAAAAAAAATAAATTTTACCTGTTGTGTTGATTTTTAATTTATCAAAATAAAACTAATCCTCTCAAAGTTATAATTTTACTTTTCTAACTTTTAATTTTCTTGGAAATTTCCAACAAAAATATCACATCAATATAATTTTTTGTTTGTCTTCATCCCAAATTTTAAATCACAGGAGTTTGGTCGCCGTCAAATGTTATTGAATCTGGTTATTTTTTTTTATTAGTTTTTTCTTTATTCTTAATCATATGGTAGCTACCTGCGCCAATTTATATTAATTTAATATGCACGCCCGTCAATTCAATAAAGTTGCTACATTTTACGCTTATATTCCAATCGCGTAGTTTTGTTGCTTAGGCGGCTTAAATCAAATGAAATTTTGTTTAAAAATCAAAAACTTTTTTTCGGTTGGTGAATATCAATGTTTCGTTAAATGCCATGCAAAAGAACAACTGTTGTATTTAGAGTCAGTGAAAAAATTTAGCAGGAAATATATTTCATAGAAAAACAAATTATAGAGCTTTTGATTTCTTTGAGTAGAAAAATAAAATATTTAAAAGGTTTGTCTCAAGATGAGGATGTTATAAATTCTAAAAAATATCTGATATTTTGATTTCCAAATAAAGGGTTTAAATAGATATTTTATTCGAGTCTAAGATTTGTGAGTGTATAGTATGTTGGCTATAAACAAGTGTATAAATTTGTGAGAATAAAAAACTTTATAAAACCTTTTATAAAACAACCAAAACTGTTGATACCCTTCACCGCAGGTTATAAAATATAATTTGAATTTTAAATACATACAGGTACATATGCTGCATTCCTTAAAAAATATTTAGGTTTTAAGATGTTTTTTTAAATACCTTTTTCATAAAAAAATCTCTTCTCGCGTATGCAATTTGAATGATTACTACTCTAAGCAGGAAATCCACAAGATTTGGAGAATCATAAAGCCTTTATATAAGCTTTATATTTTCTATAAAATTCAATGAAATCTAAGAATTAACAACAGAAAAGTTTTCGTTAATTATAAAGCTTAGAACACCCGTTCAAAAGTAAGTAAAACAAAACAAAAAAATATCTTCTGTTAAAACAAAATCTAACACTTGACACCTAAATATTCCCAATTGTTGTTACATGCCTTGGTATTCCTTTAAAATATTAAAATACTTTTTTTTTAAAGCGAGCATTCTATAAAACTTTTAGCAACTTGTTAACTTAAAACTATCATACCAATAGTTGCAATTTGAACATTGTCTCTGCATTTTTAAGTGTCAAGCGAGCAAATTGCATTCCTTTTTTTTAACGAAAAGTCTAAACCTTAAAATATCGTTAGTTCAACATGCGTTCTTTTTACTTTACTTTATTTTTGTTTATTTTATTTTTGTTGTTTTCATTTTGATATTCTATTTTTGTTCATTTTAATTTTTAAAGTAATGAAACGAAAAGAAAAAAATTTCTAACTCTAGTAGTAAATCGTTGTTGTTTGTATAAATCGTATATTGAAAGTCGATTTACATGTACTTGTAGGCGTACTTAAGATAACTTGAATTCCTTAAATAATACAAACTCTACGGTAACAATATGTTAGTAAAAATAAATGCATAGGACCTGACTGCAACTAAGCTAAAAGCGATGCAGTGAAGAGTAAAAATGTGCTTACAAAATGAATAGCTTGGAAATAGATATTTGTTATTTGTAACGTTAATAGTTCTACAGTTAAAGTTCCACGATGATACAAAAATTCGTTAAAATGTAAAAACAAATTCTAAACAAGTAAGAATTATATCTTCAGCTGTGCCAAATCATATATGTATATCCTTTATCATATATATTCCTATTTGACAAATGTACGGATCTTTTGATTGCTAATACCACTGTGGCTCATTATAAATTCTGTATGCTTAATTTGTGGCTTTCTCTGGCTATTCTTCTTAATGCTACGGATTTGTGAATCCTATGGTCTCGTATTTAATAAACATGCGTTATTATTACAAACGCAGCCATCTACGCTACTCTACTGTTTTTATTTCGGCGAGACATGAACTACTCGGTGCCTCGTTTAGTAACCTTAACCATCCACAGACAACTCCACTACTCCTTTTATCCAAGCCAGTCATACCCTTATTTCTAACAGCCACAACAACACACGTCTGTCATACACTGTTGTTTTGGTATTTCACTTCCCTGCGCTAACCGCTACCATTCTTTACTTTTTATTATAAAGGACGTCTTGACAATTATCTGTTTACTCTTGTATTAAATTAGACGTCTCCACTAAAATAGCTGCCATTGCTTTACACAACAATTGTCTTTTGCTTCTTTCCGTTGTACGCATGTCCGAAGGTAGGCTTGAACTCACGATCTTCTGTTTTACAGCAAGCACCTCTACCAGTGATGGGAAAGTTGTTACCATCGTACTTTTTTTGATACTTTTTGATTTGAAAAAATACTGTGTTACTCCTCTGTAACATTTGATACTCTCAGCGATACGTCTACAATTTAAAACCATTGATTTTCTTAAATTGATCTGTTTTAGCATTTCCTCTTCATCACTTATAGTTTACGAATATTGCAACTCTAGTTCTTATCGTGTCTTATTATTTGGTTTTACATATTCGTTTTGTTTTTTCACAATGTTCATAGGGTAGCTGCAAAAAAACAGCTGTTACGCTTTTTGTGTTTCTTTTGATAGAATTGTCAATATTAATACAAACAAGTAAGAGTGCTATATTCGGTTATGCCGAGTCTTATATTTCCTTCACCATCTATATTAATCTAGTTTAGTGGAGTAACTCCAATGAAAAAAGCAAACATTAGGGTGACAGAGAATTAAAAAAAATAAAATTTGGTATTGCATTTCAGTAATAGGAAATTATATTTTCATTTGGTGTATATTTGGGGTTATTTCACTTTAATGTGATGGAAGTTTTTTTGGAAATGGTCTTAAAATGTAAGAGAAAATTGCTTTTGAAATAAGCCCAAATCCACTCCATTGGCGCTATTTACCTAGAGGCTATTTCAGTTTAAAGTGACATATCCTAAAAAGTACAAAATAAATTTAAGAAAATTTGTTGTTTATAGGTAAACAGAACTTTTTATATATTGATTTATGGTTTTAGTTAACTTCTCTTTTTCATAAAGATTTTTTGCTGTTTAATAAAAATTAAAAAAAAAATTTAACGATTTGTCACTCTTGAGGTTAAAAAAGTACTCTCAAAAAAATTTTTGATACGGAAATGCAAATATCATTTCCCATCACTGACCTCTACCAACGCAGCCATTGAGGTTGCTCAGCTTTTGTTACCTAATTGTGGTATTATTCTATAAACACACCATTAGTGAAAGTAACTTATTCACCATGCTCATAAGAACAAAAACATTAGGGGTTGCCAAATCTTACTTTTATAACAATATAAATCGGCATAAGAAAGACATTTCTACCATTAAGGTTTCTTGTTCAAAAAAATAAAAATAAAGTGCCGAAAATTTTCAGTTTCGCTTAGGGTTTTTGTCGCAGCTAAATGAAAATGTTACTATTTTGGCTGTGTGAATAAGTATTAAGAGGTGAGAAAGTAGTAGGCACTACCATCTGCAGGAAAACATACGAAAGTGGAAAAAAGATGTGGAAATTTTAGAGGCAGGCGTGGTGTTTTGCCCGCTGCCTAGAAGGAAATGGTCCGATCTTGCTGATTTTCAGTAGCAAAATTTTCGAAACTATGTCCGATCTATTGGTGATTTTAAATTTTCTTTAGTTCATGTAGTGTCTTGGCAAAGCTGATTTCAACACGATTACAGACGGACATCTCTCAATCGACTTCGCTGCGCATAAGAACTCAGAATATATATAATTATGTGGTCGAAGATGGATATCTTAGAAATTACAAACGGAATGACAAACTTATAAATACGCTTTTCCGCCTGTGGTGAAGGGTATAAGAATTTCTGTTTTTAAAACTACGCAAACGACCGAATTCTTGTGATATTGTTGGACAGGCAATAAAATTCTATTATTTATAAGAAGTCTGTTGCCAGATGACGGATTTCGATATCAACTGAAATTTCTATTAAATTTTTATTAACATTTCGATTTGTTTATGAATCTGCTAATAAGCTCTGTTGTGATTGTTTTGACCCATAAAAACACAGCAAATAATCCTAAATTTTATTTAAGAATTAATCAATTTAAATTTCACATATAAAACAAATAAGAAATAATATTTCAAAAACGATTTTATTAAAGAGTAAAAGGCTGTTGATTGTTATTTTAATTTATTTTATAATTTGTAATACTAATAAGCTTATTTTTGGAGACTAACTCCAAACTTTTTTAAACACTTCAAGGTGGGGATATATAATTATTTCAAGTTCTTTTAGGGGTTTTTTCCTATTTTTCAAGTCAATTTTTATTTTACTTCCTTCTATTTCATAATGTGTGATATACTAGATACTTAAAGTTTTGTGTAGAAACATGCGCCTTTAAGCCCCGCATCCATCCAGATCGCAATACGTTGTGGTTCCGGCTTTACGAAACAGGTATTTTAACGCGTTTAGCAATGATTGTCAAACACTATTGTTATTTTAGTTGTTTCCTTACTAATGAAGAGATCTTTTGGTTTTGGACAATAATTTCCTTTGTTTTTACAAAAAAACATCTTCATCATACTACTAACCTGGCTACAAACGTTTTATTTTATTTTTACTACTTTTGCTCTCAACTGTGCATGGAAGTAAAAACTTTTGTTAAAGGCGTTGTTGTTGTTGTAGGTTGAATAAAAAAGTGTAGTATTTGCATTACGATAACGAAACTAAATTGAACGAGTAAAAACATCGACCAAGAAAAAATTGTAAAAATTGTCACTATGATTACACATTCTACATATTTTCCAATAATGGTTATAGGTATAAAATTAAAAAAGAAGAAGGAGAAAAATAACTTAGAATTTTTATAGTTAAAATGAACAACAATAAATTGAATACCAAAGAAGTAGATAAAATTAGGAATTTTAAACCACAAAAGCACTTGTTATCGTTGATGCTAAAATGGAAAAGAACAGAAATTGTCTTTTAAATATTTGAAAGTGTTAAAAGAAATTTTAGTGTTTGTGAAAGAATTTGTGAGTAAATTGCAAGTTAAAAAAAATCAATGAACCTAAGATAGAAGGAAAATAGCTTGATATATATTTAACGATTTTAAAGTTGAGTAACACCCCCATCACCTAAATGACATTAAGAGACTCGAACACATTTAGCATAATGACCTCTAAGTAACATTTTTTTGATATTATTCATCGTAGGAGAGAAATACAACACAACAATATTTAACAAGAACAAGAAACACTTTTCTTATTTCCCTTGTTTTATTGTTGAAATTCAACAAGAATAACACGAACAAATTCAATAACATTTGTAATAACAATAGCAGACATTAGACAATACGCCTAGAAAACACCGACTTGTCGCCCTTATTTTCAAATTAATACAATTGAAAAGGAAATGTACTAAATTTGTCGTAAGGAATGCTATATTGCTTCTTCAATTTTAAACATGAAGTTGGTGTGGAATAATGTCAAAAGAAAAAATAAATATAATACATACGTCTATTGCGGACATAAAATTTTTCTGATACTTGGAATTAGTACGTTATAGATGACGTTCCGCTAAGCGAAATGGGCCTTAAACTTTAAAGTGCATTAAGAACCCGACCTACTTACAAATGGCATCTTTATTGAAAATGTATTGCGCACATGTAGCTACATCTCTCCCCTTCGGACAAACCTAAGCGTTCTTTTGATTAGAAATACCAGCGCGGAATTTATTTAATAATATTTTTAGTCTACTGTACTGTGGCGAATTATAAGTCCTCTATTTCTGACTCTGTAGGCTCTGGCTATACTAGAATAATATGGTCTCTTGTTTACCAAACACACGCAATCCTAAACATAGCACTTCATGCTACACTATTGTGTTGCTCCCGCAAGACAAGAACTACTTGATGCCTAGTTTAACAAACTAAACCATTCACAAACTACTTACGCTGTACATCCAAACGAGTCATCCCTTTTTATCCAATAGCCATAATACAATGTTGTTTTATTGTTACTCCCCTACGCTAACATCTCATTCTCCTTTGAAAACTATCTGCTACTCTAGTAGTAAATAGAGGCGCCTTCACCACTATCATTATCCCTTCAAAAAATAATACGAAGTTTACTCTATGCAATTTTTCATAAAACTAGCACGAAATTTTTGCTTGGCGATGAAGCAAGAAGGGTAAACAATACAGTTTTGTTTAAAGTACCGAATATCGCCGCAACTTATGAAAAGAATTGAAAAAAAGTTGCATCAATAAATGGCATAGTGTAAACGTGGACTATTGTATTTTTCTTTTCGGGAGGTTTTAAATGCTCTTTCTCATTTTTATTTGCCTTTCTACTACAATTGATATATATTTTTTTCTTCGCTCAAACTCATGAACTTCCTGATCTTCTGTCTTACATCGAGCATATACCTGTACCAACACAGCTAACGGGGTTGCTCAACTTGTGTTAGCTAATTGTTGTATTATTCTATACCTACATCACTGGTGAATATGATAATTCTTCACTGGTTTTTACCACGCACATATGGATAGTTGCCAGATCATATTTTCATAAAAAATGTATAAATGCAGAAACATTAGAATGCACTCTAAAATGTAAATTTTTAATATTATTCTTTTTCTATTTAATACCCTGCCTGTACACAAGTGCGGTCAAAGGGCTTGTTCGGAAATGCATCACTGCGCTGCATCGGATCTGATGATGTGATTTGTTTGCGATGCCGGTGCAAAACAGCTGATGCTGATACTTATTTGATGCCCAAACAAAACTAAATTATCATTTGTTTACAACTTCGAAGGCTTAAACATTAAAAATGGGTAAATTAGTATGTAATAAATTTGTTTTTTTTTTTTTGTTTGTTATTGCTCCCATAAGGGGTCTCTTTCTTTATTTTTTTAAGACCTGAACACCGACTTGTTCCTTTTTCCTGATTTAAATTTCTCTTTCATCTCCAATAGAATTTTTTAAAAATTTCGAAAATTTTAAGTCTAATTCAATTCCGAAAATGCATAACTAAACAAATGTTATTAACAAATAAAATTAATAAATAGCATCGCATCAGCCATTTTTTTGTGATGCGTGTTTGACGCTTGTTTGCGCATCATAAATCCCTGTGATGTGTTTTAGAACACACGACATTTGCAGTGATGCTAACTGATGCTTTTTAGAACGTGCTGCGTATTAGATGCAGCTCAGTGATGCATTTCAGAACAAGCGCAAAATAATGATCACTGTATATCACAGAATTAGTACGTAAATATTAAAAAGTACAAAATCGAAAATTCAAGGGTGTCCTCATAGGTGATGCTATTTAATGTATTTTTACGAATAATAAAAGCTGGCGACCCCTGTTGTTGTTTCCGTATGAGCGTGGTGAATAAGTTAATTGAACTAATGGTGTGTGTATAGAATAATACCACAATTAGACAACAAAAGCTTGGCAGCCTCAATGGCTACGTTGGTAGATATGCGTACTGCCAAACAGGGGGTCCTGAGTTCGATACCGCATTCGGTCATCTGTGCAGCGAAAAAACTTAAAAAAATTAAAATTAATAAACAGCAGTACAAACCTCCCGAGAGCCAAAAGACAAGTCATGGCAGATAATTTAGTGAAGACGTCCAATTTAATATAAGAGAAATAGATAATTGTTAAGAAGCCCTTTATAATAAACAAGTAAGAACGGTAGCGGTTAGCGCAGGGAACTGTAACAGCATAACAACAGTGTACGGCAGACGTGTGTTGTGGCTATTGGATTAAAGGGGTTGAGTGTCTGGGATAAAAGGAGTAGTGAAGATGTCTTTGGATGGTTAAGGTTACTAAACAAGGCATCGAGTAGTTCATGTCTCGCCGGAGTAACACAGTAGTGTAGCGTGGATGGCTGCGTATGTAGTAATAACATGTTTAGTAAATACGAGACCAAGAGTTCACAAGACAGGTAGGATCAAGAAGTATAGCCAGAGAAATTCATAAAGTTTGAATACAGAATAATAAGCCACAGTGGTATTTGCAATCAAAAGAATCCGGACGTTTGTCCTGAGAGGGAAAAACGTAACAGTATAGTAGATATTTACGCAGAACATGTGTAACCAAAGACCTATTATAAAGTTTTTGTGAATGTGATTATTTATAGTATTTTATTTTGAGCTTATTTTTTATTTTTAATAAATCTATGTCAATTTCGCTCTATACAGATTTTCGAGGTCAAGCGGCTCTGAAAATATATACCGAGATATTTCTATTGGAGAGCATGAGCCTTTGCGCAAGGTAAATGTTATGACGTACTTTATTCTTATTTAACTGAATTCTCCACTTCTTTCGCCATCAAATGAACTAAAATAAGTAACACGGCTTGACACAGTCATCATGAAATTTTAATAAAAATGATTATATATGATGTGATGATATAGAAAGAATTGTTTTTAATATGATCTTATAACAACAGGGCTTCCGTTAGCATTATTGCTCCCTACATAGGTATCCCATAAAGTACAAAACATTAAAAAAAAAAGATATTACATTTTTTTTTATCAGTTTCAGATGTAAAATGGGTGCTTTCTTTGAAGTCATATAAGAACTTGAATTCTAAAACATTGTTTGCTTTACATATTCCATGTTTTATGTGAATTAATGTATTTAAAGACTGTTACAACAAAATGTAGGGCATTAGAAATTCGTTAAATTTTAAGTACAACAAAATGTGCATGCTTCTTTCTTTCTTTCTAGTTAAGGTTCTATTTTTATTTGTATTTTTTTTTTTTGTTTTTTCTCTGCCTACCTAATGCTTAGATGCTGTATCGTTTCGTTGGGGGTATTAAAAATTAACCGCTTTTGCTCGATGCCGCAATGGTATCAGCTTTAATTCTTTTTGTTTTCTTTTTTATTTTGTTTTGCCAATTTTTTTTTGTCGTATTCTTTACTATCATTTCTGAGTGAATTTGTATGTTCACAGTTTAGAAATAGTTGCTTAAAGTTAGCCACCTTGGTTGTAAGTGTTTGTTTAGAATGTAGTATGCATATATTGTCTGATCATGAGGATGATGATGATGATCACAGTGTTGGTTGTTGGAGTGGTAAAGTTGGTGTTCGTTCAGCTGCTAACCTTAAACATGAAATTTAACCTTATGCTTAGTATGGCATCAGTACCTTCATTGTCATCATCAGTAACGTTGTTGAAGTGGTAGTCTTGATCGGCAGCATCCAATGGTTGTAGCAAGTCTAGCACCTTCTGGACCGCCGCATAGTTAAGAAGAATTGTTCTCTATTTGATTTGCAGTTTTTGTTTTCTATGATTTACAAAAGCTGAGCGCGAAAAAAGGGATACAAAGAACAGGTAAAAATTAAATTTTAGACAGAATACACATTGAAAGAAAATTTTTATTTTTAAGAAAATTTGTCATAAATGTATCGCTTTTTTTTGCAATCATTTATATATTTTCTGGGTAAAATATATATCTAACAAATCTAACTAAACTGATAGTATAAAACTTGCTCCATTTATAGAAATAGAATGGGAAGTTGCTACATTTCATACAATCTATCAAATTACTTATCTTTAAAATAATGATGTACTAAGAAAATACTTGGTAAAATCTAAGCTGCTGATAGTTCCAAATCGTATGTTACAGCCTACTTAGACTGCTTGTCAAATTTTGTGGTTTAAAACTACTTTTGTTTTGTATAGAACTGAAAGGTGTTCTAAAAGCTAAACGCTTGTTATCTTACTTGTTATAACAAATAGATTTAACGAGACTAGTAGCAATCTAAGAAACAAATTAACAAAAAAAGAAAATCCAGGTTTTACCAAAAACGCAAAATTTTGCCTAAAATCAGAGTTGTACTAAAAACCAAAATTTCATAAAAAGTCGCTATTTTCCCAAAATAGAATTAAAAAATAAAAGACACATTACAATTGTTTAAATGTTTAAATTATAAATAAATAAATAAATAAATAAGGAAAGAAAGAAATGTAATGTAAATAGAAAAAATAACTTAAAATCTATGGTTTAGGTACAGCAAATAGAAAACTGAAAAGACCTGGAAATTTATGTAAAGATTGGTCGCGATTTTCTGTAATAGAACAAAAAGAAATATTTTAATTTATTTAAATTTAAAAAATTTCTTTCTATGTACAACACCTTCAATTGTTCATTTGTTATTTAGTTTTATTTGTATATTTTTTCCTTTTTGTTTAACAAAGCCTTATCCAATATTTTTTTAAATTCAAGTAAGAACAAAAAATATATAAACAAAGTTCAAGATTACCGCTATCGTTTCTCTGTTTAAAATTAAAACCTCTACACAGTTTATTTAATAAAGTAAGCTTATTTTAATGAACTATGTTCTATTTTATTCAATTTGATATACGACGAGTACCTGCAACAAACAAAAAAAAAGTTTTTGAAATAAACATAGAACCTTATAGTTTATGTGACGAAGACAAACACCAGCTTATGTACCAGCGCGCCAAGATAAACTTCTACTATCTATCTGTTCGCGTATGCAGTATATGAACAGCACTATTTGTGCCACTACTACACTACTAATAGCAACCATGTTAAATGTCTCGGACGGCTTTTTGGGTAACAAACTACGCTTAAGTGATTGTCAAGTTAGTCTTTTAATTTATCATCCATAGACAAGAATAGCAATAGCAAAAAAATAAATAAAAATTATTTCTACAACACTATTGCCCCACTAGACGGCCTACAACTGTTAAAAGAAATTTGAAAATAAATAGAGATTAAATTTAAAAAACTTATAAATTTTGTTTACTTTTTGTCAAAAAATGTACAGTTACTTTTTTTTAGAGTTATTCCCGAAAAAAATCATATTGAGTTCGAATTTCTCTACAAGCTAAGAAAAATTTTTTTTAATTAACTTTTGGGGATATTTGGTGTAAAAAGATTAACTTAAATTAGAAATTTTTTCATTATTTGGAAGTTATTTTTTTGATATTTTCTATTATGTCGTAAAATGAGACACAAATTACTAACAGGCTGTGACCAAGTTTCTTAAACCCCTTTTCTTTCACACATATATTAAAAAGAAAATAATCCTTATAAGTTAGTATCGGAGTTCATTTTTAACTTTTTTTACACAATTCTTATATTATTTTTGTAAAATGACTTTACCAGCCGTCTATATGATATTAGTGCTTATTCTGATCTGCTAAATTTTGCAAAAAGTAATATGAGTCCATTAAAAACACTAATTACAATTAGCAAAATAAATAAGTGACGAATATTTTTAAGTTGTACTCTATAGAAGAAGTAAAAATCGTAATAGGATCCAAAGAAAGACATGTGATAATATGGCTAAATTTAGGCGAAAGATCGAAAATAATATAACTTTCGTTATAGGTATATATGATTAATAAATTTATTATGCAACAAAAGGCAAGCGACGTCAACTACCCGTCCTTGTCTTGGCATCTTTGCATTTTATAGAAAATTAGCGGATCCTGGTGTGCTTTGCTACACATGAATATTAACATTGAATCAAATCAATTGGTTCTTTGTCTGTCCACAATTCGAGTTTGATGTAAAAAAAACTTTAAACCATTACTCAGTGATACCTGTCAATCTGTATGCGTATATGCGCTACAACATGTATTTACCGTGTGTATGAAGTCACCACATAGTATACATACCGGGTGCGCTCATAGGCGCCTACGTATTTGTTGTTGTTTTTTATATAGACGAAATCACATGTTGTTATGAAAAGTCAAAGCTCACGAATGCGTTGAACAATTTCGAACAAACTTTAGATAAACTATCTACAATACCATACGAACAAACCCTAAAAATTCAATCGGATTCAGTTTGACCGATCATGTGTTATTAAGTGACAACACACCTGCAACAATTTTTTTATATACAGATTTATATTAAAGAGTTTTTCCTTTTTGTTTTCAAGAGCAGATTCTGCTAGTTATGTGGTAGTCCTTCAATATGCGCTTAAATAGCTTAAAGCTTCTCCAAAATTAATTAATGTTCTCCAGCAATGCGTTTGAAATGTTATTTAAAGCTTTTTACAGCGGTCTCTCAAAGACCACCAAAATGTGGGGAATAAAATCCTATTGAGCGTAAGGTAATTCATGGAAATATCTTCAGACGCTCATTTCACAAAGAATGACAGTTACAAAGGAAGAGAGAGATTTGACAATTTTCTGGCACTAATTTTTGAGGAAGCACTCGTGTTCTGATAATGCGAATGAAAACTACGTTATATGCCACCGGAAGTGATTTACCGCGCAAAACACAATAAAAACACAAACAATTTGCAATTTTTCAAGCTGTTTTTTTTTATTAAAAGTATGATCCATTACAATTATAAGTGGAATAGAATATCATTCAAATGTCCACCATTACTGCGTCTACAGACATCAATCCGAATATCGAAATTTTCATTGACTTTCCGATATGTTGCTGGTGTTATTTCACGAATTGCAACTTTAATGTTCTTCTTTAGATCATTAATTGTTTGTGGCTTGTTAGCAGACACTCGACTTTTCAAAAAACCCCACAAAAAAAAATCTAATGGTGTTAGATCACATGACCTTGGAGGCCAATTGAAATCTTCATTTCGTGAAATTACACGTTGAGAAAATTTTGATCGCAAAAGCGTAATGTTTTCTCGAGTTGTGTGACATGTAGCACCGTCTTGCTGGAAATAGACTTCAGACACATCAATATGATTCAACTGTGTCCATAAAAAGTATTTCAACATTGATTGGTAGCGCTCAGCATTCACAGTAACAGCATTTTCAGCATCATCTTCGGAGAAAAATGGCCCAATGATTCCATTTGCCCAAAATGCACACCAAACAGTAACTTTTTGTGGGTGTAGAGATTTTTCATGAATAACACGAGGATTTTCATCACCCCAGATACGACAATTTTGCTTATTGACGAATTCATCCATTCTGAAATGACTAAACAAAATTTAGCTTTGGGTATTTTTCAAAGAACGCCCATTTTCAAAATAACTTTGAATGATGTAAACGCATTGTTGCAATGTGTACCTGTCCATGGTTAAAACTGTACGACCTTTTAATAAAACAAAATGGCTTATGTCATTTGAAAAGATGTCACGTGTAAAAATTATATAGTGCTGACATCTAGGCGTTACATTTGGATGACCCTTTACATCTTCTGTAAAAATTTTAAAAGTCTACCGATTGCGGTTAAAGAGGAATGTGATAGAGGGTCAGACGGACAGACATTGTGACGAAAACAATAGGGTTACAATTTTATACTTTGTGAGGAATCCTAACAATTATATTTTAGACAAAAACAT
The DNA here is from genome assembly GCA_916610165.2 of Gymnosoma rotundatum. Lineage (NCBI taxonomy): Eukaryota > Metazoa > Arthropoda > Insecta > Diptera > Tachinidae > Gymnosoma > Gymnosoma rotundatum. Next base: position 120,110,315 of record OU744337.1, on the reverse strand, counting down.
CATTTGGAGAAAAACATTATTTTGGAAAAATTTATGAAGTTATATTCCTACACTTAAGCCAAAGAAGTTGATTTTCCAGATTGTCGTTATTCTTCATCACTAGAGAATAAAAATTAAGTTATTGTAAGAGTTTTTCTGTTAGAGTGTTTTAAATGTTATACTTTTTTTTTATAAAGTATGAGATCTTTAAAAAACTATAATGTACCAGGAAATGCATTATCATTAAAAATTTTCTTATACTTATTTTAATATTAAACACACTAAATTGGCTACCATCTGTTGAAGCAAATGCCTGATTGGGGTATTCATTTGGTGATGGTGGTGGTACTTGGTGTGATGCTGTTAATGCTTGTGCTGATGATGTTTAGCGGTTCATCTTTTAAAGCCTTAACAAAAGGCTAAACTTATGGCTAACCATGCAGTGACTCTTAAGTTCCTGTAAATTTCTTATTATAGATGATAGTTCGATTGGAGGTCCGTCGTTTTCATGCAACCTTTAAACTGTATACATCAACTTAAGTATTTGTATAAACACATAAATATATTGCATAATCTTGAATTTAACAACTAGTAGAAATAAAATAAAAAAGTCATTAATAAAAAATAAAAATAGAAAATATGTTGCTCAATCATTAGCTCCTGTAAACAAAAACAACAACAGTATTAGTAATTTCAATTGGGTAGTTTGTTTGCGTAACTCTTTATAGCTTTTGTTGCTGGGTGATCATCATTAACAATCTTTTTCTTAAAGTTTTTGTTGCTTTTTGCGCCAACTCTTTATTTTTTTTCTTGTCAGCGTTACAGCAACATTGATTTTGCAGGAGCTTTTTTCTTTATAAGAGCCAGCCATAACGTTCTACATTCCAGCATAATTGATTTTAAGCTGAGGTCGCTAATAAATCGTAACTTTATCGCGTTTTTATGTTAAAGTTTTTCCTCCTTTTTTTTCTCTACGATATTGGTACAGGTAGCCATTGTGCAAGTTTTGTTAGTGCTGCTTGCTTTTCATTATTTTTTATGAGGATCCTTGTTGTCTATTTAGGTTTTAGTTTTTTTTGGTGCATTTTGGGAGCAAATAATTTATCGTAAAGTGTAAATATCTATAATGTGTTGTTGATATTTAAGAGCCTTCTTAGGTAATGTTTTTTAAAATCAAATTGTTTGACTATAAATAATGATGGTGTTAAAGAAAATCAATAAAAATTCTTTAATGTATAATGAATGTTTAATTTTTTTTTTTTTTTGGAAAAAGATTTAACTTCAATGTAACAAAAATTCTGTTTTGGTGGCTTAAACTTTCAAGAATTTAAAAATAAGCCAAATTTAGTATACGAGGGTGATACAGTATTTTTACACTATACGGTGCATATTTAACTCTACAATATTTAATAATATTACAGGCTTAAGCTCTAAACACTTAGACGACAGCAGACTTCAAAACTTCACGGCTTCAAACGCTTCTAACTTTAAATGCTGCTCTGAAGTCAGCTTCATAGTCATTTTGAAGACAGCAACTACAGCTGTTTACTTTAGCAATACAAATTTAAGGGATACCGCATACATATATTTTATAATGAATAAAATTAAAGTTATTGATAAAAAATGTAATAATATCACGAAAAACTATAAGAACACATAAATTTATTTGCTTATTGTGTTTTTGTAATGTTTTTTATGCTTAATATTACAAAAAAAGTTTTTGTTCTTAATTTTATAATTTATATGTATCATGGCAATACTCTATTTGTTTATTGCTGCCCGTCAAAATAGAAAATAGCCAAGTTGGCAGCAGCAGCAAATGCTGTCGTGTCGTCGTGCTGCTGTGATGTCGTCAAAATAATCGTTTTCATTTAAACACATGTATTTTATTTTTGACAGTTTGCTGTCTGCTGCCGTCTAAGTATTTAGGATTTTGTGATAAACTCAGTCAGCTAAAGCTAAAAAAAAAAAAATAGGTGGCAAAATAAAAAAAAAAAAAATCATAAGGAACTGGGAACCGAAACATGTATCTGATAGCATATTAATTAAAATAATGAGCCAAGAGCAATATATTATTGTGGGCATCTAAAGATTAATTTAAATACGAGTACGATATCATGGTAAGGTTTCGCGGCCTCAACGGTTTAAGTCGCCTGGCAGAACATCAGCCAGAACAGTTTTTATTGAAAGTGCAGCAGAAAACTGGCCTAACTCGCTTAAATCGCTTTGCTCTCCAAAAAATCGAATAATTGCAAACCTTTTAATTTTCCCACCATAGCTACTATGATTTTTTCGCAGCTCCTGTCCAATCCGGCTATGTTGGCAAAAACCACCTTTAAACGGCGATCCCGAGCCGAAGCTAACGCCAGCATACCAGCACAGCCAATTATATGGTAACCTGGCGTTTGTTTCATTTGGTACCTTTTTTTAAACAACACTCGCTCGTCCCAACACTCGTTTAGTCCCAACAAAAATATGAGGTTAAAATTTTACAATAGCATGGCTATCAGGCATAAAGAAACAATTTCCTTAATAAATAGATCTTGTTCGGATATGCATCACTGCGCTGCATCTGATGCGAATGTGTGATTAGTTTACGATGCCGATACAAAACAACTGATGCTGATACTTAATTGATGCGCAAATAAAAAATAAAGGGCCTTTTCGTAAATGCATCACTGCGGTGCATAATATGGTTATTAAGCACTGCCACTGCTAATCAGCTGTTGCGTATGTTTGGATTTGCTCATTTTAATTTGCATTTACGAACGAAGAAATACTGTGAAAATGCAAAAATTAATATTAAACTGAATTTGCAAAATACATGATACAAAAAATGGTAAAAATTTGTGCTTTTATTTGCGCATAATATACTTTAGTGATGTATTTATGAACAGATGACATTTGCAGTGCTGCCACTTTTTGCATTTACGAACGTACTGCCCATCACTTGCAGTGCAGTGATGCACTTACAATCAGGCCCATAGTAATTTTATGCCATGTATTTAAAATATAGCCAAAAAATTAATTTAATAAACAAAAACAAAACGTAAATAAAAAAAAAAAATTTGTAAACATAAAAAAAATTTAGTTCAATGATACTCCTCAGTATTTAAATCAGGACTCAATACTAATAGTCCGTGATTGAAAAGTGCATCCTCCAATCATTCAATGAAATTTCTAATTTTTTCTAAGTCCGCTTAACCTTTTCGTTCGAAAGATTGAGCTTCGATAGAATCACTACTTGCATTATTTTAGAAATACCGTTATTAAAGACAAATTTTAGTCTTGTTTTCTTAAAACTTCAACTTAAAATTACTGACAATTTTTCCGTAACTTCTTCAAGGAAATTAAAATACAATTCTCTCCCAAATCGAGGAATTGCTATGATACCATTAGCAAGTAGTCATATTTTTTAAATGGAATAAATAAAGTTTTTAATAATATTCGCAAGTTTTAACATTATACTTAATTTTCCGCTCGAAATGCAGCTCATAATGTTTTACAATTGGGAAAAATGTTGAAAGAAACATTTGGCTGTTTATAAACATGAAGAAAGAAACATTTCGTGATTTCTCTCTAATAGAACAGAGTAAAAATTTATTTTTTGTTAGCATTTGAAAATACACATTGTTATTAAAATCGAATTGATATGTTAAGAAAATTTGATATGTTAAGGAAGATTCTTACCTTTAATAATGAAACAAGTACTTTTGCAGCGATATTACTTTATTAAGTGACTGTACCAAAGTTTACGAAAATTTTGCCAAATAACAAAATTATACATGTAACGTGGAGCCTTCAAAAGTTAGAAAAATGTAACCAAACGGTAACACTGGTTTGGACACAAATATTAAGTTTATTGAAAATGTTTGAAGAGCTAAGTAAACGCTAGTATCAACCAATCAATATCGGTTATTTAGTCATTTACTCGGGATAGAAAATAGCATGGTATTTTTTTAAATTAATTTATTTAATTAATCCCGGAATTTAGTTTATGCAAAATATGTTTAACCTATTAGTGAGATTAAATATTATTTAAAAAGCTGGCAAAAAAATATATTTTTTTCAATAAGATTCTCGCACTATAATTAATTCCTTGACTTCATTGCATTGTCTGTTGGTTTGGGGCACTTGTGTGCACTTAGTGCAAGAGTTATTTATTTAAGATAACAATATACTGCAAAATCTTAGCAAAATGTGCCTGCTAATTTACAACGTTTTTTATTTTGTTTTTTGTTAAGTTGTTATTGATCATATAATTAACAAACAAAAAACTATATTTGATGTAAGCTAAAATTGAAAAAAAAAAATAATGTAAGTAGATTTATTTTTTCCTACTCGAATTGTAAGTAAATTAAGGTTTTCAAAATGCTTAACCCTAAATTTTTTGTTAATTAACAAAAACGCTCTTAAAGTTTTCTCCTCTTCCTTTTTAGGGCACCTTGAGTGGCCCAATGATTTTTCGCGAATTGCCGTTAGTTCACCGACATGTCAACTAATTTCTACGTCGGCTGCGACTTGCTGTTTAGATGGCGGGTGAATTGGTATTAACTGTATTACTAAATGCCGTGAATTTTCAAATGTTTTAGCTTTCCTTTTTCAGAAATAACGCTTTTGTTCAGACTATTAATTTCAATTAAAACTCCTTTAAATTAAAGGATGTTTGCCTAACTTTTTAAATTTAGAGTTAGGTTTGTTCTTTTTTCTATCACACAGGATGAAGTTCTAACATTTTTTATTTTTTTTCTAAGGAGCTTCAAAAATTTTATATAAATATTTTATTACGCAAAAAAAATCCAATAAGTGGAATGTTGCCAATATCTCTTAAACATCTATTCTAAATAGCTATTTTGAAATATATTACTTTATATTTTTTGTGGAATTAAAACGGTTGTATACGTTATTGCTCGTAATCACTATTCTGCTTCTATTAAGTCCTGTGTTAAAACCTAGCACAATAGTCCTGACAGAAAAAAATACAAAAACTTGCCTAACACAGTCATGCATTTCGATGACATTTGAGACAGTAACTTTGAACGAAATAAACTACCGGAAACAAGACACAACTTAACAAATATTTTAAGACTGACATGCAGCAAATCAAAGCAGGGTAACATAGGATATAATGGAACACTTGTGCAATTCCAAAGCTAAAAGAATCAAAACCTATACATATTTAGAAAAAAACCTAATCAAAAATACCTACACCAACAAACAAACGTCATATACAAATATTAGAAATTAAAATATTTGGCCTAAAGATATATTGCCACACAATAACAGAATATAACCACACACCATTTCACTGGTTAAAGTAGTCTGTGACAGAAAAAGTTAGTGAGGTATAAATGAATGGGGCTGTAAGTGATACGTTGTCTTATGAACGTATTTACATGAAAAGTACTTTATGGTGAGCCATAACAATGTTGCACACATGTTTTCTTTCTATGCCACTACTTTAATTTAACAAAGAGAGAAAAAAAAAACAAATAAATAAAGTAAAATGAAATTTAAACTAAATATATATTTATATTGAAAAAAGTGCACTAAACTCCTCAAACAGCACTTTACAAAATCTGACCAAGAGACAGACTGCAAACCGATTTATTTGAAAATTAATTTTTTTTTTAGCTTTTTTATATGGAACATAAACCAGCAATAGTGTGGATCAATAGCCAACAATAAGCATACATGTAACAAACATATCCAAAGGGAATAACTTGTGTACGCTTGGGGTACAATAAATTCTTACTTGACCAAAAATAAAAAAGTCTGAAACACCAACAACAACAATAAGAAAAAATGTCAATTAGGCGAGATTTTGTTATGATACAAAAAATCAAAAAAAAAAAAGTAAAAACAAAAATGTACACAAAAACAAAGACACTAATAAGAAATGAAGGAAAAAATAAGTCGTAAGAAAAAATTTACAACATACAAATAAATGCTATGAATTGTTTGCTTGAAATTTTCGTCTGCAGCCAGGGTGGGATAATTTGAAATTTTCTTAAAATAAATATAAGAAAAATTTGCAAATAATTACTAGTGGATTAAACCACGGAGATATTTAAATTAAATAATAAATTAATTAATTTTTCATTCTTTAAAAAATGTTTAAGTCACCGATATTGATTAGATTCTACAAATGATCATTACAAAAAAAAAGCGAGTGGGTCTAAGAAGCCGTTCCGTATAGTAATTATTTCGCTATCAGTTCTGCTTAACTTATTTTAGTCAAGGCAAGGCGGCAGGTTGGTAACATGTTAACGTTTACTATTCAACTTCAACTTCACTTTATGCTAAAAATAATAGCTGTAAGGAAACTTGCTAGCTCTTCTACCGTAACCCAAAAGCTATATTGGTAGCTAATAAAGCGGCTTAGGTGACTCATCACGAAATTTATAGCGATTCATTCTACTCTTTAACGCTAAGAATCAAGAACCCTTTATCATAAGAAGGTATGATTTGAAATTTCTGCAATATTAATAAAACTGTTTTTGGGATTTTATGTTTTTCATCCAATCATGACGAAAACACAGTAGGGTTTTGCATATATTAGGTTGACGCACTTACTCAGGCTTTTTTGATATTTTCTATAACTGTTTTTGTGAGTTGAGGGCTTATTGGTCTTTGACTTCACCGTAACAGGATATATAAGTTTTGTCCGCCTCGATATTTATTTCATTTATTTTAAAAACCTATTGAGAATATTTTATGCGCAAGTTGCTAATTAGGAAAATTGTTTCCCATTACCTTCAAGCCAGTATTACAAATACCTTTGGAATTAGTTGCTTTTGTTGTTGCACACACTTTCATGATTGTAAGCCGTACATTTATGTATGTATATGTTTTGAAAAATGAATAGCGTTTTGCTGGAATCCATAGACCGATTGGTGGCAGGTCATAGTGTTCAAGGACATAATGTCGCACTCAAAAGTGGCTTTCAAGAACGTCATAATGCCAATGGACATTGTATCGTTTTTAGTGTGGACATAATGTAACTTATAAAAGTGTCATAGTGTCGGTACTTAAAATAACAATGGCTTCGCTTACCAAAGATTTCCTGCATAGACAGCCTTCGGCCGACCTCTATGGTATAACCAACACCGGTTTCGCTAACCTAAGATTTTCTGCAAGCCTTTTTATAAAACCGGGCCATCTTTCTTACATAGAAAACCATTAAATATACCTATAATAACCGTAGATGTTATGACTATATTTTGATAGACATTTTTTCGCATTAGTCTATATGTCCACGGACATTATGTCCTGGGATGTAATGACATGCAACCCACAGATTGCAGTGTGACAAAGGCGATAAAGTAAAAAGCATCTACGTGCGCATCTACGAAACTATTCATGTATGTTTTATTGGCACTTACGCTTCTGCAATTGTGAGAATTATTAGTATTTAATAGGATCCTATCCAGGGATATAATTTAATGTTTTTGTAAAAGTATTTTAAATACCACTAAATAAATAAATACAAAAAGGAAAAAAACTATCTTAAGACTCAATATACAAACTACACGTTCCATTCACGACAGAAATTTAGAAAATTTTGGTATTTTTCCATGGAAAATTTCATTCCTGATAGAGGTAGATATTATGAACGCATTTTTTTTAAAGTCATAAGTAGATTCCTTGAACTCCTATGGCATTTGGAAACTTAGACACTTGTCTTAGTTAAAAAGATCTTCGAAACTGTCGTTTGACAATTAAGTGTACAGAAGGCGGAAAGCACTTTTCATTTTAATATACTTTTCTTACAGTTCATCAATCTAGTTTATGAAATTGATAAAAAGGCCTGAATACTTTTAAGTGTGCTTTGTCTTCCTCGATATCTTAGCGATAGGGTTTATTAGGATTTCTTTAGACAACCTCTGAGCCTTGCTGCGAATCTTTGAGAGAAAAAAACTACTTTGTTAAATTATGATATTGTATCATAGAAAAGTTACTGAAGAGTTAAAAATTAGATCTTCTTAGTGTCATTAGCTACGAAAATTGCATGTTGTATAAAAATATTATTCATATTAGCAAAACATTAATTATACTAAATTATGAATTTAACCACGGCAAATATTTCTGTATCTTTCTTACTTCTAAAATTGAAGTTTGTTGTTTATTACTGTTTTTGGGAATATGTGGGAGCAAAATGTACAAATCATGGGGTGTTACTAAATACAATTGATTTGTTAAAAAAGGACAAGACAACACCTATTGTAAAAGTAGCTTTTATTCTTTTGATAGCCTTAACAACTACAACAAAAATAGCAACAACAATGAATACCTGCAAAAAATGTTTTAATAGAAAAAATATTTTATAATATTTTTTAAGTCTGTTAAAAATAAAAAACAACAATAATGACATAAAGGGCCTTTACTTTTCAACATACACTGGACATTTTAAACATGAGAATGAGAAGACAGCAGAAAAGTATAAACAAAAACAAAACAACACTTGTAGCGTGCGTAAAATCTTCATAAATAATAGCTTATTAAAGTCTTCTGCCACGGCAAGAGGAGGACATACGATATAAAAAAATAAAAAAAAAACGACAAGTGAGCACATGAATTGAAGTTTGAAATCAGTGCTGTTATTTGTATTTATATTTGTAGTTTTTTTTCCTAAGTGTCTTATGTTTTACTTGTTTATGCTGCATGAAAAAACAAACAAAAAAAAAATCAAAAATAATTGCCTCTCTTAAAATGACAATAGTGTTGCCAGTTTAAGCCTTGTTTTAGCTGCATGACTTAAGCTTTAGTTTGATATTGAACATATAAAAAAAAAATTAACAGAAAAAACGCAACAAAAAGATGCGTTACTGTTGATTATGGTAAAGTACCTTTTGCAGTTGTTGTTGGTGGAGCTTGTTGAGGGATGTTACAAAGTGTTCAAATACAACATGTTAACAAACAACTTACCAAAAACATAAATAAATATAGATTTGTTGTTGGTTTTATTTGTACTAATAACAACTATTTTCAAAGTATACCCTACATTCTGCAGATATTTTTGGTTGGTTTGCAGCATTTATAATTTACGTTACTGACAGCGGTAGTTCATGAAACTCGACCATATGGGCACTTCCACAATTGAATTAAGCATAAGTAATTATTAATTTTATGGATAGAAATGGTCATGAATTATACTTTTTGAACAAATTTTATTACTCAATCTCGCGCATAAGAGAGGAACGGCTCTCTTGGTGTTGCTACGAAAATACCCCTTTCATTGGTATTGGGGTCTGTAAATTTTTTTAAGAATGTCATAGGATTCATTGTAAGCCATCAAAAAATACTGCTAAAAAAATGTATGCTAAAAATTATGACTAAATTTTCGTGCTTTTTATACCAAAAGAGTTCGCTTTAGTATTTTTTAATTAAACTTTTACGAGGGCTGCTATATATATTTCTGGCCTGGCAACACTGAGTGCTGCCAAGTGCAATCTGACATTTCCATTGGAAAGTTTGTAATTTTTAAGCATAATCGTACTTAAAACGTTTTGACGTACGACCATTATTTGTGTTGTTTACAGTGACTTGAAAAAATTAATATAGAAAAAAATGGAATTAACTCGTGAACATTTTTGTGCCATCATTTTTCACAACTTTCGACGTGGATTATCACGACAAGAGTGCATTGATGAACTTAAATCTTTGTATGGCGATGAAGCACCATCCTATAGCACTGTGAAAAATTAGTATAATGAATTTAATCGTGGCCGAAGCTCGCTCAAAGACGAATTTCGTGAAGGTCGTCCAAAAACGGCTGTTGTGCCAGAGAACATTGATGTCGTGCGTGAACTCATAATGCAAGATCGACATGCGACATACCGGAAGATAGAGACATCCTTGGACATTTCTTCCACCAGCATGCTTTCGATACTGCATGAACACCTGGCCGTAAAAAAGGTTTGTTCTCGTTGGATCCCGCACAATTTGAAAGTCGCTCAAAAAAGGCTCGTGTCGATTGGTGCAAAGAAATGTTGCAAAAATACGATTGCGGTGCTTTAAAAGACGTTTATAAGATCGTCACAGGTGACGAATCATGGATCTATGCGTATGAGCCCGAAACGAAACAACAATCGACCGTGTGGGTCTTCAAAGACGAGCAAAATCCAACGAAAGTTGTTCGTGGAAGAAGCACTTCGAAGCAAATGTTCGCCTGTTTCTTCGGCAAAACTGGTCATGTGCCGACTGTTCCGCTTGAGCAAAGTAGGACGATCACTTCTGAGTGGTACACTACAATTTGTTTGCCTGAAGTCATCGGAGAAATTCGAAAAACCAACAAGAGAAGACGAATCATTGTTCACCATGACAATGCGAGCTCTCACACATCGGCTCAAACCAGAACGTTTTTGACCGGCCAAAACGTCGAATTAATGGGTCATCCGCCGTACAGCTCTGACTTGGCACCTAATGACTTCTTCTTGTTTCCACACATCAAGAAAAAAATGCGTGGTCAACGATTTTCGTCGCCAGAAGAAGCTGTTGAAGAGTTCAAAAACCATGTTTTAGAGGTGTCTCAATCGGAGTGGAAAAACTGCTTCGACAACTGGTTTGAGCGCATGCAAAAGTGTGTAAACCATGCTGAAGAATACTTTGAAAAACAATAAAACCATTTTTGATTATAAATATTCGCATTTTCACTATTAGGCCAGAAATATATAGAGCAGCCCTCGTAATAACATTTTCGTGACATTATTTTGAGGAACGATGACGAAAAAATCCAAAATCTCCAAAGACTTTAAAATTTGATATTTTAGAATTTTTTTTTTATTAAAATTCACTCGAATACAAAAACATTTAAATGTTTAGTTTTCTCCTTTCATTCTCTATTAACTGGTCCATTTTGCTAGAAACCAAAAAGAGTTAGTTTTGTTTTTTTTGATTATAATTTATTTTTAAATAAATTTTTAAGGACAATTTGTTTTTTATGCCAGAGCATTACAAACATGAGTAAGCAATAATATTGTCAATCGTCAAAATGTAAAAATTACGGAAAAATATTAAATTGCCAAATGACCTAAAATCGTGTCATTTAAAAATCGAGCTTAATATAGGGAATGATTGTGGTCCATCATTTGTTCATTTTTAAAAAGTATTTAACGGGTTTTGGTTTCATATTTATTAAAAAAAGCTGTGAAATTTTTCATATTGTACCGTAGTTACATAAATAACGTTTAATAAAGAGAACAACGCAAAAAGCCGTGTGTGGGCCTTGAATAATCAAATTATTATTGATCGATTATAAACCATTTCTCATATTTTTGTACTCTTCATTACTAAATGCTAAAAAGGGTATATATAACTTTGTCATTCCGTGTGTAATTTCTACAATATTCATTTCCAACCCCAGAAAGTATATATATAATCTCACTTCTTATGCATAGCGAAGTCGATTGATCGATGCCTCCCTCCATGTTAGTGTTGATATCAAGTTTTCCGAAGCAAACTTGATTTCACAAAAAATAAAAAAAAAATAAATAAATATGTCAATTGATCAGATATAGTGTCGAAAGAGGTGCTATTGAAAAATCAGCACGATAGGTCCTTGTCCTTGGACACAGCACGCAAAACACCACGACTACCTCTAATTTCTTCATTTAATTTGGAACAATAAAGTACTCCAATCAAAAAAATTAATAAATAAAGAGAATTAAGAAATAAGAAAAAAATATCAACTGAATAAATTGGCCATATTTTCTTGTTACGGGGCTCTGAAATTTTCAAATTTTTTTAAATATCAGTATGGGTATCATTTTAAAGCTTTTGAAGATATATTTCACTGAGTACTATATTTTTTTTAAAAATGCTTAACCCATTAAGAGCCGATGTCACTTTTATGTAACATTATAAATATGCAGTGGTGAAGGGTATATAAGATTAGCCGCATATAGCACTCTTATTGGTTTTTATTAAATTAGATGATGTTTACAACAAATTCACTCTGAATTAAATAGATGTAAAAATAGTACCAATAAAATAGTCTTACGGAATAAAAATTCAACTTATTACATAAATTTTTTCCATTTTCATGTGCATTAAATTCGACCTTCCCTCACAAACATACATTTTTTTATTTTATTTTTTAATTTGCCAATATTTTTTGTAGTCATATAGAAGTACTTGCATTGATGTTGTTAATAGTAAGTAAAGGTTGAATTGCCATTAGATCCCATTCACACACAGTCAGTCACACTCTCACACAATCAAACACTCAGACACTGAACACGTACATAGTATTTTTTGTTGATGGATACAAGATTTATATGACAACATTGGCCATATTTTCAAATTTAATGAGACGATACAAAGTTTTTTTTTTTCTTATTTTCTTCCATTCACTGTATCTTTAGGTGACATAAAATAGAAAGATGATTGGAACCTGTGAAAAGAATAAAACTCAATACAATATATGTGAATATTGAAAATAAGTGTCAGGTTAGAAAAAAAAAGCTCTATTGAATTTTTGTCGAAAATAATAAACAATAATTGAAGAAGAAGAAGAATTTTTAAGTTTATTATACAATCAAAATATTTATTTGCAGAATGATTAAGTGAAAAGAATTTGGGAGAATGGTTTATTCTATAATTTTCACAATGTTAATTTTTATAGGACATTCTCTATTTTTTTATACATTTTTTTAACATTTTTAAAAGTAAACAGTTAGCAATTTAGCTGACTTTTGTTCTTTGAGAGGTACTTTATGAAATTTTCTCTTTTCTTAGCCGAAAAAAAAAATAAAATAAACAAAAAAAAATTTTAACACTTTTAATATTTTTCTTTAAAAACAAACATTAAAAAAATTAAATAATTTTAAAATTCATTAGTTTTTAAACGAATTAAAAGAAGAAGCAGGTTATCAAATCGACTGAATGTTGCTTTTTTAATCTTTGTAACTCAGGCATTTCTTTATCGATTTTTATTTTTTTTTTCTTATTTAAAAGGTGATTCTTACAGGTTGGCCCCTTTATAAAAAATTATAGGGTGTTCCCATACAACATACTTATTTTTTAGGTGTATTTTGAACCGTGTAGCACTACTTTAAAATAAATAAAAATACTTATTACTCTAGCTCCCGATGGCATAAAGTAATACAAAAATAGTTGTAATAGTGAAACGGTGTCCCCTTAGGGGACGTAAATTAATCTGTATGGACCAAACAAACGCTTGAAAATTGGACAGATTGTTGATTGCTATGAGCAGTATTTATATTCAAAATTATGGATTAAGGGGTGCCCCAATAGTTTATTTAATTTGATGTGTATTTACAACGAACCTGTATTGAAGAAGTATAAAATTTGGATTTGAAATTTAAAGAGTGTCCTAATAATTAATGTTTTTGATGTATGTGGCCAAGCTTTTGAAAAGTTATCGACAGACTTACAAGGGAGCTGCATAGTTAAGTCTGTTATAAAAACAGGTTTCTAATTTGATTTTAGAAATTAAAGGGTGTTCTCTAAATTAATGTAATTTAACCTATATGGCCGTATTAACACTTAAAAATTAGACAGAGTGTCTACTACTTTGTTTTGTGTAATAAGAAGTGTAAATTAAATAAATTATAAATTAAAGGGTGTTACGATAGTTGGTGTAATTTGATATATATGGCCAAACTCTTGAACCGTTATAGACAGACGGATGAAATTTACAAAGAACTTGAACTCTTCTACAATAGCAAGTATAAAATTTGAATTTGTAAATTAAAGGGTGCCCCTATAGTGCTGTAATTCTATGTATTTGATGAACAGTTGTAGACACATGGTTGAAATTAACAAGGTTCTGCAGTGCTGAGTTTGCTAAAGGAGTAAAAAGTTTGGAAACGGAATTTGATGTATGTGGCCATATTTTTGAATCGTGTTAGACAGACCGATGAAATCTGTTTTGAAATCGGCGAATTCGTTTACTAAATAGTTGGATTAAATCAAAAAAACTTAAGTGATCTAAAATGAACTAGGAGAATTTTGAGTTGAAATTTTATTTGGAAGCTAGAAACAATTTTTGCAAAAGATAGCTTTTAAACTTTAGGAATTCGGTACGTCAATCAGTTTTTTTTTTCAATTTCATGGGTTTTTAACTGCAGATACTTGTGAATCACCTATAGAGACTGTTATTTTTTTTTTTTTTTTTTTGGAAAATTTCAGTAGGTTATTTGGAACTAGAAAATCAAGTTTTTAAAATAGAGTCCTTTTTAAACTAAACGTTGTATCTTTTGTGGGTAACAAAGGTATAAGGGTTTTATGTAAGAGTTTAAAAATTGTCTTAAAGTTAATAAGTGCTCATGCCCAAAAGATATTTATCGTAGTGAAAAACGTGAGACTGCGTGACCAAAAACATTTTCGTGAGCGCAGTTAACAAGAAATTAAAGGACCTTAATAAAAAGACTGGCACAGTCGTTTGGGCTGTAAATAATTGTGGCTACAAAAATTAAGAATTTTTTATATAATGAGACGTGTGAGTTGTAATTAATGTTTCGTTTGAAACAGCTTTGTTCAACAACGGCATTTTTATACAATATTTTGCTAAATATGAAGAGATTCACTAGCGATTCCCCAAATTTCAGTACTTTTTTTGACTGGTATCTAATTACCATTTGATGAACTTGAAACTTTATGTTATTATTCTACCGGAGAATTAACTTTCATAATATATCAACTCATATGTTGCATAGAACAGAGACATTTGGGAACTTTAAAAGAAACATTTAATATTATATTTGACTTCATAAGCCATTGAATCAAACTTTTCTAAAAAAATTACGTAAGTAAATCTGATTGATTATAACAAAGAAATTATACTTGAAACCAATTCATTCGAATGTGTTTAAGGAATATATATTTATATTTTACTTTTGATATTTACAATTTGCGATGCGTTAATTAGATACGCTAAGTACGACTATTCTGCTAAAAAAGCACGAAGACACTTTTAAAAAGTTTACAAATTCTTTTTTAAGTTAAGTTGCATTGCAAATTGTAAATAACAAAAGTTAAATATAAATATATATTTCTAACATTTATTAAATTAATTCAATCCTAACAAGAAATAAAAACATTTTTAAATCACACATCTGGAAAGTGCGCCATTTTATAAACTAATATGGTTTTTAATGTTTAGCACAAGTTTAACAAGACAAGTCTTTAGAAAATTTACATACTTTTGTTAATATATAAAATATATCAGAAGCCAATTCCTGATCATAAGTAACCGCTTTAAAAACCTGCATCGAATTAATTTGAATGGCGTCCATAAACTTAATGAAATAATTATTGGCGTCTGACCACGACGGCAATATTTTGCTTCACATAACAAAGAGAAAATATCGTTTAAATTTTTTAACAAAATATCGACAAATAATATGTTAATATTTTAAAATCAAATAATCAAATGTTAAAAAAACAAAAAACAAGATGGCGACATAATTAAAAAGCTGTATGGTTTCTGTCCAAAAAACAATTAAGTTTTTAAGGTCAATAATTCCATCAAGCAGAGGTAAACACGTCTTAAGGATGCTTTTTGTTTTTTTGTGTTATAAAATAAGAAATTTATTAAACGAAAAATTGAATTTTTAATAAGTTTTCAAAATGTTGTTTTAATTGTTTATGATTTGATTTTAACAAACGAGTTGACTCTGACTTCGGTTAAAATTTAAATAATCTTTAACCTTTAAACACTTGTCATTGTTGTTGTTGGGCTTTAACTGTTATGGCTGCTACCATGTCATTAATGCGACATTAGTTTTATCATACAAAATTTGAGCTTAATCTGTCACCAATAGTGTTACCTGTAGTTTGTCTCATCCACGAATCAGGTGTTGGCTTAAATGGTGTTGTTGTCTTCTTTTTTATATTCCAACATTTATTTCTTTTCTCCTAAATACAAACTAGATTGGTTTGTGAATGTCATCATCTTCACCATTTAAATATTTGTTAAATTATTTGTTTTTTTTTCTCTTTCCATATTTATGTTAATTTTTCCCTTTACTTCAGTTGCTGTAAAATGTTAAATCATTTACATAATTATCTTTTATTTGTTTAACAAAATTTTAGTTTTGTATTCCCATTGTGTGTTTATTTAATTGAGCAAACACGACAGTAGTTTATTTAACAAATATAAATAAACGTTAATACATAATTAAAATGGTCGTTTAAAAAACAAGTGTTTGATTTGTTCCGCTTTATATACCAAATAGTTTGAAAATGTTTTCTTCACCTATTTTGTTGACAATTTCAATTTAAAATTGATTTTGATGAGTTTTTGAAGAGATTGTTTAAGAAAATGTAGCGGTATTTAAGAAAAACATTTTTTATGTTCACTCATTATTCGATTAATAAACGAATAAACATTAGTAACTGATTAACTGATTTTAATTAGATTGAGTTTTTTAGTTTATAATAAATATTTAATTTTAATATCTAATGTTTAATTTATCGTAACATGTTTTCAGATTGTAATAATTAATTTAAATTAAGTTTTTATATTAAAAATTTATTTTATTATAATTCTTACGAAGAAAACCGACTTTAAAACAGATTTCATCTGTCTCTCTATAAAAGTTTAAAAGTATGGCCACATCCATCCATCTCCAAACTTTATAGTTGTTATAGCAGACTTATACTATGTTTACACGGAGCCCAATATTCTTGCTTCGCTCTCTTTTCATGATTCACAGCTCAATCACGACCGAATCAACGTGCTTCGCCATATAAAATCTTGAGAGCGAAGCATTTTGTTTTGAGACGATTCAGCTTGAATCTACTTGCGAAGCATGCAAAATTTCTGTCTTCCCTAATTTTTATCGCAAGTTTATCTGAACTAGCTGTATATAAATGTAAACAAAAAAAGTAAACCAATATTAAAAGTGCTGTGTAAATGTGTGTTAATATAAAAACAAATAATTATATTATAATATAAAATTTTATTAATTACAAACACTAAAATTGAAACGAAAAACTAAATTTTAGAACACAAGTCAATGTGAAGCATGTAGTATGTGTCGTGGAAACGGCATGCTTCGCAATCATGATTCAGAGAGCGAAGCCAGTGCTTCACATTGCCGTGTAAACATGCTATTAGCACCACAGCTCCTTGTTAATTTCAACCGTCTGTCTAAAACCCTTTAATTTCCAAAGTCAAATTTTATGCTTGCCGTTGTAGTAGACTTAGCAATCAGGTTTTTTGTATATTTCAACCGTCTGTCTCTAACGGTTCAATTGTTTGGCAGTATACATCAAATTACATAAACTATTGTAACACCCTTTAACAAAATACTTTTATTTCTAATTACACCAAACAAAGTGTTGGACATTCTGTCTAATAGTCAAGTGTTTTTTATAATCATCATATTACCTTAATTTTGGGAACACCCTTTTATTTCTAAATCTAAATTGTAATATTGTTGTTATAGTAAACTTAGCAATACAGCTAACTGTCTTTAATGGTTCAAAAGCTTTGCCACATACATCAAATTACATTAACTATTGGGACACCCTTTAATACCCAAAACTAAATTTTATACTTGTTGCTTTAGAAGAGTTAGCAATACAGGTTTATTGTAAATTCCAAGCGTCTGTCTATAACTGTTTTAAACTATGCCCATATACATCAAAATCGGAACACCCTTTAATTTATAACTTTGAATATTAATACTTGTTACTATAATGGTCAAAGCAATCGGCATTCTGTCCAATTTTAAAGCGTTTGTCTGTGCGGTGTTAAAGAATGGCCCATATAGATAAATTTACATCAATTATGGGAACACCCTTTTATTTGTAATCTCAAAATTATAAACTTTTTGATAAAGAGGGCTAAGTAATGCAGGTCCCTTGTAATTTTCAGCTGTCTGTCTATAACGGTTAAAAATTTTGGCCACACACATCAATTTAAATGATCCACTGGGTTACCCTCTAATTTATAATTTTGAATATTAATACTTGTTACTATAACATTCATAGCAATCGATATTTTTCCAATTTTCAAGCGTTTGTCTATAACGGTTAAAAAGGTAGGCCACATGGGTCGATTTACGTCAGCTATGGGGACACCCTTTCAATCTTAGATTTATTATTTTTGCTATTGGGAGCTAAAGTGATATGCAGTTTTTTTTTAATTTTATAGCGATACCATTTACGGGTAAAAAAACATGTATGTTGTATTGGTGCACCCTTTAATTTTTGAAATTATTACATGATTTTTAAAATGCGATCAATCTGTAATCAGTGCCTTTCTAACAAAGAAAAAATTTTCAAATTAAGTTTTAAAATGACTGAGTTATGGAGGCACAAATAGAAAAAAGCAGCGTTCTGTCAAATTCAAAACCCCCTCCTGTTTTTTTTTGAAGTCAGATAAAAAAGAAAATTTTTTATTGGTTTAATTGATTTAGGTGATTATTAATTTATAAAAATTATTTTAAATTTTAAAATAAAATTTATTATTATTTCGATTATTTATTTAATTTTTACAGTTTTTTGTTTGTTTCTCAATTATATATTTAAATAAATTTTTATCGAATTTCAGATTTATTAAAAAAATATTCTATTGTCTGCATATGTAAAAGTTTCGTTTATCAAGAAATGTCGCAAACTAAGATTCTATTTACCTATTAATTTCGTTAATTATCAAACAAAAATAATTAATTAGGAGTTTAAATGTAGAACAGTTTTATTTTTTAAGTCCTATTACTCTAAGGATTTTAAGTTTATTTGTTGACATATATCCAGTAGTTTAGACGTATCAACTGAAATTTTCAAGTTGTTCTGGTGAGAACAAAAAAATTTTGTTTTACCACGATGGATGGTTAATTGAATTGCTAAAGAAGTAGTTTACTTCCCGCAGACAAGTAAGCTGAGAAAAAGGAATCCCGTTTTGACTAAACCCCAACACTCCTTATATCAGGACGGCAACAAAGATAACAGCGCTAATCAAGTAGTTCTGTATCTCATCACAGATAAGGCGGGACATACGTAGAGAAATCAGATACCTTCTCATGTCGGTCCTTACATCTGCGATAATTATCATTAAAAAAAGACGGAGTAGATATTTCCAGGTTGCTGATATCCGATAACAACCTGGGTAAAGCCCCCCTTTAAAATAGTGTTAGAAAATTCTGCTTTTATAGGTTTCAGTAGAATCACGATTGATATCGAATTGTAAATATCCAAGGAACTCTTTGTTTTAAGTGGCTCTTCCATTGCACAGACACTCATAATAAAGTAATTACAGAAAAACGACTCGGCCTTTCTTACATTGACTGATTTGCAATACAGTAGTATAGGAAAGTGAGAGAGATAGGATGCCTGATTATCTGATTACATGCTTTTTGGATAGCAAATATTTCCATCTGAAATTTTATTTTCATCCGCCACGAAGATGGAATGTGATACTTCTCAAGTAAGAGTGCTATATTCGGCTTTAACGAATATTATATACCCTTTACGGTATAAGGATATCTACTTTAGTGAAGTAACTCCAATAAAAAGAAAAGATTGGGTTGATAGAGAATTAATATATAGGAAGAAAAAAATCAATTACTATATATATATATATATGTATATACATATTTTTACATATAAATGTCATCGGTTCTTAATAGGTTAAGCATTTTTTAAAAATTTAATATATTCTTAAGGATCTATTCAAAAGCTATTAAATGATACCCTTATTGATATCTTTAAAAATATGATGCACAGTTGTACTTTTCTATGAAAAGTTTAGAGGTCCATAACTCGGAAAATATGGGCGAGCGTTAATTTTTTTATTTGAGTTTTTTTTCTTATTTTTCAATTCTCTATAACTAAACAAGAGATAATAAAAAAACTGTTTGTCATATAGTTCCTATTTTTGTGATAATATATAAGCTTACTTCAAAATTAATTTCAATAGTGTAAGTGCTGGCCTTAAAATATAAGACTTAAGTCACAAACTTCTCCCATGTTTTTACCACTTGTATTTGAAGATTTCTATACTATAATATGTGTAAATATATTCCTAATTCAAAAGTCAGGGATTTTTCGCTGATCAGCTAAACAACACATATTTTTCGCAGCAATTTGTTTATACTCCAAATATAAGCAAAACTAAACCATAATAATCACTGACATTTTCTGCAAACAACATCTTAATTTTAACAATATTACAATTATTTGGCCAAAACAATAACGTCAAATAAAAAAAAATATTATATTAAAAAAAGCAAAAATGTCACTATAACTTTGGCACAAGCCAAAAAAGTCTAAGAGTCTTATTACTTAACATGGTATGGCATGCCAACTGTCGCAAATACTTAACACTTAAGACAACTATGACAGACCAAACGAACGAGCATAGCAACCAACCAACTGAGGGAAAGACAAAGAAAAAAACTAAAATGTTGTAGAAAGAAAAAACAAACCTCAATTGAAACTCAAACCAAAACCATGAGATAGAATTGTATGCACAAGTGTGTATGTTTGTATGGTAAGAGTGAACAAAAATGATTGTTAAACACGATTTTAATGAGCAACTTAAAAGTGCACCTTATATAAAATATTGTATGTAAATTCTTCTACCAGACAATAAATATTGTTTGTTTTAGTCGTATCAACTACTCGTACTATTACCACAATACAAATATTACAATGGGCCACAATACGGCTGAGATAACTGACCAAACTGAAAGAAAAGAAGGAAAAACCAAAGTAAATATAAAATTGAAAGAAAAAACAAAACATAAAAATACAGTATGGCATGTGTAACAATACACCTGATTTGTTTGTTTAGTTGCAATGTTTTCCTAGTTATGGAGACCAGGAAATTCATATTGCAACAATATTTCCAACTTTACATATGTTATGTGTCACATTCAAGTGTTTTTGTATACCGTCTTTATACTCCTCCTTCTTTTGTTTTTAATCAACTACAGATGAATTTTAGTAGTTTCTGTTTAATAAAAACTTTGAACTATTTTTATATTCTTAAAATTATAATTTAAATAAAACTTAGCAGTAATTGAAAAAATGTAATTAAAATTATGTAAATAATTTTAATGTCATATTAAATAACAAATAAATACAGGCAACGATAAAACTTCTTTGTTGTGTGTGGACTTCGTCTAACCAAATTAATATTGATTGATTATGAGTATCCAACGAATTTTAAGTGACAAGATTGGTTGGTTAATTAGATAATATTTAATATGTACACAATCTATTGTAGAGAATACAAAGAATGCTGATGAAGCATCTAGCAATATAGAAAATGCTGCACTATATTCTGCTGGTCTCTAATTTTGCCTGTTATATTAAAAAAAAAATTTCCCCAAAAATTTTTTAACTAAACTTGTTTTTTAATAAAAATTGAAAAAATAATGATTTTGAGCTGTATTAATTAATTCATAAGTTATAATATCGAAAAGTTTAATAAACATTTTTAAAATGAAAAGTTAAATTTTAATGTCAGTTAAGAGAAACATACTTATTATTGCACTGAATGAGGGCTGATGACAGCTAAGAAATTCATGATATCGGTGAGTGTGAGGTGCACAATGAGTGTAAGAGAAATATGTTAAAATTTAATTGATTAATGATAGCCTGGAATATTCAAAAAAATAAGAAATGGTTAAGAAACTAATGTTTCTATTGCTGCAAGAAATACAAAAAGATAACACTTAACCAATTGTCCCCTCTTTACAAAGATGCAAGGAATTTAGAGCCATAATTTAGAAAAATTGTAGCAATAAACAACAGACTTGTGTCGTTTATGAACGGTTCGTTAATTAATTTAACGAGCACAAAGCTAAGCACGATTGTAGTATTTTACTTCGCTATTTTAGCTCAGTAGTGCATCCTTTATAACCGTTAAATTTATAGATCTGTATTTTAATATATTTAAATATATAATTTTTTAATGTTTTTCGCAATCAGGACTTAAATCGTGTTTTACAAATTAATTAAAATAAACCTTTTCCGGCTTGGGTTCATTTTAGAAAGAAAAATTATTTACAAATATTTGCGGAAATTTAAAAAAAAAAAAAACAAGAAAAATTAGACACTACCAAAATAAAACGCGGCATTTTCTTGATCACTACATCCTTCATCAGCATTCTTCGCATCTATGTAATTAAAGTTGTGTACGTTGTAAACATCATGTATTTAACCAACTAATCTTAATATAAATTTGTTTAAACAAAGTCCATACACAACCTAAAGCATTTCTATATCGTTCTCTCTGTAACTCGTTTTGTTCATTTGTTGTTGCTTCGTGTGGACTTCGTCTGTTCGCTTTTGTGAAATTTTTAGACTTGTAAAAATATTTTTTATTCTTCTTTATTTAGGGATGATGTTAAATATACCTTTTTACTGAACCATATTCTCATATCCTAATTGTTATGAAAAAATTTCTCCAAAATAAAATTTTTTTAAAAATATCAATTATATGAGTATTGATCCCAAGTGATTTGTAAACTTTTGTTTTGCTTCTATACTTATACTTTTCCTATACCTTTTAATTGAATAAAGATTTTTGATTATTTTTTAAAATAGGAGCAAAATAGGATATGAATATTAGCATATTAATTATTAATATAGAAAAGGGTATGGGAAAATAAGGAAATTGTTTTAAGATTATAAGATGCCAGTCAACTATTAAAATACCATTTCAAACATGTGAAATTGCTGTGAATAACCTTCTGCAGAGTTTTCTTTTTTAAGTAAATCTGTCAAAGCCACTTTTTGGGAATTTGGTATTCAAAGTAATCGTATGTAAGTAGTAAGTAATATCGTATACTTGAAATTTTCAGAGAAGGCGTAATAAAGTAAAAGTACTACCCTGCCAACATGAGTTTCGTACCACATTAAAATATTCGACATGTTTACTTTACATATAATGCACTGTAAAAAAATTATAACGAATTCAATGGGCAAAATAGCGGCAAGGATGGACGCAAAGGCAGTGGAACTCAATTATTTTTAGTGAAAAGTCCAAGTTTGAACTGTCTGTAGGGGATACCCGAAGTAAGGTTATACAAACTAAAAGTGAAGCTTACCACAAAGATTGCCCTAAACGCACAGTAAAGTTTCCCGGTAGCGTTATGATATGGAGCTGCATGTCAGCCAAGGGCTTAGGAAACTTGTGTTTTATTGAGTCAATTCTAAATGCCTCTCGTTACATTGACATTTTAAATGAAAATCTACTTCCGTCGTTAGAAAGTATAACTTCTTTTGGCGAGTACATCTTTCAGCAGGATGATGCTCCGTGTCATACTGCAAAAATTACAAAGAAATGATTAGAAAACAATAATATTAATGTTCTGAACTGGCCGTCCTCTAGTCCTGACCTAAACCCTATTGAATCGGTTTGGGCTATTATGAAAAAACGATTGAGAAGTGGTCTCCAAATAGCAGTTGCAGGCCTTAAAAAAATACAGGAAATATGGGAATCCATTACACCAGAAGAATGCCAAACATTAATAAATTCTATGAACAAAAGAGTCACAGCAGTAGTTAAGGCCAGAGGTGATGTTACTAAATATTAAAGTGAAATATTATACAGTACGAAACTAAAGTGGCCACAATTATTGCCTTAGTACATTAAGTTGTTTGAATTTATTTTATTTTTTAGAAGTAAGCAAATAAAATGAAGATTGTTTTTGTTACTTTATTAAAAAATAAATTGTGTTTTAAAAACTTGCAACTTTTTTTAAATTAATTAAATGCTGATCAAAATAAACAGGTTCATCTTTCATTTACGAACATATTATCAGAGAGTACGAAACTCAAGTTGGCAGAGTAGTATAACAGTAGTAAGGTTGCCAGATAGCCTCGATTGTCCAGTTCTGGCAGTAAAAATAGAATTTTTCCAGTTAAAAAAAAACTTCTTCTGTTAAATATTTTTTTAATTTATAAAATTAATATTTTCTACAAAAAAGCTTACAGCAAATAATAAGAAAATAAAATATGTTGTTTACTTGTGCTTGCGAATATGTAATTAGATTAATTTTTTTCCTAATACTGACTTTTTATATGCATCACTACTAAAAAAAAACAAAAAAAAAACATTTCTGTTTTAAATTTAAAAGAATCTTTCAAAAGTTTTAAAAATATCAAATGTAATTGATAACGATATGCTGCACAAAAACTTTTGTTGCCTGTGAGAAGACCTGTTGCCTGTGATCCATTTGTTCTTTCCTTACCAGTTATCATGGATTATTAGTATATTAAATAATCTACGCTCGCAAGAAAAGAGTGGAATATGTCCCTCGACGTAATAAAGGCTGCAATTTTAATAAAAAATTTGAATTCAAAAGTTGCCAAAATTTTAAAAAATTGTTGCTTACAACTAAACCAAAAGAGTAACTAGACTCTGTAAATAAAAATATAAAATATATATGGCAACAAAAATATGTAATATGACGTAAGACTGAAATATAGTTGTTACGTTTCCTTGCTTTTGAGTTATAATAATTTATTTACTTTTTTAACTTTAAGTGCATTTCTAAATTATCCAGTTATTTTTTCAAAATCCAGCTGAATTTTTTCCATTGTTCAGTTATTTAACTTTTGATATCTGGCAACCCTGCACGGTAGCGACGTGATTTCCAATACCTGATTTTGGCGTCTTATCTTACCGCAACAATAAATAATAAAATTATAAAATAAAAAATTAATAAAATAAAATACGATTTTGACCCATTATTTGACCCTTTTTTTTTAATAAATTATTTTCTATTTAATTAAGCTTTGGGTCCTTATATTTTTTTATTAATATTTTATTTCAATATTTCGGTACTTTCTACGTACCTTCTTCAATATTAATTTTGTTTCCTGAAGAAGGTACGCAGAAAGTACCGAAATATTGAAATAAAATATTAATAAAAAATATAAGGACCCAAAGCTTAATTAAATAGAAAATAATTTATTAATAATACGATTTATTTTATTATCAAATATTGTTCAGTATATTAATGACTGTTAACGTGAATAATTACTCTCAGACTTAGAAAAGAAATGTATTACTTACTTTTACTCTTTCTCTTCCAATTATTAACGAATTTAGATCTAACTAAAAATAATATTTTTTTTTATCTGTAATATTATTATTAAATTTTTATTGCCCTGCAGCGTAAAGTAGCGCAAACTTTTGTTGCCAATTGCTTTATATTTTTCTCCTCTCATTTATTTTAAATTTTACTTGCATGTTGCATCTGTTTTAACTTTTGTGAATTTTTTTTTTTGTAGCTTGCAAAGTGTTACATTTACAATAATGCTCTTCTTTTTTAATGTTTTTGATAAAGTTATTGAGCATTTTAAAATGACACTTCAAGAAATGATGTTGCAAACGAATAACTATTTTAAGATTAAAAATTCTTGAACTCATGTGTGTTAGTGTGACTTCTTTTCTAATTTCCAAGCAGTATCTGTAAAATAAATGTGGTCCTTTTACAGAATGCAATATTGCATGTTTGATCACAAGTATATGTGGAACATGCAAGCGTAATGGACATATAAATTGTGATATGATATGAAATAAGTAACATAAATGTAATGTTAAGGTGGCCACCTTTTTTTTTTAAGTAAAACAAGTGTTATGTTTGCTGATGTTCTATGTCAAGCTGTTTGCGCAGATTTTGAACTTAAAGGCATAATATTGCAGTTTTGGTAGTGTATGGTAGGCATTTTAAGATAGTCACACTTACACCATTTTCGAATCCGCTGTAAAATTTAAAATTTTTAGCACAAAATAGGTTCGTTAAAGTACCATCTGAAATCAGTTACAGAGTATCTTGATAACGACAATCAATTAATGTACCATTTTTAAGAGGCAGGTCTACACAAAGACTGTTAAAAAAATGGTATTTTTATTTTCATGTTTTGCTTTAAAATACCCACTATTTCCTGAAAAGTGTTACAGATTTCAATAAGTATACAAAAATTTAATTATAAAAAAATAGTAAGTAAAATGAATAATCTAAACAATCCAAAACTGATACTTGTAAAAGCAATAAAAAATACAACCACCTTTGCCAAAGAAAATAAGCAATTATTTGAAAACAACTCTATTCCTTCACGGTAATAATGAGTGAGTTCAAATACCACCTTCATGTCATCATAATTTTAATTGTCATTTAAGAAAACAAGAACGAACGAATATGTTAAAAATAGAAAAAGAGAAGTTGAAGATCAAAACTAAACTAAACTATTAATAAACCAAAGCAGCTACAAGTACAATTGAATATAAAACTAACAACAACAATATTAGTTTCATAATGTTGGATCCAACAACAACAATAATGATACAAACTGCGGAAACATAAGTGCGAAGTTAAACTTTATTGTAACACAAACACCATATTTTTTCATTACGAAGTGGACATGATGCATGTGAATTGGAATGCCCCAAACACGCAAAGACTCTATATCACTCCTCACAATACAAACAACATAAATGCATACAAACACATATACAAGAAAAGCTTTTGAATATAAAAAAGAGAAGAAATAAAAAATCCTTTTACTTCTTCGAAAGTCTCAAACACAGATTGAATTTTGTTTGTTCTTCAAGTTTATTTTATGTTCGGTGGTTTGAACAGTCACACGAGAAAAGAAAAAGAAACACGTTAAAAATCGAAATAATTAAATCCGTCAAGTGTTGGCGGGTGGAAAAAAATATATAAAACTAAAAAAACACCATAACCGTTGAAAAATTATATAATCTTCAGAACTGTAAAAGACTTAGTTCCCTTGCAGAAAACCGAAAAGAGTATGGGGGGAAATATATATTTTTAATAGACAATATATCCTGCCCGCTATTTTCTGCCGGTCATATTTAAGCCTGTTAAGTATAACTATAACAAATTTTCCCAAATTTGAAATACTAAAGTTGATAGTATTTTTCTAAGATGGCAGATTTGTAACCCTGCTGTGGTTATTCCACCTATTTCGGAAAAGTTTTATAGATTTTTTAGTTCCATGTGCAAATATTTCGTTCATAAGATTCTTGCAAAATTAATTTATTTGTTGCTTGTTTTTTGTTTAAATATTTATCTTTAAACTTTTTTAGATTTTGTCATATGTGTTTAACACGACAATAAATTTACGTACAATTTTTTTCTTAACTTTTCAAGGTCCTAACTGTGATAGAAGTGAAACACTAAGAAATAACATCCCTAGGAGCCAATCCAGCAGTCTTAAAAAGCTGGGAACAGTGACCAGCTAAAGAAAGAAAATAAGAAAAATAAAAATTTTTGGTATTGAACTTTAATTTCGTCAAAGAAGTTTTACTATATATAAGATGTCTTTGATAAAAATTTTAAATAAAAAAAGTATTATGGGATTATGTTTAAAACGGCCTTAGGGATTCAAAGCTGTGAAACATTAAGTGTGTTTATGTTTGTAAGCGGTGATGTCGATTTTTCTTCTTTCTGCAAATCGGTCAAAAGAAATATGCAGATGTGTACATATTTTTTAGGCTTCTCAAATTATCTTTCGTTATTACTCGCTCATATAAAAAGCTACGATGAATGAAAAACGCAAATAAAACGAAGTACAAGGAAGTATTGATTGTTTCGAGCGCCATCTGCCGTGTGAGTTATATTTAAGTGGGATTAAAAACCCGTTTTTTCACGCGCCAGGTTTAAAGTTATATATTTATATTTTATTCTTTTAATTAAGATCCGCCCTAAATGAAAGAATAAATTCTATTTCGAATATTTTCGGGAACAGTAGTGTTTTTTTTTGTAGTAAGAATTCAATACCTTACTTGGTTACAATTTGAGACTGAAGGTATGAAATTTACCTTAAAATAAGGTGTGGTGTTTAGCCTGCTGCCCCGAAGGACACGGGCCGATTATGCTGATTTCCAATAGCACATCTTTCGCCAGTATATCTGATCGATTGACATATTTTTTTTTTTTGGGTGTTTGCTTCGGCAAACATAATTTCAACACTAACACGGGTGGACAGACGGTCATCGCTCCATTTTTTTTATGCGTAAGAAATCAGAATGTTTACTTTATGGAGTTGAAAATGGATATTGTAGAAATTACACACGGAATGACAAACTAAGTTATACCCTTTTTCCACTTTTTGTGGTGAAGGATATAAAAATTCAATGATTTTAAATGATTCCTTTAAATATTTGATTTTTAAATCGAAAACACTTTGCTTTTTTTTTAATACGCCAAAAACATTTAACTACAGATACTAACAAATAGGTACAATTGTCTGGTGTATTTCAGTTTTTATACCGAAAACACATCTCCTGTTTATAGCTTTTATATGCCTGGCGGTTAAATTGTGTGTGGTTTTTAATATGAGTCTGAGTATTTTTTCCTGTTAGTTGTTTTTTTTTTCTAGATGAATTTGTGATTCTGCAAAACTAAACACCAAATATAAAGCCAGAAGATGACATTGAATGGTTTATTTAGATCTGTCGTCCATAAAATTGTTACGAACGCATAAAATTCTATACAAGACACTTCTACCAACCAAAAAAAAAAAAACTAAAATAAAATAAAACAACAATTGGAAAATACTTTTGTTATTGCTCAACACTGGACTGGAGGAAGGCGGTGGTATTAAGCGTTAACAAATATCGGCGACATGTTATTTAAGTCTTTTTTTGCATTTTTTAATTTCATTGGAGATTTAATTTTAATTTTTTTTTTTTACTTTAGTTGTGCTGATGGAAACGAAAGAATGAAAAGCAAAACGAAAATATATATGAATGTGTTTTTAGTTTATTTGGCACCTGAAGATGATAATCGGTTACAAATTAATTGCAATCATATTTATTACAAAATGTACTGTGGTGTTGTTAAAGATCAAGATTGAAGATGGAAAAATTATACAAAACTATGAGTAGAATAAATATTTAAGAAAAATAAGGAATAGGTTCTTGTAAAATAGAAGGTTTTCACAAACTTTATTAAATAATAAATAGTTACTAAAATTTTTTCTTTGCAACAAAATGATATAATTTATTATATAAATAATTGTTTTTAAACAATTATATGGATGGGATCTCATCAAACGATTTTTCACCAAAAGGCTCTGTTCCTTCTCTTACCCTATTTCATTTTACACCGTATTTGCGCTTTTGCAGATGACGGCAGCATTTGCCATTCATATTCATTCGGCAAACGGCCAAGCCTGTTAGAGGTTGGGGCCAACCGGCTGAATATGAATTATACGCTCTATCAGGATCTGATAACAATACCTGATTGGGGCCGGGCGAAGAGAGCTAATTTTAATGCTCGTAGGAGTCAATGTTTACGCACAGACACTCGACAGAAAATGGGTCTTCATCTGTAATCATGGGTGGAGTATGTATTAAGGAATCAGAAGCTCCTGATGTTCTTGGCAGGAATATTTAGGGTGATGTTTGATGGACTAAACATATTTTTTTAATCTCAAAAGAAGCCTTCAAGTGGCTCGGTTTTTTGAAATAGTGTAAAATATATTTCACTCCATCTGATCTCCAAACTATTTATAACACTTACATCTTTCCGAGAATTTAATAAAACTCTCATGTATGGGCTGGTGCTTCTGTCTGTTTTGGAGTTACTCGACCGTGTACAGGAGTAGACGAAGAGGTTCATAGGTTAAATTAGGGTAACCTAATCTATTGACTATCTTAAACGTCGATGCAATGTGCGTTGTGTTTCGCTCTTTTATCGATACTACAATGAAATGTGTTTTAATGAGACTAAGGAATGAGAGAATTCGTTCTTTAGCCGAACAGTTCTTATATGGAAACATATTCCTACAGAGGTCTTTTCTGTCACTTTCAATGTTGGAAAGTCCAAATCAAATGTCAACAAACACTCTTCCTCAATCCTACTTTCCATAACCTAATTTCTAGTTCCGACACAAAGCATTGTTTAAGTAGCGGCCATTCTCTGAAGGCTGGTTTGATATTAAAAAAAAATATATTCTTCAAACTTTACGAGTATCTGTTTAAAAAGAATTTTATTATATTAAAAAAAATACCGTGCTATTTTTTTATATTGTTACAAAGATGCTTTATTAAAATCATAAAAAGATGTTAAAATAATGGACGCCAAGAAAGTGAAACGAAATGACCTATTGTGTTAGTTTTCAAAGCTAGAAGTTTCTATAAAACATCTTTATTGCTTAACAAAAATTGCTTATAAAATGCAATATTTTCAAGAAAATCTTAGTTTTTAAAAATTTTCCGATTTTTAATTTATTGAGGGACAAACAAATTATCACCATTTTACTGTACATCTTAAAAAAAATTTGGTGAGAAAATAATAAACGATAAGATTATAAATATTTCGCAAAATAACTTTTACAAATTAAATATATTTTAATTTTTGTTAAAATTAACAATTTTTTAGTGAAAGATCGCACCTGCTTTTAAAGTCAGTTACATACCACTGTATAAGATTTGTAGACATAACTTAAATATTTCCGAATACAAGTGCGTCAGCAAAAAAAGCAAAGTTGCTATAAAACGCAATACGTTGAGTGCATATTAAAATATAAATAAATGTAAATTCTATTACATATTTTTTTTTTAAAGAAAGCTTGCAAAATGTAATATGTTTAAATGTACCAAAAAAGGCGAACAGCAGCCGTTAGTGCCAATTTTATTTTAATTTATTTTATTGTGTGTTATATGTATTAGTGTGCGCCTTAGTAATGTACATATGAATGTAGAACATATATACGTAGGTGCGAAAATATTTCAAACTTATGCATATAAATAAATATGTCTACCAATATTTTACCGATTTTAATGTTAAGCCCTTAATTTAAAGGAAAAGCACTTGTGTTATATTTTATCACAAACATACACTAATGTTCTATATGTCAATGAACATTTCACACTCACTGCCTGTGACACTGTGCTGTAAGAAGCAATTGAAACTGCTGTAGTCAACATTATTGTAAAAAAGAAAAAAAAAATAATTCCAGAAAATTCAAAAGATTACAAAGTTGATTGCTAAGCTCTTAAATTAAGGTGCCAACAATACAAGTAAAAATGTGCCATTATTTTAAGTGAAACATATATGAATGGTAAAACATTTTGCTTTAAAAGTGTGTGCATAAGTGCAAGTGTGACAATACGATTGAAAACGCTGGTGTTGAGGCCTGACTCAACGATATAAACGACAAATCAGCCAATAAAGGTAACAAATCTGTAAAAGAGATGACAAGTTTTTGAGAGAGTTTTTTTATAGACACTTTACACACATGCTTATGAAGTGAATATAGTTTTTTTTAAATATAAATTGAAGAGGTGGATTTTAAAACCATTTCTGCATTTTTACACAATCACACATGTCTGCATGCGTAACAATTATCACAGAAATCGTACAATGCACAAATTGTATGTTGAAGTCAACAGGAATAATTTAATTTTTTAATGCTGATTTGCTGTGTCTTTTACATAAATTTCAATAATAGAGCTTTTGATTTAAGATAGAGTGCTATTAATGTAGTAACAGTTGCTTTGTTAGGGACATAAATAAAAAAATGAACTAACAAAATATCTTCAAATTCGATCAGAAGTTAAGGTGATACTATTTAAATTAGTTTTATCAATAAACATATACAGTCGCAAAAATTTATTTTTTAATTAATGGTTTGAGTACAAATGAATGATTATAAATTCTAATATTGTCTTAAACTAAATCGATTTAATGAAGCTTGGCCAATACATTACTGTGTCCTAACAAACTTATTTTAACATGTGCAAAAAAATATATATAAAAATACGAAACATCTCAATCTAGTTTATAATTTAGATTTTATTCTAAAAATTCCATTAGCTGGAAGATTTCAATAATTTGGTAAAAACACCACTGTTCATTTGTTTGAGTCAGCCATCAGTGTCTTTTTAAGACCTGTAAATTTTATTTTTAAAACTAATAGATGCAATAGCATTTGCTATTACAGCTGACGTGACGAGTATTAACAAAAACAATAATTGTGATGACAGAGGATTAAAAAATAAGAAAAAATTAAGTAATACATAATTTTACATAAAAATTCCATCGGCTCTTAATGGGATATGCATTTAAAAAAAAATAATATTTCGTTAAAGATACCTCCAAA
The DNA here is from genome assembly GCA_916610165.2 of Gymnosoma rotundatum. Classification (NCBI taxonomy): domain Eukaryota; kingdom Metazoa; phylum Arthropoda; class Insecta; order Diptera; family Tachinidae; genus Gymnosoma; species Gymnosoma rotundatum. Next base: position 120,078,269 of record OU744337.1, on the reverse strand, counting down.
AGCTTTAAAATGATACCGCTATTGATATTTTAAGAAATTTGAAAATTGTTTTAATTTTTATTTTTTCCCAATCAGGATTTAAAAAATCGATCTTATAAACGAATAAAAATTGACTTAATTTCGGCTTTTTGGTTCATTTTTAATTTTTAAATAAACGTATGCGGACGCTTTTCAAAGAAAACAAGAAAAATTAGACGCTAGCAGAATGATATGCAGCATTTTCTGGACCGATACATCCTTCATCAGTATTCTTCGCATCTATCTACCTTATGTTTTGTTCGTCGTAAACATCGTCTATTTAACCAATTAATCTTAATGTTAATTTGGTGAGACAAAGTTCACACACAACTTTAAGCATATCTTTGTCGTTCTTTTTGTAACTCGTCTTGAACATTTGTTGTTGTTGTCGTACTAGCCTTCGGTATGGCAACGAAATGCAACTTTTTTTTTAATTATTCATACTTGTTTGCTCACAACATTATAGATGAATTTATTCACTTAATGTTTTTTTCGTATTTTTTTTTATTCTCTATCGCCCCATATACGAGTATTTGATTTTTTGATTGGAGTTACCTCATTGTTCCAAATGATACGAAAAAATTTTAGGTAAGCGTGGTGTTATTTCTGCTGCCTCGAAGGACATGGATCGATCATGCTGAGCGATTGCGACATGAATGCATCGTAAACTATTTTAATAAAGGTATAATAGCCTTTTAATATTAACATCGGTGTGATGATCTTATAGAAAGCCAATTTGAGCAAAATATCTCATTATTGTCTTCTAGACAAACCTTATCAGATTTGATGCCTTCAGTTAAAAATCCAACAATTTTCACTGAAATTGATTAAAGAATTTTTACTGAATAAAAAATTTTTAAATTGTAATGGGTTCTAATAAAATCAAGAAAACTTTCAACTGTTGCTATAAATGTTTTTGTGTAATTTTTCCATTTTTTTTAATAAACAGTATTTAACATTAGGTGACTCAATTCGTTAAAGAAAAATCATTATTTTAAAAAATAAAAATTTTTACTCAATTATATATAACGATTTTAGTAGCCAATTAAACGACGTTCATTAAGTAGAAACTGCTAATTATAACATAGTTAATCGCATACTAAATATACTTATCTTAAATTAAGGAAATTATATTTTATGACATTAAAGTCACTGCCATGATTTTTTTTTTAAATTACTTTTAATCAGAAAAGAAACTCAAAATTTATAATTAAAACTCTTTTCTTACTCACTTTCTAACTTCTTATATTTTTAAAAGAATTAAATAGAAAATAATAATAAAAAAAGCAACACAATTAGAAACCCAGGGTAATTTGTATTGAAAAATTATTGTTATTACGCACAAATCGTTTATTATTAATTTTTATGTACAATTTGCAGACATCTACCATATATTAATAAAAATTCACGTAAAAAATAAAATTAATAAGTGTTCTTTCTGTTGGTGTCTAAACAAAATTTGCGTGCTTATGAAAACGAAGCGCAATGTCTATAAAAAGGAACAGAAGATACTTTAATGTGCTACAAATACATTCAGTCAGTCCCCTTGTACATATAAAACTCATAACAAATAAAAACACTGCAGTAGAGTAGATGTTACATTATTATAGTCACGTGACTCACACCTACACATATCGCAAAGTCTGTTATTATTTACTGGCAAAACACAGGTTAAGCGTTCTATAAACTCTGTATTTTTTATTTATAATTCCTCTAGCAGCTCAAGCGGAAATTGTTTTATCTATGGTCGTTTAGTTAATTTTTTTTTTTCATAATAACGCGTGTTAGTCTCATTTAGTCTAAGTAATGACAAGGTACAACATTGTTTAGACTTAAACTAAGCGCACACTGTTTACCAACTGTAAATATTAGTCTAAGGATGTGTCTTCAATAGGTAAAAGTAAATATAATAATTTAATGCATTTTATTAGTAATAAAAAATAATGACAAAATGCATGCAATAGTTATCATCATAAAAAATATAACATTTGTAACTACATGACTTTACGAAACTTAACTTTCTTTATTAGACATTTAGTGTCCACCACATGACACTTGTCAAAAACCATCAATATGCTTAATTGAAAAAAAAACAAGTTAAGTATTCACTTTGTTATTTTAAAGTCAGTTGCTCTAATTGGATTTATTAATTTTCTTAATATAAGAGGTCTTATACGAATTTCTGTGAAAGCCCTCTTACTCTATATCTATTAATTTGTTAACATAAACCACATCTACCGTAAGTGTGTTTGAAAGCTATTTTTAAGGAAATATATGTGCATATCTTTGGCAAGCGATATACGAACAACATTAAAAGAAGAGCAGTTTAAAGTCAGCTTAACTAATATAAACATACATAATTTATTCTTGATAATATAAGCACAAGTATTGAAAAATTGCTCTAAATTTTTTACAAAGCGTGAGTTCTTTTCTAATGCAAGTAGAATATTTATAAAGCAGATGAATTTTAAAGTATAAAAAATTAGACCTTATTATGTTGAGAAATTAAATTTATTGATAATAGTTTAATTAATTTACTTAATTGTCATAAGAATAATTTCTCATTATCAGCATCCCCAAGTTAATCTAAAAAATGCAATACAAACTTTAAACATTTGCGCTGAAAAGCAGCGTTAAATAAACTCAATATTAACTTATTTTTTTTTATAAAAATACAAGGCAATTTTAGGATTTACCGCGAATGAAAAATTAGCAAGTTTTTCTTTTAACAATGACTGCAATGGAAAAGAGTACTTGAAAGCAATTTCCTTGAGACTTGGTAAAAGACGTTACTGAGGCAAAATTGGTATGGAGGTTTCTTTCGACTTCATCCTTGGAATTGCAGCTGAAACTCGATAGGGGTTAGTCTTCTTCTAAATTTAAAACTTTAACATGTATCAAGACTGCTTTTTAACCGACTTCTGAGAAATGAGGAGGTTATCAATTCGACGGAATTTTGTTTTTTTATATATGTGCCTCCATAACTCAGTCATTTCTGGCATCGATTTTCAAATTTTTATATTTAAAATGTTATGCTTACATATTGGTCCCTTTTTCAAATGAATTCATAATTTTAAAAATTAAAGGGTGTTCCCAAACAACAAACATGGTTTTTACATGTTTTAAGAACCGCAAAGGGCGCCACTTTAAAATTTAAAAAATTGCGTATCACTGTAAATCCCAATAGTATAAAGTTACACAGAAAATAATTATAAAAATGAAGCGGTGTTGCCATAGGTGACGTTAACTGATCTATATGAGCCTATCTTTTGAGCCGTTAAAGCCAAACGCTTGAAAGTTGGACATATTGTCGATTGCAATAACCGTTATAATAAAAAGTATAAATATTCATAATTATAAATTAAAGGGTACGCCAATAGTTTATTTAATTTGAAGTATATGGAGCAGTTGTAGACAAGCTATTGATTTTGAAATACTCAAAGATCAATCAGTTGCACTGTACGCAGACGACACTGCCATCATAACAACAGGTAAAGTTTCGAACGCTATAGTCTAAAGAATGAAATAAGCTCTTTTACATGCTCAAAAATATAAAAAAAAAAATGGAAAATTAAAATAAATGAAAATAAAACTCAAACAATAATATTTTCCTTCAATAAATCACCGAAAAGAATACCCTCAATACCGCTATCTGTGGAAGGAGTTGAAATTCCTCTCCTTGATACCATCAAATATCTTGGAATTGAATTAGATAAAAAACTGACTTTCAGACATCATGTTCTAAGAACCTGTGAAAAGGCAATTATTAAATCGAAAATCAACTTTGAATTATAAAAACAAAATCTTACTGTATAAAATGTGCATAAGGCCTATTATGACATATGGGTGTCAAATTTGGTCAAATAGATGTGCCAAGACCTATCTAAAGAAGTTGCAAATAATCCAGAATAAAAATTTAAAAATCATTTTTAATTTACCCAGTAGATACTCAACAAGTAGGCTGCATCAAAATTTTCAACAAGATTTGCTTAAATCAGTAATATCAAATTTAACACAAAGATTTGAAGTTCGAAATAGAGCTTCAAATTATGATATAATAAAGAATTTGTAATATTAATTTTTTTTTCTTCAACTTCAGCAATGAAGCTGATAGAAGGATTAATTCAGAATTTCTTTTAATCTTTACTAGGTTTTTCCATATCTTTTTTTCTTAACATTGCGTTAATGTACATACTAAATTTAAGATATTTTTACACAATATATTAAGTTCATATTTGTTGCAATACTTATTTAATTAAGATCTCGAAAAACGTAATTATTGTAAATGTTTTAAATGTATTAATGATAGTTATAATAAAATAAAAGCTATTTACAAGGAACTTGTATTACTATGTATACAATTTGAATATAGAAATTAAAGGGTGTTCCCATAATTGATGTGATTTGTCCCCATCTTTTAAACTGTTATATATAAACACTTGAAAATTAGGCAGAATATCTACTACTTTGTCTGGTATATAAAGAAGTATAAATATTTTAAGTATTAAAATAAACTATTTTCTATTTTCTTGAGCTTTGGGTCCTTATATTTTTTAATAATATTTTATTTCAATATTTCGGTACTTTCTGCGTACCTTCTTCAGGAAACAAAATTAATGTATAACCAAATTAACAAAATTAATTAACAATTGAAAAAATTTTTTGTCATAATCAATTGTTAATTAATTTTGTTAATTTGGTTATACATTAATTTTGTTTCCTGAAGAAGGTACGCAGAAAGTACCGAAATATTGAAATAAAATATTATTAAAAAATATAAGGACCCAAAGCTCAAGAAAATAGAAAATAATTTAATAAAAAAAAAAAAAGGTCAAATAATCATTATTAAACTTATTAAAATAAACTTAATTTACTGTCTATTTTCATAAATAACAAATTTTTAAGGACACCTTTAATGCATTGAATCAAATCCATCAACACCTTTAGAAATAAAGAAAAAATGTGTGACCACCAATGCTGAATTTTGCCAATCATGTAAAACATGCCAGCATTCATGTCAAGTGGGTTTCTTTTCTGGTTTCATTATTTTTTTCTGTGTTTTTTTTTTTTTTTGTAGCGGTAATAAAATTGTTAACAAGTATTAAATCTACCTGTTCAATGATTCTAGATAATCAACTTGTGTTGGCTGATATAAATCTTGTATTTATTATAGCGATAAAAAATGATATAAAATTTGCCACAAGAAAAATAAAAAGAGACTTAAATCACCCCACACAGAAAAAGTCAAAAATAAAATTAACAAACAAATGTAAAACAAATAAAAGTGTTACGTATGTAAAACAGTGACATTATTTGTAATGTTGATTTTAACAACAAAATATTTATGAGATTTCCTTTAATTTCTTTTTTTAGAGTAAAATTAAAGCAAAATATTTGAAAGAAAATAGTTTAAATAATTGTGTAAATTTGAAATAATTGTATTTGTTATGAGTTTTTTTTTCGTGAATGAAACTTTAAGATAACATTGGATTAAATATCATACAATTATAACAAAAGTATGAGGTGCTTAAATTACGCCCTCAAAAACCATAAGAACACACAACATTAAACATCAAACCTCATGACTCATTTATTTCTAAAATAATTAAAAACGGTGTAACATGATGCCATAGTCATCATGTTAATACAAACAGCCTTCAAAAACAAATTGGAATTTTAAATTAAAAAAAGTCCATCCTTTTTTAATATCCTTGTAGCAATAGAACTAAATAAACGTTGTTAGATGAACAAAACTACTTAATCATTGTCTCTGCTAAAATTAATCAAAGATTCACCACTAAAGTAAAAATAAAGCAGCAAATACATGAAACATTTCAAATATCTTAGGGGTCGAAATTTACCAAAGCACACACAGGCAATCGAACAGAAGGTGGTTATGAATGAAAATGCAATTTTAATATTTATCATGGAAAAAGTATTTCATTTTTATGTGTTTTATATTAAACAACGTAATTCATTTGTAGCTACTAAATATTAAGTGTTTTATTCTAGTACCTGTGATGCCATATGGCAGCGTAGAAGGAAGCATGTTCGTGGCAAGGTTTGCGTGTAATTGCTATCTTACCTTTCGCCATCAACAATGAATCTGTCAGTTGGTAGGTTTAATATGGGTGCATAACATTTTCATAAATCCATTTTTTAATCAGGAAGGAAATGAATATTATATTAATTTGGATATTTTCAAAGTTGTTGCTCGTTCTTGTAAACGTCAGTTGTTTGGTAAATAATTTTGTATACTTTCAGATTAAGCGTAACAACATGATTAATTACAATTGTTGTTTTTATTTGTTTGAATGTTTGTATCTCGTGGGTTTTAGTAAACTTTTTCTTTCTTTTCTTTTTTTTTTTTGTTGCATATTTTGTTATCCTTATGCTGCTGTTTTATCTTACAAATCAGCGTGAAACAATAATTTTAAATAATTTTGACACTTTTATAAAGTTTTTATATAAACATAATTCAAATATATATATATTTTTTTTAATTTGTAACTTTAGTTATGGTAGAGAATTAATTAAAATACACCGGTAGACATGGTACATTAGAAAATCAAATATTATTCCAAGTAATTTTTATTTTAAGTGGCACTGTTCTGTGAACGAAAATTCACATTTTTAATGTTCTTAAATCAAAATCCTTTCATTTTACTTATTTTGAAATTGGTAAAATAAATTTTGTCGAAAGTAAATAGCGTGCTTCTTTTTGCTTTCGAAAACTTGTGAAATGTTAAAAAACGAATAAAACATAAAATATTATTTTATTAAAGGAATTAAAAGGGAACTTCCCCAGATTTTTCCATATATTTACTACACAGAGAAAAGAAATTCTTTATAAGAACCAATCGAATTTTGCAGGTTGTGTGTATTATCTTGAATTCAGTTGTTGTAACTGAATAAATATAGCAGTCACAACTATTTTAAAAAATGATTTTTGGGTGATTATATAATATTATTGTGAATTAAACAAAACAAAATAATTGTTTAATATTTACTTTTATTTTAATAATAAATTATAGAAATAAGATTATACATTATGAATTTCATGATTCGAACCATTGAATGCAGCTTTCTTCATCCTTTACATCATGATTTCTTCTTTTCCTCATAGTACCTCTAAATTGCTATCACATATCGCACGTTTTGTGCTGCGAAATAAATTAAATATTATAAAATTATTTTTATATATAAATGTCTTACTGAAATAATTTTGAACTTACCATTTACCAATATTGGAGAACTTTTCACCACTTTTAATAAATCTTTTTATTTTTGAACTAAAATATTTTTGAATTTTGAAATGTGTACAAATTTTATTTATATTGTGTCAAACATTTTTCGATTTCAGAATATAAAATCGAGTTTTATGATTCTTACTTCCAAAATTTGGTTTTCAGTAGTAATGTACTGAATAAGTTTAGTTTCATCTTCCATTTAATAGAATAGATTTTAGTAAAGACACAAATCGGTCATGTTAAGTTTTCTAAGAGGTGTTACAACTAACATTTAGAAGCAAATATCATTTGTTAGCTTCTAATATAAAAAATAAATCAAGACTATAAATTATTAATAATAAAAATGAAATTATATTAGTAATTGAATTTTTAACGTATCAAGCGAATTGTTACCAATCTTTTTTCTGTGTGTACAAGTGTGACTACGTATGGGTTGTAAACATATTCAATAGATTCCAATCTATAAATAATTTTGTTTCTTATTCAACACAATATTTATTATTATTATTTTTTAGTTTTAAATCTATTATCCGAACTGACCTTACGTATTATCAATTGAATTTTTTTTTTTTTTTTTTTTGTTATGGAAATCCCATATTTTGAAAATAAAGGCAACTTGGAAATAAAATTTGTAAAATAAATGATATTATCACGTATCACTCATGAAGTTCTAGTCAGAAGTGTATAAAATATACAATGGGCGTTGTTTTAAGCCGAATAGAAATTATGGGTTAATTCTTAAACTTTTCTCAATTTTTCACATTTAGGATTTTTACTTTTTACTTTAAAATAGAAAACGATTTTAGTCATTAATTTTTTTATAAAAGTCTATAATTTGGAACCTTTTTTTTTAATCCACATTAATTGTGCCTGATTCCTTAAAATATAAATATTTTATGGTATTCTCATGAAATATTTATTATTTAAAATTTAAGACTTCAAAACGAAATGTATTCCAGCGGGGAAAGCATACGTACATATATTTCACTTTTGTTCATATAGATCATCAGTAGAATCTATCCAAATTTTGTATAGAAAACTCAAGAGTCAAAATCCTCATTGATTAAGTAAAACATTCAATCAACAAATCCTGATTGATTAAGTGAAACATTGAATCAACAAAGCAAATAGGCAACGAAAACTCAAAATCTGTTATAGACAAGCAAAGTAACCATTGAGTAACTATCTGGTTTTTCTTTCCAATGACAAATCTTAGGGAAATCAGAACATTAATTAAAATCAAAAGAATTGAAATATTTAACATAATCATTTTTCTTTTCAGGGTTGCCAGCTTCATCAGTGCAGGAAGACTGGAGTATGGAGGAAGATCTTGTAAAATCTCCAGCGTAAATTACGAAGGCCGTACAAGAGTACATTAATTGTAGTGTAACAATCTTAGCGATATAATGAGATAAGTAATTAGTTACCAGCCTTTTAAAAAAGATTCGTAATATTACCTAATTTAGCGATTCGTGCATTATTTACAATATCGACGTTTTTCCAGATTTGTATAATGATGAAAGACCAAGCGACATGCGGCATGCAGTAACAATATTACCCGTTAGAAAAATAGTAATTTTTCAATAAAAATATTAATATGCGAATTTCTTCAAATAAGCCGCAATCATTTGCCTGAGTAAAATAAATTCAATCGCGTGCCGCTTACATTAATCTTTCACTATAACGGAATAATAACAGAGATCTTCAAAATTTAAGACAAGTAGCCCTACATGATCGCCATTTAATGATGCTTGAAATATTATCAGGACTACTAAAAATTGTAGCTATTTTAAGTTTACCAAAATTTTTAAAGTATCAAGGAGTACAGTTAAAGTAACTTGACTGACAAATTAAGAGCATATAAAACTTACAGAACTGTTATATCCTGCATCAAAATAGGTCGCAGCAAGCATATTTATAATTTTAAAATTCTTACAGTCTCCAGAGCCCTGGAACTTCATTACGGTAGGTAAAATTTAAGCCATGTTTTGTATAGGTAGTTTGTTTTTTTATTTTTGACACCATCGGCTTAAGACATCAGTTATTTAACAAAATGGCCGAACATGGAGTGAACCTAATCTAAAACTGACGCTTACGGTGGTGGCATAAATTGACTTTATTTCTTCAAAAATGAAGCATCAGTTTGCATTAAGGACAATGAAAATTATGTTTTAATCATCATCAAAGATTTTTGATTGAAATGAATGGATGATATTGATCCGCTAGGAATGTGGTTTCAACAGCATTGCGCTAGGTATCATACAGCGACCGCAAATATCGAGATCAAAATTTTTAGATATGTTAATTCCCAGACGCGGACCTGTCAGTTGGCCTTAAAGGTCATCCGATTAGACACACTCGATTACTGCCTGTCACGTAACGTTAAAAGCTTATGCTGATAAACCAGCAAAAACCGACGCTGTGAATGCCATTGTTACTCGTATTAAACGTAACATATCACACACACAGAAAAACGATTGGTAACAATTCGCTTAATACGTTAAAAATTGAATTACTACTCATAATATAATAATTTGATTTTTATTATTTATAATTTATAGTCTTGATTTATTTTTTATATTAAAAGCTAACAAATGATATTTGCTTCTAAATGTTAGTTGTAACACCTCTTAGAAAGGTTAACATGACCGATTTGTGTTTTTATTAAAATCTATTCTATTTAATGGAAGATGCAACTAAACTTATTTAGGACATTAATACTGAAAACCAAATTTCGGAAGTAAGAATCAAAAAACTCGATTGTATATTCTGAAATCGAAGAATGTTTGACACAATATAAGTAAAATTTGTACACATTACAAGAATCAAAAATAAAAAGAGTTATTAAAAGTGGTAAAAAGTTCTCCAATATTGGTAAATAGTAAGTTCAAAATTATCTCAGAAAGACATTTATATATAAAAATAATTTTATAATATTTTATTTATTTCGCAGCACAAAACGTGCGGTATGAGATAGCAGTTGAAGAAACTGCATTCAATGGTTCGAATCATAAAATGTATGATAAAGTAGAATCTTATTTCTATAATTTATTATTAAAATAAAAGTAAATTAATATAGTTTTTTATTTGACCTTTTTAATTATTTATTTTTTAATTTATTATTCAAGCACAAGGTCTTTTATTTTTTATTTTTTCAATATTTCGCTACTCCCTTGTGTAGCATCATCAGGACTAAGAAATATTTATTTGAACACAAAAAAGCAACAACTTTTTTGTTGTTAATTTTTTAAATTGAAAAAATAAAAAATAAAAGACCTTGTGCTTGAATAATAAATTAAAAAATAAATAAAAGTAAATATTAAAAAATTATTTTGTTTTGTTTAATTCACAATAATATTTTATAATCACCCAAGAATCATTTTTTGAAATAGTTGTGACTGCTATATTTATTCAGTTACTACAACCGAATTCAAGATAATACACACAAGCGACAAAACTCGATTGGCAACAAATTCGGTTCTATAACGAATTTCTTTTCTCTGTGCAGTAGTTAGAAAACGATTTATTTTGAAAATAATTGTATCTCATGAACCGCTTAATATATCTTAATGAAATTTTACGTAGGCAAGACAAATAAGCGGTGAACTGTCGGCACACTAGGCAAAAGAGGGGCTTCTGGGCAGGACCATAAACTTGGGTACCTCCGGCGTATAATTTTTTGGAAATATCATAAAAAAATTTATTTTTACTCAAATGTTAAGATTTTGTTATTTAATTAGGCCTTGAAAATATCTATAAAATTGGCTTTCATTTTTTTTTAATTTCGGGCGACCCTAACTTAGTATTTTGGACGTAGTGCACTTATTAATAATTTGATTATTACTTTAAAACAGTTGCTGTATTATTAATAAAATTTAGAATAAATAAGTTACGGGTTGTGTTTTGATTGCGCTTTTCGTTAAAATGTTACAAGCCTCTGAATTGAGAAAATTTAAAAAATACCGTTTTTTATAGATGCTTTCCAAAAACATGGTAAATTTACTTCGGTGTAAGCAAATTATTTTATACGATTTTAAGGACAACGAATAGCATATGCGAAGAAAGCAAAAATTAGGTCTTAAATTAAACGGTTCTTCCTCCAGCCTTATTTAAACACAAATAGCTAACAAAATGTGTTTACAGACATTTTTATTTTTATATATACGATGAGAAAATAATCATGAGAAGGCGAGGTTTAGAAAGATCTCAGCAGTAAATAAATCATTTTCAAGACCTTGCGTATACGGCCACAAATTATCGAAGAAGTGGTCAAAAATTCAACGTCCATAAAGCGCTTCGTCAAAAACCGCCGTGGTTGCCGTGTGCTGATCTATCGAATAAAAAAAAAAATTATTGGTTTGAAATTTAATTTTTTTTCTTGCTTTTTTTTTTACAAATTAAATTTCTTTCGGGCCTATTTAGTGACTTTCAAGCGCCGATTTTCTTGTAATTCAGCAATCAATAAATTAAAGAGAGTTCTTTATATCAGGTTCATAAAAAATACATACATTTACTTTGGCGACGGCAATTTTGCGAGTCAGATTTGAAGCAAGATTAAGGCTGAGTACGAAATCTAGTGGAATAAGTGAAACGTCAATAGATTACTATTGATGTTTTATCTTCCTTGTGCATAATTGTTGTTCTCCAAGGCATCTCGTGCAATCGCCTAGTTGGTTTTTAACCAGTAGATATCTTTATAGTTGCTACTCTCTTCAAGATCTTCTTTTTGAATAGATATTTTGCACAATTAAAAACCTTACGTGTCAAAAAATATATGACATGAACATATTGTATAATATATCATTTATCATACCTTATTATAGCAGCCTTTATATGTATATTTCCTTTCTTTAATTTTGCAGTACTTGGAAACTGAATCATTATTCCTATGAAAATATAAATTACAAAAAATATTTATTGAAATTAAAATATATCTTTTTATAACAACTCTTCTAAAATTACTTTATTAGCAAAGAATGTCAGCAATAAAGCTTTTGTGACTGTTACAAATGAAATTATATTAATATCATTTACAATAATCCATATAATATATCAATGGTCAAGGAAAGAATAAAGAAAAAAAAACAACAAATAAGATAACTTTGAAAAATACCGCCATGTATAAGTATTAAGTAGTGCGATCATTCTTGCCATGTTATTAAATTATGGTAGGGGATTTCAGACGTATACAATACTTAGTTTTAGTCTTGATACATTAACTAGATAAGGACCACCATGTGAGGGAATTCCAAATCGTCTTCACTAGATGTGTTTGTAATAACTCCATTTATATTGTATATTAATGTTCTTTTTTTTCTAGACAGTTTAAGAATGTTTTCATGGTCAATTCATTCTCATGCAACAAAACCAATAACAATGGTAAATAATACCAACAAAACAATCAGTTATGTCTTTTGTTTTTATTACACTTGTTTCGAAAAGTTGACACATGAATGTCTTTATAAGTGAAATCAATTTTTAAGGCTTAAGAAGTTTTCTTTTCTTAAATTATTTGTTTTTGTTAGTGTTTGAAGAAGTTATAGAAGTGCAGTGTTTTGCTGTGTAGGTGCATATGTATAAGCATGAAAGGTTTGTTTTAAGTTCTTACCCAGCAAACACAAATTTAACAGATAAAGTATTACAAGAATTTTATATGATTTTTGCCTTAAGTACTTAAGTAATTCAATATTGTATGCTTTGCTAAATCAATAAATATTCCCTTAGTCATATAGAAACATATGGTAGAAGTTTTACGAAGCAAAACTATTTTCTTTTTATAATTGATGTATGGAAGAACTTAGGAATCCACGAAAATAAAAAATTGTGCAAAACATTAGATGGGCTCGGCAGAAACCATAGGGGCATATTAACAAAATTATATTAAAAATTACTTGACGAGCCCTTCCAATACAATGCAATTTAAAAATTCAATTGGAATTTTATTAATAAAGCAAAATATTTTATTATATTAAACAACGGGAATTTTTTAATTATATTAATTTTCAAAAATTCTTTTTTTTCGTGCTATTTTCCCGAATTATTATTTAAATCACCGATATTGATTATTGAGGGGTCAAGGCACGTCTAGATGGCCATTTCGTTATCGCTTACTTAACTCTTCAGGAAATTTCCGACAAACATTTTAATTCTCAATAATGTAAAAAGTAGAACGTCACGGAACAGAACAGCTACAGAAAGTAAAGACTAATGAGACCTTAAACTTTAAAACTTCTAGATCATATCGCTTTCTGTCTGCTGCTGTCACATTCCATTTTGTGACTGTATATGTGGAATGGTGCTTCTTCTCTGTTAAAAAAAAACCCATTTTTCTTTACATAAATAATAACAGAATTTAATTTATGACGTAGTAGCGGATATATTTTTACAGCAATAACGTTATAGTTCAAAGATCACACATAGCTTGTTCAAGACCTTCCCTTTAATATATAATGTTGAGAACGAGTCAAAAAGTTAAACTGCGATTATCTCGAAATGAATTCTTTTAAACTATGACCTTTTATTCGTAAAAAAGCGATACAATAATCCATTGGAAGAAATAATTCAAACAAAATATAATTTAACTTAAGACTCGGGAATATTTTTAAAATTATTTATTTTTCATAAAAAACTTTGTGCTTTTTTTTAAATTATTCCGATATTAAATTAATTACCGATGGATACCGATAGATAGATAGATTAATTACCGATAATCAATATCGGTCATTAATATAATTGGAATAATTTAAAAAATAGCACAAAGTTTTTTATGAAAATTAAATAAAATATAATTTAAATTATTGTCCCAAAAAACACGTTTTCAATCGGGATGGCAGAGTGTTATTTAATATGAAAAGAATTTTTAATAGGAAAAGGTTTCAGTAAAAAAAAACAATATATTTGTTATTTACTATGCTGTTACGTTGTAGAAATTGGATTTCGTGCTCCTTCCTTCTGAAAATATGAGAGGCAATGCATAAATATTGATTCCATTGAGAAAACATTAAAGATAATTTATTATAATTATATGCGTTACTTTAAAAATGGCAAATTAAAACAACAATTTACGCCACGGTCTACACTAAATCACATGGACTTAGCAACCGACTGTCTATACTGTGGAAACCACATCTCACCCGAATCAATGTCATCCATATTTTCACACAAAATGTCACTGATCATTGCGCCGTAACGATCTCCATCAATAATAAAGTAATTTCCGGATTTATTTAAAAAAATTAAGTCCCGTGTATACACTGCGCCAAATGGTGGATTTTTCGGGATATAATAGAGTCTATAGAATCTGCTGCGTTCTTTCCATATCCAAAATTTTATTTATCATCGAACCCATTACGTCAAAACGTGCGCCATCGCTGAACACAATTTTCACGATGAATGAATTTCAAAGTAAATCTCAATAAAGTGATAATGTTGTTGTACTCATGATGGTTTGCAATAGTACAGTGATCATGAATATCAAAAAGTCAGAACAGTATGACAGTTCATTTGACATTTAACACTCTCGTCAATTTTACCAGGCTTAAAAAACGCTCGGTATAAAGTCAGTGATTTTGTTAATTTGTTTTGTTTTATCAAATCTTAACATATTCAAGTAATTTTAGATGGATAAACATATTGATAAAAACGTTGATTTAAAATCATTTGCAACTCCAGATCAAATGTGAATGTTTGCTGGGTAACTGCAGCATATTATGCTGATTAGCCGTTAGTTTCGCTGCTTTAACAATTTAGTTGGTATTATATTTTCTCTTTGTGTTTGTATTTTTAAATTTGTCTATTAGTTTAATCATTTGTTTGTTATTGTTGGTATTGATTTAAAATTTTAGAAATAAGAGAAATGACTATTTATTATATGGCATTGTTATGTCACATTATGGTGTTAATAATGTCAGTATGTATTTGGATTTTCATTAATGCTTTTGTTATTTTTCTATCTACCAATTTTGTTTTTATTTATTTTATCGAATTCCACTTGTCGATGAATGTTGTTTTGTTATGTTAATCATTATTTATTTGGTGTTATTATTTAAATTTTTTTTTTCATCCTTTTTTTGGTGATTTACAATCTACACAAATGTTTGTTTTATCTAGAGTAAAGAAGAATAAAATTTAAATTATTTAATATTAATTAACAAATTTTCAACTTGGGTGGGCATGTGGTAAAGAATGGTATTCAAAAATAGAATAATTATTACTATTGAAAGTTCATAAAATAAAATTATAAGTTGGGTTAATATATTGTATGATGTAGTAATGTTCCGTTCTTTCCCATACTCTATTTCTGCTTTTTGTTAACGACCTTCTATGTCAAACTTTTAATATGATCAATTTTCTTGCAGATGAAAAATAGAATATTCAATTTTGCAATAGGGCAAGCCTAATTTGACAGCTCCGGTTGTGGGCGCGCGAACATGGTTCAATTTAACGTTTGTAAATCCTGTGATATGTGCTTTCGCAAAAGTGTACAACTGAGTGTGATATTCGAATCGATTTTTTAACTTAATCCACTTTCCCGCAACTGAATTCCGTAGTTCTGGCAAATTGCATTAGTAGGGTTTCTCCTCAAAGTTCGTCCAATAAAAAACAAAAAATGCATTTAGTCCGGCTATAAAATAGGAACTTGTTTCAACTTACACCTCTTCTTTTGAACTTTTAAAATTTATGATAATCCTCCTTCGTATACTGAATTAATTAATTTAATTTATTTAAAAAAATATTCGATTAAGTTTTTATTTGTATTTCACAAATTAAAGGCATACAACAAATACAATGTTGTTTAATTTAAAATTTTTAAAACTTTAAGAAGAGAATTTTTTCTTTATAAAAAGTAAGACTGCAACATTGTATGTGTTTCCTATTAAAATTTATTTTATTACATTTTTTTTGTTTCGCATTCTATTCTTAACGAATTAATGATCATAAAAAATTAAATAATCGAAATAGTCACGGTCTATTACATTTGTACCCACACGCATTTTAATTCTAGTTGGTGGTGTTTTTTTTTATTGTGTTTTTGTTTGCAACATTACAGAAGCTCTTTTAGTAGCATATTATAGCAAATTTATAATATCCTTCTGTTTTTGTCATGATCATTTCTCATTTTTTTTTCGTTATAAATTTTTGGTTCTTCTTTCTGTGGTTGATGTTGGAGTTGTGTACTTGTTGTGTTGCATTATTTCTGTAAACTGCCAACCAAAACAATAGTTAACAAACATTATTTATTCTAACTACTGTTTCAGACAACATGAACACTATCTGACTAAAAATAATTAAAAGAATGAAATCGTTTTATTAAAGAAAATATTTTTATATTTCGAAGCTCAAGCATTATAGTGAAAGGCCAATGAAAGCTGCATGCGGACGCGGGCGGCAATCAGCTGTTCTTTTTGTCGCTTGAATTTATTTTACATAGACAAATGCACGCGGCCTCTTAAAGTAGAAACTTGTGTAAAATATATAAAACATTTTTAGTTTTTTCACGCAGAAATAAATAAATTCAATTGCTAAAAGTTTTTAAAGGAAAAATAAATAAAATGAAAAACGATTTAGTGAAAAAAAAACACAAAAAAAGACAATGGATGATTTGACAAATTAAAGTGGCAAAACGAAAAGTTGAACTAAATTCAACATTGCCGCTCGGCCGCTTTGGACGGCATTGCCAAGTTAAATTTAATTCAACGTGTTAAAAATTTTGTACTAGTATTTTTATTAATAAACAAATTTTTTTTTAAATATGTAATACTGTTGCCGCATGCATTGGTCTTTCACCATAAGTTTTTAAATTGAAAGCTGCTCTAGGGAAATATCACCAAGAAATTTGAAAAAATAAAAATTAAAATTTTGATATATAATAATACATTTTAAGCAAATAGAATTAATACTATTTCAATTCTGACATGTATCTTGCAAATTGTAACGTTGCACATACAACAAAGAATTAAACTGCAAAAAGGAAATAATATAAATGTTTTTTTTTATAATTTTGGTCTTGGCCAAAGAAAGCGTATAAACCACAAAAACAACAGCAATTTAATGCTGAATAAAACTTAAGAAAAAAAAAAGATCTACAAGTATGACCATTAAATTTTCAGGGAGCATGACATTCACACGTTTAAAATGAACTTTTACGCACCCAAACGTTTTGTTTACTAAACTGAGCAACACCATTCTGACACCACCACCACCAACCAATAACCCTACCATCAACCAAAAGCTTACAGAAAAAAATAAAACAAAAATACAATAACAAATACCGCACCTACTTTACAACAAACATGATTTTATATAATAATTCTATGGAAAATTTAAACTGAAAAAATATTTTCTTGTAAGTTTTTAGTGTTGTCTAAAATAATGTGAAATAACAAACACTAAGAATATGGTGAAGGAAGATGAACAATATTGTTGCCACTTTTGTTTTATTTTTTTTTTCTTTAACCTGTCGAAGGTGTTGAAGACGAGCGTGTTCTTTTCTTTTCATTTTATATATTGTATTCTTTAGATTTTTTATGCAGACGAAAACCAACATAAAGTACGTGGTTCTTTAAAGAAGACCTTTTATTCAAAGATCATCATCTTTTCTCTTTATTCTGTTTCTAAACGGCCAACAATTTCAAAGACAGGAATGAAATAATGTTAAAAATATTAAGTGGAGAAAAAAAAATATACATTATTGCTTGTAGGTATGAAACAGAAACGATCGATTGCCAAGATCAATGATCATGTTCTAGCCACTTGTAAGTTTATACACTTGTTGTTGCGGGCTTGTGGTTTTTGGGACCATCATCATTATAACAAACCATTCTTATACATCCAAAGGTAAAATGCGTTGATGATGCTCTTTATTTTTTTTTTTTTTCATCTTACACTGTAGATTTTCATTCTACGCTAAGTTTTGACTATTTATTTAAGATCATACATAAATTTTTCTTGATCTTTTGTTGTTTATTTGAAATTGTACTCTTTGTTTTTTGTACATTGCTAACACTTGTACATACTATACAATAAAGAGTTGGGAAAAGATGTTCGATTGGGAGCTTGAAATGAAGAAAATATCGTAAATTCTTAATTTTAGTTAAATACGGTTTAAATAAGACATTAAAATACTACTTGCAAGCCTTTAATGTCTAGAGAGTGAGAATAAGATATGTGTCCATACGTATTTCATTGGCTCAATTTTCTTTGCATTATTTCAATTTTTTAATTACTCTTATGTTAAAAACACAATCAAAGGCTACCGACCATCGACTACCGACTACAAAAGTAGCTGGCTACAAAAATAGCCAAATCGCCAGCTAATTAAATCTTTTAACGACTACCGACCACTAACTACAAAAAATAAACATATGTATTACAGTTCACCAAAACAAAACAAATTTGATTTTTTTAAGTGAATTTGTGTGAAAAAAAAAATTCAAATATCTCAAGAAAATTTAATTAACTTTATAAGTACTATTGCTAAATTTGACAATTAAAAGTAAATAAAAAATGCGCCAAATAAAAAGCAAATGAAAAATGTAAACAAATGAACAGATGGTTATTATTTTTCAATGATGCCACTATAAAAGTTTTTCGCGTTTTTAATAGCGATATTTAATTTATTGCGTTTTTAAAACCACCATTTCATGCATTTATTGTATTGGCAGCACTAATCTGTTTTTTTGTAGCCAAGGAAAATAGAAATTAGCCTAAGTTGGCTACGGGCTACAAAAGTAGCCGTGTAGTCGTGTAGCGGCTAAAAGAATTATTCTCATAAGCACGCATGTATTCTATTTTTGACATCTTGTAGTCGATGGTCGGTGGACATGATTGTGTTTATAGCATTATGGCCAGTTTATGCCTTTATATTCAGATACGCATTTAGTTAATTTGCATTTAAACTTAAGTTGTAGTATTTAAAGACAGTTTCAGTTTTTTAGTCATCTATATTCATTCTTAATTAACTATGATGAAAATATGGCAGCACTACGAAATATTAAAATAATTATCAATATTTTATGAAAAGGAGCTGCTAACAAACAGAATGCAATGCAAATTTTGAAATATAAAAAATGCTTGCGATACTCATTTACTCACCACCAAAATTTATTTTATTAATTTAACTCTTTAATATATTTTTTTTATTAAAAAAATGTATGCAAAACATAAATAATTGTATTGAGAAAGGAAAAAATATGGTAAATATGGTAAAACTGTATTATTTAAATGGCCTTTAAATGTACAAGATTAATAGTTACAGTTTCATTTCATTGGGCATTGAAAAACTGAATTTTGTATTTAAATAGTACTTAAATATAAATAGAATTTAAATGTAAAGTAAAAAATTGGCCCTTAATGTTCTTGTTGCGGCGATTTCTCGCTAAACGTGGTGATTCTCAGACTGATTTGGCGATGTGAAGATTTTTTTGGCGACTTATAACAATATTTTACTATACTTATTTCTATGTTAGTATTATAATCTGGTAACTTTTCACTTTTACTTTAAACTTTGTTATAACAACAAAATGGCAGATCAATATTTGTTTCAGAGATAATAATATTTTTTGTAACTTCCAACAGCATTGTCAGATTAGGAATTCTCCAAATCGGGGATTCAATTATTAAAATGATGATTGATGATTGAGGCATTCTTTGAGAATATACTTTACATTATGAGGATTTAAAGAGGCTATTTGAGGAATTTTTTTAAATTCTGTTTATTATTAAATAAATTTTACTTATTTCTTAAGTACAAGTTTCTTAGTATGGGAACAAAAAAAAAAAATCTTAAAAATAATGAGAGGTAAGTCTCTCTGTAAATTTCAAATGGAATTCGCCATTTTTCAGCAATAAACTCAATAAAATCAACACGAAATGCTCGAAGCTTTTTTGAGAATTGATTAAAAATAATAAAATTTGTTGTGAAAATTTTGTTCTACGTATCTTCAAAAATGCTTCAAATGTTAGTTATAAAATAAATATGTATCAAAAATTGCTTTAGACAACGACATGTACCATTGATATATACAAATACAATATTATAAATGTATGTTAATACTTAAATTGAATTAAAAAAAAAAAATAAATAGTATTATTTGTAGCGGGGATTTTTAAGCATACTAATTAAGTATAGGATTTGAAAAAAACTAGGAACCTTGCATTCCCAAACTAAACTGAAAAGAAAATTGTCACTGTAATGTCTTGTTTGGTACAATTTTCAAGTTTTACGTTGCAAATGTCCCTAAATGCCAATTGTTGTTATTTTCATTTTAAAAAATTTAAAGAGCGTTAAATTTTACAGTTTTATTATTTGTCATACAATAATTTAATAATTATTTTAACTAATAAATACTTAATACAGTCATGAAATAATTTTGATATATGTATATATTTATTAAAGGTTTATAAATAGATAGTTCAGTAGTAAAAATTTGATTGCGCAGATCGGTCGCTTGGTGTTACCTATAAGACAAATAAGAAGGAAGTCTAAGGCATATTAAGGAAAATTATAGTGGAGGATGGTGAATGATATTTTTACAATATATTCCGTAGCTGAGGTTTCTGTATGGTTATAAAGAAAATTTGCTTTCGTGACCAACCGACGCTTGGCACAGAGCAAAAACAAATCTACAAGACGAGTGACAGGGAGACCAGTTAAGAAATACTTTGGCTTGTGTCTCGACTTCATCTAACCAAATTTATGTTGATATAAATACTTTTCGTATTCTTATTTACAAAACTAGTTGAGTTAGATAGATGCGAAAAATACTGATGAAGGATGTAGCGATCTAGCAGATGCAGCATTAAATTGTAATGGTGTCTAATTTTTCTTATTTTCTTTAATAAAAACATCCGCATACATTTCTAAAAATTGAATTTTAAAAAATTAAAAATGAACCTTAGCCAAAAACCAATTTCAATTCATTTAAGATATCCACAGTTTAATTCCTTATTTCATAAATAATTAAATTAAAAAGTTATTAAAAAAATAAAATTAGCATTAATTACTAAAAAATATTTCGCGTATTTTAGAAATTACATGAAAATTATCACAAACTTGGTTAAGTGACACAACTCAAAATAGACTTGACTCGTTTTACGTTTTGCAAGTACAATTTGAATTTCATTTGACCATAACCTTACACTCTTTCGACATAGATTTAGCACTATAGTTTTTTTCTGATAAAGTCACACTGTTGAGATGATCAAATTTTGTATCCATTTCCCGTTTTTTAACGATTAAGAAGACTCACCATAGCCCTTTAGCAGTTATAAAAGTTGTAAACGGGATACAATTTTGGATGTTTTATTATTTTTTATGAGAACAACATGCTTTTTGGATTCCACAATCAACAAAAATAACGTTACTATGTATACCGAAGCTAAATTAGTTTAAACAATAGTGATGTGGGAGATGTCACATGACCAGATCATCTCATAAAGAAGTAAAGACGGGTATGGCTTTCTAGGCATCTGAATCCACAATTGCACTAAAAAATGAAATAGAAAAACAAAGGCTTTTACAATAGTGTTCAAATAGTTTTGAAGAAATAGGAAACCCTAAGAGGTTTTACAGAACAATCAAAGTACCAGAAAAGATAAAGAGCCAAAAAAATATAGATTTAAAAAAATAACTAGAAACAAAATGATTAAAGAAAATCTGTGGGTATTTTTCACTTTACTCTTTCAAAAGTTTGGAACGTTCTTCAGTCACGCGTAAATTTTGTTGATTATTATAAAAAAATATAATTGTTTGAACAATAAGGAATCAATAGATCATGCTTTATAATTTGTATTCTTATTACAATATTTTTCAATTTTGTGGTTATTTTTTATGACAAAAGTAAAGAAACTTATCTACCGCGCATTCAGTGTGTGAGTAATGTGGTCAAAACCACAAACATCTACAAGATTCACAATTCAATGCGTAGCATATTTATTTAATTTAACGTTCTTCTTATTTTTTTCTTTTTGTTCGTAGGGATTATTTTGCTGGTTTCAATAAAAGATCTTTTGTTCTGTTGATAATGCGTGTATTAAGTTTTCGTAAGAAATGAGTTTTTTTAATTTCTTGCGTATTATTTCAACTTTAGCTCGTTAAAAATTGTGTCTATAGAAACACAAGAAGAAATGATCGTTTTGGTGTTCTAAAGAATCTTTTTTAAACAAAAACAACCTGCTAGATGGAATTTTTTTGTTTTTGGTTTTTAGGTCTTTTTTTTTTTTTTTTAGCTGGTTTACTGTTGCCCTTGAAGGGATACACGTTTATAACTAAGATTACTCTTTTTCAATGATGATCATGCCAATTCATTTTTTGGAATTTTTATTTTTTGTAGTTGCCTATTAGTTTGATTGCGGCGTTGGTGATATGAACAATCCAAGTGTATGACCACTTACTTGTACTACTCTATTATGCTGGTGTGTTAAGGGCCGTTTTGTAGGTGATTATACCGTGGATTATTGGCCGTGTATGTCTCTAGTAGACTTGAAGTAAATAGCGATCATGTGGGTTGTGTTTATATGATGATGCTGATGTTTAAATGATGACGATGACTACGATGCTGCTGATGATAATGATGTGTTTTTTAAATGGTATTTCAAGTATTCTTTAGTCCCTTCTATTTAAGTACCTGTTGTTGCTATTAAAAGTACATATTCTTTTGTATTACTTCAGCCAAGCATGCTTGCTGGTATGGCAGCAAAAAAAAAAAACTTTGTTTTTATTACATTAAATTTTTTCTGGTTCTATAACAATTTCCTTGGTTGGATGTAAAACAGTGGTTTAAATAAGTAAAACTTTGAAATTTCTAAGAATGAAATAAATTTATTGTTGAATCGAAATTAATTTTGGCTTTAGTTCATTTATTTTAATTTCTAAAAACCTTTTTTAGACAGAAAAATTATTTTTCAAATTTATGCGGACGTTTTCCAAAGAAAACAAGAAAAATTAAACGCCAGCTCAATGCAATGCTGCACTTTCTGGACCGCAAGGTCCTTCATCAGCTATCTTCGCATCTCTTTTGTTAGTTGTGTAATTGTTAACATCATCTATTTAACCAACTAACTTTGTTAATAAGAACACGAGGAGTATTACACTGGTTTCTCTATTTTTCTACCAAAAAAAACTCCGTATTTGAACCAAGGTTCTAAAGGATCTCCTCACAAAATTTTACTCAAATCTATCCAGCAGCACTTACGTAAGACTGATAAGAATGCAATAAACAGGTATTTTGTATTCCAAATCAATTATTGTCTTCACCAGTAACACTAGTTCCTTAAATATTTCATGTACTAAAAATTATCCTGTTACAGTTTTATTATAGACTTACTCTTGTTCTTTTCGTTTTTCATAATAAGAGATTTTAAGCACTTATTATTTTACATGTCTTATAGTACTGACATCACTAAACTGTTTGTTGTCGCCAATAAAAATAGAAATTAGTTTAATTTGACTACAGCGGCGAATGCAGTCCAGACAACAACCTGTGCCTTGTTGCCTTGCTGTCAATAAATTAATCATTCTCATATAAACACATGCATTCTAATTCTGAAATTTTGCAGTCGGTAGCTGCAGCCTCGAATGTGTTCAGAGCATCAGTATCATTTTATTCCGTCTTAACTCCACAAGTCAGCTAAAGTACTTTTTCGTCTAAAAATTAAAACTAAATGTAGACAAATCCCATCTCAAACTTTTGACACTGTTTAAGTAAAAGCTTATGCAAATCATTGCTAATAATCATCTAGCATACGGGAGTATTACTTTTGAATTATAATTAAGTAAGGGTCCAAACGGCTCATTGCGTTGGAAATTTAGATTTACGATAAGAGTAGCGTAAAATGTGTTTGTTAATATACTTGTAAAGTTACAAGCGTTAGACTTGTTATTATTGTTGTAACCGACGTTGCCTGGACCTTTCTAGCCGCTGTGTGTCTTGTATTATATGTTTAAAAAAATTAGCAGCTAAAATAAGATCGCAGCATCAAGTTCACGGCGACTAAATTTGATAGGTAGCATATTTTGTCCCCACTTACCTCTCCGTGACCTAATTTTTTATTAAGCATATCCGGTTGGAACTTGTAAGTAAATATCTATTTCTGCTTTTAATTTAATTATAATCGGTGCTGCTTTAGAAGCAGAAATTGCGTATTGGACCTAATATTTGAGGAGATTTTTTCGAATTTCAATCGATTCAGTTTTTTATTGCGTTCGGACGATTACAAAATCCTGAAAAGGAGAAAGCTTTTCTCCCCTCCTGGTTATTTATTTGAATGCATGAATACCTATTTTACCATGAGGCAAAATATCTACCCGTGCTTCAATTTTTAAAAAAATTGGTTCAATCGTTTAGCACCAACAAACAAACAGACTGACAAAGCGATTTTAATATATGGGTGTCCGACGGGAAAGTAGTAGTACACTTTACCGGAAAAATATTCGATAAACCAACGTGTTTTAATTGTTTAAACATTTTATCAAAATCAACCATCGATAACTGTGACGAAAAGAAAAATACATAAAATTTTCGGGAGAAATAAAGTGCGAACAACACGCGCTATTTATCGTGTGATTTCAAAGATAGAGGTTGTGTAGGTGACAGACCCAAGCATGGACCAGAATGTACTGTAAGATCGGCTGATAATATTACTGCTGCTCAAGAAAGTGTTCAAAACAATCTAGCAATCTCAGTTCGACGTCGTACTCAGTAGCCTAATCTTTAAAGAATATCTTTGGCCGTAAGGGCTTCTTTCACACGACCATTTACGCCACCGTACATATGCCAATAGGATATTATAGCTCGCTTGAAAAAATGAGTGACGAGGTACATTCTCATTTGGATGGATATGTGAATAAACAGATTAGTCGGTTTTGGGCGATATCGTGATATGATTGAAAACTTCTTAACGCCTCAACTACATGCTTTAGGCTTGCTTAGAGTGTTGCATTTACAAGACGGTGCCACATCGCATGCAGCCAGGATTACAATGTAAACGCTGCAAGACCTCTTTTCACAGCAAGTTATTTCATGAAATGGTGATGTTGCTTGGACTTCACTTTTGCCTGATTTGACTGCTCCGGACTTCTTTTTGTGAAAAGCAAGATTTATGCAAACAACCCAGAAACTCTTGAGAAACTCAAAGACTATATTCGCGATGAAAATAATGAAATACCGCGTGAAAGTTGTGAGAATGTAATGAAAAATGTGCTCAAAAGAGCTCGCATTTGTGAGGCTAACAAAGGCGGATATGTTTTTGAAATTGTCTTCCATAAATAATTACCGACATTAAATAAAAGTTTAATCAATATAAAATCCATTCTCTTTAATTTTAACAACAATTATAAACAAACAAAATTTATATACCTTCTCCTTAGATCATTTTGTTACTATTTTATAAAAATGTAAAGTGTATTAAGTTTCACTTCATACACCCATATTCCCAAATCGACCCGAATAAGTTAAGAAAATATTTATGTATATTTGTTTAGCAAGAGGATATAGTCCTTTGGAATAAAAATTCAAATAAATATACAAATAGAAATACATATAGATTTTTTAAGAAATATTACATATAATATTTTTTCAAATCTTTTTTTAAAGATGCTTCAAACCACTGTACGCACTTGCCGATCGTGCCGATCTTGTTGATTTTAAATAACAACCTTAAAAAAGTAATACCTATTTTATACCGCTTGTTGAATTTTCACGTTTCTTATTATTTTGTGTTTTTTTCGTCTTGAAAAAAAAAATAAAAGAAAACAAAATTAATGTTGGCAATAATAATGAGCCTACAGCAGGTTCATTATATTTATACGGGTACAGGTGATTTTGTCCTTGGGTTAAAAAAGCAATGTTCTTTTGTTTGGTGTAAAGTAAAGTAAAGCCTTTTTACTTTTTCAACAATTTAAAAAAATAAAAGGGTTTTATTACAAGATAAAATAATACCTTACATACACATGTACATACGTGTATTTTTCAAACTTTTAAACGAAACTGTAAGCAGAAACCATAAATTATTCTTTACTTAAATTTGGCTTGCTCTTAGTTGGAATTTTTTATTTGTTTATTTTTCAATCAATTACTTTATGCGAACAATTTATTTAACATCTTAATTACTTTAAATACCCCCAACAACCCTTCTACGATTGCAACGATGTGTCTGACAAAATAAAACATCATGTTTGGCAAGATATTTTACATTCAATTACTAGACTATTAATTTTTAACGCACTTGTTTTGTATTTGAATGTAGAAACACAGTATCAGCTTTTGTATGAGTGGAAATAAATTTTTATTGCAATTCTTAAATGTCTAAATGGCATAAAACGCAATGCCTTAAGAGAAAAAAAATACCAAAATAAATTCATATTATGGTGGTTATTGGATCGGTTTATTTTTTTTTAAATATAAACTACCATTCAGCAATTAGTGTTAAATAATGGATTAGTTTTCATTTTCTTGTTTCTTTTAGCCAATTTGAATTTGAAGTTTTGTTGCCCATAGTAATTTATTGCTTGTTAAAATTGCATATAAATAAAAATTAAATTAAGCAATTTTAAAATTTAAATGCAAATGCCTTTTTTTGAGCGGTTCATGTCTTTGTGTTAATATAACTTTATTTGAGATTATATGTATGTACGAATATGACAAGAATTATGCTAATTTAATTTTTTATTTTTTTTTTTTTGATATGGGAGTAATAAATTTGTTTTTGACATTTAAATACCAGTGCGTGAGTTTATTAATTTGAGCCAAAATTGAAATCTCATTAGTATTTATGAATTTATAAAAATATGCATTAAAATGTGGGTAAAAATATTTTTTATAGTCCTAATGATAGTTTCAAATGAATACTCTTAAGTATGGTAAGTTTAAAATGCAAGATATCTTATAATAATATTGTATTTATAGACCATGCAATAGCAATTAATAATAATTTAAAGCGTATTTTTTTAGTTTTGTTCGATGTGCAACAATACTATATATATTTCTGGCCTGTCAAAACTGAGTGCTGCCAAGTGCAATCTGACATTTCCATTGGAAAGTTTGTCATTTTTAAGCATAATCGTACTCAAAACGTTTTGACGTACGACCATTATTTGTGTTGTTTACAGTGACTTGAAAAAATTAATATAGAAAAAAATGGAATTAACTCGTGAACATTTTCGTGCCATCATTTTTCACAACTTTCGACGTGGATTATCACGACAAGAGTGCATTGATGAACTTAACTCTTTGTGTGGCGATGAAGCACCATCCTATAGCACTGTGAAAAATTGGTATAATGAATTTAATCGTGGCCGAAGCTCGCTCAAAGACGAATTCCGTGAAGGTCGTCCAAAAACGGCTGTTGTGCGTGAGAACATTGATGCCCTGCGTGAACTCATAATGCAAGATCGACATGCGACATACCGAGAGATAGAGACATCCTTGGATATTTCTTCCACCAGCATACATTCGATACTGCATGAACAGCTGGCCGTAAAAAAGGTTTGTTCTCGTTGGATGCGTATGAGCCCGAAACGAAACAACAATCGACCGTGTGGGTCGTCAAAGACGAGCAAAATCCAACGAAAGTTGTTCGTGGAAGAAGCACTTCGCAGCAAATGGTAGCCTGTTTCTTCGGCAAAACTGGTCATGTGGCGACTGTTCCTCTTGAGCAACGTAAGACAGTCACTTCTGAGTGGTACACTACAATTTGCTTGCCTGAAGTCATCGGAGAAATTCGAAAAATCAACAAGAGAAGACGAATCATTGTTCACCATGACAATGCGAGCTCTCACACATCGGCTCAAACCAGATCGTTTTTGACCGGCCAAAACGTCGAATTAATGGGTCATCCGCCGTACAGCCCTGACTTGGCACCTAATGACTTCTTCTTGTTTCCGCACATCAAGAAAAAAATGCGTGGTCAACGATTTTCGTCGCCAGAAGAAGCTGTTGAAGTGTTCAAAAACCATGTTTTAGAGGTGTCTCAATCGGAGTGGAAAAAGTGCTTCGACAACTGGTTTGAGCGCATGCAAAAGTGTATAAATCATGCTGGAGAATACAATAAAACCATTTTCGATTATAAAGATTCGCATTTTCACTATTAGGCCAGAATTATATAGAGGAGCCCTAGTATAAAAAACTTGGATTAAAAAAGATTTTCTTTATTACAGAAGATATCGCTTCTTCTTTGTATATGAATATCCGGAAGTAAAAATTAATAGTTTATAGAAATAAATCAAAAATCAATTGAATAAGATTTTAAAGCCTTTTTACACTTTTTCGTAGAAAAGGCAAAGTTTACTTATAATGCAACCTCCCTCCCAATCTACATACTGTGTTATTCCTAAAGGTTACAATCTAAAAAACGAAAAAAATAAATTTTTTCTTTTATTTGTTCTATTATTCATTATATTATGCTAATATCCTGTAATATTTTTAAATAAAAATAAAATTTATTTGTTGGTTGGAAAAGCAGATATCTATGTGTAAGCCAGCTCACCAGGAAACCTTTTTCAAAATTTTTAGAGAAGCCAAAACCATTTTCCTTTAAGTATAAAAATTTTAAAAACAACATGAGAGTTATTTTTTTATTTTTTGTAGAAAGAGAAAAATCAGAATTTACAAAATTTTTAAAATTTCATAATAAACACATACTAAACTTTAAATAAATCAGCAGATTTCAAGTTGGACTCACATATGGAGGGTTTCATAACATGTTTGGTTACCCTTTAGATTTTAATTTTATCATTTTATTATTTATTTTTGCCTGTGATAGTTCAAAACACATCTTTATTTTTAACTTCTTTCTTTAAACTTTTTATAATGATGGCTAACACTCTGCAAAAATTCAAGTGCTTTTGTATAAAAGTTTAAATGACGAGATCGTGCGTGTGCTAGCACACTCTGTATAAATTTAATGAGACTGCCTGTTACGATTTAAATGTATGACCGTCGTTGTGAAAACAACGTTTTTGTAGGGACACAACCAATTATTAGGTATATAGCTTTTGCTGTTAAAGAGATAGACGGCTAGATAGACATATGAAGAGACTATAGCGATAACAGAAGAGTTATCTTTTACCCTCTTAGTTATTGAGTGGAGTAGGCAAAGAGTTCAAACAATTTTGTGTTCCTTAATTTTTTTTAGCATTTTGCAAATATAATTTTACCATTCGATGCTTTTAATATCTATAATAAGCAAACATTTTTTTGCAACTGGCTTAGACTGGCCTTAACGTTCCACTTTAGTAATATTCTAATATCGTTATGAGGCACATACATTTAAATTAGTTTTTAATTAGATCAGAATATAATAAATCATTTCATCAGAGAAATTTTCGGACTGTGGTTTTTTTATATAATGATATTTTTACACTGAACTTTTTAATCGTTGATTTCATCCATTATGCAAACCCTTAACACTTTAAAGAGAGGACCACGTACAGTTCGTTGAATATTGGAGGACTTTGTACTAGTAATACAGTTGAAATTAAATCTTAACCAGGTTTATTGCTTAAAAAAATCATTATCATTATCAAAAACCCACATCAAAATAACATATTTTTTTATTAATTTAAATTACCTCTCATTCCTCCATTTAAAATTTTAAAAGCGTACTGAATGTTTACTTTTCTGTTTGGTTAAAATATATCGCTTCAGATTAATGTCTTTTCGATTTAAAGATGTTTTCACACTAGCTCTGTGTGCGTTTGTTGAATACGTTTTCTTATTACGAAATAACACAAGCAACTACAGTAACGAATATCGAATTAAAGGCGAAATATACAAATTCCTATGTCATGAAAAATTTATCGTTAAGGGACACGATGAAACTCGCTAAAACTTTACATTCATCAATGATGAGCCGAAAATACTGAAATAGAACTTGCTCGCACTTAAGCAAGTCTCGTGCTAACCAAGAAGCTTTTTCTATATTTCTAGCTGTCGATTGGTAGCTGTCGATGTTCGTTTTCATAACATAACCTTACGTAGTTGCTAGAATTTCCTTTAAGCTGAGTCCACTTATTAAATTTTTAACCATTATTCTGCTCTTCGTTATTCCCCTCTACAGTTAACATATATCATCTTTTTTCGATTTTGATTTTAGCCAAATATTATTTAAAGTTGCCATTTCCTATCACTAAACTGAAAAAAAAACTTCGTTTAAAATGTAACCTTAATTAGACCTTATCACAAATCATATTTTTTTTCAAATTTATTCTGGATTCTGGTCTATAAAGCGAAAAGACCAATTCCGATTACACAGTGGAATATAATGTTTGGCTTAATGCAATTCCGGCACATTTGTTCAGCTTATTGATAGAACCATAACAGCGTCAGAGTTAAGTATAAGATGGCCTTTGGAACTGCCAGAAATATTGCTGTAGTTTTCACTGGATAACGTAACGTAGATTAAAATGACCTAAAACCGCTCAGATTTAATATTCTACAAAGAATTCTATGAAATACTTAAGAAATAATATTTACTTTTCTTAATCGTTTGGTTTGATGGTGATTTGGTTTGAACAACAAGTTAGATGCATATTTATAATTTATAATAGAAAAAAATTTAAAGGTTTAAGGTTTACTTTCATAAAATAATTCAACATAATTTAATTAAGTTGACAGGTGACGTTTTTTACACTGTTTTTTCTCTTTTCCGTGCAAAAAGGGTTCAACATGAAACAAAAAAATTTAATGAACACGCTTAATGAAGCTTTTAAAAACATTGGCCCATATTCATAGTTAAAATAAAGTATACTTTAAGGGCACTAAAGTCGGGTTTACTTTAGAGTCAACTCTATTTCATTCATAGACAATTTAAAATATACTTTTGGCGAGAAAGTCAACTCTAAATTTAAAACTACCTAAAGCTGTTTTTAACTCATTTTTCCAAAATTATTTTATTTGGTTTAAGAACACAATACTCTTTATCTGATTTTTATACCAAAGTGAACAAAATAAAAACAAGGTTACTTTTTTCAAATGTTTGTTTAGAAATTGTATGAAAACATTTATCAAATTAGAGTTGGCACCCAGTGGAAGGCGTCTAAACTTAAAGTATACTTTATTCTTGACTTTGAAAGCAAAAAAGATAATAAGAGCTTTTTATTTTAGAGTATACTTTAGCAAGAGTCGACTTTTTTCAATAACTATGAATATGGGCCATTATTTTTATATAAGAATAACAACAAAAATTATAACCGATTAATATAGATTAAAAATTATTAGTCTTTTTATTTTCCAAGTAATCAAATCAACTTTAACTAGAACATGAACAATTTTAAGAATTATAAAAATTAAAAAAAAACCAACAACAGTCAACAGTGTGATCATTATCACATTTATCACTTTTATAAGGTGACGTAATAAATTGCCATAAATTTTTTAGTGTCATCATTATTAAATTTTGGCCTCTTCGCTATTGATCAGTGATCAAAGAAATGTTTATTTAATTTTTCTTTTTTGTGTTCTTTTCAATTTCTTGGTGTTCTTGTAATTTTGTTTAATAAATATTTTTTTGTTGTATTTTGCCGTTAAACAACCTGTATAAAAATGTTAAAGAACAAATATAAAATTAAGTGTTGTGTCATGCAATTTAAATGGAACCACTTCTTTTTAAATAACAAAAAAAAAAAAAAAAAAAAAAACACAACGAACCTTAAACGTTTATGATGGACACCAAAGGAGTTCTTGTTCACTTCGTTATGAATAAAAAGTTTCTGAAATCGAAAAAAAAATCTTGACTAAATGATGATCAGCGCAATAAAGAAATAAACTTAATACATTGGAAAACACTTGCTGCAGCCGGACAGTCATTGATCGTTGTTATTTTAAAGTTATTTTTTTTTATTTTATTTATTTCATTTTTGAACAGCACAAAATAAGGAGAGTAAAAAATTTGTATAAAAGGTAGAACAAAAAATTGCTATTCAGGGCGAGTCAAACCACACCAACTGATTAAATAATAAATTAATAATATCGACATCAACAAGTCCGCAAAAATTACAAAAAAAAAAAAAAAAAAAACAGACAGTCAACAAAGCCAGACAGACATGCAGACGTTGGTTTAAAAATGGAACGCAAACAAAACGCACACACCCAAACCATTAAAGGAAAGGTCTGATCATATTCTTATATTCATAATAAAGCAAGTAAATTTAAATGAAAAAATAATTCTACCACCGTAGAATTTAAATTTACAGATCATATGAATGCGTAACGTTGCATACATTACGTTTCCTCCAAATTTTTATATACCGTAAAGAAATAAAATGCAGCAGGTAACGACTTTCCTTAATAATTAAGAGATTTTTGAGCTCCCATATTTCCGATTAAATACATCCAGTTTTATACTTTATTTTAATCATCAGAAAATTAACAAAACCAAAATTATGTTAAAAATTCTATTTCAATTTGTAAATTTAAATCTTCTTTAAAAACATCCATCTTTGTATCGTTTTTTGGTCTGTTTTTTTTTTTTAAATGATCAGTTCTGGTAAATTTTTTGTATTTCTCTGTTATATTTTTTTCACGTTTTTGCGGGTGACTGGACTTGTGAATTTCAATACCGTTTCCAAGTATTTTGTTAAAATGTATTCTTCTGTTAAAGTTTCAGTTTTTACATGTAACAAGTTTGCTTTTGGTTCGATTATTTACTCTTATTGCATTGTCGTCGTTCGGTTGTCAAGTGACAGTGGAGGAGTAAACTTAAATAAAAACAGCATTTATATATTACGAGTACATATATAAATATTTATTCTGCTTGTATTCATATCTTGGCATGTTAGGAGTGTGTGTGTTTAAATGTGAGATATTTCTACAGGTTCATTTAATAAGAAAAGGCTTAAATCCATAGATGCTGTTGATATTCAAGGTTACTTTTTTTCATCCATTTTTGTTGCTGTCCACACACACACACACACAATCGCTCGCTCACTCACCATCATCAATAACTACGCACCCAATTTATTTCCATGTATGTGCCGTTTCTTTGTAGCTTTGTTGTTTTAGTTGTGTTTTTTGCTCAGTTTGGATTTCTTTCAGGTTTCGTTTTCTATTTAAGAATTATTTTAAAACTGGCGACATCCAAGGAATAAGATCTCATTATTTTTTATCTTTCCTGTTTTTTTGTTGCGCTTTTTATTTGGCTTTAGCAGCAAGTTGTTTTTTTTTTACCGCACACGTTGTTGCTGTAAGTGTTTAAGTGCTGCAAGTGTTTCTACTAATAATAATTTGCTGATCTGAAAAATTAATTAAAGTAATCGGTTTAATACTTTTGTCAATTTAAATTTCACAAATAAAATAAAAATTTGCAAATAGTTCGATATGGTATGGAAAGTAGGCACATAAATTTAGCTCGTTTAAGCCGTCTCTATCTATTTATTTTTTAACACCATCTGTTTTTACACCGTTACAATAGCTTTGCTTTTAAAAAGGCACCTATACAGCCGATTTGAAAAACAGATAATTATGCTTAAGCGGAACAAGAAGATCGGAACGGATTCCCCACATCGTAGAATATAAACAATTTTTATGTTCGTTTTTGTGCCGACGTCTTGTACTTGTGTAAACCAATCATTGGTTTGTCTGCGGCAGCTCGAAGCAGTTTAGGAATTTTCTTTACATTTCGAAAAAATTAAAAATTTGGTAGTTGTTTTAACTTATAGAATTTTAAACATGAGACGAACTCTTTGTTCAATATTATTGTCACCAGAGTTTGCTGTAAAGATGCTTAAGCGCAAGAAAGGATCTAAAATTGATGGAAGACGTAAACCAAAATCTATAACAACATGTACCAATATCTAAAAAAGATGATTTTCCTCAAGGGTTATATTATTCCATTATATACTTCCGATATTACTAAATAAGCACAATGTGAAAATGAAATGGTTGTAGCGGCGAAAACTAAAAAACGGCCGTTTTATATTTTGTACATAACAAAAAGACTATTTACACAAAAAAGGAGAACTTTTGTATAAGGAATCTGGCAAAAAATTTGTAAAATCGAGGTCAACGGAGATTTGACAGGAAGAACCATCATATCGAGAGGTGTAAGGCAAGTCTATATACTGTCCTACCATATTTCTAAACAATATTACCTAAACTGGAGACCTTACCGCTGGTTTATATATACTTGAAAATCTGAAGATCAAGATATAACGAAAGTGCCCCCAAGTCGTAATGCTAGGCCAGCTATAGAAGGATAAGAAACTACTGGCTTTCGGAATAAACAAAAATGGGCTGGTATTTAAGAAATGATGAAATCCTAAGGCGAGAGACATAGAGGTTTCACAAATTAAAAATTATTTTAAACATAATTAATTGTAACGGTTGCTAATATTCGAAAAACTAATAAAAAAAAAATAAATAAAGAAGCAAATTTGTTCAGAATACCATCAGAAATATATGTAGTCTTAGTTACTGCGCCTCTGCAAAGCATTAAACAGTCACGGTTGAAATGCGAAGCCTTTTTGTTTGATGTAAACAAGAGCAGTTTGCTTGGAAACCCGCTGACTATTTTCTAAGGGCATCCGTCCAAGCATACGATTGAGCACTTCATTTTAAAGATATGCCCTACAGTTGCAGCAATATTTGAATTTTTTTTTTAGATTTTCTCCTCGCTAGGAAACCCATTTTGCACTTTTCCTTTATTAGTTACCTTAATACCGATTACTTATCACAAAAGTTTCCATTTATCGCATGATGATAACAGCTCTATCAATTGAATGCGTGGGCGTTCATTAAACGAGAAAAAGTACATCAACCTGTTGCTAAATCTTGAATTTCCTGTGCAATCATTTAAGCTCAATGACAGTCACGGCAAGACGCAACAAACCAGTCACAATTAAATATTTAAAGAAAATTGTTGCAAACAATGTAAAGGTGGGTTTCAACATTAAGCTTAAACATTTCCGTTAACTTTTTTAAAACATTTTTCTTAAAAGAAAAAACTAATGAAAGCCTTAAAAATTTAATAAATTTTAACTTTTTTATAATATTGCTACGACTTGCACTATATGTATGTAGATTCATTTTTGAATAAAAAATTTTTTTATTTAAGTCTATCAATTAGGTTCTGTTATGCACTTGTTTGTTAGTTCGTTCATTACTTTGTAGGATGTTGATTATTGTGATTATTTTTTTTAACCGGTATTTGCTAGTAATGACCAATCAATATTTTATATGACGCTTTTCTTGCAATTAACTTAGTATTTCTCTTATTTTTTTGTAGAAGACATTAGTCAGGGGAAAAGTTTAATAAATAATAATTTGACGTTAGAAAAGTAAAAAATGTATTTTTTAAGAAAAAATTACCAACTAATTTACGATTTTTTTCGAGAAGACTTATCACAAGAGACCGACAACTGAAACTAAATTGTATATATTGAGCATGCAGAAATATTCGCCGCTTACATGTAAATTTTTTTAAATAAAAATTTTAAAATTCCAAAAATTAAATATGAGTTATTGCTGCATATGCGGAAGAAAGAAACCAACTGATACAACTTCATTTAAAGCACTAAATGATAATAGAAGGATAAATTGAATTTTTCTTATTTTTTAGTGAGTTATTCTTGTATCAATGTAGTGCTCTGCAACAAAAAAACTACATTAACTTTTTACTTTTGTAGCCGTGTGGTCACCTATTAGTTAATTCGCCTTAAACACTTGTATAAACTTTAATTCTAAAAAGCTTGCTATATATTGAAATTTTTATTTATACGAGGAC
Organism: Gymnosoma rotundatum; assembly: GCA_916610165.2. Taxonomy (NCBI): domain Eukaryota; kingdom Metazoa; phylum Arthropoda; class Insecta; order Diptera; family Tachinidae; genus Gymnosoma; species Gymnosoma rotundatum. The sequence continues at coordinate 120,042,285 of OU744337.1, read as the reverse complement.
TGCTATTTTTATTTCTGGCCTGGCAACACTGAGTGCTGCCAATTGCAATCTGACATTTCTATTGGAAAGTTTGTAATTTTTAAGCATAATCGTACTCAAAACGTTTTGACGTACGACCATTATCTGTGTTGTTTACAGTGACTTGAAAAAATTAATGTAAAAAAAATGGAATTAACTTGTGAACATTTTCGTGCCATCATTTTTCACAACTTTCGACGTGGAGTATCACGACAAGAGTGCATTGATGAACTTAAATCTTTGTATGGCGATGAAGCACCATCCTATAGCACTGTGAAAAATTGGTATAATGAATTTAATCGTGGCCGAAGCTCGCTAAAAGAGGAATTCCGTGAAGGTCCTCCAAAAACTGCTGTTGTGCCAGAGAACATTGATGCCGTGCGTGAACTCATAATGCAAGATCGACATGCGACATACTGAGAGATAGAGACATCCTTGGACATTTCTTCCACCAGCATACATTCGATACTGCATGAACACCTGGCCGTAAAAAAGGTTTATTCTCGTTGGATCCCGCACAATTAGAAAGTCGCTCAAAAAAAGGCTCGTGTCGATTGGTGCAAAGAAATGTTGCAAAAATACGATTGCGGTGCTTCAAAAGACGTCTATAAGATCCTCACAGGTGACGAATCATGGATCTATGCGTATGAGCCCGAAACGAAATAACAATCGACCGTGTGGGTCTTCAAAGACGAGCAAAATCCAACGAAAGTTGTTCGTGGAAGAAGCACTTCGAAGCAAATGGTCGCCTGTTTCTTCGGCAAAACTGGTCATGTGGCGACTGTTCCGCTTGAGCAACGTAGGACGGTCACTTCTGAGTGGTACACTACAATTTGTTTGCCTGAAGTCATCGGAGAAATTCGAAAAACCAACAAGTGAAGACGAACCATTGTTCACCATGACAATGCGAGCTCTCACACATTGGCTCAAACCAGAGCGTTTTTGACCGGCCAAAACGTCGAATTAATGGGTCATCCGCCGTAACCCTGACTTGGCACCTAATGACTTCTTCTTGTTTCCGCACATCAAGAAAAAAATGCGTGGTCAACGATTTTCGTCGCCAGAAGAAGCTGTTGAAGTGTTCAAAAACCATGTTTTAGAGGTGTCTCAATTGGAGTGGAAAAACTGCTTCGGCAATTGGTTTGAGCGCATGCAAAAGTGTATAAATCATGCTGGAGAATACTTTGAAAAACAATAAAACCATTTTTGATTATAAATATTCGCATTTTCACTATTAGGCCAGAAATATATAGAGCAGCCCTCGTACCTAATGGTTTCAAATTATTTCCTCAAGGAGCTTAAAGCATCACCGAATGCTAAAGTAGCAAAATTGTATCAATTTTTGATCTTAAAAACGTCTGCTAACTTTCACTCTCAACAAAGGTAAAGTTCCATAAGAATTAAAAAGTAAGACAAAAGAACAAATCGGGAGTTCAACTAGAACTGGAAATTGAAAAAGCAAACAAATTAGCAAAAAAAATCCAAAAGACCGAAAATATATCAGTCTTAACTACACAAAAGTATAAAGTTTCAATTAAAAAGGAAAAGTTAACCAAAAAGTTCACATTTGGTAGTCGTAAAGTAGACATGTGGCAAATTCATAATGGAAACATATTCGATAAACTAATGTATTTTAATACTTAAAATATTTTATTAAAATCAATTATCGATTACTGTGACGATGAAAAAGTTACGTGAAATTTTTAGGAGAAACAACATGCCAACAAAACGCACTATTTATCGTGTACCGAAGGATTTGAAGATAGATGGTCTGTAGGTGATAGGCTTAAGCGTAGACCACAACGTACTACAAGATCAGCTGAAAACATTACTGCTGCTTAAGAAAGTGATCAAAACAATCTATCAAACTCAATGATGCTGTGCTCAGGAGCTTGGTCTTCAAAGAACCACTGTTACGGGTTTTCACCAGATTCTTAACATGAAATATAGAGTACAATTTAGAGTTAATGATAATTGTATATTTCAATGTTTAAATTCCTTAATTAACAAATATAAAGATAAATTAGTTTATATTAATAAAATAAGACTATTAAAGAAACCTACTTCTTTAGTGCGAAAATAAAAGCGCGACATGTATTGATTTCTTAAGTGAAACTTTAGTTGAACAAATTAATTAAATTATTGTGACTCACACTTGTATAACTATTGATCGAAAAATGACTTTTAAGTGTGCGCATTTTTGGCTTCGGATATTTTACTACTCTTTTTTATGTAGTGGAGGTAACAACAACTTTGTCACAATTTTTATAAGGATTTGCATTTTTTTATTTAAGATTCAGTTGACACAAGTGCTACAATAACATTGCTTTGTCCATGAAAATCTCGGTTTTGATAAGTGATGACATTATTATTTGGATGGATATGTGAATAAACAGAAAATTCTGTCTGCACAATTGAAAACTCTCAAGTTATTCATCAGTCACCTTTGCATCCATTAAAAGTGGCAATCTTGTGTGCAATTTAGTCAGGAGGAATTATTGGACTTTATTTCTTTGAAAATTAAAACGGCGTAACGGTTGCTGTGAACGGGGAGCGATATCGTGCTATGATTAAAAACATTTTAACGCCACAACTGCATGTTTTGGGAGATCTCTTTCCAAAACAAGTTATTGGAAGTAATGGTGATGTTTGACATCCACGGTTGCCTAAATTTACTGTGGGATACCTGTACAGCAAGGTTTATGCAAACAAACCAGACGAATTTGAGCAATATTCCTGATGAAGTTAATTAAATACCGCGTGAAATGTGTGAGAATGTATAAGGCTTACAGAGGCGAACATATATCTGATATTGCATTCCATACATAATTGCCAACATTAGATAAAACATTTATAAATATAAGATCCATTATCTTTTATTTTACTACAAATTCTAAATAAACAAAGTGGTATACCTTCACGGTGGCACCCTGTATTGCTTACTTTTAATCTGGTGAGTCTTAATTCGCATTACATTAAACTACTACGATGTAGGTCATATATGATCCTAAAAAAATTATTACTGTTCAACAGTATTTTACTCGGTTTATAGTAGTTAATTTATTCCTTTTGACATTCAGAAATTACTGTTGCACATACCCTCATTAAAATATCATACTTTAATATGATGTGTGTGAGAATAGAAAAGCCAACTGTCTAGTTAAATTTTTAACTTAACAAGACTTAACTATCTGTCAACTTGTTATCAGATTTTGCAAAACAGTAAAAAAAGCCACATTAGAATTTCAAAATAGCCACAACAAAAAAATGCAGCTACTGGAACAGTGGTAGCAGCATGCTGTTGTTGGGTTACAGGACAACTCAGCAGAATACTGACCAACACTTCTAATATATAAGAACTATTTACAATTTCAACAGCTATTGAAAGTTGGTGACAACAAGTGGCGTTTTTATATTTTTCATGTGGTGTGTCTGTTTATTTTATTCTTAGCATTTTAACTCAATCTGCGTTTATCGCAAGTCATATTATACATTTTAATGAACCACACAACATATGGTTAGAGAAATAAAGTAAAAGAAAATCAACATTATAAATTGTAGATCTATAAAGCAGAAATGTCATTATGACGATGACTTCTATTTTTATCAATAAAAAAACTCCACTTCAACAAAAACTATTGCGTTAATATTATTCAAATTTAATGGTAGTTGGCTTGATTGGTGGCTATGTTGACGATATGCCATCTAAGATATAAAATCAGGATAAAACTAAAAACTTAAATCAAAAAAAATTTTATAGAAAAAAATGCACTAGGAACGCGGGCTGTCATCGTAATTGATACGTTTGATAGATGGATTGGTTAGTTAAAATGTCGCGCTTTTGAGTGACTAGTTGGTGGTGGTGTTTGTCTAGATGAGTGATAGAGCTGTGGGACTACTCTTATGTATATCTAGATAATGAAAAGTATAGTTGATTTTGAGGACCTACCTGTTTATTAAAACATATAAAAAGAAATTCATATGAGAGGTCAATCTGAAATGTCAATTGAAATCAATGGAAATTGGGATTTTAATTTAAAATATACTTGTACTTTTTTATAGAGAGTAGGAAGGTACCACAGTTTATTTTATTTTTATGTGATAGCAAAGTTAAGCGCGAATTAGAAGTGATTTTATTTATCTTACTTTTTACACTGAAATCTGCGCCATTTTAAATAATACAAAGCAATGTTATTGTAGAAAAAAAAATTTACTTTTCGTGATGACATAAAAAATTCTAAATTTTCGTGATATGTGACAAATCAAAAGTATTAGTATTTATAAAATATTAATTAAATATATTTTTGTTAATTATCAAGTGAATTTTCAGCCTATCCATGCACTTTAAAAATACACTTGCCTTAACTAAACCAAAGTCTAAGACAGGGCTAATGTTAAAGTTTAGAGAAGGGAGTTGATCTTCAAGTTGCTGCTCGTTAGTTAAGTTTTCACATACTTCGTGTGATGTTTATTTCAAATGCGGTGGAAAACACTGATTGAGTTTTTTTATGTTTTAGATGTCTATCACTTTTTATAACACACACACGCTCACAGCCACATAAGCTTAAACACACTAACGTTTGTTTGTTGCAATGAAGACGGCCTTTACAACTCAAGTGGGAATTCAATCAAAAATTGTCAGTTAAGCGGCACTTTAGTGCACTAGTTGTGAATTGTTTCTCAACTGTCCATGTATACCGACAGACCTGTCTAGTTATCCATACGTTCAAATCTTTAATATTACTTCTAGTCTTTGTGTTCTTTTATAGTAGCGGCTTTTGGTTGTTTTAGTGTTTTCTTTTTTGTTCATCATTTTAGACATGTAACAATGTATGTTGTTTCTTGTGGTGTGAGAATAACATAATATTGTTTATAGAACAGGTACTTTTTCTTTTTCACGCGTCAATATTGTTTGTTCGTTTTTTTTTTTGTTTTTTTGCAGGATTTTTTTTAAGTCGGTTAATTTAAAGCTTGCCAGACTTTTAGTAGCTATCTCAGCATTAAAACAAACAGTACTTTGTAGTTTCTACCGGTAAACTTTGAGAAATGTAAAAATTTTAAAAATTTAAATTATTAAAATGAAATTAAAATAAAAAAAATTTAAACACAAATTTTTAAAAATATGAGATGCGACTTTCAAAAAACCTCTGAAAAAATTTGTGTATACATAGAAATTATCATCAATATTTATAAAACTATTGTGGAATATTTTTATTTAGCACACTTAAAACAGCTTGAGAATTGAACAAGTATCACAAATTAAAATTGCCTAAATTATTAATAAACTACTTTTTATGTAACAATGACTTAAGGTCATAACATATCGAAAAACATTCAGTTTTTTTCTAAATAAATTATATGTTTTACGCATTCTTAACTTATTGCCCTCCTTTATAATTTGAGCTAAACCTATTTAGATAAAATAAATCCTTCTTCTTCGTATGAGAAAAAATAATAATTTCGAATTCTTTAATTTAAGATTAAGCTGGTTCATTAGCTTAAAGACTAGCTAGAAATAAAAAATTATACTTATATCAAATATTAAATAGTAAATGGTGAATGCTAAAGTCACCTTAAAAACCGGCAAAATTTTCACCTAGACAACGAAAACGAAAAAATTTAAATTATTTTTATATAAAACTGGCTATTCTGGGTGCACTTCGCTGCCCCAATTGTTCATTTGATTATGCAATGTAATGTGTACCAAATTATAAAACTCATGACCTCACAGTTTCCTAAATAAACGACATTTTACTTTGTATAAGAGGTAACACACCCACTCTCCCAATCGTTACATTATTTCTCTAAACAATACATATTAATAGGACACTTTCTAGTACAAAAATTCAGGAGATGTCGTTTTTATAGGGACAAAATCACATGTTCCCATGAAAAGTCGCAACTCACAAAGGTGTCAACGAATTTGCTGCAAACAATCTATACAACCATATAAACAAACTCTAAAAATTTAATCAAATTTGGTTTAGTAGTTCTTGAGTTATAAAGTCACAAAACACTTGCAACAATATTATATATTTATATATAACCATTAATTAACTTAGAAAATACTTGAAATTAAGAAAATTTTTCCGAGTTTTTAGTAACATACAGCGTTGCCACTTTGGCCGTATGGGACCAAAACTGGTATTTTTTTTATTTACGAACGATTTGCAAGTTCGGTTGGTTTGTTCTAATTTTTCTGCGTTTTGGTAAAAAATGATGTGTCCATTTAAAATGTTAAAATTATTTTTTTAAAATTCTATTTGTAAATGTGTTGATGTATAAATTTTACAACTCTGTATACAAATGAATGAAAGCAACAGAAAAGAATTTGTACAGTAGACAACATATACAGCCCAATGATGAATATTCTCATGGAATTTTTTTTCCACGGAAAAATTTATTCTCCGGAAAAGATTCCTCCAATTATGAATTTCAAAAGAAAAAAATTATAAAAAAGTGGCATCATCGTAATTTGAAGGGAGATATTTTGTTTATTTATATGTTGTTTTTATTAATTAATTATATAATTTTTTCCCCGATTCTTTTTTTACTTTCCGTAGTCAATCAGAAGGGGAAAACATTTATAATGGGAGAAAAGGGAAAAGTGAAAAAATCCGCACGGAATATATTTGGGTTGATAGTATTTTTATTTTAAGTATAAAACTCAATGTGTAATAAATTTGGTATAATACTTTAATAAATAAAACGTATAATTTTATTTTTTGTTAGTAACATACACCAAAAAGATCCTTTTTGGTAGTTTTTATAGGTTTTAGTAGACTTTATTGATAACTTTGGTAGGAAAATATTTTTTTGTGGCAACACTGGTAATATCTAATATATTTGAAGATTAAATTCGCATAATAATATTTTTTTCCAACATCTTTATCTTAGTAAAAATTCTATTCTATATTTTTTTAATAATTATAGGTATATGAATTAATTGAAGAAACCAATTAAAGCTAAAAAAATAAAGCAAATACTTTCGTAAGGCTCAAACAGTATGGTTAATTTAAGCTGTATGTCTATTCAATTTTGCATTTTTATATGGCGGCTGTACAGCTGCTTTGTCAATTTCAACTCAACGTCATCTACGTCGGGGGCAAAACAAATTTTAATCATTTCTACTCGAGACTCCCAGAAAGTTTGTACTGTTTTATTAAATTTTGTTGTACTTAATTTCTTTGTGGGACTTAAACTACTATCTATAAAAAACATGCCAATACTCTACCCATTTTTAATCCCATTTCAATCTGCCTTTTCTTGTATATTTTCAAGTGATCAAAAATACCAAAATAACACCATTGTTTATCATTATGAATTAAAAGATCCTTTTATTAAATATTAATTTCTGGCAACACCTGTACTCGTTAATAAAAATCTCCTGCTAGTTAACTTTATATTTCACTATATGTCTTCAGTAACTTGTTATATGCCACTTTAATGATCTTGTCTTAACAGCAGAACGCTTGTTTGGTAAAGTCAAAACAGAAAAACACAAAAACAATAAAAACAATTTTGCGAATAAAACCTGCAAAAGCAAAAGATCACATACTCGTACAATAAACAACCATGATTTTGATAATACATTGAATATAAAAGAAATTGTTCAATAAAAAATAATATTACGATCTTTAGCAAGTGATGATGATGATAATAATAATTATCATCAAGTGGAAAATATCATTCAGAGACATCATCGCCATTTCTAAATTGTAAAAAATAAATAAAAAACAAAGGCAACTTAAACAAGTAGAAAACTTCGGCAGCAAACATGTTGACCACCAACAGAGCTTTTATTGGATTTCAGAGGCCTATTAAGTCATAGACATACTACATACATATGAACAGACGGACGAAATAGTCGACTACTAAACAATCAACACACATTCATATGTACGATATAATTTTATGCAACTATTATACCATGGTGAGACTAGACGATATGATAAAATAGATTATGGTGGCAATCAAATTATTGTTTTGAATTTTTGAGATAGTTGTTGAAGCACAAAGTAGCAGCAGCAAAAAGAAATATAATTTTCACACAAAAGGGCTTAAATGCAAAACAACAGCAAAAAGATAATTGTGTGAATTTTGTATTTTATGTTTATCTACAAAAAAGTCCAGATACATCTACTGTTTTTTGTTTTGATAAATCGACTTTTTCAAGCTTATTTGGTTTACAACAGATTTATTGTAAAAATTGATCAAGTATTTGGAATTATTATTTCTTTCAATATGAAGCAGTTGCTGAGCAGACACAGTCACTTTGTTTTAAATAACCACAACAACACTATCATCAACATCAATATATCGTCTAACAAAAACACCACTTTAGGTGGTACAAGTGGTCTTGTAAATGAAAAATTACTGAAATTTGTTTTTTAACAATATCAACAGTTTTATGCTAATTTTTGTTTTGAGTTTAAAATTGTGTTTTGTGTATAAATTAGTTTTTATGTATTATAAATCTTCAAAGGCAAATGCCGTTGTATGTGACCAGCCGTAGTCAATTGATCGGCTGTATTCGACCTGTTAGTACACAGTTTTTAATTAGTTTTTAACAGCGGTGGGTCCAAATGCTGAAATGGTTTAAAAATTTCATACTCCCTCCTTTTTTTGCTTTATTCGTTTTTCGCTTCTCTATTTGTTTTGTGAATGGGTGGTTTTATATTGTTTTCTTTGAAATCTTAATGCTGTTACTATTTGTCAAATGGCATTAAAACGAATTCTTTTTAAGTTTTAATTTTATTTACAAAATCATATTGATTTATTATTTAGGGTAAATTGTTTGATTATAAATTGTTTATTGAGTAACCAAACTCAGTTGCCTAATGAAGGGCCATGATCGTGGCAGCCCATGAGCCTGGTTTAACTACAGAGCTTTGTTTTATTAGAGTTAACAAAGTTTTTATAATTTAATTTGCAATTAATTCATGGCCAAGATATAAATAGGGATAACTAAATTACCAGAAGTATTTAAGAGAAAAAAATCTTATACTTTCGGTGAGGGATTTCAATACCTAAAACAGAAGATGTTGAGACAACAAGAATGTGTAGGAATGTGGTTGTGTACTTTAGTAACAAGCCACCACTTGGAATATATACTTTAAACTTTCGACATCATTATACCCTACACCACAAAAAGTAGTGAGATGGTATATCTACGTTTTTTATTCCATTTGTAATTTCTGAAGTATCCATTTTCGAACCAATAAAGTATATATATACTGAATTCTTATGCATAGCTAAGTCTATTGAGCGATGTCCGTCTGTCCACCTGTGTTCGTGTTGAAACGCCAAACAAACTTTGCCAAAGTAATTAATGAGCTAGAGAAAATTTTAATACTGTAATCGGTCTGAATAGTTTCAAAAATTTTTTAACAAGATTGGTCCATGTCCATGTCCATGCAGGCTGCCTCTAATTTTTCTATATCATTTAGAACAAATCTAGTTTAGTGAAGTAACTTTAATCAAAAACAAAAAAAAAAAAAAAAAAAAACATGTATATGGGGCAAAAAACAATTAAAAATTAAGAAAAACACATCATGTGAATAAATTCGCACTCGCATATATTTTACGATTTATGGGCCCCTGAAGTTTTCATAGAAAAGTACAATTGTGCACCATATTTTTTTTTTTAATATCAATATGGGTATCATTTAAAAGCATTTGAAGAAATCTTTCAGGAAATACTAAAATTTTTTAAAAATGTTTAACTTAAAGCCGATGATATTTTTATGTAAAATTATATAAATCACTTTTTTTTTCTTCTTTTTTTAAATTCTCTATCGCCCCAATATTTATTTTTCTTTTTTTTTTTTTTTGATTGGAGTTACTTCACTAAACTAAATTTACATACATATATGGTGAAGGGTATATAAGGGTCGGAATAGCCAAATATAGCACTCTTAATTGCTTCTTAAATAAATTAAGAAAATATTTGATTAAATATTTCGTAAATACTTCAACAGCTGATGTTTATTTCCTGGAAACTACACATATTGAAATGCAACCCAAAAATGTTGTTTTTATTATTTCTATAAAAACAAATGTAAAATTTGAATTAACAAATCATACATAGCAAAACTATATTTCGATGGTTTCAAGCTTGGTAACTAGAGCTTAAAAGTAATTACATTTTTGGACGTGATACACTCAGCGCAGAAAGCATATTAATTATCAAATTCGTAAGACAATTTGAGAGTACTTGATTTCAATTTCTATGTTATGTTTATTTATATTTTCTTTGTAAAAAAATGATTTATGTGCTGTTTCTGTACTACAAGCGAGCGACTCGTCTAGAAAATTTGTATGAAGAGCACTCAGTTGTTTAAGTGCTTGAAATTTTCTAGTCTAATCGCTCGCTTTCAATACAGAAACCGCACACTAGTGTCGGTTACGGTTAGGAAAGCAAAAATATTAAAAATAAATTTTCAAATTTTATTAATTTTTTTTGTATAAAAAAAGTGTGTTAATTTTCCCCTCTGTTCTTTGAAAGATTGTTTATTTAACTTGGATGATCACCCAAGAAATTGTCCTTCTGCATATAAGAACTTCTAATGGAACTACAAAATTAAGTTACGTGATATTAACTACCTGAAATCGAAAATAGCTGAAATGATGTCTGCAAAAATATTATTCCACTTCCACAAACCCGTTTCGTACACAAAAACGGACGGATAATAGAAGAAAGTACCCCTGAAGAAGCTTAAACTCAGTGAATTAATTTTCAAATTAATTCGGTACTTGAATAAGTTTATAGAAGCTCAAGCTTCCTTGTCCTGCAAAAATATTATTAAGGCACAGGTCTCTGGGCCGGATTAAGAGTTTGAGATAAGTAAAGCATTTCCTCCACCTTTAAAAAAAAATATTGGTACCTGTCTGCATTTTTTATAGACGTGATAAAAATATCTAACCATAGCATCAGAAGCTTCCTATTCCTCAATAACTTTGTATCGGTCATGGAAAAATTTACAACATAAACACGATCCTCTTCAAAAGTTATTGCATCATTCTAAATTTTTTTTGCTAATCTTAATTTGTAACAGACTTGGTTTTTATTACTTTGTTTTATAGGTACTTTTATTTTATTATATAATATAGTAGTTTTGATAAAAATTTTGGTAAAAATTCAGAAATTTTAAACATTTTTCGCAGTTTTTTGTAAAATAAATTAATTTAAATTTCTTTCGTAAAATGTATGACCTTTTCGATAACATTAAGTTCTCACAATTAATAAAATAAAATGTTATGCTTACATTATGCTTAATAAAAAACATTTATTAAAAGCCCCCTAGGCTTTTAAAATAAATATATAATAACACTATTTAAAGTTAATAGACTCATTGGAAACTGTTGTAATTAATTAATTTAAAAATTCTCCATACACATGTAGTTTTATACCAATTATATTATTATGTGTTTTTAAGCAAACCGTTAATAATTTTCTTAAAATTTTTTGTTAATTATAAATAACTTTTTTCTTTTAATATTGTGGCAAATTTATTTATTAAATTGGTGTAATAATTTGTATTGGTTTAGGCATATTAAATTGCTAATTTGAGTCATTAACATGTGTTAAGAAAAACAAGTTTTATAATTTTTTTTGTAATTTGCTGTAATTGCGGCATTTTTGCAATAACTTTTTTATGTATAACTTATTATAAGATGAAATTTTGGTTAAGGTGTACGGTGATTAGATAATATTTGAAAAATAGCTAATGATCTGCTGTTACATGGTAACATGTAAAAATTGATTAAATACCAACAGCATAAAATTTTATTAACAAAAAAAAAGGTTCCAATTACAGAACAATGTGTTTTTAACCGACTTTAAATTCCATTCATAATCTTAAAAATTTAAGTTTGTCCCTATAAACATACATGTTTTATACGTGTATTACGAACTGTAAATTGCACTACTTTATAGTTAAAAAAACTGGGTATCGCTATAGCTCCTAATGGCAACAAATAATACAAACATAAATTTTAAAGCTAAAGGGTGTCCCCATAGGTGATGTAAATTGTATGGGCCTATATATGAACCGTTTTAAACAAACGCTTGCAAATTAGACAGAATGTCGATTGCTATAACCGTTATAGTAATTAGTATTAATATTCAAAATTATAAATTATAGGGTGCCCCAATAGTTCATTTAATTTCATGTGTGTGGCTATATTTTGGAACAGTTGGATTCGTACGCTAAAAATTTACATAAAAGCTGTTGCTAACTTCGCTATAACAACGCGTTTAAAAATTGGATTTTAAAATTAAACGGTGTTCCCATAGATTTAATTTGATGTTTGTGGGCAAACTTTTGAATTGATTTCATATTAGGCAGCTGAAACTTACAAGGGAATTATATTGCTAAGTCCACTAAAATAACAAGTTTATAATTTGAATTTTTAAATTAAAGTGTGTTCCGAAAATTTTTTTACGTTGTAATTTGACCTATGTGGAGGTATTTTGTGAGCCGTCATATTCAAACACTTTAAAATTATACGGTATGTCCACTACTTTGTTTGCTATAAGATAAATTTTAAATATTTTAAGGTATACATTAAAGGGTGTTACAATAGTTGATGTAATTTGGTAATAAGGCCAAACTATTGTACCATTAAAGGCAGACAGTTAAAATTTACAATGAACCGGATTGCTACTACTACAACAGCAAGTATAATATTTGAATTTGGAATTTAGAGGGTGCCCCTATAGCTGCTGTAATTTAATGTGTATTGTCAAACTGTTGAACAGTTGTAGATAGACGGTTGAAATTGATAAGGATATGTAGTGCTAAGTTTGCTATTACAATTATAAAGTTTGAAGACGGAATATAGCTATTGTCATTGTATGCAATGTATGTATGTGGCCATACTTTTGAACTGTTATAGACAGACAGATGAAATCTTCTTTGAAGTCGGGATTTTTTCATAACAATTAAGTATGCGACAATTTTGTGGTTTAAAAAAGCAACTAGAGAAACTAGTTCAAAGCTCTTTAGCAGTGATAGTAACACTGATATGGTTTATGTGAAGCAGTACATGTTTTAAAAACTACATGTCGTTTATTTAAACTGGAAAAACTTATGTTTAAAACGTCTTTAAAACGTCACCTTATAAAAATTGTATCCTTTTGTCAGACTGGTCTGGAGCCTTAGTAAGCCCATACTGAGATGTACAGAAAGGTTCAGCCTAAACTAGTAAAGAAGTTTTTTCTAGACAAACAATGTGGGATTTTAAAATCCTTGGCCAAACGTCGGTCACAGGAAATTGTGTAGTTCACGGCTAGTTTACTTGCAATACAATTTTCGTGAACTCGTGATAAGAAACAGTCCATTATCATAACAATCTCACAGAAATTTTGGAATATAGGCAGCATCGAGCTCTAGGGCTCCTCTTTGGTATGGCAAAATTTTCGTGGGGCGCTTATACATATACATATTTTTAAATATTATAAGATTGATTTTAATTGCATAACACTTTTGTATAAGGTTAAAGATTCATAATTTAAGTTTTAATTTCCCTTTCGAACCCATTTCTGCAAATCTGTCCCGCATCAAGTGAAACCAAAACTCTTCTCCGAAGAAACCCTTAAGAAGAGGCTCTAAGCATTCTTGGGTCACTTCAAATCTTAGCTTGTTTTTAATGATCGTTGATTTTGAAAAGCATCTCTCACATGTGCAATTAGTGACTACAATGGGCAAAAAATAGGAAACTATTTTTTGGATTACTTTTCCTACTTCATAAATAACGTTGGTCAAATTATTTTTTATCTTGCGGAGATAGGGGGCGCGGATGATTTGTTTGGTATGGGAGCAGCCATACCTATCATACGCGTATGCATGCCAGTGAAAATGGGAAATAGTACTTTCACACAGATATGAAATCTTATGCGTACCAGAGATTTCCAAACGCAAACTTATGGAAGTTTTTTAATTGCTTTTTATTACATCACATCGTGGCAATGAATTTTAATCTTTAAATAAAATACAAAAAATTGTGGAACAAAGAATTAAATACTTTTATTTTGACTGACAATTAAAATAAGTAGAACATCTATCAGATACTCGTTCAATATTTTAAAAATGTCTAAGTTCTTTATAACTCAAAAACAAACTGTGTTTGAATCTGTGCTATTGGAATACTGCGTAATAATTTTCTTTGTATAAAATATGTATCAGTTGCACCTATATTTTATAATGCAATGAAATTTTATAAAACAAGTTAGTAAAAAAACTCCCACAATAAAATGTGTCATACGTCACCTTAATCACTTTGATTATAATAAAAATATATTAAATTTAATTTACCATTACTAACAAACTCTACAAACTAGTCCACCATTTTAAGACGCTGGCATACAAAAATTCCTAGATTTCATTACACATTTTTACGTTGATTAAATAAAAACATTCTGCCCACAAAAACGAAGAGAAAAGAAACAGCCAGTCCGTCCATACATAATCAATTATTGAATAATTCAATTAAAGCCAATTATCACAATTTTTGCACCCAGTTAAAATGTTTGTTGCCTCTGATTGAAACTGTTATCAATCAATGACTTCCTAAAAATGTCTACGGTGCTCACACGGCTAGTGCTATGGTTGTCTATAGTCTCACACAACCTTTCACTTAAAGTCTAACTATTTGTTGCACAAACGAACGTATGAAAAACAAAAAATGCTGAATTTTTTAATGGAAACTTAATGATATCATTAAATGTGTGTTAAAAAATTAGTTAAATAAGCGTCAACAATACGACAAATATAAATCATTTATAACAGACTGTTGGAGATATGTATAAATTAAACAAACAACATTAAAGAAAGACAGTCTGGGTCCACAATTGATAGACATGCGAGTATAAATTGCAATAGGGACAGACATGAACAAATAGATGGATGGACAGGCGAAGAATTACATGTACTAAATAAAACAACTCTTGATGCGCTGCTAAACAAGTGAAGTTAAAATACAACTAACAAGTGAAGTGTTGGTTGAAAAACTAATAGAGTCAACAGTAGATACATTGAAAAAATAATGACAAATTTGCAAGAAGATCCTATGTGGCAAGAGAGACTTTGCTCTGTTTAGTCTCTATATTTCTGAGTTGAGGGAAGATTTTATCGTTAAAAAAAGTTCAAATTAATGTTCAAAACTTAAAAAAAAAATTAAAGAAATTCATATATATATGTTCTTGAATATTCTCTTAAAAGAAAGCACACGCAAGAATTGCCCCAGTCTCTAAGTTTTAGTTCTACTTTTTAGTTCTATGGATAAATTCTTTCAAAAAATAAAATTTAAAATTAAAATTTTTTTGGGATATTAGCGCTACTCAGGACGCATTCTCCGTACTCGGCATCCGTCCATAATGATTTAAAATAAAAAGGCATGTACGTAAAAATCACGTCTTTATGGATACAGGGTGTAATTGTTAACAACATTATATTATTTGTTATAATTACTATATTTCAAGGCTATGGAAACAAGAATATCGGTAACGTCAGTTTAAACTTTAAAGAAGCAAGTGACAACAATTATGAACTTTTACTAACTTTACATCAGTAAAAAATTACATTAGTAATTTTCAGACGTCTTTAACACTTTTTTTTCTCTAAGTGTAAAACATACTTTTCTTATGAAATCTCTTGAAATATATTGAATCCTTTTAACATGCGAATTTGTGAAATGTTTGGAGGAAAATTAAAACATCTACACAACATCAAAGCACGTCAATTAATGTGACTATTTAATGGTACAACAACATAAGAGTCCAACATAGATGCTCTCACGCTATAAAGGAGGGGGAGTTTACTTTTAACAAAAAATTTAAAATATCCAAAGACTACATATTAATATTGTCAAAGAAAATGAAAAATAATAATGAGTTGCATGAAATCACTTTAAGTAACAATTTATATAAAAAAGAAAAAGACAAAAACTTGAACTACAAGTGTAGCACAGAAGTGTCGCAATTTTATAAACCAACAAGTTAATGAGTGACTAAGAAATCGAAATAAATAAAATAAATAAAAATTCCATCTAGACTTTGATTAACAGTTGAAATACACATTGAAAATAATTGTCAACACACTTAAACACTTTTTACGCTTGTCAGCTCGTAAATCTTTTAGCACCTGAATCAAAGTGGGCATGAGATAGCAATACTAACTTACTACTTACTTAACTTAATACTTCCATTTATAACTATCATTGTAGAGGCGACACGAAGTGAGAAGGAAAAAGAAATCAGAAACTACTGAACTAAAAAATGCAAGGTGCTTTTTTGTATTTGTTAGTGCTGTTGTTTTATGCGCTATTATTTAACTCATCTACATTATGAAGAGTCAACTGACATGCAAGTAGTACTACTATGTTGTATGAATTAAAATAGTAGAAGTATGCGTAAATTAAATTGTCCATAGTTACAGCAACAACAAAAAAGAATTATGCAAACCTAATGAAATGCACAATGGGTTCGCTGCCAATTAGTTTTGACGATGAGAAATATTTATGATGGAAAAGAGTTTAATATTAAGACGATTGTAACACTTTAGAAAAGAAAACATTGCACGATATTAACGCGCTTATTATCAGTAATGGCCTGAATAAAAAAATAATTTAACAAAGTTATCCCCAAATTACAAACTTATTTTCGAAAGATACTTTTTTAAGAAAATTTAGGTGTTACTAGGTGAGAAAGAACTTGTCATCTGATCTTTGTTAACTGTAAT
Organism: Gymnosoma rotundatum; assembly: GCA_916610165.2. NCBI lineage: Eukaryota > Metazoa > Arthropoda > Insecta > Diptera > Tachinidae > Gymnosoma > Gymnosoma rotundatum. The sequence continues at coordinate 120,025,525 of OU744337.1, read as the reverse complement.
ATTTTTAATAAATGAAAGCACTTTAAATTTGTTTTAATTTTATGCGAATTTTTTTTAAAATTAATTAAGTAACAAAAATGATATCGGTCAAGTGGCCGCCGGAAGATCCTCCGACCATACGAGCCCAATTTGTTACTCTAGCAAGAACTTCCGGCGATATGTTAGATTTTCCTGACAGATATTTTCTTTGAGATTCTAAGACTTGCGAAAATGACTCGTGACTTCAAGAAACCACAAAAAATCGGGGTCTCAATTTGATCATTTAAGGTAGAAGATACTGAACATGACACTGCACCGCTCGCGCTTCACAGCTGTCATTTCTCTCGCGGCGTTTTCGAAAAATAAGTCACGATGATACCTGAAGATTCAAATTAAGAATTCACTTTCAGCTGAAATTCATAACATAAATTCAAATAAATTCAACACGCTTAAAATATTGCCATATTTTATACTGACACTATGTGCGCAACATTAACAATATTAAAATATAAAAAACGTTCCCACATGTTGTGCTGAGAATAAAAAAACAAACAAAAGAATACTAAAAATACTTCTGGATGAGTATTAGTGGCAGTTCTAAGTTAGACTTAAGAGAAGAAGGTTGGAAAAATAAATAAATATTTTTATAACGAGAAACTCAGCTTGAACTTTAATTTTCACTTCAAATATGGTTTGCTTTTGTTCGGAAACTTTGACTGCGTGCAGTGGTTCTTCGTACGTTGTACGCAGATCCTCGACTGCCCAGAAGTGAAGTAAAAATTGGCCTCGAAGTTTGTAAAGGTATCGGAGAAAAACTTTTTTAGCAAACATTGCATTAAAAAAAGAATAATGGTTGCAACCATTTTAGTGTTTCTTACAACCCAACTAAAAACCTTGAATCAAATGAAGGCTAATATGTTTTTTGTTTTTTCGTGTATATCTATGGTAAACAGAATTGAAATAATTGTTGCTTTCACCACTCAAGAGGGGTTTGCTTTATATTACAAGTAATACGACATATCATACTCGTATTTTTGTGTAGAAGAGTACAAGTAGAGTCGTCTAAACATAATATGTAATGAAACTGTCGGTTCTCTTAATTTTTTTAAATTTTTTAAGAACTATTCCACGACGTTAGATCAGGGTTACCCTTAATAAAGGTAACAAATGTTGAGAAGGTTTTTTTTTTAAACCTGAGGCTGCTGAAGTCAATGTGGTAAGCACGTTGGCTACAAATCTGGTTGGCCAGGGTTCAACCCCTACGGCAATCACTTCTTCATCGCAATTTCGCCGGCGAAGTAAAATAACTAATAAAATGGCTATATCTTTCTCCTTTGACTACCAGTCATATCTCCAATATATTTTTTTGCTAAAGAATGTAGCACAGTTACGAAAAGTAACTGAATAGGTTAAGCCTGAAGAGCTACTTCTTTTGAAGAAAGCCAGAACAGAACCTTTAAAAAAATATAACAAGTTGAAATTAAAAACTGAAGTTCAAACACCCTATTAGAACAGGAAAATAATGGCGGCAGTTGTAACTGACCGATAATCTTGTAGGTAAATCAGGAGATCGGGAGTTTAAAGGTTGCCGGAACTACGAATCGTTTATTTCTTGTATGCTTTTTAGTTAAACAATAGATCACGAGTAATGAGTTCCATTAACAAATAAAATTTGTTGAATTCGCATTGATTTATGATAAAGGAAAACTTAAATATCCGAAGTTTTATAACCGCCCATTTATATAATTAGCTTTTATAACTGCCCTGAACTATGTTAAGTGTTTGGAATGTACAGAAGTGTCAAAAAGATCTTTGTGATTGCTACAGGTCTTATAAAGTCTTAAAATATATATTTATTACTTAATAGTTTTAAATATTTAAAGTATTTTAATTCGTATATAATATGCAATTTAGAAAACTAAAATCATTTTTAATTACAAAATTTTATTTCCCATTGTGCACTCTAAATCTAAATTGATTTACGAGCTTAATTACTTTATAATGATATAATTTAGTAGTTGTATGGTCATCTTTATTTTCTTTATTTTTTTTTTTTTTTTTGCTTTTCTTAATGCACTTCACTTACAATGAAGCAGTCATTTTATACTTGTATTACTTTATGTGTTTTGTTATTTTTATTTTATTTCGAGCCTGAGCTTATTAAAAGTCAATAAATTAATAAATTATCGTATTAAAATAAATTGCATCTAAATGTTGTTGGATGCACATTAATTAAATAGATTGAATGATTTATTACTAGATCAAATATCCAACCAACATAAACTCTTAGACTTTCGAACTGGCTGTATGTACATGTTTTGTTTTTTCTTTTTTTGCACTGGCAGTAAACATTACGTATGTCGTCAACATGCATGGTTGTCGTTTTTATAGTATTTTAAAGGCGTTTTTACCTAAACTGGTCAATTTTTCACATGAGTGTGTGTGTGTGCGTGTGTGGATAAAGTAGTGTACACAAGTCTTTATGGTAGAATAGTAATGTTCGTTGCTTGTCCTATTTTTATATTTTCGTGAAACATGAGCGTTTATTTAGTCGAAGATGATACTGTATCTTTAAATAAATTGTTTATTATTACAATTATCGATATGTTGGCTGCACAAATGTTGTTGATAATGATGGTGTATTTGATCATAAAGATAAGAGTTCTTACTACTGATTTTTATTGTATTGTTATTGATATTTATTCTTCAATTTTGAGAAAAAATAATTAATTGCTGATAGGAGTAATAAGGTGTACTTTGAAATAATGAGGTGGCTTACATTTTATACGCAAAAATTAAATGTTGTGTTACCCAAAGCACCAGTACTGCAATTAATTATAGCTTGGTAAAGGATTATTTATTTTTGCTATTTGCATGGCATGGCTGCAAGGATCTAGATCATGCTCAGAACATATTTTGACCACCAAAAAAATTTTTTACTCCTTGTGAAATTTCCAATGCATGACACACTTTTCCTTTTCGTTATTGTTTCGTTCTCGTTTATTTTTATCATGGCAAATTCATGGATTGTGTGCACTGAATCTTTAAAGCGAAAATTATCGTTGAAAGAATTTCTGGCCACTAGAGCAAAAGAAGTGTTTGTTGCCGCTATTCTTTAATTGCTGCAGAAAAGCGAACAGAGATGATATGCTCAGGCTGCAATAACTACTTGAGTTACAAGTGTTTTGGGCCATTCCACAAATTAAATGCCTAATTGCATTAAGAAAATGTTAAAAATGAGCAAATATATGAGAACTTTCATCTAAATCTAATAATATTAATACTTAAATATTAATCTTTTTAATTTCGAATCGCTTATCGAGAACACTGAATGAAATTTTATGTCCCGCTAAAAATACTTATTGGGATCCTATGCCCAATAACAAAATAATTTATTCGATTTCTGAGTATGCAGAATATAATATTTTTTCACAACTTCTAAAAAATGAAAATAATTTCTACAATACATACCTTGTTTCTTAAAATAAAACTCCATCCCGAAAGGGTTAAAAGCTATAGCTGCCTTCTCTAGCTCGACCAATACTAATTTTTAAAGTGTTAAAGGTGTTAAAGCTTGTAATCGTTTCAAGGACAAAGCTTTTTTTATTTACTATTAAAATTGTGGTGAACTGACAATATGTTAATGAGCCTTGCAAAGCATCGTTATATTGTTAATTGCGATTAAAACAAGAAAATATATAGTTTTTGTACTGAAATTCTTCGCGGCGTATCAATCGTTATCCTTTCATCTGTATGATTTTGTTCAACAATTTTTAAAGTTTAGAAACATGTCACTTCTAATTCGATTTAATTTTGTAGCTTTCCATGACAAAACCAATGTCCAATGCCATGGACAAAACCTTGTAAAATAAAGTTTGTCTCTAAAGGTGGCAACTCTTAATGTATAAAGTCTAATCCCAAGCATTTGAAATTTATACAGATTATGTGCTGCTATATTTCTGCTAAGTAAAAAATTATAAATTAAAGGGTGTCAAGTTGTATCTTCGTATTTTTTTAAAGTTCTATTTACAGATTTTTTCCAATTAAATTTAATTTTATACGAGGGCTGCTCTATATATTTCTGGCCTAATAGTGAAAATGCGAATATTTATAATCAAAAATTGTTTTATTGTTTTTCAAGGTATTCTCCAGCATGATTTATACACTTTTCATTCGCTCAAACCAGTTGTCGAAGCACTTTTTCCACTCCGATTGAGACACCTCTAAAACATGGTTTTTGAACACTTCAACAGCTTCTTCTGGCGACGAAAATCGTTGACCACGCATTTTTTCTTGATGTGCGGAAACAAGAAGAAGTCATTAGGTGCCAAGTCAGGGCTGTACGGCGGATGACCCATTAATTCGACGTTTTGGCCGGTCAAAAACGCTCTGGTTTGAGCCGATGTGTGAGAGCCCGCATTGTCATGGTGAATAATGATTCGTGTTCTCTTGTTGGTTTTTCGAATTTCTCCAATGACTTCAGGCAAACAAATTGTAGTGTACCACTCAGAAGTGACCATCCTACGTTGCTCAAGCGGAACAGTCGCCACATGACCAGTTTTGCCGAAGAAACAGGCGACCATTTGCTTCGAAGTGCTTCTTCCACGAACAACTTTCGTTGGATTTTGCTCGTTTTTGAAGACCCACACGGTCGATTGTTGTTTCGTTTCGGGCTCATACGCATAGATCCACGATTCGTCACCTGTGACGATCTTATAAACGTCTTTTACAGCACCGCTCGACACGAGCCTTTTTTTGAATGACTTTCAAATTGTGCGGGATCCAACGAGAACAAACCTTTTTTACGACCAGGTGTTCATGCAGTATCGAATGTATGCTGGTGGAAGAAATGTCCAAGGATGTCTCTATCTCTCGGTATGTCGCATGTCGAACTTGCATTATGAGTTCACGCACGGCATCAATGTTCTCTGGCACAACAGCCGTTTTTGGACGACCTAAACGGAATTCGTCTTTGAGCGAGCCTCGGCCACGATTAAATTCATTATACCAATTTTTTACAATTTTTTGCACTCTTGTGGTGATAATCCACGTCGAAAGTTGTGAAAAATGATGGCACGAAAATGTTCACGAGTTAATTCCAATTTTTTCTATATTAATTTTTTCAAGTCACTGTAAACAACACAAATAATGTTCGTACGTCAAAACGTTTTGAGTACGATTATGCTTAAAAATGGCAAACTTTCCAATGGAAATGTCAGATTGCACTTGGCAGCACTCAGTGTTGCCAGGCTAGAAATATATATAGCAGCCCTCGTATTCCACAACCCATTGCGCTTTGCTAGTAATTTTTCTTAAAAATTAATTATTTCTAAGTTATCCACTTTTTTCATTCTTGACCAAATTTTTAGTTCTATTGATTTCTCAACTTTTGAAAAGTTTTCATTAAGTGGTTAATACCTTTATTTTCAGCAAGTTGTTGTCCATCTCTGAAATTTAAGTAGCTTTATTCTAATGTTTAAAAAATAATGTTTAAAAAATAACGATGAAATTGAAAAAATTGCGGGTGAATGTGCTATATATAAATTATGATGAAATTACTGAGATTAATAAAAGTTAGTAAGTGTAATGCTACATGGCTTTTACAAAAAATGCTGAGATCAATTTTTATTGCATTTTCTAAAGTATTTATAAAACACTAATTGTACAGAAAATTTACTCTGATACGGCTATATGTGAAAAGGGTTTCACTGAATTGGAGACACAGTCTGGCTTAGCTGCTCATAAAAGCCCATTCACATTATTATGTAAGAATCTAATGAGAATTGTTTTGATTGTCAAAAATACAACGTAACATACAGTTTATTTCTACACTATCACACTTCAGGTATGATGAAAATTCCGAGCAAACCATAAGAAACTGAAAAAAATTTTACTAACTTATTTCTCTTAGCTTTTGCGTTCATAAAGAGTTAAAAAAATAATCATTTGCAATTCTAAAACTTGCAGAAATGAGGGATTATCGCACTAAACATTTCAGCTTAATTTACTAAAGAAACGACTATTTTTTATAACTTTTTTATTTCTTAAAGAGTTCTCAAATTTATAGCTCTAAAGATAAACATATTTGGGTATCATATAGAGTCATAGATTAAGCCAATTAAAAAAAAATTTACCTTAGGTAGGTTCTTCTAAGAGTCCTTTTTCTGGAGTGCTCATTTAATGGATGGCTGGGTTATGAACAGCAAAACAACCGTGATAAAATGAAAAATCATAGTGTTTAGAAAAATTTCTAAAAATGGATTTGTATTATGGGATGGTAAATTCCTTTCTAAATTATTTGACATATACATTATATTCGTCAAGGCAGATTTTTTTTACTAGTTAGTGTCGTCCGCCCAGCTGGTTTGTAGTTGGAAATGTCAAAAGTTATTTGTATTTTCCTTTGATTTTTTACGAATTTTTGTCAATGTTGTATTTGTTATAGAGCCGCTACTACCTAGTAAAATGAATGTACCTTGATATCTGCTTCTACATTTTTACATGTTTCAAATTACTTAGATATTTGACAAAGCTTTAACAAATCTTTATGCGGGCTTAACTAAAACAAATTCTTAGCTTATATCTGTATTTTTTTTATAATTTAATTTACGTATGGTAGTGAAATAATAAATAGCATCAATCCAAAAAGAAAAAACTTCATAAAAGAAACTTATTTGCTATTCATGTTATTAAATAACTGGAAATAAGTTTGAACTAGATAACGCTAGAAACAAACAAAATAATAAATTTTTTTGCAAATATTTGGTTTTAGAAATAGTGTAAAATTTTGTGAATATATGTATTTTAAAATGTAGTACAATGAAGAAATTATGTGTGTCCTGTGTAATTAAAAACTTTCTTCTATTAAATAAAATCTTTATTATAAAAAGTGTGAAGCAGAAGCCTCTGACGATTTGAAAGTTTTTTCCGTAAAATGTATTTAAAATATGTTATAATAAGATGTAGAGCAGACAAAACTATCGTTAAGATTTTAAGTAGTAAAAAATCTAATCTTATCCTACTATACTTCACACCTTTATCAATAAGCTAAACAAATAATCGTGTCAATTAACATATCAAATTATTTATTAAAAAAAAAAATCATAAAATAAAATATAATGATCATAAAAAATCATATAAATGTTGTAAGTTTAAAGAGAATTATAAAAATCAGCAGCTTATATTGCATTTTACAAGATAACAGAAATAAAGCGTGGGTTTTATTAAAACATAAAAAAAACAAAACTTTTTAAATAAATGAATAAATAAAATGATACAAAAAAAAAAAAAAAGAATAGTTTATATAAGCCCTCTTTATTCTTTGAACAAATACTAAATTGATTAAGTGTTTTTTTCTTTTACATTTTGATTATTTGCCAGCAACAAATCGGGAAAAGATTTTTTTTTTCAGATCAAAAAGAGCAAACAGTGCTGTGCACAGAAACATTACTTTACTTGCACGTAATAACAAATATGAATCATGTTTTTTATATGAAAAATTTGCATACAATAGTATTGTTTATATTTTTTCTTTTTCTTGCTAAATAAATATATATATTTATTTGTGTTTATTTTATATGTATTGTTTAAACACATTAAGATATTGTATGACAAAAAAGCGAACAAATCAACAAAGATGAAAGAAATATACTCGTAACTACAAATATAATTATGTTTACCATAGTAAAACTACAAAAATTAAATGTCAGATACTAAATAATAAACGTGCTGCTGCTGTAAGTAGTTACAGCAAAATAAATCTAATGTGGGTAATTATGATGCAGATAATATGACATTAAATTTTTCATATTCACATGTACTCGTATTATACAAATGTGCAACATCAACAACACTTCTTATTTTTTTTTGCTCATAGAACTTAAAAAAATTATTCATTCACTGGTATAAAAGTTAGCTGTTTGTATGCCTTCAGAATAATACGTGTAATTGTGGCAATTTTTTTTTTTTAACAGCTGCACATAAGTTTTCACGTACTACAAGTACAAATCAAGTCATTTGCTAAGCTTATAATGCGAGTACAATAGATTAAAAAAGACATAAAAGATTTAAAAAAATTTGTAATAATAAAAATGAAATAAAATCTGGGAGTAGATTTTTAAGATTTGTTGACATTTAAAGTGCTTGATTTATATTTTCATTAGGAAGCCAAAAAAGTAACAGCAAACATAATTCTAAAACGAAAAAAATTAAAGGAGCGAAGGAAAAAATTTATAAAATTATACTAAAGTTTTAACAAAAGGTGTTCGAAATCTTTTATTATGTTTGATAGCACACTTTATTTATCGTTTGGAGTTTGGTTGTATGTTATTAAAGGGTGTTTTTTAAGCATGATAGAACTTGAAATTATAAAAAATAACACTAAAAAATAAATTTTGATGCACAATTTTTTCTTACAGCCATACCTAAATAAAAACGAAAAGCGGAACGTTTTCTTCCGCATAGTTTTTACGCTGAAATGCCATACCTAAACAAAAGCGGCAACGGTGCGTCAAAATGATAAAAGTTAAAGGACGCACCTCAAAAATGATATAAAGTTGTCTACGGGGTGTAAATGAAAACCTTAGCAAAAAATTACCTTTCCTATGAATCTCATATTGTCCCATTCCCCCATTAAATGCTCGATAAGTGCCATATTATACATACAAATGTTGGAGGTCCGTAACTCCGAAGCTAAAGTTCAACGCCAAAATTTTACACCCCGGACACAATTTTTTTCATTCCCTAAATATTTTAAAAAGAATAACAATTCCAAAATTTGTTTTTTTTTTTGTTTATTTTTAATTTTTTTATTATTAAACGCCTTGTCAAAATCGGATTTTCCAATTGCAAAGCGTTGCCGCAGAGTTATTTCGGTATGCTCCATACAAAATGTACTGGCATGAGAACTTTTGACAGCAAAAAAAAACGCTTTACGCCCTTGTTTAGGCATGGGTGTTATTATTTTCAGTAAACTCTGGCAAATCATTATGACTAAACTCGTTCTGCGTCGTTATTTCGCCGATTGGGCGCAGTTAGCAATTAGGCTCATTTTAGGCTTAACGAGCCTGTTAATAATACAGACTCCATTGCATCCAGAAAAATGCACCGTTTACGCGCTAATGGCATCATCGGACCTTTATTCTTAAAAAATGAGGCCGAATCTCACGATGCGGTCAATGGAGATCATTATCGCACCATGTTTAATGATTTTTTTTTTAAATTATTATGACATTAATCCGGATAAAATGTGGTTTCAACAAGACGGCGCTACGTGCCATGCGGCGTCAGCAACGACTGAGTTATTGAAATTAAAATTCAGCGATAAGTTGATTTCGAGGAATGGAACTGTCAATTGACCTCCAAGTTCGTGCGATTTGATACCTTTCGATTATTTCCTGTCGAGCTACTTGAAGTCACTGATCTATGCTGATAAAACACCAACAGTTGATTCTCTAAAGGCCAACATTGTTCGTGTCGTGCGTGACATGCGGCCAGCAGTGCTTGAAAAAGTGACGTAAAATTGGATGTCCAGAATGCACTTCGTTATTAGCAGCCACGGTGGCCATATGCCTAAAATTACTTTTAAGTAGAACTGCCATATCGTGATCTTTCGTATAATAAATTCTTTGTTACAATTTAGTTTTTTGTGTTAATTTTTTTCAATTTGAAATTCTATCGGGTTAAAAAAACCAACCGATATCGGTTTTTAAGCCACGTCGTTCAGGATACTGACAAATAAAATTTCAAATATGAATACCTTGTGCATCACTTAATGAAACACAACTCCACAACTTTAGTTTTGCTGTAGAGAACTGTCGAAAAATATTCGAGTGAGGAATCATACCCATGATTAACTTTAAAATGGAAAAAATGCTTTTAAACATTCCTTTAGCAAAATTTTTAGGGATACAATTTTTTTTTATTTTTTAGAAAACCAAATTTGAAATGACTACTAAAAGCTTATCTATTTGCTATCGATACCAAACATAACTTAAAAAGGAATACTTTTGCATCCAATATATTCAACGCAAATTGTATATTTTTTGTAAGGCCTTGGTGTATGTAATTTTGAAAGCGAATCTCTGAAGGCCATTTCTGATAAAATTATCTGTGCTGAAATCGCATCATGTCATGTCTAAGGAATTGGAGAGAAAACTATATAAAGCGTTTTTATAGATTAATATATATATTTATGCCACTAGAAGGTGCAGCAATACCTCCGTAAATATGGAAGCAAGGAAAAATAACTGGGTTAAAAAAAAATTAAACGTCAGTATAACACGTTGAAAATTTTTTCTGTGTTTTTATTTTTTTTTTATTTTTGTAGTGGTAGTTTGTACTTTAACTATAAAAAAAGCTTAAACAAATTATATTAGGCAACCTTATTATGTAAATGAAATGGCATCAATTTCTAAAAATCTATGTTATTCGACACTTACTAAAAAACAGTGCGGCCACAATAAAGCTGACGTTTACAATAATAATAATGAATCCTTAGCGTTATTATCGATTTGGTAACGAAACATACATACCCAGCAAAAAATTTTGGAAAAGGTAATCCAGTGTGGAATCAGTCATTTTTGTCGGAAGGATTTCCCAACTAAAGTACCAACCTAATCAATTACTGAGAATTGTTTATTGTAGGAAATAAAGATGATCATTAGTACGTATTTTAAGATATTCTGTTTTAACTTAAAAACTAGTTCAATTACTACTTCTTTTTTCCCGAACTAATGTAATGTGTTTTGTAACCGAGAAACAAAATATGGCAATCACAGAAGTAAGCTATTATATGGTAAGCACTTTTTATGATAATGGCAAATTTTTCGCTTGGTAATTAAAATAAAAAGAGGCCTATTATCTTCTTTAACTTAATTAAAATTATATATTTATTCTTCTAAGTTGATGTTCGTTTTGATTGAATTGTTTATATTAAAATTATGTAATAAAACTCTCAAGTTATGAATCCATATCGCCTTCGTCTTTTGCAAATGCTCAATTACAAACAAACAAATATTTAGCTTTATCTTTTAAAATTAAAAATTAATTTTTTAAATGTATTTATGACAACTAGTTTCTCAATTTGGTCTTATAAATGTTTTTAAACATTTACACTTTGTATTCATTTTAATTAGAGAAAAGAAAGACATTACATTTTTATCTTGTTTAATGTTTTTGTTATTTCTAAATATCACATGATTATTTCTTATCAAAAACAATGAAGTTAACAAAACAAAAGACTTAAGACACGAACTTGTTTCATGCTAACATCACAGTGTAACAAGTAAATGATGTTTTTTTACCTTAACAACCTTGTACTTGAGAGATCACACGACCTAAACAAAAGAAGAATTAAGAAAAAAAAAAAAATAAAAAATAAAAGAACACCAAAATAAAAAACAATTAAAGAAACTAGCAAAATAGAAAATGGAAAATTTTAAGTAAATTTGTTGTAATTAACAAAAATGTCTTTCTAATACCCAACATTAATGAAAAACTTAATCAGCCAACAATAAATGGTGGTATTTACTTACAACACTTTTTTCCCCCTCAAACAATTCTACAAGCAAATAGCTGTTTTAAATGTATTTTGCGGGTTTTTGTGCATTTCAAGTAGCTGACAATTGATAGTCAATAACATTTGAATGGTGCAAAGAATAAGAAACTACAAAATAAAACGCATTTGTTTCGTTGATTTTCATTGTGGTTACAAAAAATGAGTTGAAACGAAAAAAACGCCTTTAACAGTACAATAATATTGAACTTGCTTTTGTTTTTTTTTTTTTCTAAAGTTCGTTTATAAGGTGTTTTTGGATAAATTTTGTTTTTGTTGTTATAAACTCTTTAATTTGTATTTCGTTTAAATATTAGTTTTCGGTTACCAATTCAAGAGTTTTTATATAGAGGCTTTTCCTGCCAAATCGATTATCTCCATTTTCTTTGCTTTTGCATGGGTCAATTAGAGCACAATTTTTTTAATCCCAAAATTTCATTTATCAAAGAAAATGTCACTGAACATAAGTTTTAAAACAGAATAACAATATTGTTCATTTAAAAAAAAATTATATAAAAATTAATTTTAAAATTCTTATATATTTTTTTAAATCTTTTTAATGAACTTGAAATGGAGTTAATCAATTTGTCAAGTAAAGCGTCCATATATATTTTTATTTTTTTTTATATAAATTTTTTTAACACAGTTGGCACTTACGACTGATGCTTATCAGAAATCACGAATATTTGTTTTGTAAAACCTGTAGAAGTTCTGTTTGTTACATTGTATTCTGTTTTCTGTTTTTTTTTTAACAAATACTTGAAACAAACAAGCAAACAAAATACAGCAGAATAGATTTTTTCTAAGTTCCACTTGAAGAAGCAAGTGTATATTATTTAACTCTTTGAAGGTGATGGGAGAAGAAAAAGCTGCTACAGATGCTTAGATTCGCAATATAATTGTAAGGATATATTTCTTACCTAATTTCTATGTAAAATCTTTGTAGAAATATTGTTTGATTTCATACATCCTGAATGCAAAATAAAAAGTTGTCTTTAAAAATTATCATAATTTTTAAATAATAACATTTACTTCCCATAATACGTTACCTTATAATTATAATAGTTATTTTTCTTCACTTATTGTAAATCATGTTTTTAATAAATTCACACACGCACAATAATTCAAGAATTGACTTCAACACTATAATAAACCTGCTGAGCGTATGATTTATAACTTTATTCATTATCATACGCAATTACATATATAAATAAATATATACATATATGAGCAGTAATTGCCATTTTTTTTTTTTAATACAAAATTAATTAATTGCTCTTCTAAATGTATGTTATTAGATGCAAAATAAAAATCAATTTACATATTGTAAAAAATATATTTAAATAAAACTACCTTAAGTATCAAAAATGTTTGTTATTTATTTATTGGCATTTGCTTAAAGAAGCAAAGCTGAAAAAACAATACAAAACATTATTTCAAATTGCAAGTGACAGCAAGACACACTTGGCTTTTAAAATGAAACACCAGCCTAAGAAAAAATAAAAACAACGATAAATGTTTTTGTGTTATTTTATAGTATGATTTTGTTTTTATTTTCGTCATTTGTTGTTGCTAAATTTAAAATTTTTTTTATATAATTTTTATAAATTTTCAATATCTACATAAACTGCACCTTAATTTTAGTCTGGCGCTTAGTTATTTTCTGTTTCTATTTCAGTTATATTTTTATTTTAATTTAACACATTTAACGACGTTATCTTAGACTAAAAAAAATTTTTTTTTTCTTTTTTTTTTGTAGAAGAATTAACAATGAGACAGACGTGTGCCGTTAAATAAAAAAGGAAGTGTCTTTATAAGTTTTTTACTACTCTACACATAAGTAATATTTCGCTTTAACTGTTTTAAAAATACCCTTTTATTCCTTTTAAAGAAAAATCTAATAAAAACCATTTTTTCCATTTACGAAGCTAAAATTAAGTTCATTCACCATCTGAAACAAAAAGATTTATCATGTGATAGCAGTGCCAAATTCAAATTGCCTCCAGCATTATTTATTGTTATGCTTTAAAATTTTTAATCATATCTGTTTTCTTTAAACAAAAATCCATAATCTTTAATTCGCAAAGTTAAGGAAACATAAACGAACGCAGGTGTTGATAAATAAATAAAGCTAAAATAAAACTTTGGGCATTGTGTGCACTTCTTTTTTAAACAAATAATCGTGGTTATGTTCTCCACATTTACATTATGATGCGTTCACTATTTAACCCGAATTCTCCTAGCGTCGTCATATGACCACATAAATATTGGCAGTTTTAACTTGTTGATTAACCGTTAATATTGCATAGAAACAAATAAAACAAGAACAATTGTCTTGTGGGTTGATTGCTATTTCACAAAAAATTTTAGTTCATCGTTGTGATTTAAAGATTTCGCTTATGGTTAATTTTTTTTTTGTCAGAGTTTTTTGAAAAAGTTCAGAATTATGAGTTCGGCGGTAAAATAACTGTTAAAAACTTATTAAATTATATAAATGTGCTCTAAAAGTAACATAAAATGAAACTTTATTCGAGTTGTAAAAGAAATAAAGTTTTATGAGAACATATTTGGTTGTCGCCAAATGACAACACTATGATTAAACGAGTACTACCTGACCAAGAAATTTTTTTTGTTTTCGGGTAATTATCAGTAAATTTTGTATCATCGCGAATATTTTGGATATTTAAGAGAAAGAAAATATCTTAAATGAGTTTTAAATCGAATTTCCATATAACTGATGAAGAATTCGATCAGAAAATCGAAGTAAATATTAATTCTTTGTATCGTACCCAACTTCTGGAACCTGCTGAAATACGTAAAATCAGTAAAGAGCTTTCCACGAATACCAACAATAAAATTATTTGGGAACTAGGAGAAAAGTATCTCAAATCACAGAAATTTTTTCGGAATTTTGATCGTCAGAAAAAGGCTTTTATTAAGTACTTACAACCTACAAAATCAGTGTTACAAGATGAAGCAATGAAGAGTATTTTAGAAAACATGGTTTAAGAAAGCTATCTGAAGTAAGTCGATAGGTTTTTGATGCGAAATTTTGTGCCAAAACTCATCATCTAGCCCCCATATTTCGTTTGATCCATATCAAGAAAAAACCTATCAGGGTAATGAAGAAATGAAAAAACAATTTGGAAAAATTGCATCCACTTTGTTGCAATCAATTGACCAATACCCCGTTTCAAAACTTAAAAACCTGAAGTAGATATAAAAGTTCTAAAACTAAAATCTATGTATTAATTTTTTGTAGCTTTATTTAATTAGCGTCGTCACATGACGACACCAATTTTTTCGATATCTGGACCTGATATGCTAGCTCTCTTTTCAAATATATGATAAAGGCATCCTAGATATAGAATAAATCAAATATTATAACAATCGGATGATTATTTCGTAAGCCGAGAGAATCCGGGTTAAAGGATATTTATACAATTAATACTAAAGACGAATGTTGCGATGTAGCAATTGCATTACGCTCAGTTTGTTAGACACTTGTCCCTTATTTATCTTAATAATTTGAACTTAATATTTGTATGCGACTTTTAAATAAAATTTGAAATCGGAAAAACATGTTTTAGTATAACAACAGTTTTTACATGAAGAAATTGTTAATTCCGTTAAAATACAAAATGATGAATGCGATCCCTTATCAATATTACTAAATTTAATTCCAAGTCGTAGTTAACATACCTTTATGAAATTATATCACGGTTTAAACAATTTTAAAATAAATTACAATTCTGAAAAATACTACATTGGTAATATTAATGGAAACAATTCTAAACAGGATTTATTCAAATTAAGAGATTTTATTGACACCAATTAATATTCAACTTTAAAAAATTATTTACTAAAATCTGTTATTTTCACTAATTTTTTCAAAAAATAACCCACTTAAAAACATATTTCATTTGTCTGTATATAACGATTCAAAAGTATTGCCAAATTGATTATATGAGAACTTCACTGAATCAACAAAGCAAAAGGACAATACAGTTCTCATTTAATCAATTTGGCTTTTGATATAAGACTCTTAGGTTTTTTATACAAAATTTGGGTAAAATCCACTGATGAGGTACATGAGCAGTAGCGAAATGGCCATATGGATATGCTTTCACCACAGTAATGCATTTCATTTTTTATATTTTAATAATAAATATTTAATGAGAATATCATGAAATATTTTTATTTAAAGGAATCAAGCACAATTAAAGGTAATTAACCAATAATTTATTGGTTGTATAACAACCTACTTTTCTTAAGTCTACCATATTTAGGTACATTTTTGGTTTATTGCCAGATTCAAAAGACAACAGCTTTTTATAAGAGCTTGTCATAATTAATTTTTAATTAATTTATTTAATTTTTCAAATGCTTGGATTCTGCCTCACTGGGCAAAAATATCAAAAACTTATTGTTCAATAATGTCACATATATAAAATATGTACCAAATATTACAACCGGGTGTTTTAGTAATTTAATAATTATTAATAATAATTAATAATCATTGGTAGATTTTCTAAAGCCAAAAACACAAAGTTTTGGCAACAAACGATTTTCTCGGTCAATATGATTCTACCCGAAAAATCCGGATCAAAATTTAAAAAATAAATTTTAAATTTTTCCTAACTGTTGAATGATGGCAGGGTTGCAAAATTTGATGTAATTAAAATCGTAAGTTAATTTTTCCATAATCTCTTCACTCCCTGGGCTTGAAACGGTTTACAATTTTAATATATTTTAAATGACAATACTCGTATTTTATAGTTTTTCCAAAGTTTCAAAGTCTCTTCCTTACAAATCTGATGGAATAGAAAAAATAAATTTAAAATGATAGGATACCTAGTTCTTTATAATGTCCGAAATAATCCTTAGAACTTCATGTATCATAAACTTTCTCTTTAGTTTTAAATGTTACAAAAACATTAATAAATTAATTACACTTTAAGCTTTTGTCTAAAACTAAATATTAAGTTAAAAAACACAACAATATTAAAACAATTTTCCTGAATGTTTTTGTTTTGTTTATTTTAATGTCTACATGATTTGTCTACGCAACAACAACGTCATTACAAATATTATTATTCTGTTTATTTTAAATGCTCATACATACACAGAATACTAACAACTAGGAGTTTTAAAAGTCTGTATATTTGCGATGTAAATGGATGTATGTGTGTATGTAAGCATATGTAAATATATTCATGTTTCAGCAATGTGACTAAAGGCTTTAACGTTTTAACAGAGATTTTTTCTTGTTGCTTGTTGTTTGAACAAAAATCCACTTGCATGTCTAAGCGAGACTTTATGACTATTTCTTTTTGTTTTTGTTTTTTTTTTTGCAATTTGATTTTTTGCGCTTTATTAAAATATTCGTATGAATATATTTATGTGTCTCTATGTACAAAATATTTTTTGTTCGATTTTGGCAATTTTTAACAAGTTTTCTTATTTATAAGCCCGTAGATACGTATGTGCGCAATTCTTTTTTTTCAGCCATGTGTCTACAGTTTTAACTATGACTCATGGAAATGTCTGCTATGCATTTTTTACTATTTGTTTTTTTTTTTTTGCTTTTTGCAAAAAGAACAGAGTCCAAGATTTTTCATTTTGTCTCTATTTTTTTTTCTAGTTTGTTACCAAAAAGTCTATTTGTTGTTTATGATTTTATTAGTTAAAATAAATGTTTTCTTTCTGTATTGAATATTTTTTATTTTCAACACATAGTATTTGGTAGTTATTTTTTTTTTGTCTCTGTAAGTTTAACTTTGGCTTAAGTTTATGGAGTGCATGTTAGCAGTTATTTAGTTTTATATTTTTTCATTTAATGCTTTGTCAATTAACCAGCAAATTGCTTTACAAATTTATATTGCATTTAACAAATTTTTCTTAATTAAATATTTCTTTTAATTTTTTGTTTTTGTATTTATTGAAAATGATATTTACTTGTTCTGTTGGAGTTTTTTTTTTATCTAGTAACAAATTTTAGCTAACAGATCATGAATACTTTAAGCGTTTTGGTTTTAAAACGAATGGCTTCAGAAAAGCCAACACTTTGCATTTATTATGCTTCCTATAAGTGTATATATTTTTAGAAAATAAAGATACACATTATTTATAAAAGTAATTTCAAAAGTGATCAATAATGCTTTCCTCTTCCCGTTTCTAGTTGTCGTTGAAAATAAAATTCATAACGCGAAAATTTTTTGTATAATGTGAAAAGTCGATCCATAATGGGATGTTTAACGTCTTTTGGTCAGTATTTTTATTTATAATAGCACGTTATCCCCCAATTATAAGTCTCCTAAACGTATTGTCAATCAAAATTATTATTGACTAGCAGTGCCCACGACAAACAGTGTTTTGATCCCGTATAACGATGTGACAAAAATAGAAGGAGTTGTCTCAGAGTTTTATAATTTGGTATACTACTATAAAATTCCTTAATTAAGAAAATTCATTTTATTGAAAAAATTGAAAACCGAGCATATATGCCAAAAACTAAATTGGTTGCATAACTGCAAAAAATCGTAAAAAGCCATAGATGTTTTACATCCCATATTAGTAAATTGTTTAGTAGCTTTTATGGTGTTTGAAGAAACGACTCTAGGTCCTGCCATTTATCCATGTCAATATATAGAGTTAAGGCATTCGTAATTTTTTCTGCAGCCTTGGCTATAGCACTAGCAGAAGTTAATGCAATAAGTTCGTCAACTCTCTCCTTTTAGTCCATTGTGATGCTTTCTTATAACTTAAATAAGGCCTCTACACTGCTTGTACTTGGAACCTAAAGCGAGCGGAATTCAATTGAATTAAATTTTTGATATTGTGTAACAAAAAAATAAAGAAAAATATAAAATTAAAAAAACTAAACATAATCCACAATGCAAACTTCTTTATTTAATATTTCTCTCTCTAACCAGTCGCTTACCCCAGCTTCAAATCTACTTCTCATAGGCGAGTGTTTAGCCCATTTACGGCTGAATTTTAAAAAGGTAAAATTTAACTTCTGCACCTCAGTGTATAATAATGCTCTTTACAAACGATTTTTTCACAAAATGTGTTACTTGAGGTATCACAATATTTATTTTATATTTCTTCAGACACAGAATTTTTTGATTTTTTTTTAATTCACTATTAAAGTTTATCTCTGTTGTAAGATTCCGGCTTAATGTTACAAGCGCATATTTGCTAACGATGGTGCAAGCAAATACGAGATGGCATTTTTAATATATTTTTTGGTGGCCATTATCAAAAAATTATTGAATTTGGCAACTACAATGACACGCAAAATGATGGTGATATTCTTTGAGTCTCTTATTTTTCATACAAACTCTAAATTTGAGTTGCAATAACTCAATAATTCTGAGCAATGTTTTTCATATTCTGTAAAGTGTTTTCCCTTAAAATATTACCAAAAAAGTGTTGAATTTTTTCATAATTTTTTAACATTTTTGGCCAAATCCGTAACAGTGTGCGACTGTCATATCCAATTTTTCAAAAATTCAAATTTAGAAAAAAGTGTTTTTAAATGTTTACTGCAGAATAATGTAAACAATGTAGAAAATATTCTATCTACAAAAATAAAAGGTGGTTACAACTGTTTTAGTACTTCTATATCGGTAAAATAAGTTGCTTTCATATTTGTATTTCTAGTTTTTTACGAAATGACATATTTTTACGAAAAAAAAGTGCTCTATATTTGAATCAAAATTCCAAGGGACCTTTCTACGAAATTTTGTTCAAATCCAACTAGCAGTTTTTACGTGATGCGAACTAGAGATGAGCGATATTTCACTACCTGTGATTAAATCACTGGTCACTACAGTGCCTGAGTTTATCAAGTAACAGTTCCGTGTAGGAACGTTCTTATATATTTGCACACGTACAAACTTAAATTTGATTTGAAATATTAGTATTTATTTACTCTTCCTTTCTTTCGTAAGTCAAATCGGCTTCATTGCTGTATACCATTTTCTTGCTTTTACGTATTATCAATAGCTATTCTTTTTTTTTCAAACTTCACACATGTATGTGTACCAATTATATACAAAAACTGTTGTTTCCTATATAAATATGTATGATTTAATTAAAAAACTACAAACGGTAAATACATAAAAGAAAGGTGATTTGAAAACCACGTGCACTATTAACGACATTCCTCAAGGATCACGGGATCGCTCATCCCTAATGCGAACAGAGACAGACGAAAATTCCAAAAATAGGTGTTTTTTATTCGTTATCGATTACTAACTACACCAACATCAAAATTTTCAAAAAATCTTTCATATATATAAAAAAGACCCCGTTTCTTTTTTATTATATATATAGATAAAAATAATAAGTAAAAACTCCTAATAGTATTCACTTTTAACAAACTGTAACACTTTATTAACTCGTATAATCTAAAGCTAACAAAGGAACTCACTTGATCAAATCCATAAGAATATTGAGGTGATATAATTGAAGAAATTCATACCATTAGTCAATACAATAAGGAAATCCTTATGTCTAGAAGGTGATTATACAAACGCAAACCACTTTATATATTTTTAAGTTATTTGAAATGTATTTTTAGTAACAGGTAAATTAATTAGAACCATGATTAATTACCGATTGTCGGGACCCCTTATTCGACCTATTGTTGCCATTTATAACTAATTCCAAGAACAAATTCGCGATATATTTTTTGAAGGCCAAAGTCTTGAAAGTCTTGTGAAATGTCTGAATTGACTACTTACAAAATCGGAAGGGTTTAGTGATGGCAACACCACCATAACATGTACAAAGAAGATGGTGCCAGGGACTTATACGTATTTCGACGGTTGCTTAAGCTAGCTCATCAGGAAACCTTTATCCAAATTTTTTGAAAAGCCAAAAACATTTTCGTTTAAGTATAAAAACTTTAAAAACAACATAGTAGTTATTTCTGAAGCCCATACAAAAATGTTCAGGCTTTAACAAAAATTCCATATTTCTGAAGAAATTAACATTTTCGACCAAATATTTTGCGTAACAAAAATTGATATCTCTAAAGCACAACAGCACTATGTTTACTTAGTAAAATACTAACTTATTCGAATCTATAAAGTATGAATGATATCAAGTTGACCTCATTTCATGTATCCAAAATCATATTTTATATTATATTGGATTGAATAAAATTATTCCTAATTATCTGTTATATCAAAATTGGAAAACATACTTAATCCTATTGAAACAACACAATTGCACATGAAAACAATAAATAAATTTATTGTCTTTTATTATTCAGAAGGAAGGAGAACCGCAAAAAAAGTTATTAATTCTGTACCGTCTGTGAGAATACACATTTATATACGAGTTAGATATACAAACAATTGTATAATTTTTGCCACAATAAAAAAAGTTTTACTAACAACAAGTTACTAGAGCAGAAAATAGTCATATAAATGACCATTATTAGTAGAGCTTATTTAACATCAACAACAATAACAGCAACTGAAAAAGCAATAACAATAAGAAACTAAAGGATCTCTTTAGACCACAACTAATAAAAGATCATGTTAAACAGAGTTGGCAACAACAACTGTGAACAACAACAATGCCAAAAAAAAGTAATAAAAACAGCATAAAAACAGATGCACCCAGTGAGGAGAACCAGAAACAATTGCAATTTCCAATTTATACCAAAAAATATATAATAATAATAATGCAGGAAAATTATATCTGATAAATTATATAAAAAGAAAACAATAACAAACTAAAAGGTAAACTTCTTGCACACACTTTCACATGAATGTTTAAGGAGAAAATATTGTCAACCCAAGAAATGCTTGCGGTTGGCAAATAAAGTGTGTAGAGAAAGAGATCTCAAGCAACAGGTAGGCTGTTTATTGTTTAAATACCTGGCTTATGACTTTAAGTATAAAGAATAGTGCAGGCAAAATTCTATTCTTGAATACCAACCTGTGTTTTTTATAAAGGTTAAGAATTTTTTTTTATTTTTTTTATTTATTAAGTAGATTTGTACTCTACAAGCAGTCAAATTTATTTATAGAACACCTCAACAGAATGAAAATTAGTCAATTTATTTACTTTTTTTATTTAAAAAATACAAATCAAGTTCTTTTAATATTTAATCTTTTGTGTCGTGCCCATTTATAATTCTGGAAAGTACTTAATTCTGAACTAATTTTATTTTTTCTAATTTCAGTTGATATCAGACCATACAAAGGCATATTACAAACCTACAGTAGTGTATTTTAGATAATCTGTTATACTTAATACAAACATGCAGTACATTTCCTGCATTATAAGTACTCGTGTAATCTGAGTTGTAATAAATTTATTATTGTATTACGAAAATTAATTTGTATATAAGAAATACAGGGTGTCCGCCAGGAAGGTACACTACTTTATTTTGATTTCATTTTGGTAAACATTAGTCTTATAAGTTCGCATTTGGCAGTCGCGAAGCAGACACGTGGCAAATTTATTATGGAAAAACATTCAGTGCCACATCGCATACAGCCAGGATTATAATGGAATTGCTGCGAGACCTTTTTCCATAACAAGTTATTTCAAGAAATGGTGATATTGATTGGCCTTTACTGTCGCCTGATTTGACTGCACCGGACTTCTTTTTGTGGAGATATCTGAAAAGCAAGGTTTACCGAGCAAATAAATGAAATAGTGTGTGAATTGTATGAATGTAATAAAAAATGTGCTCAAAAGGTCTCGCATTTCAGAGGCTAACAAAGGTATTGTATGCCATAACTGCCGAAATTAAACGAAACATTTATCCATATAAGATCCAGTCTCTTTCGTTTAATAAAAAATTATATACAAACAAAGTAGTATACCTTCCGGGCGCACACCATGTACTAACGAATGCTATAAAAATATACAATTATATCCCTTTATAATGCTTTAACTGATTTTTGTTTAAATTTTTATATCACAGATATTATTTTTTGCTGTAAGTTTAAAACAGAAAAATTTCATCTGTTTATTTTGATTTAAATACAAAACATGCTTTTCTTACAGCAGGATATGTTTGAATAGACTGAACAAAATAAATAAATAATCATTGTTATTTCTTTGGAGTATTGAAAAGTAAATATATATCAGTCAAATTTACGCCCACATAAAATGTTAAAAAAAAATATGTATTATATTACCATCTGCCTAGAATTAACGGCGAATTAAAGGGAAGCGGGATCTGTTTTATGTCAAATTTCTTTCGTACACATAAAAATTTGTTTTATAAAATTATAATTGTGGCACACATTCTTGTTTTTAAAAGCATAATCTTACTATGAAGGAGTTTAACCTTGATAAATAATCGGCAAAAATTTTAAACCAGCTAAAAATAAATTATTTCCCAAATGTACATGATAATACTTTAAGATATTGAAATTAATTGACCCAATACAACCAAATTTATTACAATTACTTTTTGGGCTGGTGTAGCCCTGAACTTCATATATTTGCTGTATTCACAAGCTCTGCTAAGGTGTAGGTAGTATTGCATACTACCTTTTGTTTATTTCTTTTTGAACAACCATTGTATCAGTGTGCCATTGTACATTGTACTTCATACGTCAAAAAGTAAATAAGAAGAAGAAAAGTGGTATTCATAATTTGTTATTTATAAGCCAAATGGGGGAGAAAACAGAAAAAAGTAAATTAATAAATTGTTTGTGTGAGGATGAAATTCAAGACATTTTTAGGATGAACCTAATGTAGTTGCTCTCCAGTCGCAGAATTATACATTTAGGGCTACCAAAATCATCATTATGGCATAATCGGGTTTTAAGATATTTTGATGAAAACAGATTTCTTCATATGATACGACTACGGCCGATGTTTTTCACACAATTGGCAAGAGGCTCCAACTACGCATTGACTTGCCGGTTAAAATTGTACTTTACTGCTTGGGATCTTCAGGAAATGGTGCTTGTGTTCGTAAGGTAGCACCTTTTTTGGTATAGGTGATGGCGGTTCCATACAAAATATTAGAAATCGAGTCATTAAGCAATATTAAATCTTAAAGAACAGTTTTTATATTGGCAACTTTCAACTTTCAAATAAATCAGTCAAATCAATAAATTAAATAAATAAAACTAATAAAAATATATTTTAATTCAATTTAATTTAATATAATTCACACATGAACACAAAAATAATAATTCATTTAAACATAAAACATTTAAACAAATACAACGTTTGAAAAACATATGAAAAAAAGTACTAAGTGTTGTATCGCATGTTTGCATGAAAATTACCAACAACACAGCTAGCACCGTTGTATTTTGTCAGCACTTAGCACGTACTAGGGGGCTTGTGAATAGGGCAATTATATTTAACTTATCAATACGTAATTTATTATTTGGCATCAGTTCAAAAAATACTTCATGTATGATTTCAACGCACTTATAATGCATTAATATTTAAAATATTGCTTTCTAGCATCCCTTTTTAAATTTCAAGTCTCTTGATAAGTTTTTCAAAACTCTAGATTTCCCATCTTCTAATGCTAAATTCAGTAATGTTAAGTGAGCTTGGTGCATTCCAAGATAAATTTATGAAGATATTTTGACAAAATATTTATTATTTAAAAGCTTAAATATGAAATGTAGAACACAACCGAAATTTATTTACAGTCTAACAAATATATTTTTTTTTAATCAAAACATGGGAATATAAAATTAAATTAATCGATTTTTCAAAATTTTCGTGCTATTTTCCCGAACCAATTATTCAAATCTTTAGTTTATTTAAAATATTTGTGAGAAGTTTCTGACGAGATAAGTGAGCGGTAGCGAAATGGCCATCGAGACGCGCTTTTACCGTCAATAATAAATATCGGTGATTAAAATAATTTGTTCAAGAAAATAGCACTATTATTTTAAAAGATCGATTATTTAATTTTTTTGTTACTTAAGACATTTCTTTTATTATCAAAGCTTTTATTATCAAAACAAATAAAAAATCACGAAGTGTCTTATATAAAAATTTAATTTCTTAGATCAATTATCGGTTCTAAATATTGGAAATATAAATGAAATCAGTATTATTTTTCCATTTAAGCACAGACGTCTTTGTTCTTCCTTATCTCTATCTAATTTAATTGAATATTTTTTAATCAATGAACCTGCAACATCAGCTTGACCCACTATTTTGTATTGGGGACTGTCAACGATTTCTTGAGTTTCCTTTCCTTAACAACACGGCTACCCTTTTCATCCACTTCATAGTAGACAGAACGCATAACAAAACCTCATTGTAGGAATTCATACGACTGACCTTAGAACCATCACGAGTTTTCTTACGGGCCATTATATCATTGATGTTTTTAGTGCTTTATTTTTTTTAGTCATCAACTTCCTTTTTCAACTATTCTATTTTAATAAAATAAATTCTGTTTTATTTCTAACATTTGAAGACGGACAGTAAGATCAATTGGACCTATGTACATACATATGTACATATACAAATTTTTACTTCTTAAGATTTCTGAACACATTCAGACTTAACAAAACTGCCTTCCAATATGACTTGGAACACCAACAATAAAACTAATAAATGTTCTGCGATTTTTTGCGCAGGCGTAATTTTTGGAAAAAAAACTTTAGTTTAACGGCCATTGAGACGTGCTTTCATCTTAAAAAATCATTATCGGTGATTTATTAGTTTAATCAAAATAATTAAAAAAAATCCACAATGATTTTTTGAGAAGTAAAGATTTTTTTCCATTTCAGAAAATAAATTTAATTCCGTCTCAACGTTAATTGCTAATAGAAAATCCTTAACTACTGATGGTGTATAATTGGCTGCAGCATGACCATATTAAACTGCTATTAATGTTTTCTCCTTTCCTCTTTTTAAATATTTTTAAACATTTGTACATTTTAAACATATAATTTAACTGGATTAATTAGGCCGCAAGGGCCTACAATCTATAGTGAATACATAAATGAAAAAAACTTCGAACTTCCTTGATGTTATTATTTTCATTTTGAAATTATTTTATTGTGGCCTTTGAATTTTGTGACTAATAATTTTGGCGGCAGAGAAAGAATTTTTTATTATCGTTACCATCTTCGCTTCATATTTATGACAAAGGACGATAACGACAACGGTGGTATTACATTTTCATTTTTGTTTCGTTTTCAAACTACAATACCAACGGGAATACGGCCGAGTGCTTCCTTTGTGCTCTATATCATAAGAATTTGTATCCAGTTTTATATCTCAAATCGCATACAACTAAAGGCCCAACTATAATGTGCATAAACTAGCTTATGCCAACTTATACAACTGTGCAAATACATTAAATTATACGTGGTGAACTATAATGTGAGTAAGATAAATTTTCGTCAAGTTTCGTTAAATTTCATTTCTTTATGCAAGGTACGAAACTGATCGCACTTTCCGTACGGAAACAGCTGATTGTGCTTTGGTTTATACATTCATAAAGAAATTTTCTAATTAAGACCTAAATTGTTAAATTTTTTAGTTTTTAATTCAATAAAAAATGTAGAAAAAACAACATTTTTCTTTATGGCCAATTTTTTACAATTATAATATATTTAAATAAAATTTGTATTTATACACACCATACCATATAAACGATGAACATCGTTGCATTTTTTAGTACGGTTGGCCACAAACACAAAACAGAAAATAATTTGTAATAATTTTTTTTTACATTTTCTAAGAACATAAACCAAAATATGTAAATGTGTTTGTGAATGTTATTAAATATATAAAATATTTTCTTTAAAGCCTTTTAGTTTTAAAATTTTGTTGATTTATATAGAAATTATTTTTGGCAAAAGTACGAAATAAACATAAATGTACAACTGTGGCAAATAAGTTACTAAATTTATATATGTACATTGTAGCCACATAAATTTCTTTGATAAGTTACCTAAGCATTTGACAGGCTTTTCGTTGAATTTTTGACATAAGCTAAAACTAGCTTATGCACATTATAGTTGGGCCTTAAGTCGTTCATAATCAACTAATAATTTTAACCAGTACAAATATTCTTTTTGGCCATTGTTGTTGGCTTGTAATACCAGCTTTAATGTTTTGAATTTGAGTTTTCTTTTTTTTTTAATTTACAAAAAAGCACATACATATATATATTTTTCGTTTTTGCAATATTTGTTAAAACTCGAGTGTGCTGTTTTGTAACTTAAAGCATTATTTTCATTTGCCCATCTATTCTTATCAGAGCCAAATAGACTTTTATTTTTGCCACCCACTTTCTATATTTTTCTTACACAATATGACTCTTTTAAATAACATGGAGCACAAGCATCTAAGAACGCAAAGGTCTTTTTCTTATTGAGAAATTCGTATTTTTATGGTGTTATTATGGCAATTATGAAATATAATTGAAGTTTTTATGGTTTGTTAAAGACGAATAGGAAAGAAACGTTGAAAAATAAAAATGCCAAAATTTTTATGAATTTCATAAAATGAACGCTAATTGGTTCTATATATGTGTGGGTGCTGGCTTCTAGCTGCTTCCCTAGAAAACAACGTAAACTATAATGGTTTCTTTATAGTTTTTTTTTTATCTACTACACTGTTCACTACTCTTGCCTTGGAACTTCTTAAGGAAATTTAAAAACTTTGTTAACATTCTTAAGCACGTTTTTGTTTGTTATTTTGGCGTTTTTCTCTTCCTTTTGTTTTCTTAATAAATTTTTCTCTCTGTATTGAGTCTAGGGTGGTGTATTCATTATAATTTAAAACTATTTAAGATTTGTTTTATGTTTTGCTGTAGCAGTTGTATTGTTTTAAATGGTCATATGTGTTTTTGTAAACGATTTTATTTCTTTTGTATGTTAAGAACGTGATTTACTTTTTGACCTGTTGGCTGGTTCATTTTTATTTAAAGAGATGTAGAAACATTTGCTTAATTATATTTAAAATTTCCATAAATTTTTGTTATTTAATTTCTTTTGTTTGAAATAAAAACTACATTTTTTTGTTGTACTTTTATCAAATCGTGTTATTCAAGTTCGTGAAAAACTATAATAGACAATCCGAAATGCTTATTAATGAGTTTAAAGAAAAATTTTATTTTCAATTAGGAAAATATTTGCAAAGGAAAAAAACTTAAAATTTGTTATATAAATTACTTTGATACTTGTTTGCAATCAATATTTAACTTAATTTACTTTGTTTGTTTTCAAGTACTTTAAAATATTTATTTTATTTAAAGAAAATATTTTTTATATTTTTGAAGAAATTAAACAGAAATAACGTTTAAAAAAAACCATCATCTAAAGTTATTATTATTATTATTTTATTTATTTATTTTTTTTTTAACGCATCATATGTAATGCTTTTTTTTTAAAGAAATTATCGCACTATGGCTAAAGAAATAAGTCTGTTACCACTTACCACAAATACCATGTGGATCTTTATGTTAAGTCATTAATTAGTTGTTTAAGCTTAAAGTTAACTTTAGTTGGATTTTTATCTACACAGGACATTTTATATTTTATGACTTTAGTCTTACTTAATTCCCACGCAAGTTTTATTTTCGTTTCAGTCATAAAACAAACAAAAGTTATCTTCTGTGTGCTTTCGTTTAAAACTAAAAGAGTATTTTTTTTGTTTTAACCAAAAAAAAAGAATTATATTGCTTTAATCTTCCTGTTACTTTTTGTTGTGAATTTAATTAGTTTTGATGATTTATTAAAACCTTAAAACTTAAATAAAGTCAAATGGAGTTGATGTGTTTTCTTAATTTTTCTTTTTTGCTGTTGCTGTTGTTATATTTTTTGCACTGTAATTGACACCCATATCATGGAACCATTAAATAAAGAAACCCACACCACAACCACTAAAACCATTTTTATTTTCTTTGTCTGTATTTAATCTAATTTGTTGCACTATCTTAACAGAAAATAAAAATGACTACTGAGACTGTCAGAAACAAACAAACCCAGACAATATCATCATAATCAGTGCTGTGTCTATATGTAGCTCTTGCCGTTGCCACGTTCCTTGTCTTTGTGATCATCGTCAACATCATTCATAGCCAAGTGTTTTTTGTTTTTTTTTTTTTTGCCATACGCAATTAATTGTTGCAAGAAACTTCATTATTCAAGTCTACTTTAAATACTTTTTGTTTTTTGTTTTTTGTTTAGTGTGAAATTTGGGTTTATTATTTAAACTTGTGAGTGCTCAAACTTTTCAGGGAGTCTAACAAAACTTTTAAATGTGGACTTTTAAAGGAAGGTTTAAGTTAAAGTTAAAAAAAAACATTAAAAAAATATTACCTTTAACTTTCTCTTTTAAAAATGTATAATTATAATTTTATTTTAATTAATTTAAATTTAACTGCCATTCAACCAACGATTTTCACTTGTTGCCAATATTTTTTAAGTCCATAATGTTTTTTTTTCTGTTCTTGACTTTACATTTTTCTTTTAATGTTATCTTGATATTTATTTATTGACACGTGTCTTGGTTATAAACAAAATTTAACCTTACGGTCTTTAAGGAAACGGAAATGGCTTAAAAGCATATTTTTTGAAATTAATATTTAAGTGTGTATATGTCTTCAAACTCATTTATTTGAGGATGTGTATTAAAATACATTATAGTTTTTCTATTTATCAATGATATAAATTATATTTTTTTAATTTAATTTTTCATCTAAAATTGTAATCGATATTTTAGTTAACACAAAAGAGGAAACTGCCAAAACCGCTGTAATTTGAACAATTTTAGCTTTATTTGCTCTTTCTTATCAAAGGTTACGGGTTTTAAAATAAACAAAATTTTTGTAAAGAATATAAAATTTGTTCTCTCATTTATTTGATAAAAATTTCAACGAAGGAATATTATTTATTATTATACTCGTATATAATTTTACATAAAAATGACAACGGCTCTAAATGGGTTAAGCATTTTTAAAAAATTTTAGTATTTCCTTAAAGACCTCTTCAAAAGCTTTAAAATAATACCCAAGTTTATATTTTAAAAAATTTTTAAATTTCAGAGCCCCGTCACTCGGAAAATATGGAGAAGCTCCAATTTTTTCAATTCTGATCGATTGACATATTTATTTATTTTTATTTTGGTGAGGCAAAGTTGATTTCAACACTAACACGGACGGACAGACCGACATCGCTTAATCGACTTTGCTATGCATAAGAAGTCAAAATATACTTTATGGGGTCGGAAATGGATATTGTAGAAATTACACACGGAATTAGAAACTTAGTTATAACCTTTTTACACTTTTTGTGATGAAGGGTATAAAAACGTTCAACTCAATTTTGTCTTTGAAAAAAATAATTATTGAAATTTTTATTTTCTGATTCCTGAAGATGTCACCCAAAGGTATGGCGAAATATTGAAAAAATATATAAATATCAATATAAAAATCAATAATCAATATTTTTATTTAAAAAACTGACCAGTGCTTAGAAAATTAGAAAACAAAATTAAATATTAAGATCAAACAAACAATTATATTTTGTTTATTTTAATAAAAAATGTCTTTGGCTCTTTTTAAACTTTATGCATGAAACAAAGATAAAACTAAAAGGACCAGAAAAAGATTGCGAAAAATATCAATATAGTAAAACTGTAACGGGATCATTTTTGTACATGAAATATTTTTTTAAATTGGTGCAGATAGTAATCAATATGAAAACAAAACCTCTATTTTTGGAATTTTTTTCTGTCTGTCTGTTTTCGCATCACGTAAATAAATAAAATTATTTGAGGAGGCCTGTTATATTCCTGTTTCAAATACAGAATACTTTTTTTTCGTAAAAACATGTCATTTCGTAGAGAAGATAGTACTAAATGGAAATGGTACTAAAACAGTTGTCAGCACATTTTATTTTTGTAAATAGAAAAATTTTAACACTGTTTGCAGACCTTTGCGATAAATATATAAAAAAATTTGAATTTCAAGAAAATTAGAAATGACATGCCAACAAAGTCGTGGGCATTGGTAGTGTATTATAAATTAGTTGTAATTCATTTTAATATATATTTTGCTAGGAAAAATGTATTGAACAGGAACATGCTTATCACTCCAGTAATCATAATTTTTTAATTTTTCAACATAAGTTGGGTTAATGACGAACATAGAAATTAAATTATGCTGCAGTCTTGCCCATATAAGTTAAAATAACTCTTAAAAGTAGTTCTATGTTTATCTACAAAATTTTGATGGATATAAATCTTCCTTTAATTTTCATATGTACATCTAAACCATAGATCTTTTTAACATTAAAGATAATCATCTAATGTATGTCAGATACATAAAATGGCATTCAAAACAAAACTAAATTATATTTGCTTACACAACACTAGAAGAGCGTATGCCGCAAAGTGTGATAGTGACAGGTTCCATAAACAAACTGCAAAAGATTTACACATCAAATAGATACATGCGGCCCAGTAAAATGAGCACGTGGCGTACGAAAGAAATCTTTAAATGAAAGATGCAAAGGGCTCTAATAATTGATAGTGAGTAATACAACAAGTACGTAAAAACTTCAAATCAAAAATCAAAATCCCTTTTAACCATTAAATGCAAGCAAAAATAGACACGCCACCAGACATGAGAAAAGCATTGGAAAGCATATGTTAAGCTTCTCATAAGTATCTTAAAATAAATTCTCACACCACTTCTTTTTTTACAGGGACTTACATATATCATTATGGCTAGACACGCACCGGCAGACAAAAACATCAACTACAAGTGGCCAATAGCAAATAAAATAGATGATATATTTCAACCACCA